>CM019067.1:258684277-260115277 GCA_009667805.1 Leptobrachium leishanense
TTTCCATAACATACAAGTCAGGCCCCAGAGATAAAGGCTGTAGGATGGAAGCACCCTTGGCTACATAACTACATGTGTTATTAGTTTAAGCACATTGATTTTGTCAAGGAAACAAGACATTGTTTGATATGTTCATGCAGAAAACCAACATTCACATAATATATATATAATTGCTCTCAACAAACATACTACTTGTTGCTTCCAGAAAACCAAAGGATTAATGCTTGCACAAGCAAAAGGAAAACAGAAAAAAATGTAAAAAGATTGTGCTGTATTTAATAATGCTTTGACATATAAAACCAATTTAAAATAATGCACTCACAAGGATTAAGGACATGAAAATGTACACATCTGGCCTTGGCCTCAGTGGCCTTCAACCTCCCGATATCACCATAGCTGGAAATAGGTGAATAATGCAGCATGTTAGGATGGCTGGAATAGAACACCTCTTGATGTGGAAACCAGGTCCAATAGAACAGGAAGGCTGAGTGTATTAAAATTAAATGAAAGCCAGATGGCATGAATAAGGCTTGAGGCAGATGGTGCATTAAATACAAAACAAACCTTTAAAAAGCTGGATGCCTTTTGTGGGTTAACTGTCCAATGTTCTCAGGAACTGTGAAACCATGAAAACCTCATAGGGTCAGCTATAAATTGTGTTTAGCCAGTATCGGCAAATTGTCACATGTTACTTTCTCCAGGAGTTCCGATACAAGATTGATGGGTCCTCCGCAACCAATGGCCAATCATGTGATAACGGTGCTCTTCATATCCTGTATTGAATTCTCAACAACCAATAAAAAATCTCTTTGCCATTGGGATGTCCTACACATATAGATAAGATTTATTTAAAATGAGTAGTATCTAATTTGTATACCACATATGAAATGAGGCTTACAGTCAGGAAGATGGCTGCTGCATAACACTCAGAACATCATTATAGTTCTCAAACAGGACCTTACAATTCCATTATATTATCACTAGCAATAAATCAGTTTATTGCAATTCTCTTGTTAAGTGTTGTAGATTTTTTTTTTTTTTTTTTACCTGCTGCGTGGCAGCAGTTTTCTTTTTTTTTTATTCAACGAGCTAAGTAGCGAAAATACAGAGTGTAAATAGGCAAATAATCATAAACAGAATAAATCAGCATAGCCGAGCGTAACTTATAGAATACTACAAATTGCAACATCTCAGTCTTAACAATACACCGAATGCACTACAATGAGAGGGTAGCATGAGCATTTCAGTAACATAGGAGAAAGGGGAAAGGAGGGGAGGGTGAGGGGTCAGGGGTAACGCTGTAGGGCATTCCTAGTATTACCATATTCTGTCAGCAGCCATGATTCGCGCAAGCACCCACACTCCTCCGTGTGTGGTAGGGTAACGTCGGTGAGACGTTTTGCTTCGGTATTTGGGACCTGGGGAGGTATATAATAGCAACTGGCCACGTGGAGTTAGCACCGGAGACCTGCGAAAAGAACGTAGACCAGGGCCGTTGGTGAATTCTGTCCAAGAAACTCATATTAAAGGTCGGTTTGGGAAGAAATGGGGCGTATATGCAGGGGTAGGGCGCCAAGCGCATAAATGTGAGAGAAATATACTTGAGTCAGGGAGGAGTAATATTGGGTCAGGGCGGGCGGAGGGAAGAGAGAGGGAAGAGCAGAAGGAGAGGAAAAGGAAAGAGAGAGAAGAGAGAGAGGGGGAGAAGAAAGAAGAAAGAAGAAGAAGAAAGGAAGGGAGAAAAAAAAAAAAGGGGGGGAACATGGGTTGATGGAAGGTACGAGATGGTCGGGGCCGGGCACCTCGCCAGGCCGGCGACGTTTCAAGGTTTAAGTCTAATTGTCACAAATCGAGGACATCAATTAGTTCCCTCACATGGGAGGGGGGACAGGGTTGAACCGGCCCATAGCCAATGGAGACCGGGGTTTTCAGTGGGTGTCACGTCCCATTCGGGTGCGGCAAGAGGCAGATGCTGTGTTGTAGAAATTTATGTTTTTTTTATTAGATCTTTACTTTCCTTCTACAAGCATATTGACAAAAGGGTCTATTCACAAAGCTGAAATTTCAGAGCTTTTCACTTCGGTGATTCCATTTCGCTGACAGTGTGGTGAATTCACTATTCACAGGATGGTCACCATAGTGTACAGATGATGGAGTCGCAAAGCCTCATGAAATAGATGGAGAACGTCGCCGAAGAGCACTGAAGTATGCCAAAGTGGCCTTGGCGAATTCCACAGAACTGCAAAAAAAATTTAAATTGTTTATAAAGTGTATGCAATGTCCTCCCAATATACTGGGCACTGCATTTACACTGAAGAAGATGTATTATATTTTTACTTTTGCAATATATAAAATGTTCCATTTCAAATTCCTTGGATGTATTGGAATTTCTAGCTGTATTGGAAATATGTCACGATTCGCGCCGCAGACGCGGTAAAAAAGGCAAATGAAGTGCAGTTCCAGTCCTGATTTTGCCTTTACCTAGACTGGTGTCTAACTACACTGGGATCTGTTCCTGATTTTCCTTCACCTCTCCAGCCTCAGGTGTGGGCTGGGCCTGCATTGCCAATTTAATCCAGCCTCACCTCTGAATCAGGGCTTCTGCATCGTCTTTTCTAACAATAGAACGACTCATTGCAAGCCTGACCTGTGTGCTATGCACTGACCTGCCTGATGCTCAGCTGGCACTCTGAGAACCCCTCCATCTGGTATCCTGAGAACCCCTCCATCTGGTATCCTGAGAACCCCTCCATCTGGTATCCTGAGAACCCCTCCATCTGGTATCCTGAGAACCCCTCCATCTGGTATCCTGAGAACCCCTCCATCTGGTATCCTGAGAACCCCTCCATCTGGTATCCTGAGGACTCCCTTATCTCTGCTACCCTCCTTCCTGGACATTCCTTGCATTCCCCATTTTCTGGATCCCTTTGCAACTCCCATCATCCCATCTATTGATTAACCCGTGTATGACATTGGATTCTGGACTCTGACTACTTCTATGCCAGCCGCCTGCCACCGACCAATGCCTGATTTAACCACTCTCCAGTCTTGACCTTTCTGATACCGCGCCTGATCTTATGTTGTCTTGCCTTCTGTGTCTTTTGATCCTCCACCCTCTGTACCAGTTAGTGTGTTCTTTTGTATCTGTTTTCCATTTTTTGTTCAGTCAAGCTCTGATTTGTGTTTTATTCTTTATTCAGTGTTCTGTTCCTGTTCACCTGTGTTTATTCTTTATTCAGCATCCAGTATCTTCTGTTAGCCCTATTGTGCTATTCAGTGTCCTGTCCTGTATACCCCTTCTGCTAAGTATATCTTGTCCTCTGTATATTCTATCCTGCCCATCCAGCTCCTATCTATCGTTATTAGTTATTCAGATTCCCCTTCCTGGTTTAAGTTTGTTTATTCAATAAACCTATGTTCTTGATTACAACCCCCCTTTTCTGCCTCTTCATCTGAGTAACCGCATATTGGGCTCGAATCCTTAACCCTGCAGTGAGCCGTGACAAAATAGAAGTACTCTTCTTGGTTGGTGCACACAGGTGGAGCATGGTGGAGCATCTACCACGTAAAAACCCAAACTCTTTTGGTTTCTGTATAAAATTACCATGTTAATTATCTTTTTTCTTTACAATACATATAGGTGATATTTTAGATTGAGTTGTCAGCCCTTTTTAAATATTACTACTGGGTGTGCAGGAACTATCTTCCCCAAAAAAGGATCTTTCAGCATATGTGACCAATGTATTTTTAAAATATTTTCTATTAATTTAATTTTAATAATTCTAAAATTAAATTATTTTTTATTCAAATTAATTTTACTAATTCTATCCAGTCTATAGTTTTAAATTTTGCTCTCGATCTCTCAATCACATCAACTGGGTAGTTTCTGGTTTTTAACTTTTCTGCTATAATGCTGTTTTTCATAATCAGTTACTCAGGAAACATTTCTGCACACCCAAGTAAACTTTGTCAGTATATATTCTGGAGCAATTTAAAAAGATGACAGCTGTTATGTTGGAAATTACTACCATCTGTGGCTTTTAAGAATGTCCTAATCTTGATTTTATTATCACTACCAATAAAAAGAGTCAGATCTAAGAATTCCACACAGATTTTATAATAGGTAGCAGTAAATAACAATCCATAGTTGTTACTATTGACATGCTCTATAAAGGAATGTAGCTAGTCTAAGGAAAATATTGTAAATAAAACAACGCCAAAGCATGAGGTTCTCCAAAAAAATGGTTGCCAGCCAATGTATGGCTAGCTTCCCAGTCCGCCATAAAAATGTTGTCATAGTTTGGGGCGAACCTCATGCCCATGATATTCTCACACTTTCATAGTTGATAATTACCCTGGTTTTCCAGGGACAGTCCTGGGTTTCTGCTTGATTGCCCGGGGGGGTTAATTATCTCATGACTATCCTGAGATTTGAGTGTTGCGGTGTATGTGTTAAGTTTCAAGACGATTAACCCCCAGGAAACCAAGCACTAACTCTGGACCGTCCCTGGAGAACCGAGACAGTGTCACATCCCATGCTGTTTAGGTCCATCAGCGCTCTTCAACACGATATTCTCTGCTCGCTGACTGATAATGGGAATCCTGGTGGTCACGGGTCAGGCATGCCAGCGAGGCATGGCGTGATGACGCGGCACCTGCTGGGTATAAAGCATCTTGTCTCAGTCCATTCAGTGCCCTGATGTGGTTTTCACATCCCTGCAGTGCTCTCCTATTTTTGCTATACCCTCTCTGTGCACGGATTTTGGCTAAGTCTGACAACCCTCTCTGTGTATCAAACCTGGCAAGTCTGTTAACCCTCTCTGTGTACCGATCCTGGCAAGTCTGAGTACAAATCTGTGTACTGACCTTAATATACGGCTGACTGCCTTTCCTGGTGTTAAGACCCCCACTGTTAACCTGACCAAGTGTGATAATAAGTTCTGGGGTCAGTCAGCTTCATTAACCCTTTGTGGTTATATCTTGAATTCTTGATCTACTCTCTGGAAATAGATAGCTTTGTCGACAGCTCAAGGATCAGAAGAGTAGATAGTGCTCTGCGTACATCATGATGGACAGTTGGCGTCTAGGAGAAAAAGAAAATCCCATAAAAAAGAAAAAATTGTGGTTCCGTACACAATTGACCGTACACTTGACTCCATTTCTATATCCAGTTAAAAAATTGTTTTAGTTGCCGCAACCCCTTCACTGTGGTCAATCAACGTATGAATAGAGGTGTCATCTAAAGTCATCCAGATGATATTATTTTTCCATCAAAATGGCATTCAACTCTACACAAATTTGGGTGGAATCTCTAAGAAATGAAGGAGCATTAGAAACATGTAAAAAAAATCTACATAGTGAGACACATTGCTAATTAAAAGAACCGATCCAACTTCTAAATGGTCTGCAAGGGGGATTGGAGAGGTTTTATGAATCTTTTGGTAAATGATATATTATACCTATTTTAGAGTGTGTGATAAACAAATAATTGAATTCTTCTTGAGTCAAAATACCTTTTTCCACTTGCTACCTAACAATCACGTAAGCCATACTCTGCGTTTTGCATCCTTCTTTATCTTTGTTTATTGTAATTATATTTGCACCTTGTCCATAGCAGACATTATGGAGATTAATAGTTTGAAGCTTTTCTTATGGATTAGATCTCTACCAAAACTCAGCAGTGATTAACTGATTATGCCGGTGCAGCTTCTTGTGCCAATTATACACAGTGAGCATGTAGACTGATGTTTAAGTGATGCCAGCAATAACGCAGTCATTCAGAAATAATAGCACTGGCTGCAGTACAGCTTCTCTGTTCTAATATGCCAATCTGGCAGATGCATCCTCTGTGCCCTTACCATCCCTCTGTCGTGCGGAGCCATGCTGCATGATAATTTCCTGCTGTATCGGAATTCAAGCTTGCTGGCAAGCTGGAGGAAAGCCTGAAGCACTTTATTTGATGTATAATACGCCATATGAAAATGGTGTTGATCTGTAATTCACATTTTATCAAACATCCCAAATAATAATATAATTATTATCCATATTTGTTAATATTTTTACGGAAACTAAAAAATGCAGTATTTTAACCCCTGCAGCTCTCTGTCACTAATCCCAAGTTTTTTCGCCCTTTATTTTTGCCTTACAGGCATCCTTTTTTGTGGTGGTTTGGAGCAGGTATACATTTGTGCTATTTTAGCTTTATTGTTTTGTAACATAGAATATTTTCTTATGGACACAGGAAATGGAAAACAAGAACTGGAATGACAAATGTTTATGACTCCTGGTGGACTATATAGATGTATATGATTTATGTAGACAAGCAAAAGCCATTTAGGAATGTAAATAATGCACAATCATGTATACAAATACATCTATAATACACTTACATATACACCTACTTTATATTGAACAAGCATTCACATGTGCAGGTTACTTGAGTTTTATTTCATTCTCTCACCTTAGAAAACCTTTATGAAACGGTCTTCTCTTTGAATAACCCTGAAAGTCTTTTACCTACGTTCAAAGAGAATCGAAAAGTCACCGCACGTTCGGTGACTTTTCGTTGTCTTGAATTCGGTGTGATTTGGCGATCCCATTTTGGCGACCCTGCGGTGTATTCAGCACGCACCACAGGGCTGTCGTAGTGTAGGGAAAACCCGATGAACACTCACTGCAAAACCCAGGGGAATGCACACCGAAACCCGCAAAAACATCTGGATTAACCCTGCCGAACATGCCGGAGAAACCCGAGAAGGAGCCGATCAGAGCACAGAGCAGCCGCCGGAAAAAGCCAACACCGCAGACTAATGGAGTGAAAAAAAACAGTTTGCTTGAATGTTTGAAAAGTAAAAAGCTGTTTGCAAACAAACTACTGAGCGAAAATGTCTGAACTTTACAAGTCCGATCCAATGAATGATAATAAAAAGGGCTGTTACAGAAAAAAGAAAAAACATTTGAAATAAAGGAAAAAAAAATTGCTAAAAAAACCTGAAAAATGCTTAAAAGATCCTAAAAAAGTCTATAAATAAAGAGACTTTTTACTGCAGAATATTATAATAAACTGTTTGATATTGAATTAAAACGGGAATAATTTTAACATCGAAGCATATTGGATTCTCCTGAACAAACCTGTCGAATGAATCCACCGAACAGCAGGGCATTTCGGCAAGCTTTCTCTGCTGTTTTGTGTTCTCTGAATAGACGAAGCATTTCTGCTCTATGGGGATTTCACTGCGCTCGAACAGGCACCGAACAGCCACCGTATGTGCATGCAATTCGCCAACATTTGGCGAACTGCTTGCTCTCTGGATAGCCGAATGGCCAGGAAAGGTAACCAAACGCTGAATTTCAGCGTTCGGTTACCTTCTGCCAGCAATTCGGAGCTCTTTGAATAACCCTGTTTGTCTTTGAGTTGAAATCGGCCCATTTGAGTGGCTAGAGTAGGACTTGCGAAAGAGTTTTGTTAACAATAGCAGATGGATGCGGGTTTGTGAAATGGGATGTTCATGCAGATTTTTACCTTCATCTTAAAGTTAAAATGAAGTTAAACTCTGGAAAATGTTGCCCCACTATGTGTACTTTTATCAGGGGAAAGAGGCACTGGGACTGTTTTGGAAGGAAGAGAGGTGTCTTTCATGTTCAATTTAAGCTTATCTATGTCTGAGTTCTAGCTGGCATTGTTTAAGTTTACAATTATCATAGTAAATTTGAGAAAAAGATCATCACATAGAGAAGAAAATATTCAGGAACATGTACAATTAATTCAATGATCATAAAGAATCCGGAAAGCAGTAGATTTGTTGGTCCTTTTTAATTTTGAAAACAAATGCAATACAACATCATGTATAATTATACGTTCTTGTTGTCTTAAAGTATACACATCTAAATCTGATCACATGATATCTCCAAGACACTTAGAAAGAAAATGTCAAAAGATGAAAGAAAATAATAATAAAAAAAACGTAACTTTGTTTCAGCAATGTATTCCCAATGAGCACAAATATATAAAAAAAACAAAGAATATTGACAAACAATCAATACATAATTAATATATTGTAATTAAAGGTAAGCTGAGGCCTAACTCCAAAGTTTTTACAGCACCAGCTCTTTTCTGTAAAATTGTCATTGCAACATTCCTAGGACTTACCAAATGCAAAAACTACAGTAGCAACCCTTCACTTATTCTTAATAATCATTAATTTAGCCTGTGTGGCATTTTAGTAATTATCAATATTTACTAGCAGTTAAAAACCCCTTAGAGTAGAGTATGAACTTGTGTTTAAACAGTGTTGACTGCTTATCTTAATTCTTCAATGACTCGGCTTAAAGCGGTTCCTTGTATGAATTTATATACCCAATCATACATATGATTTATGACACCAGAGAACCGATTGTAGTTTTTTACATTCTGCTTGCAATCAGGGATTGAAGCTTTCCCTCTGGTGTTAGAGGAGTGAACTAAGCTGGAGTCGCAATATAGTGTTAATAGATGCCTGGCGTGGTCATTTTTTTTAGTTTTAACAATTAGTTTCAATACATAAAAACTAGAAGTTGCTCAATGTTTTAACACAATACGCTCTGCTTTTCATTCAATAAAATGTATTCTCCATGATATAAATGCATGCTGTGAGAAAACAAACTTTCTGCAAACATTACATAGAACGGGATTTGTAATAATAGAAGATTTCCTTTCATCGTGCAGCAGATATTTAAGAAACCAATTTGTGATAAGCAATTGCGTATTTTTTTTTTTTTGGACGACGTACTAGTTTAATGAACAGCCAAACTGCAGGCACAAAAAATAATCTTACACAAGATATCTATTATACTGTCATCTGCGAAACATTTCTTTAATTTGATCATTGCTTTGTCATGCAGAGCCCTTTTAAGTTGTAAACGTCTTACAAATGTATTAATTTGTTTTAAAATTCTGAGGTTGATGAGGACTGGCAGAATGATGTGAAAATAATGAGAGATGATTAGTTCCACTTCACTTCTACAACCTAAGCATTGCATTAATGGAATCAAACAGATCTAAACAATGCATCGTGCTTGGGAAGCATCTAATCCACAAATGTTGATTCGGAGATTATGTTTGAGAGGTATTGAAAGTAGATTGAGGTGCGGTGCAACCCTGGTGTTGTGAAGTAGCCGCTTGTTGATTGGTCACGGCCTGATTCACAACACCAGCTGCTGCGCCTTACCATGCTTATGGTGAGAGTTGCCTTCGTCTTCTGTTGGATTTCATGAGGACAGCAGAGCATGTTCTTGGAAGAGGTGTGAACGCTGTTAGTGATGGCACACACAATCTGAAATAAAAAGCATAATTTAAGAGTATTAAACATAGACTGCAGTAGATACTCATATTGTAGGATCTGTGAAGAGAGAATTGAGCAGAACAGAAGTGAAATCAGTTTGCTCATCCAGCGTCTAAGACAAAATATCCGTTCCCACTCTAAAATGTTGTAAATTGGCACACGCACAGAAGACAAAACCCTGTGTGTACTCTCAATATTTCACATCCCACAAAGTTTTCAACCCACAACTTTCAAATGTTTAAAGTAGGGATGTCTCAATCCTAAGGTTGTACTTCCCCTTGTGTGGGGTGTATGGGCAACGTTACAGAGACTGCCGAAGGCTTTGCACGCAGATTTCACAGCACACAGCTTTCAATAACAACTGGCGGCTCTGTGCTGACCTGCAACATTCCAGAAAGGAAGCTGCTGTGGTGACTTCCAAGGCCGTGGCATTAATTAAAGGTTGGCCTGCCGGTCCGACAGCGGGCTGTGCTGTATCGGTACTCGGTATTGGCCGATCGTGGACACTGCACAACACGGATCGGTGACTGAAAAAGGACGATTGGGACACGCATAGGTGGAAGTATAGAACTGATTATGTTCGGATTCTTCAGGGATTCAGGCGTAAGATGCCTTTTCAGGCAGCATAACATTGTCCAGGAAAACAGATGGATCTCTCCAGAGACGAGTTGGAGCAAGTGACATTCATTTAATCTCATTTATATTTATTTGGAGGAACTCTGTTGGAGTGAACTAAACTTTCGATACCATAATAATTTTATGCAAAGTTTAAACCACCAAGCAATTAGAAGGTAATTAACCTTCTCAATTGCCCTCACCACTTAAACTCCACTTTAAATACTGGAGGCTGCTTTGAATGTTTTATAAAACAGAATATTAAGATTTAAAATGTAGGGATTATCTCAATCAACATATTACAAAGTGCTTCATTCATCAGAATATAAAGATTTTATAATGAATGTATTATTGATTGCAGTGAAATCTAATGTAATCCTCTTGATAAGTCCACATTTGTGTTTCATATACCAGAGCTGGTAAGGTATTGGCAATACCTAAATAATGCTGATATAAAGTAGCTATGCATTCATTTTCAGTTCTGTTTTTCTTTTAATCCCATTCACTGCCAAGTTTTCTTCCATAAAGCCACTGCCGCGACCCAGTGGTTTTATGGGAAACTAATCTACATTGAAAATGTGCTTCAAATATCCACAGCACAGTTTTAAATGTATGCATTATTTGACAGGCAGATGGCGCCATTTGCCTGCGTAATGGCACAATTACATCTCCCTAGTAAAGCCTGTGATCGATTTTTATTTTCTGTTACATCCCACGCTGTCTACGTTGCTTGGCGGCCAGCAGCACCTTCCACGTTGCTCGCTGGCCAGCTGCCGAATAAAGAAGCGAACAGTAGTGATCACGTGATGCGTCTGTGGGTGGGGCATGGCGTGATGACGCAGCACCCGCCAGGTTTAAAACCAGTTGCCTAAATCATGCTATAGTCCTGATGTGGTTCTCACTCTCAGTTCTGTGTTTATCTGCTAGTGTGATTTCTGTGTACCGACTTGGCTTGTGTGACTCTCCTCTCAGCTCTTAACAACTGGCATTCCTTCGACTACCCGAATTGGCAATACAACCTCTGGCTTCTGGCTGACACTCTACTCTGGCGACACGACCCCTTGCATTCCTGATAACCCACTCGGGTAAACGACCCTTGGCATTCCTTCTGACTTTCCGTACTGTATTAACCCATGGTCTGTTATTTGTTACATTCTCCTCCGACCCCATTATAGGTAAAGGCACAGACCACTCGAAGGATCGGAAGTGTATGATAGTTGCTCTGCATACAGGGACCAGTATTATAGTTAGAGGAGGAACGTGACATTTTCTTGGTGAAAATAAAAGAATCCAACCCGTTTAAATTGTTTTTGGATCTTGAGTATCATAACCAAGGTGCTAAAACTGTGGGACCACATTCTGGAGTATATTTGCAAACAAATGTTTGAAAAAAAACTAATTTTCTTTCATTGCTCCAGCATTTGCTCACATCAGGTATACTCGATATCAGGGCACCCGTAGCTGCTTTGCAGATCAAGTATACTCGGTCTTGGTATTCAAGGGGTAATTTCTTTCCCAAAAATATCACAGACAAATGCTTTTTATGAAATTATCTAATATTTTCCCTTCGTACTAATATTTTGTTAAAAGTGTATAAAATGCTTCTCAAAAGAGCCAGCACAAAAAGTGATATTTTGTGGTTCTTTTCAATGTTCCTTCACAATCATTACCAAATATTGGTATTTTAACGAGTATAGCATTAAACAAAAGGTTGCAGTTGATGGATATAGAGGTTTTGCTTTGGCCAAAACAAATTGGATGCCCAGCTGGCTGCGCATGGGAAATACAATAATAAAATTATTGAAAGTTCAAAGCTAAGTGGAATGAAAAATGTTTTCGTCTCCAGGGATGCCTAGTTATATTGATAGAAAATAGAGTTACCTTGACAACTGGACAAGTAAACTTTCAGGTATAGTGTGGTTAAACAGAAGCAGTAACAACTTTATGTTGTGAATATATCAAGAATATGGTGCTTTCATATGAGCCAACTTTTACTTTTCACTTGGGATGTAATCTTAAAGGTAATGGTTTACAGGGTAAGATTTAAATACCTAAGGGGGTCTCGTCTCTATCCACGAGCCAATTTATCAAATCATCACAACTTTATATGGCACCTATGGACAGATCGCTTTACAGTCACTGGTATCAATAGACCGTAAATTGTTTATATTGAAATTAAAGTTCAAATTACACATCAGCACTAGGTGGAGTAAAACTCGATACAATGTATTTGAACATTCTTTCTCCCCAACCAAAACCAAATAAATAAAAGGTAGCATTTATACTTCGTATGAATGTGTTTTGTAGATTATACATGTTACTAATGGAACAGAGATTAAAAGGATACAACGCACCCTAACCACTTTAGTTTATTTCGGTGGTCAAGATGCATGGAGTGCCCCCTTCCACCCTTCCTGTTTGGCTGATATTGCTGTGTGAAGCGGAGGAGTTTCCTCTGCCCACTCGGCAGACAGGAGTTTGAATATCCAACCCGCCAGGGTCCAACTCCGGGGCCGATGATGTCCTCATGCTTTGCGTGCCGACACCATTGTGTTTCCCAAAGACTTGCAATACAGAGCGTTCTGGGGCACAGCAGCCTCGGGTTGGTTTTGCGCACGCGGCACCGATCAATCATTCTGCATAGAGGCTGGCTGGCTAAATTGCGTACAAAAGTATGCTAGTTCTACAAGATATGCAATTTGTCTAGCATTCATACAAATAGTGTTAGAAGCTCCAGGGGCATCCACATTTCGGAAGTCCTGAGCAGAAGAGGAGGAGCATCTGAATACAGATGGAGAAAAGGTGAGTACTTTCACCTAAACTAAAACAAATATTAAAAAAAAAAAATGCACAGAAACTGTCAGCATCACCTGCTCAATTATTTAAAGGGGAAAAAAGAAGGTGTGGGTGTATTATTTTAATTGAGTATTTCTTTACCATACTGGGAACTTAATGTACATGCCTCGGAGGTACCATATATGACAGTTCATTACTGTCAAGCCTCGGAGAACTTAAAGCTCAACTGTACCAGCCATGTTCACTTCGTACGATATTCCATTAGGGGATGATATCACATTGTGTCAGGTTTAGTACCTTACAGGTACTGGCCTCTCAGGTGATGAGTCCAATATGCAGTTTGAAGGGGGTGCACACTGACGGTGGGTGGAGAGGTATTGCTGGAGAACAGACAGGAGGGCTCTGGGACGGGACACACTAGGACTTACTGGTCAGTTGAGAGTGATTGGGAAGACAGTCCTTGTGCTCCAGGTATGAAGGTAGGATAGTTGCTCCTGGGAGAGCACGGTGGGATTAGGGAGGAAACACACAGGGTCTTGAGGGGTAGTTGATCCAGGGAGAGCACGTGGGTAGATAGGGGAAAGCAAGTCTTTCTGGAGCTTGTATGAGCAGGTCTTATTCCTAAGAACAAGCGACAACAATGAAGCATGGACTAGAGGGGGAGTGGAATCTTTATTGATCAGCCACAGGGGTGTGTCACGTGACCTGTGTTGTGTGTGTTTTAACTGTTTGTTCACTTGTGCTGAGTAGAGGGCAGCACCTTTCATGCAGCCGCCAATTTGCATGGAATGTAGCATGGATGGATTCTGACAGTCTGGATAGGATCTTGACACATTGGTGGTAAAAAAAATCAATGTGCTATAACTGGCTGCACGCTCCAGTGGGCATGGCCTGGCAAGAGCTCATAATAAATCATGATTAGGAGCCATTTTTAGAATTTACTTATGACTGTATGCTGATTGTCATATTTGAACCATGACAAGCAAAAAATGTATTCTGTAATTATGTGCAAGGGCTAATGACTAATCATTGAATCGCCACAGTCGGCTTAAGTACATTCAGAAGATGCTTCTGTTAATCAACTGCAAGGGAGATCAAAATGTAAAACTGCATATATTATGGCCTGTATCCTTTTTTTTTTTAATCGGTTATCGGAGTGCCACCAAGTTGTGCCATTTCTTATGAGCAAGCATGTAAGTTTATTGCTGGGCTGTCAAACTCCTTCCCCACAGATGTTTCTGAACTTCAATTCCCAAGATTCCCTGGAAACTTAGAATTCTCGGAACGGTAGGCAATTAACATGGGGGGGGGGGTCGGAGTTTGACACTCCTGGTGTAGTGTAACTTGAAGAATCTGTAAAACTCAAAAAAAACAGTCATTATATAAAGTATCAGAGATTTCTATGTATTTAAATTTGAGAGGCACTAGTTTTTTTTTTTTTATCCTATACTGCAGAATAAATTCCTGTATTATAGCCTATATTATAATGAATGCTGGTAAATGGAGTTTAGGAAAGTAAGATAAGCCGAAACATTTCAAATCAGAGCTGTAGTCAGATTGCTCTCTTGATATTTTGAGCTAATGACAGGAAAAATAAAAGTCACGTTCCTCACTGACAATACTATTAACACAGGCCTGGCACCTTCCCATAGTGAACGCTCCTATTTTGATGATGCACAATTGTATCAATTACATTGTGCTTTTGGGTCCTACATGTTCCTTTCAGGCCTATTGCTAAACCCTGACTTCATCAGTCCTGCATTGCTGAGCACCACTTTCAGCATTAAACATGTTAATGGTGCCCTCTTGTCTGTTACATCTTCATGCTCTGCAAGTTAATCCTTGCAAACTCAATCACTGCAGTGAATGTCACAGTGTGTGACATCCAACTAAATGGCTTTGCTAATCCTATTTTATCAGCTTTGTTGCCTTGTCTGCTCGTATCCAATAGTATAAAACCTTGCTGTAAATTCTATTTTTCCTTTTGCCACCAACTTTTCTTCTTCCCCATGGTTTCAATTAAATGAGTCGAGTGGGGAAAATGCTATCTGGACATCTGCCAACATCCTTCAGACACAATGCCAAGGCGCTTAATTACATGCAGTAGGCCTACAAACTCTTTCAGGAAGGCCTCCTAGCACGCAGCTGCATTTAAATCATCAAAGTAACTGTATAACGAAAAATCGAAAAATAAATACCTCATTCCCCTCAAAAATATTCTTAATATTTGATCACTTTTTTTTTTCTTTTGCTAAAGGGTTTTCATTGTAACCATTTAGATAAAGCCTTTCCACCGGAACGCTTTCATTGTGATGCGGGCAGGTTAAGGGATGCTTTGAGATTAATCCTTTTGAAATAGCAATCCCCTTGAACGAGCCTTGTGCTTGTTTAAAAGTAGACAGAGAATTTCTCAAATAATTGCTATGAGAAGATCATACATCACACAAGACCTATGTGGGTTAGACAGATCTTCCAGGATTGTCAGACTTGATTTGGATAACTTGGAGAAATGTTAAAAACGTGAATATTGGACAGTATTGGTTTGGCTTTTTCATAATCATAAAATTGGATAGTTTGGATAAGTGCTAAAAAAAATTGCCCCTTTTTTTAAGCACAGCACGTGAAAACATTTAGGCTAGGGTCAAACGAACGCATTATTCACAACGACCGTCAAAAAGTGTGTCCGAACGCATTGATGTATTTTTTCACGGAATGCAAGAAAACGGTCATACGATGTGCATTTTCGTGCGTGATTTGTTACGGATCCAAACCAGGAAACTTTGGGTGTCTGGACGTTATGTTGGCCGAACATGAGCAGCGTCTGACATCTCCTAATCACGCACACTTGCCGCTATGCGGGCGCAGCGCACTCTGTACGTCAGTACTAGCGGTTCTGCGTTCTCGAAAAAATGTGTTTTCCGCTTGCGTTGCGCAGCCGGACTTCGTATATTGGCCGTCATTTCTCGTCATTTGCTGCTACTGCAGCCGTGATTAAGTGCACCTAAAAGAACGTTAAAAATGCATTAGTCTGACCCCAGCCTTAGGGAAGCCTACTACCCAACTCACTGACGCAACCAGTCCATCATGCCATTGCCAACCAGTCCACTACTCTCACCTTGCAGTCCTCTCCTCCGGTTTCTACCCCCAACCCTTCTAGACTGTAAATTACCACGGGAATAGGGCCTTAGTTTCCTCCTGTACTGGTTTGTCAATATGTTGTTCAATGTATTGTAACCCTGTCTATATTGTGCCCATTGTACAGCGTTGTGGAATATGCTTGCGCTTTATAAATAAAGATTAAGAAGAAGATTAGAGGAAAAACACTGACGGTTGTTTGGTCAACTTTGGAACCCCAGATTTTTCAGAACGCCATGTCTTATGATTCTAAGGCTGGTAGAGCATCATGGGACGTGATCTTCACAAACATTGGGGGTGCCAAGTTGTGTTGTAAAATTTTCAATGGCATTCCATTATCACATCATGTTAGAGTGTAGATGTTCTTGATAGAGGTCAAGAGAATCATTTATTCTATTTCTTTCACTACAGTCGCATTAGGTACAAGAAAACACATGGGGCTCTATTCCAAAGTTGAGGTAGACATAACCAGAGCTGTTGTAAACTTACCAGAGCCATTATAGCCTATGGAGTTGTTAACAGGTTATTCTGCATTTTTCCATCAATAAACTAAACTGCCGCCATGCTGCGAGGAGCGTTGGGGTCCTTTGGAACCCTTTGTCTCTTATTTCTACATTAGGAATGTAATGGAATAATAGGACCTGTGATGGACATAAGGTTAACATTTATTAGAAATGGATGTCTCCAGCAGGATTTTCCCATTCCTTATAGCACTTGATAATTTCAAGCGAAGCTGTCAAACTCTGACTCCCTAGATCTTTCTGAACTATAACTCTCATGATCATCTGCCCATCTGTCGCATTCAAAGAATTCTGGGAATTGTAGGCCATAAACATCCGGGGGGGGGGGGCAGAGTTTGACATCTGTGATTTAGAGTCCCATTATTTTTTTTCCCCAGGAAGTCATGCAGGTAACTAGGGCTGTGATGCAATGTTAAGTATGAATAACACATTTTAGATTATGTGAAATCAGATTAACCCCTTACCACCAGGCAGATTGTGCCCGGCGGGGGGGCGTTAACCCCTGCGGGTGTACTAGTACACCCCGCTTCATGGCTGTTGGAGCAGGCCCCACCTCCGGCCCACCTATGCAGCTGACACACTGCACACAGCATTGGCTGCTGGGAGATGGCCCGAGTTCAGGCATCCCTCAGCAGCCAATGCCACGTGACAACTGATGGGCAGGCCTGTTGCGGTCCATAGATGCCAGGAGGTGTGCTATGCCACCCCGCAGATTGTAAAATAACTAATTTTACCCTATTTAAATGAATCCTGGCTACTTCCAAGTAACTCATTCATAGGAATTGGCAGTTTTGTTTTAAATATAACATTGTAACTTGCTATGACAGCAACAGTAACTCAGCTTTAGCTTGCCGTTTAGTGAATAGACCCCAAATACGTACACCTACACCTTGGTAGCACAATAAATTTATACTTCCATCACCTGACAAAATATAGCATCCGGTGCGCTACATCATTTTTTTTCCTGGTTACATTTGACAACATAGCAAGTATGCACATCAACTGTGACAGTAACTGGAATATGAAATATATGAGTGACATCTGTGCATATCCACCACTCTAAGTAATCAGACGCATTCTGGGAAGTAAATCAACAAGAAAAAAAAAGTCTGCGTGAAATTGCATTTTGAGAAGACTTGAAGGATTATTCCCTGATAGCATATGAAAAAAATTCTCCGTAAGCTGCTGAAAGACAGCAAACCTCCCACACGCTCTATCTGTGCTGCTGCCAAAAAATGAACAGTGTCTGTAAAATCAGCAAGATGCAAAGCAACCGCGAAGCTCTGATTCTAGAAAATGACTGCAGAGAGCATGTCAAAATAAATAATCCGATAAAATACAATTTAAGGCATATTAAAAATTCAGTTGTGTTATCCAGAGGCCCACTTGGGATGGGCACAGCAGGAGGATCTTGGGTTTCAAGCTATCCATTTAGAATTTTCTTTACTACATTATTATTAACTACAGATGGTCAGCAGTTTTTGTATAACTACTCTAGATTTATACTGATCAGCCACAACATTAAAACCACCTACCCGATATTATGTAGGTCCTACATAATGCTGCCAAAACAGCTGATGTTCATGTGTCCAGACATAGACTCCCCAAAACCTCGAAACCTGCTACCAAAACATTAACAGCAGATCCTGTAAGTCCTGCAAGGTGTGAGGTGGGTCCCCTATGGATTTGACTTGTTTCAGCAGATCCCACAGATGCTCAATCGGATTGAGATCTGGGGAATTTGGAGGCCAAAGCAACACCTTCAAATCTTTGTAATGTTTCTCTAATCATTCCTGAACAACGTTTGCAATGTGGCAGTGTCCATTATCCTTGCTGCCTAATTTGACCCATCCCTTGACAAGTGTCATTGTAATAATGATATCAGTAATGTTATTCAGTGGTTTTAATATTGTAGCTGATCGGTGTATAGTGCTTTTCTCACACATAATGTGGACTAAGTTTAGGAATGACCTATGAACTTGATTGCCTGTACTTGGCATTGAATTTAGAAACGGCCTGGAGTCTGAATCACACCCTCCAAACGCCAGGGAGATACAGCAGCAGTACATTCATAGACCTGTATGGCAATCATCTATGGGTTCCAGATTATTATGGAGCAATTTCCTTTCAAGTTTTGATAAAACGAGATGAACAGTCATTCCGTATCCGTGACTTTCAGGCAAGTCAAGATATTCCACTTTTTCATTGGTGTCAAGAAACATGAAGGGTTTACCAACAGTTTAATTATGATGCAGTAACCTGCTGCACAAAGATGCCCATTTCAAAAGGCTTTAGTTTAATCTGGGCAATAAGCGGTGATGTTATTCTTCAGGTGAAGAAAAAAGGACCCAGCACTCCAAACCTGATGGTAAATTGTTAAATGGACAAGCATCCAGCAACATTTTGGTTGTCGCAGTAGCCTCAAACTTAGTAGGGCTGCTCCGACAGCTGAAGCGTTACGTTTACCTGTTAAACTAGTCACCAGCTGGTTTGGAGTGACAGGTCCTTTTTTCACCCCCTTCTTTTAACATTCCACTGAAGTCTGGAAACCCCTGGCCCCTTGGACACCCCCTGATTGAATGCATCGTTCTAGGAGTGCATTATTCCCGTCTGTTTTATTAATCATACTTCAGGAGACACCTACTGCTCTCCCCAGCTGTCACAATATCCGTAAAGGGAGACAGTGGAAAAGGCACCTTTTTTTTTTTTTTTTTGTGAAAGGATTTTACCAGGAAGGATACATTGAGATTTCTCTCGTTTTCAAGTATGTCCTGGGTGGCGAGTATGAAACTGTTCTTGTTACACATACAAGGTAATTTCTTTTGAATCATAGATTATTATATAAATTAGTCCTAGTTTTTCCTTTGGCACTGGTGTATTTTTCTGCTGTCTGATCATAAGTCTTTATTCCAGAGTTCAAAAGGTCTTTTATATAATTATTAACCTGAGAAATTACCGGTAGCTCTTATGGGTGACCAATTTGCGTTGAACATTCAGAGTCTATGTAGCTTTATTTGTATGGCGCCACACTTTTATGAGCATATAATGTCATCTTTATTTTCTTTCTCGACATCAGTCTCTTTTCTCCAATATAGGGTTTATTCATGGCAAACCAAACCATGTCACTCTTAATAGTGAGCTAGTCAGTAGTGCATGTATGCTTTGCACAAGTCACATTTATTGTCTACATGTATCAATGACCACAATTAATATCAATGAAAATTAAATACAGGACCAGAATATCTGATTTGGGAAATTCAGTCCTCTATAAATGAAACCCCATTTTGTTGTATATTTTGCTAATGATTCAGGCCTAGAAATTTGATGAAAGTCGCGCTGCATTTGATTGCTTTTCTTTCTGATTACATTAACTGTAGCAATATGCAAATAAAACACCATCTCATACTTCACAGGCTTTTTCTCACCTATACAACACAGCTCGTTATTTATGCACAAATACTTGTGTCAAAACACAGTTCTCGCTCTAGTTGAAGTGCCAGAACATTGCTATTGACATCGATTTAGATATATTCCCAGAAACTATCACACATGATCTTTACACTTCCTTTACAGAGTGTAAAACCGCCAATGTGTGCATAAAATAAAGCCAAGCTTTACACGGCAGATCATGTGACCTTCTGAATGTATGTTCACTAATGTCTTCCTACCGCCTTACTCGGTAATTGGTTTATAATCCATTACAGGTCAGGATGTTTATTTCCAGCCATATTGAAACCAAAAGGGGTGCCAATGAGTTGAGCAATGAACTACAATCCATGTAATGAGTTTGTTATGCTATTATTTCTTTTACTATAGAGGAAGGAATTCTTATCATCCGCTAAAGTGGTGGACTCTGAGATTTGGGGTTCTCTGGGTTTTTACAGGATTAGTGATGCTTATCCGTGTCAGAAATGGTCTGCCTGGAATAGGGATTTTTACAAGCGGATAATCGGCATAAACAGACTGATCAGAACGCGTTTCGCCGTCATTCTGTTTAATTAGCAATAAAAATAATAAAACTGCATAAAGTTTTATTTTATCACTACATAATGCTTGGAGTGGTTTTGGTTGGGCTTTCCTCACAAGATCTATATGTTTATGCCATAAAGCATTGGTTCCCAACCGCAGTTCTCAAGTATCCCAACAGGTCAGGTTTTCCAGATATCTGAAGCACAGCACAGGTGATATGATTTGCTGCTCAGTGATTGCAAGATTTAGGCTAGGGTCAGACGAACGCATTTTTATGTTGTCTGTGAAAAAGTGCGTTCGAACGAATGGACGTATTTTTTTCACGGAATACGCGATAGCGGTCATACGATGCGCATTTTCGTCCGTGATTTTGTACGGATCATCAATAAAACACTTTTTGTGTCTGGACGTTATGTTAGCCGGACATTAGCAGCGTCTGACGTCTCCTAATCACACACACACGCCGCTAGCGGACGCAGCGCACTCTGTACGTCAGTACCTGCGGTTTCACGTTCTCGAAAAAATGCGTTCATTTTCCACTTGCGTTGCGCAGCCGGACTTTTGTGCGACCGTACTTCGTATATTGGCTGTCATTGCCCGTCATTTGCTGCTAGTGCGGCCGTGATTAAGTGCGCCAGAACGCGCGTTCGCACTGCCTCAGTCTGACCCTAGCCTTAGTCTGCATCTCCCAGGTAATCCTTAAAACCTGGCCTGTTGGGGGTAATTGAGGACCGCGGTTGGGAACTACTGCCATAGAGCCTAAGAGGGATCATGCTGGAGTAAGTGGGCATTTGTCTTTTTAGGCAAAAGATGAAAGTTCTTATACATGATACAACTAGGGAATGTATTTATTCTATTTAAATAAATACATATATATATATATATATATATATTTGTGAAAATATTGGTGGAAGAAGAACGGTGCGGAGGAGAAGGAAACTATGTGGACACCTGAGAAAATGGAAGTAAAAGGTCTACCTGCGCATATACCCAGAGCCAGTAGAGGGTTCCCTGATGTGTGAGTGATATTCCTTTTATTTTTTTTCCCCTGAAGATTGTTTATTAGTAATACTACACAATATTGAACATTTCCTTCTTTTTTTATATGTACGGTATTAACGGCAAGAGCTTCATGACAGAGACGGAACATCTATTGGACATTTTTTTCCATATATATATATGTATCCCCACAGGCAGATTGAGAGATTTGCACTATACCATTTGATGTTCACTCATTTGGGGAGACCTTCATGTGTGGTATATAGTGGTTGTGGGGTACATACTTTGTGAGAGGTATGGTATTGTGGGCAAGTCACTGTTTTTTCTTGTAAGCTTATTATTAATGCACCAATAGTCTTACCCTCTCTTTTTATTTTCTTGCAGCTCAGAGTAACCCTTTAAGGGTTGCACAAATCAAGAGAAGCCAACCACAGCCAATAGAACTCAATCTTTGAATCCTGATAGAAATCAGTCAACGAGAGCAGTGATACATCTCTCTTATACAAAAAATAAATATGTAATGTTATGTCTGCCTCGTGTTACGCCTTTAATATTCTCATAAACTAGTCCTAGAAATTCGATGTTTGGAAAGAGAATAAGACTTAATTCTACTTGAGGCCTTTTTTTAGACTCAGTAACGTGACCATTATAGGAGCTAAAATAAGATTCTTGTTCTAAATAAGCTTTTCTAAGCTTCTGCAGACATGCAAGCGTGAAATCATTTCATCTTCAGAGCAGCTCCAATTTTAATGGACAACTTCACAGCGCTACACTTAGAGAGGATCGATGCCAACATCAAATGCTGTCCTAAAAGGATGTTTGCTGTTTTCCTATGAAATGTAATTAGCGGAGGCTGTGTCTAGCTATAAAGGACAGTATTCCCATTATACAGTTATCTTTCCATTTGTAGAGCTTTTCCGAACTCATTATGAATAAACCATTGAATATCTAACATGAAACTCAATTGCTGTATTTTGATATGACTACTGAGGGTGCTCTAATGGCTCATTTGTACTATCTGCCATGACACTGCTGGCGAAATGTTTGGCTTTAGGAGCAAAATCGATAAGCAAATGAAAGCCGGAAATGTCGAGAAGCAGTGGACAAGTCATATCACTTTCAAAGTTGGTCAGTATACATCTCATGGCAGGTTAGATTTACTGCGTTTTATGGACAAGGTTCTCATGTGTAACCACAACAATTAGAAAAGGTGAATACATATCTATTGCTTGTATCTAAGTACAACACAAAATTCCTCCCCACTATGCAGCTGCAATCAGTGTAAGTATTCGTTGGCATGGGCTGAGGTTAAATAACACGTGGCATGAATGGATACTTTGGCAAATTAAAGACCCTACCGCAACTGCGGTGCCAAACTGGTCAGAAAAGGGTTCGCAAAAATCGGCCTGGCGGCAATTGCTAGCAAAGGTAACATCACTGCTCTATAACCGTGGAGACACAGGTGTGAATCCCAGCAAGAGCACCTCTCCAGTAAGTGTCCTTGGGCAAGACACCTAACGGTACATACTCGCCATTCAAGACATACTTGAAAACCAGAGAAATCTCAATGTATCCTTCCTGGTAAAATACTTTCTCAACCCCCCCCAAAATATTAAAACACATCACACACCTTCTGCATACCATTACCCGCTTTACGCATAGAATATTATAGATGTTAGATATTAATTAAATAAGCTTAGTACAGATTATATTATATTATTGTGTCCTTTATTCCACAATGTTATACCTATTGCTGTGAAAACAAATTCCTTAATATTTAATTGGGATCGATATAATACCTCTATCTCTAATACTAATGATAAAATTAACCCATGGCAGCCTTTCTCCTGCATTGTTGTGTGTAGAGACAGCCCCACACACCTCATATTGTATTTAATTGAAAATGAAGCTATGAACTTTTGGCTCACAGGCCTTATATGCTAGTGGTCCAGGCGGCGATTGCCCCCATGCCAGCACTCCCCTGGTACCTTCTGAGAGTACCACTAGCAAGAATTATTCACCCATCATGACACTGCTGGTATTTCTGGTTAAGATCTTATAACTTGTAACCCAGCAATAATACTACTAGTGGTAACAGTGCCTCTAGGCAGGTTTCAATTTGAGCAGGAACGCAGTTCCTCCACTATTTTGTAGAGGGAACTCTCCGTTCCCTTCCTCCCACATTGTCTGATGCTTTTATGTATGTTCAATTATTTTTCTTAAGTCAAGAAAAAAAATGATATTAAAATGATATTTGTTATTATCACAGGAAGTCCCTTATTCACAGTAGATGTATATCATTAATTTCAAATTTGAGTGTTGGGTGGTGGGTTAAATGCATGTTGACAACGCTTAATCGGGGTTATGAATTATGGGGAGTTCCCACACCTATTTTTTTTAGAACTTGACACCGGGTTCAAGATGAAAACTGCACATTTTGTTCCCCACTGAATAGACCTTAGAACTAACAAGAGCCAGAGGGAGAAGTAAACCCAGGTACCCAACAGGAGAACGTGGCACTACTTCAATATATTATTACTGTGTGAAGCTAAAATAAACCGACAGATTGTGAAATTAATTTGGCAGGTGTAAGCCTGAAGAAAACATTCTAGAAAAAAAAAGAAGAAAAAACGGGCCCGATTCCAATCAAGACAGTAAAAGGGAGAAAGTAAGTTTTCCACTGCTTGGTGTCAGAAGCGGTAGATCCCGCCACCCTCTGCACCTCTGGAACTGAAGTAAGTATGGGATTTTTAGGGGAGGTTAAATGGACGTGTTAAGTCATTTTTTGTTTGCAAAATTTCTTAACACCTGGGTCTCAGAGTTCATTTCCAAATCCCTTCTTATTTTAGAGGAGAACGAGCTACGTTGGAATAGAATGTTCACCTCTATTTACGTGCAAATTAACGTTTCCCATATGACGTATAGGAGACATAAATATACAGTTTGCAGCTGCAACATCCGAGCCGCAATAGCTGCAGAAGATTTTAAGCGAACGCCTGGAGTTGTTTTGTCTAACGGCTCCAGACGTCAGCTTAATCTCCCTGTCGGTTTTCCCGAGTGTGTCTCGGGGTTAAATTTCACCGCTGAGAGCGGTAACCCTGAGACACACTCGGGCTGTATACATTACCTCTCCCTGCGCTCCCTCGATGATCTCTGCAGTCTCCTCCGGCGATCGCAGCGTTTTACTTCCTGGATTCCTTCTCGCGAGGAGGAAATCAGGAAGTAATGCGGTCACCGGAGGAGGCAGCTGGAGACCTCGAGGGAGCGCAGGGAGAGGTAATATATCCAGCGGCATCACGAGTGTTTCTCGGGGTTACCGCTTCCAACATAGGAATTTAACCCCGAGCCACAATCAGGATGCCGCTAGGAGGGGCAAAAAAAAAAAAAAAATAGACCGTTTTTAGCACAGAATTTTCTGAAGAAATAGACAGCTAGGGAGGTTAACGTCTTGGTTGGAATCCGGCCAAATATCTTTACGCTACTTAGGTGTAGTCGTTTGAAATAAAATGGGAATATAAAAGGATTCTCGCCGTTGAAGTAGGTTTCGAAATGATCTTGACAGCGAAGGATTGAATGACTTTGAAATAGGTAAATGTTTGACTTTTAAAATTCTTGAAGCATAAAGTATTCGTTTTACACCATCTGAAGCCTGCCAGCCTCCAGCACTTCCAACACACACTCCAGACCCACCACCTGTCCGGCATCTTGCTATCTGCAGACATTAATTTCGAAATTAATCAAACTGCATATACATTGCTAATTATGTTGTGACTTGCATTTTCCTTACTGTATGCATTCTCTAAATCAAACCTCATGTTTGATCAGCACCAAATATCAATAAAGAATTATTACATTATCTACCCCGCAAACTATGAAGAGCAGATGACTGTCGTACGTGTGAATGCTCCTGTTTGTGTTCTTAGAAATTTTAAAGAAACGAAAAAGAACTTGTTTTTTTCCAGAAGCAGAATTTGTATCATATGTTGTTTTTCTAACCGTAGGCTGGGGGAGAGGAATTTGATGCTAAATAGATGTGGGGCATAAAAACCAACTAGACACTCTAATGACAGCAGAATAAGCAACGCCATCTGCCATCGACAACCTCAATAATATTTATGCAGTACTCATTATGAAAGGGTTAACCACATCTTAATTTACATTGGAACAAAAAAGCTTGATTCGTGTTGACAACGGAATCCGCAAAGCAGGCAGGAATGACTATAGTGCTTATGCAGCCAGCTGAAAAGGTCTCCACCAGGTACTGCTTGCAGCTCCAGTGATCGATGTGAATTTCTATGTGTTCATTCCCAGATAGCACATTACAATCTGTAGCTGCGGGGCCTTCTCAATGGCTGTAGTTAGGAATATTTTATGTACAGTGTGGTGACAATCATATGTCTGGGGCCCAGCTTGCCTCGGCATCTGTCGTCTTGTAGCCTGCAGTAAAGCACTGTGCCCGCTGGAAGGTCTGTTTAGATTCGAGGTTGTGATGTGTAAGCATCTGCATGCAATCTAATTAGCTTAAATTTTTGTAGTATGCTAGTTTTGTCCTGTATTGTGGTTGGTGTATACAATTGTTGTTTTTTGCATTCTTTAACCTCCCTGGCATTACGATTCTGACATCTTTTAGATGTCAGAATCGTTCCATTTCCTTTTTTTTTGGCCCCCCTAGCGGTTTTCCCGAGTGTGACTCGGGATTAAATTCCTATGCTGGAAGTGGTAACCCTGAGCAACACTCGGGATGCCGCTGGATGCATCACCTGTCCCTGCCCTGCGCTCCCTCGCTGTCCCCCGTAGTCTCCTCCGGTGATCGCAACCCTCATACTTCCTGGTTCCCTTCTTGCGAGAAGGGAATCAGGAAGTTTGAGGTCGCGATCGCCGGAGGAGACTGCGGTGGTCAGCGAGGGAGCGCAGGGACAGGTAATGCAGCCCGAGTGTGGCTCGGGGTTACCGCTTTCAGCACTGAAAGTTAACCCCGAGCCACACTCAGGAAAACCGTCAGGAGGGTTAAACTGGATACAATCATGCACACACCTATGATATTGGCTCTAGGGTAATCCGTTTGAGCTGCAAGCCTACACTGAAGCAATGGAATGAAAGAAAATATTGACCGTACATAAATCAATATGCAACTTTATAATCCTATGCAGGGAGGGATACACTAGGAAAGCAATAGTCAAATCTATGCTAAAATAGTCAAGACAGGGAAAGACATGTATCTCTGTTTTTGTATGTATGGTTGGACTGAATAGTGCAAGTGTGAGTATGCAAAGATAGCATGTGCATGAATGCATACTCACACTTTTCAGTCCAACCTGAATGTGTAAATGCTAGGTTTGTTTGTCAGTGTACTGTGAATGTAGGGATGCAATGAGAAGGTTTGGATATGCAGGGATGTTCTGTGTGTTGTGCAAATTGCATAAATAAATGTAAATGCTGGTATGCATTTTTTTGGAATAACAACATAGGTGAAAATGCAGGTGGGTATTTTTGTGTATTGAAGATATTTGTGTACATGGGTGTGTTTTGCTGGTTTGTATAAATACAACTGTGTATATGAATGTAGGACTGTGTTTGTATTTATTGTCTGTATGTACACATGCCACCTGGAGCTATATGGGCTAAAATAGCTGACATGCAGAAGTCTCATCCATAAGGGAGCACACTTGCATTCACTCAAACACTGGAAGCATTATACGAGTTCAATAGATATTGATGGATTTTCATGGCCAACAGTCTGTAAATAACAGCGGACATGGTGGATGAGCATCAGTGTTTGATACACAGTTTCTTATTTATACATACGCTATATTAGTCAATATTTTGACCTTCAGTTTTATGGCCTCTTAATATGACTCACGTTGCATTTGACGTTTTGCATTTACGCTCTGCTCAGTCCTGGCGCTTATTGCGTGACTTGATGATGTCTCCATCTTAATTCCAGTGAAGGCTCCGAGTTCTCCAGTGGTTTCATTAACGTAAGTGCCTCTGTTATAAAAGATATAAAAAGCAACATGAATATTAATTGATTTCTTTATGGAAATCAAATAAATATTTTCTGAACCAGCTTAATGAAGGGTGAGGGGTTTTCTTTGGCAATGCACAAATGAAACAAGGAATATTTTTAGTATTGCTGTTCTTTAACAGTAATTTCCTTTTTTTGTTTGGTCTACCCACACGTTATATATTGTTTTTAAACAACAAATAGGACATTCTTCTGGTACCCTAAATGTATACATAACTAGTGAAAAAAGCAGTTTTTTTACTATAAAAAATAAAATCAACTAAACCTAAAGCCTAGCCATAATTTCCCCTAAATAACGCACACAATGAATCTGAATGTACAGTGTTTGAAGAAGAACAAATTTACCGCTTAGAGAAAATAACCATTTAATAAAAATTTAAAAATGCACCAGAAAATGAAAGCCTAATGGTAAAAAAGTGCAGCGGATCATTGTATACTATACAGGGAGCAAACAATAAAAAAAATACTTCATTACCTACTTGGAACATTTAGGGGTAACTTGGGAACACATAGGGATACTTGGTGACACTGTCACTTTTCTATCTCTGCCTTCACAGGAGCAGTGCAGGCAGGAAGAGAAATAGAAAGTGAGAAGTTCAGTGTTTACCAACGCTGATCTTGTTACTCTGCCCTAAGAATGCTGTGATTTATTTTCATAGCGTTCTGACTGCTAACCCGCACAATTTTTTCCCCCAATATCAGAATGCCTTAGTACTGATCACAAAGAAGGCAAAGGCACCCCAAATGCTTTTACAGTAGGGCAACTTTATTGCAGATCCATTGGAGACAACATTTCGACTCAAATCTTTCTGAAGTCTTAAAGACTCAAGTCGAAATGTTATCTCCAATAAAGTTTCCCCACTCTAGAAGCTTTGGAGTGCTTGTGCCTTCTTTGTGTCAAGAACTGATCAGTCCTCCTGGTATGTGCTGGCACTAAGTATAAGACTTTGTATTTAAGGGGAAGGTCTGCTGCCGCTTAAAATTTAGTATATATATGCCTCGGTACTGAGGCAACCTGACAATAGCCACTACAGTCTCGCATTGAGCGCATCCCAGCATGAACAAGAGGTAATCGACTAAAGAATTATGTTTACATGTATCTGCAGGAGGATAAGTATAGCTTTTTATGTTAATGATTCACTGGTATCTCTTTGCTTTTAGTGATGGGGGGGGGGCAGAAAGACCCATGAGCCAAGATTTTTGTTTCTAAATGTATTGTCCCCAAAGCATTCATGAACTGTACACTATTCACACATTACAGTCTATGGACTCAGATTCCCTTACTCCTTTTTACAATGAAGCTATATGGAGCTGCCAATGTAATCAAACAGGACAGTTCACTTTACCACTGAGGACATCAGAGAATATTAATCTCCCGACTCGACTATTGCAATAATCTCTTATCTGGCCTCCCTCTGTCCCGCCTCTCCCCCCTACAATCCATCCTGAACGCCTCTGCCAGGCTAATTCACCTCACCCGCCGCTCTGTCTCTGCCGCTCCCCTCTGCGAGTCCCTTCACTGGCTCCCCATCCACTGCAGAATTAAGTTCAAAATCCTTATCCTTACCTACAAAACCCTCACTAACTCAGCGCCCCACTACCTGTCCTCACTAATCACCAAATACACCCCAGGCCGCTCCCTAAGGTCAAACAGTGACCTGCGCCTTGCTTCTCCCCGCATCACCTCTTCCCATGATAGACTGCAGGATTTCTCACGCGCAGCCCCCACTCTCTGGAACGCTCTCCCTCGTGCTGTCAGACTTTCCCCTAACTTCTCTTCCTTCAAACGCTCCCTTAAAACGTTCCTATTTAGGGAAGCCTACCACCCAACTCACTGACGCAACCATCAATCACTCTCACCTTACAGTCCTCTCCTCCTGTTTCCAACCCCAACCCTCCTAGATTGTGAGTTCCTACGGGAATAGGGCCCTCATCTCCTCCTGTACTGTTTGTCAAATGTTGTTCAATGTATTGTAACCCTGTCTGTACTGTGCTTATTGTACAGCGCTGCGGAATATGCTGGCGCTTTATAAAATAATAATAATAATAATAATAATAATAATGTCATGGATAACTGCTCAAGCAAAGAAAATCACTTTGATCACGATGACCAATTTGATATCTCAGCATTTTAGGAGTTATTCTAAACCACCATTTAAATCAGTTCTGCTCTAGACTTGATCATTGTATTGCCTGTGGCTGTTGCATTTTCATTTGCAGTAGAGGGTGACTCTCCTGTTCTCACCATCACTGCATGCTGGGGTGAGAGGCATGCAGGGCCTCTACCACTTACAAATGAGATTTCCTTATTTTTTGTTGCTCATATCTTACACATACATTGTTTTTCTCTTGTTTGTTTAGTTAAGAAAATATTTTACTCTATATGTGTCACTGGGTGCATTCATTGTGTGATATATTGTGTTGTAAACTGCCCCACCCCCACAGTATCTTTACATCATTTGCTCCTCACTTTGTGGCTTTGGCCATAGAATGGAGTGAATGGGTCAGGCAGGCGACTCACATCATTGTATTGTGTGGGATGTATTCAAAGGACATCACCAGGGGGGGGGTTGATTAGAAGACCACTCCCTGTCATATCTCATCCAGCTGCCATCTCTTAAGTAGCAGAGGCAGGACAATATCCTCCTGCCGCCTTATCTAAATATTCCCTCCTCCACCTCATTAAGTGTTAAATACTGTATAAGAGAAAACACAGCCACAAAGTAAAACTCACCATAATATTTTGATAAATGTTGCATCATGGGAAAATTCCACAACATGGAAAGGGAGATTAAAAAAAACCTAAAATTTATTTTTCCTTTTCACATGCAATTACTTCAAACAAAGAGAAAAACACAACATGTGTTTTAGAAGGCAGGTTTGTTTGTAATGTGCACGGAAACTAGTTCCAGCTTATGTAAGTGGTAGTGTTTCTTTAAAAATCTGGAAAGGTTTTGAAAATATTGTCACGTTGTACTTAGTTGAATTCTCTGCACTTCCTGCAGTTTCCTAACTTTTGTCTATGATCTCTATCCCTCTCTCCTCCACACTGAACAAAGTGTCAGATATTCCCGCCCATCATTTGTGAACCAGGACGATAAGCAGCCTGGAGATGAGGTCTACATAGCTCCAAATAAATAGATTTACCTGCTTACTACATTGTATAACTCATTCTGCCGCTTTGTGCTACAATGTAACTACAAGACCCACCATTTTGACATGTTAAAAGAACTAAACTGGCCATCTCTAGAATCTAGACGCACCCTTCCCCTTTCCATCCTGGTGTTTAAGAGCTTTTCTGGGAAGCTACCACCCGACCTGAATAGGCGGCTTCCCCTAGCAGTTCCCTCATCCTATAACCTCCGATCCAGGACCGGCACCTTACTTACAATACCACAATACAAAAAGAAAGGGTCTCGATCCTCATTTTCCTACAGAGCACCACAATTATGGAATAACCTCCCAGACGCCATCAAATCTTCCCCCAGTCTTAAGTCACTCAAGAGCTCCCTATTAACATACCTCAATACGGAATGCATCTGTAAACATGTAATATAGTGATTATATTACTTACATATTTATTTTCTATATTAGGCCTGCGTCAGACGAACGTAGAGATCACGTCCGTGTTGTCGCACAGTTTAACGTCCGTCGTAGCATAGAATCATGATCAATAGAGACCCACACACAAATTACATGCGCATTGAACTGCGCACGCACGATGAACGTGGCAAACGGGTGCAAGTTAGGCAAGAACATAAAACCGCTAGACGGACGCACAGAGTGCGCCACGTCTGCATAGCGTTCTGTGTGAGTGATTAGATGTCAGACGCAGCGCATTTGCGACGTCCAGCACCTTGACGCACAAAATGGCTTTTCCTAACCTTTTCATATTAATTTTGTTTCCCATAGTTCCCTTTTTTTCCTACGCCCATCATAGAAAAATGGATCGTGTGGTGTCTACAGTATCTTCTGTCGGTAAGTCTGTCCGTTATGCACGCACGCTGAGTGCACTCTGACTGCGTTTGTCTGACATTAGCCTTAATCTGTATATTTGTGTTGTTTTTTTAACATCTTGCATTGTATTACTTTGTATTTCTGTAACATTTCAATGTTCTCGAACCCAGGACATACTTGAAAATGAGAGAAATCTCAATGTATCCTTCCTGGTAAAATACTTTATAAATAAATAATAAATTATTGGCAGGCAATTAATAGTTTAAGGCTAGGGTCAGATGAGCGCATTTTGTACGGACCGTGCGTCCGTGCAGTTTGGACGTACTTACTGACTGACAGCAAGGTAGTGGCCACACAGTCCGTTTTTTTCACTGACGTATTTTATGACTGATGTAGCAGGGAAAATAAATTACTATGAAAAAACATTCTGTCCGTCAAAACGTATAAATGCAGTCCGTCTGACCTTGTTTCATCACTCACATACAAAGCTACACGGACGTTGCAGACGTGGCGCACTCCGCACGTCCGTTCTAGCAGTATTACGTTCTTGTCTAACCTGCGTCCATTTGCCGCGTCCGCCATGCATCCTCACTTCCGTGCGGACGTACTTCGTGTGTGGGGCTCCATTGGTCAGAATGTTATGCTGCCACGGACGTACAAATGTGCGGCAACGCGGACGTGATAACTGCGCTCGTCTGACCCCAGCCTTACCAGATTGGCTTTATTAACCCCATTCACTCTCAAAATCAAGAAAACTCGGGTCTTTAAAAGGCACCATTAGGTTGCCGAGATTGAGTTATCTCCATCTGCAGTTGAGCATGACAAAAGCAAATGAGTTTCTTTTGTTGTAAGCAAATTTCATTTGCATATGAGCTCTAGAACATACTCAAAGTTTTAGCACCCTGGGCATGATGTCTGAGGTGCTAACACTTTTTAAAAACAAACTTGAGAATGTATCTGACTGTTCCCCAGCTGATAATGCACAGAGCACTGAACTACAGTAACCTCGTTTGGACAGCAGATGGCGACAACTGCCTGCCAAATAGATTTTTAATGTAAAGAATAAGTTAGGACTATCCCGAAATATATTTCTTACTGCATAATTAATCAAAAAGGATCCCCCCCAAAAAAGACAAACAGTGGTTCAGACAGTGTTTATTTTTTGGAAAACAACTTGGTAGTGATGGGGAAAACCTATAAAGGAAAAACCCAGTACAGTGACCCTTGCATGCACCCAATAAAATTAAGGTGGCATATGCACTTAAAGCTGCTGTATATTTAAATGGCCTATATCAGTGGTTCCCAATGCGGTCCTCCAGTACCCCCAACAGGACAGGTTTTAAGGATTGCCTTAGAGCAGTGTTTCCCAAACCTGTCCTCGGGATCCTCAACCAGGCCAGGTTTTGCAGATCACCTTGGGGAAATGCAGACTGAATCCTGCAATCGCTGAGCAGCAAATCATATCATCTGTGCTTCACATATCTGACAAACCTGACCTGTTGGGGTACTTGAGGACCACTGCCGTATATGTTTCGATGTACAGGTGTGGCAAGGTTAGCACGATCTGAGAATTCAGATTTATATTCATGTAGGATATGGGCTAAAACGGTATTATAAAAGAAAAAAAAGCATTTATTTGCAGAGGATATACTGTGTAAGGAAAAAAAAATGCCTGCGTGGTACTTGATCACTGAGTAAGAGTCAACTTGCAAATTGGCCTGTGATGTGAAGACTACATATCATATCACTTTCTGACTTTACACATTCCATTAACAGGTGTTTCATTTCACTATGCAGAAAATATAATTTTACACAGATCTCTTAGGTGTCAAAACATGGCATAAACTTGCTATGATGTGAAACTGACAAGTTGCATTACTGTCAGTTTGGAAAGGATTGTTTGAACAAACAAGAAAAAGGCTCATGGGGGGGGGTACAATGCATATTCAGTCAAACTGAGCAACAGGCCTGGTTATTAGGAATATAAACAGAAAAACAAAGCAGGAAGCTGCTCTCCGTTGCCGGGTGTACTAGTGCCACCACAATTATTTCAAGGAGAGCAAATAGACAAACGTTTAAAGGAAAAACCTCTTTGTAAATGGAAAATGCTCACTTTGCACTGAGAAAGGGGTTTTAGCACCGCCCCTCAAATTTTTTTCTCTATTTGCTCTCTGTGGCAATTCGGGATGCCGGATCGGCCATGTTTTCCTGGACACATAATTTATACATGTTGATGGGTAGTGCGTGCATGAATGAACGCCACCCCGCAACATGTATAATCCATACACTACAGGCAAGATCAAAAAGGAATCCCAGGTGAACTGCCTTTCGTTCCTTCCTACAGCATATGAATTATACATGTTACAGGGCAGGATGTTTCCCTGTGCGCCCCTCTGCATGAAGTAGTAATATGTGTCCAGGAAAACATGGCCAACCTGGCAACAATGCTAGAGTTGCCAGACCTGCCATGTTTTCACGTACATGTGCTACTATTTCATGAAGAGAACACAGAGAAGGTGTTGCCCTTCAACATGTATAACCTATATGCCTCGAACAAAATCCGTTACCTAATCAGGACAGTTTACCTGGGATTCTGCATGGTTTTTCCCCCTGCAGCATATGAATTCTGCAGAATACATGGTTCCATTTTTCTATGTCCTACGCATCAGCATTAATAAATTATGTGTCCAGGAAAACATGACCGATCTGGCAAAACAAACTAATGCACCCTGATAACAAAACTTTGTTTTCTGTACCTACATCTATGACTGTTGGTCCGAAGCCTCTATTGTAAAGCCTGCTGCTGGCGTGAACATACCAGAAACCTGACATATGCTGTAGCTCTATCCCCTGTGTCTACCCATATATAGTGGATAACCATGTAATATATAGCACTGGGGGTAGTGGTTCGACATCGGCCATGTTTTCCAGGACACATATTACGATTTCATGTAGACGGGAGCACAGAGAGAAGTACAATAACATGTAGTGGAGAAAAGGAGGTCAATACAAATAAGGAATTTAGAAATGAATGTGTGGAAGGCATGTGAGGATTATTTGGGGATGCCACAGAATTAAATTATACTAATGGTTCCCAGAACATCCCCCATGTGGAAGAACCCATACCTGCTTTCAGTCATTAAAAAACTAGTCTTCAAATACCAGCTATTTTGTAGAACATAATTTATGAGTGTGGAGAATTACTGCACAAATACTTGACATCCTAATGGAGTCAAGTGTAGTTTACTCATGAAATTGATTAAAATTGTGCTCTACTTGTCTTTGAATTCTTAACTATGTGTTGATTATAAAACCTGGGCATGATGAACACATACTACAGCTGGGCTCCAGTACAGCAATTATCATAGGGAGATGTCAGGCTAATTAGCGCTTTCATAGCTACATGTGGGCTGATACAAAGGGTTAAAGCTGTTTGTCAGGTCAGTCACTGTTTGTCATTTCTTCAAAGTTTTCATACCATACTAACACTCATTACCACGGGAAGTGACAAAGCGTTCATGCAATTAATGTCTTTTTTTTTTTACTACGGCATTTGTTCCACCAGGAGGAGAGTGTAAAAATTATCATTGACACTATTATACAAATATGGCTTATAAAGAATGCTGGGCAAGATAGGATCTTGTATGTATATCATGATCCAATCTCCTCTTGGATTCTCTATAGAACCAAACGGGGGATAGGGATGGGTGAAAATTGGAGGAGGTCAAGTGTGGGAACTGGGAAGTGGAGAATATTCTGAGAAGTTAACACCTCCAGCAGGTTAGTAGCTTCAAACCCTCCAGGGATCAAGGCTCCCCTGAATGCTTTAGGCTGGGTTCACACCTGAGCATATTTCATACTCTCGTTTTTTCAAGGCGTATGAACCCAGCATTCATACACGCGTTTTTGATAATGCAAACGCTGACAACCGCGTTCATGTCTATGGCCGCAAACGCGCTGTAATATGCCCCAAAGAAGCTCCTGTACTTCTTGGGGCGTAGGGCATTTACAGCGCATTCCTACGTGCTGTAAAACGCCCAGGTGTGAACGGGCCCCATAGGAAATCATGGGATTTCCATGTTTGGGCGTTTTACAGCACGTAGGAACGCGCTGTAAAACGCCCAGGTGTGAACGGGGTCTTAATGTGCTTCCATTAGTCTGTAGAGTAGGGTTGCCAGATTGGCCATGTTTTCAGGACACCTGTAATTTTTTTATGCTGATGGGCTGTGTATGAAAAATACAGCCCAGCAGACTGGAATGCATATGCTGCAGGTATAAAATCAGAGAAATCCCAGGTGACCCACCTTAAATAGGCAATGGATTCCCCTCTCCCTGCTGCATATAAATTCTATATGTTGCAGGCTAGCACCTTTCCTGTGGTTTCCCTCTGGATGAAATCGTAATGTGTATCCACGAAAACATGGCTGACCTGGCAAGCCTACTGTAGAACTGAAAATCTCCACAAGATGACCAATAGCCTCTGATAATCTCCATAAATGGGACATGTTCAGGTTAACTGCCTCATGGTGGTACTATACCACAGAGCAACATAATGTGCACGCACATGATTTTTTTTCTCCTTAGGAAATCCTGCTGTGCAACACCTTTCCAAAAGAATTAAAAAAAATAATCTTTTGACCACAACCTTTTCTCGTTCAGAGCACCTGAAGAGGAATATTAGAGCTTTGTGGGATTATTTTTCTTTCATTTTATGGCTTTCTAGAATCTCCATCTCGTGGCCCGCATGCGTTTGCTGAATCCCTTGAATGAATACATTTATTTGCTTGGACCTTTTATAGGTTTCTAAAACCTGCACCATTTCAAATTGTGTTGTTTCTTATTTCAAGGAATCTTGGAAGTTTTTTTTATTTGGCAGTATCACTGTTTTCACGGAATCCTTGGGAAACCAAATGACCAAGCTGTCAGAGAAGTAAGGCTGGGTTCACACCACGGCATAGCACAGCGTCGCGCAATGCGCGTGTTTTTTTATGTGCATTCGCGCATACAAAAAAAACGCGCGAACGTGCGTTGCAGCGCGTTCGCGGCTATGATATGGCCGCGAACGCGCTGATAACTGCCCCAAAGAAGCTCCCGCACTTCTTTGGACATAGGGCGTTTATCAGCGCGTTCATGCGCGCTGAGAAACGGCCAGGTGTGACATGCCCACATAGGGAATCATGGGATGTCACTGTTTGAGCGTTTTACAGCACGCAGGAGCGCGCTGTAAAACGCTTAGGTGTGAACCCAGCCTTAAGGTCCAATGACCTTCTTCCAACTCTGTACATAGTACAAAATCCATTGATAAGGTTTTGTTTTTGCTTATGATTTTTAGATTGCAACATATGTACAGAGACTGAGCCATTCACTCTAGAATGTGGATACACCTTAATATTTCTAATCTGTACTATTGTTTATTGCATCGGATCTTGTATTCTCTGTTAATGGCACGGCCTTCCCTTCCTTGTCCTAATAAGCCGTGTATTGAAATTTTCTTATTATGCTTGTGCTTGTAATACACCTTGCATTTTTTGAATTCCATACATTAGATTTTTTACTTAAAGAAAAAAACAAAAAAAAACATAACCAATGTAGAATGGGATTTCAATAAAAAAAGGTTTGTATGCAACCGATTTTCATCCCTCCCTAGATAATCGAAAATGCCTTTCCTGATGTGCTGTGTGCCCCCCCCCCGCAACATATTGATTTCGATAACCTTTCACACCAATCTTAATTTGACAGACCTCTGGTGATCAGACGGCACTTTTAATGATTTCATGCAATCATGAGATTGCTATACTACTAAAAGAGTTAAATATCTGACCAGACATGCCTTTACCTTGAATATGTGTGTAAAATATAATTTAAATTTTTTTTTTAAATACTTGTGAAACATGCATTGATCAGGGCAGCATTGTTTTTAAGTCAGCCCTGTCATATGCATGTTTCATATATTAGAGCTTCTGTATTCAGAGACCCTTTTCTAAAACATGCTAAATATTTTGCCTCCGGCTCTCAAATTGTATTCTGGAAAAATTTGAAAGCTGCGGCGCATGGGAAAAATTATTTATTTTCAATGTATCATAAGCATAACTGATCCACAAAGCACAAATGATCTGATACTCTCAGCTTCACGTACCCCCAACTCCTGCCTTCAAAACTTCTCCCGAACTGCCCCCTTCCTTTGGAACTACCTCCCCCGCAACGTCAGACTCTCCCGTCCTGACGAGACAGAGGAGATATGATAGAAACATTTAAATACGTAAAGGGAATCCACAAGGTAGAGGAAGGGAGTATATTTAAAAGGAAACAAAGTAGCAAAACAAGAGGACATAGTCTTAGATTAGAGGGGCAAAGGTTTAAGGCTGGGGTCAGACGAGCGTAGTGTTCACGTCCGTGATTGCGCCTAAAAGTACGTCCGTGATAGCATGAAAGAAAGTCCATTGGAGCCTGACACACGAAGTACGTCCGCACTGAACTGCGGACGCACAACGGCCGCGGCAAACGGACGCAGGTTAGGCAAGAACGTAATACTGCTAGAACGGACGTGCGGAGTGCGCTGCGTCCATAACGTCTGCATAGCTTTGTGTGTGAGTGATGGAGCGAGGTCAGACGGACTGCATTTATACGTCCAGCATTTTTGACGGACAGAATGTTTTTTCATTGTAATTTATTTTTCCCTCCTACATCCGTCAAAAATAACTTCAGTGAAAAAACGGACTGTGTGACCACTACTGCGTCATCCGTACTGACGATGTCCGTACTGCACGGACGTACAGTCCGTAGAAATCACGCTCGTCTGACCCCAGCCTGAAAGTAACATCAGGAAGCATTATTTTACTGAGCGGGTGGTGGATACATGGAACAGTCTTCCAGTTGAAGTGGTAGAGGCCAAAACAGTAATTGAATTTAAGCAAGCATGGGATAGGCATAAGGCTATCCTAAACAAAAGATAAATCCAAGTAAAGTATCCATGTAATTGGGCAGACTAGATGGGCCGAAAGGTTCTTATCTGCCGACATCTTTCTATGTTTCTATGTCCTTCAAGAAGTCTCTGAAAACACCTTACTTTAGAGAAGCCTATCATCTCACTCCCTAATCCCCCTCTGTTCATTTCATACTGCATCTTCCCGCATGCACCCCGCTACTTCATATTCTCTATTCACCCTTACCTAGTGTGGCACCCAATCCTCTTAGATTGTAAGCTCTTGAGCAGGGTCCTCCTACTGTTCTGTGTGTTGAACCTATATATATGTATGTATATTTGTTATTCTGCCTCCTATTCTACAGCGCTACGGAACTTGTTAGCGCTTTATAAAAACTTGTAACAAACCGTGCCTGGACTAAAGCTGATTGAATATGAAATTCTGGGTGAAAGGGGTCTTTTAATTAAAAAACGTTAACTTTTGTATCTTTACAGATTATGTGATAACAGCCAGATGAATAGCCTCTGTTCTTTCCAATAATACATATTCCTAAACTGGTCGCAAAATCCTATCCTATCACATCACAGGACATTTTTTTTATGATTACGGTTTTCATTATTTTAAGGGTAGACACAGGTTAACCTTTTGGCTAATTTTAACAATTGAGGTACTATAGGCGATGGAGTAGAAAAGCAATTCTGGGGCAAAGCACTGATTGATAGATCAATCCGTAACATCATTGCAGCAATAAGAACTTGCATAACATCTAGAGCAGTGTCAAACTCCAGCTCCTTAGATCTTGCTACAACTCTCATGATTCCTTGGCAATCTAATTCAGAGAATTTTGGGAATTGTAGGCCATAAACATCTGAAGGGCTGGAGTTTGACATCCCTGATCTAGAACAGTCCTGAAAACACCCTTAAATTGAATTCCGAGATGTGGAATATATGTTACGAAATGTATTCTGGAAAAATCAAGAGCCATCTTTCAAATATCCGGTCTGTTGACTGAAGGGTGAAGTCTGGAGAACTGGCAGGAGAAGAGAACAATCTAAACCAAATGGCTGATTTGAAAAGTGAGATAAATGGGAGAATTTTTCTGGTTTGGCTATTTTGACGATCCCTCCCCGAGTTCCACCCTTTAGTGAATAGACCTGAACGATCATCTACTTTGAAGTCATAGACCAGTGGTTCCCAACCCCGTTCCCGAAGTACCCTTAACAGGCCAAATTTTAAGGTTTACCTTGGACTATTGCAAAACAAATGCTGCAATCTCTGCGCAGCAAATCATATCACCTGTGTGGTCCTTCAGATATCTAGCAAATCTTGCCTCTTAGGGAGAAGACCATGGTTGGGAACCACTGTCCTAGACGAAGTGCGTCAACTTTGAAAATCTTAACAGAAGCTATCCTGATTCTGGACCAGGAATTATTTCATTTCCATAGCGGACAAAATCTGTTTTTTTTTAAATTTATACAACTATGGAAAAATATTAGGATTAATTGTAAAAGCTAGGTCTAACTACCTATCATCCCAAGCACCACAGCGTTTTATCACCTATGATTTTCTTCCATCTCTTTTTTTCAGTTGCCACTACACCTTTTTTTCTACTCCTCTTCCTCCCCCCATCTGCTTGTTCCCGATCAAGTAGGCCGGTGGTCCCCAACTTCTGTCTTCTAACACACCTAACAAATTTTAAGGATTAACTTGAGGAAATGCAGACTGGTTCCTGCGATCACTGAGCAGCAAATCTTATCACCTGTGCTGTGCTTCAGATATCTGGCACACACTTGTCCTGGTACAGAGACTTGAGGACCAGAGTTTGGAAACCCTGATTGCATACAGTTCCGTTCCCACCTATGTGCATACTAGGGTTTATACGTTGCCGATACATTTTCTTCACGTCTACACACTAAGGCTAATGTCAGACTAACGCATTCTGAGCACACACTGCGTCCGTGCACAACTGACGTACTTTCCGACTGATGATACTGTAGACACCACACGGTCCGTTTTTTTTTGACTGACTTTTTTTGACTGATGTAGATGGGAAATAAAATTAATATGTAAAATGAAAAAAATTGATACATGATATGAAAAAACATTTTGCCCGTCAAAAATACAGTCCGTCTGACTACGTTCCATCACTCACACACAAAGCAAAGTGGAAGTGGTGCACTCTGTGCAACCGTCCTAGCAGTTTGACGTTCTTGCCTAAATTGCGTCCAGTGCCACGTGCGTTGTGCGTCCGCACTTCTGTGCGGACGTACTTCGTGTGTGGGTCTCTTGATCATAATTTTATGCTACGACAGACGTTGAAATGTGCGGCAACACGAACGTGATCACTGTGTTCGTCTGACATGGGCCCTAATGGTATCATCATGTACTGTGACCACAAATGATGCTGTCCCTACTGGCATCTTACATATGACTTCTTCATAATTTTCCAGATCATGGAGAAAATAGATTGCGTGAGACTGTAAGGTTACAGCACCCCATATACAGTCGCCCGAACTCCCCTTTTTTCCGTGTACTTATGTTAATGTTGTTATAAGGCCATGGTTATTCTTATCCCATTATTCTTTCCCGTATCCTTTTTTCCTCCTGTGTTAGTTATACAATAAACTTTTAATATGAAAAAGAAGTTCCACCTACAACAATCTGATATGATTGTCTGCAAGTTTTGTGTGTTCTCGATTTATTTATTTAAATGTCCTTCTGACCCTAGAACGCTCTTCTAATAAAAACGACCAGTCAGTACCAATGCCTTCTATCGCCCAATCTGTTATATTTTCTTAAATTATAACACCTAGTACATTATTAAAAGTACAATAGTATTGTGTAGCAGCAGAACAATGCTACAGAAAGTGTGTTTCTTTGAAATGGAAAAAAATATTTCCCTTTGCATTCAAAGCACAGAATTAAAATGTTCCCTCGTACGGAGAATACTTAAATAGGTCACCTGCGGAGCACACGGTTGCTGTGGATGCTAATAAAGTGAGTATTGTTAAAGGATAAGTTGGTGCAAGAAATCTTGATCTTGACAATGTTTATTGGTAGTAAGGAAGCCATAGGAATCTTGAATTCAAACATGAGTCTACTTTCAACAATATCCATCATAAGTTTGTTATAATTGACTGCTGTAGATAATGACATATTTCAAGTCCACTAAAACCACGACAGTGGAAATTCTACGTTTCTGGAATATCTGAGTCTCCCTAATAGATGAAAGTCATGCAATTTCAGAGATACGAGGAATAATGGTAAAAGAAATTCCACTTGAGGGAATCTGCCAATTTAAATCATCTTTTGATTGTGTACAAAAAAAGCCCAATTTGTTTTCTAAAGCCAGTGCACTTAAAACCAGCACAAATCTTGAAATAAGAGCATAACGATATATAGTGTATAAAATTTGTTGTGGCTTCAGCTACAGGACATACTTGAAAACGAGAGAAATCTCAATGTATCCTTCCTGGTAAAATCCTTTATAATTAAAGTATCTAAATGGATGTATATAATTTTATCTATAAATGTGTCAAGGTGAATCCCATGAAATTTATAAACCTTGCTCCGTCGTTTTGGTCTGAGAACATTTCTTTAGTAATTTTGTTCAGTAAATTTTGAATTGTTGTAAACTGGATGCAAAACTAATTTGGGCCAAAATATTGTTAATTTTATGAAGCGGTGCTTTATGCAAATGACTGATTTGACCTACTACAAGTTACGGTTTAGTCTGTTATCCACACGTAGTCTCAAATACATGGCGTGGTGATTTATATTCAAGGGAATGCATGTAGTATGCTGTCTGGTCATGAATCACTCTTCTTAACCTCCCTGGCGGTCTAATTTTTTTCAAAATTTTGTGTCTAAAAGCGACTCAATTTTTTTTGAAAGGAAACGTGTTGTTTTATATAGTAAGCCTGTAATTAGGAATTACTCACTGAAATTTGTACAAACAAGAGTCTAGTAAACACAGAGTCCAGATAAAGTTTGAAATACGACATAATAATTTATTATCCCAAAAATAATTATGCAAAATGATAATAAATTATATTCAATAATATAATCAAACCAAAAACACTGACATTTTTTAGAAAACAAGGGTGCAATATTAGTCACTGCATATTGCCTCCGCAAACATCCTTGCTATGATATTACTTCAATTACGTACACTCTTATTTATACAGCAACATTCATAATGCATAGTGTATCAATAATTATATTTTCATATAGGAGAACTTCAAACCATATATACAGTAGAAGTCTTAGAATGTGTATGTATGGTCTGTTTCTGATCCATTAGTGCCACCTAGTGGCCGTTCATGAGAAGGTCATGCTGCTGGGGATTTTCCATTGGAATATTTTTTTCTTTTACAGTTTGCTGCCTGGTCCCGCCCCCTGCATCGTGTGACTCGCAGGGAGCGTTACGAGGAAGCAAGTGGCCACGATCACACTGTGGGGGACAGCGAGGGAGCGCAGGATGAGGTGAGTATGCAGCCCAAGTGTGGCTCGGGGTTACAGTTCACAGTAGCGAAATTTAACCCCTAGTCACACTCGGGAATACCACCAGGGAGGTTAAAGGGACATGGATGCTTTGCTAGTGTGCTTTTAAAAATTTGCAATTCCTTTTGAATGTGTTAGTAGTCTAATTCAGCAGGCATAAAAAGCAAGTAAATATGATATTTTTTCATATTTACCTGCTTTTGTTTCTTGGTGCTATCCACGCCCACTTCAGGAGGCACATTGACCTAACCAGTGTGTATACCTAGGTATAGATTAAAAAAAATGCACTGAGCATGTGCGACTGAGTTTCTCCTCCTCCTCCCTCCTGTGCTGAGGGGAGGGCAGGGCTGAGTGCCATTCCAATCTGTAACTTTCACTCCCAGCTACTGCAGAGACAGGGAAGAAATCAATACACACAGGGAGAAAAAGGGACAGCAAAAAAAGCAGACACAACAAGAAAAGGTAAAGCGAGAAAGACCGAAAAGATAAAGCAGAGAAATTGCAAGAAAGAGTGAGTAACTGTGTGCGGGAGTTTGAGTGAGACCCGTGAGTATGTAAACCATGAAATGGCACAAGTGAGCGTGTCAATGGGTGAGTCTGTGTGTGAGCAAACGTGATTGTGTTAGTTTTGCTTTCACAGTTGCAGAGATGCTAATATTCATTTCCTCAGTCTCCCCAGTCTGAGGTCCAGAGTGCGCATGGGGTTTCCTGTGCACAGCTTGTGCTAGTTCATGTGACGCTTTGATGGGTGGAGAATATTCAGGAAGTGGGCGCTGAAGAAACACCCTAGCTGAGGGGCGTGGCCAGAGAGTATGAAATGACCGGGTTTAACCCTTTCACTGCTGAGCCATTTCACGTTTTAAAAAAAACACTTTTTATCATTATTGTTATTTTTTTTCTTTACTTTATACATGGTCATGTTTGGTATCATTGGAAAGGACATGCTCTGGCCTTTCTAATGATACCAAACATGACCCAGCTAGCTGATGGCAGTTGGGAGAAATCGGGGTTCAAACAAACCCATATCTCCACCCCTATCTTTCCTTAAGCGTCATTTAAGGACGTTCCCCACACGCGTCCTCAGCAGTGAAAGGGTTAAAGCAAGAAAATAAAAAAAATTACACATTTTTTAAAGTTTTATTGATTTATTCTAGTTTGTCTATAGGTATAAAAATGTTTAAATGTCAATTTGTTTCCTTCTACACATGCATATCTCATTAAGCAACTTTTTCACATCAGTCTTTGAGGCAGACATGGTACCACAGCTACTTCTTCAGCTCCATTGACAAAGCCATTAAATTGAGATATTCGTTGTCTGAATGGGAATATTATTTATCTGACTTGCCTAGTGAATGGACTTGCTGCCAGTTGCGGAAATTCGTGGCTGATAAACTGCTGCATTGAACGGATATGCTCGTCACCTTTTGAAAATAAATTTAAATCTATTGTTGACAGGCAAGTGCCATCTACTTTCTGGTCTGAGCAGAGCTCATTAAAGGGATGCTCTATTAAGAATAAAGGCCTCATTTTCCCCTTTTAAATTATTGTGCAGACGTTGCTGACAGCATCCGCCCAATTATTGGTTAAAATTTTTCTTCTTCAGTGCTTTTGCTTACCTTTTTCTCCCTCTGCACATGCAGCTCCTCTTCTTCAACTCAGAGGCTTCCAAATCTTAACAATTTGTGTGGCATAGGATCCAAAAATTACACATCGCTCAGGACCTGCACACATTATCTATGCTAGTTCTATAGCACCAGCGCAGAACAATGGTTTGGAGCTGCATATGCAGAACCAATCCATTGACCGCCTCTCTGGGAACACTCACTATCGCAGGCTAGTGACTGATCTGGTGACCGGCAGCTGGGAAATTCAAAATCCCGGCTGCTGGTGAAGCTGGGTGTGGTGGAAGAAACTTTATCGCTTCAACCAGTGGTTTCTCCAGATTGGGTTTTAATGTGGTCAAGTTGTGAGGAGTGCCCCCGCCCCAAAGTGGTCAGGATGAGTAGAGTGTTCCTTTTTTAAATAAGGCTGCAAAGTATGGCAATTTGCAGTACATTAAGGAGTCTGTTTTTAATTCACTCCTTTCTTACTGTTTTGTTGTTGTAATATATTTCTTATACAATGGCAAAAGTGATTCAGCTCTAGTGTGGAATCATCCTGGAAGACAGGAAGTATAAAAAGACAATCAGGGTTATTCAGAGAGAGGTGACAAGCAAAAGAATGACTGGAGAAGTGAATATTCTAGGTCAAAATAGCCAAACCAGAATAATTCTCCCTTTTATCACACTTTCCAAATCGGTTATTTGGTCCTGACAATTCTCCTGGCTTTCTCGTCTCTCTGAATAACTCTGAAAATATTTTAGAAGAAAAGGAATTTGAGAAATGTAGAAACATGTTAATAGAAAACTGCATGTTTGAAGTTGATTTAAAGGTGGAGGAATGAGATATGGTAGAGAAAGCAAAATCGATAAGTGATAATGGGAGAAAAAGATAAAATTTATAAGAATTACATGGAAATAGTATGAGGGGCTAAATGTGATGTGTGAAGATGAGATCGAAATGTGGGGAAGCAAGATAGCATATATAAATATATATACATTATCATAATTATTGCTATCCAATGATAATTGAATCTGAAATATAGATATTAATGTACTCCTATATTCATGTAAGGAGTTTACAGGAAGATATAGCTTACTCCACCAGGCATGCATGGTGGTTTTATTTGTCTAACTTTTACTTTCCTATTTACACTTTCTGGATGTTCCTCAACCAGTTCGCAAAAAAACTGTTTAAAAATTGACTGTATTTATTTTATTTTTTTTACTGGTTTTCATTAACCCCTACACTACCATTGTCGCATATATTTGATGTTGAAAAGCTCCTGCAGAAAACCAAGGAAGAAATCCCGGTCTGATCATATTCAAAGGAATTTTGTTTACTGGAAGTGGAATTAGTTTGCAAACAGGCTCCTACAACATAGAATATGCTCACAAATTTCCAGCAGCTTGGAGATGTCATTTAAGGTGCTAGCAATGTTTTAACAGCATGGAGAACTTTGTGTTTTGTTTATGTATAAACACCTGCTCCAGCTGTAGTATTATATATGTAGTAGTGCTTTGAGGCCTGTCAACCAAGCCTACTATCTCTAAAATGTATTTAATATAGGGTACATTAATTTTACACTGACTGCAATGGAAGCTTGTTTTCCATAAATCCACTCTGTTATGTCAGTGGTTTTATAGAAAACAACTATGAAGTGAAGGGGGTTAGAAATGTTACTAATACACACCCTAACATATGAGCTTCATATCTATTGTAAACCCTCCCAACTCTCTGCACAGAAAGTTTATTTTGTATGATTATGATTTATTAATTTTTTTTTTTTTTTTAAATTTGAACCATACAGTCTGTTTTCGCCTTCATCTATAGTGCTACGTAATTATGTTTATCGAGAAGCTGTATTTTTAGTGTCCCTCTTGGATATTACTATCATTTTACAAAGTTAAATATTCTTCTGCTATAACACAATTTCTGAAAGCAATTAAAAAATAAACCTTTGTTTTAAGTATGGAGAACAGTGTGAAGATTTGACAGCCTATTGGGATAATACATTCAACAAAAGACACACAATCCGCTTTAAGTCTGTGAATGCAAAAATGCAAACCAATTTATTTTTTACATTCAATGACATTTTCTGTGATAGGATTTGCTACATTTGCATAAAACATATCAGGATGAAACAATTAGAGGGTCTTTTAGAGAAACTGTTTATGTATTTTTTAGCATCAACACAGCTATTGATTTGTGAATACAATTGAATATAGTTACTAAATAAACCCACGTTTTACAACTTGGATGTAAAAACAGTAAAATCAATTTGCTAGCACTGCAAATTGTATATAAATATATAATTTAACCGCAGGGGAAATAGATTCCAAGCCTGGTGTAAACAGCCTACCAGAGCCATTGAAGTCTATGGAGTTGTTACTTTTTATCAGATCTCTGGACTGTTTAATATACACCAGTCTTTGAATCTAGCCCTATGTGTATAAAGTAGTATACCACTTAGACATATTTCTTTTTTCACCAATATTCTTTGTTTTCTATGCTAAGTAGTTAAATGACACATTGAAATCCCAAAGGACTAATCTATATAAATATTGTACAAACAAACTAAGAAGTTGATGTATATGTAGTGCACTCCTGTTAAAAATGTAATATACAAACAGCGAATACGGTTTGCATTTTTAGGATGAGGTACATACTACTCAAAATTCAAGTGAGACGGGAAGTAGGGCATGTCGGCATGTCGATCTGTGCCATCCTGTAACCCAGTTACACCTTCCCTGTTATGTCCCACTCCGACATCCAGTTCCTTGACCTCCAGCCAAGTGTTTCCTATCTGTCTACCCTTAGGTTAATTACCCCTTATCTGCCCAGGTCTCTATATAGGGAAACTACACCCGATGATCCCGACTTCAGCATTGAAGTCTGACTAGAGTCATACGCCTTGTAATCCTGTCTGTACCTATACTCCAGACCCCCCCCTTGCCTTCCCAAGCGGACTCACCCGCTCACTACACACAGCACACCTGACATCCAACTGTACATGTAGTTCAGAAACTTCAGGGGGGCAAAGTTTGAGATACCTATCTATTGCATTCAGAGAATTCTGGGAGATACAGGCAATCAACATCTGGGGGCGGAGCTTGAGATCACTGATGTAGGACGTAAAAGTAACTCTCTGTAAATGAATTATATTGAACGCTTCCAGGTTGAAATAAACCTATTTATTAAAAATAACTGGTATTTCCTGAAAAGAATATATTAAAAAGTGAAGAACGGTTGAAATTGTTTCTATATATTAGTGCAAACAAAAGAGAATATTTGGATATCATTCATTTGTGGATCCTGAAATGAGCAGGGCTCCAGAGGACAAAGACAGGAATTGTGCTGGCATGGTTCAGATCTTCGGAAAATCAGCATAGGTACGGGGTGGACCATGACAATAGCAGAACACAACTGCATAATGAGATCCTCCGCCCCAAACAATTTGACTTGCAATAGCAACTTACATGATGACAATAACAAACTGGTTAATCTTAAAACCCATACTTAAGTTTTTTTCTCGTTCTAGCACTACTATCTGGTTTACTTGCTCAAAACAACTTTAAGGGCTATAATGGATTCCATGGCTGGTGTAAATTTAACCAGAGCTATGGGAAACATGGCAACTTAATAGACTTTATAGGCTTTGGTAAGTTTACCAGAGCTCTGTTCAAGATTACATTAAGCTGCCGCAAACCTGACGAAAACTAACCGCAAAACCCAGCGAATGTACGCCGAAAACCACCAAAAACATCTGGATTAACCTGCCGAAAACCACAGAAAAACCCGAACAGGAGCCGATGGCAGCCTTCCACACAGCAGAAGAGGCAGTGAATAAATTAGGAAAACAGTTTGTATGAATGTGTGAAAGTGAAACGCTGTTTGCAAAGAAACTACTGAGCGAAAATGTCTGAAATTTACATATGAGGTCCAGGGAATGATAATAAAGAGGGCTGTTACAGAAAAAAGAAGAAAACTTAAAAAAAAATGCTTAAAATATCCTAAAAAATCTATAAATAAAGAGACTCTTTATTAGATATTGAATTAAAATGGGAATATTTTTAACATTGAAGCCTATGAGATTCTCCTGAATAAACTTGCCGAATTAAACCACCGAATGGCAGGGCATTAGGGGAACCTTTCACTGCTGGTTTGTGTTCTCTGAATAGCCGAAGCAGTGCTTTTCATGGGGTTTTCACTGCCCTCGAACAGGCACCGAACAGGCACCGTATGTGCAGGCATTTCGCCAGGATTTGGCGAATTGCCTGCTCTCTGGATAGCCGAATGGCTAGGAAAGGTAACCGAACGCTGATTTTCACTGCTCGGTTACCTTTCTCAAGCAATTCGATCTCTTTGAATAACCCTGATAGTGTAAGCAAAATAAATAACAAATGTATAGTTTTTCCTTAAGAATAAAACAATCTGCCCATCCAAATGTTATCACGGTTTTCCAATTTACGACGCTCTCCCATATGTATAGACGTCAATAAAGTTAGTGTGTCATCTGTACTAGTTTGGAGGGACTCAGAGTGAAGGGATCAGCAAGATGGCAAGCTCACTTCAACATAAATAGGGTGGTTGTGTTAAAGTATTTTTATATCATTGGGAATAATGCTTTAATGAGATATTATAGGGTTACAACTGGACAGGGAATGAAGACGTTATACATTAACCCTCCTGACTCTTTTCACACCCTTCTCAGCCTTTGGATACTTTAAAACGTTTCTTTATTTCAGCGCTAGTCCTCTGGACTTGACATGCTTCTTAGTTCCTGTGAGCCATACCAGCAACGTGACCATGAAGATGCTTGACCAAGTGTCCAGTCAGTCTAGTGTCTTTCAAAGCATTTGTCAGGATAGAGAGTCACCCAGCAGTAAGACAAAACCCAGTTAAGTGTTGAAGCCCTCTATCTGACAAGCCGAACCTTAGAATGGCCAATACTATTCTGAATAAAGAATATGAACTGTGACAATACACAGAAGTACTGAACCCACAGGGTCAAGAGAAAGATCGCGGTACAAATACTAATAAATAGCCATACAGGGAATGTAGAGAAAAATCAAAGTCCAGATACCATAGGCAGGGTCAGCACACAGAATCAATATAAACAAAACAGGGACACAAGCAGAAACCAGAACCGAGAATACTTATACAGTGTCAACCCAAAGGATCACAGATATATAGGAACGCACTAAGTGGTATACAGAAAACCACGACAGGGCACAGAGCTTTTTCAGTTGCTTCTATTTAAAGCCCTCCTAGGTCTCTGACCAGGTGCAGCAGTCTCAGATACTAGATTGCCAGAATGGCACCCTCTTTGCCCAGGAAGCCTAACTGCAGCATCACCAGCTGGCATGACAACATCTTCGCTGAGGGGCAATGGAGAGAGCTGGGACACAAAAAGGGCTCCGCTTCTGGGTCTCGGTCTGTTATGCTGAAAAAGGCGCTCACTGATCTCAGTTTCTAGGCGGACTAAAACCCCGGCATGGAGACAGCTGAACGGCCCTCCTAAACCTTCCACAGATGGTAGAAAGGGGTGAGTGCAACCAGGTCACAGTGCCTAGAGTGTCCCTTTTAACCCCTTCACTCGCGAGAGCGAGATAACTCTGGTCTTAAAAGGCATCATCAGGTGCCATATATGGAGTTAGTGCGATCTGGAGCTGTGCAGAACTAAAGCAAATGAAATTTGTTTCTCGTAAACAAATTGTTTGCTTTTGGCCCCCAGAAGGTGCCTCAAAGTTTTATCCCTTACCTTACCTTACTTGCAATACCACAATACAAAAAGAAAGTGGCTCGATCCTCGTTTTCCTACAGAGCACCACAATTATGGAATAACCTCCCAGATGCCATCAAATCTTCCCCCAGTCTAAAGTCCCTTAAGAGCTCCCTATTAACATACCTCAATAAGGAATGCACCTGTAAACATGTAACATAGTGACTATATTTCCTACATATTTATTTTCTGTTAATCTGTATATTTGGTTTGTGTCAATTTCTTGCATTTTATTATTATTCATTATTATTCATTATTTTTACTACTTTGTATTTCTGTAACCATGTTCTTGAACCCAGGACATACTTGAAAACGAGAGAAATCTCAATGTATCCTTCCTGGTAAAATCCTTTCTCCAAAAAAAAATAGAATTTCCTTTATTGTGCTTTTCCCAGCCAATGCACGGAGCCACAACCTGCAGTTTATTCTGCAGTAACTCCTTTTGGCTAGTAGATAGTGCCATCTGCCTGCCAAATAGGTTATAACCGTAAGAAATACCCTGGGAATATTTCCAAATATTTCTTACTGTATAATTAAAATGATTTTTCCAAAAAGCCACTGGCTCCTGACTTCATTTTTTTTTTGGGGGGGGGGCGAATCACTTCGTAGTGAAAGGATTATTCATCTATTAGGGGGACAACATCTCTAGGCCTGTCATCTGTTGGTCTGGGTTTCTTTCCAAAGCCAACAGTAATTATTTAACATTTTTTCTTTTCAAAATCCTAATTAAAGTTAACTACCCTCTATGTGTGTACATTTATTGACACGTTAAATATATCGATGAAAAATTATGTGTGAACCTGATGAACTAAATCTTCTCTATAATAAAAAAAATGTATATTTTCATGACAGCATGTTAACCGGTCTACATAATACAAGTTTAGCAAACCAGGAGGATGCTAGAGTAGAAGTTACGATACTTAATGAAAACCTCAAAAGGTACCTTTTTCTGAGCTAGGCTCACAAAGTAATTCAGTATGGGACTTCAAGATGATCAATCAAGCTGAATGAAACATCAAATAGAATTAAGAGGAAGTCATAATTTACGCTAGGCCGCATCCTATAAATAACAACAAACGTGTTGCCAGCTCTCGGTGGTACCCTCAATGACAAAGAAAAAACAAAGAAAAATTAGAATGCCACATAACGTGGAAACAAATGTCCTCAATATACCTGTCATGTAGAAAACCGAGTGAGATGAAGCCTTTATCACTGCAAAAGCAGAGGCGACGTGCAGCATAGTAAATGCATATTATGGGACCCATTAATTAACTTCCCTGCAGACTAACAGTCAGTAATTTATGTTAATTGCTACATGTGATTGGTAGTGGGTATGCGTCTGTTAAGGGATGTAAGCCTCATTTATCTTTATCTGCTTGGCGTACTCTTTAATAAAGGGTGCAGGCTCTGAGGGAGAGGCCTATGTGTTGTCATGGAAACCATGGTAAAGCATGGCGCTGAAGGGAAGGAGCAGTGTGATTTTTTTTCTTTCTTTATAATTAAGAATTGCTTCCTCTCTACATGGAAATATCCAGACCTTGTGTATTTCTGCTTATGCACATTTGCCACATTGACTAGTGTATATATTTGGAAGGGTAGGCAAAAAGCAGCAAGGGCATTTTTGTCACTCTTTTAAATCATGGCTCAGAGCTGTGTTACAGACAACGCAATTTGGGCTATTAAAAATTCTTAGGACAACCTCAAAATTTGTCCCAAAAGTGCATTTGAGCTCAGGCAGTCCCTGTGCAGCCAATGATGGCGATCAGACCACTGGGAAGGGAGGTGGGCCAGAGGAGGGCCTCTGAGTGCAGGGGTTTAGCTCTATCCAAAAGCTTAGATCAGTAGGTGCTGATCTGAGCTTCATGGATGGAAACCCTGAAGTAGGAGCCAATTTGAGAACCAGCGCCTTCAAATGGCTTTCAATGCTCTTTGTTTCCCCTCTCCCAATTTAGGCTGGGGTCTGACGAACGCAGTGCGAACGTGCATTGAGTCGCACTTTATTACAGCCGTAGTAGCAGCCAATGACGGCTAATACACGAAGTACGGCCGCACGAAAGTTCGGCCGCGCAACGCAAGCGGCATACAATGCATTTTTTCGAGAACATGGAACCGCTAGTACTGACGCACAGAGTGCGCTGCATCGGCATAGCGGCGTGTGTGCATGATTTAGGAGACGTCAGACGCTGCACATGTCCGGCCAACATCACGTCCATTTGTTTTTTATAGCTCCGTCAAAAAATACGGCCGAAATTGCGCACCGTATGACCGCTATCGCGTCTTCCATGAAAAAATGCGTTTGAACGCATCAACGCACTTTTTGACGGTAGACGTGAAAAATGCGTTAGTCTGACCCTAGCCTTAAACCTTTAAGTAAAACTTTAAGCAGATTGATCTATCACCTGCAAACCCATCATCCACTTCCATGGATGTAGAGATCACCTCTATTATCCTATTACCAGAGATAGGTTCCTCTAGAATAGACTGTAAGCTCTTCTGAGCAGGATCCAATACACCTCTTGTTTCTGTTCCTATGTTTGTTTTAATTTTGTCTCTTTCCCTTTGGGTATTTTAAAGTGCTGCGGAAACTGGTGGCGCTATATAAAAAATAATACTAGGAGTGGTCTTACAGACAGTTTGCCTGTTCTTTGCATTCATGCAACACTACTGATTGCCAATAGTAAAATGATGCCCATGGAGCAGTGTGATGGTGGTTCCTGGTGCTGGACCAAGGTAGCTTGCGTTTTGAATATTGCATCAAATGAAGGGATATTTTATTGATCTTTATGAGCAATTTGTCATCACATGGATAGTAAGCCTCTGGCTCAGTGAATGCGGGACACAAGCGATTGTTAACTATTTTTTTTGCAATTCCATTAGGTGCATATTTAATGATGAATAAAAAAAAGCTTATAATAATTTCATTATTAGGCACAATTTTTGAACAAGGTCCATAGCTATTTTTGGCTGTTTTAGGCATATTTATAGCCAATTCAAGCTATTTTTAAAAAGATACCTAATCTGATGCAGTTAATGAAAGGTAACTTCATCTGACAGAATTTTCTACTACTGATCGATACCACATATAACTCAGAAAATGCAAAAGGGCATTATCAGGTCTATTCTCAAAGCATCAAAATTGCGTGCAATTTCGGCACTAGATTTTTGACATACTTCAACGATTCCATTTCGTCGAAAATACAGTGAATTCACTATTCATTGAATGGTCACCGTATTTTGCCAAAGCAGTTATTGGACGTCAGAGAAAAACTCCAAACTGCGCTGATAACCCCCAAACTGGCATCGGCGAATTCCGCCGAACTGAAGCAAACACCCCCAGAATTCTCCTATTCTCCTAATAGGTGTTTTAACCAATAAACATTTATTAAAATGTGTCTAAATAATAAACAAGGTCCTTTTAAAAAAGTAAGAAAATGGTCTGTTACAGAATTAAAATAAAACCCGCTTTTAAAAAATTGGGAAACAAAAATTTTGTCAAAAAAAGGGTTGTAAAAGGTAAAAAGACTTGCTAAAAATTAAAAACTATTAACTGTCATTAAAGAAAAAATTAAAGATATCACGCTTTTGCATTGAATCCTAGAATTCGCCTGTTTAACCCCTTCAGTACCAAGAAAATGTTGTTGCAAAAAGTTATAACGTATTTGAAGCATGGGATGTGAAGTTAACAAGTAAATATAGGTTGAAATAGAAATTTCACACAGAAATTGTTATTCTAAGACAGCTAGAAAAATTTAAATAAATGTTAATTTGATCAGTTTTTTATTTTTCATGTATTGATTTATCCATTACAGAAATATTGTTGAGATATAAGATTTTGAGCTCTAGATGGTGTCCTTTATCTTACACGATTTCAAAACGGGTCTGCATTATTATCATACAGACAGAAAAGACCTTTGTGTTTGATACTGTAACTGTGATAAAGATAAATAATACAAATGGCCAGATCTCCTGCTTTATGGAGATTTGTAATGATCATAATGAGATTAATAGCAATGCAGCTTCCAAAAAAATACCAATAGAATATAAAAATTATTATCTGTATGTGGTATAATGCATAATGCCCGTGTATGGAAATTACAGTAACATCTTGTATCTGTACTGTACAGGGATTTTCAGTCATTATAACCCCCTGAAACTATTCCCTGTGCAGCAGTGAGTGACCATAGAGCCCTCCCTGTATTCTGCCCTCACCCTGGAAGCTGTAATGCAGCATTAATTTATTTGAACGTTTTGTTACAGTAAGGACTGGGGCTTCGATTTGCAGCAGTTTTATGTCTCTCCAGGGTGCTTGGAGAAGCATAAAACAAAGGATTTTGTTTCTTCACAGGGGACACCCTAATCCTGCTTTAAAAAAGGTGTGAAAATTGTCTTTTGATATCCTTATGAGTGCTTTTCAATGCATTACTATGCTAAAGAAAGAGAACTCAATTTGGGGTGTGAAGGGGTTAACCTCCCTGACGGTTTTCCAGAGTGTGGCTCGGGGTTAACTTTCGCCGCCGGAAACGGTAACCCCGAGTCACACTCGGGCTGGATACATTACTGTCAGGGTGGCACCAGGCATGGGCCATGGTGGGACCCAGGTTCTGGGGGTCTGAGCCTTTAGCGTAGGGATATGCTAAAGGTACCTTGGAGTAGGCTGGCTGAGGCAGGGAATAATCCATGGCGTGGTACATAAGCATATAGAGATAGTGGTCAGGACGGTCCGTTGATCAAGGGCTTCGGCAAGTAGGCAAAGTCAGTGGGTAAAGCCGGGTCTGGCACACGGTTATCAGCAAGATCACAGAGGTAGGTCAGAACAACACAGAGTTTGACTTGTAATGCAAAGTCAAGTTGCACGGGGGAGTGACTCTTTTAGTGATAGGCAGGGGTGTGGTGTGTTTGTGCTTTACTGTTAACCCCTGTCAGTGCTGGATTGGACTGAGGGCAGCACTTTACATGTATTGCACACATGGAGGTATGGTCCTTTGCACATGCAGGCACTGATACCTGACAATTACCTGTCCCTGCGCTCCCTCGCTGACCGCCGCAATCGCATTCTCCTCCGGCAATCGTGGCGTTCTGCTTCCTGGTTCCCTTCTCGCGAGAAGGGGACCAGGAAGTAAAATGTTGCGATCGCCGGAGGAGAATGGGGACAGCGAGGGAGCGCAGGGACAGGTAATGTGTCCAGCAGCAGCCTGAATGTGGCTCAGGCTACTGCTTTCAGCTATGAAATTAACCCCGAGCTGCACTCAAATACCGCTAGGGGGCCGAATAAATTGTTCCGATTCTGACATATAAAATGTCAGAATCGCAACCCGAGGGAGGTTAAACCTGTCGAACTGAAACGCCAAAAGTCAGGACATTTAGCCGTTATGGGGGTTCTGTGAATAGAGAACACAATGGTCTTCTATGGGATAATTTTGGTGCTGCCGAATTCTGGTGAATTGCATTGTATTTGGCTGTCAATTCACCAGAACTTGGCAAATTGACAATTTGCCCCAAAATTGCACTGAATGGTGAAATTCACAGTTCGGTATAATTTGGGACAAATTCGGAGGTTAGTAGATAACCCCTTCAGTTTCACACATCATGCTAAAGATGGTATTTTCCTCCTCCTATAATTATGCTGAATATGAACATGGAAAGATCTTGCGTGATCAAATATGATTCATTTAATGTTATTTTGCTGATCATGTTAATGAACTGGAAAACGTCCCATTTTTACCATCACTACAATCCTCGTAGTTCAGATCCTTTTTGAGAACAATAAAGTATTAAGCCCATGAAGTTTAAACTGTGCAGTCTGTACAGAAACCCCCTGAGGTCACTGATCTCTCGTCATGTCTGCCGATGGTACAGTCCACATTTGGACAATGACATCGTTTGTGGTTTCTAAAATGTTGTATCTGTAGCGCTGATTACAAATTAAATAATGGCCAATATGATTATATGATATACTAATAATTTGAGGGTATTTGAGAAAAAATTGAATAATTTAATTTGACTGCAAATCCATTCAACGTTCTTTCCTCCAGCCAGCTGCCCATAGGCATATATATGGACAACAGAAAAAATAGCGATACATAACTAAAATAATCTGTATCAAAATGCTAACATGCTTTCATTACATGCGGTTTGTAAGGCTTTTTGTAGATAGGCACTGGAGCAAAGAGAAGCCTGTTGGTCATGTTGTGTCCACCTGACAAATATTGTTAGAGACAACAGATGATCTGCCAGGGGGTTATGGAAAATTGGATTACTTTGAAGGACTTAAGGCAGACGCACAGAAATCAACAATAGAAACCAAGGGTTTGGGGTTAAAAAAAAACCACCCCAATGCACGGCCAGACTAACCGCTGCTTATTTTATCTATCCTTAAACATATCCATATAAATTATTGTAATTAGTTCTTTTATTGTTAAAAGTGAATACATCATGGGTATAAGCTTTTTGATACTTAATACATTTTGAGCAAAACAACTGAGCAGTGACACACGGAATAGCAAACGACTGTATCGCAAGGCAAGCATAATCACTGCATAAGGTATGGTAATTACCATCACAGCCGTTGTAATGATTATGCGCAACTTGAAATAAGATAACTAATATGGGTACCATTTCCATTATGCTTTAATATGTGTAAGTACATCCTCCCATACTTATATCTCTTCTCACTTACCCTTGTTTTTTTTCTTCAAGCGGCCATCAAAAGTCATTTAAGGTTAGAACCACCACTGACTCATCAGGTTAATAGTGTGAACATTCGATAGGCATGATGGATTAGTGCTATCATTTGGGAATGAGGCAGTGTTAAAGATAAACATAGTTAATTTTCCCCTATGGATATGTACTATCCATAGTACAGATAGGAAGCCATCTTGAAATTGCCTCAATATTCAAAAACTCTACAAAAGCTGCGGATCAAAAGGCTGAAGAAAACTTGTAATGTTAGTGATCAGGCAATGTGTTTTTCGATGAACTTATCAACTCACAGTATCCTGGTGAGCAGATACACTCAGAATGCTAAGCATTTACGGTACCCTGGAAAACATTTATTACAATCGTATCATTCTGAATTCTCAAGGTATAAAAGGAAGATTGTTTTCCTCTAGTGCTCTACAGTGGTGCACAAAATATTCCTGATAAAATAGCGTTATTATTAGTTTAAACATTTTCGAAGGAGCATATAATGGATAAAAAGTGAAAATCTATACTCCAATTTATTAAATTTATTTATTTGTATAATATCAGATGACCACTGAATGAGGGTATGTTTTTTTACTTTTATCTGAATGTACTTTTTAGGGGAGCTGTCAATTTAGAGGATTGGTTTGATGGCAATGTGTTAAATGTTTTGTAGCAATTGAAAATATGTCCGTCTTGTCACAACCCTAGAAAAATCAGGAAATGGTTATAAGCCATTCTTAACAATATACCTCATCTTGCATGTATTTTATGGCTATGAGCGTGGAAAAATATGAAAAGGTTTTTTTAGTTTATATTTGAGTGAATATTTGTACATTATTTTAAAAAGCATCTATTTGCGTTGAACTAGTAACACAGTATATTATTACTCACATTTTGTAGATTGGGTCAAGGATGTTAATGTGTAGCCAGTTTCCGGTCATAAATCGTCTGGATGGGGGTCTGTGAAAGAATTGTATAATAATTATTAATGAGCACATTTTGTACATTCTATAATTCAGTGTGTGTTTTTTGTTTGGGGGGAGGACACACACATTTTCAGAAAATACAGAAAGAATAGATTTGAGTCATGATGGCAAAAATAACGAAACTGGAAAATGGAATAACTGTGGCAATACCCTAATAGCCATCAGCGGCCTCTGCATAAAATTTGGGATTACATGAAGTTCTGAATATCCGGGCTACCTTTCCTTTGATCTGTCATTTAATCACATATATAGAACTTGCTACATTGTATTTATTTCTGCCTGTTGTGTTATGTATTTTCTAAACACGCATTCATATACCGACCACTAAATACAGAACATAATAAAGATAATCTCTGGCAATAGGTTATTGAAGTCTTCTTTTCCAAGGATTTGTTAGCTTTATATTTACACTCCGATGCTGGGCCAGAAGCCAGGCTGAAATTAATGAGGCGGAACCTCTCCAGTAGGTCACAGCAAAGGGAAATTTTGCTTTCTGGCGCAATTTGAGTTCATAGACAAGATCATTGAACAATAAAACAATGCTGGTGTAACTAACTATACACTCATTAATTCTTGGAATGACTGATCAAGGGTCAGCGCATGAGCCATTAGCCCCATAGGTTAAAAAAAGCACATTTTATTTGCGGTTCTGTTCTGCTGTGATATTCGAAGAGTTAAACATGACGGATTGGTGATAAATTGCTTCTTCATACACCACAAGAAATGTGGCGCAATATACTTATACTGTACTGTTAATCAGGGCTGGACTGGGATAAAAAAAATTGGCCCTGGACTTCATCCATGAGAGTGACCCATTCCGAATCAGATCTCTATGTTCCTGGAGCTAAATATTTTGTTTAGATTTTTTGGAATTTAATGAAATGAAAATGTGTTTCATAATTTTTTAAATTGCATGCAAGTTCAGTGCTTTGTGTTTCCCTGCATTTCGTCGCTCTTCAGTAATTCCATCCACAGTAGTAGAACAAGTTGAATGTCATCGCAGCGCATCACACCTCAGCACTGGCTCCGTTAATAACGACTGGGAGTATTTCAATACGTTAACTATCAGGGTTATTCAGAGAGAGGTGAAAACCAGGAGAATGACTGGAGAAGTGAAAATTCTAGGTCAAAATAGCCAATTTGGAAAGTGAGATAAAAGGGAGAATTTTTATGGTTTGGCTATTTTAACCTCGAATTTTCCATTCTCCAGCCATTCTCCTGCTTTTCACCTCACTCTGAATAACCCTGTACGTAATTAGCCAAGTCAATGCTGATAAGAACAACCCAGCAGAGATGCACTTGGCAGCGGCAAGCCTGCGCTAAGTGAACAATATGAATAGACATGAACAATGCTGAAATTTTGATCTCTACTGGGCATACCTTTCACAAAGGAAATATGGACATGGACTAAACCAATGCAAACATAGGAGGCATGGACATAACCTGCAATTTGATGGCTAGTAAGGTTGCCAAATATGCATTGATTTTCTGGCTACGGTATTCCTTTCGCAGAGGGGGAGCAGAGGAAGGATGCTGCCCTGTAAAATTGAGACATTTAATCATGAATATTGCCCAATCATAGCAGCTCAAGTGGTATTCTATCCTGCAGCATATGCACCATACATACAGCAGAATGGCTTTTTTTCAGTGGGTAGCACATCTGTACATGCTAAATAAGCCCAGGAAAACGCAAGAGCATCTGCTCTCCTAGCTCTAATTCCTGCTGTCTTACCTAGAGGGGGTTAGTGGGGGCATTTCACCACTTATGGGCACAGCTCGAGTCATCTAGTCTCACTCCTGCTCTTCTCGCATGCCACAGCAGCCAGCCCAGTGCCTGACGTCACAGGCGCGAGCGGCCGGCACTGTGTGTCACTCACGTGACACGTAAGCGCCATTAAGGAGGAGTCAGGTATGGAAATTTCCTGCTTCTCCATCCTGGACTCATCGGGGGAGCCGGCGGCGGACTATGCAAGGGCAGCTCACAGACACCAGTGTCCATGAGTGGACACCTTGTCTACCCCTGCTCTCCAGCTCCAGTCACAGCAGCTCCTGTGAGCTGGCCAGCCGTCTGACTAGGCCCACAGCCTGGGGCTTGCCAAGGTCGGTCAGCCAAACTAGGCTAGCCCTAGGTGGCCGGCCTATCTAGGCAAACACCAGACTGCGGGCCCAGTCAGGCAGCCGGCCCACTAAGCCATCGGCCCACCGGGATTCTCCTGGTAGTCCAGGTGGCCAGTACATGCCTGCTGTTAATTCAAATTGTATTTCTTGAAAATAATTGCATTGTGAATCGTGTGGTGACCAGTTTGTTATAAAGTAAGTGAAGAAACTCTCCCTGCTTAACTATAAGTTAAAATAGTAGTTTCACAGGTCTTTTGTTTCTAAATATGTTTTATTGGAAATATCACTATTTCCAATATTTATTCTAAATATATAATTTTATATAAAACACACACACACACACTGCTTGGAAACACGTTATGGGCTCATTACAAAGCTGACTCATTGCCAGGAAGTCAACATTTATGAACTGGCTGAAAGAGCGCAGGAGAACTGACTACATTACAGCTCTCCTATTTTCTTCTGTCAAACAAACTACAGTTCACCCTGCAGCTGTGCTGATTGATGCTGAGGATTTGATTGACATACAAGAGAGACCGTGTAGGTACTAGAGTTTAATGAACAGTTATTCATTTGCAAGACACTTTCAGAGAAAGCTCAACTATCCTCATCCTTTCATTGTTGAAGAGAAACACTGGAAAAATGCAATCATTAATTTATAGCTGGTAACTTTGTAAAGTGGAAACTTAGATATACTGATCAGCCACAACATTAAAACCACTGACCGGTGAAGTGAATAATGTTGATTATATAATGCAAAGGCACCTGTCAAGGGGTGGGATATATTGGTCAACAAGGGAACGGTCAGTTCTTCAATTTCCTGTGTTGGAAGCAAGGCACATGAGCAAGCGAAAAGATCTGAGTGACTTTGACAAGGGCCAAATGGTGATGGCTAGATGACTGGGTCAGAGCATCTCCAAAATGGCAAGTCTTGTGGGGTTTTCGTGGTATGCAGTGGTCAGTACCTGCCAAAAATGGTGCAAGGAAGTTCTACTGGGTAACTGGTGACAGAGACATGGATGGCCAAGGCTCGTTGATGCAAGAAGGGAATGAAAGCCCATCTGGTCCGATCCCGCAGAAGAGCTACTGTATCTCTGAAAACTGAAAAATGTAATGCTGCCACGATAGAAAGGTGTCAGAACACGCTTGACATGTACTTCGTAGCTATAGATTATTGCAGACCATGTACACCCCTTCATAGCAATGGTCTTCCTTGATGTCAGTGGCCTCTTTCAGCAGGATAATGCACCCGGCCACACTGAAAATATTTTAAGGAATGGTTTGAGGTACATGACAAATATTTCAAGATGAAATCCCCAAGATCTCAATCTGATTGGGCATCTGTGGGATGTTCTGGAACAACAAATCTGATGCAGGGAGGCCTCACCACACAACTTTCAGGACTTAAATGATCTGCTGCTAATATCATTGTGCCAGGTACCACAGGACATGTTCAGAGATCTTATGGAGTCCATGCCTTGATGCAACAAAGCTGTTTTGGCAGCTTGAGGGAGGCCTACATGATATTTTGCAGGTGCTTTTAATGTTATGACTCAGATTATGTAGCAATGTCTAGGACCGTTACAGCCCAGTTTATTGAGCCAGTTTCACAGTAGGTGAGTGACTAGTGACTTTTGATTTAGCTATATCTGAATATTTAGACATTGAAGTGGGTCTGAACTCCTATCTAATGACCTTCTGTAACTGGCTAAGAGACCCGGTCTTAATTATAATTTTGAAATATAATTAACTGCGTCACGAAAAAGTTGCATGAAGAAGATCCACAAAATGCTGTACTTCATCCCTGGAATGAAGTAAAATACATGGAAAGTGATGATGAGGTTTTAACAGTAAACAATGTCAATTGCATTGAACTATCACCTGTCCAGCAAACAAAAAGAAAACCTAGTGGGACTGAAATAAAAACTATTAAGGGATGGGGAAAAAATCTACCGTATGTCTACAATACATTTGCAAACCCACACATACACATTCACACGACACAAATTCAAAAGTGCTGAAAAATATACAAATCTGCTCAAAATTGACTACAGCACCAACCCCAAGGTGCCACAAGGCTGGACCTATTGCAAAGCAAATTCCGAATTTTGTCCATATCGTCACTGATCCCATTACCACTGTGCAAAACTCCAAGAACAAGAAAATGAATGGACCCCCATTGCCCCCTTTATTAGGTTGGAGCACAATAAAACTTGTCGCAGCCTCACCGGACACTCATCTGAGCAGGAGAGAGCACAATCCGTTATGCTGATAATGGCGATTGCGTGACTAGCACACTAGTCTGACTAACCGGTCCAATGCCTCTCAGTGCAAAACCTGGGCCAAGCTGATAAAAAAAAAAAACCCACTGCTTTGGTAGGTTGGTTCAGCCGGAGGATACTCAGCACACCCTCACCATAAAAATGAAATTAAAGGGCCATAGTGTCTACAATGTTACTTTAAATAAAAGTAAGTTTGATAAATCCTACTGCCTTATAGGCAGTGGCGCAGTGTGGGGGGGGGCCTCGGGAGTGGTCGCCCCAGGCACAATTTTCTTAAGGGGTGCAAAATTTCAAAAGAAATTTGAACCACTAATGTTTTCCAACAGGGATCAGCAAGGTATCTGCTCACGGACGCTGGTCCTTGCATGGGCAGCCGCCAGTTTTACGGTGCCGGCAGTGACTTAACACACTTCTGTCCTGACTCCTCCTTAACACTGACATGAGTCACGTGAAGCAGTGCAGCACTATCCGACAGAACACCCTGTTCCATGCTTGTCAGCCCCCTTGAAGCCCTGTGCCAGTCACCCACCACTGGCAGCCCTGCAGTCGCTGAACAGCAAGGAGGGATGGAGGCACCTGCCCTGCAGCACATTTAAAATCCAGTTTCCACTAAGCCCTCTGGACACACAGTGAGGGGATATGGGGAGAGGGTGACGAGAGAGAGGGTGATGAGAGAGAGAGACTGGGGGTAGTGGGAGAAAGTGGGGGGGGGTACTTGGAGAGAGAAAGATTGACTTGGGGTACTTGGAGAGAAAAACAGTCAGTGACTGGGAGGTACTTGGAGAGAGAGAGTGACTGGGGGTTACTGGGAGAGCGTGACTGGGGGATACTGGGAGAGAAAGTGATGGGGTACTTGGAGAGAGAGACTGCGGGTACTGGGAGAGAGAGTGACTGGGGATATTGAGAGAAAGTGGGGTAATGAGAGAGAGAGTGACTGGAGATACTTGGAGAGAGTGACTTGGGGTACTGAGAGAGAGTGACTGGGGGTACTGGGAGAGAGTGATTGGGGGTACTGGGAGAACAGGAGAGAGTGGGTATAGTGTGAGTGGAACTATGCTAGGGTATACTGGGACAGGGTGACTGGTAGCAGTGGCGTAGCGTGGGGGGCATGTGTGTTTCATTTTTTTTATTATATCAGTATTTTGTTAATACACAGTAGGGCTGTGCAATTAATTGCAATTGCAATCGAATTGCGATTTCCGACCCTGTGATTTCTAAATCGCATAAGGCTGCGATTTTCGGCTGTTAACTTCTGGCGGCGGCATGGTGCTTTGGGCGCTCGCAGGGGGAACCAAGTGACGAGCCGCGTTCTCGCGGCTCGTCACATGGTTCCCCCAGGCGAGTGCCCAAGCTCCATGTGCCGGCGGAAGTTAACAGAGAGCCGAACACAGCGGCGCACAGAGGTGAGCTGCGGCGCAGTATTCAAGTGCTGGGGCAGTATCCACGAGCTGGGGCAGTATCCACGAGCTGGGGCAATATCCATGAGCTGGGGCAATATCCGTGTGCTGGGGCAATATCCGTGTGCTGGGGCAGTATCCATGAGCTGGGGCAGTATCCATGTGCTGGGGCAGTATATCCATGAGCTGGGGCAGTATATCCATGTGCTGGGGCAGTATATCCATGTGCTGGGGCAGTATATCCATGTGCTGGGGCAGTATATCCATGTGCTGGGGCAGTATTTCCATGTGCTGGGGCAGTATATCCATGTGCTGGGGCAGTATATCCATGTGCTGGGGCAGTATCCATGTGCTGAATACGTTTAGAATGTATGTAGCATGTTTGAAAAAGCAAAAACAATTGGCTAAATCGCAAATAAAATCGCAATATTCATTCAAGAAATCACAATATGATTATTTTGTCAATATTGCACAGCCCTAATACACAGTAAATGTGCTTGTGGGGCAAGGGGGTCAATACTGTACTGCTAGAAGGGAATCAGTGTGTGTTACCGTGTCCACAGGTTGGGGGGCACACAATTCTTGCCTTGCCCTTGGCGCTGACAACACACGCTACGCCGCTGCTTACAGGAAATGTCGCTGCTTTGCGTCTAATAAATCTTTGCCAAACTATGTACTGCTAAATCATGTCCTGACTCAATTTTTTGCTCCATTTAAATACAGGCTACACGGTTATTCTTACAAATATACTAGTAAATAGTGAAATAAAAAGTGCAAAAATAGTATAATATTAGATTATAAACTCATACAATTAATATAAATGAGTGCTATTAAATGGGAATAGAAGGGTGACCTATCTTCCCAATGGTCACCTATAGACAGAATAAGAACTAGAAAATAAATCCATTCCTCCAGCGCAATAATAAAAATTTGTGACAACCAATGTAAAATAGTGGACATTGGATAAACATGTGCTTGTGTAACCAACAAATAATAAATACAGATCCTTAGAGGTCAATCCAGACGCAAATGAACCTCAAAAAGGAGAAAACCGAAAAACACAAAATAGTGCAATACAGTTTGAACTTATGTGGACACACTTCTGATTAGTGTAGAAATGAAGATCTAGAGCAGTGGTTCCCAAACCCGGTTCTCAAGTACCCCTAACAGGCCAGGTTTTAAGGATTCTCTTGGGGAAAAAGCAGACTGAATCCTGCAATCACTGAGCAGCAAATCATATCACCTGTGCTGTGCTTCAGATATCTGGAAAACCTGACCTGTTGGGGGTACATGAGAACCATGGTTAGGAACCACTGATCTTGAAGATGTAGGCATTCCTTTCTTTACCAATCAGAAGTATAGTGTTATTATTGCGCTGGAGAAGTTGATTTATTTTCTAGTACTAACATGGTTATTCTGGCTAATGATGGATTACAATTCTCATGTTGACTGGCAACTCTTGGTTTCATGTCTTGGATGTCAACATTTTAGACTAATGTGTCATTGCTCATTACATCCTTTTAATGATAATGTAGTAAACCATTCTTTTACACCTGCCAAGGACTAAATGATTTACAGCATTTTCATTATATAAGGTCGCGCATTGTAGATTTCAAATTGCATCACTTTTCCACATTCTGGTATGAAAAAATAAATGTATCCGGCTAAAGTATCCCAGCAGTGACCAAGAAACACATGTTTGCTGTTTTATACTAATGCACAGTTATGTCGTACTGTGAGAATAGTAAAAGGAAAGATCTTAAACTGCTAATTTGTCAAATCCACGCAAATCTCCCAATTCTAATTCCCCAAATATGCAGAAGGCGCCAATGTCAGCACACAGTCTAAAAATAGGGTAATCTGCATTCAGGAATGTCACGTCTACTGTCACAATCAATACCACTGAGGAGCAGCTGGGAGCTAATATTCTAATCAGTTCATTCACGTTGCATTCTTTTTTTTTCTTGCTTTTGCCTTTATTTAGGCCTCCATTATAGTTGCTACAGAAATACTGTATGTACAAATGTTAAAGCATGAATGAGAGAACAAAAATGTGAAATTGTTTTCTGTAACAAAAAATATCTTTCCAATAGATAAATACATGTAAGGCAACGCCATCAAATGAATCTGCTAATTTTTCAAGGGACATTCCTGCCACCATGGCCACATTAACTTAATTAATTAATCCTGGTCTGCTGAGTATCCCCTACGTATTACCCTGGCTCTCTCTGTTGGGCTCTGACAGCCTTTTGAAATGGAGGGTGTCCCTCTATCCTAAAGGCTGTCAAGCATATCCTGCAGGACAAGCCTCCAGGTTTCTATCAATGTCGGTTATTTAACCCTTTCGCTGCTGAGGCTTTTCCCGCCCCTGTGCTGAGGTCATTTTTTACCTGTTTTGCGCATCATGTTTAAACCTGTTTTGAAGGCTTATTTTAGTATATGACATCGACATATTATATATCGTTCTTTCCGTCAGACTCGGTAGATTCATAATATGTCATTATTATATGTATACGTTATGTCATGTTTGTATATTATAACAAAAAATGCAATAAAATATGTATTTTCAATAATTTACAGCGTGTAAAGTGTTTTTTTCCACATTTTAACATGCGAGCAATTGCGGTTATATTTTGTATGGGGTGCGCTTGTTAAAAAAATTAGAGATGGGGTCTCGTTACATTTTTTTTTGGGGAAAATGACACCATTTTTAACAAACGCACCGCATACAAAAATCGTTAATGCAGCATCATTGTTCACATTATAATTGAAATGGGAACAATATTGCTGCATTAACAAAACAAAAAAAAAAAAAAAAAAGTGTTTATTTTTTTTTAAATTTTTTTTTTTTTTTATTTTTTATTTTTTATTTTTTTACATTTTTTTTACTTTCATGTTTGGTATCGTTGGAACGGCCATGCTCTGGCCGATCCAACGATATCAAAATTTAACCCCTAACTGCCACGGATCGGGAGATAGGGAGTTCATTGGAACTCCCTATCTCCACACTTCGTGGCAGTTAGGGTTAATGCTAGGACTGGCGCACGATGACGCCAGTCCTCTGGGGGTTCCCGGAAGCTTGGCCGACATCCAAGATGTCGGCCAGCTCCCGGGAAGGATCGCAAATCGGCGCTTTTCAGCGCCGATTTGCGATCCAGCTCCCCAGGGGTTAATGCCAGGCATCATTTGGAAGGGCAGGCTGTGCCCTTCCAAATGATGCCTGGGTTAAGCCCCTGTGAGCCGCCGATCGGGAGGGAGAGAGGTCCGAAGGACCTCCCCCCCTCCCTTTCAGGCGCCTCCTCCGCACATGCGGGGGGGGCGCCTGAATTATGTGTCATCGCGGGGCGCGATGACACATAATGATGGCGGCCACTGCTCCGGATGCCGGGCTGACATCCAGGATGTCAGCCCGCACCGGGGGGCCAGCGATCGGCCGGAACCCGGCCGAACGCTGACCCCAATGCGAGGACGCGCTCAGCGCGTCCTCCGCATACCAGGGGCAATGCTGAGGACGCGCTGAGCGCGTCCTTAGCATTGAAGTGGTTAAAACACAATATATCATTAATTTGTATTGAGAGGCATCTGATTGGCTGCATGCGCGAATCTTAAGCCAGAGGAGATATGATAGAAACATTTAAATACGTAAAGGGAATCCACAAGGTAGAGGAAGGGAGTATATTTAAAAGGAAACAAAGTAGCAAAACAAGAGGACATAGTCTTAGATTAGAGGGGCAAAGGTTTAAAAGTAACATCAGGAAGCATTATTTTACTGAGAGGGTGGTGGATACATGGAACAGCCTTCCAGTTGAAGTGGTAGAGGCCAAAACAGTAATTGAATTTAAGCAAGCATGGGATAGGCATAAGGCTATCCTAAACAAAAGATAAATCCAGGTAAAGTATCCATGTAATTGGGCAGACTAAATGGGCCGAAAGGTTCTTATCTGACGACATTTTCTATAAGGGGGGCAGCACTCGCTGCTTCCTACAGCAGGAGCCGTCTGACTTGAAAAGTGCTGAGGGAGCCTACAGAACTGAACTTGGTTACAGTCAGAATACCAGCTCATGGTGTTAACTACTGGAGTTGTTGCGTATAACAACCGCAGTCATTAACCTAATGGCTGGGTTGGAATGCGTTTTATATAATTGCTCCCTATGTCACCAAAAAAGGAAACGTCCTTATTGGTTTTATTTTATGTTGCTAAGATCTTACATATACTTTGTTTTTCATGGAGTTGTGGGAGGGGTTAGTTGCACACTTAAATACTTCCGTTTCTCTGCAGGTCTCGATGCCATTGGCAGATGCAAACATCCCCTCCCACCCTCCCTTTCTTACCAGCCATTCTCTCTTTATTACAGACAGACCTTTTGTGTCGGTTTCAGGCGGATACTCCACTAACTTTCCTACCATTAAACCCTGACCACGACCATTATTTATCTCCTACATTTTGAGAGTTATTCCTATATAAAAGAAGATTCCAGCTGAAGGAGCCTCTTAAATATCCTCAATATTATCTCGTGTATAAGAGGTAGAATTCATACACGATATTGACCTTGGAGAGTAAAATCTGGAAGGTTTGCCAGTAAACAAACTTGTTGTTTCACCTCAACTCTATATGTATATGTCTCTGTGCATGTTTAGGCTAGATGGGCTGCATTAACTGACATCAGAGCCTCAGAGAGATAATAATATAATTAGAACAGATAATGAAGCTCTGATTATGCGTCAAGACTGATTTGTTCCACTTGATGGCAAGACTTCCATCATATTCAGCAGTATTTCATGGTGTGATTGGCATATGCATACGGAGTCTATCTCCATGTACATATTGGTCTATAATTATTTAGTGTACTCTGAGGAATGAGGCTGTAAGGCGAGAAAGCAAAGAAAATAAAGCTTTAGGTTTTAAAATATAGGTGCCCTAACTAAACATAGCACATAAGAGCATTGTAAATATTATGCACTCTGTTCTACATACGTCTGATATATTCAGAAAGAAAATATAAGCTGTTTTCCATGCATAAGGCAGAAGACAAATATAAAATACAGCAAAAGCAGTTAGAAGTAAGTGCAGATGTGTGGCAAATTTGTATAAAACTTAATCAAACAATAGTATATTTAAAACATGAAGTCCTTTTGTATTTGTTCTGTGTGTACAAATAATGGATGATACAAAACACAAGATAGACAAAAGAATATTCACTGTAAATGTCACTGGTTGTTGTAATTTCTGCAGCTAATATTTTTTATTTTTTTTTGTGAAAGGATTTTACCAGGAAGGATACATTGAGATTTCTCTCGTTTTCAAGTATGTGGCGAGTATGTACCGTTAGGTGTCTTGCCAAGACCTCTTACTGGAGAGGTGCTCGCTGGGATCGAACCCATGACTCCACAGGCTCTCTCCATGCAGAGCGGTGACATTACCTCTACTCCACCCAGCCGGTACAATATGGTTTCATTGGGATTGCAATGCATATGTCATAACCACCTGCACAAGAATAATCCACCATTTCTATGCATTGTATTAACTGAAAGCCAAGAGTTAAGTAACTCAAGCTGTTAAACTAGTATTGGCCAAACAGATTTGTGTTTTGTACTCTGTGCAAATTGCGCATCGCACTAAACATGCGTACTAATGGAAGCACGTTTCGTGGTATCTACGCAGAGCGATGGATTGGAGCTGCATGGACAGAACCAAGCCATCGGCTACTGTCTTCCAGAACCCTAGCAACTGTGAACGTTAGGAGACAGGAGGATATCAGCAGCACAATCTCATTGGTAACTGATAAGATGAAATATTCAAATCCTACCTGCCTGGTGACCAGTGTGTGTGTGTGTGTGTGTGTGTGTAGAGGAAACTCCTCCACTTCACAAACAAAATCTAGAAAATGACAACAGAGGGAGAGGAAGGCAATCCATACAGCCTGACGACTTTAAAAAGCTAAAGTAGTCCGTGTGTATAGAGCGGCCCTTTAACCAGAGCTATAGTAAACTTACTAGAGTGATTCAATCCTTTAGAGTTGCTAAGCGTACCATGGCTCTGGTGAAGTATACTTGCTTGGAATCGAGCCCAAGGACTGTGAGTTTGGATTTTGATTAAGGCCAGGTATTGCTAACAAAAGTTGAGTTTCAGAGCTGACGTTACAAAATCATTAAGTTAAATGACTTATCAATGTTTCGATCATAACAAACCATCCAACAAAAGTAATGGACAGGATCGATCTAGGTCCATCATAAGCGACAAGCAGCCAGTATGGAATAAATGGTTTGTTGGTTTTTTTAATGGCATTTTGGTGTTCTTCTTATCAACAAATATCACTATATCATTTAATTTTTTTTTGCTTTTTCCTTGAGACTTCATTAATATTGAAATTTTTTAGCACAGCCTAGGTTTGATCTAGATCATTAAAGGCATTTTTTATAAAATGACTACCAACAGTAAGACTCAAATGTCTTGAAATGTCTTGCCATCTTTAGTAAGTTATTAACATAATGAAATTATGCTCTCCTTAAATATGACGCATTTCTCCAGGATTTGCCTAGCTGCAATACCACATATTTCAAGGACAATAAGAATTATTTATGTCAAGGCGATTACTGGATGATGAATGTACTGTCTATAAAAGCTTGCGTGAGTCATCCTTGACTTTAGGTGACTAACAGGAAGTCAGGGTGATTACGCTGATTAGTTTCACAGTGGATGGTCTGGCGTAATTAAACAAGCAAATTAAGAAATTCACTATCTCCAGCATTCTAGCATAATGAACATCACGGAGTTAAGCTGAAGACCAAAGAATATAACTGACATTTGATATCTGCCCCCACGTACATATAGATCGTATTCTTTACACCACTGTGATTCGAAGAGATGCTTACACGATGCATTCGATTATGTTTCAGAAGCTTAATAAAAAAAAAATCCTTTTTAGAAACGGTACTTTTTTCAAAATAATTAGTACATTTTTCTTGAATAAAATGTGAGACTATTTCCCATTTCGCTAATTCAAATGCTACCAGTCTATAGCGGGTGCACGTTACAGCTTCGAAGAGGGTGTGCTTTTATTTGAGATTTATACTGATCTATTCATAAACTGTCAAATGCTGAAAACATCAATGCATTTATTTTTACCTACTGATTTTTTTCTTTTGGATAGATAACCAACCATGTTGAATACATGCTGAGAAGCCACGTAAAGCAAAGTTTCCCAGAAATACCTTACTAAGTTTTTTTTTTATACAGAAAACATTTTACTTAAATTGATTTGTTATTTTTAGAAATTCAAATCAATTTTAAATAATCTGTCCCTTTTGATCACTCCTTTTATAATAAACCTAGGATTCTGTCAAGGGTATAGGTCCCAAAAACAGGTATTATGTTCAGTGTTTGATGCCAAAGAAAAACATTAACATTTGCACCAACTGGGCAAATGGTATATTGATAATACAATAGATGCCACTTCTCCATCAACAAACAAAATATCATTATTGAAACCAGCTGTATCAATTATTATAATATGACGTACAGTTTCAGTAAAACTTGTTTATACATGTAACTCATTTAAGAGCAAGTTATGTTTTGGACAAAATGCCACATATTTACCAGGCCGAAGGAGGTCATACCATATAAAGTTCACGCGAACAAGGTTGGTTTTATTCCTGGCCTACAAGAATACATGTACAGAATGTAATATTGTTTGGTTGACAGTGGTGTCTCAAGCACCTTTACTGCTTCTATTCTATGCCGACAACACCCAAATCTACCTTAACTCTCCCAATCTATCTCCTCCTGTGCTGGACCGTGTTACAGTCTGCCTGTCAACTGTCTGTGACTGGATGACTTCAAATTTCCTAAAGCTCAACCTCTCTAAAACTGAACTTCTCATCTTCCATCCCTCTGAAACCTCCCTTCTTGCGCCCATTTCCTTTCAGGTGAATGATGCCACCATTACTTCTACTTCTCCGGGTTGTTGCCTCAGTGTCCTCTTGGTCTCTGATCTCTCCTTTACTCCTCACATCAGTCACTAACCAAATCATACTACTTCCACCTAAAAACCATTGCACGCATCCGTTCCTTTCTTAATCCGGATTCTACTAAAATGCTCATCCAAGCTCTTATTATCTCCCGCCTTGACTACTGTTACCTCCTTCTCTCTGGCCTTAAAAGATCCCAGATTCTCCCTCTGCAGTCTGTAATGAATCCCTGTGCCAGACTCCTACACCTCACATCCTGCACCTCCCAAACCTTACCCCTTTGTCAATCTCTACACTGTCTCCCTGTTTCCTTTTAGAATCAATTCCAAAATGCTGGTGCTCACATACAAAGCTCCCCATAACCGCGCCCCTGACTACATCTCCTCCCTTATTAACAGGTATATCCCATCCCGACCACTTTGCTCTGCCAATGATCTGGTGCTATCAGTTCATCGTATCCTCACCCCCTACTCTCGCCTTCAGGACTTCTCCTGAGCTGGGAACTCCCTCTTCCACAACATCAGACTCTCCCCGTTTCTCCTGTCTTTCAAGAAGTTTCTGAAAAACACATTACTTTAGAAAAGCCTATCGGCTCACTCCATAATTCCCCATTGTACATTTCTTGCTCCTTCTTACTATTCAGCCCACATGCGCCCCAATACTTCACATACTCTGCTATTTACGCTCACCAAGTGTGTAACCCCTGTCCTCTTAGATTGTAAGCTCTCGAGTCGGGTCCTCTCTCCTACTGTTCTGTGTATGTAACGGTTATGTATATTTGTCGTTCTGTCTCTCCCATTGTACAGCACTATGGAACTTGTTGGTGCTTTATAAATACTTGTAACTGTAACTATCCTTGGCGACACAAAAAAAGTTCAGTAGAGAAGTTTGGCCCTACTTCCTTTCTCTAATGGGTTACCTTGCCCGTTGTTATAAGCTGTAAAGCCTATTTATTCTGACCCTGAAGCTCAAATCCTGGGAGCTAGTCCTCATTCTTTTCTCAAAGCAACTTTTGGCTTCATTAGGTAGGACTCGCCTCACTAGAGGTGTCGTGACGTGGCAGGTGAGCTTACACTTCAATGGCCATTCAAGCACCGGCTGGGTGGAGTGGAGGTAACATCACTGCTCTGCGTGGAGAGAGCCTGTGGAGTCATGGGTTCGATCCCGATGAGCACCTCTCCAGTAAGTGTCCTTGGGCAAGACACCTAACGGTACATACTCGCCACCCAGGACATACTTGAAAACGAGAGAAATCTCAATGTATCCTTCCTGGTAAAATCCTTTCTCAAAAAAAAAAGTAAACCAAAGCTTCTAATTGTGCTTTGTTTCACATGGTGTTATAGGGATAAGAACAGATGGTATTTTTTGTTATGTTTTTTACATATTACTGGGCTGGATACGTCTGGTAGTTGCAGCCGCCCCGGTAGGACTCAGGCGCGCCACCGTTTTCCTGTATCCAAACAACCAAAATGTTTAGGTGATGTCACATTAAAGTTGTCTCTCCCCTTATGAAGACTAAAGTGCCTGGATTCCTTATTTCGTTGAAATTGGATTAGCAATACTGGCCTTTCTAGGATCTGAGAGCACCCTATTTTTCATGACATGGAGATCGATATATTTAGAGGACTCTCACAAGCAGAAGCTGGTGTTCAGGGACTGTTTCATTCTTGAATCCCTAGATAACGTCACTATGTCAGTTACAACTGTTTCATATGGCATGTTCACATAATATTACTACTAACTATTAATATTACTACTGACTTAGGTTGTCTTTACCTATTACATGATTCAACCCAGCACCAAAACGTCAGCATAGCTAATTATAAAGAGATTTGTCTAAGAATTTGGTAGTTATTTCTGTAGGAATGCAAGAGATGAATTCTCACAATGGAATTATTAGTACAGTTCTTGGCATTCATTTTCAAGATATTCTGTCTCATATATTTTTTTCAGATCTGCATCACGGCAAAACACATGCCAGGACTAATTATTTTACAGATTTATAGTGTAATTCTCCATCAAATTTTTTTATGGGGGAAATACAATTTTCATTCTTTTTCAGAAAATGGTTTTCTTGTAGACCAGATTTCTACATTTCTTTATTAGGCCGTTAAACATGTCAAACATTTTAAACAAGCCTTTCATTTGCTCTTCAATTGAAATGCTTCCTTTTTATGTTCTGCTTCTAGCTGGAGTTTCTGGGCTCTTCATTGACCATTCAGAGAGAAACTTTCAGTGCTAGGTTTTTCTTTAGGAGTGTTTGTTGTTATTCTGTAAATTTTCTCCATTATTTTTAGAAATATATCAAACAGGTAAAAGCATAGGGACCTGTTTCTCTTCCTTGATGGGTGGAAGATTTTGTCTGGGAATAAAATCCCAGGAGACCAGCAAGTCTTTCTACAGTCAATGTCACGTAGCTCACATCTCTTCGGAATTCTGATGTTTGATTTGAAGAACATCTGAACCACTTGACCACCTCTGCATGCTTTTATGTGTTGAGTGGCAGTAATATGATTGGCTGGCCTGAGGTTTTACTTAAGAAGCTACCTGCATAGGATCGCAGCCATTGAGTTTTCAGCTCTATGTTTGTAAAGACAAGGGATTGGCTAACATATAATTTATTGTGTGTTTAAAATGATGAAGAAGCAATAAATATAAAAAAGCTGTCTAATATAGGCTACGATATTATTAATGCGTGATCTTTATTCCTTTTTGTAGCATTTAACATACAAAAACACACTGATAAATCATGTTCTCAATTAAAGAGCTATACCTGTGGGTATTGCATGTTAATTATACTGGACCATAAGTCCTAAAATCTGTTTCTCCTGGCATACTGTTGAACATTTTCATACTAAAAACACACACAAATGCAACCATACCCACTGAATTTAATAAGTACAGGAAAAACAGAAAAAATACTCCTACTGCATATTCTTTCCATTATGCATATAAATGGGAAGACTGTTACTAATTTTCCATTGCGTATCAGTTTGAAAATAAAAAATATATACTGTACATGTAATATACCTTTAAGATGGTTCAATGGAACACAAAACAGCAAAAAAAAAAAATAGCACACCAAGAGAGATAAATCAATATTTTCATTGTGTCAAGAATGCAATTAAAGGGGCTTGTCTTCATAAAATACCACTAATTCATACGTAAAATTAACAGAACAAATTCCAATTTACACTGGGACACTCAGTTATTGATTTCCCCCCCATTTGAAAGCATAGAATTATTCCAATTTATGTTATAACCTATGTTTCAGGCTTCACCGCACGCAAAAAGAGAACAGTTTTGAGCAGTAATCTTCCATGGTCTGGTATGTGTTAATGGATTTTAAAAGAGCATGTTAATGATGTGTTTAATTCCCTTTTAATATAACCAAATAGGGGTCATCCAATTAATATCAATGTCCTTGTCGCTGGAATTTTGAAGCTGAAATATTAAACTACTTACCGAAATTTCTCTTTGGTATGTGGTTTGTAACCAAATAAATAAAAAATAGGCTACAGACAGACTAGGCCAATAAGAAAGTGATCAGCTTAGTTTATAGAGCTGCAGAATATGACAGCACTGTATTAACACACCATATACACATCATATATATGAATAAAGTTTTTTTTTCTATTATAAAGCAGCTAAACCCTACATATGCATATTCAACTTATTAAAACATACAACAAACACATTGTAGAAGAAGCAACGGGTTCTAATTTCACAATTTTCATATTTTTATTTAGTGCAATATCATTTGATTCATTAATTGTACTGCATCAGAATTCCCCTCTACCACTTTATTTGCACATTATAAAATAAACAACTGAAAATAAAGAATATTAAATGCTTTCTTCGTGTGACATTTGGGTTTAGCGTTTCCTTTAGTCAAACGTCAGAGGGTGTTTTTTTTTCCTTCTAAAACCAGAAGACTGGTCGATAACAGCTGCAACTCCACTAGATAAGAAAAATACCAAAAATAACCCAGGAATTATATTTTAATGATAAACCAGAAGCCATTTTGAAAAATATAAAAATGGTAAAAGGGAGTGAACCCCTGTCGTCGGTGCAAACTGCTATTTTATGTGTTAGTAGCATATTCTATCCACTAACAAGAGGATTAAGATGGAAAATCTTACCTTGCCCACGACTATCACAATGTATAATGAATATAAAATGTAAGGTGGTCAACTCTACTTGCCGCAAATCCCACCCATTAACCTTCTCGAGACCAGTCTGGTCCCCAGCATGTAACTGGTCAGATACTATTGCATCCATTTTTTAGTCTTTGGTATTGGTTTTCAAAAAAGCATTTGAGGTTCTTAAAAACAGACCAGTGCATAAAATAAATTGGGTAACCTGTAAGGACCGCTCCCATAATCCTTGCCAGCCACCAGTTTGAAAATGATTTAATGCACATCTGTTTTACGTTCAACCACCCCCTCCCTTTTTTCCTCATGGGGATGAACCAGCAGTAGCTACTTACCCTGTCTGCATTATTAATACACATTAATGGCACCGTTACATGGAATCTGACCATTATTTTATCCTACTATTTTTTTTTTGCTGTTAAAATATGGAATCAAAATATTGAAAATGATAAAGGTCTTCGAGAACCACTCCCCAGCCCCCCCCCCGCTATAGATATCTCATCCAGTAAGAAATCAATGTTAACCAATAAACATCTGCATCAAAGCAAAGAGGCAGACAAAGACTCCTTACCACCAAGGAAGCTTCTGAACATATAGGATGTTGAATGAAGGCGAAAATGTAAAGGGTGGGGTTGCAGGGCCAGGCACGTTACTGGAAGATGCAGCAATGTGAAACAGCTCCCGTAACACGCATAACAGCATGGAAAAGGCTGATAAGAAGTTAAAAAGCTGTATATCCGACTGGGAAATCAAGACGACTAAGGCAGGAGTCTGTGAGAACGATGAATCTTCACTGTCGATCATTGGGCGTCTTGCAACCACTAAAGATTTCCTCCGTGCCTATACTGTCTGCGTCTTATCTCAAGAAGGACGAGGGCAAACGAAATACATATTTAGGGTTCTTTGAGGATTATTTCCCTTCCTCCGAGTATCAGAAAAATGAAAAGGAAAAAAAAATCTATTATTGCTAAATCCAGGACCCGAGGGGCCGTTCAGACTCAGGAGGTGAAGAGCAATCAAGCACCATGTGTTAGAAGACCCACCGTGCAGGATGCTGACCTATTTTTATCTGATTCCTATGTGGGTGTTGTGCAGGTACTGCTGGGAATGGGATGAACGGTATTTTTCTATTAACCCTTACCTAGCCAGCCAAGGGGAGAGGCAAATATATTGAGTTAGGCTCAGACGAGATCCATTGTGTGCTAATGTTTCTATCGTGCTTTGTTTCCTTTCATATCCTTGCGTGGCTGCCATTATACATGCAGAAAGACTAATGTATGCGCCACCCTTGCACGCTTCTACACAATGTAAAGCAGCCATAGACAATTTAATATTGCTACAAAGAATAAATATTTCTACATAATTTAATTAAAACTACGAGTATCATGGTATTGTGCTCAAGAAATGCTCACAATTTCATCAATTATGTGTTTGTATGTGTGCATATATACTAAAATATATATATATATTATATTCCTCGCGCACAAGACGGCCATTGCAATTTGTAAGGTGCATAATTAATGTTGCATCTCAAGGGACCTGTCATATAATGTTACAGATAATCTTTTTGCATCCTTGGGGATCTTTACAGTCACACCCAATACATGTATATATAGATTCTGGGTGTGCTGCTGAGTGATGCACCATGTTATTTAGTCGCTTGCTTCTATGAAGACTTAGATACAGTATCACATCGTAAAGCTGTAATCCTTTCAGTAAAGTGTGAAAAGCTTGCATGTTCTATTTCGCTTCATATGCACATCACTGTATATTGCATTGTGGGCAGAGAATACTTTATCTCCTTTAATACTATAATATATATATATATAATATATATATATATATATATATGTGTGTGCGCGAGAGATTATATTGCATTATAGAAAGAGTGACTACAGTTATTCTTATTATTTTAACTCCTTAGGGTGTTGCATTTCTTACACAAAGCTGGCTATGAAGACATCTTTATATATAATCATTTGTTATAATAACGACATAATAATGTTGCTTGCAATATGTGAATGTGCTTGCCAGCTCATCGCATAACATTCTAATCATCACTGGTTGCCCTGTAATAATGTATGTGACAAACATGGCTGTGAATATCAGTAATCCAATCTTTTGCTTTCTGCTTTTCAGCCTTTCTAGCATGAGCTGCTGTTAACCCTCTCCTTGTTAAATAAGCCCTGAAGCATGTCTGAACTCTGCAATGGAAAGGACTTCCTCTGCTCATTACCATTCAAATATACTGTATATACACCTCTTCTCACATAGACATGTGCTCAAATAAGTAATCTGGAAATTGACAGGGGCTTGCCTTCATTAAATAAATTACAGACGTCGCCATCGTGATCATCTCTGTCTTTCTTTCAAATTATTTATCCTGATTGAGCTTGACTGCTGGAAAATTAGCTCTCTGTGGGAAGTAACACAGCGAAAAGGAGATATATATTTAAATTTACGTTTTTTTGTCTTCCTGGAAGTCGAAGGGTCGCTGAGATTAACCAACAGTATGCAGGGCCAGCTTGTTAATGTCTTTAGACTGACGATATGCTACGTGTAAAGGTTTTTTTTTTATCTTGGTGCTGATACAAACGATAGAACAGAGAGACTCTCTGCTGGATTCAGTGGCTTGATATAGCAACGTGAAGAATTGTGCTCAGCAGGAGAGCTATTGAACGCACATGCATCTGCTCAGCCTCTGTCTGCAGAATAAGCCAGCAGTGCCCCATCCTCAATGTAGATAATGCACGCTATGGGGAAGTCAACCTAAATAATGCCATTTAACTATGCCCCCTCTATCATCTGTAACGAACAAGCAAAAGGAATGTGGTCTATATACAGTTCCTTAGTTTAACCACATCGTGAGCACAAAAAACGCTTTTCTTTAGATATTTAGAACTTCCTGTTATTGTAATTGGGTACGTAAAATAAATATTATCTATACATATACACACACGCAAACATTATATGTATACAGTAGATTTGTCTATTAGTTTGCTCAAAGCCCAAAGTTAGTCTTTCTTGCTGGGATATATATATATATCGTTCCAAAGTAAAGGCCAACACTCCGGGGTCTCCTTAAAATTTCTTAATTTATTTAATAAAAAAATAAAAACCGTCAATGATTGTTTCAGCTCCACTGGGGAGCCTACATCAGGACATATGAATATGTCCTGATGAAGGCACCAAGTGGAGCTGAAACGATCATTAACTGTTTTTATTTTTTAAATAAATGATGACCCTCAAGGAGACCCTGGAGTGTTGGCCTTTACTTGGGAACTATATTTGGTATGTTGGCAAGAAACATATGGAATCCGTGGTGCAAAAGCTTTGTGGATTATATATATTAGCATTTTTAAGTACAGTAAAATCCAATTAATATAATAAAATACAATATCTGCTCCTATTTAAATACTTAGCATATCTACAAAATAAGACAAGGACAAAAATATAGTTCAGAAATAATTATTGGCCATAGTGAAATAACGTGTCTGGATTATATGACATTATAAATTGACAAGTACCTTCCAGTGACCAAGATCTCGGTTTTACCGGGAGTAAATATGTGAATCTGTTGCAAGGAAGTTGAAGGAAACTGAATGCGTAGTTTGGTGGCAACCGTATAGACGAAATGGAAGTACATTTCTTTGCACCTGTATAGTCTAGTGGCAGAAAATGAAAAGCTACGTACCGTTTCATGGCTTGTTTCTATGAAGAAGGCCACACCCTGACTACCATTTCAATATCACTCGGATGCCACAACTATGCAATTTATAACAGAATTCTAATACATTATTCACCAGATTACCATATTACTCCTCTTCTCTTATCACAACCTTCCATTCTGCTCGCCTGTCGTGCATAACCATTAGGTATACACTATCTGAGCCATAAACCAAGGCACAGAAACCTGCTGATTATGCCTTCATCTAAGCACCTGATATCAATGCAGCGCTACTTAAACCGAACAAAACCTGTGTGAGAAACCGAGGCAATTAAAGTTTAAATGAATGAAAAAAACATAAAGCACTCTTTAAAGGACGAGATCTGAAATGCAACATTTTTTTTCTAGAAAATTGCACACAAGGTAGTTGGGTCAAATGACAAAACAAATCAAATAAAGTAACATTTAAGTATTATTTTATAAAAATGATAGATTCTATTAAAGCGCTATGTTTGCTATAATTTTTTAACAGACCCCCTACTATAAAAAGTATTTTTTTAAATTGTATTTGTTATAGAAGAATATAATATCAGAAGATGCGCTTTCATACTTTGTATCTAAGAACAAAAATATATCTTGCGCTCTTTATCATTTCTCTTTATAATATTAGTATTACTGGATTAGCCAGATGGTTCATTTTACATGAATATTTAATATTCAATTGAGTCTGGATTAAACTATGTTGTTTATAACATTTAATGTTCTTACTTACCAATAATGAACTGTATCATTAATATTGTACCAAACGATGATGTGACTTGAAAAACAAAATCTTGTTTTACTTTGGTTTTTGTGCATAGTGCATTTGGTCCAATTTTTTGTTGTTGTTTGTTGACATAATATATACTTGCTATAATGCAGGACTTTAATTAACCAAATTTAAAAACAATGTGAAAAAATGTAAAAATACTTCTGAATCCAGCTTAGCCGAATCTGTAGAATAATAGAAGAGAATGACAACCTGTTGCCAACTGTTGCTACTTCTCAGAGCTATCTTCTGTACTATAGAAAAATATGATTTATTTTCTTTTTCTTTTTCTCGCTATATGTGTTTTTCCAAAAATTTCATACACTACTGATTTAGAGTTATCTTCTTTGAATTTTGTAGCATTTTCTACATAACATAACATGGCTATTTTGTGTACACCTCCACTTCCTACGAAATGCTGCATAAAGTTTTCCATATGAATGAAATCTAAAATAAAAAAAATAGAATCTGAATATACATTATATTACAATTTTCACAGGCAAAATATAATAATAAAGTATTCTACTCTAGCTATTCTAGCTCTCTAGTGGAATAAAAATAATCCTTAGTTGTTTTATTATATGGGTATAAAGGAATTGAAAAATAAAACTCCCATCGATAGAGAAAAATGTTACTATGTAAAAAATTCATCAATTTATCAAAAGGTGAATCAAGAAACAACTTTTCAGAAGAATTTTTAAATTTGAAAAATAATTATTTTGTTAGGCTTTTTCTTCATTTTATACGCATTTGGCTAATTGTACAAAATAAAAGATTAAATAAAATAAACTATGAAAAGATAATGAAGCTTTCAATTATAATAAGGTGTTTCCAGATTTACTTTTGACTCTTTGCTAATTTAATTTTTTTTTTAAATCCTCATCTTCTCATCTTTGTAGCTTGAAGATAACAATTTTCACATCTGAGCGAAGAAAAATAAAACGAGCTTAAACCTACAAGCCACGTGTTCAAGCAAGAATAACGCCTGAAAAGACTGCGTCGTATCAAAGGATTCCAGTAAGACAGGTATTTTGTAGGAATTTTCCAAGAGTCCGCTAATGATCATGAATAGAGTAATGATGGAATGACAAACAGGTATATGTGAGGTATTTATTAGCTTTCGGTATTCCAGGATCAGACCACTGTGTTTGCCATATAAACTCATATAAAGTCATATTAATTAGGCATTGTGTTAATTGCCTAGGAAGGTACCAGTAAGTGCAGTTTAGTTACTTTAGTTCTGATAGAAATATAATGTACTGCAAATCCTGTAGGCAGTGGAAGGGTTAAGCAATCCTAGTCCATTATAATTTTATCGGAGACGTACAGCTAAATAATACTGCACTGAGCCCCACCCTGCTGACTGCATGGGCTGTCTATTGTATCGTATCTAAGATACAGAATTTTTCCCCCAATTCAAGGGTTTTACATTGCATCCGCAATAGTTTTCAGATTAGAACCTACAATAGAATGGATCGGGGCAAAGATGTATTGTTTTCAAAATAAGACACAATTAGTGAGCTAATGTTTAAGAATTTTTTTTAGACAATGTTAAACATGTATTTAAAAACATTAACAAAATGTACAGCGGCTTATATATTTGATATATGAGATGAACAAATCACATATTTAAAGACGATTCACTGCTAACATGAGGATGAATGGAATAATATATTTGGAAATATTTGACCCACAGAAGCGTATCTGGTAATACAGATGCATCTGTTGAGGAATTTAAACGTACGTTGCTACAAAACGGACGGATTCCTGAGATGCAGCTTTTTAAGCAGGAATATGATTCTTATTTTTCAGACAGTTCTTGCGCACAAGCGGCTGAAAAAGCTTTCTTTCTGTGTGCAGCATTCTGTCCATGTCATAGACCCAGAATTAAATGTATGGCACTTAAATCTAGCAAACGTTCTATAGTTCTTATTGAAGACGTAATAGAATGATTGCGTGATGGATATAGCCCAGAATGCTGCACTATATATTGTGCTAAAATCACTTGAAAATAAACTGTGAAGAATACCTGGGTTTTAAAAAGAAAAAACACATTTGATGAACTTATATAGAAATGATGTATACAGTGTGCTAAGCAGGGGTCTATAAACCACAATTACTGCAATGCTCACTTTTATTTGGAGAGCACATCACAAGAAATGCAGTACATAAATAACTCCCCTGCGTCTATCTATCTATCAATATATCTATGTTATATTCAGCAGTAAGGTGTCATTTTATTAAACAGAATTTAGGCCAATGCAAATACTTAAAAACTGCTTAAATGTTAATTATAATGGGAAATCTTTGGTCAGTTTCCTACAATTTATCTTAATGAGTTATCCCTTGATTGATAGAAAACTTCTTGCAACTTTTAGTGATATTTAGTTGTACATTGTCTATCTTGGCCTTACTTGCTACTTCACTCTCTGTTGCATAAAACAAGAAATGTTATTTTTATGACCCATTCTTCCAGCACATTTTTCACTATTTCATTTTGGGTCATTTTTTTTTTTTACTAAACACAGAGCCCTGTCATTGGATCAGACAGAGGGACTTTATGACTCCTGTATTAATAGGTGCAGGCACCGTCATAGCTTTTTTTTCTGTGCTGCGCAGTATCGTTTAGAACACAAGACCATTTCATAGATCTGATGCAGTCAAATATGGCGTAGCAGAGGTATTATTCAGCAAGGGTGTTCCAATCCCGTCTAGAAACTAGTGCATGCATTGTTGCTTTAATTCAATCTAAAGAATTGTGTTCTTGGTATCTAAGCTGTCATGATTTATTTAAAATATATATATATATATATCTTTTTTTTCAGACGTCGTAAAAATATGATCAAGAAAATGAAGATTGGCTAAAGTTGCGTGAGAATTAACATAGAGCATATCTAGATGGTTGTGATACTTTAATAAAAAAGAGAATTAAAAAAGAATAAGAAAATGTACATCTACTAATCTATCATGTATAAATCTATATATAGCCATTTATCTTCCTAAACATGGAAAATGTTAAAATGCAACAATATTAAAAATATATTTAATTCCAATCTAATGCGAACAATCTGGAATACATTAAATATTGTATATTTTTTTTTAATCCTTTGCATCAATAAGCTATATTCTAATTCTATTATTGCCACATCATATTGCATGGGGAGGCAGCGCTCACAGCAGACGTCAGAGCATAGAACCAGTTGTGGTTGCCTATCACTGCTGGTGGGCTACTTTACTAATGTCGGAAGATGGGACTATACCGGGCTTTAGAAGTAGCTGAACCATTAAATGCTCATGTTCCATAAGCCATAATATGTTCAACATGTTAGGGCTTACCCGCTCCGATTCCTTCACAATAAAACACTAATGTTGTAAGGGATAAGTGTACCATTCTTTTGTATCTAATTGGTGTACGGCTACTGTGCACATCTATTCAAGAACCCTCAGCTTAATTTGACAAGAAAAACTAAAGAGGATTACTTGTGGGTTTTTTCTCTTTTTTTATTATATACCCTCTATACCCGTTAGACTGTGATAAATCTAAATCCTTTGTGTTAAGATACTGCATTTAATAAAAATTTAGTAAGTACAGCAAATTGCAGTCAATTCTGTACAGCATATGTTGGGTTAATGCAGTCCTCGCAGTAATTTAAGGCAGATGGCTGTCTATTTGAAATATCATCATATAAGGCAAGAATCAAGAGTTTTTGACAGAGTTATAGTCTACAAGGTCAATTCGTGAACAGAATCACCTGTTAGACAGGGATGGTATATTTTTTAAAGATTACTGGTCCTGCATAGAAAAACCAGCATTATAGAATATTGCAATGTTTTCTATATCCTGAAATGTATATGTAATAATGGAAATGCTTGTTCTATGAACACAGGTGAAGCTAATGCAAATTAGCAGCAGCAATGGCGCAGTCATTGTCATATATTTCAGGATATGGTCTACATTTCAGGGTGTACCAAAGCAATACCGTTGTGTAGCCAAATGTATGTATGTAAACTGCATATTTTACCTCACGTTTCTGGCCTAAAATGACCCATTTAGAATTTGACTACATAATTCTAAACTAATAAGCTATCAGGGATTTATTCCTTATCTCCTTCTGTATGTAAAATGCAGAATCCTATAGGCCTCACGCGTCCCACCATCAATATTCCCTCGTATGATCACTTGGAATGGTTCCAGCTGTTCTTCGTATTAAAAGTGAAAAAGTTAATGCCACTCGCTGGAAATGGCAAACAGTAATCAGAAATGCTAAATCCTTAGGTATGTACATACAATGTAAGATAACGCTTATTAAAAGAGGCCATACATTTATACATGTACATGACTGATCGTTTGCTAACGAACCCAATCTTTCTATGGCAATTATGAGAGAAAAAAAGAATTTGTTAAACCAAATGCTATCCTAAGGATGGTGTAAGTGTTTTTTAATATTCTAATGGAAAATTGACTAAAAAATAAATGCATTTGTGGCTTTGAATGGCACTCGGGCTTTTGCTCACGCATGCAGTATAACATTAGGGTGTGGCGTTTCAGTATTGCCATGGGTTTGAGATGTCAGGATAAGAAGTTCAGCGGTTTGGATGCTTTTAAATTTGTAATAATCTATAGTTGTGGTTCCTTTAGACACCTTAAAAGTCTACTTCAGATGGTATTGGTTTTAACTAATTTAGACCATATGAATTTTTTGCAACGTCACACTTTGGATTCCATGATCTACCATTTTGAAGCAGACTTATGGCAGCCATATTGGACTCTTTTATAAAGCTGGATCCTTGACAACCTGTTATTTTCTCTGTTCATCCAGTACGCCAAAGGTCATAATAATGAAAAGACGTATCTTATATCTATGCTTAATAACACCACACTCTCCATTTTGCACATTCTCCAAAGACATTTAGATTCTCTTTTTTTAATTTCCTCAAACAAGAATTTCACTTAAGTCTATCTGCTTGCACTTTTTCCCCCTTTTCTACTGGTTTATCGTGAAACCTCAATAATGGTAAAGCCATTGTTTATTCTGAGGGTTCATTTATCTGTTCTGGAATGTTCCGTTGTTGAACACTCTGCGCATTCTCATTAGCATAGACACGAGGAGCTGCCATTCTGCAACCTTCTGGGGAAGACATTTCTGTAGGAGAATTCTCTGCATACATAGTCCTGGCACACCAAAGTATAGCTGTACAAATATCAATCTGCACGCAAACATCCATACTGCAATGACACAGGTATTTGCAATTTCCAGTATCCATATGACCCCCACCTCTGGCTCAGACAGACATCCAGTGGATGGTACAGTCGCAGATGCACGTTCACGATTTAAAATACTTATAAATAGCATTGCAAATATTCTGGAAATGTTTTTAAAATAATTTTCTACCTACAGCTACATTTGATTTGTATAACCTTATTTTATTAGGCCCAAATCCAATTTCTCTGCCTCTGATTATATAACCAGCTCCACAAAAATGATCTTTATTTATTAATTTATAAAGCATTTTACCAGGAAGGATACATTGAGATTTATCTTGTTTTCAAGTATGTCCTGGGTTCAAGAAACATCTTGCATGCATGGTCATCCATCATTCCTAATATATAAGAATACACTGTTATTATCTGTATTCTGCATCGAGTGCCATGAAAATATGCCCAAATGACAACACCTAAATGGGGTAGGCACTGAATATCACATGGAGCCTTGCATGATCCACATATCATGATACCTGAGCCAGCACTCGGCAAGATATGTCAATACATGAAACATATGGGTATATTGTCATTTAAAAAATATTACTGTAACAAAGGATAATGGATCGTATTGTTCTAAATATAAAACCAGATAACGCTGCTAACAGTACTACTAATAATCTATTATAACATCCCATATTGAAAAAAATTCATCTGCCATTTACATGTCCACGTAACCAGCTAAATGAATTATAAAGCGAGTACGCAATTGCCCCTACACACATACCTGTATATTTGTGGATATATATATATTACAAATATACACACTCACAAACCTGTATATGCATGAAAATAAAGCATTAATATCAGCTAAGCAAAGTATTCCATTTTCCCCCTCCTGTAGAGCAGAGACATTATGACATTGAATAAAATGTAGCATCGTAGAGTTAAAATACAGCATTATTTGCTTTTATATACAGTATATATACAATCATTTGCCACCAGCTGCTTAGTTTGTTCTCCTGGCAGAACGACATACTGTATATAGCTCTATACACACTGTGTCAGATATGACACGTGAGCTGCATCTTGTATCCCTTGCAGGTACCAGTAGCTGAGCAATGCTGGATGAAAGTCAGCCTTGCCTTTTTTTTTTACAGTCAGACATTTAGTCCAGACAGTGGAGCTGCGACCTCATGAGCAGATCTTCTCCAATGCCTGCCTGTGACACACCCAGATCAACTCTTTCCAGTCCACCAGCATCTCTCTACCCTATACAATGACATGCACCAACAATGTGTAGGTGGACAGAGGGAACCTTAAACCCACTAGTCCACACAGGGTTAAAAGACACACCTTGATCATTTGGGTAATACTGGGGACTTGAAGCACAAGATCAGTGTTATGGCTTATTCTTTCTTATCCACCCAGCAAGAATTATGCATCAGGTTTTTGTACGTCTTGCCATTTAAAAAAAGAATAGAATTAACGAGTGATCAGCTGTCCCCAAAATAGTAAATTTAAGTATCAGAATGGTGCATGAACAAGTTTACTCCAAGAACAGTCTATATGCCTCCAATCAATCATATTTACAATACCTCAATTCAGCCAAAAACAGCTATTCCTGAATATTATTGACAAATTACTGTACATGCAATACCAAAAATATTATGTAGAATACAGTAAATGAGGACAGAATCAACAAAATTCCCCAGGGTTTAACAAAACACAAATAAGATTACACATGGCTGTGCTCTGGTAATAAAGGACCGATTCAAGAAAGTATCAGATCTGTAGAGAAAGACCCTAAGCCAAGACAATAAAGAATCTCGTGGCAAGAAAGGGATCTTTTGTTATCTGAAACAAAAGGCAAAACTGCCAATCTGCGTCTGGGGTCAGAATTCAGTTAAAAGAAATATTCTCCTGGAAAGCAAACAAAACCCCAAAAAATTGCACATGGCTAGAAGAGATCTTTGTATAAATTAGTACTGTTATGGGAATGGTAAGGGTTAACCCTCAGATGACAGTCAGTGCACTGTCAGACCTCCAAGGTGACTCTCGCTGACAGAAAGTAACCTTAGGGGATGAGGCTGGGAAGAGAAATGGAAATGTCAAGGGGGGCATCCAGCTGTAGGCTCACCTGCAAGACGTCCATTGACTGCAGAGCAGAGCTCAGTGTGACGTCCTATTAGCAGCTGTGCAAGGATGATGCTGCAGCAGCACCATCACGAAGGATAACGATGCTTTCCATGCACTTGCTACACCCAGGCACACAGAGCAGAACCAGCACGTGGGAGGGGGAATTTGTAAGACAGAGGACGCAGCCATCTCCGCGGGAAGCAGGGGGGGTAAATGGGGGTGGCACCAAAGATGTTCCGGTATGTCAGGTCACCCTGTGGGCCGATCATGTTGGTTCATTCCAGGATTGTAATGCTCGTGGTTCTTTTGAACATTCCAAGGATGGATTCCTTAGGCGTGGCATTGGAGCTGCTGCATGGGAAGGGCACTGTGCTCCAAGAAACCCCTCATTTTCTCTTTCTAGTTAATATTAGAGACACTTTTCTACAGCATTTTAGTTTCTTTGGATTTTGTTATAATATTTATTAATATTTAGTTCTGTATTTCATTTTTTAATTATTTTTTTTATTAAAAAAAAGACAATTTTAAGATTTTATACACAGGATTATTTTGCCAGACATCATTTGCAGCATTTCAGTCTGGCACGTTTTTGCCAAGGGGCTGCAGTCTTTCTGCAGTCTTTCTCTTAATGCTGACTACTTTTCTTTATGACGTTTATTCTAGCTCATCATCCAGATCTCTTTATAACAATATTCCTGGATAAAATATGGTTTTGCAGTAAAAAAAAAAATTTTTGGTATCTGGTTCTGAAGAATATTTAAGTGCACAATATTGTAGAGCTACGGTCGTGTCTGTCATAAATATTGGAATCTAACTTTAAGGTGAAACATTGGATTCTGCATCATAAAGATGATGATAACAAATAACTGATATTAAAAATGACATTTAGAACTAATCTTTCCAAAAAATATGCATTGCAGAAATTGTCCCTCAGAAATAAATTGTATCTACAGACTTGCTGTTCTAATCTTAGAAAAAAGAGCAATAACATAAATCAATGACACCAAATCCCCTGTTTCACTTTGAAGATCCGTTCCATGATTAATCACAGACACGACCACTAATGTACCACACCGAGATGTCCTTAGTCCACTGAATTCATCCTCTGCAACACAGTTCACTGCATCCCTGATCTATCCCTACATTCTCAAACAGTCCCTTCCGCCGTATTTTCCTCTCATTTCCTCTTTTGGCCTCCTTTTGCAACACCTTTTTCTACCTATGCTATACATATAGCTGTTGCCGTGGGCGTATAGCAGTCTCCTATTTTTGCAGCTTGTCGTTGTCATTCTCAGGATTTTACCTTGTTCGGTCCCACATTTCAGCCCCCCTCTGTTAGTTTATCTCCCACCTACCTAACTCCTACACATATGCTTACAGGCACAATCTGAACGCCAGTACTTCTTTTTGCTCATTTCTACTCATTTTTTTGTAGTCATTCAAGCAATGTGTGTCAGATGGGAGTGCAGTAAACCATATGGGTCTATTGTGATCAATTCTGTTTTGTCATGGACTACATATGAATTTCTAATTTATTTAGATCTATTTCTTTTTGCTTATTTTCCATTACAGCAACACAGAAGCGAGCAGCACGTCTCTCTACAACAGCAGCAGCAGCAAAAGGGTTAATTTTGCTCTAGTGCACAAGGCAAGTAAGGCTACACTAAATAGTCTGACTGGCGTATAAATTTCTTCTTAAGGACATTTTACTTGCCACCATCATTGCCAGAAAATATATTTTTTCCCCTTTCAGTCTGTAAAGTGTTTACATTGTCCAGTAAATGGCTAGTGGTGGTGTTGTGGTTTTGATGCTTTCCTACAGAATGTTTTTTCCCCAGACAAGAGTTTTTTTCATATTGTCACAGCTCAAGATGCTTTAGTTGGTAATTTTTATTTTGTGACCGTAAAAATGAAAAGGTGGCTTCAACTAGTAAATCAATCAGGAAGAGTTATAGGATATCACTGCATCAATAGCAAGTGATGTGGGAGTGGAACACAATATAAAAAAGCAAAGTCTAAAAGCAGACACAAGGGAAAAACCAAAAGACCAAATTCCAAGCCAAGTGAAATCTAACCAAAACTGTGGAAAAATTACCAGAAGCACTAAAGTGCATAGAGTTGGCAGTGGCGTCACAAGGCGGGTGCGGTGAGTGCAGACCGCACCAGGTGACACCAAGGGCGGGGTGACACCATGAGCCTCCCTAGGCTCGAACGTGGATCATAATGATCCGCCGCCGAGCGTTGAGGCTGGATGCAGACTGACTCTGCTTCCTCATGCCATCACGTTACTCAGCACTGCTGGGAGGAAATGATCATATAACATCACTTCCGCTCAGCGGCACTGGGAGGAAGTGATCATATAACATCACTTCCTCCCAGCGCTCTGATGCACGTGCAGTGCAGCTGCCGGTGCCGTGAAGGAAAGCACAGCCGTGGCTCCCAGGCAGGCCCAGGTTCACCAAAGGTGAAAAGAAAATGGGGTGACATGAAATGATAACGGGGGGTGTGAGTGAAATGAAGAGAGGGGGTGAGTGAAGAGGGGGGTGAGTGAGATGAAGAGAGTGGGGGTGAGTGAGATGAAGAGAGGGGGGTGAGTGAGATGAGGGGGTGACTGAAATGAAAAGAGGGGGTTGAGTGAGATGAAGGTGGTTGAAGTTAACAGGAGAAGAGTGGGGTGAAATGGAAAGAGTGGGAAATTAATAGGAAGGGGGAAATGGACTGAAAAGGGAGGTGAGGAGATGGACATGATAAAGGGAGGGGGGACATGAAAAAGGAGAAACTCCTTGCCTTTACCGTTAGAGGTCTATTGCTGTGGATCCTGAGTATGCTCAGACTCATTGTCTTTACCATTAGGGGTCTATTGCTGTGGATCCTGTGTATGCTCAGATTCATTGCCTTTACCATTAGAGGTCTATTGCTGTGGATCCTGTGTATGCTCAGACTCATTGCCTTTACCATTAGAGGTCTATTGCTGTGGATCCTGAGCAACAGTAGTTAAAAAAACGTAGTAATTCGGGGGAAAGGGGGTGACACCATGAGTTACCGCACTGGGTGACACCAACCCTAGTGACGCCACTGAGAGTTGGTACGTTTGCCAGATTTCTGGTTATGCTTATACTGGGGTTGTAAGGTAGCCAAAGGTTGGGGAGGACTACTTAGTATCACAAGGAATTGACAAGCCAGAACGTTAAAGGCCAATGGTATATGCACTATAATACAACGGAAATACCCAATGAACCACTGGTGGATCCAGAGAGGGGGATTGGGGTATTTGTCCCACCCCCAGCTGCAAACCTGTTGTTGGTGATACAGGGGACCTTTGTACATTTGAACCCCTCCGGTTCCATGCACTGTGCATGGTCAAGTGGGGGGGTCATTGGAAAGGCCAGGGTCTAAAAAGCCCGGCTAATAGCATAGTAGTTTCTGAGCCTGTCTCCAGTGACTTCCCAAAATGGTATGTGTGAATAGCTATATACTTCTTAGTATTGCTGTATTATATGGGCTATATATGTGTATGAGTGTGTGTCTGCACCTGCAACGTGTTATTGCTGGCTGTGCTTGATTCTCAGTGACAGGCAGAGAATGTACAGTGGCAAGAAAAAGTATGTGAACCCTTTGGGATTACGTGGAGTTTTGCATGAATTGGTCATAAAATGTGCTCTGATCTTCATCTAAGTCACGACAATTTGAAAAACACAGTCTGCTTAAAATAATACAACACAAACATTATATGTTTTCATGTTTGTATTGAACAGAACATGTAAACATTCACAGTGCAGGGTAGAAAAAGTATGTGAACCTTTGGACTTAATAACTGGTTGACCCTCCTTTGGCAGCAATAAACTCAACCAAACGTTTCCTGTAGTTGCAGATCAGACCTGCACAACGATCTAGAGTAATTTTGGACCACTCCTCTTCACAAAACTGTTTCAGTGTAGCAATATTCTTGGGATGTCTGGTGTGAATCGCTCTCTTAAGGTCATGCCACAGCATTTCAATCGGGTTGAGGTCAGGACTCTGACTGGGCCACTCCAGAAGGCGTATTTTGTTTTGTTGAAGCCATTCTTTTGTTGAATTACTTGTATGCTTTGGGTCATTGTCCTGTTGCATCACCCATCCTCTGCGGAGCTTCAGTTGGCGGACAGATGGTCTTACGTTTTCCTGCAAAATGTCTTGATAAACTCTGGAATTCATTTTTCCATCAATGACAACAATCTGTCCAGGCCCTGAGGCAGCAAAGCAGCCCAAACCATGATTCTCCCTCCGCCATGTTTTACAGTGGGGGTGAGGTTTTGATGTTGGTGTGCTGTGCCTTTTTTTCTCCACACATAGTGTTGTGTGTTTTTTCCAAACAACTCAATTTTAGTTTCATCTGTCCACAGAATATTTTACCAGTAGTTCTGTGGAACATCCAGGTGCTCTTTTGCAAACTTCAAACGTGCTGTAGTATTCTTTTTGGACAGCAATGGCTTCCTCCGTGGTGTCCTCCCATGTACTCCATTCTTGTTTAATGTTTTCCTTATTGTAGATGTGTCAACAAAAATGTTAGCATGTGCCAGAGATTTCTGTAAGTCTTTAGCTGACACTTTAGGATTCTTCTTTACCTCATTAAGCATTCTGCACTGTGCTCTTGCAGTCATCTTTACAGGACGACCATGCCTAGGGAGAGTAGCAACAGTGCTGAACTTTCTCCATTTGTAGACAGTCTGTCTTACCGTGGACACATGAACATCAAGGCTTTTGGAGATAGTTTTGTAACCCTTTCCAGCTTCATGCAAGTCAACAATTCTTGATCGTAGGTCTTCTGAGAGCTCTTTTCTGCGAGGCATGGTTCACATCAGGCAGTGCTTCTTGAAACCAGTAAACCCAAAACTGGTGTGTGTTTTTAAAGGGCAGGACAGCTTTCAGCAACACATCCAATAATATCACACTGATTGGACTCATGGTTGGCTCACTCCTGGCTCCAATTAGCTCTTGGAGAAGTCATTAGGCTAGGGGTTCACATACTTTTTCCACCCTGCACTGTGAATGTTTACATGTTATGTTCAATAAACACATGAAAACATATAATGTTTGTGTTGTATTATTATAAGCAGACTGTGTTTTTCAAATTGTTGTGACTTAGATGAAGATCAGAGCTCATTTTATGACCAATTCATGCAAAACTCCACAAAATCCCAAAGGGTTCACATACTTTTTCTTGCCACTGTAACAGACTGCAAACTACAGAGCATTGCTGTGCAGGGTGTGTCAGGTGTCACATGAGCAGCAGGAGGACAGACCCAGTGCGGCAATGTTCTCTAGAGAGTGAGTGTGATCTGCCGCTGAGAACTGAGCACCAGCACTTAGCCAAAATTGGTAGAGTGACATTCCCAAACCATGTGTCTGGATGTGCCCTTGCAGAGAACACTGAAGATGGAGCGTAGAGGAAAAGGACTTTCTGACTTATATGTGTCATTGTCTCCCATAAAATCCATCTCCGATGTATCCTAATGCCTAGATGTATGCCCTCAGTGTTCAGAGTCAGAATGCTGCTCATGTAGTTCCAAAAGACACAAGGGAGTAAGGTGAGTAATAGTATGAACAACAGTTCACTTTCTTAAGGACTGGAGTGTGCACTGCAGGAAACAGCACCCCCTTACGAGAACTAGAAAGGTTTCCGAAAGGCAGTGTAGCATGTGAGCTTAAAAAGCCACTACCACCAAAAAAATGAAATCTTCCTATTTTGTTTGTTTCGCTGATATCTTACATATACTTTGTTTTTCTCTTGTATGTTTAGTTAAGAAATTATTAAACTCTATATGTATCACTGGGTTCGTCCATTTTGTGATCTTTTGTGCTCTAAACTGCCAACCCTCACGGTATCTTTACCTCACTTGGTCCTCACTTTGTGGTTTTGGCCGTATAATGGAGTCTATGGATCAGGCAGCCGACGCACATCATTGTATTGTGTGGGATTACTGTGAGTTTTACTGTTGTGGAGCTCTGTGATGCAATTATACACACCGCACATTACAGTGTGTTTTATTGCTGTCGAGCTCTGTAATGTGCAATGTGTCAGTAATGTACAGCTGTCATGCCCCACGCCGTGGCCCGCTCCCTGCCCGGGCCGCCATGCTGGGGCACACACCATACGTACCTGAGGTCCCTCGTGGTGCGCCGCTTGAGTCCCAACATGGAGACAGCTTGCAGTACCTCCCACGCCGCCGCCAGGATCCGAATGCCGGGAGACAAAGTGCGCATGCGCAATCACATGCCTTCCTAAGAAACGAACTTGGTACTCTGCTGGTAGCTTACGGGTACTGCATGACACCTGCACTGGAGATCCTCGTATGCCCCCAAATATTTATTTATTTATTTATAAAGGATTTTACCAGGAAGGATACATTGAGATTTCTCTCATTTTCAAGTATAACCTATCAAGTACTCAGGTATACCAACTCCACCTACGAGTCCCAGGTGAACAGTGTTCTTATGATCCTCTGAACCCTATTTAAACCTGTCGCCTTTCTCAGTTCATTAACCAGGTTATACTGTGGTTCACCGCTTCAGTTATCCAGTGTTCCCTCTTCATTCCTGTTCCAAGTGAATCCTGAGCTCCAGACCCTGCATCCAGTATTGCTTCCACGGTACCAGCTCCAGACCCTGCATCCAGGCTTGCTTCCACGGTACCAGCTCCAGACCCTGCATCCAGTCTTGCCTCCACGGTACCGGCTCCAGACCCTGCATCCAGGCTTGCTTTCACGGTACCAGCTCCCATCTCCAGACTTGCTTCCACGTCCACGGTACCAGCACCAGATCCATCTCCAGGCTTGCCTCCACGGTACCAGTTCCAGATCCTGTATCCAAGCTTTCCTCCACGACCATAGCACCAGCTCCTCAATCCAGGCTTATCTCAAAAAGTTACAGCCCACGTTACCCTCTTCTACAACCCTTCGTTCTGGACTTTATGTTGTTTCACTTCTGAACCCGAAGACCCTTACTCGTAATTCCCCGTTCTGGACTTTCCACCAAACCAAGGATACCTTTTGAGTTATAGTCTTTGGTCCTGGACTTTATTTGTTTCATCTCAGTAAAAACTTAATTGCTTACTTATACATTCCCTGGTTTCCTTCTTCGACGGCTTGCCATTGGGTTCCATACGCACAACACTATACAAGGGTCACAGCCCCTGCCCTTACAACAGCATCTTTTAAAGTGATCAGCAGTTTCCCACATTTGCCACAGGGACATTTTGTGTCACGAGTTGGTTGCTCTGCTGCAGCAGCCATCTGTAAGTCTGAAGGAGGAACAATGGATTTCCCAATTCGCTGCTGGGTCCAAGTGGATTTCCTTCACACAATTTTCAGAAGGATTATTTAATGAGTTAAGAATTAAATTCTTTAGCACAACAATGTACATGTGGGTTTTGCATTGTAGGGGTGGGGTTTTGTATGGGTGTGGCCTCCTGTGGGTGCGGCACATGGGAGCCCCATGATCTCCTACTGCCCGGCGGCCCCATTAGTTGTCAGTCCGACCCTGGGCATGTCTCATTCAATTTCATTGATTACTGATGGGTTGGCATGTCCTGGAGTTGTGATGAACCCATCCTTCTTTGTTCTACAAGTGCAGGCTTCCCAATGGACCTGGTGTCTGTTATACCATGATGCAACGTCTATAATGGACGCCCAGATTGACACGAATAACTCTGCATCAAAGAATGACGGAAGTAGCATCCCAAGAGAATGATGCTCCTTTCTCAGTATTGTGTCGCCATGCCTTGGGAATGATGCCAGCGACACCCTCCATTTTTTGTTCTTTTGTTGTTGATTTAGTGGATAAATTTGGTGACTGAATGCTTTAGTTTATGACACTGCCCGAGCCCCGTGGGAGTGCAAGACTATTATTTGTGTACATAATCTATTTTATTTGAGGCTCAGTATTCTTTTTTTTTTTTTTTAAAAAAAAAGAAGGGTATGATTTTCTTTTATAAGGATCTGAAAATGAAAGAAAAAAACCTTAATGGCAGTAAAAACCAGTGGTTGCATGTACTGCCTTTACGCATTGCACAATTTTAAGACAAGTTGTCAGAATGAAATCATAAAATATGTGATTACTGAACTATGTGCTGTCATAACTGAACCACGTTCTATATATGGAGAGAAATATAACATTTTCTGGCAGCAATATAGCTGTTGTGAATGTACAAATATATACTGCTTGATGATAAACAGTTCTTTCATCAGTTTACAACACTTACTAATAGTTTGGTCACATGGCAAATGTTTTCATCAGCAGCACTGGCGTGCTCAGCCCGTTACGTTAGGGTTTGCACACATGGAACATTTATTAATCGAAAACACAGAATGCACATTTTTAACAAGCCTTTAATGAGAGATAGTCAATTATGTTATTCATCATGAAGCGGTAAAGGAACATCTAAAATGTCATGTAGGAGGTGAAAAGTAACATCAGGAAGCATTATTTTACTGAGAGGGTGGGGGATACATGGAACAGCCTTCTAGTTGAAGTGGTAGAGGCCAAAACAGTAATTGAATTTAAGCAGGCATGGGATAGGCATAAGGCTATCCTAAACAAAGATAAATCCGGGTAAAGTATCCATGTAATTGGGCAGACTAGATGGACCGAAAGGTTCTTATCTGCCGACATTTTTCTATGTTTCTATGAAAGAGGACCTTTTCACCCAACATGATTAGCACACCTAGCACATCCCCTGTGAACTCCTATGGTTGGCAGATTTTCTAAATTTGCATTGTCAATATGGTCTTATAAAATTACATTTCCCATAAAAACAACAAAGATCAATTGGTGTTATGAGGTTTAAGAGGTTAATGACTATAACATACAATCTGCAGTATGCAGTCCAGTCTTGTTGTGAATGCAAATTCTGGATATTTAAACATTATTTTAATTTTAAGGTTAACTTCTTTCTATTTTCAAGGAGGTCTGTCTATTTGAGCGAGGGCAAGATGCCGAGCAGTGGATTGCTAGGGTCCGATTATTTTAAGTATGGGATCATGATAGAGGATGGCAGTAGATGTTTTGATCCTATTTATTCCTGATAATGTTGTACTATGTACATGTGCCCAGTATGTCCACCAGCTTCCCTTCTCCAGCCACATATTCTAGATGTGGAATAGGGACATATTTCTGAGAGACTGATCTCCTATGTAAGCAGTAGAATTCATAATACAGGAGGGGTGGGGTTGCGACTATTCCCCGATGGGGCGGCTGCAACCACCAAATGTATCCAGCCCAGCAACATGTATAAAACATAACAAGGAGAAAAATGTCATCTGCGCTTATTACCATTATACCGTGTGAAACAAAACGCAATTAGAGGCTTTGGTTTCTGTTAATGGCCATTAAAAGAGTAATCTAATGTTATACTATGTACATGAGCCCAGTATGTCCACCAGCTTCCCTTCTCCAGCCACATATTCTAGATCTGGAATAGGGACATATTTCTGAAAGACTGGTCTCCTATGTAAGCAGTCGAATTTGCTTAGGACCAGGAAAAACTAGAATTGACAAAGTAGTTGGCATGGAATAGCCATAGTCATAGTGTGACTCAATTCCTATATTTTATCTCTAAATTGAAGTTGTATGTAGACTTTAACCCCTTCACTACCGATATTGAGATATCTTTGGCTTCAAAGACACCATCCGGTGCCCAGATATCGAGATATCTCGATATGCTGATCTGCAGCCCAAAAACAAATGAAATTTGTTTGCTGCAAACAAATTTTGTTTGCTTTTGGGCTGCAGGAGATGATCCCAAAGTTTTAGCCCTGTGGGTATAATTTCCAAAGAGCTAAAACTGTGAAGTTAGCTGCTGAAAGCTCTGAAATATAAGGCTTTCAGCAGCCGATGCAGGGGAAAAAAAGAAGAAAATAGACCAGCCGCTCAAACGGCTGTAACTCAATTTGGCAGTAGATGGCGCCATCTACTGCCAAAATAGGTTAATTACAGTAAGAAATACAATGGATATAAGCTCAAATATTTCTTTATAAATAATTAAAAAATATTTTACAAAAACCACTGGTTTCTGACAATGGATTTTTGGAAAATCACTTGGTAGTGAAGGAGTTAAAATATTTGTATTTTGTTTTACATGAATATAGTGTTCTAGGTGTGTGCTTGCAAGTGTGTTAATGGAGGAACACTCCCAGCATGGCTTATAATGTAGGCAATTCAAACCAGTTTGACAAATGGCAATTTTCCCCCATACATCCTAGCTTTTTCTATATTAGACCTAAGGGATTTTTTTTCTATTGTTATACTCAATACATTATCAGCTACACAAAACTGACAGTTGTGTTTTATAAGAAATGCATAGCGGAGGTTTTTATGGTGCGTATTAATTTTCATTCACCAGCTCCAGACCTCCCACTAATCATGGTCTGTTTTCCATTTTTTTCACTAGTCTGTGAACTAGGTTAGAATGTTGAGGGAACTTGAATTTTTTGACCATAATAATTGAATTTAAATGTTTCTAAACTCTTGTATTCCTTCTTAATAATGTTGGCTTAAAATCGCAATTCCTTTTCAATTCTCCATTATTCACTATTTAGTGAAAAACTCCTCTAATACCCTTTGTGCTGACCTCATTTTGACCAGTTTTTGCTCATTACATTTAAAAGTTTTTGTATGTCATGTTTTGTTGAGGAACCCGCACTTATGATATATTTTTTCAGCAGATTCAAATATATCACTACTGTGTTTATAATACCCTGTTCTGGGCCCCCTGAATGCCCTCAGCCTTATTGACCGGTGCGACTCTGCTTCATCTGCTTCACGTGATTGCATGCCTCTGCATTGTAGACTGTACAAGTTGAGAAACGCTAGTCCAGATCACACCCATTTCTTCACTTCTAAATTTTCTCCTGCTGCACTCCGTTCTGTCTTTGCCTCATGGCATCAATTTCCTAGTGTTGTTGCTAGATTGACAGGGGTTGCTTGGTCATTTTTGACACGTGTGCCATCCTTTCCAAAGTGGAAAGCCAGAATGGTGCAGGTCAGGAGGCTGCAATGACTACCTAAGTACTCTGCACCACCTGTATTTTTTTATAGGAATGACCTCGCAGGAAGCCAATATGGCTACATCTTCATGGGATGGTTTGATATGAGAATAGTCACGAGGATTTCAATAGATAATTCTTGCTGGGACACAACATACAGAGGACTTGTGGGACACGTCTTTCGCACACCAAGGAGAAGCACAAGATGTGTCCCACATGTAGAATATCTACACCACACATCCTCTGCATTGAAGGGGTTGAACTGGATGCTTATCATCTGAATAAACGGGACAAATCCTAGCTTATAAACTCAGCAACAGGACTACCAATTATTAAATATCAATGGCCTAGATTCTTTGGTCTTAATGGACACAATGGTTGTCATCCACATTCACCCTACATCCCATATAGCTAACCTGTGAGCTAATCGGTAGTGTGTGTAGCAGCCTGGAAAAAATCTGGCTGCCGTTTCCACACTAGAAAGTAAAGCTCGATACTCACCACTAGAGTTCAAATGACAACATTTGTGATCTCATGGCCGGAAAATCATATTACTTATGTTCGTTTTTTGCTAAAATTCACTTGCTTGTTGTGACTTCCATATGAAAAATGAAAATTTTTCGCAATCTTTTTAGTTAGTTCAGGACACTTTCAGCTTTTATCGAATATATTTTTCTTGCTCTGATTTACTCGTTATGACTTGCAGACATGGGATTGCTATCCTCCCTGTTCCGCCAATGAGTGGAACGCAGGTGTTACATGGGTGCTCCTTCGTTTTCACACAGCAGGAGTCAGACCGGTGCCGACATTATCTGATAGCGGCATTTCCCTCACAGATCAAGCAGTTTTGAGTTGGTGACTTGGTCACTTTTTTGTACTTGCATGTTTTTTGCACCTTTCAATTTTTGTGTGTTTTTGCACATGTGTTTATTATTATTATGTTTTTTATTAAGCACCAACACATTTCGCAGCACTGTACAAAGGTGCAGTGGGTAAAGACAGAACAATTCTACAATACAGAAAGGAGACAGGTCAGTGTTCCTGCCAACAGATACAGGAGGACACGAGGGCCCTATTGCCATGGGATTTTACAGTCTAGATGGATGAGGGGATTAGAAACAGGAGGGGAGGAATGCAGTGATGAGTTAATGCAGGGAAAGGTCGGTCGGATGTCATGTTACAGAGTCAGGTGGTAGGCTGCCCTAAACAGAAGGGTCTTTAGGCAGCGATTAAATGAAGCCAGATTTGGGGACAGTCTGATATTGCGATGAAGCACATTCCATAGGAATGAAAAGTCCTGCAGTCTGGCATGTGATCAGGTATTGACTATTGATGGAGGAAGCAAGGTACAGGTCATTGCTGGATCTTAGGGGGTGGGCTGTGCTGTATTTGGTAAATAGTGAGGACAGGTAGTGAGGAGCAACATTAGTGAGGGTTTTGTAGGTCAGAGTCAGTAGTTTGAATTTGATTCTTCTGTGGATGAGGAGTCAGTGTAGGGATTCACAGAGAGGAGTGGCAGAGACAGTGATGGGTGAGATGGATAAGCCAGGCTGATATGTATAGGATAGACTGCAGGGGGGAGAGGCGGGAGATAGGAAAGTCAGTCAGGAGGTTTTTGCAGTAGTCCAGACTGGAGATAACAAGCGAGTGGATAAATTGCTTGGTATTAGCAGTCAGAAATGGCCAAATTTTGGCAATATTGTGGAGGTGATTGAGGCAAGATGAGTAGAGTGATTGGATGTAGGGGCTGAAGGAAAGACTGGAGTCGAGAGTCATTCCGAGGCAACGGACCTGGGCTGAAGGAAGGATAGTGATACCGTCAACAATTATAGAAAAGTCAGAAATCGGAGTAGAGTTAGAGGAGGGAATTAGAAGGAGCTCGGTCTTGGACATATTGATGTTCAGGTAGTGAGAGGCCATCCAGGCAGAGATCCCAGACAGACAGTCACTGACCTGACAGAGAACAGAGGGGGAAAGATCGGGAGTGGAGAGGTAGATCTGAGTGTCAACTGTGTAAAGGTGATATTTGAAGCCATAGTTGGTGATGAGTTTACCCAGAGAGGAGATCTTGGTAGAGAAGAGCAGAGGCCCTAGGACTGAGCCTTGAGGTACGCCAAAATGACAGAGGCATTGAAGAGGAGGATTTGCCAGCAAAGGATACAGAAAAAGATCCATTGGAGAGGTAAGATTTTAGCCAAGAGAGGATGGTATTACAGAGACCAAGAGAGAAGAGGATCTGTAGGAGGAGGGGATGGTTGATTTGTATCAAAGGCAGCTGAGAGGTCAAGTAGGATCAATATGGAGAAAGGACCAGTGAAATTAGAGAGTAGGTCTCACCTTGTGTGAGAGTGGTTTCTGTTTATTTTTGGGAGCAAAAGCCAGATTGCAGTGGGTCAAGCAAGGAGTTTGATAGGAAGAGGGTTAACTGGTCATAGATTAGTCTTTCTAGCAGTTTTGATGCTAGTGGAAGTAGTGTAATTGGACAGTAGTTTTCAGGACAATTTGGGTCGAGTGAGGGTTTCTTGAGGATGGGTGTGATAGTGGCATGCTTGAAAGGACAGGGGAATGAGCCAGAAGAGAGGAATAAGTTGAAAATGTGAGTAAGATCAGGAGTGATAGATGGGGACAGAGAAGATAGTAGGTTCCCCAGAACATTGCCTCACATGGTCTGTCCTCCTGCATCTCTCAGGTGACTCCTGACAGACCTGATTGTCTCCTTTACCAGCTCCCTGTTACCAGCTAGGTTGGAATCAGGCCCACAGTGTTTGAACTTCAGCATGCTAGAACAAACATTTTCCCGCTACACATCCATTGTTTATGTTCTACCTTTACCAAGTTATTCCTATTTAAAGGAGTCCTCTTGGACACTGACCTCTCCTCTCCTCCCGTTCAGTCACTAACCAAATCTTGCTACTTCCACCTGAAAAACATTGCACGCATCCGTCCTTTCCTTAATCAGGACTCTACTAAAATGCTCATCCAAGCTCTTATTATCTCCCGCCGTGACTACTGTAACCTCCTTCTCTCTGGCCTTAAAAAATCCTAGATCCTCCCTCTGCAGTCTGTAATGAACGCCTGTGCCAGACTCATCCACCTCACATTCCGCACCTCTCACATAGGGTTTCCACCCGTCCGGTTTTCACCTGGACTGTCCGGTTTTCAAGTCACGTTGTCCGGGTTCTAGATCCCCTGCCACCCGGACACATGACTCGGTTGGCTCGGACCCGGTGTGCGCATCTGTCTCATATACATGCAGCGGCAGCCGGCTGACCGGCAATTCCACAAGCAGCAGACCAGCAGAGGTTTGTTGTGCTGTGTGCTGCTGCTGCCGCTCCTTCAACTAATAGGCTGCGAGTGAGTGTTTTGATGGAGGCTCCGGTGGCACCGCAGACAAGTGGGGTGGTGACGTGATGTGATCGGGACATCACTTCCTGCTAGTCCCCACTCTGCCAGGTCCGCCTCCTCCCATCAGCCACTACATCCTCAAGCTCATGCAATGGCACATGAGGAAACTGCAGGCACCACGCTCTGATTTGTGTTGGGACTCAAGAGGCAGCAGGGCCAGCCCAACTCCCCTGAGAAGACTCTGGATCCATTTTCCTCAGACAGCAGCTCCTCCAAGCAAATAAAGGTGAATGCAGGCAACAGTAAATTATTCTGACCTCAATCATGAAAAGTACATCACACCTCACCAGCAGTAGTGTGCCAAAATATACCAGTCTGCCATATACATAGCAGTCTGACATATATAATACATAGCAGTGTGCCATATAACCAATGTCCCATATACAATGCAGTGTGCCATATAATCAGTGCCCCATATACAATGCAGTGTGCCACATAACCAGTGTGCCATATAACCAGTGCCCCATATACAATGCAGTGTGCCATATAACCAGTGTCCCATATACAATGCAGTGTGCCATATAACCAGTGCCCCATATACAATGCAGTGTGCCATATAACCAGTGTCCCATATACAATGCAGTGTGCCATATAACCAGTTTGCCATATACATAGCAGTGTGCCATATAACCAGTGTCCCATATACATAGCAGTGTGCCATATAACCAGTGTCCCATATACATAGCAGTGTGCCATATAACCAGTGTCCCATATACATAGCAGTGTGCCATATAACCAGTGTGTTGCAATACCAGTCTGACATTCCAAGCATACCAATGTGCCATCATAGTAGTCTGCCATGCATACCATGTGCTATAATACCAGTCTGCCTTGCCATGCCATGCATCAGAGAGGCTGTAGTCATCCTTCATACGCAAAGTGTATATACTCTACATAAAAGAAAATATTCTGTGCGACGTTTGAGTGTTCGGGTTTGGCTTGAAGGAAAGGTGGCAACTCTACTCTCACACCTCACCCCTTTGTCAATCTCTACACTGGCTTCCTGTTTCCTTTAGAATCCAATTCAAAATACTGGTGCTCAAGTACAAAGCTCTCCATAACCGCGTGCCTGCCTACATCTCCTCCCTTATTAACAGGTACATCCCATCCCGTACGCTTCGCTCTGCCAATGATCTGATGCTATCAGTTATTTGTACCCACAACCCCAACTCTCATCTTTAGGACTTCTCCTGAGCTGCCCCCTTTCTATGGAACTCCGTCCTCCGCAACATTAGACTCTCCCCGTCTCTCCTGTCCTTCAAGAAGTCTCCAAAAACACAGGCTTCTCTAAAGTAATATCAGCTCACTCCATAATCCCCCACTGTATATTTCATGCACTATCTTCCCATTCAGCCCACACAATCTCACATACTCTGCTATTCATGCTCCCCTAATGTGTCACCCCTCTCCTCTCAGATTGTAAACTCTCGAGCAGGGTCCTCTGTCCTACTGCTCTGTGTGTGTATCGTGTATGTATATTTGTTATTCTGTCTCTCCCATTGTACAGCGCTACAGAACTTGTTGGCGCATTTTAAATACGTGTACCTGTAAAAGAGTCCACAGTCTGCAGCTAACTGACCTGAAAAATGCACATTAGTTACCAAATAAGTCTCTGAGCCAAATCCTAATTCTACCATGCACTGCTATGTGACTTGCAGGAACCAAATTGGTATGTAAAGTGCAGGAGTGAAAAGTGTCCCTTTCCTTTAAATAGGAATAAAATGCTAAAGATAAAAAATAAATAATGAATGGATATTTAGTAGAATGCACATACATATTTGCCCTCCTCCCATACACCTGCCTACACATACACATCTGCTTCACATACATCTGCAGTAGAGTAGAATATACTGATGCTGGTGACCGGAGGAGACTGATCATTAGTGCACATATTCATAGCATGCTCTACATATGACTGTGAGTAAAGCTGCACACAATTGGAGCCCATCCAAGCGTACCCTGGGGAGAGCTGTCTGCGCTGCTACATGTAGAAAAGACGAAGTGCTGCTCCGCAATTTATGACTATGAGATGAGACTCCTCTGACCCGCACAGATATATCAGGGTTGTGTCTTACAGTATAGAGTAGACTAGTTGTTCCATTTAATCTCCCTTACAGGGAAAGCCTGTGCCCCTGCACCTATGAAATGTATTATAGGCACTATGTGCAGGCAGCGGACAGGAGGAGTCTTTGTAGGAGCTGTCCCAGCATTAGCCACTCTTCAGGATTGAGGCATCAGGCAGAGCCGCAGAGCTGCAAGTCTGCTAAGGCTTTTCTCAACTCGCCTAATACCGTTTACTCATTGGGGCAGAATATTTTGAACCACTACAGCAAAGGGTACAATAAAAACCCAGACCACTGCTCTGCCTGCCTGCAAGACTAGATTGAAATCTTTCTTACCAAAGGGAGGAACATGACCCATATGACCCCCCCACCCAATCACCAGTGCTTCATGTTGTGTTATAGATATCTGTGTGTTCATTCTTTCATTTACCAGTGGATCACAAAACACAGTTGAAATGTTACAGAACATTGCAGAGTCCACACAGCATAACTAGGTACTCATTGTGGCCGTACTCAGACTGGTCATATGTCTTCCTTTAATCCGCCTCATGTATGTGGCTGAGATTATTTGCATCTTTTAGATCCAATTTGAAGTAAATGTTAGCATCTTTTATCTTTCAGAGGTTCGGGAAAAAGAATATTGTAAAGGAAGAAAAGTGAAAACTTGGGTCACACATCACTTTAGAAACATAGAAAATGTCGGCAGATAAGAACCTTTCGGACCATCTAGTCTGCCCAATTACATGGATAATTTACCTGGATTTATCTTTTGTTTAGGATAGCGTTATGCCTATCCCATGCTTGCTTAAATTCATTCACTGTTTTGGCCTCTACCACTTCTACTGGAAGACTGTTCCATGTATCCACCACCCTCTCAGTAAAATAATGCCTCCTGATGTTACCTTTAAACCTTTGCCCCTCTTATCTAAGACTATGTCTTCTTGTTTTGCTACTTTGTTTCCTTTTAAATATACTCCCTCCCTCTACCTTGTGGATTCCCTTTACGTATTTAAAGGTTTCTATCATATCTCCTCTGTCTCGTCTTTTTTCCAAGCTATACTTTAGATGATACACTGTTCACACATGCTTCGATAAGCACAGCAACTGCTCCTAAAATTAAAGGAAATATATGAATAGGAACGGACTCCTATAGCAGATATTTCTTATGAGGAGCCTTACCAGACCAGTTTCTTTAGTGGCCGGACTGAATATGAGTGAGAAGCATAGGCGTATGCAGGGGGTGAGCCTGGTGTGCCCAGGCACACCCTAATGATGGGTGAAGAGGTCCTCTTTCACCTCCTGCATTGACATTTCAGGTGTCCCTTATTTGGTTCATGATAAAAAGCATAAAAACTGACTGTATCTCTGATCACTGGCTTGTTATTGCTAATAAAAAATGTGTATTTTGAGCAAAATCTTCTAACTATCAATTTTAAATTAATAAATGTTCCATTGGTGCACACCGTAATGCAACGGGCTGCGCACGCCAGTGTTGAGAAGCCACTAAAAATGTGTGTGGATTTGTGACTCTTGCTGGATTTTGCAGTGAAGGAGAAAAGCAGGCCTTGGCCACACAGCATGATGATATAAAATTTGAGTTTGCCAATTAAAAATGTTGCGAATGCATGCCAGTTCCACAGACAACATTGGATATATGCATGTTTTCTAGAGCAGTAGATTGTCAGTGTGCAAGAAGTTCTAATAATGGCAGTAGTGTTCATGCTCTTTGGGTGACCCATCGTCAGTCGGAGTGATGAATCCGTCCTGGAGAGCGTCAGACCTGGAAATACCTTAATTAGATACCTGTAACACTTAGACTTGAACAAACAGCATTACACTTTTTAAACATATGGGGCCCTATTACATTCTTCGCGCAAACGTTAACTCATGCAGAAAAACGCATTAATGCGAGAGGCAAAACCCTTTGCGCTGAACGTCGTATTACAATCTCAGCGCAAAAAACACGCATATATATGTCTACCGCGGGTAAACCTGCGCAAGCTTACTGTACTTCGCGCGTCCTATACTTAACATTGTGAGCGCAAATGCGTTTGTGCGCTGGTACGCGGATGGTATTACAATCTATGTGCAGTTTGTAACGCACAACCTTTGCGCGAATAATTTTAGCAACTCCTGAAAGCTGGTGTTAATGGCAAATCTGACGGACCTGGCCGAAACCAAATACACCAGCCCCAAAAAAAAATACAGCATTCTACACATACCAAACCAATAAATTTGAGAAGTTGTGTGTGCATTTTTTATTGCTGCAGCATATATACTCAGATTGACTTTGACAGGCGCAAAAACTTAATGTGAGACAATTAAGGTTCTTAATTCTGATTGGCTGAATTATGTGAAAAAAACAGTCCGCACACTGATTTCTGAGCGCAACGTTACTGCGCGCGTCTGTTTTATGCTCATTTTTTTGCCGGATGAAAAATTGCACAGGGATTGTAATAACAGCGTTGATTTACGCGTGTTAACGTTTGACGCTTTGCACAAAAATTCACGCTTTTTGCGTAAAGAATGTAATAGGGCCCATGATATCTGGGGCTAAAGTTCATTAAAGTTCATTCCTCTTCTGTATCAATATTTCACATAGCTGTCCTCATACATTCAGCCATCCAAGTTTTACGAATCTCTCAGCCTGATTCTAGTTGGAATAATGATAACATTTGGGTGGTTGGTTGGTGCTGGTGGACCAATGTGGACACATCTACTCCTCCATAATACTCTTTGGCGTTAACTCCTTAACATGTGATATTTCAGTCATTATTTTTTTTTTTAATCAACAAATGTTGCCACTATTGATGGTGTGCATCTCTCACAAATAATAACCATTTTTGTGCTCTGGAACTCTGACATTATGTACTCAACTAAAAATATATTGCTTATGTTTTATCTACAATACCATTTGTTTTGGGGGGGTTGTTCTCTCTCTTTTATACACTACATATTACGCTAATAAAATTGGTCTCTCAGTGACTATACTGTGCAGAATAATATTAATAATCTGAGTAAGTAAATAAAGAAACATTCATATAAAGATAGATTACATTAAAAGTGCATCTTAATGCTTAAATTAAGGCTGTGACTGGTCTCTTTCTCCAGATGAGTAATGCTCGTATTCACTATAGTGCCGGAGTTTATATTGATTTAGTTCTCTAAGTGAGTAGCGACTATTCATCACGTATCCTAAGATTGTTAAGAGATGGGGAAGTACATTCATCCTTTTAATTGATTGTTATTTTTTCCTAAGATCTTCATTTTTCAGAATTATGTTTCTACAAAATGGCATAAAACGGGGAAGACTTGAAAGTAATGAAAACAACAAATATGTTGGCTGGAAAATGTGATTTGTTTTCTTCTTAGAATTTTCACTGGCCAAATCTTAGCGACAAGTATTGGTTTTCTCTTCCTTCAAACTGGTGGTGTTTTTACCAGCTGCTGCTTACGTATGAAATAAATACATGGTGAAGGATTTTACCGTCCCCCATCTGCATCGTCCAACCTTTACATTGCAAGTAACTTCCAAAACAAGGTTCTCCGATCCGGTATCAAATTTGGTAAATTATGTGGTGTACTGTTCAAACGTATTTATCTCTTAGTGTATTATCTCCTCATCTAATTATATTATATAGTACTGTGAAACCTGCTGCTGCTTGGCAGATAAAGAACAATAATATTTTTATTTTGAGAAAGTATTTTACCAGGAAGGATACATTGCGATTTCTCTCATTTTGAAGTATGTCCTGGGTGGTGGGTATGTACCGTTAAGTGTCTTGCCCAAGGACACTTACTGGAAATATGCTCTTGCCGGGATTCAAACCTGTGTCTCCACAGCCTCCATGGTTATAGAGCAATGATGTTACCTCTACTCCACCTTTGTTAATTATTAAAGAAAATGTTTTACCCAGAACCTCCCTTTGCAAATTACTTGTATTAGTGTGAATGCATATGTATTATCTTACCGCCGATTTAATTTCTGACCTAGGGGATCGATTCAATTCTTTCCATTTGAGAGTAAAAAGGTATGCGTGAGAACACTAAGAAAAGGCAATGGCGCTAGGGGCCTGTCATTCAGTAACTTCCTGTTCCGGTCTCATAGAAAGGTTTTAGCTTGATGTTGTCATTACAGAGTAGACTGTACCATATGTAAATCAGACTGATATCACCCAGAAAGGATGGACAGTACTGAAATGCCAAGGAAGGCTCCTCTACAAGAGAGATACAGCAACCCCCGGCAATCATCTCTGCTTACTCAGGCTTCGTCAAGTGATTATCGCTACCAAAACAATTGCTCATTTTAACATATATATTGTGAGATAAATGTACCCAAATTGGCAAAGTAGCACCACACATGACGTAACAAACTAAAAGGCCCAACAGACAATAAAAAGAAGTGAAAAGTACCAATTTATATTGTACACTATAGGAAGTCACAAGACATTGGTGTTTATTGTTCATGTAGTAAAGTTGTGTGAGGGACAATTTGGAAATCCGACGGATATATTTACAATGTTGGCTGATTTTTGTTAGTGAGCTGGTAACATGTATTTTACTGCTGACAGCTGGCCTTGTCTTGATTACACTTTTGCCACACTGTTGGTTTGTAACGATGAGCATATGGACCTCGGAGAGTGCACCTTATAGCATATGGCTCGCCTTAAGTACCTGTGAGATGCTTACAATTCTGGTGAATGTTTCACTCCTCTGGTACAACTGACTAATGAGCTTAATCTTCTGCTCATTTGAAGATATATCAGAAGGTCAGGGCACGTAGCTATCCAGGTACAAGTACAATGTTGTGCTACAGATACTCTGTCAATGTCAGGATCTGTAAGATTTCCTTGGTTATCTCTACATAGTTGTCTTAATCTAGCCTAAATCATATCCGTTATTGCGCATTTTGTGCGACAGAAAGACATTTGGTTCACAGCCATCCTTGTAATGGTGATTGCTAAAATAAGAACCACTAGGCTTTACATTGTACTGCTACGTGTCTCAGCTAGTCACAGTGTTTGGGTATTCTAAACAGCCTTATGCATATTGTGCAGTAAATTAATAAAATATGCCGAAATATCCAATATTTTATATCTTCAGGAGTTTCCTGTTTTGGGTGTTCACATCAAATGTATCTAACATTTTTTACTGCATGTAAGTGAAACTGAAAAATAACAGCATCTTCTGAGTTTAACTTGGAAACCTGCAGGTCTATTCACTAAAAGGTTAAACTCAGGATAATTGGCAGGAGAAGAGAGCAATCTAGACCAAATAGCAGATTTGGAAAGTGAGATAAATGGGAGAATTTTTCTGGTTTGGCCATTTTGACCTGGAGTTTTCACTTCTCCTGCCAATTCTCTTGAGTTTCACCTTTATTGAATAGACCTGCTAGTCTTGGTTGTCTCTTTGTCACAGTTCACATATCCTTCAAACCTACCTCCTCGGTTGCATTACCCCTCCAGACATTCCATGAATGAGCCTGCCAGCTTGCAGACTGTGTATTTTCATGTCCTCTGAATGACACATCTGAACCTCAAAGTTACACGATGGCAGACACAGAACACTTCCCCGTGCATGGCTTTTAGGAAGCATTTTTCAAAAGTCATATCGGAGACACTGGTGCACACGCGACAGCCCATACGTATACATTCTAGCGCACTACAGTGACAATGAACAGTGGTAACTTAATGGCCTCTATTTAATCCTCTCCTTGGCATCCTTACGTTGCCTTCTTTTGGTTTCTGTCCGGATCTTAATAGCGCTTTCTTACTGACTGTATATTTGGTTTAGACCCGGCTCTGATTACTCAGGTATTGTGATTTCTGGAACCCTCAATCTTGACTAAGTTTTCTTTAAATAATTTTTTATTGAAGTTTTTCAAGGTACAAAAATTGTTAAAAATAGTTAAAAAGACTGAACGCATTGAGACGTGATCAATGAAAGATATACATTGTTGCAGAGACTTGGCTATGTTTTGACTGTTCTTCTTTCTAGCACTGTCTATCTGGCCAGTTAAGGACTGGCTTCCTTGCTATCAGGGTTATTCAGAGAGTGTGAAAAGCAGGAAAATGACTGGAGAATGAATGGAGAATGAAAAATTCTAGGTCAAAATAGCCAAACCAGAAAAATTCTCCCTTTCATCTCACTTTCCAAATCGGCTATTTTGACCTAGAATTTTTCATTCTCCAGTCATTCTCCTGCTTGTCACGCTCTTTGAATAACCCTGTATGTGTCCATTGTGTCCCTTGCTACCCAGCCAGGACTAAGGACCGGCTTAGCTTTTACCTTTGGTGTCTCGTCTGGGTGCTGGGTCATGTCTACCGTGACACTTCTGTGGAGACTTTCTATGTGGAAACCAGCAATACACTAAGAAGTGCAGTAATATGGACCATCTAAGTTGGTATTTCTTCGCATCTCTTTAATACTGTATGCAGGTTTAACAGAAACCTGAAACCATAAGCGGGATTGTGTTTGAGTTTCAACCTATTGATGCCAAACTGCCAAACATGAATATTATCCTAAAAAACCTTTCCCCTATTCTTGTTGAACTGAGGTGTAGCATTGGAGTTATAGTATAAATGTCCTATAGAAAAGCAGTGTAGGGTGAAATGGATAGTATGGGGGGACACTATAGCACCCTTACTGTGGTGGAAAGGTGCCAGATGCATCATGTGCAACCAACCTGCAAGCTTGTTGGGTTTTTAGGTTTATTATTATTATCGTCATCATTTATATAGCACCAACCGTTTCCGCAGCGCTTTACAATAACCAAAGGAAACGAGATAAACGGACATAGGATGGAAACAAGAGGTGTAGAGGGCCCTGCTCATAGGAGCTTACAATCACCACATTGCTCAGTGTAGTCAAAGTATTTGATTGCATGTTAATAAGAATAATTCTTGATTGAGGAACCATTTACTAAGTGATGCTAATCCTTAAACAGCCCCAAGCCTTGTATCTTTTGCCACGGTTTCATGTTTTCTGTAAATGGTATCCGGAAATAAGACACTTCCTCACCTAAGCGACAACCCTAGGGATTGGGGGTGGGGGGGTTGGAGAGCAGTGCGTGAATCTTGTTTGTTCAATGAGGGAGAATACATCAGATTTTATGTCATTTTGCTGTATCCAATTTAGCTGTGCACACAGAAAAAAAACCATAACATTATGCTATTTTCCTACCTTATTTAGTCAAATGGGGCTAGATGACACGGATGATTTATCCTGCCATTAATTGTGCTGTATAAGCTATTAACAAACAAGAAGCATTATTTTATGAATGGAAAAGGGGAAATGAAATATTAATGATAATGTGTCCCAGATGCTTTATTAAATAGGTTATGCACTTTAGAAGATGGAGTGAAGGACAGGAAGTCTTCTGAAGGGCATATAAAAGCATCAGACGTGTAGGAAAAAACCCCTACGTTCACACACACACACACACACACACACACAAAAGCATACAAGGATAGATTTTTTTTCTAATTGTACCTATGGATGGAAACTTTACTGGCAAGATTGATTACATTTCTATATAGAACCATGACATCAGATTTTATTGAGGAATCCATTATGACGTACATTTCCCCAAAGTAGTATTTTGCTAAGAGGTTATTCCTATTTAGTGGAAACATTTCATTAAACTGTTACCAGCCAAATGCCGGACATATTGGGGGTTATTCAGAGTGCCGGTGTTTGCTGTAATTGCAAACAATGGTGGAAGTCACTGTTGTTGCAACTGCAATAAACGTAAGCATTTCAGAAAAGGGAAATTCAAACAGCGGCAGGATACGTTTCATTGATTAGGCTTCTCCTGTCAACATTTTAATTTCTAGTTTTGAAATGCTGAAGATTTTCACAGTTGCAATAGCCCCTATTGTAACCTTTCTTTGCTACTACAGCAAACACATGAACTATGAGGACTAACAGTCATACAGTAAGCAAAGAGAAAAATACAGATATTATAGTGTGACAGCACTCACACCTTTGTCAGTCTCTTCTCCGGTGCCTGTTATTCAGAGCAACTAACTCCACAGATGAAGCAAGGAAACAAAAGAATCCGGCACTAAACGTGACCTGCTGTGCTTTTATTAATAAGCAGCTTGTGTACAAGCAACGTTTCAGCCCATACAATGGCTTTTGTTGAAGCTCAAGCTTGACAAAAGCCCATTTTATGGACTGAAACTTTGCAGATGCAAAATAGCCATAGTGAAACAATCATTCTAAAATGGAATCTTTGTTTAGATTCTGAGTATACTAGCAAAGCTCCATGTATGAAGTTACCAGAACACTTGCCTTTGTTACGTAGCAAACCAGGAAAGAGTCCTGACCTTGACCTGCTGAGAAAAAGGTTTGTATCTGTGTGTAAAAGAAAAAGGACTAGAATGTGATAGAGTGAAAGAGGGAGGAATAGTTTAGTTTCTGATGGAAGAAAAGGGAAGGTCTGTAGAACACAAAGGGATTCACTAGCGCTGTCTGCTAGGTCTAGAAATAAGCTGTGGGATCTCATGGAGATCTATCAGCCTGAAACAGCCAAAATCATCCAAAGCTTGCTTCCCTATGGGTTACATTTTTTTTAAAGAAGTGACCCTTAAGGAATCCACCCATTGGTGATTTCAACTTCTTAGAACCCATTGAGATCTCACCATTCATTTCTAGATCTAGCAGGGAGCTTCAGTGAAATATAGCCCAGTGATGGGTAAAGTAAAAAGGAAATTATGGGTGAATAAGGGGGTCAGTGATAGGAAGAGGAGGGGGGCAATACAGGCTCCAAGATATACTCTTGTTTGCTATAGGACTGTACACGAGAAATGCTGCCCTATTGTAGGAAGCCTCTACATGCCGCAGGAGTGAAATTCAATAATCTAAGCAGCTCATTGGGAAGCCCTCCTTGATTAATGAATATATCCCTCTCAAAGGAATACGCAGCCCGTTTCATTAGGGTGTGCACCAATGGAACAATAATTAATAAGATATCTATGCTTGAATAATTTTGTACAGAACGGTTATTTTTAGTTAAGAATAACCAATGTTTATACAGTGATAGTAAATCTTCAGGCTATTTATCATGAATCAGATAAGGAACAACCAAAATAGCAAAATGTCAAAGATGAACCTTTCACTCAACATAAGGGTGTGCGGCACACCAGGCACACCCTGTGCTTACGCCTATGATCCCTCTGCAGTAGTATATTAATTATACATAGTGTATGGCACCATTTTTCAGGTTGGCATGTACAATCAGTAGGTGTCCAGAAAAACCTGTTCAGATCTGGTTACTCTGGTGCCCTGATAGGGAGAAAAAGAAATCAAAGATTCTGTTCCTCTGAAATTCTTTAAACCCCTGACGGTTTTCCCTAGTGTGGCTCGGGGTTAACTTTTGTACCGAAAGCGGTATCCCTGAGCCACACTCGGGCTGTATACTTACATGTTCTGCGCTCCCTCGCTGATCCCCGCAGTCTCCTCCAGTCACTCGCAACATCACACTGCCTGGTTCACTTCTCTCGAGGAGTGAACCAGGAAGTGTGACGTCGCGATCGGCTGCAGTGTGACTGCGGGGAGAGGGAGAGAGTGCAGGACATGTAAGTATCAGCCCGAGTGTGGCTCGGGGATACCGCTTTCAGTATTGAAAGTTAACCCCCGAGCCACACTTATACCACTAGGGGGCAATAATAAATTGGACCAATTCTGACATATAAAATATCAGAATTGGACCACCAGGGTGGTTAATGTGAACATGATGTACCATTGGCGACCCACACACCCATTAAGATATGCAATACAGCGAACCACTGAAATTTTTATGTAGTCTTTTTTTTTAACAGATGGTCCTGGATTTGTACAGTAATATTGGGTCCATGAAGACCATGTACATCTGTATGGGCTGAATTTTCCACTTGTATAGCTAAAACAAAATGTATTCTAATCAGTGTTTTTTTTCAGCTGGTACTTGCCGGTACGGAGTATGGGCACCTACCGGCTGAGTACCGGCACTTTTTAAAAAATATGTTGCGGGAACGCAGGTTCCCGCTGTGGGCAGCCGGGGCTGCTAGCGGAAGGCATTAACAGCATTCCGCTAGCAGCCGGTCGACTGGATGCGTTCCCCCGAGTGCTGTGATGATCCCTCCTCGCGCGGCCGCCTCCTCGGTCCTCTGAATGCTGTGACACGGCCTACACTGAGATCTCGCGAGGCAGTGTCCCAGCCTTCAGAGGGCTGAGGAGGTGGCCGCGTGCATGAGCACTCCTGAGCTGCTCGGAGGAACACGCAGTCCTGAGGCTAGGAAAGTATAATTCTGGGGGTATAGGGGGGTATAATCCTGCCTGGCTATAATTAATTCTGGGGGCATGTGTCTGGCTATAATTCATTTTGGGGCATGTGTCTGGCTATAATAAATCTGGGGGTCCCTGCCTGGCTATAATTTATTCTTGGGGCAGGTGTTTGGCTATAATTAATTCTAGGGGTCCCTGCCTGGCTATAATTCATTCTGGAGGTCCCTGCCTGGCTATAATTAATTTTGGGGGTCCCTGCCTGTCTATAATTAATTCTGAGGGTCCCTGCCTGGTTATTATTAATTCTGGGGGCATGTGTCTGGCTAATATTAATTCTGGGGGTCCCTGCCTGGCTATAACTAATTCTAGGGGCATGTGTCTGGCTATAATAATTCCTGAAGGTCCCTGCCTGGCTATAATTAATTCTGAGGGTCCCTGCCTGGCTATAGTTAATTCTGAGGGTCCCTGCCTGGCTGTAATTCATTCTGGGGTCCCTGCCTGGCTATAATTAATTCTGAGGGCATGTGCCTGGTTATAATTAATTCTGGGGGTCTGTGCCTGGCTATGTTCAATTCTGGGGGTCTGTGCCTGGTTATACATTATTCTTGGGGGGGAGGGGTATGTATATAAATAAATATAGCAGTGTGTGTAAATGCATGTGTTTGACTTTAAACAGACTGCTGTGTGTAAAAGTCTGCATCTGTGTTCTTGTCACAGTCCGGCCTTGCCCCCTTGCCCTGCACCCAAAAGGCTGGTATTGGTCCTAGAATCACCACATTATCTGCTGCCTGCACTGCACTGCACAAAGTAAGAATGAATTGTAAAATTGCCTCTGTCCTTAAAGGGTTAATAAGAGTATTTATTAGGACATGAAAAATAGTCATAATGATCACCGTTTTTCCCTGGGTACCCCCACCTATTTTTCCAGAAAAAAAGCACTGATTCTAATACTAAAAAATATTTTTCCATTCGGGGTCAAATTTTCCACTCGCCCCCTCGCAATTTGTGAGTAGAAATTGGGAGAGGGCGAGTAAAAATTGAGGTGTGAATAGAATGCTAGCTTCGGCATGGAGCCGTCACTGGCATTTCCTTTCTGATGCTAGCGTTGGCTCCATCCCGACACTACCAATAACCAGGCTGTCAAAGACAACCGGCAGCGTGATGCTGCCACCCGCAGTGTCTCAATACTCCTGCCGACTGTAATGATGCGGAAATCACACGCAGCCTCAACTTTGACCTCAGGATCGCCGGTATTCCTCCTCGCAGAAATCCTTTTCATTTTGTTTCTATGCAAACTGCCTGTAAGCAGTCGCAGCAGGCACAGCTCCCAGCCGCTTCAACCTCCACACGTGCCAACAATCAGACCGATGACTGTGTGATAGCCAATGCAGGAGGAGGCGTGGCTTCTGGTCCAGTGACAGATCAGTGTGGTTGCTTGGCAACAAAGGACACCTGGCTCCTGCTGTAACGTTGCCTGGCCTATTCCCACCAGGCTACGCGGGGGCAGGGAAGGGTAAGGATACAGTGAGTGAGGCTTGGACATATAGCTCTCCTGCTCCTACATCTTCAAATCCAAACGTTGTGACTGGTCTGTGACAGACTCTGTGAAATGTGGACATGATCATTCAATGAGTTTGAAATGATCATAGCGGTCTGGGTATTTGAGCATTAGAGCCTCCACAGGAAAACTCTAGTGCAGTGTTTCTCAACCCATGGAACGCATACCCCAGGGGTACGTGTACCACAAGCAGATGCCCCACAAAATGATGACACACAAGCTCCACTTCCTGCTCGGACCCCCATATGCTGCAGAGTCTGGACCAACCGACCGAATCACCAATTGAGAGGCAGCGAAGCAGAGCAGACCGGGGCTGCCTGTTTTTTCTGCGCTGGCTGCGATTTGTGCTGTGCTGCCTGCTTGAGTGTTCATTTGCAGGAGACCAATCACTGACAGTGTGGGGGTGGTCTGTAGTGATGTCTCCTCCCATCTCCGCCTCCACCTCCGATTAGCAACTTGCTCCCGCTCAACCTCACACATTGCACGCGCTTGGTAGCTGGTAGGGGCAGGGCTGAGCTGCTGCTGTAGCTGAGCTGGATCCTCCAACAACAAAGGTGATGGTTGTGATTAAAAGTAGTTTTACAAGTACTTCCATTTTCTTTGTTCATGAGAGGCTGGTGCTGATTTGAGGTCTAGTCTGTCTGGGAAGCAGGCCTAGCATGATTAGGCTTTCTGGGGGCCTGTCACAGCGCACAGCCTGCCTGGGGTAATAGAACACAGACACACAGGCACTCTTGGACCAGGGTGTCCCGTACCTGGACAGAGGGGAGACTTCATGTGCATCAGGTGTGATGCATCATTTGTGAAAGGGGGGTTGCAGTAGTGTGGCTGCCACCAGTCTGGAACCTGTGGATGTCTGCTGGGGCCCTGTCAGACCAATTTGGCAATAGCCTGGGACAGTTTCTGAAGCTATAATAATGCAGCCAGCTGGAGGAGCCTGGCAGAATTCTCTCTCTCCTTCCCTCTCCTTTTCTCTCTCCCCCTCTCTTTTTCTCTCCACCCCTCTCCTTTTCTCTCTCCCCCTCTCTTTTTTTCTCTCTCCCCTCCTCTCCTTTTCTCTCTCCCTCTCTCCTTTTCTCTCTCTCCCCCTCTCCTTTTCTCTCTCTCCCCGCCTCTCTCCTAACTCTCTCTCCCCCTCTCCTTTTCTCTCTCCCCTCTCCTTTTCTCTCTCCCCCTCTCTTTTTCTCTCTCTCTCTCTTTTTCTCTCTCTCTCTCCTTTTCTCTCCCTCTCTCCTTTTTTCTCCCTATCTCCTTTTCTCTCTCTCCCCCTCTCCTTTTCTCTCTCTCCCTCTCTCCTTTTATCTCTCTCCCCCTCTCCTTTTCTCTCTCTCCCCCTCTCTCCTTTTCTCTCTCCCCCTCTCTCTCCCTTTTTCTCCCCCTCTCTCCTTTTCTCTCTTTCCCTCTCTCTCTTCTCTCCTTTTCTCTACCTTTTTCTCCCCACTCTCTTCACCTCTCCCTCCCCTTTAGTTAAGAATTGTTTATCTTTTATTGCAGCAAGCACATACACACACACACACAGCAAAAAAAACTCACATATACATTGTACACAAAGAACCCATCACAAACACATATACTGACGTAACACACAAACAGAAATCATCACAACCAACCAATAGAAATTACTTTCTCGAGACAGGGGTACTTAGGAATTTTTTATTTTTTTTTAGACCTCCAGGGGTACTTCTTCATAAAAGGTTGAGAAACACTGCTCTAGTGTAGTTTTTTGGATATCATAAAATTGTGAAAATTTGTGAGTTGCAGTAAAATATCCTCCTATGGATATCGGGATGAAAATGGAGTTCCTTATTCATTTTTTTTACCTGACTGAAAATTATGACAAAATCATTGATCGTTTTCATATGGCATAACTGATGGCGAGTAACTTATAAGGCCTGGCTAGTAGCTCAGGACCTGAAATTTTGAGCCCTGCTCTATAATGTGCGTTTTTTCCGGCTATACCATATGTGATTGGGAGTTTTGATACATTTACTGTGCTCCATAAGTTTCATATTCTACACTTCAAGAGGAACCACAAATTACTCTATAGGCCAGTTAGTCTTACGTCAGTAGTGGGGAAATTAATGGAAACCATGTTAAAGGAAAGGATTGTTGAACATCTAAAAACACATAGATTACAGGATCAGAAACAACATAGGTTTACCTCAGGGAGATCATGCCAAACTAATCTTATTGATTTTTTTGATTGGGTAACAAAAATAATAGACACAGGTGGTGCAGTAGACATTGCTTATTTAGATTTCAGTAAGGCTTTTGATACTGTTCCGCATAGAAGGCTTATCAATAAATTGCAATCTTTGAGCTTGGATTCCAATATTGTTGAATGGATTAGGCAGTGGCTGAGTGACAGGCAACAGAGGGTTGTGGTAAATGGAGTTTATTCGGCGCAAGGTCTTGTTACCAGTGGGGTACCTCAGGGGTCAGTACTTGGACCCATTCTATTTAATATTTTTATTAGTGATATTGCAGAAGGTATTAATGGAAAAGTATGTCTTTTTGCTGATGACACAAAGATTTGCAACAGGGTTGACGTTCCTGGAGGGATCAGCCAAATGACAAATGATTTAGGTAAACTAAAAAAATGGTCGGAGCTGTGGCAATTGAGTTTTAACGTGGATAAGTGCAAGATAATGCACCTGGGACGTAAAAACCCAAGGGCTGAATATAGAATATTTGATACAGTCCTAACCTCAACATCTGAGGAAAGGGATTTAGGGGTTATTATTTCAGAGGATCTAAAGGTAAGTAGTCAATGTAATAGAGCAGCAGGAAATGCTAGCAGAATGCTTGGTTGTGTAGGGAGAGGTATTAGCAGTAGGAAAAGGGAAGTGCTCATGCCACTGTACAGAGCACTGGTGAGACCTCACTTGGAGTACTGTGTGCAGTACTGGAGACCGTATCTCCAGAAGGATATAGACATCTTAGAGAGAGTTCAGAGAAGGGCTACTAAAATGGTGTACGGCTTGAAGGAGAAAAGTTACCAGGAGATATGATAGAAACATTTAAATACGTAAAGGGAATCCACAAAGTAGAGGAAGGGAGTATATTTAAAAGGAAACAAAGTAGCAAAACAAGAGGACATAGTCTTAGATTAAAGGGGCAAAGGTTTAAAAGTAACATCAGAAAGCATTATTTTACTGAGAGGGTGGTGGATACATGGAACAGTCTTCCAGTAGAAGTGGTAGAGTCCAAAACAGTGATTGAATTTAAGCAAGCTTGGGATAGGCATAAGGCTATCCTAAACAAAAGATAAATCCAGGGAAAGTATCCATGTAATTGGGCAGACTAGATGGGCCGAAAGGTTCTTATCTGCCGACATTTTTCTATGTTTCTATGTTTCTACTGGAAAATATCACATAAAATAGTTTGCTGAGGAACTTTTTTACAGAATCCTCCTTGTGATATGAGAGCGATAACAATATTAAGTGCCGAACTGTACTTGTCCTCAGTACTTTTTCATTCTCTTAATGTGCACTATTATTAAGTTGGACATACAATTTTAATGTATAAAGCATATGATGAGTCTTAATGGTTTAGAATGATGGTCTTCATAAATGATTGCAGAGTTTGCATTTATACAATAGCTGTTTTATTTTCAGTACAAGATTCTCCACCGTAAATTCACTATCAAGGTCAAAGATGATTTTTAAAAAGGGCTTATTTAGCTGAAATATTTTATTGATAACAATAAAGTTTACCTGTAAATTAATGCTTGTGGTTATTCACTAACTGGTGAATTGAGAGGATATTCCAAATTTTACGCAAAAACTATTTTCCCCCTCCCTGGTACTCATGCAGTTCTATTTCGATGTAAGGAATGGAATTTGTAATTTCATTCTCAGTTCTCATTATTGAATAATCCATTATTCTGAGCCACGGAAATGTGTATGAGACCTTAGCAAAATGAAAAATAGTTAATGTTAGCAGCCCTTTGAGTGCTCTTCTATTTGGTAATTTTATATACTTACAAGGGTTGTAGTGGAGGACAAAAAGTGAGATAAAAAGCCTCCACGCTATAATTAGTTATGTTTATTATTGCGGAAGCCACTTCACAGCAATTCAAAGAATTGCATCACAGAGCTCCTGTGCTACATTTCCCATATGCAGCAAGGAATTCTGGGTAGGATATGCAAATTACATCTGTCTCACTTTTTTGCATCCAGTGTCTGTTTTTACACAGAACCCTTAACCCCTTAAGGACCGCTGACGTACCCTGACCGCTGACGTACGCTGCGTGGTGACGTCATCAGCAGGCGTCCCCATGCAAAGCAATGGAGGGGAGGGGGGGCTTCTTCGGAGCCCTCTATCTCCCCAACCATTGCAGCTAGGGACATGCTTTTTACACTGCAGGGAGGAAGCCTGCCCATGTGATTTACATGGGCAGGCGAGGCTGATGACGTCGCCACGCTGCGTGGTGACGTCATCAGCAGGCGTCCCCATGCAAAGCAATGGAGGGGAGGGGGGGCTTCTTCGGAGCCCTCTATCTCCCCCAAACCATTGCAGCTAGGGACATGCTTTTTACACTGCTGAAAAGGGGAGAGTCTCCCCTTTTCAGCGGTGTATAGCATTAACAGTTTCGCCGCCGGATCACGTTTTCGGCGCCAATTGGCGCCAAAACGCGATTCGAACCTGGAGGGGGGCTGACATCTTGGATGTCAGCCAAGCCTCCAGGTCCCCCCCACCCACTGACAACCTCACCATATGTGTGAGGATGTCAGTGGGCCAGTTAACCATCTAGCTGCCATGTAGAGATAAGGGGATCCTAAGGATCCCCATATCTCCCGATCCATGGCAGCTAGATGGTCATATTTGACATCATTTGAAAGGCCTGATTATCGCCTTTCCAATGATACCAAACATGACCAGGTTTGGTTAAAAAACAAACCCAAAAAAAAAAAACATTTGTTTATTTTATTTAATTTTTTGTCTGGGGGGTTTAATTAAATAGGACCTAGGCTGTCATCTAAAAATAATTAGCACAAAATGGTTAGAATGAGCGCAGCGCACATAGGTGAACTGTCTCAGCAGTGAAGGGGTTAAAAAGCAAACACATGTAAAAATTGGGTATTTCTAGTCTCGGGACAAAATTTTGAACCTATTTAGCCAGGGTCTTTTTGGGTGGTTGTAGATTTTGGGGATTAAATTACGAAAAAGTGTGTTTTTACCATTTTTTCCTCATATTTCATATTTTTTTTATAGTAAATTAGTCGATATGATGGAAATAATGGTATTTCTAGAAAGTCCATTTAATGGCGGGAAAAAGGGTGTATAATATGTGTGGGTTGAATAAACGAGTAAGAGGAAAATTTGACCTAAACACTAACAGCGCAGAAACGTAAAAACAGCTCTGTTGGTCCCTTAACAAGTGGGAGGCACATCTGCAAACTGCTGTAAGTTTCACCTGCTACACCATTCACCTGAGTTGGATGTACATACCCTCAAATTAAAGCTGACAGTCTGCAGTTAAAGCACATTGTGTTTGTTTCATTCCAACTCCATTGTGGTGGTGTATAGAGCCAAAGATGTTAGAATTGTGTCGATGTCCCAATATTTCTGGACCTGACTGTATACGGGATACGCTTGGTTAAATTATTCCCTAATTGTTTTATTTCAATTTATGTGGATTAGGTTGGTGCTTCAAATGAAATAAATAAACTCTCTTTGTATATCCTTTATAATTTGTAGAGTTCTTGCTTCAAACAAAATGCATTAGAACCTTCTATGCGTTTTAGCAGGTGACTGGTCATTATGATTCTGCGCTAGAAATTTTCCCAAGACAAGAACAAATTCAGTTATGATGGATTGATATTCTGCAAGTGAAGCTACTTGCACTCATCCTGCAAGTCTTGTTTTGTTTTTTAAGTGCTCAGTGAATGCATCCTGACTTAATTGGCCAGAATAACCATTAGCCTTTTGGATTAACGACAAAATAGGAAGCAAAGCTTTGGAATCTGGCACCTCGTAGCTGTGTGTTTGAAAGGAGGGCACAGCCAACTAAATATTAAACAGCTCTTCTTTCTTTTTGGGCCGTATATTTCCCAGCTAATGCTGATCCATTATCCAACCAGTGCATTTTTTGCTATTTGTTATATTAAATTAGCGTAGGTTAAAGGTATACACGAAGCAAAAAAACGGGAAGGGGGGACTGGAGAGCTAAATAGTAACCCCTTTAAAAAGGTACCTTTCATCCAGTTCTGGGTTTCTATATTGGGGTTTTCCTGTGCATGGAGATCTATTGGCTAATCACTTCCTGTGCATTGTGAATCATATCTCTGGAAGGTCATCCCAGTAGGAGCTTTACAACCAAAAAAAGAACCGGCCACATTCGACTGGTATGTTGCAAATAGAAGCTGGGCTTTATTGGAAAATGCAACGTTTTGGTTCTATCTAAGGACTTTCATTAAACATGGTCCTTGGATAGGTCCGAAACATTGCATTTTCTAATACATACCTGTATATTGTGGCCGGTTCTTTTCTTTGAAAGGATACGGTGGGTTGGCCACCTACGGATCTTTGTGCACTGACTCTGGGAGAAGTATATCGTTGTGTGTGCTACTTTGGAATACTAAACCAAACTTACAGAGCAACAGAAACGGAGGAGGGGGGGCACCTATACCAAAACGTGCTTTGCATAAAAAGCTTCATCAGTTGGTGCTACTGTAAATGTGATCATGTACGTGGGTCCTTTAAATAGTCCTTTTGCATCTGTTGTTTGTTTTGGTGTCCAAAGCAACCTTTTGCCTGGGATCCAAGATGGCCACTGTGGTCGTACTGAGCACGTGCGTGACATCACCGGTCATGTGGTGTGTGTGTTCCAGCTTTCCAGCTTCCAAAATGGCGGTGTGTGTCACTATGGTCTTCTGGTGCCTTCCCTTTCAACTTCTACACAAGTGGAGATGCAAGAGGGATCGGCCAGCCCTCTCTTTAAAGTATCAGTTATGAGTTGCTTTCTAATGTTTGTAATTTGTATTAATTTTAGCATATAAATCACAATACCAAAAAAAAATCCATAAATAAAAAATGAAACTTTGTCCAATAAGAAGGAAATATGGACTTGTACATCTATGGAAAGGAAACAAAGTAATGAAGGTGTTAAACCTTCTGAGTGATATGGAAATACTGATTAATCCATGCCTGGGTTGTTGAGTGTTTATTGATCAGATTCTCTCTTTGTGGTCTAATGAGAAGCATATGTCTAATTTGTTAGTGTTTGTCAATGTGCTGGTGTAGACCTGGTTAAGAGTTTGTGTGTTTCAACTAAAAATGAAGACTAATGTCAGATTCGGAGGGAATGTTGGGTGTTGGATGTATTGGACGTCAGTAAAGCTACCCAAGTAATTCCTCTGTATGAGATCTGAATTAAGGAAATTTAGAAAGAATTTCCAGAAAACAATACGCAAGCCGTGCTCCTTCGGATCAATCACCTTGATATTCTCCAAGTCCATTGTCTTCCATTTCAATCTAGAGTGCTCGTACCACCTTAACCTCTTTTAGATGCTATAAGTTGAAATTACTTGCTGTGCATATTTTAGAATAATTATATTCGGTTTATTGTTCTTGGCTTGTGTATTAAAATTTCACAATTTTAAGTGTGTGATTATATTAAAAAAGCATAATTTAACCACTAAAGAACCGCATGACAGTCTTCCTTTTTGCAGTGCAAAGCTTTAAAGCCCATTGATGGCATGGTAGATCAGCAAAAGATAAATTGTGGTTTACTGGGTAGGCAATCTGTGTGGCGGACGAAGGAAAATGCATTAAAACAGTAATACACCTCAAGAGATATGAAGTATAAAAGTGAAATAAAAATTACAGACTTTTATATATATTTAAGGGATTTTTACATTTAGTTCACATTTCTGGATCTATTTTGAATTACCATTTATCGTTTCCACCATGTGTGTACAAATTGTTTGAATTTTTTTCCCATTTCTCTTTAATTTTCTCATGTGGAATTGAACATCGATAAAAACTGCATATGTCCTTTATGGAATGATATATAATATGTGGGGTTGCGCTAAATAAGAAAGCAGAAAATCACAGGTACATGTACACAGAAAAATGGCAAAATTGCTGTGGTCCTTAATGTACTGCAAGGCTAAAAAGTCTTAAGGGGATAAGACTATTGATATTCATGTTCCGGAATTGATTTATCAATAGGAATATAGACATCGCTAGAAAACCTTAAATTGTGGACTGTTCAACAGCGATAGTTAAACCTAAGAATTGATGGTATACAATTTCCTTACTTTGCGTCCTATCTATAATAATCTCTATATACAGTTCATTGAAAGAAACATTCCTTTGGCTTTAATTTTAATGTTAACTCAATTGCATCACACTGTTCGTATTGATTTTTCAGTCAGTATAGCATTCCTCATATATCACATCAAAACCATCGGCTTGCATTGTTGACAAAAGACACATGGATTTGCGGCGCATATAGTTAATGACAAAGTCTAAGCCTATGATCAACATGCAGCAGATACTGTGCTTTCAGTTTTCTGTGGTGTTCATATGTCTGCTGTTACCTCATTTTTTTACCTCTTTGTTTTTCCTGTTGTAGTCAAGATTTGTTGTGACATTCTGAAATGCCTCCTTTACGATTTTATTTAAAAGGTCTCGTAAGCTTGGCTTACATGCATTTAACTTTTTATTAGACATGTACAAAAGAAAATTAGAATTTATTTTTTTAAATAACCATCTAGCTTTTTCAATGTATACGATTAGAAATAAGGCATAAAAAAATCATTTAGTTTATTTTTAAACAGTGGTTTTGACACTCATAATCTTTGATCAGAGGATCTTCTAAAAATTGTAGTGGGGGTCATACAGGACCATTTCACCCAGCATTTTTTTATGCCTGAGTACACTATGCTTCCCTTAGATAAGGAACTAAATAAAAAATGTCCTGGTCTGGAAGTTGCACATTGTTCAATGTAATGACCAGGAGGATAGTTTGTCAACACTTCAGCATCATCAATGAGGGTCAACCACCTAGAGCTGAGCAATTTCCATCATTCAGTTACTCCAGTGAATTTTGGAATATCAGGGTTTAAGTCAAGCAGGAACACCCAGGAATGCAGTTCCCCCACTATATTAGCAGGAGGAACAGAGTGGGATTCTTACTCTCTCCCCACTGCTCCTTTCAGCCCATTTCTCAGTGCCCATCTCTTACTTTCCCCACTTTTGAGATACAAACTATCTGCCTGTTTAAACATAGCCATTCGTATTGCTGTTATCTACAACCTCCTGGCTAACCTCTTCTCTTCCTTGACCATTTCTCTTCTTGGCTTCCACACTTCATGTCCTCTAACATTCTATCTCTCATTCTTGGAGAGTTTAACATCGCTGTTGACTCGCAGCTCAGCTGCCTCACAATTTCTCTCCATAACGTCCTCGTTCGGCCTCACTCAGTGGTCCGATTTCCCCACTCACACAGCAGGAAATACTCTGGATCTGATCTTTTCCTACTCGTGCCCTGTCTCTAATCTCACTTTTACACCTCTCATTCTTTCTGACCATCATCTGCTGACTTGCGACCTCAGTTCTCGCTGCATTCCTCCATTTGAACCCAAACCTTATAAGCTTTGCAGAAATCTTCACTCTCTTGATCCACAGCAGTTCTCTGCTGATATATCCATACCTCTGTTATATTGCCTGCTACAACTCTACTGTTTCACCCACCCTCAATAAGCTAGCACCATCAAAACCCTGGACAATGAGGCGACAAGAACCTGCAACCCTGGCATGACAAACTAACCTCCTATCTCCAAAGATGTTCTCGATCTGCTGAACGCTATTGGAGAAAGACCTGCTGTCACTTGGTCTTTGTCCACTATAAATTTGTGCTCCAGTCCTACAACTCTGCCCTATTTCTAGCCAAGCAATAATATTTTACTGCCCTCATACACACTCACTCCCGGAACCCAAACCACCTGTTCAGCACATTCAACTCCCTTCTTCGTCCTACTGTGGCTGTTCCTCACACTGACCTCAATGCCGATGACCTTTTTCATGGCAAAAATTTAACAGATAATGGCATTGAGATTTCAGTTCTTATCTCCCATGCAAAAAGATATCCATCATGTCTATCCTCGCATGTTTAAATCAATATTGGTACTCACTTTTGTTGCCAGCGGTTTAGACATTAATGGCTGTGGCTTGAGTTATTTCGAGGGGACAGCAAATTTACACTGTTATACGAGCTGTACACTCACTACTTTACATTGTAGCAAACATTTTTCTATGTTTCTATCAGTAATTGAATTTAAGAAAGCATGGGATAGGCATAAGGCTATCCTAAACAAAAGATAAATCCAGGTTAAGTATCCATGTAATTGGGCAGACTAAAGGTTCTTATCTGCTGACATTTTTCTATGTTTCTATGTGTCATTTCTTCAGTGTTGTCACATGAAAAGATAGAATAAAATATTTACAAAATTGTGAGGGGTGTATTCACTTCTGTGAGATACTGTATATATAGATATGTATTGATTTACAAAAAAGACACTGAATTATAGAGAGTTGTATTTGGCCAAGAATAATCAGAAAGTTTCATCTTTGCTCTAACACCTACTGTCTGTTGTATCTTTATTATGACATTCATGTTAGCATCATTTGCAACACAGCAGTGCTCTTATTTGGAACACATTGTTTTATTGTAGATTTAATCAAATTTGTCTTACATTATTTCACTTGTAAAGACAGGTATTTGTTCTTTAGGTGCGGCAGTATTAGAATTTTGGTTTTCCGTATTTACAATACTATCTTATTTTGCCAAGTGTGTTTTATATCTGATTAATGGCAAAGAAAACACAAACAGGGTAATTCAAAGAGATCCGAATTGCTTGAGAAAGGTAACCGAACGCTGAAAATCAGCGTTCGGTTACCTTTCTTGGCCATTCGGCTATCCAGAGAGCAGGCAATTCGCCAGATCCTGGTGAATTGCCTGCACATACGGTGCCTGTTCGAGGGCAGTGAAATCCCCATGAAAATGCACTGCTTCGGCTATTCAGAGAACACGAACCAGCAGTGAAAGGTTCCCGAAATGCCCTGCCATTCGGTGGTTTAATTTAGCAAGTTTATTCAGGAGAATCCCATAGGCTTCAATGTTAAAAATATTCCCGTTTTAATTCAATATCTAATAAACCGTTCATTATAAAATTCTGCAGTAAAGAGTCTCTTTATTTATAGATTTTTTTAGGATATTTTAAGCATTTTTCTGAATTTTTTTTTATTTAAAAGTCCATTTTTTTTTTTAAGTTTACTTATTTATTCTGTAACAGCCCTCTTTATTATCATTCCCTGAACCTCATATGTAAATTTCAGACATTTTCGCTCAGTAGTTTCTTTGCAAACAGCGTTTCACTTTTCAATCATTCATGCAAACTGTTTTTCTAATTTATTCACTTCACTCGTCTGCGGTCTCGGCTTTCTCCTAAGGCTTCCCTGCATGTGATCGGCTCCTGCTCGGGTTTTTCCGTGGTTTTCGGCAGGGTAATCCAGGTGTTTTTGCGGATTTTCGGCGTGCATTCGCCGGGTTTTGCGGTTCGTTTTCGTCGGGTTTGCGGTAGCTTTTCCCTTCAATTCGGGGACCCTGTGGTGCTTGCTGAATACACTGCAGGGTCACCGAAATGGAATCGGCAACCTGAACCGAATTGAAGAGAACGAAAAGTCACCGAACGTGCGGTGACTTTTCAAATCTCTTTGAATAACCCTGAAAGAATTTGTGTGTTAATACAAATGCTTACTGGAGGATAAGTGTGCTGTGTATCCTCCAGTATGCATTTTTTTATATATTTTATTTATTTCCTTGTGTTTCTTATAGTTACAGAGTGAGTGTTACTTTGTCTATTTCGTCATCTGTTTATGTAAATATGTTTCCAAGAGGATGGGGCGTGGCGATACACTTCCTCACGGTTCGGCTCGGATTGTGTTTACTGGTGAGTACAAATCTGCCTGTCTTGTTTGTATGCGATATCTTGAGAAAGTTGAAACGTTGATCGATGAAATAAATGTTATATTTATTTTTGCGACGTCTTCGTGTGCATCTGGATTTTTTTTGGGAGATATTATATATATATATATATCTCCTTGGTTCTGCACTCATGGTTTAAAATTCATGTTTGCTCAGTGATCAGCAAAAGGTCTCAGCATACAAATCCTAACTTGGATGTCAGCACTCAGGGTATTTTCACAACATCCATAATCCCATTAAAACTTGACGTTTCAGTTCCACTTAGGAACCGTCATCAGGGCATATATGGATCAGGATGTATATATGGATAGTTTATCATTGTATGGTTAATTTCTAACTCGTTGTAAAATATCTCCTTACCCGACAAAACAAATCAATAGGACAATAGCAGATGGTGAAGATAAACAGGGGATTCATATTATATAGTACCTGATAATGGGGTAGTGTTTGCCAAACAAGACAGAGAAACAAAGGCCACTCCAACCTTTAATAGATGTACACATATTCTAGATAGGGGAGTTGGAAAGGGCTGCAGCGTTCCACACAATAATTCTACTAGCAGATAGTAACAGAAAACATAGACGATAATAACAAGAACAGTATTCATGCATAGTATAGACGAAACAAAACCCTGCACCTAGAATTGTAGGTACAGGGTGACTTCAACATAGGGGAGGGCAGGGAGACAATATTAAACATCAGGCCTGCACCTCCCAAATGAGTTACTAGTTCCATGTTCCCCAAGTTCGAAGTGACTCTTGTCACATATCTCCCCTTTTGCAGGAGACAAACCTGGGAGATGACCCTTAACGTGTTGCTCTCTAGGTTAGTCAGCATTTCCGTCTTTTCAGTCTCACAGCCAAAGCAATATCCATAAAGAAGAGTCACTGAAAATAAGTTACTCACATAGCCGACCCCGGCATCTCCCACATCTTGTCTCTGCCGCTGATGAGCAGTAACAACGTCACCATCTCCCGGTACTCCCATCAGCAGCTGAAGAGTATATGGGGTGGCTGGTGTCTCCTCGGAAAAGGGTTGGGGATCTGGGCCAACTGCACAGCATCCCGTGAGCCCACAGGTTGAAACCACAGTCCCATCCACTGCAGCAGTGTGAATGTCCACCTGTGTTTGGGGGCCAGAGAACATTGGCACTCTGCTCCGCTGCTGGCTCCTAACATGGGGCTGCAGTAAGCTCCTCTTGCAATGTGAGACTGTCCTCCTCTCTCCAGAGCTCTGGAGCATCAGAATAAGGACAGAGGACAGAGGCCAGCCACACCATACCCCAATGCCAGCACTTGTCCCAATCCAATTAGGAGTTCCCCAGGCTTCTCAACTGACAAAAAAAGGTCTATGGTCTCCATGACCACTGTCCCTTCAAGCTGGGGATCCAGGCTAGCTGCCCCTGCATCTCACATGTGCTGTGGAGAGGACTGCAGTCTCTTCCTATGTGGGCCAGAACAAATCCACTTATCTAGCTACTCCAGCCACCCCTGGGTGGGAGTGCGCTGCTGGGGTTCTGGGCCTACTGCCAAGCATTCCAGCAAATTTCCAATGGAGACCTTAGTCTCGCCCACTGTTGCCTGGCAATCCTCCTTCCCCATCACTGTCCTCACAGGTCACATTGGTGGAAAACACAGTCCAATCCACTGCTGCAGGACGAAGATCCTCAGCTGTATGGAGATAGAGGCCAAAGACCCTCTGCCCTGATGCTCTGTGTTTGGGGAATTTTTTTCATCTGATAACTTTTGGTAAGCACTGATGAGAAGGGTCTGGCTGTTGATCAGACTTGCACGATTTGCAACTACAGCTGTAGAGCCACTGCCTGTGATGCCACATGGAATGGCAGCAGAATAGATGCTTTGGATGATTTCGCTCCAAATACAGCTTTTCTCTCCTGGAAGATCTTTTGGAAATCTGACTCTTTGGAAGGGGATTCAGATGATCAGCATGCAGTGTCGCCTTCCGGCATCTCAGCAATCAGCACAGCCTTGGTTTTCCCACTTGTTACATGTCCTCAGGCCTCAAGTAGTGCTTTAAGGGTACACCATTTCAAATTCTGGTACTGCTGTTCCATCCACGAAGAAGGTCTCAGATTCAAGAAAGCTAATCTCACCAGCTTCCAGACAATGTAACAGTATCTCCGTACCCAGACAAATAGATCAATAGGACAATAGCAGATTGTGAGGATAAGCAGGGGATTCAGAATATACAGTATCCGATAATGGGGCAGTGTTTGCCAAGCAAGACAGACAAAGACCACACCCACCTATTACAGATGTACACATATTCTAGATAAGGGGAGTTGGAAAGGGCTTCAACGACCATCACAGTAATCCTATTAGCAGATACTAACAGGTAAACATAGACAATAATGATAATAACAATAACAGTATTCATGCACCTAGAATTGTAAGTACAGGGTGACTTCAACATAGGAGAACAATATCGAAGATCCGGCCTGCACCTCCAAAATACGTCTCTAGGTCAATATACCCCAAGTTCAAAGTGGCTCTCGTCACACTTGCATTTCTATTTATTGTGAAATAAGGGAGCTGGATCTATCATGTTTGTTGCAAATGGGACATATCCTGTACAATTGCAACTGCACTTCTACAAACATAATGCTGTTTTTCTTTATTGTTCATTTGTGTTGTGGGGCTTTACATTAGTGCATCCCACCATAAGGTATATACTGTAGTATTGAAAACCAGAAATGGGAGGATGACACTGATTAAAACATAACTGTTGGCAAAGATACATTTCTAAGAAATTATGTAACATAGAAACATAGAAAATGTCGGCAGATAAGAACCTTTCGGCCCATCTAGTCTGCCCAATTACATGGATACTTTGCCTGGATTTATCTTTTGTTTAGGATAGCCTTATGCCTATCCCATGCCTGCTTAAATTCAATTACTGTTTTGGCCTCCACCACTTCAACTAGAAGGCTGTTCCATGTATCCACCACCCTCTCAGTAAAATATTGCTTCCTGATGTTACTTTTAAACCTTTGCCCCTCTAATCTAAGACTATGTCCTCTTGTTTTGCTACTTTGTTTCCTTTTAAATATACTCCCTTCCTCTACCTTGTGGATTCCCTATACATATTTAAATGTTTCTATCATATCTCCTCTGTCTCGTCTTTTTTCCAAGCTGTACATGTTAAGATCATTAAGCCTTTCCTGGTAACTTTTCTCCTTCAAGCCGTACACCATTTTAGTAGCCCTTCTCTGAACTCTCTCTCTAAGGTGTCTATATCCTTCTGGAGATAAGGTCTCCAGTACTGCACACAGTACTCCAAGTGAGGTCTCACCAGTGCTCTGAACAGTGGCATGAGCACTTCCCTTTTCCTATTGCTAATACCTCTCCCTACGCAACCAAGCATTCTGCTAGCATTTCCTGCTGCTCTATTACATTGACTTACCCTTAGATCCTCTGAAATAATAACCCCTAAATTCCTTTCCTCAGATGTTGAGGTTAGGACTGTATCAAATAACAATGGTTCATGGATGATAAACACTAAGGCTAGGGTCAAACGAACAAATTTTTCGCTTTTTCGCGTCGTCTGTATAAAAGACGTGTTTTTTCACGGAATGCACAAAAACGGTCATACAATGCGCATTTTCGGCGTGATTTTTTTACGGATGGTCAATAAAACACTTTTTGCGTCTGGACGTTATGTAGGCCGGACATTAGCAACGTCTGACGTCTCCTAATCACGCAGCTACGCAGCTAGCGGACGCAGCGCACTCTGTACGTCAGTACTAGCGGTTCTGCATTCTCGAAAAAATGCGTTAGTTTGTCGCTTGCGTTGCGCGGCCGCACTTTCCTGTGGCCATACTTCGTATATTGGCCGTCATTGCCCGTCATTTGCTGCTACTGCGGCCGTGATTAAGTGCGCCTAAACGCACGTTAAAAATGCGTTTGTCTGACCCCAGCCTAAAAATGAATAATTACTACCTGTAAAATGCTATTTTTAATCGACAATCAGCGTTTTTCTGCTTTCATCCCTTCTAACCTCTTTTCAGAAGTGCAGTAGACATCATTTCACCATTATTTCCTGTGAAATAATCTTGATATTGATATAACACTTGACCTACAGAGAATGCTTAAGCTCCGATTGATACCTTTGCCTTTGATATCTGCTAACAAGCAACATGAGATTTAACATGCTTAATATTGACTAAACTCAAATATGCACAGTATTTCATTTCACCCACATTACTACCACCTGAATTCACTCCCTAAGAGAACAATCTGATCCACTGAACAATGGAAGAATTCATTTGATGTCTTCTTTTCTTTTTTCAGAATACTTATTAGTGGTTCAGTGAAAACCATATGATGCTATTAAAATGAAATATATAGTGATATAGTGCAATATAGCAATTATATTGTTCCGTGCAGCAGCAAATGTCTATATTATTTTTCTACTGTGTTTATGTGTGCGTGTGTGTATGTGTGTGTGTATATATAAAAATCAACAGAGTATAGCAGTATATACATATACTGTACATATATATACTTTCTTTTACATGCAATGCATTTTATTGAGGAGGAAATATTTGAGCAACATAGAAAAAGACGATAAATGATATGAATGTCTACTGCAGGGCATATCAGTTTTCTTAGATCTTCAATATGATCTTACCTCTGTAAGATGCAGTGGGTAGACTATTTTAACCTTTAAAGAACTCCAGGACGAAAATTACATTCCAAGGTTGTAGTGATTAGGGATGAGCCGAACACACCCCGAGTTCGGTTCGAGCCCGAACCCGAACTTCCCATTTGTTCGGGACCGAACCCGAACCCGAACTCCCATGCAAGTCAATGGGGCTGAAAATTCGGTTTTTTAGAGTGCCCTCCAAGAGGGCATATATGCTACATATTTGCCATAACAGGTGTATGGGGGTCCGGGTAGTGCCCTGGGGGACAGGAAACAAGGATAAAAAGTTTTAAAAAAAACGTTTTTAAAGGAACAGTGAGTTTTCCATGAAATAAGGGTTAAAAATAAAAATGAAAAATTCCTTCAAATATCGTGCCTAGGAGGTCCCCATAACCTGCCCGTGAAGTGGCGGATTTCTAGGATGTATAGAAACACTTAAAAACAAATAAATGACGTTTCATATGACGGTAAATGCTTTTCCTTTAATCTATCCATAAACAACTGCTTGGGGCGGCAGCCTGTATGAAAAGACATTTTAGGACGCGCAGAAAAAGTTTAGTTTTTTTTGGGCTAAATTATTGTGAAACTTATGCAGGTTTTAGATGAAAGTAACAATAGGTGCTTTAAAATTGGGCTTTTAGCGTCGGCAACAGTGCCGTCACACCGTAACCCCTCTGAGGATATGAATCTGATACAGGTGTCAATGGCAGTGCACCCAGATATTGTGCCTTTAATGGCAGGCCAGCAAGTATCATCATACAGTAACCCCTCTGTAGTATTGTGGAAGAGTGCAGGGTGGACATGTGGTCCTATATTAAAAAGATATGAATCTGGTAATGGCGTCAGTGCACCCAGATATTGTGCCTTTGGTGCCAGGCCATCAAGTATCATCATACAGTAACCCCTCTGTAGTATTGTGGAAGAGTGCAGGGGTGGACCATGTGGTCCTATATTAAAAAGATATGAATCTGGTAATGGGCGTCAGTGCACCCAGATATTGTGCCTTTGGTGCCAGGCCATCAAGTATCATCATACAGTAACCCCTCTGTGGTATTGTGGAAGAGTGCAGGGGTGGACCATGTGGTCCTATATTGAAAAGATATGAATCTGGTGCACCAATCTGGTGCACCCAGATATTGTGCCTTTAATGGCAGGCCAGCAAGTATCATCATACAGTAACCCCTCTGTGGTATTGTGGAAGAGTGCAGGGGTGGACCATGTGGTCCTATATTGAAAAGATATGCATCTGGTTAAGGCGTCAGTGCACCCAGATATTGTGCCTTTGGTGCCAGGCCAGCAAGTATCATCATACAGTAACCCCTCTGTAGTATTGTGGAAGAGTGCAGGGGTGGACCATGTGGTCCTATATTGAAAAGTTTTTTATCTGTTAATGGGCGTCAGTGCACCCAGATATTGTGCCTTTAATGCCAGGCCATCAAGTATCATCATACAGTAACCCCTCTGTAGTATTGTGGAAGAGTGCAGGGGTGGACCATGCGGTCCTATATTAAAAAGATATGAATCTGGTAATGGGCGTCAGTGCACCCAGATATTGTGCCTTTAATGGCAGGCCAGCAAGTATCATCATACAGTAACCCCTCTGTAGTATTGTGGAAGAGTGCAGGGGTGGACCATGTGGTCCTATATTGAAAAGATATGAATCTGGTAATGGGCGTCAGTGCACCCAGATATTGTGCCTTTGGTGCCAGGCCATCAAGTATCATCATACAGTAACCCCTCTGTGGTATTGTGGAAGAGTGCAGGGGTGGACCATGTGGTCCTATATTGAAAAGATATGCATCTGGTTAAGGCGTCAGTGCACCCAGATATTGTGCCTTTAATGCCAGGCCAGCAAGTATCATCATACAGTAACCCCTCTGTAGTATTGTGGAAGAGTGCAGATGTGGACCATGCGGTCCTATATTAAAAAGATATGAATCTGGTAATGGGCGTCAGTGCACCCAGATATTGTGCCTTTAATGGCAGGCCAGCAAGTATCATCATACAGTAACCCCTCTGTAGTATTGTGGAAGAGTGCAGGGGTGGACCATGTGGTCCTATATTGAAAAGATATGCATCTGGTTAAGGCGTCAGTGCACGCAGATATTGTGCCTTTGGTGCCAGGCAAGCAAGTATCATCATACAGTAACCCCTCTGTAGTATTGTGGAAGAGTGCAGGGGTGGACCATGTGGTCCTATATTGAAAAGTTTTTTATCTGTTAATGGGCGTGAGTGCACCCAGATATTGTGCCTTTAATGCCAGGCCATCAAGTATCATCATACAGTAACCCCTCTGTAGTATTGTGGAAGAGTGCAGGGGTGGACCATGCGGTCCTATATTAAAAAGATATGAATCTGGTAATGGCGTCAGTGCACCAGATATTGTGCCTTTAATGGTAGGCCAGCAAGTATCATCATACAGTAACCCCTCTGTAGTATTGTGGAAGAGTGCAGGGGTGGACCATGCGGTCCTATATTGAAAAGTTTTTTAATCTGTTAATGGGCGTCAGTGCACCCAGATATTGTGCCTTTAATGCCAGGCCATCAAGTATCATCATACAGTAACCCCTCTGTAGTATTGTGGAAGAGTGCAGGGGTGGACCATGCGGTCCTATATTATAAAGATATGAATCTGGTAATGGGCGTCAGTGCACCCAGATATTGTGCCTTTAATGGTAGGCCAGCAAGTATCATCATACAGTAACCCCTCTGTAGTATTGTGGAAGAGTGCAGGGGTGGACCATGCGGTCCTATATTGAAAAGTTTTTTATCTGTTAATGGGCGTCAGTGCACCCAGATATTGTGCCTTTAATGCCAGGCCATCAAGTATCATCATACAGTAACCCCTCTGTAGTATTGTGGAAGAGTGCAGGGATGGACCATGCGGTCCTATATTAAAAAGATATGAATCTGGTAATGGGCGTCAGTGCACCCAGATATTGTGCCTTTAATGCCAGGCCATCAAGTATCATCATACAGTAACCCCTCTGTAGTATTGTGGAAGAGTGCAGGGGTGGACCATGCGGTCCTATATTAAAAAGATATGAATCTGGTAATGGGCGTCAGTGCACCCAGATATTGTGCCTTTAATGGCAGGCCAGCAAGTATCATCATACAGTAACCCCTCTGTAGTATTGTGGAAGAGTGCAGGGGTGGACCATGCGGTCCTATATTAAAAAGATATGAATCTGGTAATGGGCGTCAGTGCACCCAGATATTGTGCCTTTAATGGCAGGCCAGCAAGTATCATCATACAGTAACCCCTCTGTGGTATTGTGGAAAAGTGCAGGGTTGGACCCTGCTGTTCAAAAAATTAAAATGATATAAATCTGGCACAGGCGTCAGTGCAGCTAAATATTGTGCCTTTCATGGCAGCAAGTGCATTCACACCGTAACCCTTTTGTGGTATTGTGGAAGAGTTCAGTGCTGGAGGTTTTGTGCATGCAGAAGACATACCCGATCTATTCCGTTACTTCGGCATCAGGGGATTGATAGCTGCTGATCCAGGACTGATTCATTTTTATAAATGTCAGCTGGTCTACAGAGTCGGTGGACAGAAACACTCTTTTGTCTGTGACAAAACCTCCAGCGGCACCGTACGTCCTTTCGGAAAGCATGCTAGATAAAGGGCAACCTAGTAGCTGCATAGCATATTGGCTAAATTCTGGCCAGTGATCCAATCTCAACACCCAGTAAGCCAGTGGATCATCTGCTGGAAAGGTATCCAGGTCTGCCCTTGCCCCTAGGTAGTCCTGCACCATATGGTGAAGACGCTGGCAATGGGTGCCTACATTTGACGTCCCTGGGCGTCGAGGACTAAAAATTTAAAAAAATGCATCAATCAAGCGGCCCTGGCCTTCCCCGCTATTCCTCTGATCACCTGCAGCCTCAGAAGCACGTGTGTCAGCAGTAGCACTTGGTAATCTAACAGTGCCTGGAAAGGTGTTACACAAGTTTCGCTTTAGAGCGTCCTCAAGTTTTGTCATCCTGTGCTCCCTCTGTGCGGGCAGGATGAGCTCTGCAACTTTCCCCTTGTATCGTGGATCAAGAAGGGTTGCCAACCAGTAATGATCCCTCTCCTTGATAGCACGAATCCTGGGGTCCTTTAGCAGGCTTTGCATCATTAGGGAGCCCATGCAGCGTAGGTTGGAGGTGGCATTAGCTGCCGAGTCTTCCTGGTCAATGAGGATGACCGTATCGTGCACTTCCTCCTCCCAGCCACGCACAAGCCTTCTGTTTCTGGGCACACAAAACCCTGCCTTGAGGAATCCCCACCTTCAATGCCCCACTACTTAAATAGTCCTCCTCCTCCTCATCCTCCTCCTGTCTGATCTGAGTAGGACCCGCTGGAATGCTGTCTGCGGAAAGATTGGGGCCGTGAGAGCTAGGGAAGGCCTCCTCTTCCTCCCGCTGCTCTGCCTCTAGAGCCACATCTATAATTCCCCGCAGAGTGTGCTCCAGCAGGAACACTAAAGGAACTGTGTCACTGATGCATGCACTGTCCCTGCTCACCATCCTCGTTGCCTCCTCAAATGGTGACAGTACAGTGCATGCATCCTTGATCATCAGCCACTGCGGGGGGGGGGGAACCAAGTTGACCTGAACCTGTCCATGTGCCATACTCACACAGGTACTCATTGATGGCCCTCTGCTGCTTGTGCAGATGCTGCAGCATTGCTAATGTTGAATTCCACCTGGTGGGCATGTCACAGATCAGACGGTTTGTGGGAAGGTGGAATTCTCTTTGAATTTCTGCCAGGCGAACGCTTGCTGGGAATGACCGTCTGAAGTGGCTGCAGACTTTTCTGGCCTGGATGAGAAGCTCTGGCAGCCCTGGGTACTTGGTTAGGAAACGCTGTACCACCAGATTTAGGACGTGTGCTAGGCATGGTACATGCGTCAATTTACCCTTGCGTAGGGCGGAGAGAAGGTTGCTGCCATTATCGCAGACGATCATTCCCAGCTCAAGATGGCGTGGTGTTAACCATCTCTGCACCTGCCCCTGCAGAGCTGACAAAATTTCTGACCCGGTGTGGCTCCTGTCCCCTAAACAAACCAGCTCAAGCACAGTATGGCATCTTTTTGCTTGAGCCATTGCGTACACCCTGTCAGGCGTCGGTTTAACTGCCACTTCGCCAGAGACCGAGAAGGAGGAGGAGGAAGAGGTGGTGGTGGTGGAGCAGACAGACCTCATACAAGCAGCTTTCTGGAGGCGTGGTGGATGAACAAGCTCCAGCACAGAGCCCCGTCTTGGATCCCTCCCAGCTGCAATCAGAGTTACCCAGTGTGCCGTGAAGGAAATGTAACGACCCTGTCCATGCTTGCTGGACCACGTGTCTAAAGTGACATGCACCTTGCTGCTGACTGCCTTTCCCAATGACTGGATAACATTGTCTTCCACGTGCTGGTATAGTGCTGGAATGGCCTTGCGTGAAAAGTAATGGCGTTTTGGAACCTGCCACAGTGGTACAGCGCAATCAGCAAATTCACGGAAGGGAGCAGAGTCCACCAGCTGGAAAGGCAGCAGCTGCAATGCGAGTAATTTTGCTAAGCTGGCATTTAGACGCTGTGCTTGGGGATGGTTGGGACTATATTTTTTTCTTTCGCTGCAGCAGCTGCGGCAACGTAATCTGACTGCGTAAATCTTCAGCTACTGGGATGATGTCACATTGTGAGGAAGGACCTGCTGGTACATCCATTACTGTAGCATCATCCCTGTCGGTGGAGGTTGTAGGCAATTGCATGGCAGGACATACAGTGTGGGTAGAGACAGATGAGGAGGAGGAGGACCTACGCAAAGTTTTGCCCCAACGGGATGTGTGGCACTTGTTCATATGTCGCCTCAAGCACGTGGTACCCAAGTGTCCGGTGTTTATCCCACGCTTCAGCCTCCTCTGACATAGATTACAAATAGCAACGCTGGGGTCTGATGCACAGTTCTTAAAGAACTCCCAGACAGAGTTCCTGCATGTGTTCTTTGAGACAACAGCGCTCTGCACCGGAGCAGCTCTGACATGTGATGCCTTGGACTGGCTAGTGCTACGGTTGGTCACAGAGGATGTTGTGCCTCGTGTTTGCTGTGCCTCCTCCTCCTCCTCACTTGATTCCTCAGTTCGATCTGGCACCCAGGTGGAGTCAGTGACCTCATCATCATCAATGTCATCTTCACCCCCTATCTCCTCGTCACTGGAGCCAACTTGGCAGTATGCTGCAGCTGCTGGGGCAACATGAGTGCCAGTTATTTGTGTGTCATCACTGGCACCCCCTTCCTCTATTTTGATTATACTCCCTTGCTCAACCTCAGAGATTGAATCAGAGCACTGTACTTGCTGCGCATCCTCAAGCAGCATGTCACTCTCATTGTAGTCAAACAATTCAGCTGACTCCTCCGTGTGTGATAGCGAGGCTACGGCAGGAGTAGCTGTGGACATGGAGGCTGCATTAGATGCTTTGGCAGCTGAGGTGGACTGTAAAGCACTAGAAGCCTGGCTGGCAGAGGACTCGGAGGATGAGGATGGCCTGGTTAGCCAATCCACCAAGTCCTCTGTATGTTGCTGCTGCTTAAGACGGCCAGCACCAGTTAGAAAGGACAAATGTGCCCCTGCAGAGGATGCACCACGTCCACCACGACCAGAGACACAGCCTCCCGACATAGGGGCTGCTTGCCCTCTTATCTGTGGCTGGGAGCGTCTGCCTGTCCTTTTTGTTCTTTCAGACATGGTGAGTGATATATAGATTAATATATACAGAACTCTGATTCAACTCTGGTATAAAGATTTAAATAACTCTGGTATAACTCAGTGAGACACACTGATAGCTGGCAGCCAGTGACAAGAGACAGATCACCTTAATTCACAAATGTTTTAAAGAAATTAGTGAGCCCCAAAATACAGCGTGGTACTTTTTGTATGACGAGACACAGATCACCTTAATTCCCAAGTGTTTTAAAGAAATTAGTGAGCCCCAAAATACAGCGTGGTACTTTTTGTATGACGAGACACAGATCACCTTAATTCCCAAGTGTTTTAAGAAATTAGTGAGCCCCAAAATACAGCGTGGTACTTTTTGTATGACGAGACACAGATCACCTTAATTCCCAAGTGTTTTAAAGAAATTAGTGAGCCCCAAAAAAATTGCTGGCTGTGTGACGAGACACAGAAGATCACCTTAATTCACAAGTGTTTTAAAGAAATTAGTGAGCCCCAAAAAGATTTGCTGGCACAGTGACAAGACCCAGAAAATCACCTCAATTCACAAATGTTTTAAATAAAGTTGTAAACCCCAAAAAAACTTGCTGGCACAGTGACAAGACACACATTACCTAAATTCCCTGATATTTGGTATAAATGAGACCCAAAAAGACTTGCTGGCACAGTGTGACAAGACCCAGAAAATCACCTCAATACACAAATGTTTTAAATAAAGTTGTAAACCCCAAAAAAACTTGCTGGCACAGTGACAAGACACACATCACCTAAATTCAATGATATTTGGTATAAATGAGACCCAAAAAGACTTGCTGGCACAGTGACAAGACCCAGAAATCACCTCAATTCACAAATGTTTTAAATAAAGTTGTAAACCCCAAAAAAACTTGCTGGCACAGTGACAGGACACACATCACCTAAATTCCCTGATATTTGGTATAAATGAGACCCAAAAAGACTTGCTGGCACAGTGTGACAAGACCCAGAAAATCACCTCAATACACAAATGTTTTAAATAAAGTTGTAAACCCCAAAAAAACTTGCTGGCACAGTGACAAGACACACATCACCTAAATTCAATGATATTTGGTATAAATGAGACCCAAAAAGACTTGCTGGCACAGTGACAAGACCCAGAAATCACCTCAATTCACAAATGTTTTAAATAAAGTTGTAAACCCCAAAAAAACTTGCTGGCACAGTGACAGGACACACATCACCTAAATTCAATGATATTTGGTATAAATGAGACCCAAAAAGACTTGCTGGCACAGTGTGACAAGACCCAGAAAATCACCTCAATACGCAAATGTTTTAAATAAAGTTGTAAACCCCAAAAAAACTTGCTGGCACAGTGACAAGACACACATCACCTAAATTCAATGATATTTGGTATAAATGAGACCCAAAAAGACTTGCTGGCACAGTGTGACAAGACCCAGAAAATCACCTCAATACGCAAATGTTTTAAATAAAGTTGTAAACCCCAAAAAAACTTGCTGGCACAGTAACAAGACACACATCACCTAAATTCCCTGATATTTGGTCGAAATGAGACCCCCCCAGACCCCCCAGTAGCGTGGCAGACCGGCAGTAACAACACACACAACTATCTGCTTTGAAATCTCCTCTGAAATGCGTGCAGAATCGGCGCGTTGAACCCTTATATAGTGTGCTGCGGGACTTAGCTCTGTGAGCCCATGATTGGGCAAAATTTGCCCAATCAGGACTCTGAGCGGTGATTGGCATAGTGTTCAACCAGTCTTGCACCAGACCTGTGGTCAGGTGCAAGGCTGTAGCCAATTACGAGCTTCAGGCAGTGGGAAAATGCATTGTGGTCCATTGTGGTCGAACATGCGGCGAACACCCGGAAATGTTCGGGGTTCGCGATCCGCCCAAACAGGCTAAGTTCGGGTCGAACCCGAACCGTCCGAACCCGAACAGCTCATCCCTAGTAGTGATCCTTAAAGGGACACACTAGGATTTATATCTAGTAGGGAGTAGGGGGTCGAAAAATAGAGGGGTAACTTTCAACATCCCCAATCCATACCCCTTCCATTGTAAAACTAAAGTGTTATTTATACTCGCTTTTTAATCCAGTGCTTGGGTCTCACAGCACTACTTTTTGTTGGCAGCCTCTGTTACTTCATGTAGCAGTGGCACGCCAAAGCACGAAGGGGGCTAGATGTTCACTTGAGTTTTCAGCCAATGTAATGTGAATGCATTGAAAACCATTGGCTAGTTAATTGTATAATCCTGACCTAAATCCTGGAAAACGGATCAGCTCTATCTGAGTGAAAAGTCCCCCAACCCCCGATGGAGGCCACTCAGATCATCAGGAGAATTCCCTTAAATCAGGAGGATGAACAGTCCCACTCGTGCATCATACCAGGAGTGCATGTATCTGTCTTGCCAGAAATGTTACGGATGGCATGATTGGCTTATGCTATATGGTGGCCATTGTAGAAAGCCATGCAGGGATTTAGTGACAGGCTGGCAAATACTTAATTGTTACTTCTTCATAGCTCACAGGTGCTTGGCACCATGAAAATCAAGAACCAATAGTACATAATTGTCTGTAGGAAACCAGAATTTCCGTCCCTACAGTATAAAACTATTTTAGGTCTGCTTTAGATTGATTTGGTTTTTAAAATTTTATGAATTCTGACATGAATTACTTCTAGCCTACTTGCTTTGTTATTAAGTGTATGACGGTACATTTACTAATATAGGATGACTTAATAAAAATTAATGTGTTGTAATGTGTGATGGAACCACACGAAAATGTGTCAGCTTTGAAAATGTATCTCCTGACTTCCAAGAAGAGGAATATAATGACAGGTACCGTCAAGCTGAGTTGCTATTTTCAGCTCAATAAGGCTGAAGCGACACAAGAGCCACAGAGATGGAAAGTTAAGTGAAACAAATTCAGATGAGGCCGCGGGGGCACCTTTTCAAACCTAAGATGATAAATGTGGGGGGAGGTTGATTTGACAGGGGAAGTTACTTCTATCAAAGACTGAGAGATGCTCAACAGCTCTGGCTTTGGGCACCACATTGTTATTTCCAAGAGATACAGTAGCTTTAGTTTCATTATAGTCACACTGTGTGAGACTAGTTCATTGATCCTACAGTATTACTGTATGAAACAGTGTAGTGAAATAGTGTTTTGTGGTCATAGTATAATTTATATACAGTATATATTGTGATATAATCACTGGACACAAATATCACTTTAGGTTTCTGCTTTTTATTCTGCAGCCATTGCAGGGTACAATTTCACAAAATAAAACAAATGCAAAATAAACACCTACTCCTGGATGAGGAGGCTAACTAAATATTGGAACAAACCTGTCTAACATGGTGGACGGCTAAGCCGTTTCCCAACCTATAAAAGTAAAATTTGTTTTACCTCAGAATTAGGCTTTCCTCCCTCTGCACCCTGCACAAAGGCAATCCCAATTAGGCCTCAGCTACAGTTAACCCTTTAGGGAACTGTAGCAACATTAGGAGTGGCCAAATCAGCAGTTTGGTACATTCTGAGGAAAGAAGAATGCACTGGTGAGCTCACCAACATAAAAAGGCCTGGCCGTATGCAGAAGACAACAGTGGTGGATGATCGCAGGATCCTCTCTATGGTAAATAAAAAAACAATTCACAACATCCAGGCAAGTGCAGGACGCTCTCCAGGAGGTGGGCGTTTTGTTGTCAAAGTCTACAATCAAGAGAAGACTTCACGAGGGCCAATACAGAGGGTTCACCACAAGGTGCAAACCATTCATAAGCCTGAAGAATAGAAAATCCAGATTAGACTTTGCTAAAATATCTAAAAAAAGCCAGAGCAGTTCTGGAAAAGCATTCTTTGGATGGATGAAACTAAAATTAATCTATACCAGAATGATGGAAAGAAGAAAGTGTGGATCAAGCTTGGAACTAGGGATGAAACAACTAATCGATTAATCGACAACTAATCGATGATTAAAATAGTTGTCAACTATTTCCATTATCGATTAGTCGGTGTCGATTATTCGTCCTGTGTACAGCACACATTGTTTAGAGTCAGACTGTGTTAAACGTAAATAACCTCAGTTTCGGAGCTGATTGGAGAAGACACGCCACTGCTTTACTCCGTATGATTTAGTTCTAGGGTTATGTCAGACACAACCAGTTTGTTTTTATTCTGTTTACAACAGTAGAACTATAACTATAACACAAACACTGGGTGAAGGAGCTGTATGCCTGTGTTCTATCCTTACTTGAAGCTGGAGTCCTGTACTGCCCCCCCCCACCCTCCCTGCCACACCCGCTTTGGTCGGGAACTGCCATCCCTTTGCCATCCCTTTCTCCAAACTCACTCCCAAACTCAGATCCGGTCTTTTGTCCATACCCACTCCCTCTCACACTCAGGTCAAGTCACTTGAGCAAAGTCACTCCCTTCCATCTCCAGTCCCTCCTCCCACAGTTTGTTTGCAAAATTATTTAAAAGGAGACTCTATGCACCCTGACCACTTTAGCTTATTAACCCCAATTTTCATGCTGACATCATCATCTATGACCAAGTGCTTGTAGCTACGTTCATTTGAGAAAGCAAACATGGGCTTAAGGTTTGCTTGCAGCATCAACCCATCCCTCTGACCAAGCACTCGCAGCATCAACCCATCCCTCTGACCAAGCACTCGCAGCATCAACCCATCCCTCTGACCAAGCACTCGCATACCTTGTGTGAAATGTACGCAAGATACGCAATTTGCGTATGTGCATACAAAGTTACGTATACTGCGCAAATTGCTTATGAAAAAAAGGGGAGGGGTTGTGGTTATTTAAGTAAACAAGATTTTTTTCTATTTTTTTTTATCCGATGAATTGATTAATCGAAATAATGATTGGCCAACTAATCGATGATATGAATAATCGTTAGTTGCAGCCCTACTTGGAACAGCTCATGATCCAAAGCACACAATGTCATCTGTAAAACATGGTGGAGGCAGTGTGATGGCATGGCCATCCATGGCTTCCAGTGGCACTGGGTCATTGGTGTTTATTGATGATGTGACAGAAGACAGAAGCAGCCGGATGAATTCAGCAGTGTTTAGAGATATGCTATCAGTCCAGATTCAGCCAAAGGCAGCAAAGATGATTGGACGGCGCTTCACAATACAGATGGACAAAGATCCAAAACAAACTGCAAAAGCAACCCACACGTTTTTGAAGGAAAATAAGTGGAATATTCTGCAATGACTGAGTCCATCACCTGATCTCAACCCAATTGAGCAGCATTTCACTTACTGAAGGCAAAACTAAAGGCAGAAAGACCCACAAACAATGAACAACTGAAGACCGCTGCAGTTAGAGCCTGGCAAAGCATCAGAAGGGAGGAAGCCAAGTCTTTGGTAATGTCCATGGGTTCCAGACTTTAGGCAGTCATTGCCAGTAAAGGAGTCTAAACTAAATATTAAAAATGACTTTTTTATGATTATATTAATTTGTCCAATTAAATTTGAGCCCCTGAAATGGGGGGGGGGGGGGGCTGTGTATAAAAATGGTTGCAGTTCCTATAATTTGTACTTGATGTTTATGTTCAACCCCTTAAATTAAAGATGAAAGTCTGCACTTCAAATTAATTTGGGTTGTTTCATTTTAATTTTATTCTGGTGGCATACAGAGACAAAAGTATAAAAATTATGCCCATATATATATGGACCTAACTGTAGTTTCAAAAAACCTTTTTACCCAAACTGTCACTTTAATCTGATGTGTGGCCAGAGATACTCTTTGTAAAAGGAGGGTTGAGTGCCTGGAACAGTTCTTCTTTTGCTCTGTCGATATCCTGGAAGTAGTCTCTCCTGTGATAGAACCTACCGGGCCTTATGTGGCAGGAGTGCTACTCCACACTGTGGAATTGTATGTATTAAATCGCCATATCAGTGTTTCTGTGTCTGTATCTCTGTCAGCGTCTCTTTCAGTTTCTGTGTGTCTTTGTTAGTGTCTGTGCTTCTTATTGTGTATGGTAGTGTCTTTGTGTCTCTTTCATTTTTTTGTGTGTTTGGAATTGGGGAAATAGAGTTTACAGAAGAGTAAGGTTATAGAAAAAGGTTTTTATTGTAGGGGAAATGACGACTTTTGGTATGGCTGATTGGAGGGTTCACCTAAGGTGCCTAAAACCTTACAACTGCCTTTTGTATCTTTGTCTATAGAGTATATAATTGTAGTTACTCTGCTGTGGATTTATTATAGGAAGAAGCAAGTCTATTTTGAGTGTGCGATGGGCACTTTTACACAGTGCCAATGGACTGTAAGCTCCTATGAGCAGGGCCCTCTGCACCTCTTATTTCCATCCTATGTCCATCTATATGCATCTTTTTCCCTTTGGTTTTTGTAAAGCACTGTGGAAACTGTTGGCGCTATATAAATGATAATAACAATATTATTTTAATTTATTTCTTATATACTAGTTAACATTTGAAAATTTTTACAAAACTCCATAGGACTAAATATAGGGCCAAATTGCATTCCTTGTGCATCGATTTTGCGCTCGCGCAAATGCGCATTTGAGCGAGGACAAAACCATTTGCGCAGAACGTCGTATTTCAACGTTCGCGCAAACGATGCGCGTTATTGTTTAACGTGGATGGACTTGCGCGAGCGTAGTGAACTGTGCGCGTCCTATACTTAACATTGTGAGCGCAAATGCGTTAAGCGGATGGTATTTCAATAGATGCGCACCTTCCTACGAACTACGTTTGTGCGCATAATTTTAACGTCTTTGAAAACTTGGTGTTAACTAAAAATCTGAACGTACTGGCCGAAACAAAATACACCAGCACGAAAAAAAAAAAATACAGCGCAGTATAGTTACACATTCTACACATACCCAGACAATAAAATTGTGAATTCGTGCATATATTTTTTTTTACTGCTGCAGCATGTATACTCAGATTTATTTTGACAGGCGCAAAAACATTAGTGAGTCAATTAAGGTGAATTGATGTCAATTAAGGTTCATAATTCTGATTGGCTGAATCCCGCTAAAAAAACAGTCCGCGCACTGATTTACATGCGCAACGTTACTGCGCGCGTATTACACTTCGTTTTGCACGTTTTTTTTACTAACGTTATTTTTTGACGGATGAGAAAATGCGTTCGGATCCGAATATCACGTTAATTGTCGCACGATAACGCTGGACACTGCGTGCAAAAAAAATTGCGCTGCGCGAGCACATTTGCGCAGAGAATGTAATATGGCCCATAATGTTTACAGGATGTGCATTGCACCTATTAGCAATACAACATATAGGAGAGATGTACATGTCCATGCATAAATATATATCTATATATATATATACACACATATTGTTACGTATGATGGATTTATACGTTCTGTAGACACCAGATAAAATGTTCATTAGATGGAAGCTGAAGCTTACAGATTAAGTACATCTTAAGTGCAGTTTGTTGCCTTCTGCCAAGACCAGCAAATTTGCAGGGAATATATGCCAAGAGTTGAAGAAGACATCTTCATAATATGCATCAGAGCTGCGAGAGGGAGACATTATCAAGTAAAATGTTCCCCTGGACTGCAGTGTGGCACTAACCCAGGTCTACTGTTTCTGGAGACAAGAGGAAGTGCCAAAAACCAAATTACTGAGCACTTTGAAAATACAACAGCAATAAACTGTAAAGTTTGTATTTGTCAACTCCATTCCATAACTTGTTATCAATAAATTTCACTGTCTTATATCTTGAATTGCTCCGTACTCTGAATCCCGAATGCTGTAGTATTAACCCTTTACAGAAAGCTGAAGTAAATATGATTTTAATCCCTCTTTCATAATTTTGTTTAGTAAGCATGAAGCAGTTTGTTTTCCATTACACCAACAGGGTTATTCGAAGAGATTCGAAAAGTCACCGCACGTTCGGTGACTTTTCGTTCTCTTCAATTCAGTTCCTTTTGCCGTTCCCATTTCGGTGACCCTGCGGTGTATTCAGCAAACACCACAGGGTCCCCGAATTGCAGGGAAAAGCTGCCGCAACCCCGACGAAAACTAAACGCAAAACCTGCCGAATGCACGCCGAAAACCCCCAAAAACATCTGGATTAACCTGCCGAAAACCAACCCTCTGGAGAAAGCCGAGACCTCAGACAGAGTGAAGTGAATAAATTAGGAAAACAGTTTGTATGAATGTTTGAAAAGTGAAACACTGTTTGCAAAGAAACTACTGAGCAAAAATGTCTGAAATTTTCCATATGAGGTCCAGGGAATGATAATAAAAAGGGCTGTTACAGAAAAAATAAGTAAACTTAAAAAAAATAAAAATCGAACTTTTAAGAAAAAAGAAAAAATTCAGATAAATGCTTAAAGTATCCTAAAAAAATCTATAAATAAAGAGACTCTTTACTGCAGAATTTTATAATAAACGGTTTATTAGATATTGAATTAAAATGGGAATATTTTTAACATTGAAGCCTATGGGATTCTCCTGAATTCATTTGCCGAATTAAACCACCGAATGGCAGGGCATTTCGGGAACCTTTCACTGCTGGTTTGTGTTCTCTGAATAGCCGAAGCAGTGCTTTTTTATGGGGATTTCACTGCCCTCGAACAGGCACCGTATGTGCAGGCAATTTGCCAGGATTTGGCGAATTGCCTGCTCTCTGGATAGCCGAATGGCCAAGAAAGGTAACCGAACAGCGTTCGGTTACCTTTCTCAAGCAATTCGGATCTCTTTGAATAACTCTGCAAGTATTTAATATGAAACATGGTTATATCCAAAATTAAGATCAACTTGATGAAGATAATATGGGCGTCTTATTAGTATAAATGTTTTTTTGCACACTTTACAATATTACAATATTAAAGTTGATTCTTGGACATTTTAATCAACATATATTAAATTTGGTTACATATACTTGACTTTTTGATTTATATATATATTTCACATAGATGAGGTGGCACTCTGAAATTGTAACTATGTCCTGAGGAAAGTTCTTGGGTGGAGCTGAAATGTCGACTTCTGTGACATTTAAATGATGGATTAAAAGCGCATTTCAGCAGAGAAGAACCTAAGTGACAGGCACCCAGTAATTATTGATCACAATGCCAGAGTCCAGAATTTACCAGATATAATTATATATATATATCATCAACAGAGAGGAAAAGCACTCCGTCTCGCGAATAATGCTGTAAAAATATTATTGCCCAAGTCCTGCCCAGCAAGGGAGGCATATACAGAAAAACAAAGGTATGAGCGCAATCTGGGTCTTCTAAAAAGATAAGAATTTATTGGCTATACATTAAACAAACCGAAGTGTCAGCTCCTCAGAGCCTTTTTCAAGGTATAAAAATAGACACAACAAGAACAAGTTTAAATACAGAAGACATAAACTCACCCCCAATCATGTTAGCGCTGCGGCCTGGGTAGTGTCGGTTGGACCGGAAACCGGCACACCGATATGGTCGTTGTGCGTGTGACGTGAATGTAACTGCGTCATTCTGAAGCGACAGTTGGAGCCGTCACCATAGTAACCCATAAACAAGGCTGAGCGCGTCCAGCCAAGTGGTTAACTGGTGTTTGAAAAAAATCTAAAGCAATGTCATTTTTCACCTCGGGATTAAACACTCACAGGGTTATTCAGAGAGCGGTGAAAAGCAGGAGAATAACTGGAGAAGTGAAAATTCTAGGTCAAAATAGCCAAAGCAGAAAAATTCTCCCATTTAACTCACTTTCCAAATTGGCTATTTGGTCTAGATTGCTCTCTTCTCCTGGCTTTCACCTCTCTCTCAGGGTTGTTCAGAGAAAGGTGAAAACCAGGAGAATGGCAGGAAAAGAGAACAATCTGGACCAAATAGCCGATTTGGAAAGTGAGATAAGGCTAGGGTCAGACTAACGCATTTTTCGCAGCGACCGTCAAAAAGTGCGTCCGAACGCATTGCCGTATTTTTTCACGGATTGCGCGAAAACGGTCATACGATGCGCATTTTTGTGCGTGATTTTTTACGGATCCAAACCAGGAAACTTTGGGTGTCTGGACGTTATGTTGGCCGGACATGAGCAGGGTCTGACGTCTCCAAATCACGCACACACGCCGCTAGTGGACGCAGCGCACTCTGTACATCCGTACTAGCGGTTCTGCGTTCTCGAAAAAATGCATTCATTTTCCACTTGCGTTGCGCAGCCGGACTTTCTTGCGACCGTACTTCGTATATTGGCCGTCATTGCCCGTCATTTGCTGCTAGTGCGGCCGTGATTAAGTGCGCCTAAACGCACGTTAAAAATTCGCTAGTCTGAACCTAGCCTAAATGGGAGAATTTTTCTGGTTTGGTTATTTTGACCTAGAATTTTCCATTCTCCAGTCATTCTCCTGCTCTTCACCGCTCTCTGAATAACCCTGACAGAGTGACAGGGTGTGTCAACACACAGCCAGAAATCTTCTCCCTGCGCCTGCCTGCACCGCCTCCCTTGAAACAATATCATATGTTAAAACAAACGGTTTACTATTTATTCATTTAATACAATCAAGTGATCTGAAGACGAAAAACCCAAAAGATCCAGAAAGAGAGAAAAAAATGCCAAATAGTTAATATTATAATGTACTAGTAAATTCTTTACACACAAAGCTGACCGGATATTGCCTTTCCATTAGTGAATGACAGCGTTTTTTCTATTAGTTTACATCCTGGTTATTGATTTCGTTTTCTTTTTGCCATTTGTACATTTGTCAATAAAATGCACCAATCTAAGCTTTATATCTTATCCAGATGAGCAGAAATTTAATTTGAGGTGGGAATAAAAAGCCTGTAAAGGCCCTGTTAGCATACGTCGTAGATTAACAATTAAAATAAAATGTATTCCGTAAAATGAGTGCAAATACATATCTAGTTGTTCGTGATTAAGGCTATACACCTCACACATAGTCCTTAGATTAGTTACTGCTGTTAGATTGATATATTTGACATATATCTGATACACTATTATGTAAGCTATTGCCTTTAAAACCATTTGAGTGCTAAAATATGTAATCATTTGATGTACACCCACACATGTTTTAGTACATATCTATAAATAAATATACACGCACTACACTTAACTCATGCACTCACAGACTTGCGTAGGTTCCATTGCCCAGTGCTCAGCTCAACGAAGATACAAACAATGGTGGAAAGCCAGAACTCCATGGTCTACAAAATTATATGTAACTTTATTTCATTACAAAAAAAATTGACTATTCCATTTTGTAATGTGATGCAATAAACTTTACTTTCTTATTGAAGACTCTAGAGTGCTGGTTTTCCATCATTGTCTATATTTTTATATATGTTTATATATATGTCTATGGGTAAAGCCCAAAGTGCGGTCAATTTTAGGATTACCCGGTTAATCCTGACATTACCCAAAAGCGCTGGGTAAAGCTGCAAAAAAATGAAAATTCCAGACTTTACCAGGGTGATTTTAGGACTACCCAACTGCCCTTGGGTAACGGTCTGGAAGAGCTGAAAAATCCGCACTTTACCCGGATAATGTGCAAGTCTGAAGCTTCACCTGGGTAATCTGAGGACTATCCACAGCTTCACCCGGGTAATCTGCAGAGCATCCAACCCCGCTTGGGTAACAGTCAATTTTTTGCTATTATCTATGGATATTATCAACTAGGGATGTGCGTTTCGGGTTTCGGAATTTTGGAATTTTCACGAAATTTCCCAATTCGTGCATTCGGATTCGGCCTATTTTCCGAAACTTTTCATATCCGAAAACGGCAGATCCGAACAAATTTCCAAACCGAACCGAAAACTTTTTCGGAATTTTCGAATTGACTAGAAATGTGTAAAATTAATGTCGAACGGCCGATGTTCGATTCAAACTCACGTTCGAATCGAACCAAACGCTCATCCCTACTAACCACCCTGATGCCCATAGTAGCACTTCTGTGAGTATCAACTACGTATCAACTAAGTATCCATAGGACTCCATGGAGGGTTACGCTTCCGGGCCTCGAGCTCTGTGTGACCTCACACTCGCATTGCTGGGGAGTGATCAAAGGGGAGACTAGGAACTATCTGTCCCCAGTTCTACTCTGCTCGCGACGAGAAGAAGCGGCGGATCAGGCCGCCCTTTTTCACTGTAGGATGAGAGGTGAGTATGGGAATTTTAGGGTGGGTTTACAGCGTGTTAAATTATTTTGCATTTGCAGAATCATTTAACACCAGCTTTTAGACGTTAAAATGTTTGGCTTGGCCTCCCGACGGTAATTTGCACCAGCACTTTGTAATACCTAACTTGTCGAGATGCTAAAAATAGATAGAAAAATATAGAAAACATACCAAATACACAGCACTCAACCCATCCATACATCTAAAGACGTCTAACTTTGTTTTGAAAAAGAATGCAGTTCAGTTACAAGAAGTGATTACATAATGCGTAAACGTGCCACAAAAGTCAATGTTCCCAAATTGCCGGGGCCCTATCTATGAAAACCTACAGAGCAGAGTATATCTGTGTATTTTTTTAGAACAAAAGATCAAAAGGATAAACAGTAAAGGCAATTTTTCACAGCTTTTTTTCAATTATTTACCAAGGGTGCCAACATTAGTGGAGGGCATATGTAAATTCCTAAGTTAAAATATGAACTTTTATACTCACAGAGGAATAGTAGAGCCAATATAATGGAAGATCAGACATAGTACTATGTGGAAATGGGGGATCATTTCGGGACAAACAAATGTGTGCACTTATCAGCAGGTCTACATTACCATGTTAGTACAAAGCTCACATAGATTTCACATCCATCATAGTCACAATGCCATAAAACATTTACTGATTTACAAACCCTCTTCCCTGATGCCTTATCTTTTTTAAAGAGATTTCGTCCCATTAATATAATGTTATTTATTCATGAACTTTGAATCAGCTGTCAACTGTGTTGTAATGACCCGGAACAGAGTCTAGAATAATCCTCATGCCCTTTCTCTGATTTAGGGAATTTAAGGCATCTGATAGGCCAAAACATTACGAAATTAATATACAGTGGACAGAAAAAGTCTACACACCCCTGTTAAAATGACAGGTTTCTGTGATGTAAAAAAAATGAGACAACGATCAATCATTGCAGAACTTTTCCAACTTTAATATGACCTATAAACTGTACAATTCAACTGAAAAACAAACTGAAATCTTTTAGGTAGTGGAAGGAAAAATAAAAATCGAAAATATGGCTGCATAAGTCTGCACACCCTCTTATAACTGGGGATGTAGCCCTGTTCAGAATTAAGCCATCACATTCAAAATAATGTTAAATAGGAGTCAGAACACACTTGCCATCATTTAAAGTGCCTCTGATTAACTCCAAATAAGGTTCAGCTGTTCTAGTAGGTCTTTCCTGACATTTCCCTTGGTCGCATCCTGCAGCAAAAGCCATGGTCTACAGAGATCTTCCAAAGCATCCATGGGATCTCATTGTTAAAAGGTATCCATCAGAAGAAGGGAACAAAAGCATTTCAAAGGCATTAGAAAAATCATGGAACACAGGGAAGACAGTCATCATGAAGTGCAGAAAATATGGAGCAACAGTGACATTACTAAGAACTGGACATCCCTCCAAATGTGATGAAAAGATGAGAAGAAGACTGGGCAGGGAGGCTGCCAAGAGGCCTACAGCAACATTAAAGGAGCTGCAGGAATAACGATTCTCATACACATATTTCAGAATATTAATACATGTATATTCTTGATGATATTTTTCTATTCCGTACAGGTAGTTAGCAAAAGCTCTAGTATTGTGATTTATGGATTCTCTGTAGTTATATGTCTGAACTCTCCATCAGCTACAATGTTTACTGATATCATGGCAACTATCATCATATCACCCATTAATATCGCTTGGATTATGAGGTCACACATCAATACATTTAGCGAGTCCTGCTTTAGACTCTGTTCATCAATGGACATTCAGCATGGAGCCTACAAATACATTGCAACTATGTTTTCCTGTATATTCAAATAGATTGTGATTTTCTTCTATTTCCTCATGATCAAACAATGTCATCAAAATCCAAAACATTAAAGAACTTCATCTTCTAAGCTTTTCCATTATGTTTTGTTTCTTGCTTTATAAGTTAATTGTACTGCAGCTATCAGAACATGCTACCTACCTTTCTTTAACTATTTTTTTTTATTAAGATTGTGTTTACAGAAAACCAAAATATCCCAACATAAGATAATTTTAGAAAAGAATATCAGGTAGTAGATGCACTCACAAACAGAAAAGAAAGTTGAAAGCATATCAACAAGAAAACATATCCATCCATCGAGATGTTCTCCAGGCTATACTCTTTGGATGAAAACACGGATATCTAACAAAGAAAATTTCCAACAATATACTTCCCCATTGTTAGGGCTAGATTTATAACTAGGCAGAGTAGGCATGTGCCTACAGGCAGCTGCCACAGCGGGCGCCTTGCTCTGTAAACAAAATTAATTATATATATATATATAGATAGATACAGTTCAGTCCTCGCACACCCTGTAATTCCCATTAGTTGCTCAGGTGCTGGAATCCAAAAAATGGGTAGACTCTCGAAATTCCGCCACTTTTCGATATGTTAGAAAATTATGTTTATTCAAGGTCAACGTTTCAGTCCCACTGGACTTTCTTCAGGACGATATGCTAACACATACAACAGCTCTCTTATATAATAACTAAACTAATTTGCAACAACATACAGGTGAGACCAAAGAGAGCACCGGAACCGGATAAGCTCTGGCACTACACCCAGGCTCCAGGACGCTCCTGGTTACCCAGTAACAGGAAATGCATTGAACACACATTAGTTTAGAATATGCTTAATCTGTTGTGACTACTATTATAACAAAACAATTTGTAGTCTGCGGCACGACATTTTAAGGAAAAGCGACATCCTCTGTCTTCCTTAAGAGTCATGGGAATTGACCATATCCCCCCTCTACTGAGAGGGGGAGATAGAGCATTGGAACTTCTAAAATGGGAATCTTTTGGGATTTTTACTCTGAACACCATATGTGTTAAACACCATAAAGGGTTAAATGAGAAGAATAATTTTCATTCCTTCTTAGAACCTTGCTAGAGAACGTCTTCATTAATATGCCTTGTTTTTAACAGCTATCTTTATTCCCACACAGGTTTTGTTATAATAGTAGTCACAACAGATTAAGCATATTCTAAAATAATGTGTGTTCAATGCATTTCCTGTTACTGGGTAACCGGGAGTGTCCTGGAGCCTGGGTGTATTGCCAGAGCTTATCCGGTTCCGGTGCTCTCTTTGGTCTCACCTGTATGTTGTTGCAAATTAGTTTACTTAATATAAGAGAGATGTTGTATGTGTTAGCATATTGTCCTGAAGAAAGGGACTGAAACGTTGACCTTGAATAAATATAATTTTATAACATATTGAAAAGACTCTGAGTGGCGGAATTTCGAGAGTCTATATATATATATATAGATTTTTTTTACAATTTACAGTCATTTAGACCACTGTATCTCTGGAGCAAGAAGGACATACGAGGTATCATTGGAAAGGTTATGGTCATATATAACCAGGTCAGATTTATTTAAAAATAAAATAACAAACAATATTTTTCGCTTTTTTTTTTCTAACGCAGCAGTATTATTCAGTTTACAATTCTAACGTGAACAGTGATGCTGCGCTAACTCACCTTCTAATTTCCCACAGTGCCAGCAAGTGGAGAGGGGATGATACAACGCATTGTTTCATCGACAACCTAGACCGCGGCACTGCAGTGAGGAGACACAAGGGGGACTTTGGAACCTACATCTCTGAATTGTACACCGCACAAGGTTAAGTGAGGTGTCATTGGAAAGGTCAGAGTCTGGTCTTTACAATGATCCCAAATATGACCATGTAATATGTAAAAAATAAAAAGGCAATATATGCTTTTTCATATAAAACAAACAATGCCACTGCACTAACTCAACTAAGGCAGCAAACTCTGCCCCTTCTTTTGATTTAAGCGCAGAGGAAAACTGTTTTTCAGTTTTTAAAAAAAATAGTTTTTGATCCAAAACAAAATTTCTGTGCCTACAGGCTCCTGTGATGCAAATCCGGCCTTGTGAATGGCTTAAATATAGAGTTGCTAAATGGATTTATCTGTTCAGATAACTAATCAAAAATGTATATTACTTTAGGCAATACCTGACAAAATTTAAAAGGAGCACACACATATTATATAGCTTTGTGTGTGTCGGGTTTTTCTCTATGCATTTTGTTCTAGCTCTTCTATGCTCTGCTTATAACAAGGGGAAAACATATTTAAATGTAGAATTGGTAAAATTTAGAGTGTTGTGATCCAGAAGCTAACACTGAAGACCAGTGTACGGGAATTACAAAAGTCTCGATATGCACATCATAAATTTGTATGCTGGAAAAAGTCTGTCAACAAAGATATGTCAGATGCAGTGAGTTTAAATTTTATAAATAATAGTATTCTTTGTGTTTGTAGTTACATTTTTCATGAATACAATTACAAAACTGTTAGAAAATAGAAAGGAGTTGAGCAACTTCACTTTTAAAATAAGGCAAAGTGTGGCAAAATCATTTCCATTTTGACTTGAGAGTCTTAAGTGTAATATATAAAAACTGATATATTGAGACGCACAAAACAGAGATTCCAAAGGTTTTCAGAGCTTAGGACTTGCTGGACACTGCAAACCAATTGTTGCAGGAAATTCTGACCAGAGGACAAGTACCACAAAATACTTTCTTGGTGTACTCAATTCCTGAAACCACCCTTAAATATGGACATTTAGGAAAAATGGGTCTGAACAGAAAGATATTGCAGCTTTTCAGTAGATCAACCGAATGGGAACTAAATCCCTTTTGCTAAAACTAGCAGAAACAAATCCTGCCTGAGCCCCGCGGTAAGAAAGCAGATTGTACAAAAAATGCTTATGCCAGCTATTGAATACGGAGATGTAGTGTATGCAGCCGCCCCGCAAACGCACCTCCAGAAACTTACTACATTGTATAACTCATTCTGTCGCTTTGTGCTACAATGTAACTACATGACCCACCATTGTGACATGTTAAAAGAACTAAACTGGCCGTCGCTAGAATCTAGACGCACCCTTCACCTTTCCAACCTGGTGTTTAAGAGCTTTTCTGGGAAGCTACCACCCTACCTGAATAGACTGCTTCCCTAAGCAGTTCCCTCATCCTATAACCTCCGATCCAGGACCAGCAATTTACTTACAATACCACAATACAAAAAGAAAGTGGCTCGATCCTCATTTTCCTACAGAGCAACGCAATTATGGAATAACCTCCCAGACGCCATCAAATCTTCCCCCAGTCTAAAGTCCCTTAAGAGCTCCCTATTAACATACCTCAATAAGGAATGCACCTGTAAACATGTAACATAGTGACTATATTTCCTACATATTTATTTTTTGTTAATCTGTATATTTGTTTTGTGTTCATTTCTTGCATTTTACTACCTTGTATTTTTGTATTTCTGTAACCATGTTCTTGAACCCAGGACATACTTGAAAACGAGAGAAATCTAAATGTATCCTTCCTGGTAAAATACTTTATAAATAAATAAAACCGTGGTGGGATGGAGTTCTCAGGCATTCTTGCACAGCTTGACCCCTGACTATACACCCTTTTTGTGAGACTCAACCCACTCCTAGCTCCCCCTCTAACTTATAACTGGAGTAGGAGATTTGGGTGGTGTCTGTTGGAGGAGCAGAGCGCAATATTTATTAATTTTATTTTCATATATTCTTTTATGTGATTTTGTTTATAGAATACATAATTTATTAATAATAATAAAATGATACATATATATAGTATATAAATTATGTTACAATTTCCTTAATTATATTTATGTTAATGCATTAATCTGCTATTCTGTTTTGCCACTTAAACTAATTGAAGATAAATAATAAATAACATTAATGTAATAATGAGATACCTATTATACATAGAGTTTAATATTATATGTCTGTGTTTTTGTTTTTAGAATTATGGTTATTTTATCTAACACTGGTACATATTTTAACACTTTTTGAATAAAAAGGAAAAAAAGGAGGAACCCATTAGCATTGCCTTGATGGTATCACGGGTTTTTTCTTATCAATGAACAATTAAGTCACTGATTGTTGCATTTCCTATTTATATGTGTTTCGTGCACTATGTATTCAGACTTGACAAAGACCATTGTGTCGAAACGTTGTCTTTTGCTGCTCACTGTGGTTTAAAATCCTTTATAATTCAACCACACTAAGGAGTTGGTAATTATTATTCTCTTTGAGTATCTGGATTTGGAAGTGTATCCACACCGACCTGTGGACCATTGCTGGTTGCAACCTATATTTGAATTGAAGATAAATAATGAGAGGGCAAATCTCCGTCAACTCAGTATATCATTTATTGTACAGCATCAGAAAAGCTGGGGATGGTCGTCTACTTTAGTCTTCTCTTATTCTTCCTCTGGGGAGTTGGTCGTATTTGATTTTCTCCACCTATTCCTTTGCTTTTGGTGTTTTGGGTTAGTCCTCTCCACTTCTTCCTTCACTGCTATGGTATAAGTCAGTCCTCTTCTTACTCTGAAGGGTGGTCTGGGTCAGTCCTATTGTCTTCATCTTTGGGGGAGGGGTGTGGGTCAATCCTTTCATCTTCTTCCTCTGGGTGAATGATACATTTTGATGAAGATCTTTAAAAAGGAGAATAAGTGGGAAATTGGATGATCAACTGTTCGGCCCTAATGGCAAAGATTTTCTCACACCATGAGTCTGGCGGCAGTGATCTCCAAAATGGAAAGTCAGCGCTTTGAAGTCAACTTCAAAAGCTGGAAAGGTGGACACAAGCAAGCAAGCTTTGCTACATGGCTACTGCTATCTCTAGCTGAGCGTGTGAGAGGGGGGCTGCTACAATTGGGGAATTTGAACAGCAGCCGCCTCAGGAAAACATTAAAATTTTATTAAAAAGAATGAGTGGTCAGTTGTTGACTCAATCACCTGTTACACCCCTGAGGGCAAGGGCTTGTTTTCTCCTTAAGCAGGCAGATTCCCAATGGCTCAGTGGGCCAGTCTGAATTCTGGTTCACCGCGCTGCCCTTAATTGGTGAGGTGAGAACCTCTTGGTGAAGTCCAGGGCTGATCCTTTTTTCCCAGTCCAGCCCTCTCTGGAAGGGGGTGTGGTCTAGGCCTGTCCTCTCCTCTTCAACATCTGTGGTAGTGTCTGGGATGGTCCTCTCCTTCTTTTCCTTGACTTTTGGTGGCATAGCACAGTCCTCTCTTCCCAAAGGGCCAAGCTTTTCTCACACCTAGAGACTGGCAGTATGACCAGAAGAATTAAAAGCAAAGTTAAAGCAATCCGTTGTTGTTGTATCAGTGGCTTGGCTCAGTCAACTTACCAACCTCACACAATAAAGAAATGACAGCAGGACATAGTAACACAGCAAGCTGTCCTCTTCAATAGCTCAAGTACACATTTTGTGAAAGAATAATGCTAGGGTATACGTCGATTTTACTGACCCACCATTTTACTTCTCATTTGGTGTCTTGGTCTGTGGCGAAATCAGCATTTACTGGCTGTTCCCTAAACTTCAGCTGTGCTTTGCAAAACCCAGTTCATGGTCTTGTGTTAGATTCTAATGCAAATAAGGTATGTGTAAAGGGAAAACGGGTTTATCAAACCATATATACGCTTTGCTTTTGTTTCCTACAGGGTTAACAAATTGAAGACCTATATAGTTTATTCTTTTTAATTTTTTCTTTGCTTTATGTCTACTGGAAGCAGTAATGTGTGCACATAGTCATTGTTTCAGCTGATATACACGGTAAAATAATCTGTTAAAAAAATGTGAAAATTACTTAATCAATACTATCAACCTTTTGGCAGCCGTCTTCTAAAGGGATTTTTGAGCTTGTGCTGTGCTCTTGGCATAGGGACGCTATAACAGATTAAATGCAAAATGTGCCTATTACGCATATGTCAAATGAGAAATGAACAAAATGCTGAAATCCAATAAGTATTTTCTATCAAGTATGCCTGTAACCGTCTTTGTGCATTACAGTTACAAGCTGAAGAAATTGAATTAAAAGGAAACACCAGTTGAGAAAAGGGACCAGCTGCAAGAAAATGACTTGCCTATAGGTGTGTACAGTGAACTTCATTTTTGTCTACACCGAGGGCTTTTTTAATAATGAAATGCAAACATATATTCAATAATCAAGGAGCTACATTTAACAAACACACACTGTAGATGTATTGCTTGATTTTTCGAACTAGACCTGCTAGTGGAAGCGCTACTGCAGGTATCAGGGAGGTTTGCGCTGCGTTCCGGGGCGAGGTGCTGCTGAGATAGCAATGTTATCATGGAGATGGTAAGGGAAAATCTGCAATCACACATTATCCTGCTTACTGTCTCCATGTTAGAGTCAAGAATGGAATAGTGCCCTTTGTTTTTGTACAATGTAATTATACCTTATCATGGCAATGATGTAAAAGAATACACACTTTGTATAATTATTCCTTCACAATGTGAATGAATGTATGGGAAATTATTCAATTTATTTCATGACTATAATGCAAGAGATACAATAATCAGGGTCAGATTAAGATAGGGGCTGGTGGAGCTGCAGGCCTACAGCAGGCCCCTGGTCCCTGCTGGCAACATGCACTGCTGTACTGTGTAGCACCTCTTTCTTTCTCTCCCCGGATAAAGGACTGGAGATGCTCCCTGCCACGGCCAGACCCCTGCACATGTATTTATAAAAGTGATATTACCAGTACATCAATAAGCAGGATCAGGTCCCTTTGAAAGGAACCTTCCTTCTGTCACATCTTCTCAAACACATCATAAAATGTACAATTCCAAGCATTCACAGCTCCTAACATCGCTTTGCTTGAAAGAGGATCAATAAGCATTGTACACGAGTGTACAATAAAATGAATTGTAATGCACAATGTATGCACAATTTATTTAAAGGTTTGCCAGAACTCCCCAAAAATAGACTTAAATGTACTTGGCGCTAACGATTACATATTGAGATGCTACATTAGCACCGATTATGGAATAGAGCCCATAGTTGGGGCCCTATTCCAAAATTGGTGTAAACGTAGCCAGTGTTGCTATAAATGTAATAACTCCAAAGAATATAATAGTTCTGTTAAGTTTACAACAGCTCTGGTTATGTTAGCACCAACCTTAGATAGTGCCCTTGATTTGGTCTAATGCTGGACCAATGTAAAGGAATTTAGTTTATTGTATACAAAAGTCAATTGCAAATGGGCTCCAGAATATGCCCTAAAGGTTTTAGCACATTGGGCCTAACACCTGAGGTGCTAGAACAATTTGAACAGCTGGAACTCAGTGTCTAAAACACAGAGCCAAAGCTGGTTTTGCGCTAGCCCTGGCTGCAGAAGATCTTTTAGGCCAGCAGACGGCAACGTCTGCCTTTCAAATAAGGCTACTAAAGAAAATCAGCTGGAAATATTTACAGTTATTTTGGCTGTATAATTAAACAAAAGTGATTTTCCTAAAAATCAAGCGTTCCTGACACACTCTGACCTACAAAACCCTCACTAACGCTGCTCCGTCCTCACTACCTGTCCTCAATAATTACCAAATATACCCCAACCCGCCCCCTAAAATCCAACAATGACCTGCACCTGACTTCCTCCATCATTACCTCTTCACATGCCAGACTGCAGGACTTTTCTCGTGCTGCGCCGACCCTATGAAATGCGTTTCCTCGCAATATCAGACTGTCCCCAAATCTGTCATCACTTAAACGCTCCCTAAAGACCCTTCTGTTTAGGGAAGCTACCACCCGACTCCGTAACAAGACCTCCGACAGACCCAAACACAGTCCTCATCTCTCTGCATTAACTCATCACTGCAGCCCCCCTCCTGTTTCTCACTCGCTCATCTATCTAGATTATAAATTCCCACGCAAGTAGCGCCCTCATGTAATCCTGTATCTGTTGGTAGCAATACTGACCTGTCTCCTTTATGTACTGTAGAATTGTCCTGTCTTTACCCATTGCACCTTGTACAGCGCTGTAGAATGTGTTGGCGCTTAATAAATAATAATGATATATATAAAATTTCACATTTGCGCAGCACAATACAGTTTTATTTTGTAATACAGAGTAATAACATCTGCCCTAAAATAAAATAGACTTTGCAACATAGCTGGTGAGATCTTAATATTATGGCAGTGAATTAGCAAAACAGTGTTCATTCCTCACGCATTGCAGCAAGCCCTTCTTTCTACATTAACACCAGTCTGATATCATTAATAACGGTAATGCGCCTTCGTAAAATAATCCGAAATTTCTGAGTCACGTTTGCCATCAATACAAGTGACTCAGATGGTCTGGATTTAAGAAGAGTAGTCATCATTGTGTGGTGGATTCAGTTATTAAATTACGCTGATGCATGGTCATATTTCTACGCTTGTACTTAGAGAAGAGTATATTAATGTGTAAGATTGCAAAAACCTGCATTAAATAGAAATTTCAAGTAAGAATGTATCCAAACCACCATATATTATTTGCATTTTTCTATTTCATATAGATGGACCTTCCATATAATGATTTCGCAATGGTTCTATAATAATATGCTAATTATTTGGAGGCTGTTCTTAACATGTTACAGAGAAATGTGTGAACTATAACGTTCTACTTTTACAAGTGTTTCTGAGCAGATCCAAGAAAGAGCAAAGTGCTCCGAGCAGACAAATGCCAAATTATGACTGAAGTAAATCACTCTTATCTTTTTCGAGAATGTTCAGCAGTCTTGGATTAGTCGAGAGTGCTTGTTCAGCTTCCCTGATGCATTAATAATAAGAATTCTTTGTACTAAGATGTGTTTTAAAAAGCCGGATAAATAATGCAAGTTAAAAAAGAAGGAGGGAAAATAACTGGACCTTAAGAATGCAATTAGACAGGAAATATGTTATTATACGAGAACCACGAATGTGGTCTAGAATGAAAACAATCTTTGGGATTTTTGGTGGCTTTAATATTACATTTATATTAAAGACAGATCACAAAAAAAGGGAAAGAGAAATATATTACTGCAAGGAAGTATGATGAGGTTAAATATGGGGAGTTCACGGATAATCCTTTTTTTATAATTAACTCCTAAGTAAAACAACCTCATTCTGCTTGTATGTAAGGACAATGGGTATATGTCCAAATGTTAATTTCCATCTTTCATATTTACTGCACACACAAATATTGTATACTGTTTTTTTTAAAGGACAGAGTGGACTTTACTCAGAGGTTAATGTAGATATGTTTTCTATTAAACAAAACAAAATGCACAATTTGTTTTCCCCAGTTCTGACAATTGTTGTGTATATGGTAATTAAAACGACACTACCACCAAAAATTAAATGTCCTTAGGTTGTTTATTTGATGTTACTTTGTTTTTCTTTTGTTTGTTTAGGTAAGAAAATATTTTACTCCATATGTGTCACTGGGTGCATCCATTGTGTGATCTTTTGTGTTCTAATCTGTGCCCCCATTTTACATCACTTGCTCCTCACTGTGTGCAGTACTGGAGACCGTATCTCCAGAAGGATATAGACATCTTAGAGAGAGTTCAGAGAAGGGCTACTAAAATGGTAAACGGCTTGAAGGAGAAAAGTTACCAAGAAAGGCTTAATGATCTTAACATGTACAGCTTGGAAAAAAGACGAGACAGAGGAGATATGATAGAAACATTTAAATACGTAAAGGGAATCCACAAGGTAGAGGAAGGGAGTATATTTAAAAGGAAACAAAGTAGCAAAACAAGAGAACATAGTCTTAGATTAGAGGGGCAAAGGTTTAAAAGTAACATCAGGAAGCAGTATTTTACTGAGAGGGTGGTGGATACATGGAACAGCCTTCCAGTAGAAGTGGTAGAGGCCAAAACAGTAATTGAATTTAAGCAAGCATGGGATAGGCATAAGGCTATCCTAAACAAAATATAAATCCAGGTAAAGTATCCATGTAATTGGGCTGACTAGATGGGCCGAAAGGTTCTTATCTGCCGACATTTTCTATGTTTCTATGTTTCTCACTGGGTGTCAATGGCCATGGAATAGAGTCTGGCTCAAATCATTGTATTTTGTGGGATGTATTCACTGGACATCAATAGGAGTGGATTAGAAATCTTTTAAGCTCCCTGTCAGATCTCAATCAGCTGACAGCTCTTATCACAGGTTGTCTGGAGAACAATATCCTCCTGCTGCCTTATCTAACCATTCCCTCCTCTACCTCATTAACTGTTAAATAACGAAGATTAAATAAACATGAGCCGCAAGGCAAAGTTTTTGGTAAATGTTGCATCATGGGAAAAACACACAAAATGGATCGAGATAAAAACTTTACTTTATTTTTCCTTTTGACATGCAATTGCTTCAAAGAAAAAAGCCAGCAGATTTATAAGGTGGTTTTATTTGTAATGCACATGTTATCTAGTTAAGGCTGATGCAAGTGGTAGTGACCCTTTAAAGAAAAGTGAATAGGAGAACAATGTGTCCACAAACAGGTAGAGTGATACTATCTTACAAAAACGCTGACCTCACCCCGGCATCTCCTCCTAATGACGTCACAAAGGATAGATATATACATGAAAGGAGGGGTGGATCTGCAAGGAAAAATAAATAAAACGTAATGGTGCAGTATATTTACAACCATATATGAAATAGGCCCCCCTAGGACCTCACTGAATAGTCGAGTATATATGGCACATCAAATAGGTATCCATTATTTCATGTATAGAACAATGTGTCCATCTGATCTCTCTCTCTCCTTCATAACAAACACTCAAGGGGCTCGACCCCGTAGTTGGCGCTAACGTTAGCGCCTTGATATGTAAGCATTAGTGCCAGGATAAGTGTGTTTAACACATGCCACCCTTGTTACATTCCTGACACTACCTCCGTTGGTAATCCGTTAATGCATCGTTTTTTGTGCTAGCTTCCGGGAGCTTACTGTACTTCGCACTTCCTTTACTTAACATGAGGAGCGCAAATGTACATTAGCGTTTCGATAAGTAAGGTACTACAAAGCGCTAGCCCTAAGTTACTATTGCCGCAAGCAGAGTATGACTGGGAACAAATAATTCCTAGTCTCCCTCTGCAATCACTCCACGGTGAAGCGCGACCTTGCGGGAGCGAAATCAAGCAGGGCTCGCAGCCCAGAAGCACAACTTTCCATGGAGTCCTATGGATTCCAGGAGGTGATTCTCGCAGTGGCGCGGAAGCGCTACCGCAATTATCCCAGTGGTTAACACTTTGTTTCGGGACGGTAGCGCCTTCCCTGGAATATCGCTGTAACATGGGGGATGCTACGGGGAAACCTGCAGGGACAGATTTTCCCCATTAGCGTCTCCATATTAGCGTGAACTAGGTAATAGGGCCCAAGGGGAGAGAGAGAGAGGCAATTCAGATTGTTACACTGGAGAGTGATCTCTGTGATTAGCTGTCACAGAGATCAAGATGTTGGGACATTTACTGCTGGTGCTCGCATGTGTCGGTTGCTGAGGCACACATCAACAGCATTAAGCCACTGGTAACCGATCCCACAGTTTAAGCTGCATGACAATATTATTCCATCAAGAGTCCTTAATTGTCAGACATCCATGACAGAATAATTTCATTTATGTGGGGGAAAGGGGGTTAATTGCGTTTCTTATGGTGAATGTCTTTTTGACAGTTGATCTCTATCATGCACAGAGGGTTGGAAATGCAAAACTGAACATTCCCCTTGTGTGTTTAATGACTAATGTCAAATGTGCATTTGCAGAAAGGTTGCATAATCTGGAATACTGAACATATATATTATGTAGTATTACGTTTAATATATTGTTCCTATTATGATGAAGGGTGATTTATATTGTCTCATAAAACTTTAGGATATCATACTCCCCCAATGCCCATATGCGTTTTAGGTATGATGTCAGCTTTTAAAAGTCAAAGAGATATTCTAGTTATATTGTATGCTGTTTTCTATCTAGTACCCGCTGCCCACCTGCATCGTGATTCACTTTAAATCTTTGAATAGGCTTAACGAACATAACTACCTTTTTTTTTTTTAAAAAAAATTATTGCACAAACACAAATGTATATACACGGGTTTGCACTGAACTATAATATTATATAGGTATTACATACCTTTCTAAAGCAAGTTTGGTGTTCTCCCTAAGGAAAACAACTAACATCTGTCACCATGTATTACTGTAAAGGAGCAGCCCCACCCTCACTGTAACAAAAAGTTCAGCCAACTTTACAGCCAGGGCAGATTACAGGGAGAGCTCTTTGATTACTCAGTACTGTACAGGGATAAGGTTCAGTGGGTTATTATTATAGTAGTTGTTATTATTGCTTGAAATTGCTGTAAAACGCAGACAAATTTTGTTCCTGTCCTCTTTATGCACAGACTTTATTTATAAAGTATTTTACCAGGAATCATACATTGAGATTTCTCTCGTTTTCACATATGCCAACAAACAGATGTTATTTTTATATTTTATTGATATTTTTTTGGAAACTGCATTGCTCATGATCTTATGATCACTACAAATCCCCATAAGCCGGAGATCCGACCATTTTTATTAATTCTGGATACCACATTTACTGTATTTGACACGCCATTTCTGCATGTATGATCTGGGATCTTACAGACGGGACCGCAGGCGTTTCTGAACTACACCTCCCATGTTTCTCTGACTATTTATTGCATTCAAAGAATTCTTGGAATTGTAGGCAATAAACTTTAAATATAAATCAACAAATAAATCTTGTAGACCAGTGTTTGAGATCCCTAATCTAGAATTTAGAACCTTTCATCCCTACAATTTTTCTCTGATAAATAAATACATGAATGAACTAAAAATGAGCACATTTATTTTAATCTTTTAACTCTTTCAGAATAACAATGTTTTAGCAAAAATCCTATTTTCCACTATATTTAAGTGTAAGCTATGCATCCTATGTTTCAAATACATGTTATTTGAACAAGAAGTGCCTGGTAATAAAAAATGTTTACTAACAGAGCAGCTGATGCTTGTTTTAGGCTGTGGTCAGACAAACGCAGTGCGAACGCGCATGCAGCCGCACTTTATCACGGCTGTAGTAGCAGCAAATGACGTCCAATGACGGGCAATATACAAAGTACTGCCGCACGAAAGTTCGGCTGGGCAACGCAAGCGGCAAACGAATGCATTTTTTCAAGAACGTGAAACCGCTAGTACTGACGTACAGAGTGCGTTGCGTCCACTAGCGGCGTGTGTGCGTGATTAGGAGACGTCAGACGCTGCTAATGTCCGGCCAACATAACGTCCAGACGCAAAAAGTGGTTTATTGATGATCCGTACAAAATCACGGATGAAAATGCGCATCGTATGACCACTATCGCGTATTCCGTGAAAAAATACGTCCATTCGTTCAAAAGCACTTTTTCATGGACGACGTGAAAAATGCGTTCGTCTGACCCTAGCCTTTGAGCTACACACACAGGGCTGGATTTATAAATAGGCAGAGTAGGTATGTGCCTATAGGCGTCTGCCACAGGGTGGTGCCTTGCTCTGTGTGTAAAAAAAAAAGGAAAATATTTTTTACAATTTACAAACGTTTAGAGCCCTGTATCTCTGGGGTCCTACAGTCTGGAGGGCGGCACATATAAGGTATCATTGAAGTCCATACTATGGCTTTTCCAGTGATACCAAACATGACCAGGCTAGGTTTATGTAGAAAAAAAAGACAAATATTTTTCTTTCATTTATGCAGCATTATTGTTCACTTTACAACTATAAAGTAAACATTGATGCTGTGCTAACTCACCTTCTCATTTCCCACACTGACAGCAAGTGTGGAGAGGATGGCACAATGCAATGTTTCATCGACAACCTAGACAGTAGCACTGCAGTGAGGAGAGAGGGGAGTTTGGAACCTGCATCTCTGATTTTTACATGTGCAAGGTCAACTGAGTTATAATTGGAAAGTCAGAGTCTGGCCTTTCCAACGATACCAAATATAATGTGTAAAATAAAAAAATGGAAACAATTAATGCAAAATTTTCTTTCTTCTCTGTTCTAAGGTAGAGGCAATTATGCTTTAACATACAAATAAAATAATGCCACTGCACTAACTCAACTAAGGCAACAGATTCTTCCCGTTCATTTGATTTGAGAGCAGAGAGAAATTGCTCTTCAGTGTTTCAAAATGTTGATTTATTTTTAGCCCAAAACAAAAATGGCAAAAGTAATTTTTATGGGGAGGGGGGCACTCTACATTTCTGTGCCTAAAGGCTCCTAAGATTTCAATGTGGCCCTTTCCACACAACATAATTATTCCCCTGGGTTTTGAACAAGGAAGATCAGGAGCATAGAGCCCAGGTCTGCATGATCTAGAAACCTGCAGAAGAAATAGGATTAACTCTTTGCAGACAGTAAATAAGTAAACAGGTTCTATTGTTAAAATGCATGTTTCACGAGACTGTAGTTATTAATACTAACGTTAAAAAGGAGTTGCAATCTTCAGAAACTCTATTACAAAATGGTTCAGAGTCTGTGGGTTTATCAAAGAAGTTGGGTTGATTGGAGCTTTGCCTGGAACTTCTGGCCTCTTAAAGCATGTCTGTGTTCCATGCATTAAATATTTAAACAAATTAAACTAAGGTTTACAATGGTTAATTTAATAAATATTTGCAATATGTGCAACATCAGACATTCATGGTGTGCACAGGTACATGACTCAAGCAATAAAGACTTAGAAACATATTGAAAGCACCGTGTGTAGTAGTCACCAGTCATGATTTTAGCCAAAGACCTTAGATGAACTTTCAGGAGGTACCTTTAGATAAGTCAATGTAAATCCTATTTATTAGCAGCAGACCAATCCTCACAGGATAAAAGACCATTGGTGAATTGGTGCATGCAGGTCAGGTAGTGATCCGAGAGTAAATATATCTGGATTGACAACACAACTGTTCTTTATTGTTATATTTTACATATTTTAAGCACACAGGTTTTGATAACTAACTCACTCTCTCTTTTCTTTCTCATGTATCGACATAGATCAATTTTAACTGGTGTGTAGATCTCCTAGTCAAGGTCAGTTACATTCAGGTTTGACAAGAGTTTCATGTATTTATTTGAAAAAAATGACGTGGATTCAAACATTAAGGCTAGGGTCAGACTGAGGCAGTGCGAACGCGCGTTCTGGCGCACATAATCACGGCCGCACTAGCAGCAGATGCCGGGCAATGACAGCCAATATACGAAGTACGGTCGCACAAAAGTCCGGCCGCGCAACGCAAGTGGAAAATGAACGCATTTTTTCGAGAACGTTAAACCGCTGGTACTGACGTACAGAGTGCGCTGCGGCCGCATAGCAGCGTGTGTGCGTGATTAGGAGACGTCAGACGCTGCTAGTGTGCGGCCAACATAACGTTCAAACAGCCGGATTTCCCTAGACTTCTTTTTACCCCATCGTCATGAAATACGTCCAGAATTGCGCATCGTCTGACCACTTAAGCGTATTCTGTGAAAAAATGCGTGCGCACGCATCGACGTACATTTTGACGGTGGCCGCAGAAAATGCGCTCATCTGTCCCTAGCCTTAAAGAGACATGTATGTCTAGAATTTTTTTAAGTTGACATTTAAACACTTTTATACTAATAGACAAACTAGAATAAATCAATAAAAGTTTTAAGGTTTTGAAAAAAATATTTATTTTCTTGCTTTAAACTCTTTAATTTCATCTTCTCTGGCCACACCCCACAGCTAGGGGTGTTTCTTCAGCTCCCACCTCCTCTATATTCCCCACCTCCTCGCACCCGCTACTCCACCTATCAAAGTTTCACATGAACTAGCACAAGCTGTGCACGTGAAACCCTGTGCAGCTCAAGACCTCAGACTGGGGAAACCGAGCAACTGTATATTAGCATCTCTGCAACTGTGAAAGCAAGACTCACTCACTCACCTGCTGACTCGCTCACTTGCGCTCTTTCATGGTTTACATACTCATTGTCTTACAAACTTTCTCACACACTTTCTTGTGCTATCTGTCTCTTGTGCGCTCTCTCTTGCTGTGAATTTTCTTGCATTCTCTCTCACTGCGCCATTTCTTGCACTCTCTCTGCTTTTTCTTGCGCTCTCTGCTTTTTCATGCACTTTCTCTGCTTTATCTTGCTGTCTTTCTCTCGTTACCTTTTCTTGCTGTCTCTATCTGTGCTTTTGTTTGCTGTGCCTCTCTCTGCTGTCTCTTTTTCTCCCTGTGTGTATCAATTTTTTTTTCCTTCCCTGTCTCTGCTGGAGCTGGGGGTGAAAGTTACAGATGGGAATGGCACTAAGCCCCTCCCTCCCCTCAGCTCACATTGGAAAAGGGAGGGGGAGCAACTCAGTCACACATGCTCAGTGCGTTTTTTATGCATTCCACAGAATGCAGACTGATTGTTAGTTCAGTGTGCCTCCTGCAGTGGGCGTGGAAGACGCCAAGAAAGAGAAGCAGGTAACTATGAAAAACCGTCCTACTTACTTGCTTTTAATGCCTGCTTAATGAGACTACTGACCCTTTCAAAAGGCATTGCACATTTTTAAAGGCACATGGACAAAGCATGCATGTCCTTTTAAGTGTAAAAAAAGTTACTTTATATACCTTTTCTCCTAGTTCTCTTTGTAATTACTAAAACCTTTTTATTCTATTCAGAGCTGTAATAAGAGAGTGTGAAAGACTCTGCTTGAGACACAGCATGTGTGAGAGAGTCTGCATGACAGCCTTTAGTGAGACAGTGTGAGAGAGTGTGGGCCCCCCTACCAAGATAGGCCCAATCGCAAATGTGATGTTTGTGATTCTTGTAGTTACACCGCTGATTTCTATATTTTATGATAATGACTCGCAGATTAGCACAATTCTAAGAGGAATGTTTCCAAAATATACCCAGATCCTATTAAATTATATTAAAATAGCACCAAATGTACCGCCTTGCCATCAGGTTATATATATACATATTTATATATACAGTCTTCACATTTTAGCTGTAATTTTATGTGGTTATAGTTGAATGATAATCATGAATATATTCAAAACACGTACCTAAGCCATCAGCAAGGAATTCTTTGTATCTTATGTATGACTTATGAACTGTAGACCTTCCATTTATTCAAATGTATAAATTTCTTCAATATCAGGAAAAAGCAAAGGACAGCTCTATTTTATATGCTATATCAATATTTTCTTTTAAACCCTCTTAGCAAAACTAGTACATGGATTTCTCAGGCAGTAAGACGTAATTGTATCACATATGGAGTAATGTAAGATAAGGTTGCAGAGCCACAGTCTACCTAGTTGTAGAGACCCATAATGGAGATCAAAATCAGATTTATTAGAACACTGAGAATAAGATATAGCTTTGAGAAGAATGAAACAAGCAAGCAATGTAACAATATCTAGCTGTTGTCCATTCTCTTTGGCCGGGGTCACATTTAGGCCGGGGTCACATGAGCACACTAAACGCGTCTGTAGTGACCCGCCCTCCCAGCATTAGCATTATGACGGCTCGACTGGGAGGGCCACATGGTGTAACGTGCATATTAGTATCGCACGTTACAACGGGTGTGCAGTTTTCCTCCAAGTCGACCCTCTACATTGGACGGGTTTACAAAGCCTGAGCCTCCATAGGAGGCTCGGGTTTTGTAGGGCTGAGCGTACTACTGTAGACTCAGCGAGGTGGTCAAAAGGGTGTCTGAGCTCAAAGAACTTCCATTCTCACGGACGTTCTGTCCACTCTTGTGTGACCCCGGCCTAAAGTTCATGGTAACTGGAATGTCTTATAAACCTCTTTAGTGCCAGTCATGTATGTTTTATGTGCTTGGCAAAGTGGAATCAGGTGGAAAACCCTGTAAAAGGTACATGGTAAGTATTTTGGAATACGTTTTGTTCTGTAGGGTTAGTGGTAAGATTAGATTTAGAGGGAATGATAGAATTAATGGTTAGGATAGGGGTTAAGAATAGATTTAGATTTAGGGTAGGATTATGGGTAGGAATAGATTTAAGGTTTAGGATTAGGAGTTTAATTAGAATTAGAGATAGGTTATAGTAAGGATTGGGTAGATGATAGGATTAGGATTGGGGTAAGGGTTAGAATTACATATTGGGGTAAGGCTAGGATCATGGATAGGGTTAAGGGTAGGTTATGTTTCGGGACAGGGTTTGGGCTAAGAATTAGGGATGAGGATAAGGATTAGGAATGGCATTAGGGTGGAGTTTTTGTTTGGGTGTAGGATTATGGATTAGGATTAGAGGTAAGGTTAGCAATTAGGTTTAAGGCTACCGTTTGAGGTACATTTCTCCACTACTTCCTTCTTCAACAAGTGGCCGGTATATGTTTATGGTAGTTAAAGGTTTGAGGACAAATTATGGAATTATTATGCCATAACATACCATCTTTTAATATTAGTATGTAAAAGGGACATATACTGTAATTCCTCACAGTGTCATTGCTGTATAGCAAACAACACAGGATGTTGCGTGATCAACTCCTATCACTCCCGAGAGTGACAACGCAACACTAGCAGCCAACCCCAATACTTACGTAAGAACAACAAATATTTCTTCATACGCGCTCAAAATCTTATTACCTACATAATAAAAAGAGGTTATTACTGTGTGGACACTGGAGGTGACCCCTGTGACTCTAAATTAACTATTACTCGTTCTGTTGGCTTAATCCTGGCAGCTTCCCCCCCTCCCCCGTTATCTCTGGTTGCCTTTCTTCCCCTCACAATATGGATAAATGGATTTGCGACTAACTGATATCGTTGCCGCCCTGAAGAGCAAATTAAGACAGAAGTTTAATTCTAGTCGTATATGATTAACACAATGTAATGCTTTCCCCATACATGTGAGATGATATTCCCTCTTTCTTTTTTCTGTACCCCATGTTTCATTTGCAAAATAAAAATTTTGAATATAAAAAAAAAAAAAAAAAAAAGGTTATTACTTAACCAGCAATTTTTAGATTTATTTGACAGTATATCTTCAGTGGCAAGAAAAAGTATGTGAACCCTTTGGGATTACGTGGAGTTTTGCATGAATTGGTCATAAAATGTGCTCTGATCTTAATCTAAGTCACAACAATTTGAAAAACACAGTCTGCTTAAAATAATACAACACAAACATTATATGTTATCATGTGTTTATTGAACATAACATGTAAACATTCACAGTGCAAGGTGGAAAAAGTATGTGAACCCCTAGCCTAATGACTTCTCCAAGAGCTAATTGGACCCAGGAGTGAGCCAACCATGAGTCCAATCAGTGTGATATTATTGGATGTGTTGCTGAAAGCTGTCCTGCCCTTTAAAAACACACACCAGTTTCGGGTTTACTGGTTTCAAGAAGCACTGCCTGGTGTGAACCATGCCTCGCAGAAAAGAGCTCTCAGAAGACCTACGATCAAGAATTGTTGACTTGCATGAAGCTGGAAAGGGTTACTAAACTATCTCCAAAAGCCTTGATGTTCATGTGTCCACGGTAAGACAGACTGTCCACAAATGGAGAAAGTTCAGCACTGTTGCTACTCTCCCTAGGCGTGGTCGTCCTGTAAAGATGACTGCAAGAGCACAGCGCAGAATGCTTAATGAGGTAAAGAAGAATCCTAGAGTGTCAGCTAAAGACTTACAGAAATCTCTGGCACATGCTAACATTTTTGTTGACACATCTACAATAAGGAAAACATTAAACAAGAATGGAGTACATGGGAGGACACCACGGAGGAAGCCATTTCTGTACAAAAAGAATATTGCAGTACGTTTGAAGTTTGCAAAAGAGCACCTGGATGTTCCACAGCACTACTGGCAAAATATTCTGTGGACAGATGAAACCAAAATTTAGTTGTTTGGAAAAAACACACAACACTATGTGTGGAGAAAAAAAGGCACAGCACACCAACATCAAAACCTCAGCCCCACTGTAAAACATGGCGGAGGGAGCATCATGGTTTGAGGCTGCTTTGCTGCCTCAGGGCCTGGACGGATTGTTGTCATTGATCGAAAAATGAATTCCAGAGTTTATCAAGACATTTTGCAGGAAAACGTAAGACCATCTGTCCGCCAACTGAAGCTCCCCAGAGGATGGGTGATGCAACAGGACAATGACCCAAAGCATACAAGTAATTCAACAAAAGAATGGCTTCAACAAAACAAAATACACCTTCTGGAGTGGCCCAGTCAGAGTCCTGACCTCAACCCGATTGAAATGCTGTGGCATGACCTTAAGAGAGTGATTCACACCAGACATCCCAAGAATATTGCTACACTGAAACCGTTTTGTTTAGAGGAGTGGTCCAAAATTACTCCAGATCGTTGTGCAGGTCTGACCTGCAACTACAGGAAACGTTTGGTTGAGGTTATTGCTGCCAAAGGAGGGTCAACCAGTTATTAAGTCCAAAGGTTCACATACTTTTTCCACCCTGCACTGTGAATGTTTACATGTTATGTTCAATAAAAACATGAAAACATATAATGTTTGTGTTGTATTATTTTAAGCAGACTGTGTTTTTCAAATTGTTGTGACTTAGATGAAGATCAGAGCACATTTTATGACCAATTCATGCAAAACTCCACGTAATCCCAAAGGGTTCACATACTTTTTCTTGCCACTGTACGTAATAGGGCATTGTATTTTTTTTGTTATCAAGTTTTTTCCCCCATGTAGATTGTTTCTCCAAATATTTTTCACATTTTACAGTGTGTTTATGTAGGTCTCATAAAGAAGATTTGCCTTGTCACTGACTGGTGGTCTTATATAGGGATGAGCCGAACACCCCCGTGTTCAGTTCGCATTCGAACTCGAACAATTTCAAAAGTTCGAGTTCGAACGCGAACACGAACCGAACTCAATGCAAGTCAATGGGACTCAAAAATTCAATTTTTAGAGTGTCCTGCAAGAGGGCGTATATGCAAGATATTTGCCATAAAAGGTGTATGGGGGTCTGGGTAGTGCCCTGGGGGACAGGAAACAAGGAAAAAAAGTAAAAAAATAAACGTTTTTAAAGGGACAGTGAGTTTTCCATGAAATAAGGGTTAAAAATAAAAACGAAAAATTCCTTCAAATATCGTGCCTAGGAGGTCCCCAACTCCCCATAACCTGCCCGTGAAGTGGCGGATTTGTAGGATGTATAGAAACATTTAAAAACAAAAAAATGACGTTTCAAATGACGGTAAACGGTTTTCCTTTAATCTATTCATAAACAACTGCTTGGGGTGGCAGCCTGTATGAAACGACATTTTAGGACACACAGAACAAGTTTAGTGATTTTTTGGCTAAATTATGGTGAAACTTATGTAGGCTTTGGATGAAAGTAACAATTTTGTAGAAATGAGACCCCCAAAATAGTTGGTGGCAGTGAGAACACAAAGATTAGAACAATTCCCAGATATTTTGTAGAAATGAGACCCCACAATTGCTGGTGGCAGTGAGAACACAAATATTAGAACAATTCCCAGATATTTTGTAGAAATGAGACCCCCCCCCCAATAGCTGCTGGCAGACTGGCAGTGAGAACAACACACACTAACACAACAATCTCTTCTCAAAAACACGTGCTGAAGGCTGTGTGAAGCCTTATATAGTGTGCTGCGGGACTTAGCTCTGTGAGCCCGTGATTGGGCAAAATTTGCCCAATTAGGACTCTGAGCCGTGATTGGCATAGTCTTGCACCTGTCTTGCACCTAAACTATGGTCAGGTGCAGGCTGTACCCAATTACAAGCTTCAGGCCAGTGGAAAAGTGCATTGTGGTCCATTGTGATGCATTGTGGGCGAACATGCTGCGAACACGCGGAAATGTTCGAAGTTCGCGAACATACAAACGGGCGATGTTCGAATCGAACTCCGAACACATCGAGCCGAACAGCTCAACCCTAGTCTTATACTCTTAATGGCTCTTATGAATTAACTACAAATCTCTTTTTATTATGTAGTTTATAGGATTTTGAGCGTTTATGAAGTTAAAGGTTTTCTTTTCATTGTTGTGTACAGATGAAAAAAATTAATTTCTGGTATTTTTCCTATTGGCCTGGGACAGGGCTGTCAAACTCACAGCCCCCCAGATGTTGATGCCTACAATTCACAGAATCCTTTCAATTAAATATATGGCCAGGGAATAGTGAGAGTTGTAGTTCAGAAAAATCTGGGGGCCAGAGTTTGACAGCCATGGCCTACGGTGTTTAGAAGCCAGAATGTGTAAATGGCATGATCTCAAACTAACGATCCTTTAGGTGTAAATTTGGGGAGTAACATTTCTGAATTCAGAATATTAATTGACCTTAGAAATTGCTTTTTCCAATTTGTATACAGTTCAAAAATAGTAGTTTTCTCAACCATAAAAGACTTGGAAGTGTCTGACTGAGAGAAAAAGTCTATATCTAATATCAAAATCATTACTGCGTCCATACAAAACTTTAAAATAATATTTAAAACGATACCTTCAAGATGATGGATTCCCAAAAAATAAACGTTCGTTTTATTAATAAGTTTCACTAAAGACATTCTGTGTCCTCCAGCATTGACTGAATATTTGTGATCTGTTCAAGCAGCGTGAATTAAATGTGACTTGTTTTATAATGAAGAGTGAAATTTGTCTGTCTTAGAATAGTAATAATAGAATATGTATCATTTGATTTTAAGGCTGGGGTCAGACCAGCGCACTTTTAACGTGCGTTCTGGCGCACATAATTACGGCCGCACTAGCAGCAGATGACGGGCAATGACGGACAATATACGATGTACGGCCGCGCAAAAGTCCGGCCGTGCAACGCAAGTGGAATTTGAACGCATTTTTTTGAGAACGCTGAACCACTAGTACTGACGTACTGAGTGCGCAGCTGCGGCATAGCGGCGTGTTTGCGTGATTAGGAGATGTCAGACACTGCTAATGTCCAGCCTACATAACGTCCAGACGCAAAAAGAGTTTTATTGACGATCCGTACAAAATCATGCCCGAAAATGCGCGTCGTCTGACCGTTTTTGCGCATTCCGTGAAAAAATACGTCAATGCGTTCAGACGCACTTTTTCACGTTCGCGGGGAAAAATGCTTTCGTCTGACCCTAGCCTTAGTCAAATAATAATTATAATGTAGAGAATAGTGGTTCACTGGCCGTTATTTGATTTTTAAAATGATATTTTGGTTTGTTAAAAACTGTTTAATCACCACTTTCATTTGTTTAGCGATAAGAAATCTAAACCATACAATTATCCAAACCAAAAATATGTAACATCAGATATATTTTTGGAAGACTGATTGCAGGTGACAGGTAGTTGCTACTTGGTTTCAAGATTCTGAGTAGAAATAGAGGATGTTAATCTTATTCTTCTACGTCCTACTATTTGAATTCTCTTGTGCCTCTATAGACCTGGAAATACAGTTGGAGAATTTTGCTCAAGATCTTCGTAATAACTATAATAATAAAGTATCAGACAGAAACCAATAAACTGAACTATGTATATGAGACAGCACATATTTTTCACCTATGTATCAATATTTTGGTTACCTCTAGCGGTAGTTATAAAAACTACTGCAAGAATGTAAACAACTGGCATGGAATAGCAACCCGTGATATCTGTAATTAACAGTCAAGCTACTTTTACAGCCTTTATTATTTTTTAATAAAAAAGGTGTTTTAAGGCTTCTAGAAAACTATCACAAGATGCATTTTATTGGGAACATTTAATCTACTGAAACCTTAACTTGTGTATACATTCTATTGTGCATACTCAATTTAGGCTGGCGTCAGACGAGCACACTATGTGCATCAGGGCCGGATTAACATAGGGGCGGATGGAGCAGCAGCTCCAGGCCCATGCCTCAGAATAGGCCCAGAGAAAGGATAACTATGTCTGCATTTGGACCCCTGTATCTCCAACTCCATAGCATCTACAGGGTCAAATGAGGTATCACTGGAAAGGCCAGAGCATGGCATTTCCAATGATACCAAACATGACCAGGTTTTAAGTAAAATAAATCAATATAAATACTTACTTTTTCTTTCCAACAGTAATATTTTTCAATTATAAAGTAAACAATGATGCTGCACTAACCATCACATTTCTAATGTCACCAACAAGTGTGGAGGTGATAGCATAATCCGTTGTTACGAATTGTTACATCGAAAACCTAAACCGCCGCACTGCAGCGAAGAGCACTGCGGGGAACTTTGGAACCCTGTGTCACTAATCTTTACACCTCACAAGGTCAAGTGAGGTGTCATTGGACAGGGCAGAGTCTGGCCTTTGCATTGATACCAAAACCTGACCATGTAAAATCTAAAAGAAGAGATTTTTTTATTTTATTTTTAGTTCCAAAGCGATGGGATTGTCCATTTGTCACGTATAAAATGAGCAATACCACTGCCATTACTCGCCTTCTCATTTCCCATGCTGGGAGCAAGGTCACTGTTTTATACATAGTCATGCTATGCGTAAAAAAAACATGTTACAAACGACCATGGAAATATTTCATTTATTTTTTAATTTTTTGGTTAAAATTGTATATTTTCTCAGAAAAATGCAGTAACAAGTTCCCATTTCACATTTTTTAACAAGAATGCCCTATAGAATATATAACCACAAAGGTTTGGATGATAAAATGGGAAAATAAATATTTACACTCTTTAAATGATTGAAATCTGAATGAAAAATTAATCACAAAGTATCTGCCTGGTTAGATAGACCCGTATCTGCACTATTAAATAACCAAAAATATGTTTTCATTTCACTAAATTACAAAAAAAGCCACGAAAATCTTCATCTCCAGGCCCATAGAGATCTTAATCTGGGCCTGATGTGCACCCATATTGACGTACCTTCCGCATTGAGACGCTGCGATGGGGCCAGCCATACACTGTTGCGCGCGCAGGAATTGCGAGCGCAAAAGCGGCCGTGCTGCGTCCGTGCAGCAGCCCTCTCCGTCAAAGCACTAGGACGCGTGTTGACGGAGCTGCAAAGCGCGATTCTCCATAGAAGGATCAAGCCTTGCAGCGCTGAGCACACTAAGAGATGGCCAGACGGGCGTCGAGTGGAAGGAACATCCACTCTCACTGACGTTCCTTCCGCTCTTCAAACACGCTCGTCTGACGCCAGCCTTAATTGTACATTTCTTTCAGTCATTTCTGCATGATTAAATGAAAGTTGTATGTTTGTCTTGACATTTTATATAGGTGGTGTTCCACTAAAAGTTTAATTTTTTTTTATTGTTTTGTAATTGCACTTGTTTAAAAATTGTATATTATAGTATTGTTTTAAAATCAATTAATATCATTCTTCCGCTAAACCTTTAGAATTAGTAGGAATTCTAGTAAAAAAAACTACTTTTTTCACATGGCCAAAATAATTTTACAACTAAAAATATACATCAAAACAATAAAAAATATAAATGATATACCATGATCATCTTTTAAATATCTGTTGTATAATTGCCATTGTGTAGCCTACTAGCCTGCTACTTTTTGCACATAGACGGTGACAGGAAAGCAGACTGGCATTGTGCAGTATTACAGCTATACTATCAACAGCATTAGGAAATGCATTTTAAAAAGGACACTGTTTCACGGATCTTTTTCTGATCATTGACTAGATCAACTGCATTTTCTCAAAATCCATCTACATTTTCAATCTTGGCTTACTGGCAACTTAAACTCCTTCATATCTGTTTTAAATTCATATATTGGTTTTGGTTTTCCAGTAAACATGACAACTGACTGTTGGTTTCTCAATGTATATGGTGGTATGGTTTATGTTTCTAAGTTGTTTTGTTTCTACACATACCCACTAGATAGATATATAGATAGATAGACAGATGCACTCCTTTTGCCCCTGGTGTCCAGGAGTTAATCAGTGGGATGCAGTACCGAAGGACAAGACATGATGGCCTCCCTGACTGACTAGACATTTAAACAAGTGTCCCTTCTTTGGACATAAGGATGTAACCCACAATGATAGGGATATCCTATGGCAAAATGACTCAGTAATGATTAAACTTGGTGGATGAAAATGTGTTTTCAGGCTTATTACAAGCTGTTTTATTTTTCCAAATTGGGCCATTTCGTGGAATCCACCACTGGAAGTCAATATTTAAAAAATATATACATGTCCAAATCTAGATGATATTTTTATATTTTTAAAAATCTGCCGAACTAATTAAATCAAGCCCCTGGTGCCAATTCTCACTAACCTAGAGAGTGATATGACAAAAGCACAACACATAGGGAGATGGAGAGGACAAAGTAACTATGAGTGTGAACAGGAGAAGCAAATGCCCAACTGGGAAAGCGTGATCAAACAAGACATTAAACAAGGTGATAGGAATAGTATTTAGGCACACTGGGGGTGAAAGGGAGTAGTGAGAGGATAATGGGTTTTGAGAGGAATGGGGCAAAACCACAATGGAAATGAGAAGGATGTAATAACGGGACACCAGGATCTTCAGCTTTAGACCCATGAAGCCCATTATTTAACACTGAATGAATCTTTAATACTCTATTCTAAACTGAATATCGCACTACGTGGTTAGGGAATGGGAGAATGTACGAATGACAGGTAACAAGTGGAATTAGTCAGGGAGCCAATGTGTAACTACTTGAAGACCCTACGCTTATTTATTTTATGAAGAAGGACCAGAATGAAAGGTTTGATTATTGTTCCCTATATGAATTCATTCAAAAACTGATTTCAAAGTGCATCATAATCATTTAAAGGAACATTCTTAGATACTATGTCCAACTTATTACCTCCTGCGGTGGAATTACCCCCTTTTTTTTCTAGCTTTCTTTATTTTTTTGTACCGATCTCATCTTCGTCTCTCCTGTTATTGCTCCATATTTCTACAGCACTGTTTTATCAGGCGTGGAGGGGATTGTGATATATTTATTAAGTCGCCTACTGATGACCGGTTCGGACGCAGGGAGACAAAAAATACACAAAGATACGCAAACACATAACTGTGGAATAATATATATATTTATTATATATAGGTAACAGCTAAAAACTCCACACAATAACCCACCACCATGACATAACCATTCCCATAACAAAATTAAAACAATAATCCAGTGCTGAAAGAGGACTCCCCACAACCACCACACACCTCCAAACCAACCAACCACCAAAAAACTTCCCAACTCCCAACCATCTGACCAAAGTTATCCTAACTAAAAAGGAACCCCTAGCCAGCACTGCCTACAAGCCCCCGCCACGAGCTCCTCAAATAATCCCCTTATGGGAGAGCTCCGCAACCAAGAAAAAACAGGGCTTGTTCAATCCATTCCTTGAGTCCCAGGATGAACAGATCCTTGCCCACGTCCGTCAGGTGAACGCCATCCGCCATAAAATAACACTCCGCCTCCTCCTCTTCAAAAGGTAGATGTCGCACCACCACACCATCCATCCGCCTCACAAACCTTCCCATGCAGCGATTCAGCTTCATCCGGCAAAGCCGCACCGCCTCCTCATTCTCAGCTTGCTCCCACACCATCCTTGGCATCACCTCGGACCACACCACCACTGTCCATGGCGACCACACCCTCAACTGCCGCAGATCTTCCTGCATCTGCTCCAGCCGCATAGAAAGAGGGACCACACCCAAATTGTTCTCTCCCATGTGAACCACCAGCACATGGGGAACTTCACCGTGCCTAAGGGCACCCAAAACCGTCGGCTTAAACTCCTCCCATAGGAGTCCACGGATTCCGATCCACCGTACCCGTGTTGCCGACCCAAGCAGACCAATCTGTACTCCAGAGGATCGCACCAACGCCCTTCTTCTCGCCCAAAAAATCAGCGAGTCTCCAATGATCCACACCACTCTTGGAGGATCTGCAAAAAAAAAAACTAATTACCAACATCTCCACCACACAAAATACTTTAAAAGAAAAAAAAAGCTCCCCACCAAACCACCACACATCCCACCAAATAAACCATGACCATACCTGTAAAGAAAAACATGACATAAACAAACACCATACTCCTCGCCTCCAAACTCCAAACCCCCACACTCCTCCCAAAACAACCAACAAATTTACAAAGATAAAATAGAATAAATATATATATTCCGTATAAAAGGTATAATTCATATTCCATGTATAAGTTTGATATTTTTCATATTTCAATTTTTTTTTTTTTTAGAAAATTGAAAAAACATAACATAACAGATCATAAAGCAAACTGTTCTCCACATTGCCTCCCAGCCTTAACAAGTGTTTTCAAAATTCATAACACCAAACCCGGACGAACATAAGACTGAAAAGCCCTTGAGTTCCATCTTCCCAATTCTTGAATTTCCGATGCCGACAAACCCAACCTTGAAGCTTCCGTTGCTGCCCCAATACGAAAAGAGTGAGAACCAAATTCCTTCGGATTTCTCCCTAAACTCAACAAACCCTTCTTAAAAATGGAAACAAACTGATACCTTGATAAAGCCGACTTGTCCGCGAGACATAAAAAGGCCACACCAGACTCCACCCGTACCTCCAAAAATTTTTTAACGTTCTTCACTGGACAAACTACACAGTTATCCACACTGAATAAACCAACTCTACGCCCCCTACCCAACTGATCCGTCTTGGAGTTAGCAACCCAAATAACCAGATCATTAACTCCCAACCAAACCACATCAGCTCCCAAACCACCACCTCCTCTCCTAGAATTACACACCAGCTCACCCACTCGAAATGCCCCAAAAAAACAAACAAAAAGCCGCCCTCATAAGCAGTACCTCATAAGGTGAAGAACAAAAACTCCCAACAAAATCCCATAGACCCTCCAATAATTGTCTCGAAACTGGACGCCGAGCGTCCACCCTGCATCTCCCCTTCACATAACCCCAAACTGCACATCTGATCACAAAATCCTTAGTGACATCTCTTTTCCCCGATACCTGAAAAAGGAAAGCCAAGGCGGCTAAAGACTGCCGAACCACTCCAGGAGATGCCCTTGACTCAAATAACCGAATGAGGTATGCCCTGAGCAGACTTTCCTCATCCAATCCACCCACTGAAACGTACCTGAACCGTTCAGCCAAAGCGTCCCAATCCCTCCATACTCACGAATAGGCCTTCCAAGAGGACTCCGACAAAGAACCTCTCACCCATCTTCCAAAAATTCCGAGCCTAGCTGCCAAAAGCCCTCCGGTGAAGGGGTGGCCACCTCCTCTGCCAACGGAGCCAGGGAACGAAACCTGTCCCACTGAAAACGAGACAAAGCATCCGCCACTGAGTTAAGGCGACCCGGAACATGCCTTGCCCTGCATTAAACATTAAACTTAAGACACATCAACGCAAATCTTTTCAGCAATCTGATGACTGCCAATGAAAAAGCTGACAAAGAATTAACCGCCGACACCACCGCCATGTTGTCAGAACGGAACAGAATCCTTCTCCCCTCCAGAGCACCTCCCCACAGCTCCAAGGCCACCACTAATGGAAACAACTCCAAAAAAGCCAAATTCCGCACCAAGGAAGATGCCAACCAACTATCAGGCCAACAAGAAGCACACCAACGTCCCCCAAAATATACCCCAAAACCAACACATCCCAAGGCGTCCGTGAAAAATTCCAGTTCCTTCGCCAAAACCTCTTTCGAAGGGAATAAGGCCACCCCATTAAAAACCACCAAAAAGGATTTCCACACTTCCAAATCTTCCTTCATTGCACCAGATATTCTAACAAAGTGATGACCTTCCCGAACACCCCATGTCGCCAAAGCCAATCCACGTAAAAAGACTCTTCCAACCGGAATGACCCTGAACGCAAAATTCAAACGACCAATCAGCGATTGCAGCTCTCTCAACTGTAATTTTTTAACCGACTGGGCCCCTTCAACCTGTCTCAAAGCTTCCAGCACTTTTTTAAACAGGTAAACGACACTCACCCTTTACTGAATCAATCTCAATTCCCAAGAAAGTGATAACCGACGCTGGACCTTCCGTTTTATCAGAAGCCAAAGGAACACCAAATCGGTGTGCCACCCACTGAAAAGACCAAAGAATGTGCAGACACTCACCTGTCCCTTCCCTTCCCACACACAAAAAATCATCCAGATAATGAGTCAGTTTATCCGACCCTGCCACTTCACGGCCCACCCATTCCAAAAATGTACTGAAACACTCAAAAAAGGAACAGGAAATGGAACAACCCATAGGCAAACATAAATCCACATAAAATTCACCTTCAAACCAAAATCCCAGAAGATGATGACACGAAGGATGAATAGGTAAAAGCCGAAAAGCCGACTCAATATCCACCTTAGCCATTAAAGCCCCCCGTCCTGCATCACGGACCAAAGTGACCGCGGAATCAAATGACACGTATGACACCGAGGCCAACTCCTCACCAATTTCATCATTCACCGATCCCCCCCCGTGGAAAGAATAAATGATGAATCAAACGACACTCTCCTGCTGTCACATCTCGGTCCTGCCCCCTGCTGGTTGTAGCAGGGATTCATGTTTTTTTGGTTTTCAGGTTCTACAGACTATCTGTTGGCTGATTGGTCTGCGGTCACATGACCTTCTCAGCCCTATATATATATATATATATAGGCCTAGTAAGTCTCTTGCTCCCTGGGTCTGGATAGGTTACACCTATTAAGTTCCTGCTCTTGTTATAAATTACTCACTGTCCTTGATAATATTGTATTCCTGATTACTCATGTATGACTTCTGGTTCTGGCCCTTGGATTACTCTTACGCCTGTCCCCTAAAGATATTCTGTCTGGATTTCTCGTGTATGACCTAGCTTATGTTTTTGGACCATTCTCTTGTATGTGTTTTGTTTATGTGTATTTGCTCAGTAGATCTTTTGGTCACGAAATCAATAGCTACTGAGCAGTTTCTAGTGTTCTCTTGTTGTTCTGATCACCCTGGAGGGAGTGCCAGGATCAGCAGTTCTGGTCATAGTATTTTTCAGGTACCATCGAGTTCTGCCCTGCACTCCGTTGAATCCATTCAAACCTCAGTCTGCCCTATTGAGAATTACTGTGTGTATATTACACTGTATCCCTTGTTTTAGTGACTCAACCCCCTGCTGGTTGCTGGGTTGATCACTCGCTGTTTTGGGTTCTATCCCTTTACGTTTAGGGGTATCGTTTTGCAAACCTCCGGGGCAGGGCCGGACTGGCCTACCGGGATACCGGGAGAAATCCCGGTAGGCTAGTTCACTTTGTGCCGCTGGGGGGGCTCATTTACCTATAGCTAAAAACCGTTTCAAACTTTTTGATTGGCGGCTAATCGGCACACTAGTAACATACTGCAGTGCAGGGTGTGGAGCGCCCGGCCGCCAAGCTGAGAGAGGGGGCTGTAAGGCTGCCGCCGGGTGTCTCAGCACAGATAGAAGCAGGCAGCCGCTGGTGCCGCCTGCTCGCACACGGGCCGGCACGTGGCAGGCTGCCTGCAAGGCATTCATTCCGGCTGGGGACAGCCAGGGGTGTCATGTGGTGGGTTGGTCTGTGTGTTGATAGGCTGGAGCAACAACAGGAGGGCGGAGCAAGCGGCAGTGACCACGTCCCTACACGTGAAGGGGAAGGTGTCAGATGAGCATGCCCACCATGAAGAGCAGCATGGTGACCGTTGGCCAGCCCCCCCCCTCCTGAACTTCAACACCAGGTAGGAGATACCCATGAAGAGCAGAAAGGCGTGAATTGCCTGGGAGCCCTCCAGCATTAGGTTGGAGGTCATGCTGCAGAAGGCCATTCTCTCCATCTCCAGGATCTCTGACTGTGATTAGCACTGACAGCAGCAGAGCAGGCCAGGCAGTGGCCTGCAAACTCACTGACAGTATAGCAGGCTCTCACATGTGCAGGACCTGAACTGCACCCGGCCCCGCCTTCAAGACCGGCCTCACTCTCAGGCTGTATAGGAAAAGCCTGGATGTAAGCAGGTTCCCATATGCTCCTCACATGCCTTCTGCTCTGAACAGCATCCTGCATGTAAACAGACACAGACTACAGGAGCTCTCCCTGCTGTCATCTGCAGATCACCATGAACTGCTGGGCAAGTTACAGGAGAGATAAGAGGAGCCTTCCGTCCTGAAACAAAAGGAAGCCCCTACCATGTGCCAGAGAGCAGTTGCCTTCTCTATCCCATGTGTTAAAGGGATAAGGTGTTAGCAGCAGGAGGCTGAGAAATAAATTTCTGATCTATGAACTTATTGAAAGTGAGCTGTGCCCTCCCCCCTCCAAACACAGCTACTGTTAGAATCTACATTCTGCAGATCAAGCAACCTGTAACCCCTGCAACACCAGATCCCTGTCCCACATCCATACCTGTAACCCCTGAAACACCAGATCCCTGTCCCACATCCCTACCTGTAACCCCTGCAGAACCAGATCCATGTCCCACATCCTTACCTGTAACCCCTGAAACACCAGATCCCGGTCCCACATCCCTACCTGTAGCCCCTGCAGAACCAGATCCCTGTCCCACATCCCTACCTGTAACTCCTGCAACACCAGATCCCTGTCCCACATCCTTACCTGTAACCCCTGCAACACCAGATCCCTGTCCCACATCCCTACCTGTAACCCCTGCAACACCAGATCCCTGTCCCACATCCCTACCTGTAACCCCTGGAACACCAGATCCTTGTCCCACATCCCTACCTGTAGCTCCTGCAGAACCAAATCCCTGTCCCACATCCCTACCTGTAACCCCTGCAACACCAGATCCCTGTCCCACATCCCTACCTGTAACCCCTGGAACACCAGATCCCTGTCCCACATCCCTACCTCTAGCCCCTGCAGAACCAGATCCCTGTCCCACATCCCTACCTGTAACCCCTGCAACACCAGATCCCTGTCCCACATCCCTACCTGTAGCCCCTGCAGAACCAGATCCCTGCCCCACATCCCTACCTGTAACCCCTGCAACACCAGATCCTTGTCCCATATCCCTACCTGTAACCCCTGCAACACCAGATCCCTGTCCCACATCCCTACCTGTAACCCCTGCAGAACCAGATCTCTGTCCCACATTCTTGCCTGTAACTCCTAAATCACCAGACTACTGCCTCCCACCCTTCCTGTAACCCTTGCACCTGAAGGTCCCTGTGTACCATCATCTCTGCCTGTAACCACTAAATAACCAGACCCCTACTATGCCTGTAAACAAAGCCTGCACTTCCAGGTTCTTGACCACCCTGATCCCCCTTCATAATTAGATTCCTGGTATATATATATATATATATATAAAATTTACCATTCCCATATGGTTTGGTTACGATTGTGTTTGTTATGGGATCACTAGTGACATGACACACTGCTAACTGCATAAAAATTTATGGAACTCGGCTATCCTTCTAATAGGGGTTTACACACATTTTAATGCATTTTTATTGTTTTAAAGAATTGTGGGGTGGGGGAGCAGCATTTCATCCTTGGATCTAAGCAGCACAATGTCTGATGATGAAATCTCTCCCCCCCCCCCAATTCCAACTCCGGATCATCCGCCGGCGAGGCCCCACTTGCAGAAGCCATAGAGAGAGAGTCTCTCCCAACTGGATTCCCGCTCACACTGTCATGTGCTACCACGCCACACTAAGCTTGCTGGGAGTCGAGGAGAGGCAGGGCTGAGGCGCTGTAGCCAGTGGGCCCTGCTGGAAGCCTGTTGGCTAGAACGAGCCACCACGGAGCAGATCTGATTCTGAAACATAACCGCGACGACACTGCTGAGACACACACGATCTGATTCCGCTCTGCATCACAAAATTTATTTATTGCCGCTTAAGAGGCATGAAGAGGAAATATGTATGTTCAGTGAGAGTGCATTATTGTGAGGGTTTAATGTACAATCAGCACAGTGGGGTGCAGTCAGTGAATGCAGAGTGGGGGGGTTAGGATGCATCATCCAAGCAATTAGTGTAGTGGGGAGCAGGCAGGGTGCAGTCAGTGATCCCGATATCATCCACATGGTTTACACGGTGACGGATTGCACCAATATCTGGGTGAGGCTCTTTGCACGGGATGTTAACGTTCACTATGGAATAGGGCGACCCATGCTCTACTCATCATATGGTATCTGCATGTCACCTGTGCAGGATCCATGTATGTAAGATGCATGCTCTCACTAGCAATACACAGGGCCATGCAACCTGCATGACTAATTATCTAAACCTTGAAGGGCCACATGAAGTTAAAACAACTGTTTATGTTCATACACAGCGCACATTACTGTGAGTTTTATAGCTGTGGAGCTCTGTGATATGCTCATACACACTGCACATTATAGGGAGTCTTATTGCTGTGGAGGTCTGTGATAAGTATCCTTTTCGTTTGCATTTATCACAATATAGGGCTGGTCTAAAAAAATTTCCAGGGCTGCTTTTTATTCCCAGTCCGTCCCTGCTCCGAGGTCTTTGTTCCCAGGTTACAATTTACAGTATGTTTATGTTTTTGTTTAAGACCACGAACACTAACCATTGTTCATTTCTGTTTTATGTCATTTCTGCATTTCTGACTGCCCTGCACCTTGAGTACTTCACGGACTGTCATTCCACGTCTGCTGTTTTTTGAATGTGTCCTAGGTAAGCTGTTGGTCTCAAAACCTTCAGAACTTAGAGACAATTCAAGTTAGTCCTTGTATGTACCAAAACTCTAGCTCTGTTTCGGTTTATGTTAGTGTGTGTTGGATTAAACATTATGAAACAAACCTTAAACCTGCCTCAAGGGCTCAAATATATGCGCAATGAAGGGCCTTCCCTGGCATCTGCCCGGGACCCCCGTGACACCTGCCATCCGCTTCAGCACAACCCCCAAAGGGGATATCCTCAAATCCCGCACCGGAGGAGACGAGAATGGACCTGCCATCCTACCAGCCCCAATCTCCTTAAACACCTTCTCCCGGACTACCTCCGGATACACTCTAGCCCAGGGATCAAAATTTCCACTCGCCTGCTTGCATTTGGCAAGTGGAAATTAAGGGTGGGCGAGTGGAAATGCACACGCAGGCAGCATGATAAAGTATATCGTTCTGCCTACGCTGCGTATTCCAGTGGCAGACGTTTTTTTTATTTTTGGCCGGCAGAAGTCACTTCCGGCGTGCTAACAGCTCCATATGCTCTTCTTACTGTCCGTCACTTTTCATGCTGTAGCCTGCGTGAAGGGACATCCAGCGTGTAGCAGTCAGGTCCGGTAAAAGGGGGACGGGAGAGGGAATTTGCACCTCCCTGTTGTGGCACTCTGAGGACCAATTGATTCCTCGCGCCGGATGTTTCCCATCTCTGGTTTTCATGCTGTACCCGGCATGCCCTCTGTCTCTCGATGCTACACTCTCACTGACGCTGCTTCAGGGAGACCGGTTGAACTTCTTACTGATCTCGGAGTTTTGCTCGGCGCACTCGCCTGTGATCCGTTTGCTGCACCATGGGAACGGATCACGGGAAACTGCGCCGAGCAAACATCTTGAATCAGTAAGAGGTTCATCCTGTCTCCCCAAAGCAGCATCAGTGAGAGTGTAGCATGGAGAGACAGAGGGCACGCCGGGTACAGCATGACCAGAGATGGGAAACATCCGGCGTGATGAATCAATTGGTCCTCAAAGTGTCACAACAGGGGGGGCAAATTCCCTCTCCCACCCCCATTTTACCCGACCTGACTGCTACACGCTGGATGTCCCTTCACGCAGCGCTCCTCCTCTTCCGGGCACAGCGTGAAGGAGGACTCAGCGTGCCTCAGTGAGTGAGGGAAGCAGGGATTATCCCCGCCCCCTCACTCTACTACTCGTGATGTCAGGTAAAGGGAGGGGGATGAATTGCAGGGGAGGGGGGATGAATTGCAGGGGAGGGGGATGAATTGCAGGGGAGGGGGATGAATTGCAGGGGAGGGGGGTGAATTGCAGGGGAGGGGGAGAAATGAATTGCAGGGGAGGGGGGTGAATTGCAGGGGAGGGGGTGATTTGCAGGGGAGGGGAGAAATAAATTGCAGGGGAAATGAATTGCAGGAGGAATGAATTGCAGGGGAAATGAATTGCAGGAGGAATGATTTGCAGGGGAGGGGGAGAAATGAATTGCAGGGGGGGAGAAATGAGTTGCAGGGGGGAGAAATGAATTGCAGGGGAGGGGAGAAATGAAATGAATTGCAGGGGAGGGGGAGAAATTAATTGCAGGGGGGGAAGGAATGAATTACAGGGGGGAGAGGAATGAATTACAGGGGGGAGAGGAATGAATTACAGGGGGAGAGAGAAATGAATTACAGGGGGAGAGAGAAATGAATTAAAGGGGGCCCTTGGCAGAACTAACCTCTCCCGTGAGGGGTCATAATTGGTGAAATGGTGGCGTAGGCGTTTGAGGTTCAGCAAAATTAAATATATCTATTTATAAGAAAGATGAGTAATACGGAAGGGGCAAAAAAAAGAAATGGGGATGGAAGTATCGCACACGAATATTAATGGGTTAATCTGTATAAGCATCCAAGGGGGAAAACTGACTCTGGGGTCTTCTAACTTCTATTGAAAACCTGGCATACGAACAATTAAAAGAGAGTATTTGGTTCCCCTTGATATATCAGATACATAAACCCCAAATTAATTTGGTCCTAAAAACTGTTGGAGAGGAGTCTGTACTTAATGGAAGATATTACTTGGATCTGATGTCTGGATATACATGTATCTGGCGTCTGATGTATGGATATACATGTATCTGGAGTCTGATGTCTGGGTATACATGTATCTGGCGTCTGATGTCTGGGTATATATGTATCTGGCATCTGATGTCTGGATATGCATGTATCTGGCATCTGATGTATCTGAAGTCTCGGTCTGGTTAAAGTTATTTATTTTTGTAACTTTATTCTGAATAAAACCTTTAACAGTGTAATTTCATAAGATAATTTAAGAGGGTATGTGTAGGGGCGGAGTTCAGAGCAGGGTAGGTGGGGCAACTGGTGGCGAGTAACTTTTAAGGTCTGGCTAGTAGCTTGGGACTTGAAATTTTGAGCCCTGCTCTAGCCGACTTCAAATTTCTTACTTGCCACCCCCTGGCCTTACCACAAAAGGAATCCGAAAACCAACACCAAAACCGTCTCGTAAAAACTCTGCATCTCTATGTCTTCCGTAAAGCCCTAGCCACGGTAACATCGCGTCGAGTTTCACTGGGGAAGCTCCCCTCTCCAGACCCTCCAAAAGGCAGACCTCCTTGTCTTGCCCTCCTAAAACATCTGGACAATGAATGCAATCCTCCACAATTTGAACATTCGTGCTTGAACCTGCACCCCGCACCAAACTTGCACTGACCCTCGTTAAACTGCCAGCACGATCCCTTTTTAACTCCTGCCGGTGGGGAACTGACCCCTCCCCCACCGGCTCCCCCTGGAAAGGGCAACGCCTTTTGTGCCCCCATCAAACCCAACCACAGCGTAATGTCCAATTGATCCCACCCCATGCCTGGGTGAGCCGCCAAACGTTGCCTAAACTGCTCATCGTATTTCCACCACGCCCAACCACCATAAGTTCGATAAGCCTCCCAAATCCCATCCACATAACAAAAAAGACCCGAACAGTGCTGTGGGCTCTTTTCCCCAGCCACACTTGCCAAAATACAGAAAGTCCGGAGCCAATTCCCGAATGACTTAGGAATCCTCCGAAACCTCTTTTTCCTTTCCTCCTCTTCCTTTAAACCATCCTTAGACGAATCATCTTTTACCCCAGCCACCTCATCCAACGGAAGCAGGGAAAAAAGTTCCACATACTCCCCACCGCCATATGCCTTCTTTAACCTCCTGTTTCAAATGAAACCCCAAAGGCCCAGAAAATGACACATAAGCATTCCTCCTTGCCACATCCGCCACCCCTGCGGACTCACCGAGTGAACCCACATCGCCACTCGACCCATTTGAAGCCATAACTTCACCGCCAAGAGCTCCACCAGCTCTCACAACTGGTCCACCTGCACCCTTCCATGCTTGAGCCAAATCCACACCCTTGTTCACACCCCTTGGTGAAACCGACCAAGCTTCAAAGGCCCCCTGTAAAAAAGACATGAAAGAACTCACATCACCACCATTTCCGTTACCTGTCGCCACATGAGGGCCACCCGAACTCCCTGGAACCTCCAGTGCCACCGTTTCCGAACCTCCTGCACCAACTCCAGCAGCCTGGAAACCACCAACCGGCTGTGGACTCCTCTCCCGAACCATTGGAACTGTGGACGAAAAAACATTAGTGCGATGAGCCCCAGAACCCGAAGTACCAAAATCATTAACTCGCTCCCTCACACCAACATCCGGAGCCCCATCATCTCCACCAACTGAACACCAATTTACTTTGAGCTCCTGAGTGACTACATCCCGCACACCAACACCCTGTGCCACACCACCGTCCACATCCCTATCCACCAACTGTCTTACCGCCGAAACATCAGTCCCTGAGACAGCCCTTGCTCCTCCTCTGGGACCCCTGGCGGACCACTGAACTCTCCTTCTCCCCAAGGAACTCCTCGACCTCCACACTCCTTCTCTCCTGGTAGAGCTCACCACACCACCCCTCCGACAGGAAGGATCCTTAGCCCCCGATACCGGCCTCGAGCTCCTTCCTTCCACACGTCTGGAAGCGCTCACACCAGCCTCATTCCCAACTGCGTCACCACCAGCCAACATCCGTTGAACCAACCGTCCACGACCTCTCACAGCCTCCAATCTCAACCTCTCGGCCGCCGATACTGGATTCACCTCCTGGACTGAACCGCTCCGGAGGCCTCGAAATCCTGGCAGGCCGAGATCCCCCTTCCGCTTCTGCCGCCAACACCTCCGACAGGCTTCTTCTGGCCCACTCCACACCACGATGCCGAGCTGCCTCCCGCACTTCCTCCAATAGCGACTCCAGTTCACCGTCTTCCGCCATTCACCAAAACAATTTTTTAAGGCAAAAAGCCAAAAAAAACACCATTCTCTGGCGCAGCACAGATTTTAACCGCTCTACCTCAGGAGAAAAAGGCGCACAGAGCCTCTCCACACGCGCCTTAAGTACCCTCCTGGTGACTCCTCCCACACCACTCCCGCTCACTCTCCTCACGCGCTGCAAAACCTTCTAGAAAAATCCTCCCTGCGTCCTGGCATCAGAGGCAACTTAAGGGCCCTACGCCTTAGGTGCTTCAGGCCTTCATTATCATTTATTTATAAAGTATTTTACCAGGAAGGATACATTGAGATTTTTCTCATTTTCAAGTATGTATATATACTGCTTTCATTTCTGCTAATTTTGTGTCTAAGTTTCTGTGCCAATGTAAAGTATCATTTTGTATTGTTCTGTATTGTTTTGTGCTATTTTTTATGTTTTGTATCTTTTCTTTTGAAAATTCTAATAGGAACAAAGGAACATTCTGAGATGACACAAATCACTTTATAAGGCTAGGGTCAGACGAAAGCATTTTTCCCCGCGAACGTGAAGAAGTGCGTCCGAACGCATTGACGTATTTTTTCACGGAATGCGCAAAAACGGTCAGACGACGCGCATTTTCGGGCGTGATTTTGTACGGATCGTCAATAAAACTCTTTTTGCGTCTGGACGTTATGTAGGCTGGACATTAGCAGTGTCTGACATCTCCTAATCACGCAAACACGCCGCTATGCCGCAGCTGCTCACTCAGTACGTCAGTACTAGCGGTTCAGCGGTTTCAGAAAAATGCGTTCAAATTCCACTTGCGTTGCACGGCCGGACTTTTGTGCGGCCGTACTTCGTATATTGGCCGTCATTGCCCGTCATCTGCTGCTAGTGCGGCCGTAATTATGTGCGCCAGAACGCACGTTAAAAGTGCGCTGGTCTGACCCCAGCCTAAAACTTTATTAGGACCAAGGTATGAGTTTAGTTCGTTCCATATTAGATATTTGCATACTTAAATAATAATCATATAAAATCTACATTCAGGCAGATTATAGTTAAGCACTCAACACCTGGTTTTATTTTGTGTAATGCAGATGTGCCTGAAATCCTCTGCATGTGCATATGTCAACATATGCTGTAACATATTGTGTTAATATGGAGATACCATCGATGCACACATCACAAGTGCATGGCATGGCAGGTTAATAAATAATTAGTCAGAGACAGCTTTTTCTTTACAGCTTTAAGTAAGCAAATCTCCGGGCCGCTACACCACGTATAATATAGAGCATGCTGCATACTTTCCATTTAAGTGCAACATTATTGATTTTTATAATGGTATCAAAAAATACTGTGTGTGTTTATTGGAAAAGGAAAGAGTGGTAGTACGCCCCAGCCCTCCAGGGCTCGGCTTATTTGATGTCTTAATTTCATTTGATTATGATGTTGTTAACGCTAAAAGGTTCAAGCACCAAGCATCTGCTTCATAATATGAGCCACTTTGATAATGTTAAGTATCTGCAGAAAATGCAGTTTGTTCAAAAATCGAGAAAATTTTCGGTTTATAGGTGGCTATCGCAGAAACAAAGACAAAGAATCATCAAATCTGGGTGACTGCATACCTGCATACCTCCACTCATAGTTGAACTCTGTACAATAAAAAAAAATCCTTTTTTATAGAGGGATTAAAAATGATGCTCATTTACAACCCGTCCTCAGAGTGCAGTCATGTAGTCTAGATAAAAAAAGCAAGATTAAAAATATATCAAATTTGAATGGTATGCATTTTTTTTATCATTTTGACACATGATTCTTTTTCTACAAGGAAACATATAACACAAGGAACAAAATTGTACTGTACCGGTAAACAGTTAGAATCCTTACAGGTTCTCTTAACACAGTCAGGCTCCCCCTCAGACCAGGGTGCTCTGCTCTAGAATGATTGCAGTTGTTACTAAGTATGAGCCGCCAGCCACCTGTCTTCTTTACTAGCGATTAGATGGCCGGCGGAGGTGAGCGAGGTGAATGATTGGCTTAAACAAAGTTTGCCCTCTGGCCATGATGGATCCGAATCCGGCAGTTCCTGAAGTGTTTGCAAGCATCAGGGAGCCCACATTAACTTCAGCTAGACTACCGGAACTTCCGGGAGACTTAGGATCCAGAGCAAGGCAATTTTTTTACATCGAATATAACGCGACCCCTCCAATTTTATGGTCAATTTTTGTCACCAAAGTCTAGCGGTATACTCCAGTATCTACATGAAGTATCATAAAGATACATCGAGTATCTTTGAAAGTGGTATTCTTTCAATGTGGTATTCTGAGCATTCTGGAGTAAAGGGTCCCTTTGGTTTTCAAGTATTGACAGAGCGGAGCTTCCCTTGGTCCTGAGTACCCATCTATGGAATCCATAAGTATTCTAAATTTGAGTACATTAGACTCCGCTGTAGTTTGATATAGGCTTAAAGGCATAATTTCTCAAAAAAGAGTTAATATTTACTTGATTTTATTAACCACTTGGCTGCTAAGGACGCGCTCAGCACGTCCTGCCAAGTGCTGCTCCTGTGCTATGGACGCACTCAGCGCGTCCTAGCACAGGAGGCAGCAATCGGCCTGGATTCTGGCTGATTGCTGCGCCCCCCCGGTGCGGGCTGACATCTTGGATGTCAGCACGGCACTCCGGGACCCCAGCAGAGACAATAGATGTCATCGCACTGGCGCAATGACATCTATTTCAGGCACCCCCCACCTGCGAGTGCGTGGAAGGTACCTGAAAGGGAGGGAGGAGGTCCTATGGACCTCTCTCCCTCCCAATCGCCTAGGGCCAGCGGTGAAAGTCAGGCACTGTTTGGAAGGGCACAGCCTGCCCTTACAAACAGTGGCTGGCTTTAACCCCTTGGTGGCTGGATCACGATTCGGCGCCGAAAAGCGCCGGATCGTGATCCTCTCCCCTTGACGACTGGCGTCATCGGGCATAGCGTGATGACATCAGTTCTGGAGTTAACCCCTAGCTGGTGGAGATAGAGGGTTCCAATGAACCCTCTATCTCCCGATCCATGGCAGCTAGGGGTTAATGTTTGGTATCGGACTTTCCAACGATACCAAACATGACCATGTAAAAAGTTAGCTAAAAAATTAAAAAATAAAAATAAAAAAATATTTAAAAAAATAATAATAAAAAAATAAACAAGTATTTTTTTGTTTTGTTTTGTTAATGCAGCAATATTGTTCCCATTTCAATTATATTGTGAACAATGATGCTGCACTAACAATTTTTGTATGGGGTGCGTTTGTTAAAAATCGCGTAATTTACCCCCCAAAAAAGTAACGAGACCCCATTTCTAATTTTTTTAACACGTGCAACCCATAGAAAATATAACCGCAAACGCTCGCATGTTAAAATGTGAAAAAAAACACTTTACACGTTGTAAATTATTGAAAATTCTAATTTTATTGCATTTTTTATTATAATATACAGACAGGACATGACGTATACATATAATAATGATATATTATAAATATGCAGAGTCTGCCAGAAAGAACGATATATAATATGTCTGGGTCATATAAAAAAATAAGGCTTCAAAACGCGGTTAAACATGATGAGGTTAGTTGCGGTTACTGAGACATGGTTCAGTGAGAAAAATAACTGGGACATAACAATACCGGGGTACTCTTTATATAGAAAAGACAGAGAAGGTAGGAAAGGAGGAGGAGTGGCCCTGTATGTGAAAAACAACATAAAAACGAACCAAATAAAAGTGAGCGAGGTGAACATAGAGTCAGTTTGGGTTACGCTAAAATTTGGCAATGATACAGTAACTCGTGTAGGTGTGATCTATAGACCCCCTGGACAAGTAGAAGAGCTAGATAATCTGCTGCTTGAGGAAATAGCCAAAATGGCAATGAAGGGGGAAGTTATTATCATGGGGGACTTTAATCTTCCTGATGTGAACTGGAAAACCAAAACAGCTGGGTGCACCAGGAGTACAAATATTCTAAACTCCCTACTGGGATTATCTCTAACACAAGTAGTTGAGGAGCCGACCCGTAAAGAGGCCATATTGGATTTAATACTCACAAATGGAGGTTTGGTATCGGACGTTGTTGTAGGTGAAAATTTGGGATCTAGTGATCACCAGTCAGTATGGTTTAATATAAGAACAGGGATGGAGCCGCACCACACAAAAACAAAAGTTTTAGACTTTAAAAACACAGATTTTTCTAAAATGAGACTTTGTGTGAAGGAGTCATTATCAGACTGGAGGAGTTTAAAGGGAGTCCAGGAGAAATGGGATCATTTAAAGGAAGCATTATTGAAGGCCACAGGCAATTGCATTCGACTTGTTAGCAAAAACAAAAAAGGGAAGAAACCACTGTGGTACTCTGCAGAAGTGGCCAAAATAGTGAAGAACAAAAAGACAGCATTCAATAATTATAAAACAACTCAGAGTGAAGAAGATAGGCAAACCTGTAAGATTAGGCAGAAAGAGGCAAAGCAATTTATAAGAGCTTCCAAAGCACACGCAGAAGAGAAAATAGCTCAGTCAGTAAAAAAGGGGGACAAAACATTTTTTAGATACATAAACGAGAAAAGAAAAGTAAAACAAGGATTAGTTAGATTAAAAACAAAGGAAGGAAGGTATGTAGAAGAGGATAAAAGTCTCGCTGACTGCCTCAATGAATATTTTTGTTCAGTCTTTGCAGAAGAAAAGGAAGGAAAGGGACCTCAGTTAGGAGGAAACACTAACGAGACAATTACATATCAGTTTACAGAGGAGGAGGTTCTACAGCAGCTGTCTAAAGTAAAGACAAATAAGTCAATGGGGCCTGATGGGATCCACCCTAAATTATTAAAAGAGCTCAGTGATGTAATAGCAAAACCGTTAACAGATTTATTTAACCAATCCTTGCTAACGGGAGTCGTCCCAGAAGACTGGAAATTAGCAAATGTTGTGCCCATTCACAAGAAGGGTAGTAGGGAGGAATCTGGGAACTATAGGCCAGTTAGTCTTATGTCAGTAGTGGGGAAATTAATGGAAACCATGTTATAGGAAAGGATTGTTGACCATCTAAAAACACATAGATTACAGGATCAGAAACAACATGTGTTTACCTCAGGGAGATCATGCCAAACTAATCTTATTGATTTTTTTGATTGGGTAACAAAAATAATAGACACAGGTGGTGCAGTAGACATTGCTTATTTAGATTTCAGGAAGGCTTTTGATACTGTTCCGCATAGAAGGCTTATCAATAAATTGCAATCTTTGAGCTTGGATTCCAATATTGTTGAATGGATTAGGCAGTGGCTGAGTGACAGGCAACAGAGGGTTGTGGTAAATGGAGTTTATTCGGCGCAAGGTCTTGTTACCAGTGGGGTACCTCAGGGGTCAGTACTTGGACCCATTCTATTTAATATTTTTATTAGTGATATTGCAGAAGGTATTAATGGAAAAATATGTCTTTTTGCTGATGACACAAAGATTTGCAACAGGGTTGACGTTCCTGGAGGGATCAGCCAAATGACAAATGATTTCGGTAAACTAAAAAAATGGTCGGAGCTGTGGCAATTGAGTTTTAACGTGGATAAGTGCAAGATAATGCACCTGGGACGTAAAAACCCAAGGGCTGAATATAGAATATTTGATACAGTCCTAACCTCAACATCTGAGGAAAGGGATTTAGGGGTTATTATTTCAGAGGATCTAAGGGTAAGTAGTCAATGTAATAGAGCAGCAGGAAATGCTAGCAGAATGCTTGGTTGTGTAGGGAGAGGTATTAGCAGTAGGAAAAGGGAAGTGCTCATGCCACTGTACAGAGCACTGGTGAGACCTCACTTGGAGTACTGTGTGCAGTACTGGAGACCGTATCTCCTGAAGGATATAGACATCTTAGAGAGAGTTCAGAGAAGGGCTACTAAAATGGTGTACGGCTTGAAGGAGAAAAGTTACCAGGAAAGGCTTAATGATCTTAACATGTACAGCTTGGAAAAAAGACGAGACAGAGGAGATATGATAGAAACATTTAAATACGTAAAGGGAATCCACAAGGTAGAGGAAGGAGTATATTTAAAAGGAAACAAAGTAGCAAAACAAGAGAGACATAGTCTTAGATTAGAGGGGCAAAGGTTTAAAAGTAACATCAGAAAGCATTATTTTACTGAGAGGGTGGTGGATACATGGAACAGTCTTCCAGTTGAAGTGGTAGAGGCCAAAACAGTAATTGAATTTAAGCAGGCATGGGATAGGCATAAGGCTATCCTAAACAAAAGATAAATCCAGGTAAAGTATCCATGTAATTGGGCAGACTAGATGGGCCGAAAGGTTCTTATCTGCCGACATTTTTCTATGTTTCTATGTTTCTATGAGCAAAACCGGTAAAAATGAGCTCAGCACACAGGTGTGAAATGCCTCAGCAGCGAAAGGGTTAAAATGTGTTGAAGCACACCTCCCTAATAACAATTTGAGTTTATATGCTGTTTTGCATTATCTTGACAAGGGGCAGATGCTACTTGTATTTATACAGTGTGTCAGATGGTGATTTGGTATCCCAAGACTACAAACCTAATACTGTGCCAAGTAAAGCAAAATCATTCCTCACACAGGGGCTACTGGAGCTGCAGCTCTAAATTTGTTCCTTCAAAATCTGCTGGGAAAGTTAGCTGTTCTAGAACAAAGAAGCAGAGGGGTATGAGGAATAGAGAAATTCACAATGGGAGGCAATAGACATACATTATCCTAATAAAAAATTAAGGACAGCATTTATTAGGGAGACTCAATAAGTGTCAATGAATGTGAGGGGGTGGCAGGGTATGTGTCAGTGTGTACGATAGGTTTAAGGTCTATGTCAATGTGTTTGTACAGGGGGCTCATTGTCTATGTGAGTTTGTGTATAGTTGTTCGGGTCTGTGTCAGATTGTGTGTGTATGGGGTTCATGGGTCTGTGTTAATATGTGTCAGGGGTTCAGGGTCTCTGTCAGTGTATGATCATGTGTGTGTGTGTCAGGTTAAGGGTTTGTGTCAGTGTATGCGTGTATGGGAGGTTTAGGGTCTGTGTGAGTGTTTAGCAGTGTGTGTATGGGTGTTCAGGGTCTGTAAATGTATGTGTATGATGGGTTTACACTCTGTGATTGTGTGTATCGGGGTTCAAGGTATGTGTGTGCATGTTTGGGGAATTTAGGTGTGTGTGTGTGTGTTTAGGAGGAGTTCAGGGATCACTCAGCATGTAGGGGGACATGGGGAAACTCAAAGTCTGAGTGTGTGTGTATATGTGAAGTCTGTCAGTGTGTTTGTATGGGGGATCAAGATATGTGTGTGCATGTTTGGGAAATTTAGGTTGTGTGTGTGTGTGTAGGAAGAGTTCAGGGATCACTCAGGTAGGGGGACATGGGGAAACTGAGAGTCTATGTGAAGGTCAGGGTCTGTCACTGTGTGTGTATGGGGTCTCATGGTCTGTGTCAGTGCATGTGTGTGGCGTGTGTGATTACAGGGTCTGCATCAGTGTATGTGTGTCTTGGAGTGTTCAGGGTGTGTGTGTGTGGGGGGGGGGGGGGGTTAGGGCAGGGATCAAGTCAAACAGGAATGCAGGCATGGAAGTATGGTCCCTTCCTACACTGTTTTCTCAGGGTTGTTCCCTTTTAGCACACACTGAAAACCATTTATTAGATTCCAGTCATATGTTTTGTTATGAATCACCAGAAATGTATAATATTTAGTACACTTATCAAAAGGATTGTCTACAACCCAGACAACACTAATGCTGAAACATTGATATCAAATTTTCCTGTGGAGTGTCAGCTTACGTCCCTCATGTCAATGATTAATCGAGGAGTACAAATCTTGGAGAGTTAATGCATTTCATTTTTTAGGACTAGACTCCTGGGTTAGGGACTATGTGAGTGTATGGGGGGGGGGGGTTCAGGGTCAGCGTTTGTGTATGTAAGGAGATAGAGGGTCGTGACAGTGTGTTTGTAAAAGTGCAATTCAGGAATTACTCTGCAGGCAACATAGTAAATTACTTCTAATAGAGCTGATAATGGAAAGCCACTATTTGTTAACCCCCCTGACGGTATTCCCGAGTGTGGTTCAGGGTTCATTTTCAGTGCTGAAAGCGGTAACCCTGAGCCACACTCGGGGTGTATACATACCTGTCCTGTGCTCCCTCGCTGACCTCCACAATCTCATTCTCCTCCGGCGATCGAGGTTTTTGTTTCCTGGTTCCCTTCTCGCGAGAAGGGAACCAGGAAATAGGATGACATGATCGCCGGAGGAGAATGGGGACAGCGAAGGAGCGCAGGGACAGGTAATGTATCCAGTGGCATCCCGAGTGTGGCTCGGGGTTAACACTTTTTGCAATGCATTTAACCCCGAGCCACACTCCGATACCGCTAGGGGGGCAAAGAAATTGTTCCGGTTCTGACATATAAAATATGTCAGAATCGGAACACTAGGGAGGTTAACAGCATGCTACAAACTTTCCCATTATTTATTACTGGCTTTTTACTGGCTCACATAAATTGTATCTGGTAGACAGTGAGATTCTAAAGTTACATTAGATGGGTGGAAGGTTGAATAGAGATGGATATGTAGATGGCTGAAAGGATAGATCTCAATTTGCATCTCTGTACTTAACTATGTCAATAAATTCACATGCTTGGGTTGTGTAAGCAAACACAACACTAGATTACAAACTGTACTTTTCTAATTCAACATTGCAAACAGAAAATGACTAAGCCCAGAAATATATGGATTGATTTACAATGTCTCAATCAGTGCATTTCAGACAAGGTGTGTGGGAGGAAGAACAGAACCACAGCTGTTACAGAAAATCCAAAGAATAACCCAGGGAATGCTCTATAAAAGGAAATCGCTCCACAATGGAACTGATAATCTTTGCCAGACTTTGTAATAATGCACTATATTCACGTAAGGCACTACCATATGTTCTTTTATGCTGTCGATTTCAGAAGAAATGGAGTTTACATCACAAACTAAGCGGCACTGATAGCATTGTCGGGATAGCTATAACAGATGCAGGGAGCTATTCACTAAACTAGAAAGTGTGTAAATGTAACAAAAAATATTTTAATATGCCCAGTAGAGGAACTAAAATAAAGATCATTTTTTTTACCAATTTTGCTATTTTTGCCTAGAAATATTGCCCTGCCTCTTGCGCTCCTTCGTCTCAATTTCTGGTTAATTAAATAAATACTGTGGCCTATTAAATAACACATAAAGCAATGCTCATAATATTAATAGCAATGTTAATTGTATTTGTTTTAACATATATTATATATCTTCTAAAAGTAAATAGTCCAGCGTAGAGTTTGTGTGTGTATGAATGTCCGAGTATTCATTCTCTGATTGTGCTTTCCTTTATATACTGAGCTCTGGGTCTGTTTGAATCCCAGTAACTTTACAGTCTTCCATTTCACAAAATCATTATCCAAAGAATAATTTGATTTTTCAGTAAGCGAGTGAGGAAACATTTTCTGCGATCAATTTTTGATTGCATTCGGCTGTGCATCTTTTTTTTAATTGCTAATTGGTAGACCTAAAAAGTTATTTTTCACATAACAATAATGATTTTGTGCCACCTATTTAAGAGCCCTGCATCGGTTAATTTGACATATATTCCAGAAATGTGAAGAAAAATAAAAAAATAGATTGATTAAATCAGTGCCGCAATCTCTCTGTGTATAGGTGCGCAACAAGAGCCTATCTAGCCGCAACTTCAAAATCAACCAATGAGAATGCTTCTTGTTAGAGCTATCTCATTGGCTGTAATCTTAAAAGTCTGTTTGAAGAAGATAACCAATTGTGTAACAAGCCCCTGCATTTGTTACCTGATTGGCTAATGCACTCTAGTCATCATTAGCACAGGCCGAGTTTGAAAAATTTGCTAATTCACCCAGTTTATTCAGCCTTTATTTTCTTCATCAAATTTCCTGCAATGCTTTAATACATATTCAACAAAATCACGTTTTAAATACTGGATATTGATTAGTTGGCTTGAAAGTGTATCTGGACGTAATGGCATTCTATAACATAATACCAGAAGCATTATATGCACCCAATTTTTCCAGTTTAGCTGAAATTTCCTAAAGAATAATTTTATTGGTCAGGTTTTAAAAGTCTTTTAATACTCTGTGGCCTATTTAGGACTGGCAGGTCTCACACAGCAGTTTGTACAAATTTCATACAACCAGAGAACTCTGAAAAAGGGGCTCTCATTTCTGATTTTGAAATTGTGTCTAGAAAGATGCAGCCAATCTCATTGTGAGCACTCAATGGGTTCTGTAACATGAGTGTTACTATTCCTTTTCATGATTTAAATGTTTTTTTGCTGCTTAGCCCAATTAGGGCTGTCATTTAGAATGGTGATTTATTTTATTTATTTATTTATAAAGGATTTTACCAGGAAGGATACATTGAGATTTCTCTCGTTTTCAAGTATGTCCTGGGTTCAAGAACATGGTTACAGAAATACAAAGTAGTAAAATGCAAGAAATTAACACAAAACAAATATACAGATTAACAGAAAAAAAATATGTAGGAAATATAGTCACTATGTTTACAGGTGCATTCCTTATTGAGGTATGTCAATAGGGAACTCTTAAGGGACTTTAGACTGGGGAAGATTTGATGGCGTCTGGGAGGTTATTCCATAATTGTGGTGCTCTGTAGGAAAATGAGGATCGAGACCCTTTCTTTTTGTATTGTGGTATTGCAAGTAAGGTGCAGGTCCTGGATCGGAGGTTATAGGATGAGGGAAATGCTGAGGGAAGCAGCCTATTCAGGTAGGGTGGTAGCTTCCCAGAAACTCTTAAACACCAGGGTGGAAAGGTGAAGGGTGCATCTAGATTCCAGCAACGGACAGTTTAGTTCTTTTAACATGTCACAACGGTGGGTCATGTAGTTACATTGTAGCACAAAGCCACAGAATGAGTTATACAATGTAGTAAGTTTCTGGAGGTGTGTTTGTGGGGCGGCTGCATACACTACATCTCCGTATTCAATGGCTGGCATAAGCATTTGTTGTACAATCTGCTTTCTTACCGCGGGGCTCAGGCAGGATTTGTTTCTGTACAGGGCACCTAGTTTGGGGTAAATTTTAGATGAGAGTTTTTCGATGTTGGGGCCAAAGGATAGATTTGGGTCTAACCACATACCTAGATATTTGAGAGAAGTGACTGTGGTCAGCGTGCCATTTGATTTTGTCCTGACACATAGATGGGGTGTTTGCAATTTGTGTAGTTTAGGTGCTGTTCCAAAGAGCATTTTAACAGTTTTGTCAGTATTTAGAAAAAGTTTGTTATCTTTGATCCACTTTTCTACCTCTGTGAATTGTTCTTGCAGCACGGCCTCCAGCTGTGGGAGATCTGGTTTGCTGGTATAGATTACAGTGTCGTCCGCGTACATGTGTACAGTTGAGGCTTTGCAGACATTGGGCAGATCATTTATGAATATTGTGAATAGCAGGGGGCCGAGTATCGAGCCTTGGGGTACTACGCACGTGACTGGGAGGGGGAGGGAAGTGCTGTCAGAAATGGACACATATTGCGACCGATCAGACACATATGATTGAAACCAGGTTAGCGTGCAATCACCAATACCAGAGTTTTTAAGTTTTTGTAATAAGATGCCATGGTCTACTGTGTCAAAGGCCTTGGCAAATTCAAGGAAGATGGCTCCAGTTAGGTTTCTTTGTTCCATGCCAGCCTGGATATCATTGGAAACTTTTAAAAGGGCATAAAGGGTATAATACATTACTCTACCCCCTTCTCTGATTAACAATGAGAATCAGAAAGTAATTATTATTGTTACATATGCTCACATGTACCGTGGTTAGTGTGCGATCAAGGAAAAGTAGCTTCCTTGAACTGATTGACAAGTTCCTGGGTGGAGTTATAATGCCAGCTTTACAGCAATTTTCCCCAAAAAAACCTATGCAGTTTCTAATAAGCTGTTGATATGGTGTCCTGAGTGTCCCTTTAAATCATATGAATATTGAATATCAGTATTTTCAGCCTATATATACTTGTCTCGTAAATATTTCATTTTCTGAAAGATACTTATTGTGTGTTGTGACTTGTTTTGTTCCATAGAATGTTTAACATATGACGTGAAAGTATTGGTCCTCTTAGCAATCAGAAAATAGTGCTTGTTATTCTTTGTACATTTTTTTAATGAAATCATGGGGTGACTGGACTGATGAGATGCTGTCAGCTAGTTGTAAATTCCTGGAATATTGACCTCTATAGCTTGATAACTCTTTTTTACAAGTGGACTATGCCTCAAAGAACAACACTTAGGAGATTAGAAAGCCAGGTGCCATATTTGTATAAATGATCATGAATAAAGTAAGAAACTAAGGAGTGCAACTGCGAGAAGAATGAGCAATAATAGAAACAATGTCAGAAGAATGGGATGAGAATACATGGGATGTAAGAAAAATGTGGCGGTGGCAAGGGATGGGACAGACATTCACTGAAATCTTTAACTCCAGTTCCATGAAACCCTTTACTCGACACATTCAAATTAGACATTATACACATTCAATAACATTTCTCTATCTAATGGTTAAATTGTGAATTTCTTAAAAAAAAAAATAATAATAAGTACGGTCTTGTATATATCCATACATTGCAAATACTTAATCTTTATCCACTTCACTACCGAGATCGAGATATCTTGGGTTTCAAAGGCACCATCCGGTAACCCAATATCAAGATATCTCAATCTGCAGCTCTGCAGCACAAAAGCAAATGAAATTAGTTTGCTGCAAACAAATTTTGTTCTGCACCCCAAAAGCAAAGTTTTAGCCCTGTTGGCATAATGCCCAAAGAGCTAAAACTGTGTAAAGTCAGCTAACTGGATGTGCTTGGATCGGACATTCAGCAAGCCAATGCATTTGTTGCAGTGAACCACAGGCTGCAACTATAACTAAATTTGGCAGTTGATGGCACCATCTACTGGCCAAATATGTTAGTACAGTAAAACATTCATTGGGAGTATTTCTACATATGTCTTACAGTATAATTAAAAACTATTTTTTTAAAAAAAACACTGGTTCCTGACCATGTTATTTTGGAGAATCACTTGGTAGTGAAGGGGTTAATTTGCTATTATTATGTCCTGTTTGTCTTTTCAATGGTTGGAATGTAAGGCTTAAAAATATCTCACTTCTTTCTTTCAGTTGGGTGGATGTCCTGTTATTACTGCATTAAATAATTCCAATCATGCGTCTGAATTCTCCTGCCTTTACTCACTCACACTCCTACGTTCAAGTTTTGCTCATTCCCAGAATCCTCTGTACTTATGATTGTCCTCTGCAAGGTGGAAATTTATAACAATAATCTCCTTAGACCCAGGGCAGAATTATATGTTATCTGACTGTAAGAATTAATGTCAGCAAAGGAATTAAAGCTCTACTACTTTACGCATAATGTGACAGCGCAGATAAGAATAAAGGCATTGTGTAAAGCAAAGTACATTTTATAAGTTGTTATAGGCACTTTAACACCAACTAATAATGTATAACGACAAAATGGAATATTGTAGATATAAATTAATGAAGGTGTGGAATTTTGTTAACTTTGAAGCCAAAATTACATTTGAAGTTCAAGTAATGGATTTTTTTCTAAAGATACATCAAGACTATAGCCATAAAACAGATTACACTAGCTGTAGACAAACTAATTTAAATATCTTGTGTTTCAGCATGGACTTACTCTAGTAGTAGGTGTCCCTTTTTTTCAAGAATTTCAAAGAAATACAACTGTATCCTTAACCTTCTCGTTATCATAATATATGCCTTATCTTTTTTTCAGTTTTCTATTATATATGCCAAGTGGAAAAGAAGTTCCCCCTGCTAAAATAGAGTGGAATTGCAATCCCAATGTCCTGCTCGATTTAACCCCTGAGATCACAGAGTTTGTTGTCATGGTAGCTGCTAGTCTTCATGTCAACAGAGCATTACTGGGTCAGGATCATCTGTGCAGCATCATATGCCAAAGATACCCACTGTCACCAGTATTATTCACATTGGAAGAACTGCTAAGCCATTAGCAATAACAACCTGAACCAATTAACGGGTAATGGATTGAGTGGACTAGGGCCTCAATATAACTTGAAAGGACACTCTACTCCTCCTGACCACTTTATATTTTTATTATAGTCAGGATGTGTGGAGTGCCCCACCCATCGCTTCTTCCTTCAGCCTACCTGTTTTGCCTAAAATGCTGGGTGAAGTGGAGGAGGCTGCTCCACCTCAGCTGGCGCCACCAGCAGCCGAGGAATTTTAATTTCTTGGCTGTCGGTTACTACCCGGTTACTAGTTACATTGGCACGCAGGTAGTGTGCCTCCTCAATAACTCTGAGACCAATCGTGCTAGCAATCGGCACTTAAGGGGTTAAAAACAGGCATCGCTTTAAAGGGCAGACACTGCCCTTCAAAGCGATGCCTGTCTTTATTTTGTAGAAAATCCAAACGATCCCCCCTCCCTTTCAGGCGATCTCCCGGCATTGCCAGGGGGAGTCACCTGAAAATGACGTCATTGCGCATGGCGTGATGACATCATTTACGTCAGGAGGGGTATAAATTCGGCGTCTGACTTCCAGGAAGTCAGAATGCCGTGGGACCCCGGACAGAGAGGTGAGTATCTCTCTGGGGGCTCCCGCAAGCGGATGACATGTGGGGAGCGTCCTCCGCATTTAGTGGGAGTCAATGAGGACGTTCCCCACACGTCCTCCGCAGGGAAAGTGTTAAAAGCCTGCCTTTTCTAGAATCCAGTCACTAACCCACTAGTGTAGTGGTTGCAGGATACCACGGGTGGGGTGTTTCCAGGGCTGCTTGCAAATCACTGCAAGAAAAACTCTACAGGTAAGGTGATTTTTGGGAAGACATTCGTATATATTTGTAACTATTAAGAGAGATATTTGTTTTGTTTTTGGTTTTTATTTAATTTTGTTTTGCATTTCCACATTGTTTGGTTATATATACATCTACAAAAATGTTTCCTACATATTGATTTTGTCAATGAAAGAATTAAAATTTTAAGTATTTTAATGCAAAACAATATTTGATGATTTTCACCAAAATGTTTAAAATAATGATTTAAATAGCATTAAAAGTATGTATCCATTTCACCACTTGAACCTATAAACAGGGTATCATTCCACTGGAGATGGTAAAACTAATTTGGGCTGACAGTATATATTATGTGCGATATCATAGTTGTCTGAGTTTTTTCTTACAGATTTTTTTTATGAATGTACCAATGATGTTTAATATTGGTGCTCTATAGACTGACAAGACTTTGAAAGAACTATTGTTGAGATGCATATAGTCTCATGATATTCCTCATAACAGGCTATATTGTTATGGGTGAAGTCATCAAGGACAATTGTAGTCTTAGCAATGTATACTGTTTTCCCTGTCCAGGTAATGTGCCACTGCATTTGTTGATCCATCGTGAATTTATATGGTAATTTTAAAACATCATGTCTAGTCTGCTTTTTCGCCAATCCAACGCAAAAAGTAGTTGCTTAGCAACCTCATAAATCTCAGAGTTTAACAGACTATGCAATGCACGTATCATAAACATATGCATCTGTAACAAAGTCATATGTACTGACAATCAATGCCTCAGAAAAGCAATCTCTTTATTTGCCAGGATTTCATCTTTTTCAAGAGCCATTTGAGACTTTCCTATGAAGACTAGTCGATGTTTAGGAAAATCCTCACATTTATCTCTCTTACACTCAATAAACTAGTGCATTTAGAAGTATATAATACTAAGAACTTTTGACATTTGTGTTTTATGGTTCTGAAGGGATGTCTACGACCGGATCTATGGGGAAGGAGAAAAAAAAAAAGGCAAATAATTGTAAGAACAAAGTCTTTGAAGGATGACCATTTTTGGTGATACTGTCTGTTATTAGCATCATGGAGCAAGAGCATAGTAGTCCTTGGAGGAAGTGGTTCCCCTCCCTGGTCCTCAAGTACCCCTAACAGGCCCGATTTTAAGGATTACCTTGAGTAAATGCAGATTGAATCCTGAAATCTGAAATCACTGAGCAGAAAATCATATCAAATCATATCACCGGTGTTGAGCTTAAGATACCGGGAACCCGGTCTGTTAGGGGTACCAGAGGACCATGGTTGGGAACCACAGCCTTAAGGAATAAATTAATAAACTGTTGCGCACAACATTGCAACATTTGCTAAGAAAAGGAGATGTAGGGTAGACCGTTTCAAGAAAGTATTAGATTCCAATGAAGATCAACTTAAGGATTTGACTTTGCTCAGAAAAGACGACCATTCATCGTAGTGAGGAGTAGGCAGGTCAGACTATTTGTATAGCAGGTCCTGAAACACTTGATTGCTGAAGAATCAAGAGAACCACGTTCTTTGTGAAGATATTTGAGATTTCTAGAGGTCTCTAGAGAAAAGCGCCTTATTTCTAGTATTGAGTTTTACTACCTTTCTTGGTTAACCAGAGGATAGGTGTAGACAGTGTATGTTGTTCAACATGTGGCAATGTGGCTGAGATCATGAGATGCCTGTAGATATGATCTCCTACTGATAAATGCAGGTTCTCTGTGCTTCTCAATAACAGTAAATATCTTGTCCCTGGCGCTCAATACAAAAAGAAAAAAAAGGAATCTATATAATAACGATGATGGATTGTATTTCTCTTATATGTGTGGGATTCCCCAAAATGTTTCTCAATGTCCCACACTCACCTGAACATGAATCTGAATGACCTAATCTTTACTTTATCACTGCTTTGTGTTGATTTATACATTTTGATAGCGATGCACTTTCTATATATCCTGACCTTTGAAGGTCTTTTTTTGTTAGTTAATTAGAAAGCTCTGTGTAACTCTCCTTTACCTAATATTATATTTCTCTATGCTGTCAATGAAATGTAGGGATAAGAACACTTTTGTCAAACGATGTACCCATCTAAAGCAGGGCTGTCAAACTCATGGCTCCCCGATAACCTGAAATTCTTTCAATGTAATAGATGGCCAGGGAGTAATGGGAGTTGTAGTTCAGAAACATTTGCGGGGGGCTGGAGTTTGACATCCCTGATCAAAAGTGTTCATTCATGGATACATGATCAATAGTTTCTATTTGTATGTAACATTGTCCATAGATACATTGTTTTGTACATTGATTGCTGTGGTGTAGGTCTGTTATATATTCTATAGAGAGTTTATCCAGCATCAGCAAGTCCTCACACTATAGTATTATACATAATATATATTTGATATTTATCCTAGGTTTGAGACACATGGTTTGAGTGATCCAAGCATAGCATGCCTGTTTACCTGAGAAGTTATTTTCACTGTTATTATCTCAATACACACTTCTCTATGCTTTTATCCTTTGTGATTAGGGGCAGGATAGTAGACCATAAATATATTAGTAGGCGTACGGAGAATGCTATTTTCCCACTATAGGGTTAATCCTAAATTTATGCCTGATTAAGTCTGCCCTGCTCATATAGGAGAGGTGGTCCCCTCTGAGTGTTCTGGCTACAGCAGGGAAGGAAGCAAAATAAACTTCTGAAAACAAAAGGGAAGTACCTTTTAATTTTGAACCACTTATTGGTAAGTGGCCTAGCTGCCCAATATTCAGTGAGGGCATCTTGAAAGTTTAGTTAGACTCCGCATGAAGGAGTAGGCAGTTGTTTTATATTTTGTCTATTTGATGTTTTGCTCTACCCTGCTTCTTTTATGAATACACAATAAAAGAACGAAGAAGTACTGATCCCTGCACCCAGTGCCTGTATCACACCTTACTATTGAAAAACAAATAAACAAGCATTGATGCACATTCCTTTACTATTTATTTTCATTGTCATTATTTTTTCATTGATTTCTATCCACCTTTGCCATTATTTCCATGTTTGTTTTTCATTAAAAATCAAGTTATACACCGTTTCAAGATTACCCTTCAAGAATTTGTAAGTTCTGTGTTTTTGTGGGTTATCTCTTCCTAACCCCTGATTTATCTGACCTATTCTATTTTCATACATACTTTTGCATCCTAAATGTTTTATTTTGAATAGTGCCGCACTCATTAGTACGTTTGCTATTATTTAAGGTTTCACCTAAGGCTAACAACAAATGCCTGAAAGGACAGTCACAATGTGAGTTAACAAAATGACTAAGAATGATCTCCCTTAAATGTTGCACCGCCGACATACCGGTAAAATCATATCTTTAGGCTGTTTGTGCATGACATTGATTTATTACTAGCTTTTTTGTGCAAATCACTGTAATTTTATGAAATGATAAGAATATTGATTCCTGCAGGAGTTTTGTGTTGCAGTAGCTATCATGGCAGAACGACCCGGAGAATGCACGAAAGGAATAGTATAACATCTCGGGTTATAAATATCTTCTGTCTTGTCCTTTGCTTAACAAATCTGCATCTTTTCAATGTTTTGTTCCCTTGACTACAATCTTTTACTATGACAATGAGAAGATGGCTTGTATGAAGATGTTTTAGTATGTATAACTAGAAGAACCGTTCAGGAAAAACAGCTGTAAAGCAGAGACATATGGTGGATGAATATTTTGAAAACCACAAAAAATATAAAATTATTAATTTCTAAAGATTGTATGTCATGCAGTGTGTTTTGCCCCAGCCCAGATCTACTGATTTAGCAAACCGCTTCCTCCGTATCAACAGTTGCATGTTCCGGAAGTGACAGTCCTTCACATTTCTCTTGGTTATGCTCATTGCCTGACTGAGTATTCAGTTTTCCCCCTTGGGGTAAGATTTATTTATAAATACCTTGCTACAAGTTGTACAAATGATAACTGTTTGTTTATTTATTTATTTATATGCAACGTATTTTACCAGGAAGGATAAATTTATATTTCTCTAGTTTTCAAGTATGTCCTGGGTTCAGGAACATTGAAATGTTACAGTTGTTACAGAAATACAAAGTAATAAATTGTCAGGATAGGTCTTCGAGGATGTGGAAACCTGAGGATGCAGAGACAGGCGCGGTTACAGAATGAGGATTGTCAGGAACAGCAGAATGGGTCTTGAGGGCAGGCAGCTTTGGTGCGGAATTGATGAGACAGGCAATAGGTCGGTACACGTGGATCAGAATAAAGGGTACTTGGATAAGGTATAGTTTGCAAAGGGTAAGGAACTCTATACCAGAGCGTTTGTGCCTAGTGAGCGCTGGGTTTAAATAGTGTTGGGATATGGCTCCACCCCTGCCCCCATTGAGCTGACTGATGATGTCATCACTGAGTGCCAGGAAGAGACAGGAGGTAAAAGGGGGCATGGTGCGGCATGCTCGCCCTTAGAGACACAGGAAGCATGGTAGGCAGAGGGTGTATGCCGGTGTTCGGCTCCGTGCGTCAGGTTGTAGATGCCTCACGATTCCCGCTGGTCCCGAGGGAAGAAGCCCCCACCGTTCAAGGGAGTGCAGCATGTATGGTGCCGCGCCCCTCGCGTCTATGGCGCCACTGTACGCTGTCGCGGCGTGGAGGTGAGTGGCTCCGAGGTCGGATACCTGACATAAATGCAAGATATTAACAACAAAACGCAAATATACAGATTAACACAGAAAATAAATATGTAGGAAATATATTAACTATGTTACATGTTTACAGGTGCATTCTGTATCGAGATTTGTTAATAGGGAGCTCTTAAGAGATTTTAGACTGGGGGAAGATTTCATGGTGTCTGGGAAGTTATTCCATAATTGCGGTGGTCTGTAGGAAAATGAGGATCGAGCCACATACTTTTTGTATTGTGGTATTGCAAGTAAGGTGCAGGTCCTTGATCGGAGGCTATAGGATTGGGAACTGCAAGGGGAAGCAGCCTATTCAGGTAGGGTGGTAGCTTCCCAGAAAAGCTCTTAAACACCAGAATGGAAAGATGAAGGGTGCGTCTGTATTCCAGCGAAGGACAGTTTAGCTCTTTTAACATGACACAATGGTGGGTCATGTAGTTACATTGTAGCACAAAGCGGCAGAATGAGTTATGCAATGTAGTAAGTTTCTGAAGGTGCGTTTGCGGGGCAGCTGCATACACTAAATCTCCGTATTCAATAGCCGGCATACGCATTTGTTGTACAATCTGCTTTCTTACCGTGGGACTCCGGGTCAGGATTTGTTACTGTACAGGGCACCTAGTTTGGGGTAACGTTTAGATGAGAGTTTTTCGATGTGGGGGCCAAAGGATAGATTTGGGTCTAACCCAGGGGCGTATCCAAGGGGGGCAACAGGGCAATTCCCCCCCTGAGAAAATACTGAGCCGCCGAGTGCTTGAAGCTGCTCTTCCTACGAGCGGCCGCCGGCATGAAGCTCGGCCGCTCACCTAGGTTCATCCACCTGACCAGCTGCGATCTCGCAAGATCGCAGAGTTCATATGAACTTCCGGGATCTCGTGAGACCGTAGCTTGTGCGTGGTTCCAAGGTGAGCGGTAGAGCTTCATTCCGGCAGCCACTCGTAGGAACAGAAGCACTCGGAGGGGCCTTGCAGAGGAGACTGCTTGGACCATGTGAGCTGGGGGCAATATATCCATGTGTGAGCTGGGGCAATATATCCATGTGTAAGCTGGGGTCAATATATCCATGTGTGAGCTGGGGGCAATATATCCATATGAGCTGGGGCAATATATCCATTCCATATGAGCTGGGGGGCAATATATCCATGTGAGCTGTCGGCAATATATCCATGTGAGCTGGGGGCAATATATCCATATGAGCTGGGGCAATATATCCATGTGAGCTGGGGGCAATATATCCATGTGAGCTGGGGGCAATATATCTATGTGAGCTGGGGGAAATATATCCATGTGAGCTGGGGCAATATATCCATATGAGCTGGGGGAAATATATCCATGTGAGCTGGGGGCAATATATCCATATGAGCTGGGGCAATATATCCATGTGAGCTGGGGGAAATATATCCATGTGAGCTGGGGGCAATATATCCATGTGAGCTGGGGCAATATATCCATGTGAGCTGGGGGCAATATATCCATGTGAGCTGGGGGAAATATATCCATGTGAGCTGGGGCAATATATCCATATGAGCTGGGGCAATATATCCATGTGAGCTGGGGGCAATATATCCATGTGAGCTGGGGGCAATATATCCATGTGAGCTGGGGGTAATATATCCATATGAGGTGTGGACAATATATCCATTCCATATGAGCTGGGGCAATATATTCATATGAGCTGTGGGCAATATATCCATTCCATAGAGCTGGGGGCAATATATCGATGTGTGAGCTGGGGCAATATATCGATGTGTGAGCTGGGGCAATATATCCATGTGTGAGCTGGGGCAATATATCCATGTGAGCTGGGGGACAATATATCCATGTGAGCTGGGGGCAATAAATCCATATGAACTGGGGCAATATATAAAATGTGAGCTGGGCTAATCTATAAAACGTGATCTGGGGCATTATATTAAATGTGAGCTGGGAGGGGTGTACCCTGGGCCCATGGTATCGTAAGGGTTCGTAGGACTGTGCAGTTGGGGTGCCACGTGTGTCCTGCCAGCATGGAAAGGGTGCACTGGGCAGCCCACACCTGGGTTACCCTACACTGCATAGGTTCAAGGGGTATGTGCTGGGAGGAGGTACCCTAGGCCCCCTCATATGTAAAGGGTTCGCAGGGCTCAGGTGCCACATGAGGACAGACCCTGTGCAATGTTCTAGGGAGAGTGAGTGTAACGAGCACATCTTGCGATTAGGTGCGTTTCTGCCTGTCACTGCGAACCCAACACCAGCTCTTAACCAAAACTGGTAGAGTGCCCCCCCCCCGAAACCTGTGTCTGGATCCGCCCTTGGTCTAACCACATACCTAGATATTTGAGAGAAGTGACTGTGGTCAGCGTGCCATTTGATTTTGTCCTGTCACATAGATGGGGATTTTGCAATTTGTGTAATTTAGGTGCTGGTCCAAAGAGCATTGTTAAAGTTTTGTCAGTATTTAGAAAAAGTTTGTTATCTTTCATCCACTTTTCTACCTCTGTGAATTGTTCTTGCAGCACTGCCTCCAGCTGCGGGAGATTTGGTTTGCTGGTATAGGTTATGGTGTCATCTTCTTACATGTGTACATGAGTCTCTTCTCCTTGAAACATAAGAGGTTATTCATTAAGCATCGAAATCCCAGTGAACTTTTTGGTGATTTTCACTTCGTTGCACTTCGGTGCACTTTGGCGTCTCAATTTCTCTGACAGTACTGTGACTTCACTCTTCACAGTAGGGTCATCGTAGTGTGCCGAGGATGGGGTCGCCGAAGCCTCAAGAAAATGTTGGAGAATGTCGCCAAAGAGCACCAAAAAGCACTGAAGTGGCCTTGGTGAATTCCACCGAACTGCAAATAAAACAAAAGGAACTCTGCTATTCTCCTAAGTGTTTAAACCAATAAAAATGCATTAAAATGTTTGTAAATAATAAAGTAATTAAAAAAAATAATAAAAAGGTCTGTTACAGAATTTAAAAACACAACTTATAGAAATATTGTGAAAAATGGTGTTCTAAAATATAAAAAGGCCTTTTGCTGGGAAAAAAGAAAACTTTTTTAAAATTAAAAATGATATTATGTTTTGACATTGAATCCTATAGGACTTTCCTGTTTAAAGCTGTTGAACTGAAACCCTGAAAATCTGGGCATTTCGACGACACTTTGTTGCCGCTCGCTGTTCTGTGAATAGATGAACCATTACTTCTCTATGGGACAATTTCGCTGCCAACAAAGACTGCTGAACTGTGGCGAACTGCACCGTATTTTGCTGTCAATTCACCTGTATTTGACAAATCCACAGTTTAGTGAATAGACAAATTGGCCCGAAATTCAGTGACCAATTCAAAGGTTAGTGATTAACCCCTAAAGTGCTCAACCATAGCAAAACTGGAATGTATTTATCTGTAAATATGAAACACTATAAGGGTTATTCAAAGAGCTCCGAATTGCTTGAGAAAGGTAACCAAACGCTGAAAATCAGCGTTCGGTTACCTTTCCTGGCCATTCGGCTATCCAGAGAGCAGGCAATTCGCCAAATCCTGGTGAATTGCCTGAACATAAGGTGCCTGTTCGAGGGCAGTGAAATCCCCATGAAAAAGCACTGCTTCGGCTATTCAGAGAACACAAACCAGCAGTGAAAGGTTCCCCTAATGCCCTGTCATTCGGTGGTTTAATTCGGGAAGTTAATTCAGGAGAATCCCATAGACTTCAATGTTAAAAATATTCCTGTTTTAATTCAATATCTAATAAACCGTTCATTATAAAATTCTGCAGTAAAGAGTCCCTTTATTTATAGATTTTTTTAGGATATTTTAAGCATTTTTGTTAATTATTATTTTTTTTTTTTAAAAGTCCGATTTTTTTTTTTAAGTTTTCTTCTTTTTTCTGTAACAGCCCTTTTTATTATCATTCCCTGGACCTCATATGCAAATTTCAGACGTTTTCGCTCAGTAGTTTCTTTGCAAACAGCGTTTCACTTTCACACATTCATACAAACTATTTTGATAATTTATTCACCTCCCTCGTCTGCGGTCTCGGCTGCTTCGGCTGTGTTCGGCTCCTGCTCGGGCTTGGTTTTCGGCAGGTTAATCCAGATGTTTTTGAGGGTTTTCGGCGTGCATCGGGGTTTTGTGGTTAGTTTTTGAGGGTTTGCGGCAGCCTTTCCCTGCAATTCGGGGACCCTGTGGTGTTTGCTGAATACACCGCAGGGTCACCGAAATGGGATCGGCAAAAGGAACCGAATTGAAGAGAACGAAAAGAGACCGAACGTGCGGTGACTTTTCGAATCTCTTTGAATAACCCTGTATAAATAGAGGTGCCAAGAATGCAATTTGGCCATAGATAGCCATGGTAGAGCTCTAGAATGTGTCATAACACAGACATTATAAACCAATTAGGTTTTTGTAGTTGCAATTGCCACACAGGTAAACAAGAAAAAAGTCATAACTCTACATATATTGTAGTATTCTGGTTCCACGAAACCCTGTATCTGCAAAATGTTTGCAATCAATGTAAACAACTTAGTAATGTACTAAATGCATTTCTCCCCTGTTTCTATTCTTTTGTGTCACCATATACTGTGGCCAGCACGGGTTCATGGGCTAAAATTTGGCTAATCAAAAATGGATAGTTTTTAAATATTGGCCATAGAATAATATCATCAATCACTCTCATAACTTGTAAAATAAAATAATACCAACGTTTATGATCTCTTCTCTTGTGTCCAAAAGGTTTTATTGAACTTGGACCCGTGTGTTCAATTTGCTTTGCATTGTCTCATTTCTACCATATTTTTGTTGACTACAAGAGATGAATGACTTCAAGAAGTAATATCCTGGTTTTCTGATTTTAAAGAAAAGACAAAAGAAAAATTACAGCTTACATTTAATCCATGGCAAAACCTTCAGGCTGATCCACCCATTTCATACCTCCCAGAATTCCTGATCATATCCACTCAAATGTTTCTCATAGGAAACCACAGAGGACAAACATGGGAAATATACACAAACACACACTATTACCAATAATAATATTTAATATCAGACTGGCTCATTTCACACTTACTCACAACTCTATCACACTGACAAATGACACCATTTATCTGAGTGTCAGGTCTACCTGGTTGCCAGGACAAATATTGATCTTTCATACCAAGGGGAAGGAGAGGAAAGGAACTGCCCCTTGACAAGTAGACCTTGCATGAGGGCAATCAACTACTGAAACCTAGAAGTTCTTTTAGGATCCCAACCCAATAAATAGATTTCCTCCTTGCAGATAATAGATCCTACGCAGGGCAGCCATATCTCCATACTGACCAATAGCATGTATATGTTATTGTATATCCAGAATACCATAGAGAATCTAAAAATTCTAATAATAAAAAAACAAAACCACATATTTGCTATATTCACACACACACACAAATTAGAAAAATAACTTTATAGTCCTTATATATGAGATGAATAGCTCATCTATACCAGGAACTATGGACAGAGTTAGTGTGCAAACCAAGAAATTTAACTGAGGGACAGGTAGACATTGTAATGACACCTTTGAAGCCCTTGTCCATGTTTAGTTGTTATGTGCTTAGAGTACTCCGTTAAGGTCTATGTATGCAGTCTCCAACGTAACTAACACTTTTTATATCACCAACCAATTGGACCACAAAAAAAGGCCTTGAAGATGAATTGACGGAACTTCCCTCTGAGCAGAGTGGGAAAAACTAACCATAGGTTTTGTGTTACTTGTCCAAAATAAGCATTATGAGTAATTTCCAACGATCCGGGACTCTCCTCCGTGCAATTATCATCTTCCCTGCTACATACAAACAGAAAAAAGACATAACACTTCTATAACACCTTCATAGTTTACTCATTGAGTTCTCATCCAGTCCATTATCAAGACAACCAACCCGTTGAACAAACCTAAGCTCTCCATGTCCATCCCAAAAGCTGGATTGAAGGTATGTAAGGCATAAAGTAACTTGACCTTTAAGAACTGTGAATATTAAGCATTGCACGTCCACTACATATGTTTAAGCCCTAATAATATCTGATAAATACATTTGCATACATTTCTATGAAAAATAAACCTAAATAGCTAGAAACTATCTGCTATTGTGTTAAAGATATTGTAAAAAGGATAGATTACAGGACTTCTAGCAAGTACGAATCGGCAAAAAAGGAAGATAAATATTCATATAACATCCTCTGGAGGATTATACAGTAATACTACCCTTCTCTTTCATTCATGTACAGTAAAGGCTTGGCAGAATTTATGCTTCCTTTGTCTAGCTCCAGCCATTTCCTCTGGCCTAAATGGATATGTTTACTGTAAGTTCAGTCAATAGTTCTTACAGCTACACTATGTTTAATTTCATAATGCATTTAGGAAAGCCATCCAGCCTGACTCATAATTTTACATGCTATTTGATCCATAATCCATGAAAGTCTTCCTGAGATCAGTATTATACAAAGTCATGTAAGAGGATCTGAATGAATTCCATTCCCACTAGGGTTGAGCCTGCCTGCATTTCACACGTCCCGTGGGTATACCTTCCAGTAGTTTGTGGAAGTGGCATCTGGAAACAAACATTGAAACCCTCTTACCACATGTTATTATTAGCAAGATATGTGTTATATTGGTCTAAAAGAGGGTTACCACTATGTCATGATGTTGTCCTCAAACAGCAAGCCGAAGCTATATCAATGAAATAACAATCCAACACAATTAATTGACTTTATAGCAGTCTCCTTAAGGTACGACACTCAGAATTTTGGGCTGCAATAGTAATCTTAAAGATAGCATTACAATGAAAGTTTTAAAGGGAGCGTCCAAATCCGAAGTGACCTCAATTTTCTGCATTTTACAGATGGAAGGAAACAATATATTAAAATAAAAATGACACACCATTCAAATTTCAGCAGTAATTGTGACGGATTCACAGCAACTACAGAGATTTCAGTCCAAGGAAGAAGCCCCTTCAAACAAGAGTCGTTCATTGTAGTCCATGGTGGCAACAGTGCAATATACCGCTGGCATGAGCAACCCATTTTGTTAGCATGTGCCTCCATGGATCATTATTAATGACTTACTTATGTTTAGAAAATTCAGGACATAGTGTGCATTTTTGCTTCTCAGTAATCAAAGCCAAAACAAAGATACAGACAGTTTTATGATGTTTATCATGAACCACATAAGGACCCTCCACAAAGTGTACATATATATATACGTCTAAATTAGAGACAAGCAGGACCAATTCATCACCCCCCCATGTTTTTTATTTTAATATTTAAAATTTATTTACTGTACCACCAAGTGTCTCTCCACCAACTGCCAGGTCTCATGGTATGGCTTGGATTGTCACTGTTGACATTTTTATTAAATTTATTGATCAGGTAATATAAATTACTTCCAGGTACACCTTTGTCCATGTTTTTGTTTTTAACCCCAAAGTGGGAGTAATTGTGAGTGTTTAAATAAAACCCACCATTCTGCCTCTTAGCTGAGAAGCAGCAAGAGAGTATGTAGTTGCTCAGAGAAGCTTATGGTTTCATTAGGTCCTTACCTACCTAGAGGAGCCTTGATGGGGCAGGTGAGCTTAAACTTCAATGGCCATTCAAGTGAACCAAAAGCTCTGATTGTGTTTTGTTTCACAAGGAATTATGAAGAACTGAGTGCGGATGACACTTTTTTTCTTGTTATGCTTTATACATGAACTGGGTTGTTACTCATGGACGTTGCAGCTGCCCTGGTGGGCATGGGCGCGACACCACTTTTTCTTTATTTTTTAAATTACAAACTACTATTAATATTTTTACAAAATAAATTATTATCTTAAAAATGGACCACAAAATATAAAACTCTTTATGCATGGAGATAATTAAGATCTACAGATCTAGACAGTATTGTCTTTTTTTTTTAATTTACAATTTGTCAGGATCGCACCTGGCCCGGGCCATGGTGGGACCCAAAGTTCAGGGGGGTCTGAGCCCAGTATGCAGGGGAACCCACACCTCAGTACCTTGATGGAAAGGATACTGGGTGATGCCAGAGTGCAGTAAAATGGATTAAACAGAGAGCAGTCAATAGGAGGTCCGAGGTCAGAGGATTGGCACAAAGCGGTGGTTGGTGGGCAAAACAGAGGGGTCTGGTACACGGTGAATCAATGAACATACAGAATGAACGTCTGAACAGATCAGGGGATAAACCAATACTGAGGTACTGCACATAGGAGGAAGAGGTCCTTTATGGACAAACAGGGGGTGTGGTTGTGTGTGTTTTGGTGCTTGACTTATTAACCCCTATCAGTGCTGGTAGTAGTGCTGACCAGGGGGCAGCATCTTTCATGGATCTGATGCATCAGCAGGCATGGTTCCTGACAGTACCACCATCGCAAGGGGAGGCCTCAGGACGACTCAGACTCGATTAGGTAGCTGGGAACCTGCGGGCAAGGGGAGAAAGTCCATGTACCTGATATCCGGTCCCAGGTGGGTATATCGATGGTGCCCTGTATGGTATAGGGATCCGGTTCTTCAGGTGAGGAATCTGGATGCTTTGGAGTATCATGACCATGTAGACTCCTAGCAACTGATGGGCATGGATAGGAGTCAGAGGTACCGGAATACATGGTGCCCACATATGCAGATGGCATTGGGGCAGACTGTACTGCATCTGGAGATATTTCAGCCAGGGGTCCTGTATTGTTGGTCTGAGTGCGTTTCTTCAGCTGGCGTCTCCTAGTCCTAGCCTTGGATGCCTTACAAGTCTCGCCCTCCAGGGTGCTCTGGACAGTAGAGTCGTCCATAATCATAGTGCCCACATGAGGAGGTGGCACCATGCTAGGGGTTTCTTCCCCAGGTCCTTCATCACCGGAGGAGTCACTGAGTGGCCTGAAGTCCTGCCAGGGTCTCAGATAGGAAGGAGTGGTGGTAGCCCCCACAAACCCCGTACGTTGACCTGGGGGTCCCCTGGAGCGCTGAGCAGTCTGTAACTGCAGCTCACCGTCAGAGTCCACGGTGTCCCAGTCTGCAGACCCAGGATCATATGGAAGACAGTGCCAGGAGGACGGTGGAGGTTCTTGCTGGCTGGGAGTGATAGGATCCACTGTCAGTGTCAATGTGGCAGCCGTGGACTGGCTTGCCGCTGCTCTGCTGTTCATTACCTTGTTTAATCTTGCCAGGACTTTCTTGCGTACAACAGTTCCTAGGGTTGCATATACACAATCCTGGTTTTGGGATTCTGGTCCCGTGGGGTTGTAGAGGAGGTTAACTGCAGCAGAATCAGGAATAGAAAAGGTACCCTGTATGCAGTAGGACCTTGGATCTTCTGGTGCGGGATTATTCCGCAATGCAGGGTTGGTGGTGGAAGCAGCTCTGCTGGGAAGGATCTGTCTGGGAGTCAGCCCTGGAGTCTGAATTGACATAACCTCCATGGGAGTTGGAGGCTCTGGCTCCACAGGTAAGGTGGTTTCAAAGTCCGTAGGAGTTATAGGCTCGTCCTCCTCTTCAGGGCTAGTCTCCAGAGACATTGTACCCCTGGGCACAGCGGGCACAGGAGATTTGGTGGGCAGATGCCTGCTGGAAGCAGGAGAGGGTGCAGGAGGCCTTCTGGGTGAGGGCTTGGAAACATGAACAGGCCTGGATTTCTTGGCTGGTTTGGGAGTTGCTGCACTTGCAGGCACTGGGACTGGCTGTGGGATTACAGCAGGGTTAAGCACAGGATCTTGCCTCTTGGGTGGTCTCACGGGACAATTCACAACCAGTGGGAGCCTGCCCCGCAATACATACATCGACCAGCGGCTTTCCTCCTGGCACGCTCCTCAGGAGACAGTGGGCCTTTATGCTTTCTCACAGGGGGAACACACACCTTGGTGGAGGGGTCTTTTAAGGAGTCTAGTACTTGCCATAGATCTTGCAGTACCACGCACAGTTGATAAGACATCTCCTCCAGGACTGGCAGTAACCCTGCGAGCTCAGTTGTTGACCTCAGTATTCTGTCAGGATCGCACCTGGCCATGGTGGGACCCAAAGTTCAGGGGAGTCTGAGCCCAGTATGCAGGGGAACCCACACCTCAGTACCTTGATGGAATGGATACTGGGTGATGCCAGAGCACAGTACAATGGATTAGACAGAGAGTAGTCAATAGGAGGTCTGAGGTCAGAGGATTGGCACAAAGCGGTGGTCGGTGGGCAAAGCAGAGGGGTCTGGTACACGGTGAATCAATGAACATACAGAATGAACGTCTGAACAGATCAGGGGATAAACCAATACTGAGGTACTGCACATAGGAGGAAGAGGTCCTTTATGGACAAACAGGGGGTGTGGTTGTGTATGTTTTGATGCTTGACTTATTAACCCCTATCAGTGCTGGTAGTAGTGCTGACCAGGGGGCAGCACCTTTCATGGATCTGATGCATCAGCAGGCATGGTTCCTGACACAATTTTTATTTTGTAAAATGTCATCAAGCAAGTAAAAATAAATGAGGGCCTCGCAGGGCCACACAAGGTCATCTAGGAGAACACAGCATAAGAAAAATAACAAACAAAGAAAAGAAAATACACAAATCAACCAGCAAGACAGTGACTTCGCAGGGCCAACCTATGCATAAACATAAAGTGTCAACAGCTAGACTGTGTAAAGTACAGCTACTGATATAAGAAAAGAACTAAAGAATTCGTCGGGAGAGTTTATCCATAAAAAAATAGGACAATTGAGTTTGCGGGGTGGGGGGCACCAGAGAGACCGGGATACATACAGAAAAAAAAAAGGTGGTGAGGGACTGCCAAAAATATTGTGGCATTCCCGGCTCGCCCCGGCAACCCAGATGAAACTGAGGGCCATGGAAGGGGCCACAAGCCTGGGAGACCTGGGGCCAAGGGGATGGACAGAGCCTAGGTAAGTATTGTGTCTTAACCCCTTCACTACCAAGTGTTTTTTGTTGAAAAAAATGTTATAATAATTGTTTGAAACATGGGATGTGAAGTTGACAATAATATATGGGGTGAAATTGAAGTTTTGCGCAGAAATTGTTAATTTGAGATAGTTAAAAAAATGTAAATAACGATAATTTGCTTATTTTTTATTTTTCATGTATTTCTTTATGCTTTTCAGAAATATTGTTGCAATGTAAGATTTTGAGTTCTAGATGTGTCCCTTATCTTACACAATTTCAAACGTGGTCTGCATAATTATCATACAGGCAGAAAAGACCTTTGCGCTAGATACAGTAACTGTGATAAAGATAAATAATAAAAATGTTGAAATCTCCTGCTTGTGGGGATTTGTAGTGATCATAATGAGATTGTTAGCAATGCAGCATCAAATGCATACCAATTGAATTAAATATAATATCTTTGTGACATAATGCCTGTGACAGACCCCATGGCACACCGACTATGTGCCTCTGTCAAGCTCTAGCTTTCTCCAAGCTGGATCCTGAAATCCAGCTTCAGCAGCCCCAAACCATCGCTACAATCACCAGGTATGACCAGTGTTTTAGAGTGCAAAACCAAGACTGACTCTTTAAAACACACAGCTAAACACAGTTGAGGGACAACCCCCCTTCAAGAATACATTAAAAGATATCAGATAACTTCAGTACAGGACAATAGGAAGAGACATTCATCACAATGGATTGTTTACCTATGGATTCTTATCTTAATCTGTCTGCTAGATCCTAGGGGGAAGGAGGAGGTTTGAGGGAATCAGGGTAAACAAAGGAATCTTCTTACAGCAACAGCAAGTGTACAATATACATACAGAGTGTGGGTAGATACAGAGAAGTACACTATACAGAGACAACATGACACTATATACACCCTGTTTCCCCGAAAATAAGACCTACCCCAAAAATAAGACCTAGTGTGTTTTTTTGATAACTGCGAAAATGTAAGACCTACCCCGAAAATAAGACCTAGTTGTAAGGCAACTTGAAGAGCCGCGGGAGACAATCAGTCATGCCGGCGCCAGAGGAAGCGAGGTGGCAGTGGAGGGAGCAAAGCCGCATAAGGCTTTGGTCACACCAGCGTTCTTTGAGCAGAAGGAACGTCTGTAAGAGTGGACGTTCCTTCCACTCTGAAGCCTGTCTGGCCACCTCGCTGAGCGTTTAGTGTGCTCAGTGCTACAAAGCGCGATCCTCCTATGGAGGATCGCGCTTTGTAGCCCCCATCTGCGTCCATCGTAACTTTTTGACGGGGAGGCTGAAATCACGTCCAATGGCAGTGCACGCAATTCATGCATGCACACGCACGCTATACGCAGGGAAGTGTGGTCACACGGATGCACTCAGTGCGTTCCTTCTGCTCAAAGAACACTCGTGTGACTGCAGCCTTAGCAGATGCTTCCTCTACTGCTGGCTCCTGTCACAGGCGGAGTGATTGCTAGACGTACACCGCCAAAAAAACCCCACCAATATAAAAAGAAAAAATAAGACCTACCCCGAAAATAAGACCTACAGGGTTATTCAAAGAGATTCGAAAAGTCACCGCACGTTCGGTGACTTTTCGTTCTCTTCAATTCGGTGCAAATCGGCTTTCCCATTTCAGCTACCCTGCGGTGTTTTCAGCAAGCAACACAGGGCTGTCAAAATGCAGGGAAAAGCTGCCGAAAACCCGCCGAAAAGCCATCGAAAACCTGGCGAAAACCCGACGAATGCACGCCGAAAACCCGCAATAACATCTGGATTAACCTGTCGAAGACGTCGGAAAAACCCGAGCAGGAGCCGATCACACGCAGGGAAGCCACTGGAAAAAGCCGACACCGCAGAAGAAGGCAGTGAATAAATTAGCAAAACAGTTTGTATGAATGATTGAAAAGTGAAACGCTGTTTGCAAAGAAACTACTGAGCGAAAATTTCTGAAATTTACATATGAGGTCCAGGGAATGATAAGAAAAAGGGCTGTTACAGAAAAAATAAGTAAACTTAAAAAGAATTTGACTTTTTAAAAAAAAAAAAAAAAATGCTTAAAATATCCTAAAAAAATCTATAAATAAAGAGACTCTTTACTGCAGAATTTTATAATGAACAGTTTATTAGATATTGAATTAAAACGGGAATATTTTTAACATTGAAGCCTATGGGATTCTATTGAATAAACTTGCCAAATTAAACCACCGAATGGCAGGGCAATTCGGGAACCTTTCACTGCTGGTTTGTGTTCGCTGAATAGCCGAAGCAGTGCTTTTTTATGGGGATTTCACTGCCCTCGAACAGGCACCGTATGTGCAGGCAATTCGCCAACATTTGGCGTATTGCCTGCTCTCTGAATAGCCGAATGGCCAAGAAAGGTAACCAAACGCTGATTTTCAGAGTTCGGTTACCTTTCTCCAGCCATTCGGATCTCTTTGAATAACCCTGCTCGTTTGTTTTTTGGGGGGCCAAAAAAATATAAGACAGTGTCTTACTTTTGGGGAAACACGGTAAATACATAGGGAGTAGTACACATACACAGTTCAACATAAATCCTGGATTTCCTGGGCAATCCATTTGGCAAACCCCAGGTAGCACCGTGGTCCATAGTCAGTAGGAAGGAGGCTAGCACCCAGGCTCCTCCAACTGCCACAGTGACAGCTGAGTCTGTCACAATGCCTGTATATGAAGATTATAGTAACACCTTATATCTGCACTGTACAGGGGATTTCAGTCACTATAAGCCCTTGAATCAAATCCCTGTACAGCAGTGAGTGACCCCACAGCTCTCCCTGTATTCTGACCTCTCGCTGGATACTGTAACGCAACAGTAATGTATTTGAACTTTTTGTTAAAGTGAGGTTTAGGGCTGCAATTTGCAAATGGTTTTATGTCTCTCCAGGGTGCTTGGAGAGATATAAACCAAAGGATTTCATTTATCCACAGGGGACACAATAATCTTGCTTTAAAAAGGTGTGCAAATGGTATTTTGATATGCTAATTAACGCCTTTCAATGAATTACAATGCAAAATTGAAGTAACTCGATTTTTGGTGTGAATGGGTTACGGCAGATAAACATACATCCAGAAAATGTAGGTGGGGTCCTAAATGGAGTGCATCATGGATAGAACCACACCTTATTTGTCAGTGCCTGGATACATCCGCCTTTTCTCAAGAGGCATTCCCATCAATGGCAGGTTCACTTATCAATATCAATTTGCATTGTATTATTTTTTTTTAATTGTACATCTTGCTTCTAGCTTTGCTTTGCTAGCTTGCAGATAAAATCCCTGACAACAGCAGTGATTAATTAACAATGGTGACTTTTACATTATAAATATGTTGATTAATTTGGCAATAATGAAGTCTGGAAGGTTTGATAAGTCATATTATATATTGTGAAGTGTGTTTTTTTCCACTTAACATTAAATAAGCATTGCAGACATTGTCACATACGCAACGGCAAATGCATTCTTGATGGAGGCAGCTAATCATTGTCATGCAACTACTGTTAAATTGGGAAAGCGTCTAGTACATTGTTAGGGAAGCCAATTAAGCATAACTTATGTTCATCCTAAAGAAAATAAAGCGGTACTTCATTCTTGCTTTGCTTTAACATAATCAGTGGCGGAATCTAGAGGGAAATTATTGTAATTAATGCAGAGATTGGTCAGTCTAACTAAACAATAAGGTTTACACTGCTTTGTAAAATGTTCGCATTCCTTCAGATCAGGGGCGTAACTAGAAATCACAGGGCCCCATAGCAAAATCTTGTATGGGCCCCACCGCCTGCAACCTAACCCCCCCCCCCCCACCGCAGCCTACCCCTCACACACAAAAAATGAACTAATGCCATTGAACAACACATTGCTACACCCCCAGAATTATACACTGCAGACCCCAGAATTATATACACACTGCAGACCCCAGAATTATATACACAGCAGAGACCCAGAATTATATACACAGCAGAGCCCCAGAATTATATATACACAGCAAACCCCAGAATTATTTACACAGCAGACTCCAGAATTATATATACACAGCAGACTCCAGAATTATATACAAAGCAGAGCTCCCAGAATTATATAGACAACAGAACCCCCAGAATGATATATACAGCAGACCCCAAAATTATATACACAGCAGAACCCCCAGAATGATATACACAGCAGACCCCCGAGAATTATATATACAGCAGACCCCCAGAATTATATACAAAGCAGAGCTCCCACAATTATATAGACAACAGAACCCCAGAATAATATACACAGCAGACCCCAGAATTATTTACACAGCAGACTCCAGAATTATAGATACACAGCAGACCCCCATAATTATATACAAAGCAGAGCTCCCAGAATTATATAGACAACAGAACCCCAGAATGATATATACAGCAGACCCCCAGAATTATATACACAGCAGACCCCAGAATAATATATACAACAGACCCCAGAATTATATATACACAACAGACCCCCAGAATTATATACAAAGCAGAGCTCCCAGAATTATATAGACAGCAGAACCCCCAGAATGATATACACAGCAGACCCCCATAATTATATACACAGCAGACCCCCAGAATTATATATACAGCAGACCCCAGAATTATATATACACAGCAGTCCCCCAGAATTATATATACACAGCAGTCCCCCAGAATTATATATACACAGCAGTCCCCCAGAATTATATACAAAGCAGAGTTCCCACAATTATATAGACAGCAGAACCCCAGAATGATATACACCGCAGACCCCCAGAATTATATACACAGCAAACCCCACAGAATGATATACACAGCAGACACCAGAATTATATATACACAGCAGACCCCCAGAATTATATACACAGCAGACCCCCCAGAATTATATACACAGCAGAACCCCCAGAATGATATAAACAGCAGACCCCCAGAATTATATATAGACAGCAGACCCCCCCAGAATGATATAGACAGCAGAACCCCCAGAATGATATACACAGCAGAACCCCCAGAATTATATATACACAGCAGACCTCAGAATTATATAGACAGCAGACCCCCCAGAATTATATAGCCAGCACACCCCCCAGAATTATATAGACAGCAGACCCCCCAGAATTATATAGACAGCACACCCCCAGAATTATATAGACAGCAGACCCCCAGAATTATATATACACAGAACAGCAGACCCCCAGAATTATATGCACAGGACAACAAACCCCCAGAATTATATACACATGACTACACTCTTCATTTTATTGACCCTGCACACTCATTTCATTAACCCCTTACACTTATTTAATTAACCCCCCCACACATACACTTCATTTCATTAAAGCCGCCCCCACTTTTAACCCCATCCCACACTCTTCATCTCATTAACCCCCTCCCACACTCTTTGTTTCCTTAAAGTCCCCCCTCCTCATTTCCCGGTGAATTAAAGGACTGTTTGGGGTGAATGGATGGATCGGTGGATGGATGAATGGAAAGAAGAAAGTTGCAGAGAGCAGAGTGTAAGCTTTCAACGCAATGTGATGGCAACCTTCCTGGTAATAGCTTGTGTGGTGTCTGGACAGATTACACTGAGAGGCTTTAAACAGGTTTAGCAAAGCTAACACTTGGGCAAATGGGAAAAGGGCAGTCATTGCATATACCATAGAAGAGCAAATATCTAAACATCAATAGAGTGCACCATATGCTACACTGGTCCCTGAAGGTAACGCTCATGTCACCTCACCAGTACTTTAAGTAAAGATTTAGAGTTGAGAACCTTCATGCAAAATCTAGGCTAAATATATTAACTACTTTGTAAGATCCCTCCATTGGAACTTTCCTCTCCGAACTTTATTCCACTTTACATATTACATTCAGGTGACTCAAGTATTGGTTTGTACTATTTCATACATAATCCCTCCTCCTTGAAGAGTTGTGTGGGCATGTCATTTAGAAGTTATGTTGATGTGCAAAGTCTGTGATACTGTAAGCAGTGCAATTAAAGGTCATTTCAAAATGAATTGTGCTTGTCATAAAACTGCCTGTAAAAGTGCTGAGGGATTTGGGTGAAGAGCAACATTCTAGAAGTGGAATGCTAGGCAGCAACATTCCACCGGTTTCCATGGTGACTGAAATTATTTTCGAATCTATGCCCAGGCCTTCTCCTTATCCATAACACCATGTTTTACCTTGTAAAATATCTAAGTTTAGTAGAGGAACGGGGACATCCAGGGCCATAAATGCCAGGAACTAAAAGGTTGTGATTTCATTTAGTGGGAATTCGTAGGAGTGATGTGCAGAGCAAAGCAGGGAAAGTCCTGCGTGCCACCTCTCTCCTCCATCTGCCTGTGGTGGAGTCGGCGTGCTGGGAGGAAGTGACGTCATATCACTGCGCCGCAGAGCACAGTAGCAGGCAGCTGCAGGAGGTCTTGTGGCAGCGCTCGGCGGCCAGTAATTCAGACACCGGCAAGGAAGCGGGTCCCACTGAGCGGCGGGCGGTCGCCCCCTGGAAAATGCCGCCAAAATACACCACTGGCTGGGCTGCCGGGCCCCACTTGGCTGCGGGCCCCATAGCGCCCGCGTGGGTCGCTATGGCGGTAGTTCCGCCATTGCTTCAGATAACTATTAGTTTGCCAACATTTTCATACACCAATACCCTGCTGCTAGACGTAAATGTTATTTTTTTATATTACTGGACAACTGAAGACCCCAGATTCACAAGTCTTGAAATATAGATATTGATGACTTTAGTGTGGCAGAGAAGTTGGTGGCACAAGGACTAAATTGAGACCCCTCCCCCAAAATATTTGCAAATGGAAATTATTTCCAGTTGATATTGGATAAGGAAAAAACAATGGCCCATTTCCATTACTAGGTCTGGCACATCACTTTAGAATATTCTTTATGCAACTTGTAACGCTCCATTATGTATGAGTTATAGGTCACACAAGTATACTATTATAGTATATAGTTATAACAGGAATACATCTTTTATTAGTAATGTAAACAATCGGGATTTCTGTCATGGTAGGTGGACTCATAAGTATTGGATTAAGGATTATTCAGTCTAAATAGAGGTTGTTTACAACTGTTAAGGCTAGGGACAGATGAGCGCATTTTCTGCGGCCACCGTCAAAATGTACGTCGATGCGTGCGCACGCATTTTTTCACGGAATACGCTTAAGTGGTCAGACGACCACAGTCGCAGGTACTCACCAACGCAATTCTAGGGAAATCCGGCTGTTTGAACGTTATGTAGGCCGCACACTAGCAGCGTCTGACGTCTCCTAATCACGCACACACGCTGCCATGCGGCCGCAGCGCACTCTGTACGTCTGTAGCAGCGGTTTCACGTTCTGAGAAAAATGCGTTCATTTGCCGGTTGCGTGGTGTCGGCGCACTTTTGTACGCACGTACTGCGTATATTGGCCGTCATTGGCCGTTATGTGCTGCTACTGCTGCCGTGATTTAGTGCGCCTGCACGCGCGTTCCGACTGCCCCACTCTGACCCTAGCCTAACCAGTTTACTTTTGGCCACTGGGCCTCAAAAGTGCTTTGAGGCCCCAACATATTTGTAGGGAGAACTTGATATTTGTGACCAAGTCTATTGACAGCTGTGGGAAGTGAGATGGGCATTTCATGGGGCACGCAATGCTAGTTTTCAATTACAATGCAAGACTAGAAGAGTATTCATGAAAAAATGTATTATTCTCCTGTAAATGTTGACCAATTTTACCATCAGGTAAAAGCAATGAACATCTGTGGCTTATATGGAGATATTTGATGTTTGATGCATGGCTCCTGTAAAACAGATGACCAGCTCATCCATCCCTAAGGGCAGACCTGACTTTTAGTCCTTATTGACTCCCTTTAAGAACAGATGGTGCCATCTTCCTCATCAACTATAATACATAGGATGATATATTATAAAAATGAGAGCATTTTGTTACCATTTAATTGGCATGATCTTCCATGCTTGGTTTTGGGGAGATGCAATTAATGTATAAAATATCTGTATTAACACACAGCTTTGTTCTCAAGACCTGCACTTTAAGACCTATACATCCGTATCTATGACATTACTAAGCCCCTGTTTCAATGGGATGTATTCTGTTAACATTGTAAAGTTTACATCCATGGATTGTAAAGCTTGTAACGGCATAGGCTATATAAAAGGAAGGGAATAAAATGGACATTTCTCATTAAGATGCTCGGGTCTCCGTGCCCTTTAAATGCACAGCCTGCTTCCAGCCAATTTTGACCTGAGCAGAAAAGCAATAACGATTCTGTGGATTGTCAGTATGTTGAGTTGTCATGACAACAATCAGAATATAGCGTATGGATCAGTACGGTCTAATTTTGAAATCATTTTATTTTTTTAATCTTTTTGCACTATATAAAACCAAGACATAAACTATTTGTCTTACAAATCCCTCAAACTTTGCATTTTGTATAATAAAATTTATGTATTCGATGCTTATTCTTCCAGATTTGTTCTACCATATCTTAGTAGTACTGAATATCAGAAAAATTGTTTCTTTATTACTGCGGCAATAGGAATTTGTAAAAAATGAGCAGTCATTTACATGCAAAGAAGAAGAGATTTTAAGACAGCAGCCCAGCTGCATAAAAAGTATATCTTGAGAGATCTATATATATGTTAGCACTTTGTATATGTCAGCATTTAATTAAACAAGGAATTGTGACTTTAAATCGCTATGTATGGCAATTATTATAGTTTGTTTTCTGAGTTAGTTTAGAGATCTTTATAATAATCTATTTTTTAAGAGCCCCCCTATGTTTAACAATGTTAGAGTATTGCTGTATACAGATTGACCGAGGTCTGATAAGTAAGAGGTTAATAGTGACTATTCCATCTGCTGAATGAGGTTTTTCGAATTGTTTGTTAATTGATGGCTTGCACATATGTATATAAGAAGTCTATGGGAGTGCTTGGATTAGGCATGACTAAGGCTAGGGTCAGACGAATGCATTTTTCACGTGCGTTTAGCCGCACGAAATCACGGCCGTGCTAGCAGCAAATGACGTCCAATGCCGGGGAACATACGACGAACGGCCGCACGAAAGTTCGTCCGTGCAACGCAAGTGGAAAACAAACTCATTTTTTCGAGAACGCAGAACCGCTAGTCCTGACGTACAGAGTGCACTGCGGCGGCATAGTGGCGTGTGTGCGTGATTAGGAGATGTCAGACGCTACACACGTCCGGCCAACATAACGTCCAGACGCAAAAAGGGTTTTATTGATGATCCGTACAAAATCACGGACGAAAATGCGCATCGTATGACCGCTATCGCGTATTCCGTGAAAAAATACGTCCATTCGTTGGAACGCACTTTTTCACGGACAACGTGAAAAATGCGTTCGTCTGACCCTAGCCTAAGGCACTTCGTGGAAACGTCGCTTGAATCCAGTACCCCTGTGGCCGCTCCACAATAAATATTTTTATATGGTCAAGCTCCTGGTGTGACCCGTTGATTTTTGGTATACATTATTGGTCGACTGCAGATCCCAGACAGTGGAGCACCCCGGCACCGACCTGGCATTTGGTGAGTCCCCCGTGTTAGCCACGCCGTGTTTGACTTTCCTTGTTGTTTTATGAGAGGGGGGACTCAATTTTAGCCACTTACAGGGTAATTCAAAGAGATTCGAAAAGTCACCGCACGTTCGGTGACTTTTCGTTCTCTTCAATTCGGTTCCTTTTGCCGATCCCATTTCGGTGACCCTGCGGTGTATTCAGCAAGCACCACAGGGTCCCCGAATTGCAGGGAAAAGCTACTGCAAACCTGACGAAAACTAACCGCAAAACCTGCCGAATGCACTCTGAAAACCCACAAAAACATCTGGATTAACCTGCCGAAAACCACGGAAAAACCCGAGCAGGAGCCGATCACCCGCAGCAAAGCTGCCGTAAAAAGCCGAGACGCAGAGTGAAATGAATAAATTAGACAAACAGTTTGCATGAATGTTTGAAAAGTGAAACACTGTTTGCAAAGAAACTACTGAGCGAAAATGTCTGAAATTTACATATGAGGTCCAGGGAATGATAATAAAGAGGGCTGTTACAGAAAAAAAATGTAAACTTAAAAAAATAAAAAAATTAAAATAATTTAAATATCCTAAAAAATCGATAAATAAAGAGACTCTTTACTGCAGAATTTTATAATGAACGGTTTATTAGATATTGAATTAAACCGGAATATTTTTAACATTGAAGCCTATGGGATTCTCCTGAATAAACTTGCCGAATTAAACCACCGAATGGCAGAGCATTTCGGGAACCTTTCACTGCTGGTTTGTGTTCTCTGAATAGCCGAAGCAGTGCTTTTCATGGGGTTTTCACTGCCCTCGAACAGGCACCGAACAGGCACCGTATGTGCAGGCAATTCGCCAGGATTTGGCGAATTGCCTGCTCTCTGGATAGTCGAATGGCCAAGAAAGGTAACCGAACGCTGATTTTCAGCGTTCGGTTACCTTTCTAAAGCAATTCGGATCTCTTTGAATTACCCTGTTTGTTTTTAGACTTGTAGACATACAACAGGCAAAGGCATAGAATTATCAGAACAATTGGCCATTCTTCCTGGAAATAAATTGCAATATTTGTAAATAATAATTTTATAAAAATATAATTTTACTTATTCTAGAGAGAAGTGGTCCTATTCGCAATGAGCCGTTATGATTAAGCCAGCTAATAATAACAACTCTCTTCATTTCTATAAGAAGTGTTAATTTGTGGGCAGCAGGACCAGCGATTCCAAGGTCACTGTCAGCTTGCGCAGTAGCTATTTTCTAAGGAACCAGATGTGCACAGTTAGCAACCTGTACAATACAGCCACTGATAGAGCGGCTAGACTAGTGATACAGCACTCTCACAGCATTGGGATTGGCACCAGACTGATTGGAGATCTTCACAATGAAATATTGGCAAACAAACAACAGGATGGTTGAGGAAAATAATAATTCAGGCAAAGTCATGTCCATACAACAAAGCAGAGGTCACAATGGCAGGTGGTGGTCAGTGTAGTCAAAGGGTTAAGCAGAGGTCAGCAACGAGAAGGCAATCAAGAGTAATAGGCAAGAGAGTACACAGGAGCAGCTCTAAAAGGCAAAAGAAACGAGCAATGACTCACCCCTCTTGTGGGTCTTTATACAGTTGTGTTCAAAATTATTCAACCCCCACTGAAATTGAGTGTTTTGGCCAGTTTGACATTGATTTTGATCATTCAGTCATCTTGCTTACAATTAAATCAAAGAGGCACGTGTAGGTCAGACAAATATAACATAATATTTATAATGAAATAACCACAAATGTCTTTTCTGTGCTCACATCATTATCAGTTTTATTCAACCCCCAAGTGACATTCAATCTTAGTACTTAGTACAACATCCTTTTACAGTTATAACAGCTTTTAAACGTGAAGCATAGCTTGACACAAGTGTCTTGCAGCGATCTACGGGTATCTTCGCCTATTCGTCATGGGCAAAAGCCTCCAGTTCAGTCACATTCTTAGGCTTGCGCACTGCAACTGCTTTCTTTAAGTCCCACCAGAGGTTCTCAATCGGATTTAAGTCAGGTGACTGCGATGGCCACTCCAAAATGTTCCAGCCTTTAATCTGCAACCATGCTCTAGTGGACTTGGAGGTATGCTTGGGATCATTGTCCTGTTGAAAGGTCCAACGTCTCCCAAGCCTCAGGTTTGTGACGGACTGCATCACATTGTCATCCAATATCTCCTGGTACTGAAGAGAATTCATGGTACCTTGCACACGCTGAAGCTTCCCTGTACCTGCAGAAGCAAAACAGCCCCAAAGCATGATTGACCCCCCCGCCATGCTTCACAGTAGGCAAGGTGTTCTTTTCTTCATAGGCCTTGTTCTTCCTCCTCCAAACATAGCGTTGATCCATGGGCCCAAACAGTTCTAATTTTGTTTCATCAGTCCACAGAACACTATCCCAAAACTTCTGTGGTTTGTCCACATGACTTTTGGCATACTGCAGTCGACTCTTGGAGACAGCAAGGGGGTGCGCCTGGGAGTTCTGGCATGGAGGCCTTCATTACGCAGTGTGCGCCGTATTGTCTGAGCTGAAACTTCAGTACCCACATCTGACAAATCTTTTCTCTGTTCCTCAGCAGTCACACGGGACTTTTCTCCACTCTACGCTTCAGGTAGCGCACAGCAGTCGAAGTCAGCATCTTCTTTCTGCCACGACCGGTAGCGTTTCAACAGTGCCCTTTGCCTTGAATTTGCGAATGATGCTTCCTATGGTCTCTCTTGGTATGTTTAACATCTTTGCAATCTTCTTATAGCCATTGCCCTTCCTGTGAAGAGTAATCACCTCTTCTCTTGTCTTCCTGGACCATTCTCTTGACTTCACCGTGTTTGTAATCACACCAGTAAATGTCTAGAAGGAGCTGAGTATCACAGTCATTTTAAAGCTGCCTAATTGGTGCTTATTATGCTTTATTGCTGCTCCGTGACATCCACAGGTGTTTTCAATACCTGATTGAAAACACTTGAATGAACCTCTATTCTTCAGAGTGGTAGTCTTTAAGGGGTTGAATAATTGTGTCAATGAAGAATTCACAAAAGAAACATTTACTACTGTATTACAAAACCAATTGATGTCATTTTAGTTGCATATGGTTCTTTAAAAAGTCCTTGTAGGATTTCATTCTGAATACAATTACAAATGTACATTAAATTCCCTAAAACCCTTTACAGCATTGGGGGTTGAATAATTTTGAACACAACTGTACCTTGGGCAAAATGAGCAGGGTGGTGTTGTCACCGGGCACTCCAAGGCCTGACTTCCAAGTATATCGTTGTAATGCACTGTGGCATCTGCATGTTGACCCTGACGTTTTAGGGGAGCGCCCAATCCTGCCCTGAGAGCTTCATTCTCTTGGGCAGCCAGCCAAGATAAGGATTTCTGCAACCCTTGGTTATCAGGATAGGCAGGCTGAGCAGACTCTACAGATTGAGACCCCGCTGAACATGGTGGAGGCGGTCTCCTTGCACCCTGCAACATGAAATGGGCAGGTGTGGAGACTGATGCCGGGAGGGAGCCATGACAATTGCTTGTCATTCTCATCAGGAGCCAGTATACATGGAAAACTACGTGTTTACGGAAAAAAGAGTAACTGGGTTAAATCATTTTGCATTAACTGGTCATTTGGCAAAGAAGGCAAAGGAATACAATAATGTTGGGGAACAAGGAAACTTTTACCCCAAGAATGGAATACAGGGTGATTCACCCTAACCCAGTTTTTTTTGTAGATAGTAAATTAATTAATGGAAATTAATGAGAGTTTCAGGAAACATACGTTCTCATATGTTGAGCACATCCCATCACAACAAGTGCTGGAAGTGGTCACCGTTCTCTCTTAAGCACACGTCAATATGCCACTTCAAGTTGTTGCTAGCGCATCTCAATACAGCATCACATGTTTTCTATATCATTCCCGATATGATAAAGTGTCAACTGTAAGGCACTTGTTACAATACACTCGGTCCTTCAGATAGTTCATCAAAAAGAGGTCCGGCTAGTATGATCTATAGACTTGGGTGGCCACAGATCTTTGGAAGCAACAATAATAACTGGATTGTCACCTGTGTGGCGTGTCCTGTCATCTTCCTGGAAGTACCCGTGTGTCAGATACAAAGTATACACCATTTTGTTCCAAGTGAGTGATGTTCTTATGGATATGCTACCACAAGTGGTGCACTCCCAGCACATTCTGTGATAGAAAGTGCTCAACATAAGGGTTTGGTCTACATTAATCCTGCTGTATTTTTGTTCTTGCAAATGTGCAGACCAATTTGTTGCATAAATCCCTACCTGTATATAAATAAATATTTAAATGCCTTTTTAATAGATATATGGACCAAGGATGGCATTGGCATCTAGCTTTGTCAAAGAAGCACTAAATAGTAGGGAATGATAAAAGGATCACAATTATTTGAAAAATCACAGTCAATTCCAAAATGTCTATTCCTCACTTTTTTTAAGACTCACCAACTTGGTTTCACCTTAAAAAAAAGGTACAAATAAAGCCACGGAGTTGTCTTTCTTGTTGTCATAGAGAAGCACTGGGGACATATGGTGCATGCAGGACTTCCACTCATTATACCAACAAAATGTTTCCCATTCCATCTTTATTGGGAGCTTTCAGGTAACTTGCTTAATTGCTTGACTTGCCAGCCGATGAACCAGTGAGTTGTTTGACCTCATCTGAATAAACTCTTCACCCACTGGCCATGGGTGGTAAATGTAGAAGTGAAGGGTGTTTCCCCTATTCGTTAATTTCCCCCCATCCCACAGACCAGAAGACAGAGGTCAGGAGTGGGAGACTGGCCACTGGAGAGGGTTCAATTAAATAATTAGTTGTGTGGTAACAAGTCTCTGTGCGTGAAAAACAAAATATTTTGTTCACATTTTGACAAACTGAATAAATGGTCCACTAAAATTCTGGCAAATCTAAATTATGAGCCAAGGGCCCTTGTCTGATGTTGCTTTTATGTGTAATGACGCTAGCGTCACTGGGCGGGGGGTGCGGCTCGCACCAGGTGACACCCGCCCTTAGGGTGACACAAAGCAACGGCAGTGCTCCCCCCGATTAGATCCTGCCGGCGGCCGCGTGCTTTTCCCTCCTACGGGCGGCCGCCAGCATGACTATCTGCCGCTCAAGAATATACGTATCTGGTGGCGCGATGGTAATCGCTTCTCGGGATTCAGGTGTTTCTCATAATTGCATCATCCACATGGATATTATATAAAAAGGAAGCAAAAAACATATAATAGTGCAGAGTGTATTAATGGAATATTAGAAAAATGGTGTTGAATTATTCCACTCACAAATATAGAGCCCTATCACTGGCTCTGAGTGGTTGAATGCATCTGGGTCTTTTTTCTTCTTTTTACTCTGAAAGTGACCCACACCTTATACAATCGGTAGTTCCTCTTATTCGTCGGATATAGGAGGAAACATAGAGACAAATAAACTTTCTTGTGCAGATCCACCAATCAAATCATAAAATAATACAGATGGAGTGTCAACTAACATTTGGTGGAGCTTTTAGCCAAGATCTAGGTGGTATAGCCTGTGGACTTGTTAATGGGTCAGATCCACAAAAACCCCAAAAGATTCCAGGACATAGGGACAAATAAATAAAAAATTCTTTAATAAAACATAAAATAAAATATATATAAATCTGGCGCAGCCAGATAGCCAGGACGCGTTTCGCCAAGTTCTATGGTTTACAGGTATTTCTAAACAGACCATATATATAGTGTCCTCTTGATAGTAAAATTGTCCCCACATGTTCCAGTTCGTAGTTGGCATGCGTTCCACGCCTCTAATTGTAGACTCCTTGTGTTGCGGTGGACGCCGCCATCTTGCGCATGCGTTTCGGCAATGTTTGCGCTTCACCCTGCGTTTCACGTGGTATTTCCGGTTTGTAAATGCGTTCCACCTACGCATTGTGCTATGTGCCAAATAGAGCAGTCCTCTGTTTCCTTCTCCGTTTACACAGTACATCTCCTTCTTTATCTTTGGTGGTGGTGCGCTGGCGCTAGGTGGTCTGTTTGGTGGTTTCGGGGCTGTTCTTTTTCTGTGTGTTGGTTCCTGTCTGCCGCTCTGGATCCCCTCTAGTTCAGCATCTGGGCCAACGTTGACTGGATGATATGGTTACACCATATATATAAGTGATTCATAGTTTAATATTAGTTTTACAACAATTCTGTTTAGTCATTAATTTGGAAATACAGAATTGTTGTAAAACTAATATTAAACTATGAATCACTTATATATATGGTGTAACCATATCATCCTGTCAACGTTGGCCCAGATGCTGAACTAGAGGGGATCCAGAGCGGCAGACAGGAACCAACACACAGAAAAAGAACAGCCCCAAACCACCAAACAGACCACCCGGCGCTAGCGCACCACCACCAAAGATAAACTAAGAGATGCATTCTTTATCTTTGGTGGTGGTGCGCTGGCGCCGGGTGGTCTGTTTGGTGGTTTCGGGGCTGTTCTTTTTCTGTGTGTTGGTTCCTGTCTGCCGCTCTGGATCCCCTCTAGTTCAGCATCTGGGCCAACGTTGACTGGATGATATGGTTACACCATATATATAAGTGATTCATAGTTTAATATTAGTTTTACAACAATTCTGTATTTCCAAGTTAATGACTAAATGATATGAATATGACAGTCATAAATTACTGAGTAACACATTTTGCATGTAAGTTACTTTGTTCTAACAATAGCACATTTGATAATCATACATAGCAGATTTAATATATCTGCTCAATATTATATTCACACTATTGTTTATTACTTAGTCTCACTGCCGAGGAATTAGAGTGAATCTATGAGTATGCACAAATCCGTCCCATTTCCCAATATGACACAGGGTTGGGAGGATTCCAATAAAGCGGACTATCGGTACCGCAAGGACCTAATCTGTTTTTTCTCCAGATAGGGCTATATCTATAAATTTATATTGTGGATTATAGTTGCAAGACAGCACTGTGTAAACGGAGAAGGAAACAGAGGACTGCCCTATTTGGCACACAGCGCAATGCGTAGGTGGAACACATGTACAAACCGGAAAAAACGCGTGAAACGCAGGGTGAAGCGCAAACATTGCCGAAACGCATGCGCAAGATGGATGCATCCACCGCAACACAAGGAATCTACAATTCGAGGCGTGGAACGCACTTCCAACTATGAACTGGAACATGTGGGGACAATTTTACTATCAAGAGCACAATATATATATATGGTCTGTTTAAAAATACCTGTAAACCAGCCGAGGAAGCCATAGAACCTGGTGAAACGCGTCCTGGCTATCTGGCTGCGCCAGATTTATATATATTTTATTTTATGTTTTATTAAAGAATTTTTTATTTATTTGTCCCTATGTCCTGGAATCTTTTGGGGTTTTTGTGGATCTGACCCATTAACAAATCCACAGGCTATACCACCTAGAGCTTGGCTAAAAGCTCCACCAAATGTTAGTTGACACTCCATCTGTATTATTTTATGATTTGATTGGTGGATCTGCACAAGAAAGTTTATTTGTCTCTATGTTTCCTCCTATATCCGATGAATAAGAGGAACTACCGATTGTATAAGGTGTGGGTCACCTTCAGAGTAAAAAGAAGAAAAAAGACCCAGATGCATTCAACCACTCAGAGCCAGTGATAGGGCTCTATATTTGTGAGTGGAATAAATTCAACACCATTTTTCTAATATTCCATTAATACACTCTGCACTATTATATGTTTTTTGCTTCCTTTTTATATAATATCCATGTGGATGATGCAATTATGAGAAACACCTGAATCCCAAGAAGCAATTACCATCGCGCTACCAGATACGTATATTCTTGTTTGTTGTCACATTGGTTTGGGGGAAACCTCTATATATCTGGTTTGGCATTGGGATACTGGTGTTGGCACATACTTGGGCGCTAACCATTTTTTCTGCATTACTATCTGCCGCTCGCCTGGGGTTCTATACATCAGCCAGCCGCGATCTCTGGTGTGGTCTGGGGCAATATATTATTTTATTTACTTCTAAAGTATTTTACCAGGAAGGATACATATCCATGTGTGAGCTGGTCTGGGGGCATATATCCATGTGTGAGCTGGTCTGGGGGCATATAACCATGTGTGAGCTGATCTGGGGCAATATATCCATGTGTGAGCTGATCTGGGGCAATATATCCATGTGTGAGCTGATCTGGGGCAATATATCCATGTGTGAGCTGGTCTGGGAGCATATATCCATGTGTGAGCTGATCTGGGGGCATATAACCATGTCAGCTCCTAATCATTCAGGACTCAATCAGCTACTACTGTCCCGGAGTCAAAATAGACCTGGTAATAGTGAGTTGTTAAGGGATATCATCTCGCGCCATTTTTTTCCCCTTAGCGGCTTCCTGATAACGGCATAGGGCCCCATATTTTTGCAGGTGCTCTGACTTGTTTCCAAACTTGAGGTAAACTTAACCAGAGTAACAACTCCATAGACTTTAATTGGCTTTGGTAAAATTACCAGAATTCTGCTTTCATTTACAACAGGCTTGGAATCTAGCTCCACCTTTCAATACAGAGTTCATGAAACAAACTATGTGACTGCATTTTCATCAGCCCATTAAAGATGAGGTTCCATTTGCAAAATATATATTTCCAGTTCTTTCTTTTTGCAGCTAATTGGGAATGCATCTAATTAACACGCTGCCCTTTAGCAGCATAAAGTTATATTGCTGGACATAAGGACAGATGCATCATAATTAAGTCATTGGACAGAGGTATAATGATTAACCTCTTAATATTGTTTTGCGAAGATTGTTCTCACTCTCAAACCCCCACTTTACACTGTTTCAGCTCCGAAAGAAAAAGTGTGATGTCCGTGAGCAAAATACATTGATTCAGTGGAGACTGTAACATGCCAAAAGCAAAAAAACAAAATTAGGAAAATCTCGTTGTCAGTGCTAGGCTCTCGTGGCTTACAATGCATAATTTGTCTAGACAGAAAACTATTAAAAATGTCTGTACTAAAGTCCAGGCTCCATTCTGGCTCCTGCTTGAAATAACCTTGTCACGGAGTGCCATCCAGATTGGAAAAACTATACAATTGAAATGCAGATCAAATGGAGTCAGATAGGATTCCTGATTTCATTGATAATCTTCTCAATGGCATTTATCGTGACAAGAGACAAGTACATATTGGGCCAAATTAATAAACTAACACTAAATTTAGGCCTTTTCCAAACCTAGTTCCCCATTCTTGAATCAAATAAATTGCCGTGGTAATTCTACGTGTAATATTATTATACATTTTAACCACTTGGCTGCTAAGGACGCGCTGAGCACGTCTAGCCAAGTGGTTCTCCTGTGCAGAGGACGTGCTGAGTGAGTCCTTGCACAGGAGGCAGTGATCGTCTGGGATTCTGTCCGATCGCTGCGGGCCCCGGTGCGGGCTGACATCCTTGATGTCAGCCCAGTCTCTGGGACCCCGGCGGGCACGATAGACGTCATCCCGATCCGTGCAGGCCAGAATCTAAAGGCAGGCACCGCTTTGAAGGGCACAGCCTGCCCTCCTAAGCGGTGCCTGTCTTTAACCCCTTGGGGGCTGGATTGCGATTCGGCACCAACAGGTGCCAAATCGCAGTCCCCTCCCGGAGCTGGCCCACATCTTGTATGTCGGCCAAGCTTCCAGGATCTCCCCCTGATGACTGGCGTCATCGCGCACAGCGCGATGATGTCAGTTGGGGAGTTAACCCCTAGCTGTCACCTATGGTGGAGATAAGGGGTTCCAATGAGGGGTTAATGTTTGATATCATTGGAACTGTCAGAGCATGGCCTTTCCAATGATACCAAACATGACCATGTAAAATGTAACAAAAAAATTTAAAAATTTAAATAAAAATAATAACTTTTTTTATTTTTATTTATTTTTTGTTTTTTTTATTAATGTAGCAATATTGTTCCCATTTCAATTATAATGTGAACAATGATGCTGCACTAACGATTTTTTCTATGGGGGGGGCGTTTGCTAAAAATCCCGTAATTTCTCCAAAAAAAAATGTAACGAGTCCCCATTTCTAATTTTTTTAACAAGCGCACCCCATAGAAAATATAAATGCAAAGGCTTGGATGATAAAATGTGAAAGAAAACACTTTATACAATGTGGATGGTTGAAAATTCTAATTTTATTGCATTTTTTGTTATAATATTCAGGCAGGGCATGACTTATACATATAATAATGATATATTATGAATCTGCCAAGTCTGCTGGAAAGAACGATATAGAATATGTCTGGGTCGTATAATAAAACGTGGCTTCAAATCGCGTTTAAACATGATGAGCGAAACCGGTAAACATGAGCTCAGCACAGAGGCGTGAAATGCATTCCTGTCCATTAGAGTGTTGGACATACAGAGGTTACAATCTTATTTTCAGTTAATTAACCATTGCACTGTGCTCATTAAAGCACCAATCAAAATTTGGTATCTGTCTTAATCTACTTTGTGAGGAAAACTTGACTATCCATATCTGTTATGTCTTCTACAGGCTGTACAGTAACATGGTGTACGTTTATGTGTGTTTTGCTTGTCCATGTATTTTTCACATATATATATACAGTTGTGTTCAAAATTATTCAACCCCCAATGCTGTAAAGGGTTTTAGGGAATTTAGTGTACATTTGTAATTGTATTCAGAATGAAATCCTACAAGGACTTTTTAACCCCTTAGTGACCGGGCGGTTTTACACAAATCCGTCCTTTAGTGACCGCTGCTGTTTTTACGTTTCTGCGCTGCTCGTGTTTAGATCAAATTTTCCTCTTACTCGTTTATTCAACCCACACATATTATACACCCTTTTTCCCGCCATTAAATGGACTTTCTAGAAATACCATTATTTCCATCATATCCAATAATTTAATATAAAAAAAATATGAAATATGATGAAAAAAATGGTAAAAACACACTTTTTCGTAATTTAATCCCCTAAAGCTATAACCACCAATAAAGACCCCGGCTAAATAGTTTCCAAATTTTATCCCGAGAATAGAAATACCCAATTTTTACATGTTATTACCTTTTAACCCTTTCACTGCTGAGCCAGTTCACCTATGTGCGCTGCGCTCATTCTGACCATTTTGTGCTAATTATTTTTAGATGACAGCCTAGGTCCTATTTAATTAAACTCCCCCCAGACAAAAAAAACTTTAAAAAAAAAAACATTTTTTTATTTTATTTAATTTTTTTATTATTTAAATTTTTTTTTACATTTTTTTTTAAAACCAAACCTGGTCAAAACCAAACCATAATCAGGCCTTTCAAATGATGGCAAATATGACCATCTAGCTGCCATGGATCGGGAGATAAAGGGATCCTTAGGATCCCCTTATCTCTACATGGCAGCTAGAGGGTTAACTGGCCCACTGACATCCTCACACATATGGTGAGGTTGTCAGTGGGTGGGGGGGGGGGACCTGGAGGCTAGGCTGACATCCAAGATGTCAGCCCCCCTCCAGGTTTGAATCACGTTTTGGCGCCAATTGGCGCCGCAACGTGATCCGGCGGCGAAATGGTTAATGCCATACACCGCTGGAAAGGGGAGGCTCTCCCCTCTCCAGCGGTGCAAACGGCATCTCCCTAGCTTCAATGGTTGGGGAGATAGAGGGCTCCGAAGGAGCCCCCCCTCCCCTCCATTGAAACACATGGGGGCACCTTCTGATGACGTCACCACGCAGCGTGGCGACGTCATCAGCCTCGCCTGCCCATGTAAATCACATGGGCAGGCTTCCTCCCTGTCAGATCGCCGTGGGATCCGACGAGGGAGTTGAGTATCGGGCGGGAGGGGGATTTGGCGTCATCTGGTCTAAGGGAGACCCGAACACAGGACGTACAGGGTACGTCAGCGGTCGGGAAGGGGTTAAAGAACCATATGCAACTAAAATGACATCAATTGGTTTTGTAATACAGTAGTAAATGTTTCTTTTGTGAATTCTTCATTGACACAATTATTCAACCCCTTAAAGACTACCACTCTGAAGAACAGAGGTTCATTCAAGTGTTTTCAATCAGGTATTGAAAACACCTGTGGATATCACGGAGCAGCAATAAAGCATAATAAGCACCAATTAGGCAGCTTTAAAATGACTGTGATACTCAGCTCCTTCTAGACATTTACTGGTGTGGTTACAAACATGGTGAAGTCAAGAGAATGGTCCAGGAAGACAAGAGAAGAGGTGATTACTCTTCACAGGAAGGGCAATGGCTATAAGAAGATTGCAAAGATGTTAAACATACCAAGAGAGACCATAGGAAGCATCATTCGCAAATTCAAGGCAAAGGGCACTGTTGAAACGCTACCTGGTCGTGGCAGAAAGAAGATGCTGACTTCGACTGCTGTGCGCTACCTGAAGCGTAGAGTGGAGAAAAGTCCCCGTGTGACTGCTGAGGAACTGAGAAAAGATTTGTCAGATGTGGGTACTGAAGTTTCAGCTCAGACAATACGGCGCACACTGCGTAATGAAGGCCTCCATGCCAGAACTCCCAGGCGCACACCCTTGCTGTCTCCAAAGAATAAGAAGAGTCGACTGCAGTATGCCAAAAGTCATGTGGACAAACCACAGAAGTTTTGGGATAGTGTTCTGTGGACTGATGAAACAAAATTAGAACTGTTTGGGCCCATGGATCAACGCTATGTTTGGAGGAGGAAGAACAAGGCCTATGAAGAAAAGAACACCTTGCCTACTGTGAAGCATGGCGGGGGGTCAATCATGCTTTGGGGCTGTTTTGCTTCTGCAGGTACAGGGAAGCTTCAGCGTGTGCAAGGTACCATGAATTCTCTTCAGTACCAGGAGATATTGGATGACAATGTGATGCAGTCCGTCACAAACCTGAGGCTTGGAAGACGTTGGACCTTTCAACAGGACAATAATCCCAAGCATACCTCCAAGTCCACTAGAGCATGGTTGCAGATTAAAGGCTGGAACATTTTGGAGTGGCCATCGCAGTCACCTGACTTAAATCCGATTGAGAACCTCTGGTGGGACTTAAAGAAAGCAGTTGCAGTGCGCAAGCCTAAGAATGTGACTGAACTGGAGGCTTTTGCCCATGACGAATGGGCGAAGATACCCGTAGATCGCTGCAAGACACTTGTGTCAAGCTATGCTTCACGTTTAAAAGCTGTTATAACTGTAAAAGGATGTTGTACTAAGATTGAATGTCACTTGGGGGTTGAATAAAACTGATAATGATGTGAGCACAGAAAAGACATTTGTGGTTATTTCATTATAAATGTTATGTTATATTTGTCTGACCTACACGTGCCTCTTTGATTTGATTTAATTGTAAGCAAGATGACTGAATGATCAAAATCAATGTCAAACTGGCCAAAACACTCAATTTCAGTGGGGGTTGAATAATTTTGAACACAACTATATATATATTATGTAACCGATTTTAAATCCCAGCACAAGCAAGTACAACGTTCCCACTGCCATTACACAGCTTCCAGCTTGCTCTGCAGGACCTAGATTCAGGAGGAAGATGGCCACTGGACAAGAAAATGTAAAAGAGAAGTTGAGTATTTGCTGCAAATATTTTTAGTCAGTGATGAATTACTGTTGTGTTCACTGTGCTCTTTAGAGGATAGGTTCTGGGGTTTCCGAGAAGCATCAAACAAATTACTTAGAAGAGCAAGTTTTTGCTTAGTATTTAATGAATTAAACAATTGGCTCAACCTCCTTGTAAGGAAAAGCATCAGAAAATGTTATAGTTTGGTAGGACATGGGTTCCAAATAGGGATAGCTATCCACAATCTGGGGTGACGGCAAGATTCGAGCTACTCTGAAAAGTAATGTTCACCATTTCATCTTATACTATGGCAGACTCTCTTGTGTAGTGGGCAGTAGAATGGGGGTTCTTCATTGTAGACATGTTATTTTCATTTCAAGGAATCGTACATACTGTATTGATGGTAGGCATAATCATAAATAGGTACAGTGTAACTTCATTAAATGAACAAAATACCAAATAAAACATTTTTTTGGTCATGTTTTTTTTGATCCAGGCCGTCCTGCGGCAGCAAATGTCGTGCAGCACGCGCCAGCTAGTGGGTGGGGCCGAAGGAGGCCCCTTGCAGGCCACAGGGCATACTATGCCACCCTGTGGCTTCAACGCCTAACAGCCATAGGGACAGCATAGTACGCCCTGCGGCAGGGTTAAGATTTTACTCACATACAATTAAATTCAACACACTAGCCACAATCTTAAAGGGCCACGAACACCAAAAATGTCATTATTGTGTTTATTTTGTCTTACTGATATCTTACATGTGTTTTTTTTTTCTCTTGTATCTTTAGTTAAGGAAATATTTACTCTATATGTGTTACTGGGTGCATGCATTTTGTGATCTTTTGTGTTGTAAACTGCCCCCAGTATCTTTACATCATTTGCTCTTCACTTTGTGGCATTGGCAATAGAATGGTGTCTATGGGTCGATCACTGACTCATATCATGTATTGTGTGGGATGTATTCAAAAGACATCACCAGGGGGTAGATTAGATGTCTCTTAAGCACCCTGTTTTATCTCATTCAGCTGCCATCTCTAATCTCAGTTTGCCTGGAGAACAATAGTTTGTCTGGTAGAATAATATTAAGAATTGCATCTCTTTTGGAGCTCTTGAGGGAGTCACATGTATGACCAAACGCGTCGAGCGTGTTCAAATTGAGTGACACCTTTCCTTTTGGATGCAATTTTTCCTGTTGTGTCATCTCCAGATGGAGGGTATCCAGAGGATCAGCCATTGGTGACAACCATTAATGTCATATGCTTGTTTGCACTGATATTAATTTTATGTAGTGCCACTTGTTTTGTGAGTGATTCCATTCACCTTTTAAATACTGTATTAAATGTGAAGATTTTATGTTATGGTCTTCTCCATTTTGTCTCGTTTCTAGATTATCCAATACGCCTAACAACGAGCAGTGCACGTGAGATTTATTTGTGGTGCCAATCCAGGCTTCATATATTTTGTTTTACTCGGCCAATGTTTCTCTATAGATCATCTAATTACCTGTATTGTAATCCAATACAAAATGGAATGTCTATCATCTCGTCACGCTGTTTATATTCCAAAAGGGTGGACCTATCCATTCCAAGAACTTCCTCTCTTACTTACTTCAAAGATTCCTCCCTATACCCCTTCTCTTCAAAATCTTAAAATTTTTGAGACTGAAACAAAAATTGATGCATGGCAGTACAATTCCTTCTGACACACATCATCTGACCCTTAGGCATTGCCTTCATCCAAGGTAGGTAATGATTACTGTTTGTCTGTATATAACTGTTAACTTTTACTTCCTTGAAATGAGTCTTTGTCTTAATCATCCCATCCTCTATGTAAATGTTTAGATCAAGGAAATCTACTTGTTCCCTGCTGATTCAGTAGTCAAATTTAATTCCTAATTGGCTAATTCCTAAATGGCAATAAATTCTGTCAGTTGTTGCTTTTCTCCCTTCCAAATAATTAAGATGTCATCAATATATCGTCTATAGAGGGGGAAGTTTTGCCCCCAGCCATGCCCTGTTCATACCGCAGTGAGCGGTTGAAGGAAGAAAGTGAAGACCATACAGCGGGGTTATCCATCGAGGCTTGGAGGGTGGGACCCCACATACCTTAAGAGGTCCAGAGCACATATACTGAGCCACCAACTACAGTAGGCTCTAGGACAAGTGAGTGCATACTTTTTTGACTATCTAGTTATAGGAACATCACAGTTCTATGCTATGTCCTTTTTCCTCTTTGAGATATGTTATTGAAATGATGAGCACCAAGCAATAATGAAGTGCGCCCTGTTTGTGATGGGAGGAGTCCCCCAGGGAGGCTTACATGTGCCATTCCTAAGCAAATTGAGGCTCCAGCCTTGTGAGTGCTATCACGGATGAATTTTGTACATTTATATATTCAAGGTGCATATTGTGTTGCGCGATCAGTGTTTTTTCTTCTGTTGCCGGAGTCTGTTACCCGTGGCAACATTGTGATATTATGATATGAATATATAAGATTTTAGACGAGCTAAGTATTGATTTTGTTATTCATTGTTAATAAGAAAGAGGTTATTGTTTCTTCAATTAAAACATTGTTGCACTTGATATTAGCAATCATTATCGACTTGCAGCCATTTAATTCTAAATATTTTTACAATGCAATTAAATAGGTCAATGCATAATAAAATAATTTTGTAAGTATGTTTATCGGTGAATTGTGGTAGAGTGTGACTTTGTATCATGTTTAAAAATCCATAAACATCTTGTGTTCCTGTATGCATTTGATTAAGTGCACTTTTTTTAAAATCAATGATGAGAAAGAAATCTGTAAACAATGCATGCTGCGTTTCTTTCCAGGTACGCTTCCATCGCAGTATCTGCACTGGCCCACTTTCTGCTGTTACGATTCGAGGGGTCAATGGTTTTTGTGGAGTTATAAATCAAGACGTTGAATGCAGTGTGAGCTAAATAGGGATATTTCCTAAACAGATGTCCTATTTAGATCTTTTTCATGTAATAAAAAGGGAGCTCTGGTTCCACACATTAACCTTTGACTTTTCCCATTCCCATCCTGTAAGGTTTATTCACAAAAAATCGTGATATTTATTTATTTATTTATTTATAAAGGATTTTACCAGGAAGGATACATTGAGATTTCTCTCGTTTTCAAGTATGTCCTGGGTTCAAGAACATTGAAGTGTTACAGTTATCAAAATTAGGGGAAATTATTAGGCTTGTGCACCGATTTTTTTTTCAGTTCGATTCGGTTTGATTTTTCGGATTTTTAAACTTTTCGATTCGGCTCGTTTCGACCGATTTCGGTTTCGATTCGGTTCGGCCCGTTTTTCGGGTACATTTTTTTTTCGGAATTTCGACCATTTTTCGTATTTTCGTGTCACTGTGCTCGGTTTTTGTATCGACTTTTCGTAATTTCGGAAATTTTCGTTTTTCGGAATTGCACATTTTTCGGGATATCGACCATTTTTCGTATTTTTCGTGTCATTTTGCCCGTTTTTTGTATCGACTTTTTGTTTTTTCGAAAATTTTTCGTTTTTCAGAAAATTTTCGTTTTTACAAAATTTTCGTTTTTCGGAAAATTTTCGTTTTTTGGAACATCTGTTCTCCTCGTTTGACACATTTCAAGCCCATTCGAAAAATCCGAAAATATTTCGTTTCGGCTCGGAAAACATTTTGGATCTGAACTTTTCGGATCTAAAATTTTTCGGAAATTCGGCCTCATCCGAAAACACGAATCGGGAAATTTCGTGAAAATTCCGAAATTCCGAAACCCGAAACGCACATCCCTAGAAATTATTTTACTATGGCATGTTCGGGTACGTTGGCTTCTTACCAATACAATTTAGGGCAAGCTCTTAGAATCATACCTAATTTGTTAATTTGGAGAAAAAAAATTTAGAGCTAGAAAAAAAAACATAGGACTAAAAAGGACTGACTGGAGTTTGTTTCAGCTCTTTTGCAAAATCTGGGACATGAGGTAAAAAATGGGACAAAGACACATGGTGGCAAGAAGAAAACGCTAATCCTTGTCACCTCGTCCGTAAAGCATTGGAAAAGACTCTGCTCCCTGCCATATTTTCTGTGATATTACAACAAATTTGTGACCAAGGCCACAAAGGGATGTGTCAGTTCAAGGTGTCTACAGAGTAACCAACTTTAATGCTGAAGGTAAATGGTAGAATTGGGGTACCAGGGAAGAAACCCAGAATGGAGGACTAGGTCCAAAAAGAAGAGGTTAGGTGTAACATCATGGATTTGATTTATTACTATTGGCCATTTTTTAAATAATAAAAAAAAAGATATCAGCTGATTCATTTGAAGACGTTTGGTTTGAGTCAATATTCTAAAAATGCCAATGCTTAAAAAAAAAAGTGGACCGATAAAACAGCCGAAAAAGCTTATTTTCAGCCAGCACCATACCGATTTCTGCCTTTAAACATAACTATTGGAAATAGACAATGCTTAAAAAAAGGCTTTAATCTAATTCTCTCTATTTCCCTGCCTGGAAATCTATTTGTCAAACCTTTTCGCTTGAATTTTTTTCAAAAATCAACCTACCACTAAATTCGAATTGAATCAATATATCTGATATTTCCATTGAAAGGTATAGTCACGAGTGCCGATATTTTAGCTGAATTTTTATCGAGAGCAAAAATGCAGGTAAACTCGCATTTGAATCTCCTGAACAGAAATCTGGCCAAAAAGCATCGAAAAAAGCCCAGATTTCAGCCATTATTATCAAATTCTATTTTTTTTTTTTTTTTTTAGAAAGGATTTTACCAGGAAGGATACATTGAGATTTCTCTCGTTTTCAAGTATGTCCTGGGTGGCGAGTATGTACCGTTAGGTGTCTTGCCCAAGGACACTTACTGGAGAGGTGCTGGTCGGAATCAAACCCATGACCCTATTGAGCCCTACCTTTATCTGATAGATGAAAAAAAGCCCTTTCCACTTGTAAATTTCCCTTTTTTTTCTGACTTTCTGAATAAAAAAAATATTTTATATAACAAAACCCAACCTACTTTAAGGTCTATATATCATAAGAGGTTACAGGGTATTCCCAGTGTGACAGGGTGATAGATCACCAATTTGTCAGCAGGGGGGAGGAGAAAGCCCTTTTACCCTCGGTATTGTGTTAATTCCCAATGGCCTGCTGATTGTGACTGCTCAGTGTTTGGTTGATACTAGCAGAGGAGGAGCGTGACCCTGAATCCTGAGGGAAGTAAAATCTCTTTAGGAGCTATTCACAAAGAACTGAAATTTCAGCACGTTGCACTTCGGTGCAGTTTGGCAATTCCAATTCTCCGACCCTTCAGTGAATTCAGCCCTCCAAGACCCCACCCAGGGGTGGGGACACTCAGATCAAGGAGACCACTCATTACAACAAATTACAGTGAGTGGTCACAGTGCCTAGAGTGTCCCTTTAAGGTTTCCGTTTCATTTCCATGGATGTTTTTGCACATTATTTAATGGAAACCTTAGATAACAAAATAATGTGCAACTATGGTAAAAAGTTTATGTTGCACACATGCCTGGCTTTTCGCGAGTGCGAAGGGTGCGGTGCACCCGGCCTTGAGTTCAAGTCAGCCCCACGGGGCTGCAGACAGTCTATGGATGTGAGAGGAGTGTCGTGGGGAATTGTTCCCCAGTGCTGACTACGCTCTCCTCCTGCCTCTCCTCACATCGGCCCAGAGAAGGGCTTTAGCCACAGCAGAATGACATCCTGGATGTCAGCCCCTGCTATGAGACAGCCCCCCCCCCAGCTGCGGGAGTCATCGCACACCCAAGCAATGGCGTCACAGGAAAGGATTCCCTTTGCCTTGTAGGGGAATCCCATTAAGGAGATGCTGAGATTCTTTAGACCCCAGACATATAATTCATAGAAAGTCAGGTGAGGTGTCATTGGAAAGGCCAGAGTCCAATGATACCAAACATACCTATCTATTCTTAAGAGTATAAAAATAAAAATTGTTATATATATTTTTTTTATAAAAATGTATCTAGATAATAAAAGGGTGGTTTAAAAAAAATAATAAAAAGGTATGTTACAGAATAAGAAAAAACACCTTTAAAAAAAATTGGGAAACAAAAATTTTGCCTCAATACAAAAATATGTGCCAAAAAACGAAATAAAAAGACAGTTTGCTGAAAATAAAAAATAAGAATAAAAACAATCTTTTTTTATTACATCCTATGGGATTTATCTGTCAAAATGAAACACCAAAAATCAGGTTGTTTCACTGAGACTTCGGTGCAGTTCGGCATTCTGTAAATAGATTAACCATAACTTCTCTATGGGACAATTTTGCTGCCGCTGAAGATCTCCAATCTGCGGCGAACTGCACTGTATTTAAACGTCAATTTGCCAGTACAGTATTTGGCAGACTGACAGCTTAGCGAATAGACGAACTGCCATGAAATTGCACTGTATGGGGAAATACACCGTTCGGTGCAATTTGGTGGCAAGTTCGCCACTTAGTGAACAACCTGTTAACGCACTCAATCCTATGTCACTTACCCAACCACAAATCCACTTCTAGTTCACTCCAGCAACGCACCCTCATCAATCTCTATGACACACATGATACTCAGCCCCCATGTCCATCACATTCTGTCACTTTCATTCCTATGAAAAAATCGGCCCCGCATTTTACCTTGCACCTGGCCCTGCAAACACTAGAGCCAGCCCTGGTTGCATGAGTGCTGTCTCATTATAGTAACTTCTATTATACGTTGGATCATTACAGCATAGGTTATAGCTTTGTATTCTGCTTTTGGACGCTTCCCCTACTTCCCTTGAGAATGGGAATATACTGATGGACACTCAACACTAGTGGATGATGCTCATTACTCCTGTATGCTGCTATCACTGTCTGTGGCACAATATAATATACTGAACCTTTAGTCCAGGTATTCCAACCCACAACATTTCTTTATGACATAATCAAATGCATCAAAGTTACAGGATCACTAACACGACACTGTTGAGATTGATACCCTGTAGAGTCTTGAATACAGGGACCTTCTAATCACAAGCACCCCTTTACCCCAGCAGTGATAGATGAAACGCATCATCATGACAATGTCACAGAAATAAATTTACCCTTTACTATTGAGTGATTGAACAACCTAATAGATGAACGCGCTCTAACCAGAAATTGTCGGATATTGTAAGTGGAGGATAACATTCTTGAAATATTTAACAACTGTCCAGATTTTGCAAACCGTAGTGATTTATTTCTGCTTTTAAAAGCCGGATAGTAAATGTCTCGCAACTAGACTGACTGTTTGCAGATTGTATTCAAGCGTCAACTGAAAGGATTTTAATCGGGCAAAAAATAATAATTGCATACCTAATATAGGGATTACGGTTAATTAGACAACAATAGGACAACAAAAAAGAAAAAAAAAAAAGAACAAGTGCAGGTAGAGAGATAATTAGTGTATGGGATTAAAATGAAAATCATTTCCTGTTGTGTTGTAGCAAAAGCAATTGCGTTAATAATGATAAAAAAGACACAGAATGCTGTTCATAAAAATTTACATAATGACAAAGTGAGAGGGGAGAAGAGACCGCAATTTTCTCATTTTGGTGCAAAAATAAAAATAAAAAAAATGAACGAGGTGCCTTGTATTACATTAGTAGGTGATACACCATTGTTTAAAGAAGTAGAAAATTTATGTATCCAAGCATCGAGAATTAAGTAGTTCTTTATTCAAGTTTACAAATATTAAGCTGAGTGCAATTACGGAGGCAGTTTATAAGTCGGAAATGTAAGAAAAATGTCCCAGAGGTGCAAATTTAAATTATACATAAGGATTTAGTAATAACTCATAATATAATATGTTTTACTTTTCTGTTTTAGAATTGAAAGGGATAATATACTATTGTAACATTATTAGATTTTTTTTAAATTATATAATGGCTGTAGAAAAAAAAAACACTAAAAGGGTTGGACTTTGTGAACTGGAGACGTGACTCAAAAAGCCAGATTCAATCATTTCTTCCTATAAGTCAGTTACCGATTGCCGTAACATCCTCTGGATATCTAGTATGCATATACAGAATGCAACACATTTTTTGTACGTATTGTGTCTGAATTATTTTAGACCCTGAGGCAGGGCAGGCTGATATATTGGGAATCTCCAATGACAATCACACCGGTACTCAAATAAATAAATGTTCATTTTGAATTTTTTGTGGTCTGTTTTCTAAATATGACATTGTGGAGAATTGACAAGAAATTGCTTATTTCACGTCAAATTACAACATTGTAAAAATGCTGTATTTTAAGGTTTATTTATCAGCTGGGGTTATTTTTCAGTTCAGTTATTTTGGTCTAAATTTTTTTTTTTGAGAAAGGATTTTACCAGGAAGGATACATTGAGATTTCTCTTGTTTCAAGTATGTCCTGGGTGGTTGAGTATGTACCGTTAGGTGTCTTGCCGGAGGACACTTACTGGAGAGGTGCTCTTTCCGGGATCGAACCTGTGTATCCACAGTCTCTCTCAACGTTATAGAGCAGTGATAATTTAACAATTCGCTGCAGAGAAGAACTAGGGTGAAATTCTCGCAGAGGCAAAATGATACAGTTTCATATTATATAATCGGCTAGATGTTTAGTGACAGGAAAATAAAAAGTCGGGTTTCTACGTTGCCCTGTCATTACTGCTGATCCTCGAGCACAGGGCATGACTTTCTCTGCAATAACCCAAACTGTCCTCAGACGCTGATCCCCAATATAGCTGCTCACATCAATTCCGCATCTTCCTGAAAATGTACTTTTAAGCACCTTAATTGCATTTTAGAGATAACCCTGCAGGCAAAGTGACAGGAAGAGAAACCATATAGAGCAGTTTGGCGGTCAGCCTCTTTGTTTTAAATCAATCAAACATCTGTGACTAATGCAGCTCTGGGCAGCTCCTCAGGAAGCATTATCTCTATTAGTGTGTGCTGGCAAGAACACAAAATAATATATTTATGGACAGAACACATGTGTATTGCTGATGGAAGCTGAACGGTGGTCAGCAGGTTTACCTTGCTCAGGAGTTCACAGAGGAACCTTTTTGTTATTACCCAGAAATACCCCTAATCTTACTCCAGACACAAACTGATTATGCCAAAGTCGATATATATTGACCTGAAACCCAAAGTGTGTTACTATATGTACACATATGTGTATACGGTAATTCTGCACAATGGGCGCGATGACCGAAACTGGGACCTTTTTAGGCTGATTTTCATCCTTTTTCGGTTCAAGATGTTTAAAAGTGGGTTTACCTGCATTTCCTTTCTCGATAAAAATTCAGATCAAATATCGGCACTCGTGACTATACTTTTCAATGGAAATATCAGCTATATTGATTCAATTAGAATTTAGTGGTAGGCCGACTTTTGAAACAAATTCAAGCTAAAAGGTTTCGATGAATAGATTTTCAGGTAGGGAAATAGAGGGATTTAGATTTAAATCTCTTTTTTTATAATAATAGTAATTCGGCTCACAATTCGGCCCGTGGGGTGCCAGCTATACTTTTTAATGGAAATATCGTTGGCTATATAGATATAATATGAATTTAGCAGTATGCTGATTGCCCAAAAAAAATTTTAAATGCTAAAAAGGTGTTGATAAATGGATTTTTAGGCAGGGAAATAGAGGAAATAAGACCGAAATCTTTTTTTGTACATTGGATATTTCTAATAGTCATGTTTAAAGGCACAAATCTGTATGATAAATACGCTTTTTTTGGGTTTTTCCCAGCCAGATCTGGCCAAATTTTTTCAAATTAATCAGTCGCTATTTAAAAAAATATCATCCACAAGCAGCCAATATAATTAAATCGAGCCTAATATTTGAAAATAATCCTAATACTGAAATGTAGGATTTACCTCCAAGAAGAGCCTCAATTCCTCAAAGTTTTGTTTCTGCAGAGAAAAGAAATCGTTCCACAGGGAAACTAATATATAATATAATTTAATATTATATTCTGTGCTTATTTCATCTCATTCTAACGATGCTCATTGGTTGGTTAAAACAGGGCAAGATATTTTATTTTTTTTCAACAATCTCTCTTTAAAGGTTTTTTCCTGATGTAATACATACAATGCCAAGGAATCGTAAATGTTAAAAAAGGATCACATGCATATAAAATAGATTCCAGCCAAAGATACTCAGTAGCGACCGAGAAAAGGCAATAGAACTGATGAAATAAAAGTCAGTAATAAGAAATGTGGATCGTTATACAGCGAGCGGTGGGTAGTCTTTTTCAATAGATAAGGAACACAACATAAAATGCAATTCACGGTCTCAACAGGACTAACCAAACGTAACAAGAGAGAGGGGGGGTTGTAAGGACCATAGGTGTGTGCAGGGGGTGTGCCCAGGCACATCCTAATGTTGAGTGTAGAGGTCCTCTTTCACCTCCTATATTGACATTTTAGAAGTCCCTTATTTGGTTCATTATGAAAAGCATAAATACTGACTGTATCTCTGATTACAGGCTTGATACATGTTCCATTGGTGCACATCCTAATGTAACAGGCTGCAAACGCCAGTGGTAAGGACCAAAAGGCTATGGCAATAGAGCTGTATGTTGTACCTGGGTGGTGAGCCAAAGGCCGTTGAGTAGCAGTTTGGGAAGACAACAATGGCTCCCAGATTTTATGGCACTGGGCTTTAGTAACATGGATTTGGACTGTCAGATATTCCATTTTGTACAAATACCAAACTTTTGCCTTAATTTGTGCAACAGCCAGAAGAGGTGCCCTACACCATCAGACAACACAAATACGAGTGCTCGTACAGTGTAGCAGTTTAAGGGCAGAGCAGGCAATGTCGTAGCATCTGGATGGACTATTGAGGAGGGCTAAAAGGGGTTCAGGGACCAAAGGCACACCCAGAACACCAGTGAGCAAGTCAGAAATTGAAGTCCAGAGATCCCGCAACTCCTCACACTCCCACCATATGTGGTAGAATGTACCCCGGAGACCATACCCTCGAGAACAAAGACCAATAGTATGTTGGTAAATCCTCTGGAGCTGCACTGGGTCCAAATACCATCTTGAAATATTTTTGCGACAATTCTCATACACTAATACACAAGTGGTTATTTTCAGGGAAGAGTCAATCATGGCATTCTATTCCTCCGGTGCTATATGAAGGCCAATGCCCATTTCCCACAAGGCTTTAAAGGGGCAAGGGACAGCTGTGGAGGGAAGGCCCAGAATGGAGTATATATACCGTATAAGATTGCTCCAATCTCTCAAACAGGTGGGGAGAGAGGGGCAGACAACATTTGAGCTGTTAAAAATTGTCATAACCGTACGTACCGGTAATATTTTTGTGCTGGAATGTCATATGATTCCCTGAAATATCTCCAAGTTGGGATTCTGCCTTGGAGGAGCCCAGAGCCTGCAATCAAAAACCATAGCCCTAGGTAGAGAGGAAGGATTGTGGCAGAGTGGGGTCATCAGAGACGTGCGTGTCGTGAGAGCAGCCCCGAGGTTGGCAATGTTCCAGAGGACCAGGTCGTGAGCTGTCCTGCGAAGGAATCTCGATTTTTCTAGATGTGAAAGCATGCACCATGGGAGGTGGGATAGGTGGGATGGTAGGGCCAGCTGCCTCTCGATGTCCACCCAGCACACACGTCCCACCCCTACGGACCACTCCCACATCTGGGCCGCATGGTAATAATGACGTAGGTTAGGGACCGCTAGGCCAACACCTGACTTGGGACACTGTTACCTCTGTTGCATTGTTTTATTCAATGTCCTGCATAGCAAGCCTGCTAAAACAGCGATTATTGCTTTGTCAGGCTGAATGCTGCAGCTACATCTACAATTAATTAGACTCCTTGAATCTATCATCTAGATTCACCTCCCTATGCCGTTGAAGACATGATATTTCTTGACATCATGACCTGGGTCTCTGTCTAGACTGAAATATTCATTTTCTTTTTAGTTCCAACTGTATGATATTTTGATTGGCAGTGCAGTCTGATTAGTCTTATTGTGTAAAACTAAATTGCTCTACATTTCTGTTATCAGCAACCAAAGACTTTTAACATTCTTCCTAGCCTCAGACAAGCCAGTTTGTTGTAAATATTTTATTAAGTGTTTTAGGGTATTGCAGTATCACAATCTATACCATAATATTACCAGCAGTACTAGTACAATAATATAGATAAATTCTAAAGTGTTCGTTTTGTCATCATATAAGAATGGTATGGAAAAACAAATACAAAATATTTAAAAAGTATTAAATACATCCAATAAGAATCATTCATCACACTGTACATACAATATTATCTCCATACTGTTTTTGTATACTTAAATTTTCATTGAAAAAAATACATACTTAATAAGTTGGGCTAAATTTAAAGGAACGGTTAACCTCGACAGATGTTGGAACAGAAAAGTTACACTGCAATACGGTGGATGTCCTCTTGGGTCTTCTTTAACATGGACATCTCCACACATCTTGTTTAGGTCAAATGGAAGGGGAGGGTTAGAAGCCTTTGTCTATCCTGTTATATTATCAAGCAGCATAGATGGTATTATTTCAAATGATTCATCTAACGGTGAGAGCCTTCAGATGGATGAACCTAAAATCTGCCCGGCTTTGCCAGATTTCCAATTTCTGGTTTCCCAAGGTTTGTCAACCTATATTGTACCTTAAATTGATGCAGAAAAAAAGGGGGGAGAGGTGAAGCGCCCACCGGAAAAGTGTCTATCCCACTCGCTGAATGCTGTGTGTGGGGGTTTCTCTAAATACCCGAGTGGCAATTGAATGAACAGGAATACAACACAGCGCTTAAAAAGACCAAAGTCCAAATAAGACAGTGGGGTAGACACCCAATATGTCCACAGGCAGAAGTCGCTATCTTTAGGAGTAGATCTTCTCAAAAGTACAGATGCAGTATGAACTGTAAGGAGGAAACACAAAAAAGGAGGGACCAAAATTGCGCAGTATGTCAGTACTCAGAATGAAAGTAATGCGTATTGGTGGTAAACTCACATTCTGTGGAGCCTACAACCGGCTCTTAGGAATAAGGCGGGCTGGGACTTTATTTCAGGTGCCCATAAGACCTCCAAATGACTTCTCCGGAAATCTCCAAGGATGGGAACAACGTTACACACACACACACAGAACAGTAGGAGAGAGGACCCTGCTCGGGTCCTCTCTCCTACTGTTCTGTGTGTGTGTGTAACGTTGTTCCCATCCTTGGAGATTTCCGGAGAAGTCATTTGGAGGTCTTATGGGCACCTGAAATAAAGTCCCAGCCCGCCTTATTCCTAAGAGCCGGTTGTAGGCTCCACAGAATGTGAGTTTACCACCAATACGCATTACTTTCATTCTGAGTACTGACATACTGCGCAATTTTGGTCCCTCCTTTTTTGTGTTTCCTCCTTACAGTTCATACTGCATCTGTACTTTTGAGAAGATCTACTCCTAAAGATAGCGACTTCTGCCTGTGGACATATTGGGTGTCTACCCCACTGTCTTATTTGGACTTTGGTCTTTTTAAGCGCTGTGTTGTATTCCTGTTCACTATATTGTACCTTCCCTGCCACACCCAACACCCTTTCTACTTGGGGCAGAGTATAACTCAAACAACAGCTTCCCTCTTCCCCATCAGCCATTATGCCCCTCCAATGCAATAGACCGTTTCAGCCTTGGATGCGACCCTGACCCTTCTCTAACATGGAATTACAAAGGGTCTGTCATCGATTCGAAAATAATCACCCAGTGTTTTTTTTCTCAATTTCAACAAGTAGACAACTACCACATAAGTACCTATTTCAATACTTGCAATGGTGGGATCTCTCTAAAGCTACATACATTCAAGAAGCAGCCATACTCCACTGACTTATGATCTTTGTTCAGGAGGTAGTGGTCTCAAAAGTGTCAAATTATCTTTTGTGGTACATGTGCCCAAGCATAGAGGCCTTCTGGAAAGATGTACACACTATGAAACTTAACTTATTTGAAAACCACCCTGAATTCTCCCCTTGGGTGTTCCTTTTACCTAAATCCTAGGAATATCAGCAATAGTGTGTGCCAGTGGTCTGTAGGGTGGTGTCAGGGAGGTGGGTGGAGGACACTTTACCCTCCTAGGAGCAAAGTAATTTGAAAATACAATATTTGCTTTTCTACAAAATACCTCTTCCTCTTTTAGGAATTTTTGGGACACTTGCTTAGAGGGCAATCCTAGCAATCCCCAGCATTCTCCTCATTTTAGTCATCATGTTATACTAGCCTTTTAAACATTTCTTTTCTTTCTTTATCCACTCCATATTTTTCCTATCCTCCCCATAGTCTACGTAAATTGTACACAGAAAGCTTGTTCTATCGACCAAGAGAGAAGTAGTCGCTAAAGAGTGCAACCCAGCCAAAGCTTCAGCTATATGACTTGTGTAAGGAAGCATCGGTTAAACCAGTACTAGCTGATGTTACCTTATGTGATTAGCCAAGATGAAGCTTACAGGTAAAACTAAGAGATATCATCCATTGTATTCTTCAGCAACAATTTATTCACTATTCAGACCTTAGTGAAGGGTGTGAAGAAATTAAAGGGCCTACCTAACCTTATCTTGCCTCCCCTTACTTTATAGCTCCCTTTCCTCACCTTACCTTATACCTCATGCTACTGTTTTTCTGTGCTTGAAGTAATTGCATGTAAAAAAAAAATAAACATACAGGGTTATTCAGAAAGAGGTGAAACTCAGGAGAATGAGTGGCGAAGTGAAAATTCTAGGTCAAAATAGCCGATTTGGAAAGTGAGATAAATGGGAGAATTTTTCTGGTTTAGTTATTTTGATCTAGATTTTTCACTTCTCCAGTCATTCTCCAGGTTTTCACCTCTCTCTGAATATCTGTTAGTTTTTTTTCTCGTTTCCGTTTTGTGTATTTTTTTCCCTCTGACGCAGCATTTACCAAAATCTGTGCACCAGTTTTACGTTACAGCTGTAGTATAGCTTCTACAGTAGTGAAGAGGCAGCTGGGTGGAGAAGTGAATGTTTAGACAAGGTTACAGGGGACTATTGTGCTGTCTATGCCGCTCGAGATAAGAGATGGCATTTGAATGTGATAAAACAGGGACCTTAAAGAATTATAATCTACCCCCGGTGATGTCCTTACTTCCCGCACAATAGCTCCTATACTGGAATGAGATACTTTGTATGGTTTCTCTTTATATATTTAATTGATTTGGAGCACCTAGTTTGTAATTGGTTATCTGTTTGATGTATCAGAAACCGATAGCTAAGAGGTGTTGATATTAGTGTCTAGATATTGAGTCGCTAATCTTGTCAGTAACCTAGTAATCAACCTATATTCTCGTTTATCTAATAGATCTATATTGCTTCGCTAATTACCCGCATAAATGCACCGTAGTTTATGCCTACAATAGGTCGTCTATTATATGGTTAACCTTATAATCAAGGGATTGTACAAGCGCATTAGCGCAGCAACTCTAAGGCGATATACTCATAGTATTCCCCCCTGACCATATGTAGACGGTCCTATAGGGCTACCACACCCAGCCCACATATTATTTTATATCAGAGACCCAACATTTTCAATCCTCATTTTTTGTGTATTTTATATCTTTATTCTTATTTTCTTTTGTGTGGAGAGTTTTTTGCATTATTTATAATAATTATATTTTTGTGTTTTTCATACTTCCCGCACAATACAATGCTGTGAGTCGTTTTTCTGGACTTCTGACCAATTCACTTTATTTTGTGTTCAATGCCACACAGTGAGGATCAAGTTCTGTAAAGATACTGTGTGTGAGGGGGGGGGGCAGCTTACAACCCAAAATACATCACAAAATGAATGCACAAAGTGACACATCTAGGGTAAAATATTTTCTTACCTAAACATCGAAATCCAAGAAACTATGAGCCATACCTTTGTATCCATTTCAAATCTTTATTCTTCTCACATCTGGGTAAAACCATGCATCATTTCGGCATACAGCCTTAATCAAGTATGCCGAAACGTTGCATGTTTTTACCCTGATATGTGGTGAATAAAGATTTGAAACAGATACATCGGTGTGGCCCATAATTTCTTGGATTTTGATGTTTATTGTGGGACGGCGGACCCCTTGGTGGAGCACCCGAAAGGTACACCATTGATCGTTTCACTCCCACAGTAATAGCAATAGCCACGTGTTCTTTGTTTCTTACCTAAACAATCATGAGAAAAACAACACATGTAAGATATCAGCAACATAAAACAAACAAATCATTTATTTTGTAAAGGTAATGTCCCTTTAAAGAACACCATCACTGTATCTCTGGAGCGATGAATCATGCTTCATTACCTGGAAGTATGATGGAAAAATCTGTGTGTGTCAGATGTCGGGAGGACACTAACTAACGGGAAGCACAATGCCTACTGTAAAGATGGAGGAGGAGGGATAATGGTCTGGTGATGTTTCTCAAGATTTAACCTCCGTTACATAATTCCAGTGAAGTCACCTTAATGCTACAGGATACAAAGATAGTTGAGACAATATGATGCTTCTAACCTTGTTGCAATATCTTAGGCTAGGGTCAGACGAAAGCATTTTTACACGCGAACGTAAAAAAGTGCGTCCGAACGAATTGACGTATTTTTTCACGGAATTCGCGAAAACGGTCATACGATGTGCATTTTCGTGCGTGATTTTTTACGGATCCAAACCAGGAAACTTTGGGTGTCTGGACGTTATGTTGGCCGGACATGAGCAGCGTCTGACGTCTCCTAATCACACAAACACGCTGCTATGCCGCAGCTGCGCACTCTGTACATCCGTACTAGCGGTTCAGCGTTCTCGAAAAAATGCGTTTGTTTTCCACTTGCGTTGCGCGGCCGGACTTTCGTGCGACCGTACTTCGTATATTGGCCGTCATTGCCCGTCATTTGCTGCTAGTGCGGCCGTAATTATGTGCGCCAGAACGCACGTTAAAAGTGCGCTCGTCTGACCCCAGCCTTACAAGAACCCCTTCCCTGTTCCATCATTACATGTTCTTTGAGTGAGTGTAGAATATTAAACAATCTCCTTGGTCCTACAATAATTCCACTCCTCTGTAAATACGTTGGACAAATTGGATTTTAAGCTGAGTATGAATACAGGTGCAGTGCAATGTATTTTTGTAGTAAGGGAGCGAGAGTAAGGAAGAACATAAGCAAAAAATAGCACTGAAAAGAGATTAAGAATAGAAAGATGGGATGGGATAAAGGGATTCCAGATACTCGGACATGCCATACATTTGTGATAAACTTCAAGAGATTGAGTGTTGCTGACAGTTCTTCCATCAGTTTTACTTACGAACAATCTGAACAATTGTCTTCCTTGGCGTCAGTTAAATGTCACCATTTAAATGTCCATATCATGATACAGAAGAAGAAAGGTATCATACTGTTCTGAATGTATCTAAGAATGAATGTTGAGGTGAACGTGACAGTAATTAGAGGTGGAGCTGGATCTCGATGGCACGATGCTTGATATTGTTACTGTATTAACAATAAAAGGCTAGAAACTAGAAATATTATGTAATAGGGGATGAGTCTCTGTATCAAATGTAGTCTCGTTTATAACCAATTTGTATTGTCAGAAAAAAGTAAAAATAAAATTTGTTGTGTTGTTTGGGCATGGTTGTTTAAGAAACCATATTTGTGTGGTTTCTATGAAAATGACAAGACTTGAAAAAGCATGCAGCCTAAACATCGCATAAGCAATGAATCTGAAAGGCATTAATTGTTACTGAAATAGTGTCTGAAGTGTGAAAATAGGTTAACATAATGGTCTACATAGGGAATGTATTCCAACAGCTTGTCACGAGGCATGGAAAAAAAAAGTCTATTTCAAGACGTAATAGCACCCAACCTCCACATCTGCAAAAGCACATTTCATGGTGAAGCACTGCGTAGGGAAAATGAGAATTCATGTAACAGCATCATCAAGGGAGATAGATATAGAAATAGATAGATAGAAAGATCAATAGATATAGAAATAGATATATAGAAATAGAGAGATAGCTAGATAGTGAAATAGAGAGAGAGAGAGTGTGTGATATAGAGAGATAGCTAGATAGTGAAATAGAGAGAGAGATAGTGAAATAGAGAGATAGCTAGTGAAATAGAGAGAGAGTGTGAGAGATAGCTAGATAGTAAAACAGAGAGATAGAGAGATAGTGAGAGATAGATAGTGAGATAGAGATAGCTAGATAGTGAAATAGAGAGATAGCATGTGAGATAGATAGTGAAATAGAGAGATAGCATGTGAGATAGATAGTGAAATAGAGAGTGAGAGAGATAGATAGTGAAATAGAGAGAGAGTGAGAGAGAGATAGTGAAATAGAGTGTGAGATAGAGATAGCTAGATAGTGAAATAGAGAGAGTGTGAGAGAGATAGCTAGATAGTGAAATAGAGAGATAGCTAGAGAGTGTGAGAGAGAGTGTGAGATAGAGAGATAGCTAGATAGTGAGATAGAGAGATAGCTAGATAGTGAGATAGCTAGATAGTGAAATAGAGAGATAGCTAGATAGTGAAATAGAGAGTGAGAGAGATAGCTAGATAGTGAAATAGAGAGAGAGTGAAATAGAGAGATAGATAGCTAGATAGTGAAATAGAGAGATAGAAACATAGAAAAATGTCGGCAGATGAGAACCTTTTGGCCCATCTAGTCTGCCCAATTACATGGATACTTTACCTGGATTTATCTTTTGTTTAGGATAGCCTTATGCCTATCCCATGCCTGCTTAAATTCAATTACTGTTTTGGCCTCTACCACTTCAACTGGAAGGCTGTTCCATGTATCCACCACCCTCTCAGTAAAATAATGCTTCCTGATGTTACTTTTACTAGATAGTGAAATAGAGAGAGAAAGTGTGTGAGATAGAGACATAGCTAGATAGTGAAATAGAGAGCTAGATAGTGAAATAGAGAGATAGTGAGATAGATAGCTAGATAGTGAAATAGAGAGATAGCTAGATAGTGAAATAGAGAGATAGTGTGAGATAGCTAGATAGTGAAATAGAGAGATAGCGTGTGAGATAGATAGTGAAATAGAGAGAGAGTGAGAGAGATAGATAGTGAAATAGAGAGAGTGAGAGAGAGATAGTGAAATAGAGTGTGAGATAGAGATAGCTAGATAGTGAAATAGAGAGAGTGTGAGAGAGATAGCTAGATAGTGAAATAGAGAGATAGCTAGAGAGTGTGAGAGAGTGTGAGATAGAGAGATAGCTAGATAGTGAAATAGAGAGATAGCTAGAGAGTGTGAGAGAGTGTGAGATAGAGAGATAGCTAGATAGTGAAATAGAGAGAGTGTGAGATAGTGAAATAGAGAGACAGAGTGTGAGAGAGAGATAGATAGTGAAATAGAGAGAGCGTGAGAGAGAGATAGCTAGATAGTGAAATAGAGAGATAGTGAGATAGATAGATAGCTAGATAGTGAAATAGAGAGCTAGATAGTGAAATAGAGAGATAGTGTGAGATAGCTAGATAGTGAAATAGAGAGAAAGCATGTGAGATAGATAGTGAAATAGAGAGAGAGTGAGAGATAGATAGTGAAATAGAGTGTGAGATAGAGATAGCTAGATAGTGAAATAGAGAGAGTGTGAGAGAGATAGCTAGATAGTGAAATAGAGAGATAGCTAGAGAGTGTGAGAGAGAGTGTGAGATAGAGAGATAGCTAGATAGTGAGATAGAGAGATAGCTAGATAGTGAGATAGCTAGATAGTGAAATAGAGAGATAGCTAGATAGTGAAATAGAGAGTGAGAGAGATAGCTAGATAGTGAAATAGAGAGATAGATAGCTAGATAGTGAAATAGAGAGATAGAAACATAGAAAAATGTCGGCAGATGAGAACCTTTTGGCCCATCTAGTCTGCCCAATTACATGGATACTTTACCTGGATTTATCTTTTGTTTAGGATAGCCTTAGCCTATCCCAGCCTGCTTAAATTCAATTACTGTTTTGGCCTCTACCACTTCAACTGGAAGGCTGTTCCATGTATCCACCACCCTCTCAGTAAAATAATGCTTCCTGATGTTACTTTTACTAGATAGTGAAATAGAGAGAGAAAGCTGTGTGAGATAGAGGACATAGCTAGATAGTGAATAGAGAGCTAGATAGTGAAATAGAGAGATAGTGAGATAGATAGCTAGATAGTGAAATAGAGAGATAGCTAGATAGTGAAATAGAGAGATAGTGTTGAGGATAGCTAGATAGTGAATAGAGAAGATAGCGTGTGAGATAGATAGTGAAATAGAGAGAGAGTGAGAGAGATAGATAGTGAAATAGAGAGAGTGAGAGAGAGATAGTGAAATAGAGTGTGAGAGAGAGATAGCTAGATAGTGAAATAGAGAGAGTGTGAGAGAGATAGCTAGATAGTGAAATAGAGAGATAGCTAGAGAGTGTGAGAGAGTGTGAGATTAGAGAGATAGCTAGATAGTGAAATAGAGAGAGTGTGAGATAGTGAAATAGAGAGACAGAGTGTGAGAGAGAGATAGATAGTGAAATAGAGAGAGCGTGAGAGAGAGATAGCTAGATAGTGAAATAGAGAGATAGTGAGATAGATAGCTAGATAGTGAAATAGAGAGCTAGATAGTGAAATAGAGAGATAGTGTGAGATAGCTAGATAGTGAAATAGAGAGAAAGCATGTGAGATAGATAGTGAAATAGAGAGAGAGTGAGAGATAGATAGTGAAATAGAGTGTGAGATAGAGATAGCTAGATAGTGAAATAGAGAGAGTGTGAGAGAGATAGCTAGATAGTGAAATAGAGAGATAGCTAGAGAGTGTGAGATAGAGAGATAGCTAGATAGTGAAATAGAGTGTGAAATAGATAGCTAGATAGTGAAATAGAGAGAGTGTGAGATAGTGAAATAGAGAGATAGAGTGTGAGAGAGAGATAGTGAAATAGAGAGAGTGTGAGAGAGATAGCTATATAGTGAAATAGAGAGATAGCTAGATAGTGAAATAGAGAGAGAGATAGCTAGATAGTGAAATAGAGAGAGAGATAGCTAGATAGTGAAATAGAGAGATAGCTAGATAGTGAAATAGAGAGAGAGATAGCTAGATAGTGAAATAGAGAGAGAGATAGCTAGATAGTGAAATAGAGAGAGAGATAGCTAGATAGTGAAATAGAGAGAGAGATAGCTAGATAGTGAAATAGAGAGAGTGTGAGAGAGAGATAGATAGTGAGATAGTGAGAGAGATAGCTAGATAGTGAGAGAGTGTGAGAGAGAGATAGCTAGATAGTGAGAGAGTGTGAGAGAGAGATAGCTAGATAGTGAGATAGAGAGTGAGAGAGAGATAGCTAGATAGTGAGAGAGTGTGAGAGAGAGATAGCTAGATAGTGAGATAGATAGAGATAGCTAGATAGTTAGATAGTGAAATAGAGAGAGTGTGAGAGAGATAGCTAGATAGTGAAATAGAGAGAGTGTGAGAGAGAGATAGCTAGATAGTGAAATAGAGAGAGTGTGAGAGAGAGAGATAGCTAGATAGTGAAATAGAGAGAGTGTGAGAGAGAGATAGCTAGATAGTGAAATAGAGAGTGTGAGAGAGAGATAGCTAGATAGTGAGATAGCTAGATAATGAAATAGAGAGATAGCTAGATAGTAAAATAGAGAGATAGCTAGATAGTGAAATAGAGAGTGTGAGAGAGAGATAGCTAGATAGTGAAATAGAGAGTGTGAGAGAGAGATAGCTAGATAGTGAGATAGCTAGATAATGAAATAGAGAGATAGCTAGATAGTAAAATAGAGAGATAGCTAGATAGTGAAATAGAGAGAGAGATAGCTAGATAGTGAAATAGAGAGAGTGTGAGAGAGAGATATAGTGAAATAGAGAGATCAGAGAGATAGCTAGATAGTGAAATAGAGAGTGAGCTAGCTAGATACTGAAATAGAGAGAGATAGCTAGATAGTGAAATAGAGAGAGTGTGAGAGAGAGATAGCTAGATAGTGAGATAGAGAGAGTGTGAGAGAGAGATAGCTAGATAGTGAAATAGAGAGTGTGAGAGAGAGATAGCTAGATAGTGAGATAGAGAGAGAGAGAGATAGCTAGATAGTGAAATAGAGAGATAGCTAGATAGTAAAATAGAGAGATAGCTAGATAGTGAAATAGAGAGAGTGTGAGATAGAGAGATAGAGATAGAAATCGATCGATAAAGATACAGATATAGAGATAGAAATAGAGATATAGATTGAGATAGAGATAGAAATAGATTGAGATATAGATATAGAAATAAATGGATAGTCATATAGAGATAGATTGATAGAGATAGAAATAGAGATATAGTTAGATCGATAGCTATAGATAGAGATATAGAGATAGAAATAGAGATATAGATAGAGATAGAAATAGATCAATAGAGATCTTGAGATAGAAATAGATTGATAGATATATAGATATTGATAGATATAGATAGATAATGAATTACTTGCATTCTAATTTGGGAAAGACTGAAGGATGACCTGAGGTCAAAAAGCAGGTGTTCAGAAGGATAAATGTTTTATATATAAATAATGCATTTGAATAGATTCTGCCATTCCCGTAAAGCTATTATCAGCACAAAGCTTCTGTAAAGGAACACACCAGAAAGGGAGAGAACCCTTTCTTAATGCGCTATTTTTTACATATAAATGAAATAAAATCAGTGTGATATGGTTGTCTTGTAGCTTCTTGCTGAGGTCTGTTGTTTAAATTATATAAGTCTAGACCATGTTACTTATTGATTTTTTTTTGTCTATTGCCATGGATAAGGGTACAAGGTCTTTTTACAGGCATTCTTGAAATAGGCTTAAGAGCCGAAACATTGTGCTCTCCAGAATAATTTTAGAGGATTTGTGTTTCTTCCTTCTGTTTTAAGACTCGTGTCCAGCATTATTCTCTACCTGCCATGGCTGAGTGGTGTAGTTCATTCACATTCTCAGAAACCTTGTTCGTTTTATTAGCCTTTATTTTTAGGCGTGATCTAAGCCTTAGACCATGCCTGGAAATGAAGGCTAATAAATCGAACGAGGCTTCTGAGAAATTGAATGAACTACACTACTCAGCCATGGCAGGTAGAGAATAATGCTGGACATGTGTCTTAAAAAGGAAGGAAGAAACCCTAATCCTTGAAAATACACTATATTGCCAAAAGTATTCGCTCACCCATCCATATGCGTGTCAAGGCAGGTGAGCGAATACTTTTGGAAATATAGCGTACATTGTATTTGTAGAATCTAAGGCAAAGCAAAAGGTACTATTTGATGTGTTGTCTAGTATTCATTCTGTTTAGTATTTATTATAGTGTGTTGGAGGTTTTAAGGCATAATACATTTTATACTTTCCCCCGAGTAGATTATTGTGAAAAAAAGATAACCGTGACATAAAAGTCTACAGTGAGTCATAATATTGGATGCTTTTTATTTTAAGGAATGCACAATAACGAAAAACCAGATACACAGTAATAAGCAAAAGTGGACAGAGAAGGGTTCAAGGTGTCTATTTATTTCATAGAAGTAAACTGTGCTAGTGTTTGTGTTGCTGTTGAGGGCGGCAGTTGAGAAGGGTTTGACAAGCAATGTGGTTATTGTTCATGAAATCCTTTCTTTGCTCGAATGAGCTCTTTTCTCAGTATCAGCCTGGCATATAACCTACAAGAATAGATTTCCACAAGAATCCTCAGTTTATTTCATGGACATTCAAATGCACTTTTAAAATATATATGTATCCACACTGGCTATCTTGCAAACAGATTTTTTGTTCCTCTCACTGCAGATAAACCTGATGTTATCTTCCCATATGTCTTCTCTGATTGGAAACACAAACCGGAGCTATGATCTGTGTGTGTGCTAAGATCTTTTATAGAGCATTTAGCTTTAAAAACTGTGTACATCTCTGCTATATATCAAGCCATCATTGCGTGCAAGGTGAATATGCTGGTCTTTTACAGCTGTGTATAAATGGGTTAATGAAAGCAAGAGATAAAAATAAAAACACCTAACTACAACCTCAATTGTTCCAAAGACACAGACGGCGAATATGGAGTCAGAATAGAAAATAGCTTTCACAACAGGTTCACGGTTACTGCAAAACACAGCTAAGGAATGGAGATAGAATTGATCTTATAGACTGCCCAATACTACACAGAAGGTGTACTACACTGGGAGCGGCTAATACTACACGGGGAGCTGCTAATACTACACAGGGAGCGGCTAATACTACACAGGGAGCGGCTAATACTACACAGGGAGCGGCTAATACTACACGGGGAGCGGCTAATACTACACAGGGAGCGGCTAATACTACACGGGGAGCGGCTAATACTACACGGGGAGCGGCTAATACTACACGGGGAGTGGCTAATACTACACAGGGAGCGGCTAATACTACATGGGGAGCAGCTAATACTACACAGGAAGCAGCTAATACTACACAGGGAGCGGCTAATACTACATGGGGAGCGGCTAATACTACACAGGGAGCGGCTAATACTACACAGGGAGCGGCTAATACTACATGGAGAGCGGCTAATACTACATGGGGAGCGGCTAATACTACACAGGGAGTGGCTAATACTACACGGGGAGCGGCTAATCCTACATGGGGAGCGGCTAATTCTACACAGGAAGCAGCTAATACTACATTGGGAGAGGCTAATACTACACGGGGAGCGGCTAATACTACACAGGAAGCAGCTAATACTACATGGGGAGAGGCTAATACTACACAGGGAGCGGCTAATACTACACAGGGAGCGGCTAATACTACACGGGGAGCGGCTAATACTACATGGGGAGCGGCTAATACTACACAGGGAGCGGCTAATACTACACGGGGAGCGGCTAATACTACATGGGGAGCGGCTAATACTACACAGGAAGCAGCTAATACTACATGGGGAGAGGCTAATACTACACAGGGAGTGGCTAATACTACACAGGGAGCGGCTAATACTACACAGGAAGCAGCTAATACTACACGGGGAGAGGCTAATACTACACAGGGAGTGGCTAATACTACACAGGGAGCGGCTAATACTACACAGGGAGCGGCTAATACTACACAGGGAGCGGCTAATACTACACGGGGAGCTGCTAATACTACACGGGGAGCTGCTAATACTACATGGGGAGCGGCTAATACTACACAGGGAGTGGCTAATACTACACGGGGAGCAGCTAATACTACACAGGGAGCGGCTAATACTACACGGGGAGCGGCTAATACTACACAGGGAGTGGCTAATACTACACGGGGAGCGGCTAATGCTACACAGGGAGCTGCTAATACTACACCGGGAGCGGCTAATACTACACGGGAGCGGCTAATACTACACAGAAGGTGTACTACACGGGGAGCGGCTAATACTACACCGGGAGCGGCTAATACTACACGGGGAGCGGCTAATACTACACGGGGAGCGGCTAATACTACACAGGGAGCTGCTAATACTACACGGGAGCGGCTAATACTACACGGGGAGCGGCTAATACTACATGGGGAGCGGCTATTACTACACAGGAAGCGGCTAATACTACACAGGGAGCGGCTAATACTACACAGGGAGTGGCTAATACTACACAGGAAGCAGCTAATACTACACGGAGAGTCACTAATACTACACGGGAACTGCTAATACTACACGACCAATACAACCCAGCTGGGTTTAGCTGCCACCAAGTCTGCAGGTACAGAGAAGCACATAAAAAGCAGAAGCTTCTCTTGTAGGTTAACTCTTCTACTCTCCTGTGATTACAGAGGTCAGCTCAGATCTCTCTGCCGAGGTCTGTATTGAACATCAATTTAATGTTTAACATTTTTACTAAAATCTACACATTTACTAGTGGATTGACTAACACAATGTACAGGTAGAATGTAAAGCCATACATTATAAATGGAGCTAAAAAAGTTCCCTTTTAAAATAACAATATAAACCTATATTAGTCTTAGGTAGGACCCGTGGATAAATTATACAAGTGTTTCAAAGAACACTATTACCAATAAACTATATAAGAAAACATATGATTAAATGATTTCTGAAGGAAGTGATACTAAGCACTATGGGGCTAGAAGTCTATAGAAACAAAATAATTATCAGTCTGGGCTCCATGGTTTGTAGTCACCATCCTAAATTCAATGCATGCTATCGGTAATGGATTGCTGTGGTAAAAAAAATGTGTAATAATGTTGAATTAAAAATGTTACTTCTAACATGTAATACCTTGGATTGAGAGTAACTTGGTTTGAGAGCGTTTTGCAAGAAGAGCAACAATTTGTTATAAAGTTTGATTGTCTTGATATACAAGCGATGTCAAAGTACGTACACTTTGCCGAGCATCACGTCACAACTGAGGCCATGGTCACCTTTCCTCCCCGCGTCTGTCGCAGCATTCTGGCAGCTTGACGAGGAGGGCCACACTGTGAAACGTGTGTAACAGTATCGCACGTTGCACTGGACGTGCTGAAACCCTCCCAACAGATAGCAGTGATCCCGTTAGTGATAAAACGTCCTGCACAATAACCTCCTCTCGTTCCCTCCCACCAGCCATGATTCTTCTCAAAGGCAATGTGCAGGTTAATTTGTTTTATTTTTACTTTATACTGTACAGTATTTTGTATTACTGCAATCATTTTCAAACGAATAAAATGTTGTGGAACCAATCGTCAGAGTTTCCATTTTTTCTTATGGGGAAATTTGCTATGATATAAGAGCGCTTTGGATTAAAAACACGCTTCCGGAACGAATTATGCTCGCAATCCAAGGTATTACTGTATTGTGTATTCTGCTTTTAATGTGTACCCCTGAGTTGTGGTAAGAAGAGATGAGATGCGGTTTTTATGTTTATATTTGTGACATAAGATGTTTTAGGACTACAATGATGGCGCCAGTTAGAACTACTAAAATGGAGATTGGGGACGTAACGTATCCATACAGACTTCTGTAGCATGAGAGCTCCGATTATGGATCACTGAGAAGTGATGCTTAATATAGAGGAGATTGAAGAGGTGAGATCCACATCCAGGACTACAAAAATGGTGACCAGAAATGACATCATGGCATACGTGACGGAAGTGCGTCACTCAGGGCGTTCCAAGATGGAGGCGATGGCCCCAATGACGCCAAGACAAACGGATCAACAATCAAGACATAATTGAAGTAGGTATAAGTGCGTCACTCAGGGCGTTCCAAGATGGAGGCGATGGCCCCAATGACGCCAAGACAAACGGATCAACAATCAAGACATAATTGAAGTAGGTATAAGAAGGAGTATATTTTATGCGGACATTAGATGGACTTTCCTTGATAAAGTCACTTTGTGACGAAACGCATTGGAACTAACGGTCCATTATATTTGTTATGTGATTTTATATTTATTTTTGCTACATTAAAACCAGTATTTTAGTATCCAGCTCCTTTGCCTTCATTGCAATACCGCTTGCTGTATGGCACACGCTTCATTCTTTCTGTGGTTCTTTCTCCTGTCTGGGTCAACTCCATCAGATCCAGCAGTGTCATCATCACTGAGGAGGCTGAGTATACAATACTGATATGCATACTATACTTCCTATATCCTGTGAGCATTTTTTATAGCGGGGGCATCCGTATAACCACCAGTGTTTACAATATGACCCTATGTGCATTTATTTTGTTTCATGTAGAGAGAGATCCCTGTAAGTTTTGATCGCTTGATTATACTATATGGTTGAAGATTGGAGGAACCATCCTCACAGGGATCTTCTGTACAGATATGTATTATTCTGTATATTAATGCATGGGACCTTTTCCCCTTAAGGCTAGGGTCAGACGAACGCATTTTTCATGTTGTCCGTGAAAAAGTGCGTTCGAACGAATGGATGTATTTTTTCACGGAATACGCGATAGCGGTCATACGATGCGCATTTTCGTACGTGATTTTGTACGGATCATCAATAAAACCCTTTCTGCGTCTGGACGTTATGTTGGCCGGACGTGTGCAGCGTCTGACGTCTCCCAATCACGCAAACACGCCGCTATGCGGCCGCAGCACACTCTGTACGTCAGTAGTAGCGGTTTGACGTTCTCGAAAAAATGCGTTCGTTTGCCACTTGCGTTGCGCGGACGAACTTTCGTGCGGCCGTTCGTCGTATGTTCCCCGGCATTGGACGTCATTTGCTGCTAGCACGGCCGTGATTTTGTGTGGCTAAACGCACGTTAAAACTGCTTTCGTCTGAACTTAGCCTAAGGCTTTTTTACTGGTTAGTACCAACTTTGTAATATGGCCCATTACTTGTCCTGCTCAATGTGTTGAATTGTTAGAGGCATGTTATGGAGCCTGTTGGCAAGTGAACTTCATTTCCAATAAATACATTTCCTTCGCATTGCTCCAGAATCAGACCCAATTATTTATACTCAGTCTCAGGGCACTTGCAGGTGTTTTGAAGATCCAGCATATTCGATAAAGGTACTAGTGAGGGTATAGTGTGATCAAATCCCAATGTTTTTTTCCTTTTTCTTTTAATCTTCTAGTCAAATGTCTATATCAAGCTCTTCCAAGCTGACATCCAGGATGTTGAAGTTGAGGGCAAGCAATTTGTATCCTTAGATAACCAGTCACAGTATATTGGGCTACTTCTTTATCATGAGAGGTCTAGAAAGCAACTGTTTTAGCAAGGTCACTTTAAATTTCTCTATTTTCAGTCTTGTGTTGTTTACGTAAAAAGACTGGCAATCACTATATTGAAGAAAAAGATGATTTATTCAAGAAGGGAGTCAGTTTTCTTCACTCTAGGCCAGGAACCCAGACTGGATTTATTGTGCTTTGTCATGCCAGTGTTGCCGCCATTACCCTGTTGGTCTGATTACAGGAAGAATGACTCTTGGATGTCCTCTAGTGGATGAAAAGGACCAAATGTAACACTCAATATGCCAAATCTAAGTTAATTGTTTTCAGACCAAGAACAGCAAGGAGATTGAAATATATATACACTGTATGTATAGATCTTTGAAAACCGTGAATTTCTTGAAATTTTGTGATGGTGTAGTTTGTGTAATGGAGTGCTCTCCCCTTGGTATACCATTTCTATCCGTCATGAGAAGCACCTGCTCGTTATGCTTAGTAAGGCTAGGGTCAGACTGAGGCAGTGCGAACGCGCGTTCTGGCGCACTTAATCACGGCCGCACTAGCAGCAGATGCCGGGCAATGACGGCCAATATACGAAGTACGGTCGCACAAAAGTCCGGCTGCGCAACGCAAGTGGAAAATGAACGCATTTTTTCGAGAACGTGAAACCGCAGGTACTGACGTACAGAGTGCGCTGCGTCCACTAGCGGCGTGTGTGCGTGATTAGGAGACGTCAGACGCTGCTAATGTCCGGCCAACATAACGTCCAGACACAAAAAGAGTTTTATTGATGATCCGTACAAAATCACGGACGAAAATGCGCATAGTATGACCACTATCACGTATTCTGTGAAAAAATGCGTCCATTCGTTCGAACGCACTTTTTCACAGACAACATAAAAATGCGTTCGTCTGACCCTAGCCTAAAGGTTGAGTGCTGTTCTCCTGGTGTGTTCTGTATGAAAAGGGCTGACTACCCTCTGGCAAGCATCTTTCCCTGTCACCGGTGTTTCATTTGCAGGTTCTATTTAACCTTGAATTTCTAGGATTGTGAGGTACGTGAATTACTAGAGGGGTAATTGATTGGATAGAGAGGTATGTGGATTATTAGTGAAGTATTTGGTTGGATAATGAGGTAAGTGGATTAGTAATGGGGTTTGGGAGGGTGGCAAAATTACACTTTGCCTACGTTGGCAAAAATTCTTCCACCGGCCCCGGTCAGCCCCAATCATGTAATTCACAGAACTGGGAAGGTTGTGCAGCTCAAACCTTAACATTGCACAGGGTAGAAGGAGGATCACACGCTAAGGGACAGGATATACACCAACAGAAAGAAATAAGACAGTGTGGTCTCTATGGGCACACATGACAAGATGGATTCGTAGACTGCAATAGCATCCTGTAATGCTCACGATAGCACAGTTGCCGAGTATCTGTCACAGGATAACCTGGCATGAGCCGAGGTGGGACCCATATACTGGGTTATTTGCCCAAAAATCAGGAGATACCACTGACTAAATGCAGACAGACAGAATAGCAGGCAAGACGTGAAGACACCGCTAAGCTGGGCAGGAATTCTCTATAGATATACAGGACTAAAACACAGCACGTCCCTGTTGTAATATCAGTCTGGAGAGGAGACCCAGCACACTGGCAACCCAAAATAAAGAAATCCCTGATCTGAGAGGCCGGTCCTTGAAGTAGCCGGATCTAAACTTGGAGAAGAAACAAGTGGTAGTGCAGGGTCTCAGGCAAAAACAGAAGCAAACAGATCAGTATGGTAACACAAGGGTAAAAGCATAACATAGTCAAAAGGAATAGCCAAGGTCGGCACACAGGGTTAATACAGCACAACAGGTGTTAAGGCACAGAGAATAGTCAGGAGTGATAGCCAACGGTGGATACACAGAATAGTCTGCACAGCAAGTTTCAATACACAGACAGGTCTATTCACTAAAAGGTGAAACTCAGGAGAACTGGCAGGAGAAGAGAACAATCTAGACCAAATAGCAGATTTGTAATGTGAGATAAATTGGAGAATTTTGACCTAGAATATTCACTTCTCCAGTCATTCTCCTGAGTTTCGCCTTTATTGAATAAACTGAGAGAGTAGTCTACAGGGATAACCAAGGTCGGTACACAGAGATACCACACAGGGGCAGGAAGGGTTAAAGCAAGGGACAGAATAAACAAAAATAGAAAGCAAGGGCAACAGTAAACCAAAGAAATAATAAACCAGAGCACAAGGCAGGGCAAGGACAACAGCAGGACCAGCAGAGAAACACACAGCATATGATCCAGGGGTCAAGTCCTAAAAAAATAAGTGAGGGACGTTGCCAACATTTCTTTCCATTCCAGTCTTAAAGATTACTGGGAGACACAGCAGCTGCAGCACATCTTGACTTATAAGAATGCCATTCCTCTGGGAAAAACTGAGAAATTGTCATTCCCATGCCTTCCCAAAGTTCTTAAATACAGGATATACCCTTAAATATAGACAGTTCCCTTGTGGCTGATAAACTGGGAAGCTGCAATACTGTTCTATATAGACACAGTTTTATATAACTAAGTTACTGCTGCTAAAATAGTGAGGGAACTGTGTTCCCAAGTGTTCCTGCAGGACAAGACCCCTGATATGACCTAAATGACAGAGCATAGCAGCATGGGAGCAAACCCCTTAAATAGGGAGTCAGTTAAGTGCCAAGACAGGTGACTCTGAGGATAACAAGACACTCGGCAAGGAAAGAACCAATAGCTGGCCAGGATCACCTCACACAGAGGGGTCAGGGCTGGAATCGTTATCGGATCAACCAGGCAGCTTTATATACTGTATGTGCTTTTGAAGCCTGCCTACAGTAATTTTATTAAGTTTGTGATGGTATTTTCAGAACCTGCAATCATATTACAATATGCACATTCAATTTTGTTCCTAAATATATGTGCAAGATACCCTTGTTTAAAATACATTTCCTTGGTTTTCATTTCATTACTTTCCAAGCACGGAAGGTGCTAATCACAGAGCTGCGCTGAAAAAGCTTTTTGCAAGCTGTTAGCTGTTTTTAATGTATTTGTGGCTGCTGAATTCTAAAATCACAATAAAAATGTCATATTAAGCACAGTTTTTTCACAATGTTGGTGTTTTCTTACCACATATTGTTTTCTGCCACCTACAGTGTTTTGCACAAGTTTGATATTTTGCTGTTTTGAACCAATTTCTGTGTTTCATATTTGCGAGTTGAAGTATTCTGAATGCTTATTACAAGACACCAATCCCTTTCTTTTAGGCTTGTGCACCGATTTTTTTTTCGGTTCGATTCGATTTTTCGGATTTTCAAACTTTTCGATTCGGCTCGTTTCGACCGATTTCTGTTTCGATTCGGTTCGGCTCGACTCGTTTTTCGTGTACATTTTTTTTTCGGAATATCGACCATTTTTCGTATTTTCGTGTCACTTAGCTCGTTTTTTGTATCGACTTTTCGTGATTTCGGAAATTTTCGTTTTTCGGAATTGTGCATGTTTCCGGAATATCGACCATTTTTCGTATTTTCGTGTCACTTTGCTCGTTTTTTGTATCGACTTTTCGTGATTTCGGAAATTTTCGTTTTTTCGGAACGTCTTTTCTCCTCGTTTCAAAGCAATAAATTTCGATTTGACACATTTCAAGTCCATTCGAAAATTCCGAAAAAATTTCATTTCGGCTCGGAAAACTTTTCGGATCTGCCGTTTTCGGATCTAAAAATTTTCGGAAAATCGTCCGCATCCGAAAACACGAATCGGGAAATTTCGTGAAAATTCCGAAACCCGAAACGCACATCCCTACTTTCTTTAAGATTCTGAAAGACGAGGCTCTTGTTGTGTTCTGAGTATTGTACTCCAGCCATAGATGTGTCAACAGTCCAGATAATAAAATAGTATATTTCTTGTATGTGTATATATAAAAAAAAATATATATATATATATACAGAACAGGCTACTAAATAGTTTTAGTCCTTTCACTACCAAATCGAGTTAATTAGATTTTGCATTGTAATACATTGAAAAGCAATCATTCCCATATCAAACCCTAACAAGAAAAAAAAAAGGGGGGAAAAGATGTCATCTGTGCTCATTTCTATATATTTCCATGTGCAACAAAACACTGTCAGAGGTTTTAGTTTGCTTAAATGGCCATTGAAGCGTAAGCTCACTCGCCCCATCAAGGCACCTCTCGGTAGAGTGAGTCCTAACCAATGTACCAAAAGCTGCTCCTCACTCTACCAAGAGGTGCCTTGAAGGGGCGAGTGAGCTTACACTTCAATGGCCATTTAAGCAAACTAAAACCTCTGACAGTGTTTTGTTGCACATATCAAACCCTGTTTGCATATCCTTTTAGATCAGTATTATTGTGCCCCCGTAGAGAAACAAAATCCTTTGTTTTAACTATCCCCAGTCACCCTTGAGAGAGATAAAATATGCTGCAAATAGGAGCTCCAAACCTCGCTCTAGCAAAAAGTTCAAACAATTTGCTGCTGCATTAAAACAGCCAGTGGAGCCCTGGGGTCACTCGCTACTGCACATAGATAAGATTCGGGGAGTTATAATGGCATAAAATCCCTGTAAAGTAAAGATACAAGGTGTTCTGTAATTTCTATACACAGACATTATGCCACAAATAGATATTATTTTTATATTCTATTGGTATTTTTTGGAAGCTGCATTGCTCTTAAACTCATTGTTATCACTACAGATCATCATATGCAGGATATCTGACCATTTTTATTATCGATCTGCAATCACATTTACTTTATTTGACACAAAGGTAATGTATACCTGAATATTAATAACGTAGACCCCGTGTGAAATTGTATGAGGTAAGGGACGCTAGACATGTGCATTCGTTTTAGTACTAAAACGATTTAGTCCGAATTTTGAGATAATTTAGTTTTCGTATGACTCAAGAGATACGAAACTGCTCAGTACAAAAAACAAAAGAAACTAAAATAAAATGCACTACATTTTAGTTTCAGTCTTTTTTGTGATACTACATTGAGGAGTGAAGGAGACCAGCAATGAAGAGCGCAACATCCGAAGTTCTGCACCCTCCACATGCCAATGCAGTAGGATGTTCTATACAGAGAGGGGCATTAATTAATACAGGACGATGTTCTATACATTATACAGAGAGGGGTATTGATGCAGGAGGATTTTATATACATTATACAGAGAAAGTTATAAATTGAGGAGGATGTTCTATACAGAGAGGGACATTAATTCAGGAGGATGTTCTATACATTATACAGAGAGGGGTATTAATTAATGCAGGTGGATGTTGTATACATTATACAGAGAGGGGTATTAATTAATGTAGGAGGATGTTCTAAACATTATACAGAGAGGAGCGTTTTTTTAGCCCTTTAAATTCAGTGTCTGTGAGCGCTGAGATCGGCTGCTTGTTATATTATCTCAGTACAATGTATCAGGCTCAGCTGTTACAGTAACTGACTGTAACAGTGCTCAGAGTTTCAGTAAAACAAGGAAATAATATTGTTCTAACCTCATATATAAAAATATTATTTACTAGTTTTACTGAAACTCTGAGCACTGTGATGAGCAGCAGTCAGTTACTGTAACAGCTTTGCCTGACACGGGGCAGTATTACAATGTTGGTGCTAACTTAACCAGAGCTGTTGTAAACTGAAAACCTCCATAGGCTATAATGGCTCTGGGAAGTTTACAACAGCTCTGGTTATCTATGTAATATGGCCCACATTGTGCTGAGAGTGAGTGATACTGTAACAAACAGCGATCTCAGCCCTCTGAGGAGCCACTACAATAGTAATTGTATCCACTGGTTTTTGGGTGAATGAAATTAGTTTTCATACTAAAGAACTGAAGACGAATTTCTTTAGCAACTAAATAAATTGCATTTTAGGACTAATCCATTAGTTCAAAACGAAATTTTGTGCTGTGCACATGTCTAAGGGACGCCACCTAGAGTTCAGAATCTTTCGTTCCAACAATATTTATGAAAGGGTAATGAATACATGAAAAATTAGAAATGAACACATTTATATTGTTTTAATTATTTAAAATATCTCAGATCAGCAATCTCAAAAATGTGCTAAATTCCGTTTTAAGCCCATCTCTATTTTATCTTATATTGTTACCTTTGCATCCCATGGTCCAAATAAATGTTATGATAAAATAATTTCAACAAAAATCTCTTGGTAGTGAAGGGTTTAATGGGGTAATCTTGTGTTACTAATTTCATTCAATCTCATAACCCAACATGAAAGCCGTTTGTGAAAATTCTTATCACCCCACCATAAAATTTGAAGAAAAAACCTTTTTGACCCTCATATTCGCAGGCATGTCTAATTGCATGTCTCGTGCTGCCACTCCCACTCCCACAAATCCCATTCCCACCTTCTCTTTCTCACCCTCCTGCTGTTACTCTATTCAGGTGACATATCCCCTAACCCTGGCCCCACAACACATCCAATCCTTCCCTCTCATCCTATCTCCATCGCACATAAATCACCTCCCTGCAAGCCCAGCAACCTCATTCCCATAATCCCTCAGCGCCTGTCCTCTTTCTCCTGCGCCCTCTGGAACGCTCGCCCTGTGTGCAACAAACTCACAGCAATCCATGACCTCTTCCTTTCAAACTCCTTCAACCTCCTAGCTTTAACTGAAACCTGGCTAACTCCCTCTGACACGGCCTCCGTTGCTGCTCTCTCACATGGCGGTCTACACTTGAGCCATACCCCCAGACCGGGTGAGAGAAATGGTGGCGGGGTCGGACTCCTGCTCTCTCCCACCTGTACCTACCAGCATCTCCCTCCACCCCCATCCCTCTCCTTCTCCTCCTTTGAGGACACACTGCATCCGCCTGTTCTCTCCTCTGGCTCTCAGGATGGCAGTCATCTACCGCCCACCGGGACCAACCTCCCAGTTCTTTGACCACTTTGCTACCTGGCTTTCCTCACTTCCTGTCTTCTAATCTTCCATGCCTAATTCTCGGGACTTCAACATTCCCATTGACGATCCCTTCCGCCCCTGCTGCCTCCAAACTTTTTCACTCACGTCCTCCCTTGGACTCACACAATCCTCCCCTCCCTACCACCGCGATGGTTCACGCATTGACCTTGTCTTTCCAACCCCTGCTCCATTTCTGAGTTCAGTTGTCGCCCTTTCCCCATCTCTGACCACCACCTTCTCTCTTTCAACCTATCTGGACTTCCTAAACACCCTGCTCCCCCACCCCGCACAACACTCGCAGAAATCTACATGCTGTGGACCCCTATCAATTCTCCAACCTACTTCACCACCTCCCTCATACCTCATCCTTCACCTGCCCTGATGCTGCCACTTAATCACTACACACTACGCTTATCTCTGCTCTAGACACTCTTGCTCCTCTTCGACTCTGTAAGGCCCCACGCCGCCAGCTTCAGCCCTGGCACACTCTCCAGACTCGCTCTGCAAAGATGCTCCCGCACCACAGAGCGTGCCTGGAGGAAATCCCGCTCTGAAGCGGATTTTGTTCACTTCAAGTCTATTCTCCGGTCATACACCTCTGCCCTCCACTTGGCCAAGCAATCCTTCTTCTCATCTCTTATATCTACGCTGTCCTCCAACCCTAAACGGCTTCTGGTCCACCTTCAACACCCTCCTTACCCACCTTGCACCTCCCCCCTCAGCTGCCTTCAGCGCTCAAGACCTGGCAGACTACATCCTCAGTAAAACTCTAACTATCAGAAGCAACATCCAACACAAGTAGTTATCTGCCACCTCCACTCCCACAGGTCCCCTCTGCCACCTCTGCCGCTCCTCCCAGCCACTGAGGAGGAAGTCAATTCCTTATTGTCCTCCTCACATCTCACCATGTGCCCGCTCGACCCCATTCCCTCACATCTAATTCCTCCCTCTCCTCCTCCCTCACCCCTGCTCTCACACACATCTTCAACCTATCTCTCTCCACTGGCTCCTTTCATCCACCTTCAAACACGCGCTAGTTATCCCTTTACTAAAGAACCATCCCTAGATCCCAACTCTCCATCCAACTACCGCCCTGTATCCCTGCTTCCCTTCACATCAAAGCTCTTAGAAAAACTAGTCTTCAACCACCTCTCCCTCTTCCTGTCCTCCAATTCCCTACTTGACCCCCTGCAATCTGGCTTCCGTCCCCTACACTCAACTGAAACTGCCCTCACCAAAGTCACCAACGACCTCCTAACGGCTAAAAAACACGGCCACTATTCTATTCTCATCCTGCTTGACCTCTCGGCTGCTTTTGACACTGTTGACCACCCCCTCCTTCTACAGACCCTCAACTCTCTGGGTCTCGGTGACACTGCATTTGCTTGGGTTGACTCCTATTTATCCAACAGGTCCTTCTGTGTGTCCTTTGCTGGTAACTCCTCCTCCTCATTGCCTCTATCTGTGGTGTACCTCAAGGCTCTGTCCTTGGTCCTCTGCTCTTTTCCATCTACACCTCCTCCCTGGGCAAAATCATCAACAGCTTTGGCTTTAATTACCACCTCTACGCTGATGACACTCAGATCTACCTCTCTACCCCTGATCTCTCTCCCCTGTCCTCTCAAAAGTCAGTGACTGTTTATCTGGCATCTCCTCCTGGATGGCCTCCCACCACCTAAACATGTCAAAGACTGAACTTCTACTTATTCCTCCCTCCAATGCCTCCCCACCTCCTGACTTCTCTATCACGGTGGAGGGTATCACCATCTCCCCATCAAACCAAGTTCGCTGCCTTGGAGTTACACTTGACTCTGCTCTTTCCTTCATCCCCCACATCAAGTCTCTTTCCTCCTCCTGCCGATACCAGCTGCGTAATATTTCCAGAATTCGGCCATTTCTTACCGCTGTCACCACAAAACAACTCATACACTCCCTGGTAATCTCCCGACTCGACTATTGCAATAATCTCTTATCTGGCCTCCCTCTGTCCCGCCTCTCCCCCCTGCAATCCATCCTGAACGCCTCCGCCAGGCTAGTTCACCTCACCCGCCGCTCTGTCTCTGCCGCTCCCCTCTGCGAGTCCCTTCACTGGCTCCCCATCCACTGCAGAATTAAGTTCAAAATCCTTATCCTTACCTACAAAACCCTCACTAACTCAGCTCCCCACTACCTGTCCTCACTAATCACCAAATACACCCCAGCCCGCTCCCTAAGGTCAAACAGTGACCTGCGCCTACCTTCTCCCCACATCACCTCTTCCCATGATAGACTGCAGGATTTCTCACGCGCAGCCCCCACTCTCTGGAACGCTCTCCCTCGTACTGTCAGACTTTCCCCTAACTTCTCTTCCTTCAAACGCTCCCTGAAAACATTCCTATTTAGGGAAGCCTACCACCCAACTTACTGACGCAACCATCAATCACTCTCCCCTTACAGTCCTCTCCTCCTGTTTCCAACCCCAACCCTCCCAGATTGTGAGTTCCTACGGGAATAGGGCCCTCATCTCCTCCTGTACTGTTTGTCAAATGTTGTTCAATGTATTGTAACCCTGTCTATACTGTGCTTATTGTACAGTGCTGCGGAATATGCTGGCGCTTTATAAATAAAGAATAATAATAATAATTGCATGATTCCTGTTACAAAATAACAGGTGCAAGTTAAATTATGTGAATCTCACCTCCCTATATTTTTGTTTATTAGATAATGTTGGAATCAATCTTTAGCTTTACTGAGAGCAATACGTGACATAGACTAGTAGGGTGACACAAAGCAATTACTCTTAAATGCAGCCATTCCTTGCCATGAGCAATAGATCACCGGAATACCTCTCATTCTAAGCAAATCACTTGTCAGCCACTATTCTCATGCTTAGCTATGAGATGCACCTGTTTTTAAAACAGTAGTGACAGGCTTCATTATGATCCATTATGTAACATTCACTTATGTGAACAGATGGATTGTGAGAGCAGGACTTAAGTGAAAGCAAGGTCTTTAAAAGAAGGTTTGTGTTATACACTATTTGTTTTCATTACAAATATCCTAAAGATTCAAGCTATTCTAGAGGTTACATTTCAAATTAATCATTGTTATAACATATGACACAAATGCAAAATAAAGATTGTCCCATTGATTCCCGGGCAGTGTGGAGATATGACACTGTGTCTGGGGTAACATGATTTTGTTCAGGTTTTATCTTGTGAGGGATAGTTCCACAACTAAGACATGTTTGGTATTATACAGTATATTGTATTCATCACATAAAACTCACTAGGTCTGTGTATTGATTTGTCAAACAGAAATCTGTATGCAGAAATCAGAGTACGATTATTAAGCGCGCCGGGCAATGTGCACTGACATTTTGATAATGTTTGCATTTTGAGTAATTGGTCTGTTTTAATTAACAAATTGGACATAAATAACTGGCCCCGATATCCATTAACCAAAAATAAATAGCTCAAAAAATAATTAAATTAGATAGACTCCTTTAGGGATGCCTCATTTTCATGGATTACAAAAAAGAAAATATGTTGTGTGCTCAAGTCCCACCACACTTGGGAGGGGCAATGCACCGCTTGCAGACAGCCCAAATTCTTACAAAGCAACAAACCTATTTTATCGTATGTGCTCGGAATCCTTGTAACAGATTCCCTTGATCCGTACACGAAGACATCGCAAAACCTACATTGCCGGTCTTTAGAATAGCAGTATATCAATTCGGCTTGTGCACCGATTTTTTTTTCGGTTCGATTTTTCGGATTTTTAAACTTTTCGATTCGGCTCGTTTCGACCGATTTCGGTTTCGATTCGATTCGGTTTGGCACGTTTTTCGGGTAAATTTTTTTTCGGAATATCGACCATTTTTCGTATTTTCGTGTCACTGTGCTCAGTTTTTGTATCGACTTTTCGTAATTTCGGAGATTTTCGTTTTTCGGAATTGCACATTTTTCGGAATATCGACCATTTTTTGTATTTTTCGTGTCATTTTGCCCGTTTTTTGTATCGACTTTTCGTTTTTTCGAAAAATTTTCGTTTTCAGAAAATTTTCGTTTTTACAAAATTTTCGTTTTTCGGAAAATTTTCGTTTTTCGGAACATCTGTTCTCCTCGTTTGACACATTTCAAGTCCATTCGAAAAATCCGAAAATATTTCGTTTCGGCTCGGAAAACATTTCGGATCTGAAATTTTCGGATCTAAAATTTTTCGGAAATTCGGCCGCATCCGAAAACACAAATCGGGAAATTTCGTGAAAATTCCGAAATTCCGAAACCCGAAACGCACATCCCTAATATCAATGAACAGGAGAGACACACAGAAAAGGCAGGGTCAAAAGCACGCCGAAGTCAGACATGCCAAGGTTCGGTGCACAGGATAAAAAAAGATATAATACACAGCCAAGGAATAGCCAGAAAACTGAGCCAAGGTTGGTACACTGAAAACCTGGAATAGCAAGGGTTAATGCCAAGAGAGTAGTCAGAACAAGGCCAATAAATCAGTAACATGGGTATTCAAGAATGTGCTATCTCGGGAAAACCCACGACAGAGCAATGAGGCAGAAAAAAGACCTGACTTTTAAATCAAAATATAAGCCCACCTGCTAATATAAATTAAAATATAAACCCACCTGCCACCACAAGGAAAATCTCATAGGTGAGAAAATAATGTGAAATACCAACAACAAAAAATAAGCTGCAGTAAAAATCTATCAGTTAAAAAAAGTCTTATGGATTGTGATTATGCAGCTCCTAACACTTCCGAGAGTAAAGAAATTTTTTGAAATGATTTGTATTATTATTTTGTTACAGATATGTGGCATAGAAAACTACATGTAGGAATATTATCTATAAACCCCTTCACTATTGTGATTGTGTAAACACGAACAGCAGTAACAGTCACAGCAGCCCGAGAGCGTGTTAACACGATCTAGAGCTACGCTGTATCATTGAAAATGAAATTTGTTTGTTTCAAAAGAATTTCCATTTGCATCTGGGCTCCAGAATGTGCCCCCAAAGTTTTAGCACCCTGGGAATGATGCCTGATGTACAAACAATTTTTTTAAATCAGAGGTGAATATGTCTTTAATGGCATCTCTCCAGCAGATCCTGCATGGAGCTCAAAACTGCAGTAACTCCTTTTGGCCAGCAGATGGTGACAGATACCTGCCAAATAGCTTATTACAGTAAGAAATACATCAGGAATATTGCCAAGTATTTCTTATTTCCGCATAATTAATTAAATATGATTTTCCAAAACAACACTGGTTCCTGACAGTGTTTTTTGGAAAATCACTTGGCGGTGAAGTTATTCAAATAATTATAGCTTTTTTGTTTATGCCTCAGAGTCCTTTTAATTTATGTTAATTTTATTGTAGGGTTCTTCCTGCCTGCATTATTCTCTGATGAAACTCAGCATTGTGTTCAGTTTGTTTATGTGACATCGCCTATCCAATGCGCCTTTCTTTATTCACTCTATATACGAAAATCTCAATAAACATTATGACAAAAAACAATTCTAGTTTTTTTTTATTTATGTTAATTGTATAATTGTATTCAACAAAAAAAATAGTTATATGTCATCTTAATCATTTCTTGGTGCTCTCCTATTTTTGTTTTAGTTTGAGTAATTACTGCGCATTTCGGAAGTTAACAAGCCCTTTTCAAATTGCAGATGAAAGCCGAGAGAGGAGCAGAACAAAGAGAAGCATGAATGAAATCCTATTGACGTTGCACCTAGAGGAGATGCTGGTGCTGTAACAAGCCTGCTTGCCTTGTCAGAGATGTTCTCTGGAGGCAGAACTGAGTCATCTGAGGATCGCTTTCAGGAAAAGGGATGTCACTTGTCAGATCGCTTGCTGCCTGGAAACTGAGAAAATGATGAGAACATGTAACGTATCTTTCCATAGCAATAATTTGGGAAAGAGATCTGTACCATGAAGAGGGCAACAATTCGTACTTAAAACCGCATTTGTTAAATGCTTATTCATTGCACTGGAGGGCTGCATCTCCCATTCCTTAAAAAGGGAATATATCTCATCATGTTTTAAAGCACAGAAGTGTAATTTAGCGTTTTGCATTTTTATGGAAATTCGTTATTGAGAGAGACATTTAAGACTCCAATTTCTTGGAATAAATTTGTTAAATAGTGCATATATATGCAGTTATTACACAAATTGATTAAAGGATATATATATATATATAGATATTTAACAGCACATTCCTTGTGCTTTTAGAGTTTAACGATTCACTGCTGAGCTTATTTTGTCCATTCTTTACTCATAACATTTAAATGCTATTTGAAGTCATGTTTTCTGTTGTATTGCAGAACCTATACAAATTATATATTGTTTTTCCAGTAGACCCGGCACACTCTAAATACATCATTACTATGTGTGTCATGTCACATGAGGATACTACAGCAAAAAAAATAAAAAATTTGTATGAAGCATTGAATAATGTACAGCATGTAAGTACATTTTTCACACTTCACATCAAATCAAATCAAATCAAATCAAAATAAGCTTTATTGGCAGGACCAAATACATTTTAGCATTGCCAAAGCATATGGGGAGGAGGGGGGTAGTGGGACATATATATGGGGGGGAATGGGCAAGTCCATGGACATTATCAGGGGTAAGGGATAATGTGAAGGGGGATGGGGGCGAGTCCGTGTTCTTTATCCACACCTTTGTGCTTATATTTTCTGCAGTGAGGGAAAAATTTATTTGATCCCCTGCTGAACTTGTACGTTTGCCCACAGACAAAAAATTAATCAGTCTATATTTTTAACGGTAGGTTTATTTGTAACAGTGAGAGACAGAATGACAACAAAAAAAATCCAGAAAAACACATTTCAAAAAAGTTATAAATTGATTTTAATGAGTGAAATAAGTATCAATCAGCAGGATTTCTGGCTCCCAGATGTCTTTTATACAGGGAACGAGCTGAGATAGGAGCACCCTCTTAAAGAGAGTGCTCCTAATATCAGCTTGTTAACTGTATAAAAGACACCTGTCCACAGAAGCAATCAATCAGATTCCAAACTCTCCACCATGGCCAAGACCAAAGAGCTACCCAAGGATGTCAGGGACAAGATTGTAGAACTACACAAGGCTGGAATGGGCTACAAGATTATCGCCAAGCAGCTTGGTGAGAAGATGACAACAGTTGGTGCGATTATTCGCAGATGGAAGAAACACAAAATAACTGTCAGTCTTCCTTGGTCTGGGGCTCCATGCAAGATCTCACCTCGTGGAGTTTCCATGATCATGAGAACGGTGAAGTATTAGTCCAGAAATACATGGGAGGATCTTGTCATTGATCTCAAGGCAGCTGGGACCATAGTCACCAAGAAAACAATTGGTAACACGCTAACTTGTGAAGGACTGAAATCCTGCAGCGCCCGCAAGGTCCCCTTGCTCAAGAAACCACATGTACAGGCCCGTCTGAAGTTTGCCAATGAATAACTGAATGATTCAGAGGAGAACTAGGTGAAAGTCAGGGGTCAAGTCGAGGGGGAACGCGTGGGAACGGAGTTCCTGCACTAATTTTGCAGAAGGAACTGAGTTCCCTTTGGTCCCATACTCTATAAAGCTTGTAGTCAGGTGTTCAATCACATATTTCTCTATTAAGTCACAATAAATATAGGATTTATCATATATTTTTGCTATATTTCACATTTATTTATAAAGTATTTTACCAGGAAGGATACATTGAGATTTCTTTTGTTTTCAAGTACGTCCTGGGTTCAAGAACATTGAACACATTACAGTAGGTACAGAAATACAAAGTAATAAAATGAAAGATTAATAAAATGAAAAACAAAACACAAATATACAGAGTAACAGAAAATAAATATGCCACTATGTTACATGTTTACAGGTGCATTCTGTATTGAGGTATGTTAATAGAGATCTCTTAAGGGATTTTAGACTGGGGGAAGATTTGATTGTGTATGGGAGGTTATTCCATAACTGCGGTGCTCTGTAGGAAAATGAGGATCGAGCCACCTTCTTTTTGTATTGTGGTATTGCAAGTAAGGTGCTGGTCCTGGATCGGAGGTTATAGAATGAGGGAGCTGCTGAGGGAAGCAGCCTATTCAGGTAGGGTGGCAGCTTCCCAGAAAAGCTCTTAAACACCAGGTTTGAAAGGTGAAAGATGCGTCTAGATTCCAGTGACGGCCAGTTCAGTTCTTTTAACATGTCACAATGGTGGGTCATGTAGTTACATTGTAGCACAAAGCAGCAGAATGAGTTATACAATGTAGTAAGTTTATGAAGGTGTGTTTGAGGGGCAGCTGCATACACTACATCTCAGTATTCAATAGCCAGCATAAGCATTTGTTGTACAATCTGCTTTCTTATTGACATATATACATAAATTTATCAGAGCTGAGTGTGTGTTTGTGTTACGTGTGACGTGATAATTGCTTATTGGGAGACAGAAATTCTGGTGAGTTCCCACACTTCTTTTTTTAGGACTCAATCCCTGGTGAAAGTGTTGTGGTCAGATGAGACCAAAATCGAGCTCTTTGGCATCAACTCAACTCGCAATGTTTGGAGGAGGAGGAATGCTGCCTATGACCCCCAAGAACACCATCCCTACCATAATACATGGAGGTGGAAACATTATGCTTTGTGGGTGTTTTGCTGCTAAGGAGACAGAACAACTTCACTGCATCAAAGAGCTGTTGGACGGGAGCCGTGTACCGTCAAATCTTTGGTGAGAACCTCCTTCCCCCAGCCAGGCCATTGAAAATGAGTCGCGGATGGGTATTCCAGCATGACATGACCCAAAACACACGTCCAAGGCAACAAAGGAGTGGCTCAAGAAGGACATTAAGGTCCTGGAGTGGCCTAGGCAATCCCAAACCTTAATCCCATAGAAAATCTGTGAAGGGAGCTGAAGGTTCAAGTTGTCAAACGTCTGCCACAAAACCTTAATGGCTTGGAGAGGATCTGCAAAGAGGAGTGGGTCAAAAATCCCTTCTGAGATGTGTGCAAACCTGGTGGCCAACTACAAGAGACATCTGACCTCTGTGATTGCCAACAAGGGTTTTGCCACCAAGTACTAACATGCCTATTCACTAAAGGGTGAAGTCAAGAGAATTGGCAGGAGAAGTGAAAAATCTAGGTCAAAATAGCCAAACCAGAAAAATTCTCCCATTTATCTCACTTTCCAAATCTGCTATTTGGCCTAGATTGTTCTCTTCTGCCAATTCTCCAGCGTTTCACCTTTTAGTGAATAGACCTGTAAGTCATGTTTTGTGAAGAGGATCAAATACTTATTTCACTCATTAAAAAGCAAATCAATTTATAACTTTTTTAAATATGTTTTTTTTCTGTACTTTTTTGTTATTCTGTATCTTATTGTTAGACTGATAATTTTTTGTCAGTGGACAAACGTACATAATCAGCAGGAGATCAAAATTTCCCTCTCACTGTATAAGGTACTGTTTTTAAAAAAAATAATCAAAAATTGAGAGCATGCTGCTGTATTTTTCTGTGTAAAAATTCCTAAGAAATCTATTTTAACAAAAAAAAACATGTTCTGACACAATGATATTACCAGTAATCTGATGTTGAGGCTGAAAGTCTGACAGTATGCATTGGAAACCTCACTTGCACATGTTTCCCAGACGTCCTCCCCGCTGATGTGGCTAATTATACCCCAAATGATAACATTTTTGAAAGATCAGGCACTTATTGTTTCAAAAATGAGTCTTTGGGGGCCATGTTTAATGTTTGCACTGGTAATAGGTGTTTATAGATTTCTGTTATGTTTGCCTATCAATATTTGAGGGTTCTAACGATGATATTGTTTAAATTGATTGTTCCCTGTATTGCTGAGTGCATTTCAGGGAACAGCTCATATAATTAAAGACAAAATTAAGGGAATCTAAAATGCTTCCAAAAAGTCTTAAGGAAGTAATCAATAAAAGCTTATTGGCAAATGGTGAAACATTACTGGTGGTTGCTGCCCTATCAAAAAGAAAAAATATATGAATGTGAAAATACATACAGACATGAGGTAGATGAATAAATATGACACAACATTTATAATGCCAACTATAATTATTATTAAGTAATAAAAATAAAGTAAAAATAAAAAGGCAAACATTGAGGATTGCAATGCATCAGATATATTTAGGCTTGGTGCTGCAATAGGCACTCTAAATATACTGCCACTCACCCTCTCTGATAAATTAATCAATGCAAAATTAAGACCAATATAGCACAACCTATCTGGGCCATTTATGTAAATAAAAATGTAATTTAGAACAAGAGGAAAATATTTTATTTACACCAAGTTATTTCTAAACTCATTTGTTGTAGTTTAGTAACCCATTGCTGGGAGGTTTAAGCCGGCGTCAGACGAACGCAGTGATCACGTCCGTGTTGCCGCACAGTTTAACGTCCCTCGTAGCATAGGATCATGATCAATAGAGACCCACATGTGAAGTACGTGTGCACCGAACTGCGCATGCACAACGTACGCAAGTCAGGCAAGAACGTAAAACCGCTAGACGGACAAGCAGAGTGCGCCACGTCTGCGTAACATTCTGTGTGTGTGATGAGGAGATGTCAGATGCAGCGCATTTTCGTCGTCCAGCACCTTGACGCACAAAATGGCTTTTCATATTGTCACAATCCGTCACAAGGAGGGCACCTTGCATACACCAAGGTGAGGCCCTGGTAGAAAGGAAAGCCCCAATATGCAGATAATACTGAGTAGACAACCTAGGCCAGAGACCTTGCATCGTAAACAGCAGCCCTATTCTGAAAGACCGGTCTTTAGAATAGCCAGATCTGCTCTAAAGGAAAATAATACAACAGCGCCGTGCAGAGTCTAAGGACCTACAAACGAGACAGGAATATACATATATCAATGGTACAGACAATGAGTATCCAAATAGAGAAGTCAAGATAAAGTAAGGAGTCATAAACCAGAACGTATACCTTATACAGATGCCAGGGATCCAGAACCGGGAGAATAGTCAGCCAGGCAAAAAGGGTCAGAACCAGGTAATCAGTCAGACATATAACATAACCAGACAAAGGAGAAACACTAGAACTGAAAACACATGAATGACTAGACATGAACTAGAACCTGGACTAACTAAAGAAAAAGCATACAGATAAGGAGCCAAGACCATACAAACTTAACAGAATAACAGCAGGGAGCTCTCAGGAACAAACACTCAGCAGGAATCAGAACTGAAAGTGAACCAGAATGCAAGAGCAATGGGATAAGGGCCCATTGCAATATATAGGGAGCTGATCAGCCCACATCACCAACAGGAGAACTAAAGAGCTGCAACCCAGGGAAAGCAACACACATAAACGTAAAGAAAACGCAGGCATAAAGAATACAGAGGGCAGGGGGACAGGGCTGGAACGGGGAAACGTGACACACATCCTTTTCATATTTTTATCGTTTTTCATATTAATTTTGTTTCCCATAATTCCCTCTTTTTTTACGTCGGTCAACAACAATGGACCATGTGGGGTCTACAGTATCGTCCGTCAGTACATCCGTCCGTTGTGTACGCACGCAGAGTGCGCTCATCTGACAGCCTTAGTTATATGCCCTCATACCTCAAATATGCTGGACCCCTAAAAGAGTGGACATTAGGGTAAAACAGGAGACATTTTTTAAATGTTACAGCCTCTATTTTCAATGGAACATGGTATTATGTATAATAAATTGTGAAAAACAGCTACACTGTAATAAAATTTGTAAGGAAAATAAACTAAGTAAAAATAAGTATTACCGCACATACTATGCTTGACCCCACTCTATACTCAGTTTTTCCAACCATCCTCATCTCTATTACCCCACTCCCTGTTCCAATTCCCCACACGCCCACACAAACGAGAGCATTATACACTAAAGAAAGGAGGGGGGGTCCTAGTGGCGCAACAGTTATATACAACAAGTTTCAATGTCGTACCTTGAATCAACAGATGTATATATACCTAAATGATTCACAATCATGCAGCTTCACTAGTGCAATTTCAGAATAAAGTGCTGGTGTCACAATTGGTATGGTACTAAAGTGCAGTAGTTTACACGATATCAAAAGTGCAACAGTTCATACGGTATTAAAAATGCAGCAGTTTATGCATTAATAAAGTGCAACAGTGACAACCTGAGTGCGTAGGGAGGGCTTGGTATAGCACGTTGATAGATACTTGAGAAAAAAGAAAGGTGGCGCAGATGTCTGCGTCGGCGTTATGGTGATTGGTGCAGTCTTAGTGTACAAAATGACCTTACACTTGTTTCTTATGTGTATTGAAGGTCTACCGTCCTTAGTATCTTTATCTTCCAGAAGTCCTAAGGTAACAGAATCTGCACTGAACGTGCTCTGCCTTGTGCTTGATGCAGCAGTTCCTCCTATGACGTTGGTTAACTCCGCTCGAAAGTGGGAGATAAGGAACGGGGGGAAGAGAGAAAAAACAATGATAGTGCAGCAGCGTTTTATGCTAGTAAAATCTCTTGTGCTCAATAATTGCGCACTTACAAGAGCCAGAGCCACTTAAATCCGGGCTCTGGAGTTGAACTCCTGGTGTCAACTATAGGGTGACCACTTCCCTTCTTTACTGTGACGCCTTCACCTCAGGTGGAGAGACATAAACAGGGGGAGAAAAAGTGCTCTCATGGCACAGCATCAGTGGTTACGGACTTGTTACAAAAGAAGGGGGGTTGGTTACACTCACCAATTGAGGAGCCTTATTGTTCCAGGCTCAACTGCTGTGCGTGTGGTACTACTTGGTGGTGAGTACCGGTACCTCTTTACAGCTGCTACTTCGGATGCTGGTTGTGGTGTTCGTGTGGATCCTGGGCAACTGGAAGGCTTTTCAGACAGAACCACCATCAAACTCCACAAACAGTCCACTGTTTGTGGAGTTTGATGGTGGTTCTGTCTGAAAAGCCTTCCAGTTGCCCAGGATCCACACGGACACCACAACCAGCATCCGAAGTAGCAGCTGTAAAGAGGTACCGGTACTCACCACCAAGTAGTACCACACGCACAGCAGTTGAGCCTGGAACAATAAGGCTCCTCAATTGGTGAGTGTAACCAACCCCCCTTCTTTTGTAACAAGTCCGTAACCACTGATGCTGTGCCATGAGAGCACTTTTTCTCCCCCTGTTTATGTCTCTCCACCTGAGGTGAAGGCGTCACAGTAAAGAAGGGAAGTGGTCACCCTATAGTTGACACCAGGAGTTCAACTCCAGAGCCCGGATTTAAGTGGCTCTGGCTCTTGTAAGTGCGCAATTATTGAGCACAAGAGATTTTACTAGCATAAAACGCTGCTGCACTATCATTGTTTTTTCTCTCTTCCCCCGTTCCTTATCTCCCACTTTCGAGCGGAGTTAACCAACGTCATAGGAGGAACTGCTGCATCAAGCACAAGGCAGAGCACGTTCAGTGCACATTCTGTTACCTTAGGACTTCTGGAAGATAAAGATACTAAGGACGGTAGACCTTCAATACACATAAGAAACAAGTGTAAGGTCATTTTGTACACTAAGACTGCACCAATCACCATAACGCCGACGCAGACATCTGCGCCACCTTTCTTTTTTCTCAAGTATCTATCAACGTGCTATACCAAGCCCTCCCTACGCACTCAGGTTGTCACTGTTGCACTTTATTAATGCATAAACTGCTGCATTTTTAATACCGTATGAACTGTTGCACTTTTGATATCGTGTAAACTACTGCACTTTAGTACCATACCAATTGTGACACCAGCACTTTATTCTGAAATTGCACTAGTGAAGCTGCATGATTGTGAATCATTTAGGTATATATACATCTGTTGATTCAAGGTACGACATTGAAACTTGTTGTATATAACTGTTGCGCCACTAGGACCCCCCCTCCTTTCTTCTCTGATATCTGCACACCCATTCGAGAATCTGTGCCATTTCCTAGACGGCAGCAAATCAAAATTAGCACCCACACCTAGACAAGAGCGCCCATACCGATCCTCATTTTTTCCCATTATACACTAAAGCCTAAACTCATTCAGTCCCCTGCAGACAATGACAGCGATTGGCCCATTAGGAAGGGAGGCGGGCCAGAAGAGGACCAGTAAGACAGTGGGGTGTGTTATGCCTCCCTGCGGCATTTACACAAGCTGCTGTCGGAGAGCACAGCATGTCCATTGGCGGTAAGGGGGTTAAGAAGTGATTCTTTTGACTGTTTGTGATTGTTCACATTGCTAAGTAATAAATGTGTGAGTACAGTAAAATGTGGGCTGTGCGTAGTCCCGATTATAAATAAATCTGAAGCGGAATAAAAATGTTTGTTATATAGATTATGATATTGGCAAGTGCTTCTGGAGCGAAAAGTAGAAGTGTACTCTTCCTAATTACAAAAGTTATTCACTTGCTGATGTTGTTAATTAAACACTGCTAAGCAAGGAAAATTAGAAAAATGCCTGGCACAGACAAGAAATCTCTAATTGAAACTAATGTTGAAAAATCACTGGATTCCATCTCCAGACAATAGCTGTGTTTGCTCCATTGGGTTTGAAACGTCTGTGCTGTGTCCACTGTTGCTATGGACAATTATTCTGATAAGCTATAGGGCAGAAAAAGGAAGGTCTACAGAAAACATGACACGACTCTGAAATCCCTACACTATTCTTTAAAGAACATACAAAATAAAAAGTGGAAATAAGAAACTAGCATGAGCTTTATTGTGGCTTTTGCTTCTATCATAAATACAAACCTTAGATTGTGCTGATGCACAATATGCACAATACATTGACTTACTAATTGTGAATTTGAAGATATCGGATCAAGATTTTAAAGGCAAATAAATAAATATTTATATTTGAAGAGATGTATTTCATTTTAAGGTGAGCCTGTTCCATCTAGGAATACGACATCAATGCGGTTTCTCACCCCATGATGACATAACATGGTCTGTACTTACTCCAGTTGTATCGCTGATGGCATTATGTGCTTTTACTTATAAAGCAAACAATGTCATTGTACTAACTCACCTTCTCATTTCCCACGATGGGAGCAAATAGGGAGGACTCTAACCTGTCCAATGACACTTAAGTTGAACTTGGGGGTGTAAATAATGGAGATACAGGGGTTCAAAGGACCCTCACTCTCCTCACAACAGAGCTTGTGTTTTAGATGGACTAATGCGTAATAACGCATTGCACCATCACCTCCCTATTTGCACCCTTTACGGAAAATGAGAAGGTGAGTTGGTGCAGTGGCGTTGGTGTTGTTGGTACTGACAGTAATTTCCCATTCCTATGTTTTTTTTAATAAGAGTGCTCCCTAAAATATATAACCACAAAGTTTTGGATGATAAAATGTGAAAAAAATAATTTTACAAACTGTAAATGATTAAAATTGATAGTCGAATTTTCACTTTTTTAAAAATATTTTTTAATCTGACAGGACATGATGTATATACATAATAATGAGATATTTTGAATCTGACGAGTCTGCTAAAAATAAGGATATATAATTTGAATTGTCTGGGACTAGTTCCTATAATAAAACATGACTTCTAGTCGCGTTTATACATGATAAGCAGTACGCTGGCGCCACGCTGCGTCAAGGTGGAGTCAGGACCAGAATTCTCTGTTCTACTCCTCCCTTCCTGAGTGCTCTAACTCACTAATGGTGACGGACCATGCAAGGGTCAGTCGTGGACACCATTGTCCATGAGTAAACACATTGCTGAACCCTGGGTGGCTCCCTTAAATAGGAAGCCTACAAGTTAACCGATTAGTTCCTGAGGTTTCCCTCAGGCCAGAAGGGACAGATAGAAAATCATGAAAGGAACATGAAGCATGAAAGGTGCTGCCAAGGCCATTTCACTACAGGGCTGGCTTTAGAACAAGTCTTTTTCCGGACCCGAGTCCCTGGATCAGTTGCGTGACAAAGCCCAAAATTGCACCAAGTGGTGAAATTTACCATCATGGAGAATGTTTTTTCATAACTCCAGTGAGTCCTGGCAGTGGCTTAATGGAAAATCACTTGGCAGTAACGAGGTTAATTAAGTGCTAATGGTGGATAGACCAGATTCCCTATCTTTCCCATACACCATATCATTAAATACTTTGACAGCTCTTCAAAATAGAGATTAACATCTATCATGTAAGTGCACTCGCCAGGCCCAGTAACACTTCAACATGCAGTGACTGGCGGCATGTGTGGAAGTGCTAATATGCTGGAGGCAAACTAAGCATTGTTATAAGTAAGCTATATACTTGGTCCTCCAAAGATATATTTAGGATAGGACCCACCGGCTGACGCAGAGGTGGGCTTCACATGGTAGTCCAATATAGGGCATCACGGGTCCACAGAAATGTTACTTTTCAGAAAGATGTTTCTAAATAACCAATAGATTGCATATAGTTTGTGTACGCTGATTCAATACATTTGATGTGTGCGAGATCCTGCAGGTCTGCAGCGTGATCATGGAGGGAGACTGGGGACTTTTTCCCCAGTCTCACTCTGCTCATGGCAGCAAGAAGCGAAGGATCGGGCTGCCGTTCTCGCCACTTGGGGGGAGGGGTTCAGCTGCTGCTAACAGATTCTGCAGCAAAAGATTTTTTAACCCATAAGCCATTGAGAGGTGATCCTTGCGGCATGCTACCAGCTCAATTAACCTAGCGCTAACGTTCATTTATGTGAGTGCTAGCGTTAAGGAGGTGATGGTGCCCTTAATGTACATCTCATCACTTCCTGTAGTTGGATGCCCATAAAGGAAGAAGGAATAACTGGGAAAACAAGGGACAACAAAGTAAGTTTTAAAGGTCTCAAAAATTTAATTCTGTTTTTTAAAGATACAGAGGCTGCTTTGAATTTTCCATATTATTTTCAAGCAAGTAACAATCAATCAATGTTTTTGCTGATATCCTGTTTTTAAACGATGGTAATCAATACAAGGTCACAGTGTTCCATCCTTCTTCCCAAAAGAAGTCTACTGCCGCCAGTCAAACGGATTTCCTTATTCCACTGAATACATTACAATGCCAATAAATAGGTAATTGGAGTTATGCTTTCCTAGCTTGAATTTCTGTTTCTGAAAGACACCCCTTCTCGATTATTGACAGCATTATTGTGAGTCTAAGAACAAGGTAAAGGTCCATTTCCCTTTAGATTGTAATACGAATCATACAAATATTTTCCATGTAAGAGAGGAAAGATATGATTCAGGTGCTGTCACAATGTAATTCCAATGACAGGTATAAAAAAATTAACAGTGTAAGAATAAAAATATACAATAAGATCCCTGCCCTTTAAATTTACCTGTGTCAGCCTGAATTACCTGGGAATTAAAGAAATAAATTCATACTGCATTCTTTACTGAGAAACTTACAGTTGGAAATGGAAAGGGACGCTTGACTCTTATAATATATATTAAACCATTCAGTACAGGTGCTTTTCCATAAACCCACTCAGTAACCAGTTGTTTTATGGAAAAGCATATTATACAGTAGTAGCCATACAGTATGAACCTGCTGCAGAATCCATACAGGAAATTCCCACGCCGTATGCACTATTTGACAGGTAGAGACCGCCATATGGTCACCAAATAGCGCTGCTGCAGCTGAGGCTATGTTTACAATCATCGAGAACTCCATATCTCAAACAAACTGTTTAAACATCTTAGGCTCCTTGGATGACATGTCCAAGGTGCTGAAACTTTAGGGGCACATTCTGAGCCCATTTGCAAACCAATATAATTTGCAATAAATGAAATTCCTCTGCATTGCTCCAGAATACAACCAGATAAACATGACTTAATCTCAGGCCCCTGCAGGAGCTTTTGAAGATCGAGTTCAGTTAATCTTGGTAGTGAATGGGGTTAAACACTGGTGCTTTTTAAAGTAAGCTTCTTTTACTTAGTCTTCTAAATGGAGTGAATATCCTGCAGTTTGCTGTGTTTTAAATGCAAATACAAGGGTGAACCAACCTGGATTTATACCTCTCAATTAATATCTGCTTGTCACCCATGACTTAGGCTGGCGTCAGACCAGCGTATTTGAAGAGCATCCGTGAGAGTGGACGTTCCTTCTCGACGCCCGTCTGCCCACCTCACTGAACGCACTTAGTGTGCTCAGCGCTTCAAGGCTTGACCCTCCTATGGAGGATAGCGCTTTGACGGAGAGGGCTGCTGCATGGACGCAATTTGCGCGCACGCAACAGCGTGTGGCTGGCCCCGTCGCAGCATCTCAAAGCTGCGACGGACGCCAGAAGGCATGTCAGTAAAGGTGCACATAATGCGCCCATCTGACGCCAGCCTAGAGCATAGGCGTCTCTACAGGGGGCAAGGGGGCAATTGCCCCCCGGGTTATTCCTTGCCCCCATGTGGCCCCCACCAAAAATCAGCATCCAGGTGCCCACATGTATTTGTACCGCGATATCTCCATCCCTGTGTATCGCATATGGACGATCTAGATGTCATTGGAAAGGGCAGATTCAGGCCTTTCCAAAGATACCCAACATGACCATATTCGGTATAAAATGAAAGTCATAAAACATTAAATATAAACGTGTTTGTAAACGTAAACATTTTCACATGGTTGAAATGGCTCAGCAGTGAAGTGGTTAATGTTAAGACTAGACATTACATTGTGTATTACATTCTCTTTTGCCTTGGTTTAGTTGTATATTAAGGGTTAATGGGTAGGCTTTATCCCTCACACTATACATTTTATTTTTTCCTTGATTTATGGCATTTTGGGGTTAAAGGACAGGCTACATGCCTCACAGTGTATTCATTTCATGTTTTTCCTTGATTAATGGCATTTTAGGGGTTATGATGGAAGTTAGAATCTAAAGGGTTTAATCATCTTTAAATCCTCTGCTTTTCGTCACATTTCAGGGAATTCATTTTACCGAAAATATGGTGAATTCCCTATTTAGCGAATGGTCACTGCAATTTGCTAAAAGTGGAGTCGCTGAAGCAGCTTTCAGACATTCAGCGAAAACTGCTGAATTGCAGCAAATAAAATATTGAATTTAAGTATCAGGTTAGTACAATAAAAAAGATCATTGCATTACATTACTCTGGGGTTTTGGAATCTTATTTATATATACCTATTTAGGGCACTATCACCTGGTGTGAGCTAACCAGGGCTCGAGTCGAGCGGGAACGCGCGGGAACGGCGTTCCCGCACTTCTCCGACAGCGGGAACGCTGCGGAACGCAGCGTTCCCGCTGTGGCCGAGCCCGAACGCTTAACAGGCGGCCGCCGCACATTGGCGGCGGCCGCGTGCTTCCTATTCTAGCGGCCGGTGACCGGAAGTGGAGCCGCTCCGCCTGGCTGTTTCCTAGATCCCAGGCGAGCGGCTGCACTTCCTGTCAGCGGCGCTGAGCAGGAAACACGTGGCCGCCGGCAGTGTGCGGCGGCGGCAGCAGCAGCAGCAGCAGTGGTAAGTTGGGTTGGGGGCATTATCCATGAGACCAGGGGGCACTATCCATGAGACCAGGGGCCATATCCATGAGACCAGGGGGCATATCCATGAGACCAGGGGGCATTATCCATGAGACCAGGGGGCACTATCCATAAGACCAGGGGGCACTATCCATGAGACCAGGGGGCATATCCATGAGACCAGGGGGCATTATCCATGAGACCAGGGGGCACTATCCATGAGACCAGGGGGCATATCCATGAGACCAGGGGGCATATCCATGGGACCAGGGGGCAGTATCCATGAGACCAGGGGGCAGTATCCATGAGACCTGGGGGGCATATCCATGAGACCAGGGGGCATATCCATGAGACCAGGGGGCATATCCATGAGACCAGGGGCACTATCCATGAGACCAGGGGCAGTATCCATGAGACCAGGGGCATATCCATGAGACCAGGGGCATATCCATGAGACCAGGGGCAGTATCCATGAGACCAGGGGCATATCCATGAGACCAGGGGCATATCCATGAGACCAGGGGCATATCCATGAGGCCAGGGGCATATCCATGAGACCAGGGGCATATCCATGAGACCAGGGGCATTATCCATGAGACCTGGGGGCATATCCATGAGACCAGGGGCAGTATCCATGAGACCAGGGGCATATCCATGAGACCAGGGGCATATCCATGAGACCAGGGGCATATCCATGAGACCAGGGGCATATCCATGAGACCAGGGGCATTATCCATGAGATGGGGGCATATCCATGAGACCGGGCAGCGTATCCATGAGACCAGGGGCAGATCCATGCGGGAGACCGGGGGGCAGTATCCATGAGACAAAGGGGGGCATATCCATGAGACCAGGGGCATATCCATGAGACCAGGGGCATATCCATGAGACCAGGGGGCATTATCCATGAGAGTTGGGGCATTATCCATGAGAGTTGGGGGCATTATCATGAGACCTGGGGGCATTATCCATGAGACCAGGGGCAGTATCCATGAGACCAGGGGCATATCCATGAGACCAGGGGCATATCCATGAGACCAGGGGGCATTATCCATGAAGAGTTGGGGGCATTATCCATGAGAGTTGGGGGCATTATCCATGAGACCTGGGGGCATTATCCATGAGACCAGGGGGCAGTATCCATGAGAGTTGGGGGCATTATCCATGAGACCAGGGGCAGTATCCATGAGACCAGGGGCATTATCCATGAGACCTGGGGGCATTATCCATGAGACCAGGGGCAGTATCCATGAGACCAGGGGCAATCCATGAGACCAGGGGCATATCCATGAGACCAGGGGGCATTATCCATGAGACCAGGGGGCATTATCCATGAGACCAGGGGGCATTATCCATGAGACCAGGGGCATATCCATGAGACCAGGGGCATATCCATGAGACCAGGGGGCAGTATCCATGAGACCAGGGGGCATTATCCATGAGAGTTGGGGGCATTATCCATGAGACCTGGGGCATTTATATCCATGAGAGCTGGGGGCAATTATATCCATGTGAACTGGGGAAAATATATCCATATAACCAGTGCTGTGCATATTATTCTTGGGGTTCAGTGCTGTGCATATTATTCTTGGGGTTCAGTGCTGTGTATATTATTATGGGGGCTCTGTGCTGTGCATGTTATTATGTTATTGTTGGGGCTCAGTGCTGTGTATATTATACTGGAGGCTCAGTGCTGTGTATATTATTCTGGGGGCTCAGCGCTGTGTATGTTATTCTGGGGGCTCAGCGCTGTGTATGTTATTCTGGGGGCTCAGTGCTGTGTATATTATTCTGGGGGCTGAGCGCTGTGTATATTATTATGGGGGCTCTGTGCTGTGCATGTTATTATGTTATTGTTGGGGCTCAGTGCTGTGTATATTATACTGGAGGCTCAGTGCTGTGTATATTATTCTGGAGGCTCAGTGCTGTGTATATTATTCTGGAGGCTCAGTGCTGTGTATATTATTCTGGGGGTTCAGCACTGTGTATATTATTCTGGGGGCTCAGTGATGTGTATGTTATTCTGGGGGCTCAGCGCTGTGTATATTATTCTGGGGCTCAGTGCTGTGTATGTTATTCTGGGGGCTCAGTGCTGTGTATGTTATTCTGGGGGCTCAGTGCTGTGTATATTATTCTGGGGGTCTGTGCCTGGAGATATATATATATAATTGCGTTAGTCCAGTTGCCAAAAATCACGAGTATACCTGTACGTAGTGATACCTTTCACTGATCAGTATAGTGTCCAGTTTACACTCTTGAAAGTTTGTCTTTTTAAATGTAAAGTTAACCCAATAAAAAGGGTATCACCGGCTCGTCCGGCTATACTCGTGATATATATATATATTTTCTTAAGGTAATGGGGGTTGTGGAATTCGTGGGTGAGTTCCCTCACTTTTTTTCCCAGGACTTGACCCCTGGAGCTAACCCTAGCGTCGGCATGGTTTTGCATTAGCGCCGGCATGGTTTTGCATTAGCGCCAGGTTAATTCAGTCTAGTGCCTGACCAACAGATCATTTGCCTCTCGCTAAAAAACGGGAAAAATCACTATTAGCGGTTTGTACCGTGAGCTTACTTTACTTCCCGCGTACTATACGTAACATGGTGAGCGCTAGAATCTCGAGCGCTTTCGCAACTAATAGATCAATTGGTGCCAGCGGTAATTTTTTTATGGGGCGCTAATTGCAACATTTTACCTACTGCTCAACCATGGTGCTAACTCCAAAAAAACAGAAAAAATAGGTCCTCGCCCAAAATTAACAGGCATTTGAAAGGAATGCAGCACAGGTATTCTCTTGGCCCCATACAACATAGTAATGGATCTGGTCAGCAATGTTACTGCTGTTGCAGTAGGCTCTTTTATAAATGTATCCTTTATCCACATATATCCTAAATCCAATATATTGCCTAATTTTAACCATTTTATGCTGAGGGTTATTCATAGTATGGAAGCGATTGAGTATTACTGTTAGGACCATGTTTAAAGGGACACATGAATAAGTCTTGCCCTGAAACATGTATTATTTATATCCTGCAGCAGGGACATTATTGTGGCTCACCCGGCTTTCCTTTTGGATCTATTAAATACAGTGTAATGATTCTACATGCTGTTGGGTGGCATTTATCATGCAATGCCCATCAGCCTTAATTAATATATGTGTGCATATAAACATGGATAATATGGCCATCTTGGAGGATTTTAATAATGCAGTGGTGCGAGGGCTCTACGCTGGTTGTCTTCATACTTATACAAGCTTGTGAGGGCAGGGGATAAGTATGGTCCGGCACTCTGCACTGGAAAAAAACTGTTCTATCTGCATTATCGTTGGGTCTCAGCCCGGGTCTTAGCGTTTCCCTGGCGGGCGCCAAAGGACCTTGTACACGGACTACCATGGACAAAGTGATGTGTTAGTAGGTCGTCAGGCACTACGTTTTAGCGACTCACGCTAAATTTTTCCTTTAGTGATGGTGTTTTAGCTCACACCAGGTGATAGGGCCCTTAGTTTTTTTCAGTGGTATGATTTAGTGGTGAAAATTATTAGTGCCCCCCGTTTTGACTGCGGTACCTTATGTGCCCCCCCCCTAAATATTGTTCCTAGAGTCGCCTTAGGCCTAGAGGTTCACTTAGATATCCCTTTTTGATTTAGAAAGCTCATACAGATTTGCCAAAACAACATTTATGAAAACAACAAGAATAGACAAACACTGGGGTTGTGTAAACCAAAGTCAAATCCTCTGGAAATCTACACTTGATCCAATGACATGCAAACACATGTTGCTTTTTCCTGGTTATGCTATTAATCACTTTCACTTATTCCACTTGCCTTCATATTGCAGAGCATTACTAATGATCCGTAACGAAGTACCCCATGAATCTTATATGTAGCCAAGGGCACTGATGAAATTATACATAACTTATTAATAGAAACATAGGCTGTACGCAGGGGCAGTCGACCAGTAATGCATGGGAACCAAGTTCCACCTCTTTATTGACCCACAAACGTATGGTTTAGTCATATATATATATCTAATAGATAGATGTAATCTCATGATATTTATCATAATGATTCCCTAAAATTAGGCCTGGCTATAGTTCAATGAATAAATTTAGGTTTCACCATGGACTAAGGGTCCATATTACTTAGAGTGGGGGAAGGGCTGGAATATTGGAGAGTGCCTACACTTTCCCCTAAATGTGGACTAGTTAAACCTTGACTTTAATAAATGTGGTGTGGTCCTGTAGTGATAAAGAACGCAGTGAACCTGTCTCAGTATAGGGTATATGAAGCAGCGTCTTTATGCCACCGGTGGCCTGTCGCACAGGTGACGTCATTGCTCCTGCGGCAGCTTCTCCCGGCACCACGTGACCCAGCCGACCAATCACGAACCAGGGCGCTAGATTTAAACTTCATCCCCAGATTCATTGCCCTTTCGTGGTTTCAGTATATTACTGACCCCTAAGTGCCCTTTGTTACTATTTTCTGAAAATATTCTGACTGATCTATCTATGTTTGACCCGGAATTGGATATCTACTTGTATATTTCTGTGCTCCCTTGATTCGGCTTGATTTTGACCACTCTATTTGCTCAACCCTTAGGCTTGCCGCTTGTTTTTGCCTGGTTCCTTCTCTATATTTCTCCTGCTCCATTTCCTTTACTTTCCTGTTGTTTATTGCCAGCCAAATTAATGACTGGTGTTTCCCTTCCTTTTTGCTATCCCTGCCTTATAAGTCTACTTTCCATTATTGCTAAATCCAGTCATCTCAAGGACTGGTATAGGACCTGGGTTAAGGACTTTCTAGTCCTAAGTGTTAGGCTTGCCTGTAACACGTCCCAGAAAATACCACAACCAGCCTGACAACAACACACCATGCTGACTCAAGGACATGTGATACAATTTATATTTGTAGGTGCGCTGCGCTGAATTATATATATAGCTAATTCCTATAGATCCCTCATTATTCAGTGTTAATTCAAATAACTATGTATAAATTAAAGGTTCTACATCAACATTTTTGCAGTGTTTTTTTCACGTTCAGTTCTTTTATGTATGCACTGTTAAAAGAAATTTAAAATCCTAGGGCAGACAAAGTCATGAGAGCAAAAATCTTAAACTGTAAAATATATTGAAATGAAACATAACTTGTAAAGGACACCGCTTCCCAACCCATGGTACACGTACCTCCAGTACCTCCAGGGATACTTACGAGGACACCTGTGGGTACACATAAAAAGAAGCATAATGGCGAACCAAAATGCATAATGGCGCAGGGATCGGCAAGGTGTCTACTCAGGTAGAGACGTGCGGTGAGGTCAGTGGCTGGTGAGGCACTGACTTGTATCAGAGCCAGATATACACAGGTTACGTGAGTTCAGGTTCAGTGTTCCCCAGGATCTAGCTGCTCTCAGTGCTCCCCAGGATCTGGCTGTTCAGTGCTCTCCAGGAACTGGCTGCTCTCAGTGCTCCCCAGGATCTGGCTGCTCTCAGTACTCCCCAGGATCTGGCTGCTCTCAGTACTCCCCAGGATCTGGCTGCTCTCAGTGTTCCCCAGGATCTGACTGAACACAGTGCTCCCCAGGATCTGGCTGTGCAGTGCTCCCCAGGATCTGGCTATTCAGTGCTCCCCAAGAACTGGCTGCTCTCAGTGCTCTCCAGGAACTGGCTGTTCAGTGTTCCCCAGGACCTGGCTGTGCAGTGCTCCCCAGGAACCAAGGATGCACTGAGAGCAGCCAGATCCTGGGGAGCACATAGCAGCCAGATCCTGGGGAGCACTATGTTCTCCCCATGAATTGGTTGCTCTCAGTGCTCCCCAGGATCTGGCTGCTCTCAGTGCTCTCCAGGAACTGGCTGTTCAGTGCTCCCCAGGACCTGGCTGTGCAATGCTCCCCAGGAACCGAGGGTGCACTGAGAGCAGCCAGATCCTGGGGAGCACATAGCAGCCAGATCCTGGGGAGCACTATGTTCTCCCCAGGATTTGGTTGCTCTCAGTGCTCCCCAGGATCTGGCTGCTCTCAGTGCTCTCCAGGATCTGGCTATTCAGTGCTCCCCAGGAACTGGCTGCTCTCAATGCTCCCCAGGAACTGGCTGTTCAGTGCTCCCCAGGAACTGGCTGCTCTCAGTGCTCCCCAGGAACTGGCTGCTCTCAGTGCTCCCCAGGATCTGGTTGTTTAGTGCCCCCAGGACCTGGCTGCTCAGTGTACCCCAGGAACTGGCTGCTCTCAGTGCTCCCCTGGGTCTGGCTGCTCTCAGTGCTCCCCAGGATCTGGCTGCTATGTGCTCCCCAGGATCTGGCTGCTCTCAGTGCTCCCCAGGATCTGGCTGTTCAGTGCTCCACCAGGAACTGGTTGCTCTCAGTGCTCCCCAGGATCTGGCTGTTTATTTCTCCCCAGGGTCTGGCTGCTAACCGTGCTCCCCAGGATGAGCGTCGTCGACTACACTCAGCCTCGCGACACGCCCCCATGACTGACGAGGACAGTCAGATGACTTTCACAAAGCCAGCCTCCCATGAAAGCATTTTTTGAATGGCTTGAGACCAATGGTGCTTTCCCATTGGTCCAAACCATTCCATTGCTCTCAGTGCCTCTCTGAGGTACTGAAGAGTGTAGATTCAGAAAGTAGGCAGCGCCAAACGCGCTGCAGACTTCTGAATCTCTCTTGGCAGCTCAAGCTTAAGCGTTCAACTGCACAAATTGCGTAGGCTATGGGCAGAAAAAAAAGAGCGGAGACAGATGGCGGGGGGGGGGCGCGGAGCAGGTGAGTTTGTTCTTTGTTAACTTTATCATCAGCATTTAGCAGATTTTATTTTAATGGCAGGTGAGCCCACTTAACCACTTAATGATTATGAGGTTAAAGATGAGGAGAAACTGGGGATGAAATGGGGAGATGCAGGGGAGAAGATATGGAAAAGCTGGAGTGGAGATAAGGGGGTGCTGGAAGGAGATATGAAAAAGCTGGGGTGGAGATAATGAGAAGCTATGGGGAGACAAGAAGAAGCTGGGGAGGAGATATGGAAAAGCTATTGAGTGAGGATACAGGGAGATGGTGGGGAGGAAATAGGAAGCAGAAACAGAAACAGTGGGTAGATAAGGAGAAACTAGGGGGAGTGGGGAGAAGAGGAAAAGCTGGGTAGAAGGTGTGAGACCAGGGTAGATAAGGCAGAGAAAATGGACAGATGGTTGTGAAACAAATGGACTGATGGAGGAGAGAAACAATTGAAAAAAAATCAATTATATTAATTAGAAAGATTTTATTAATATGATGGGTAAAATTTATGGAAATGGGCTGCAAGGGAGTACTTGGATGAAAAAATGTTGGGAACCACTGGTATAGGACTTCTGTGGAGTGGAGAAACATGTCCCTCTGATTTCCTGTTTTTTGTATCCTGGGATTGTGAATGATGGTAACCTCCTCCTACTCACTACAGAGGGCATTGCAACCTAACGTACTTTTGAAGGATAGCCAAGGAGCAATGGTTGCAGGGGATGCTCTAGCACAGGGATCAGCAATGGTGGCCCTCCAGGGCTCAGCTAATCTAATGAGTGGATGAGTATCATGGAAAATGTAGTTCCAAAGCATTATTAGAGTCAGGTTGCTGACACCTGCTTTAGAAAGCGTAAGTTATAATTTGAACATTTCACCCAAATTATTTGGTGTGTATCTGTTGTTATTCCTTCGTACCATACGTTATGGACATAAATCTGATGTGTTATTGAAACAAACGGATGGTGATATAGATTTATTTCCTGGTGTTTTTAAGAAATTTCCACTGGAAATATTTTCAGTATACAATCACAAGTGTGTTTAACCTTTCCTATTGTCACGGTTGTGATATGTGACACAAAATAGTGATTTTTTTAAAAAAAATGGTTTCTGACAGTGGTTTTATAGAAAATCATTTGGCATTGAAGGAGTTAATGCATATTCAATGGGTGTACACCCTAATAAAATAAGTTGTGCTCACAAGTGGCGTTCAATTGAAATTGTTTGCTTGGGCCCACTGTCATTTTATTAAAAATCTTGATGTTCATCTTTCTTGTATTATAGAGTGTAATTTTCATATACTATTCCAGAAATGGCTTTAGTAAAGACCCATGTGATACATTAAAGGTAGGCTAGTGCAATACATACATATTTGTGCTCTTTGTTTATTCTCCTGAAATGCTGAGAATGTTATATGAGCAGTGTGAAAGCACACAGATACCTGCGTCCACATACATACCATTTATTCTATGTATTTCTATTGATTTCATCATGCTACTACTTGGATTTTACAAGGATCATTTTTTATTTATTGTAAGCTGTTCTTGAATGTTTTTGCTCTTAAAAATGATTATAATGGATGTGATCAACCAATATGGGATCTTTGATGATACTCTTTGGGTGACGTTTATGTTTCTCTGCTGTTAAATCCAGCTCACTCTGTGGCGTTGTTTGGGGAATTGTTGTCTAATATATCTCTGACATGTCAGTAAAATCAACGTTGAGGAAGTGGGAAGTGATTCTGCACAGAATACTGTCATATTGTTTGTTCTTTATGTTTTAATCTTGCCATAGGTTAAAAAAAAGTTGGCTTTCCATCACTTGCCATAGAGCGCTGACGCACAAATCTAAATTAAAAATAATAGAGATGGAAAAAGAAAGACAGTAAACGGGGACATCCTGAAGCAGAAAATTTGCTCCAGATGTGTTATTTCAACATATGTTGTGCAAACCAGAACCTTGTGTAACTGGAGCCCAATGTACCTGAAAATATGATCAGCTGAATAAATCAAATGAGCTTTCTCTGGATTCGAAGTTGAAACACAGCAAGGCGCATGCGTGATGAGACATAGCGGAGTTGAGAACGTCCAGGATCTCAAAATGGGACACGTGTTACGTTGAGTCATTGGTTGCTAAGAGACGGCTGAGAACGAGGCTTGGAATATCTTAATGAATACATCTGATTGACATTTGAAGCAATTAAGGGGACATATAAACAGCAGGGTGGGAATAAAATGTATACATTTTTGTCTTAACTGCTGATGAAGCCGGTTCACTGGTGAACCGCGTTCTGGAGTGTTTTTAAAATCTTATATTAAAAAGTGCTTACTGTAGATACTCGAGTATACCTGCTAGATTTTGGTGACAAAAATTTACCTTAAAATTGGAGGGGTCGCGTTATATTCGAGACATCTGCATCACATGTAAAAAAAATAAAAATTGACTTGCTCAGGGATCCCAAGTCTCCCGGAAGTTCCGGTAGTCTTCCTGAAGTGAATGTAGGCTCCTTGATGTCCGCAAACACTTAAGGAACTCCCAGATTTGGGAGGTGGGATCCATCACGGCCAGAGGGCACCCTTGGATTAAGCCAATCATTTAAGATTGATTTAAAACAGAGCATACACCCTCACTCTTCGCAGCACGCAGGGAGGTGTCCTTTTCTGACTTTCGGCTCCAGCAGGCAGGCTCATCCACTGCGTCATTCACCAATAGCCAGCCCCACACTATTGTTGCCACGTCCTGACGTCACTGCAGACGCGCTGCGCAATTCTCCTCACATTCTGAATAACCTGTGTTAAGAGAACCTCAAAGGATTTTCATTGCTTCTTGGTACAGTATACTTTTATAATTTTGCTCCTCGGGTTATATTCGAGTCATGAGAATTCTCTCATTTCCATAATAAATCTCTATCCATCATGTTATATTCAGGTCGCGCTATACTCGAGTATCTACGGTATTTTTTTTAACCCTGCTGTCTGGAGATCGATTTTCGTAGTGGTTTTTTGGATTTTCATTCCCAGTTAAAAAATCCATATGCAATCGAAAAGAGCCTAAGTTTTGAATTGGCTTTTTCTTTATAATGGAATTTATATCCACAGAATTATGCTAGGGTATTTCCCTCGATTTGTTTTCTATATCCCTATTTGTTTGAGGAATTTAAAGAGGAATACTAAGGTGGATGGGGACCTGAGAATAAGGAAGAAAAATACCCATAAGGTGATATTTTCTAGAGCCAGTTTAGGCTCTCTATATGTGAGTGCGCAATTATAGAATTATATAACTGTCACAATTTAAAGGTGTGCTGCACTATTATGTTTTCTTTACATATTTCCTTATACTGTATATGATGTGGAGACCAAAATAAAGATCGAATTGAACACATAATAATTTTGTATGCAAAAAGATTCTTTTGTTGTCTGTTTCAGCAGAGTGCGCTTTACCTATCTTTTTCATTGCATGAACCTAAATTAGTTTTTTGGGGAAACCACTGTTTTAGGTCTATAGCGACATAGATAGGTGTGCTGGAAGTGGTTTGGTGTGCTGCTCCACTAATATCTGATATATTAAGCTTTCTCTGGTAGTATATTATATAGTGATACAATATCTTTTGACTTTTTGATCTTTTTGACTTTTTAAAGAAGCTGTTTCCCTTGTTCCTGTTTAAGACATGCTCAGTTCAGTCACCAAAACACTGTACTCTGGTGCTAAGCTGTGCTCAGTAGGGATGAGCTGTTCGGTTCGATCAGTTCGGAGTTCGATTCGAACTTTGGCCGAAGGGCAAGTTCGCGAACTTCGAACTTTTTGCCGTGTTCGGTTCGAGTTCGGAAAAAAAAATAATTGTGAAAAAAGTATAAAAAATGCTTAAAAAATACCAAAAAATTTAGAAATAAAGAGACTCTTTACTGCAGAATATTATAAGCAATGGTTTATTAGATATTGAATTAAAAAATAATGTCTACGTGCAAAGATTCTGACCTCTAAATGACCTGTGCTCTCAAACGGCATAAACAACAGGTGTTTAATTAGTGTTTGGAAATAACATGTGCTTCTAATTAGTCCATCTCATGAATTTGATACATTGTATGCAGACTGGAGGTGCCTGGTGTCGTGTGTGGGTCTGTGCTGTGATGGCGATGTTTCCATACATCCTACAAATCCGCCACTTCACGGGCAGGTTATGGGGACCTCCTAGGCAAAATATTTGAAGGAATTTTTCGTTTTTATTTTTAACCCTTATTTTATGGAAAACTCACTGTTCCTTTAACCCTTTCACTGCTGAGGCATTTCACCGCTGTGTGCTGAGCTAATTTTTACCGCTTTCGCTCATCATGTTTAAACGCGATTTGAAGCCACATTTTATTATACGACCTAGACATATTATATATTGTTCTTTCCGGCAGACTCGGCAGATTCAGAATATATAATTTTTATATGTATACATCATGTTCTGCCTGTATATTATAACAAAAATGCAATAAAACTTGAATTTTTAATCATCTGCAGCGTGTAAAGTGTTTTTTTTCACCTTTTATCACATGAACATTTGCGGTTATATTTTCTATGGGATGCGCTTGTACAAAAATTAGAAATCGGGACTTTTTTGGGGGGGAATTATGTGATTTTTAGCAAACGCACACCATAGAAAAAAATCATTAGTGCAGCATCATTGTTCACATTATAATTGAAATGTGAACAATATTGCTGCATTAATAAAAATAACACACAAAAAAAAATACATGTTTTTTTATTTTTCTACTTTATACCTGGACATGTTCCTCCATGACCCCCTAGCTGCCACGGTTCTGGAAATATCAGGGTTCAAATGAACCCCCTATCTCCACCAGGGGATTCCGGGCAGCTAGGGGTTCCCCGGCTATCTGACGTCATCACGCTATGTGTGAGGATGTCAGGCAGTGAGGGGGGACCCGGGGGTGGAGCTGCCATCCAAAATGGCGGCCCCCACCGGAGCTAGGCCGCACTTCGGCGCCGCAAGGCGCTGAAGTGAGACCTGGTGCCTAAGGGGTTAAAGCCAGGCACCGCTTAAAAGGGGAGACTCTCCCCTTTTAAGCAGTGCCTGTCTTTTTTTTGTGGGACCTCCCAATCAGGAGTGAGATGGATCCGAACGGATCCCCCCCTCCCTTCCAGGCGATCTCCCGGCATTGCCAAGGGCAGGGCCGGTGCTAGCGTAAGGCGGCACAGGCGGCCGCCTTACTATCTGGCTTCCTGCCAGTTTGTGGGGGCGGAATTCCCTGGCCCCAAGCGCCGCCATCTTGGTCGGCCGGGGAGACCCAGCGCAGCACTAGGGGCTGAACCACCTGACCAGCGCCGCGCGCGATCTCGTGAGAATGCAGCTGCGCTGGTCATGTGGTTCCCGCGCGGCGAGCGGCAAAGCTGCATCATGTCAGCGGCCGCTCGCCACCATGAGGAATGCCGGTGGAGCCTGGGGGGCCTGGCAGCAGGTGAGAGCTGGGGGCAGATATATCCATATGTGAGCTGGGAGCAAATATCTCCATATCAGCTGTGGCAATATATACCCATGTAATCTGGGGGCAAATATATCCATGAGTTGGGGGCAAATATATCCACATGTGATCTGGGGGAAAATATATCCATGAGTTGGGGCAAATATATATATATATCCATGAGCTGGGGGCAAATATATCCATGAGCTGGGGGCAAATATATATATATCCATGAGCTGGGGGCAAATATATCCATGAGTTGGGGGCAAATATATCCACATGTGATCTGGGGGCAAATATATCCATGAGTTGGGGGCAAATATATATATATATCCATGAGCTGGGGGCAAATATATCCATGAGCTGGGGGCAAATATATCCATGAGTTGGGGGCAAATATATATATATCCATGAGCTGGGGGCAAATATATCCATGAGTTGGGGGCAAATATATCCATGAGTTGGGGGCAAATATATCCACATGTGATCTGGGGGCAAATATATCCATGAGTTGGGGGCAAATATATATATATATCCATGAGCTGGGGGCAAATATATCCATGAGCTGGGGGCAAATATATCCATGAGTTGGGGGCAAATATATATATATCCATGAGCTGGGGGCAAATATATCCATGAGTTGGGGGCAAATATATCCATGAGTTGGGGCAAATATATATATATCCATGAGCTGGGGGCAAATATATCCATGAGTTGGGGGCAATATATATATATATCCATGAGCTGGGGGCAAATATATCCATAAGTTGGGGGCAAATATATCCACATGTGATCTGGGGGCAAATATAACCATATGAGCTGGGGGCAAATATACTTATATGAGCTGGGGACAAATATACTTATATGAGCAACCCTAGTGTGTGTATATATATATGTGTATATATAGAGATTATCATGGCACCTCTATCCTGATTGGCTTGACATGACACGGATGAGGGGGGCACCAAAATGCATCTTCGCTTGACTACATAAAAATGCTTGCACCGGCCCTGGCCGGGGGTCGCCTGGAAATGACGTCATCGCGCATGGCGCAATGACGTCATTTACGTCGGGAGGAGCTTGACTTCAGCGTCTGAGGACGCTGAAATCAGAACGCCACGGGACCCCGGACAGAGAGGTGAGTATCTCCGCCGGGGGTCCCGCAAAGCTGGTGACGTGTGGGACACGTCTTTCTCAGCATACAGCAGGAATAACTGAGGACGTGTCCCACACATTGTCAGCAGTGAAGGGGTTAAAAACGCTTTTTTAAAACTTTTTGTCCTTGTTTCCTGTCCCCCAGGGCACTACCCGGACCCGGACATTGTTTGTAAATGTTTCTATACATCCTAGAAATCCGCCACTTCACGGGCAGGTTATGGGGACCTCCTAGGCACGATATTTGAAGGAATTTTTCATTTTTATTTTTAACCCTTATTTCATTGAAAACTCACTGTCCCTTTAAAAACGTTTTTTTTTTACTTTTTATCCTTGTTTCCTGTCCCCCAGGGCACTACCCGGACACCCATACACCTTTTATGGTAAATATCTAGCATATATGCCCTCTTGGAAGGCACACTAAAAATCGAACTTTGGGTCCCATTGACTTGTATTGAGTTCGTGTTCGAGTTAGAATCCGAACCGAACTCGGGGGTGTTCGGCTCATCCCTAGTGCTCAGCACTAGAACACACTCATAGAACACAGTGAATTTACATAAACAGTTCTTTATGGCCTAAAAAGAAAAAAACAACAAATTATGGCACTTGCTCTTTTTGTTTTTTGTGTACCTATGCATTTCACCATTTTAACCATCCAGTACACATATATATATATATATATATATACACACACACACAGTATGTATTTATATATATGTGTGTGTGTGCTGCAACGCACATAAGCCATATATTTCTTTAAAATGACATCTTGGTGAAGAATATGAAAAGGGAATGTGATCCGAAGAGCAATGGTCAGCAGGGCCAGATTAAGGATTTAGTGAGCATGTAGCTGAAAATGTTCATATAACACTGCCTTTTCCCTATCACTAGAGGCGTGTTCAGCTCAGCAGCTGCTGAATTGCTACATTGCAGCAGTTCATTTTGCTGCAGCAGTCTCACTGACTGGCTTTGAATATTGGAGCAAAAGGGCGGAGGATTACTTAATGAAAGCTGCTGTTTCTGCAATATCCAATTTTGTCCATTTTATTTACCACTTTAGTGTTAATGTTTACCATGTTCCAATAAATATTTGGAGTTTTGGTCCACCAAAACTTCAAACCGAACATTTCCTTATTGGATTATTTGCTCTGTGGAGGCGGCCATCTTTCCCACGTCACCCTCAGCTCCTCTGCAGCACCTCTCTACCTAGCTGCAAGTGCTAAATTAGCAGTGCTGAGCGCTGAACTGCAGCACAGAGTTCAGTGCCAAGTTCCTAACATCGGAACTGAACGCGCCTCTTCTGCACCACCTTGCAATAATGCCTCAGCCCCATTCACCACTTACATCTATTGCCCCTCAACCTCTCCCAACCAAAGAGAAGAAATTGGTGCATTTTAGACATGTGTTTTGGTTTGGACCAAATCAATATTCGGCAGAAATAGCAGCAATTTGGATCCATCCGAATTTCCAAATCACTAATTGCTGAGCCAAGTCATCTCCAAAAAAATAAAATACTGTATTCGTCCAAACCGATCTAATTCTAATCAATCAGGTCCGAATATAATCAGATCTATTTGGATTAATTCAGATTTCTAAAATTAACTGAAAGAAAAGGAAAACCTATCCCTAATCATAAAAGCAAAAACAGTAAACCTAACCTATGTGATTGTGCATGGCGTGAAAAGTGCTGCCCCTGCAATTTACATGTTATATCATACGCCAAGTACGATTTTTCTTTTTTTAATTGCACTTTTTTTATATTTTAATACATCACAGTTCTGAATATCGGATACAGGCGAAATAGTAGACGCTTCTACTACGGTATGTTTTACCTATCACTTCCACTTTGCAGGTACTAGGGAGAGGTTGCAAACCCGGAAGTCCCTGAAGCTTTTCCACACACTTTGCATTCCTGCGTAACTTGTGTAGCGTAGGAAATACAAATTGTACACTGCAATGGAACTTGCGCACTTTATGTATGCAAGTTCCTTAGCGCGTGCACAGAATGATAGATCGGAGCTGCACGCATTGACTGCCTCTCTCAGACCGCTTGCTACCCAATTGGTCTCAGAAAAAGAGTGATGTTGGCACACTCTCTGCATGCCAATGTCATGGGGGACTGATCTGGTACGTGTCAGTAGGGAAATTCAAAAATCCCAGCTGCTGTTGAAGCTGGGTGGGGTGGAGGAAACTCCTCCACTTCAATCAGTGGTTTCACCAGTCCGAGGAGCTGGGAGGGGGGAGAAGGGAGGGCACTCCTTACATCCTGCCCACTCTATAACTGTAATGTGGTCAAGATGAGTAGAGGGTTCCTTTAAATACAATATTAAAGATTTTTAAAACATAAATTTTTATTGAGTTTCTGCCCACAAAAATACAAAGTTACTGTAGTAAAAAGTAAATAAATACATAAAATAACCATAACCGAGGGAGGGTAAAGGAAGGGAGGGGGGGAAGAGGGGGGTTGCAGCCAATAAAAAAAAAAAAAAAAGGAGAATAAAATGTGTGTACCAGGGTCTTTAGCGCGGTCACAGTCCACATGCTTTATAAATTTTGTGTATGTCCCAAAGTGTCCAGGGATCCGATTTGGGCGGACGTATGTCTTCCAATGCCACAATCCGTGAGTCAAATCCACAGTATTGGTTTAATAAGTCAATACCTTGTTTTTTAGTAGGCACTAACGTGGACTTCCAATTTCGTGCTATGAGCAAAGAGGTCGTGGAAATGAGAATAAATAACATCCGTCTTTGAGGTTTTGGGAGGTTGATCATACCCAATAAAAGAATTTCTGGCTTCTGAGGGATCATCATGCCTAGGACCTCGGTCGCCAGTATCGAGATGTCCTTCCATAATGAATATATTTTGGGGCAATGCCACCAAATGTGACTCATACAGGGTTATCCAAAGAGATTCGAAAAGTCACCGCACGTTCGGTGACTTTTCGTTCTCTTCAATTCGGTTCCTTTTGCCGATCCCATTTCGGTGACCCTGCGGTGTATTCAGCAAACAGCACAGGGCCCCCGAATTGCAGGGAAAAGCTGCCGCAAACCTGACGAAAACTAACCGAATGCACGCTGAAAACAAGCAAAAACATCTGGATTAACCTTCGAAAAACCCGAACAGGAGCCGAACAGGAGCCGAATCACACAGAGCCGAAGCAGCTGTGATGTAGAGGAGGCAGTGAATAAATTAGCAAAACCATTTGTATGAATCTGGGAAAATGAAACGCTGTTTGCAAAGAAACTACTGAGCCAAAATGTCTGAAATTTTCACAGGAGGTCCAGGGAATGATAATAAAGAGGGCTGTTACAGAAAAAATAAGTAAACTGAAAAAAAAAAAATCGGACTTTTAAAAAAAAAAAAAAAATCAGAAAAATGCTTAAAGTATCCTAAAAAATCTATAAATAAAGAGACTTTTTGCTGCAGAATTTTATAATGAACGGTTTATTAGATATTGAATTAAAACGGGAATATTTTTAACATTGAAGTCTATGGGATTCGCCTGAATAAACTTGCCGAATTAAACCACCGAATGGCAGGGCATTAGGGGAACCTTTCACTGCTGGTTTGTGTTCTCTGAATAGCCGAAGCAGTGCTTTTTTATGGGGATTTCACTGCCCTCGAACAGGCACCGAACAGGCACTGTATGTTCAGGCAATTTGCCAGGATTTGGTGAATTGCCTGCTCTCTGGATAGCCGAATGGTCAGGAAAGGTAACCGAACGCTGATTTTCAGCGTTCGGTTACCTTTCACAAGCAATTCGGATCTCTTTGAATAACCCTGATAGAACCTTGAGCTAGGTTGAGCATACATCCGGTTGGTTCGGCACGTATTTTTTAATTCTGTCTGGAGTGAGGTACCATCTATAAAGGATCTTTCGTTGTGTCTCTAATAAGGTAATGCACCGAGTAGCTCCTCCCACTGCAAACATGTAAGCTGTGGCCCATTGAGTTGATGTAAAAGATTGTTCCAGTTCTCGTTCCCAACTTTTTTGAAATGTCCAAGTAACAGATTTTTGTGGGGTATTAAGCACTCTATAATACATCGAAATCGCTTTAGTAGTGGTGTGAGAGTCCAAACAGAATAGTTCCGTTTCTGAGAGTAATGGAACCTTAGCGGACAATGTAGTTAAGATCTTCTGAGCTTTAAGATAAGAGTGTATTTGCATATATGATAAAAACATTGCACTTGGAACCTTGAATTTACTACTAATGTCTCAAAAGGTAGAATGGAGGCCGTGTCAAAGAAATGATGAAGGTTTAACACTCCATAATGAGCCCATCTAGCATAATCTCCTTGAGGAAGTAGGTACCTAAAAGATTCCATGGGTGTAGCCATAGAGATCGGATGATGATTTGTGAAAGAGCGAAACCCTTTATCCCATATCTTAAGGTGTAACGATGTACTAGCCAGTGGGGATTTTATCCGCGGTCTGTCTTTTACGGGGACCCAAAGTAATGTTGCAAGATTATGTCCCTCCATATATGCTGCATCAATGGTTAGCCATTGTGGCGTGGGGTGTGCGTGAAAGGATTCCGATAAGGATGCCAGGCACGATGCCCAATAATAATGTTGCACGTGTTTAGACCTCCATCTCTGTGTCTATAACTTAATAGATTCCGAGGAACTCTAGGTCTTTTATTGTTCCAGACATAAGAGGCCAAAATAGATTGAACCTTAACCAGATAATATCGGGGTAAATTTAGGGGCAGGGCGCGGAACACATACAATAGTTTTGGTAATATAATCATCTTTGCGGCCGCCATTCTACCCAACCACGAGACTTCTTTCATTCTCCATCTATGGATAAGCAATCTTATCTCAGATGGTACACGTTCATACTTATATTGAAAAAGATCTTCAGATTTCACCGAGATTCTAAGTCCCAAATAAACCAAATAAGTAGAGCGCCAATCAAATTTATATTGCATTTTAAGAGTGTCCAAGAAAGGTTGTGTCATATTAATTGTCAAAGCTTGCGTTTTAAGTAAGTTTACTAAATGAAAGGACACCTTGCTGTATGCGTCTAGCTCTTGATATAAGGCCAATAAAGAGACCTCTGGGTCAGTCAACGTCAGGAGGCTGTCGTCTGCATAAAGTTGTTGTTTATACGTTGTAGGACCTATTTGTATGCCTCTAATGTCATCATCCTGGCGAATAGCCTGTGCCAGTGGTTGCAACAGCAGGGCATATAAAAGGGGGGAAAGAGGGCACCCCTGACGTGTGCCATTCGTAATCACAAATTCGTCAGACATAAATCCCGATGTCAGAACTCTAGCTGATGGGGAATCATACAGGGCCTTTACTGCTGTCAACATCGGGGGAGGAAAACCATACATCTTAAGGGTCTCGTGAAGAAATAGCCAGTTCACCCTATCAAAGGCTTTCTCAGCATCTAATGACAATACCAAGCAAGGTCGACCTGACCGCTGCAAAGTTTCCATCAGATTGATCAACTTTTTTGTGCTATCTGGTCCCTGCCTGCCAGAAATAAACCCCACCTGGTCCTGTCCAATTAGAGTCGGTAATATGTATTGTAGTCTGTTCGCCAGAATTTTCCCGTATATTTTTATGTCTACATTAAGAAGTGAGATCGGGCGAAGATTACGGCATTCATCAGGGGTCTTACCTGGTTTAGGGAGTGTAATTATATGAGCTCTTAACATGTCTGTCGGGAATGTACCCTGTTCCCGGGCAATGTTAAAAATCGAGTGTAGGTGCGGCAGGAGGTGAGAGATAAAGGTCGAGTAATATAGATCATTAAGGCCGTCAGGACCCGGGGCTTTTCGTTTTTGTAGTCCTTTAATCACTTCAGAAATTTCATCTAAAGAAATTGGAGAAGCTAGTTTTGTCATTTGTGATGGGGATAGTTTCGGTAGGTGTAGCGTATGAAGATAATCAGAGATGGCGTCAGGTGTAGGTTTTGTCACATTGTCGTCTGTCGATAGGTTATACAGTGTTTCATAAAAATCTGCAAATTCATTAGCAATATCTAATGGATTATGTATTAGTCCATTGTTAGTTTTGAGGTGAGAAATTCCTTGTGTTGCAGGGGGAGGTTTTAGTCTACGAGCCAAAAGTCTGCCCGGTTTATTTTGAAACGCATAAAACCGCGTCTTCAACCTGTGCATGGTTAAATTAAATCTGTCCGATTATAAGTCAGCAAGTGAGCGTAGGGCAGCGTCCAAAGCGTCCGCCAGCTCCGCCGTTGGGGACAATTTGTTCTGGGTGTCTATGTCTTGGATGTTCCGAAGAACTTCCAAGCGGTGTGTCATGTGTTGCTTTTGAAGTCGCGCTCCCCACTGTATGCATACACCCCTAATGACTGCTTTATGAGCTTGCCATATGACAAAAGGGTTTACCTCCGCGGACGCGTTTTCTTTAAAATAGTTAGTTAGTGCTTCATGTATTGCTAGAGACGCCGGCTCATGTTTTAATATGTGTTTCACTAAATCTCCAGGGTGGTCTCACGTGAGAATGAAATTCGTCCTGTAGGTCGAGGAGCAGCGGGACATGGTCAGACCATGTAAAGGGGAGTATATTGCATGTGGTAACGTGGGAGAGTAAATTCGATGGTAGTAGAAAGTAGTCTATGCGTGAGTAACTATTGTGTACTCCCGATCGAAAAGTATAATCTCTCTCTGTAGGATGAAGCAGGCGCCATGTATCATATAAATGGTGTTGTACAAGGAGAGAGTGCAGCTTTGAAAACTGTCTCCCTGCTTGAATACCCGTAGGGACTGAGCGATCCTTCGTTGGGTCCATGCATAAATTCAGATCGCCACAGACTATTAAATCACCTGACAAAACGTCAGTAAGTTTGTTTAAAAGATGCGTCAGAAATTGTGTTTGAGAGTCATTAGGGGCGTAAGCTGCTACTATCGTGTACACCCTGCCATTTATTGTGCATATTAAAATAATATATCTGCCTCTGGGGTCCGTGATAATTCTGTGAGTCTGCATCGTTATTCTGTTGTGAATCAATATTGTTACCCCTCTAGACTTAGCCCTGTAAGTCGAATGAAATTGAGTGCGGTAGTGAGGTGCATACAGTTTAGGGTGATCCGGTCTCCTAAAATGCGTTTCTTGGAGGCAGACTATATCAGCGTCATACGTACGAAGATCTTTATATAAAGAGTGGCGTTTAACGGGTAGGTTCAAACCTTTTACATTATATGATACTATCTTCATAAAAGTCTACAAAAGAGATGTTAGGAACATATAAACAACATTTTAAGCGAATAGCTAGACCTCTCGTCCAAGAGAGCGATAAGTAGGATCGAGAAACGCTGCAACCCCCCAGGGACTGGGAGAAGGGGGAAAAGGGGAATAAAACCAATACAAAAAGTCGCAACATAGCGTCAAAACTTGGTGCGTTCCAGAACGCCGTACTCTCCACCGAAGACTCCTGTCAGGGAGACGTTCGTGCCCTTAACCAAGAAGGGGGAGAAACGAAAAAAAAAAGGGGGGGTAGGTCCATCTGCCACCAGCAGCGAGACCAAGATGTCAATGATTAAGCCACCATTTTTACCCATCCTGCGTCCTTCGGCCAAAAGCGTGTAAAGTTTCCATCACAAGGAAACAAGGATCTGCGAGGGCTTGACTTTCTCGTGCCCATCCAGTCAGCGTTGGCGCCAGTCCGGTGTCACCTTTTTTAATGTAGACCTGCGTTCCTGAGCATCCTCGTTTAGTTGAAGGCCCCATGACTCCAGGGTTATTCGTCCCTCAGTGGGAGATGTGAGGACTGTGGTAACGCCATCGCGGAGAACAATCAACTTGGTAGGGAATTCCCACCTCTATAATATACCAGCATCCCGTAGAGACGTTGTTAACGGACGAAATAGTCTTCTTTGTTGTAACGTTGCTTTAGAAAAATCTGGGTAAATTTCCAGATGGTCGTATTGGGATCCCAATATTTCTGGTTTACGCATTGCTCGCAAGACATCTTCCCTAGGTTTATAATAGTGCATCTTAAGGATCACGTCCCTAGGTGCTTTTTGAGGGGCAGACAGTGGTTTTGGTATACGATGTATTGTGTCCATGAGTAACGTGTCAAGAGCAACTACAGGATGCAAGTGTGTAAATAGGTCCGTTACATAAGCCATGAGGTCCCGGGGATGAATCGTCTCTGGGATTCCTCGAATTTTGAGGTTATGCCGGCAGGACCTATCCTCAAGATCCGCCAGTTTATTTGTACATTGCAATAGTTTGGTTTCCAAAGATTCTACTGCTGCGGCCATAGTGTTGTGCGCGTCCGCCATTTCAGTCATTTTATTTTCTAAATGTGAGGTCCGGTCACCTATCTCTTGAATATCCTTGCGGATGTCCGCCGACACGGTATCGAGGCGCGCTGACAGGGAGGATGAAAAATCTTTAAATAATGTCTCCATTCGGGTGGTGAACACCATTTAAGTCGACCTCAGATGTGCCTGCCGCCGAAGCAGGAGAGTGGGACGGGGAGCCGCCGCCATTTTGGGGATCTGCATCCTCTCAGCGTTTGCTGGGCCGGGGAGTGAAAAACTCCTTCGTTCCCGACGCTTTTTTCCCCTTTGCGGTAGCCATCGTGACGGCTGTGTATTCCGGTGGGGGATTGCGGTACCTTAAATGGTGTATGTGTTCTCTGGCGGCTGATATCCGTGTTTCCTCGCTGTCTGGTCTGGAGCCGGACTAAAACATGTCCGCCATGCCCCGCAGTTGGCTCCGCCCCCCCAATATTAAAGATTTAATGAGATTTACCCACTTATTTGAAACTCACTGTCCCCTGGGGCTCTCTGCACCGCAAAGTTTAATAGGCCCTGCTTCCAACATATATATTTCAAGGTATAGAAGCATTAGAATATATATATATATATAAACCCTCCTTGATTGGTTTTAATCAGATTTTTATTAGTCACATCCTTTTCTCTTTTTTATCACCATATCAACTAGCTGAGCCGGGTGTGGGTGATGTCAACCGCTGCGACAAGCTCCCAGCATGCCTCAGTAATTGTAAGCGCCCAGGTGTAGTGCATTACCGCCTTAGGCAATGTGATTGGTGAGTAATACTCTGCTTTCTCTTTATAATCCATTAGTGTTGTGTTTTCTGTAACCTTGATAATGGCTCCTAAGAGAGTCGAAACATCGGGACTTGCTTTTTAAATATGCTTTAATAAATTTAGCTATTTTATTTTTTGAGTGTGGCCATCTGTTAGTATATATATATATATATATATATATACTTGCAGAGAAATTGTGACGGCACTCCAGGACTGTTGACTTTCTTTTTTATTGTGACATGAGAGTCAACATTTCAGCTCCTTGTTTAGAGCTTTCCTCAGGACAAAATCATTACATTTTACAATGTAGAAACACACTTTTATACAAACAATGAGTAAAGTGAACTCACCCCTCACTCAAGACGCGGCGTTTCTGTCCACTTAGTGCACATGCGCGTGTTCATCCCGGTCTCATTGGGATGACGTGTCACGTAACCACGGTAACCCAGGACGCGAAAGCTCTGCTCCTTGCACCCAGTGACAAAAAAATGGAACATGAGTGACGTCCTAAGAGAAATACCCCCTACTAACACAAAATATAGTGTCTCATTATGGATGTTATCTAAGGCTCAAAATAATATTGAGGAGCATAGGCAACAAGCAACGGCCTATAACCAACTACCCGATGTAACACCCCAAATAACCAACCCGATGAGACCGGGATGAACACGCGCATGCGCACTAAGTGGACAGAAATGCCGCGTCTTGAGGGAGGGGTGAGTACACTTTACTCATTGTATGTATAAAAGTGTGTTTCTACATTGTAAAATGTAATGATTTTGTCCTGAGGAAAGCTCTAAACGAGGAGCTGAAACGTTGACTCTCATGTCACAATTAAAAAGAAAGAGTCAACAGTCCTGGAGTGCTGCCGCAATTTCTTTGCAAGTATTTACAATTGACTACCGAGTGGCAGGCACCGGGCACTTTGGAACTGGAGGGAGCACGAGGGCATAGCAGCGACTATTTTTCTATATATATATATAATATTACAATTTTTACAGTGCACTTATTAGCTGTAAGATATACGAGCATGAATTGCAATTCTAAAATAAATCTAATAAATAATATAATTATGTAATAGTGTTAGTTTAGATTCGGCCTTTAGAGCTGTCTTCATTTTGTATTTAACAATAAACAAATCGTATAAAATTAAATGTGTCTTCACATATATTACAGTTGTGCTTGTACAGTGCATATTTCACTTCTGAAAAGATTCAGCACCTTGGAGAGCATCATGCTGTGTATTTCAGTGAATAGCGATGGAAGAGATTATCTGGGATCATTGTCCTTTTCCTTCAAATAATATCTTCACTCTTCCCATTGCCATCTACGCAGTAACATTGCAATCTAAGGACAATAAACTGATTTTTTTTCCCACTCTTAAACTGTTAATTATTTAAAATTTAATATTATTATTAGCAATCTCATGCAACTAGAGAAGCTTAAATCACGCACAGAAAAACATCAAGGTAAAGGCAGACTAAACATCATGTAGATTGTTGGGTAAGAGAATCAAAAGAGCAAATTAAATTCCACAAAATACCTTTGCTATATGTCTTGAAGACAATGGAGTGTTACTTGACCTTTACAATTAATAATGTCATAGTGAATTCCCAACTAGTTTTATATATTAACCCAGGACATACTTGAAAACGAGAGAAATCTCAATGTATCCTTCCTGGTAAAATCCTTTATAAATAAATAAATAAATAAATATCATATAGTGATTGGCTTCACTGCACTAGAACTCTCTGCTATGTATGGGTACAAAGAATTAAACATAAAGCATGCAGGGAAAATATAATTAGAAAATGTAACTGGGGGGCGGAGCTGACTCTAGACAGAGGAAGACGTGTCTTAGAAGTGCTCCTCGTTACTTACGATTAATTTGGTGACTATAGCAGTGATTTCCCCCCAAACCTCGGAACCCTGGGGCCCTGAAGTTGCTGGCGCTTTGGGGTGGTGTATCTGACTCCTTCTTTGACTACCGGACACGCTGCGAGTCTTCCCGCCGCTGACTGCGGCCTAGGTGTCGGCAGCCATCTTGGATCCTGCACAGTATCCCAGTGACAGGGAGGCACGATGGGGAAAAGGAGTGGCAAGATGCCCGGTAAGGCGGATGGCGCTCTCCAGATGGACATTAGGGAGTCTATGTGCGGGGGTCTGAGGAGTCGCGATGACAACCCCCCTCAGGGCCAGATTGCAGTCTGCCGGAGCTGAAGTCTCAGCCCATCCCCCGAGCTGGACAGGAGGAGACGGGGCCCCGTATATCTCCTGGGGGTGTCCCTGTGGAGGTGGCAGGCGATGGGGCTACCCTGTGCAGCTGCCTGCACTTGGAGGTACCTTTGGGCACTGGATCTGTCCCAGATTCTAGACACACGACCGCGTCGCCTGCTCGGGCGGTTACCCCAGAGGAGTCTCAGCCCTCTATGAAGGGCGATATACGCCGTATATTAGACGAGATGCGAATCGTTTGGAGGGCGGATCTACAGGAGGTGCTGGGCGAAGTCGCGACACTGCGGACCACCGTGGAGTCACTGCAGCATCGTGTTGAGGAAGCGGAATCGTCACGGACCGGCCTGGTGACCCTTACAGACTCAGGTGGACCACCTCTCCAGGGCTCTGGAGCTCGTGGAGGCACGCCACAGGCAGCGCAACATACGTTTTCGGGGGATACTGGAGACGGTGCGCTCCGCCTCCCTTTTGGATTATGTTAACTGAGTGGCCCGCTCTCTATTACAATTACCGCCGGACTCGCCGGATATTTTTGGATCGGTGATCCGTAAACGCAAAGCGGCGACAGCTCCTGCGGAGGCGCCAAGGGACGTGATCGCAGCGCCATAGACATTTCTGTTAAAATGCGCCTGATGGCCTTACCAAAGGCCCGATCCATCTTTATTTTTGAAACCGCTCACCTCTCACTTTTCGCTGATTTACCCTTCCTTACGATTGTGGCTCGATGAAGATTTCGTGAAGTTACTGCTAGACTGCGATCCGAAGAAGTTCGCTATCGTTGGGGAGCAACAGGATCTCTGGTGATTAACCACGGCAACATTCCTCACGTTGTGACTACCCCAGAGGAGGCTTGGGCTCTCTTCCCCAGTATGGGCTTGTACGTCGACCACCCAAGACTAGACACCAGCTGAAACGCGTCTCTGTTGGATGACCTTCCTCTCCACTCCTTGACCTGGCTCTTGATTCCTGTACTGAGACTGTGTGGGTTTTTTCCTTTTCTCCTGTCGCCTTTCTTCTCATTAAGATGAATCGTCTCCCTCCCCTCCCCTGCGGATGATTCTCTTTATTCCCTGCTGAGTATATTGGTTTTGATCTCCCCCCTCTCCACGAGGACATATTTTTCACGGCTGAGACTCTTTGCTCCTTTCCCACCATTTCCCCTCCCTTCGCTGAGTTATCCTGATTGACATTACCTTATTTTATTTTTATTTTTTTTCTCTCTTTAGCGAGGCCTTATTGGTTACTGATGTGGACTCTGTTGATGTTGTTCTCCAGCTGAGGACATCTTTTTCTTCTGTTTGCCCATACTCTGAGACTTTTTGTATCTTTTACTTTCCGATGAGACCCCCCAATTGGGGATGATTTTCTGTTGTATGTTACCCTACGCCCTCCCCCCCTCTCCCCACAATTAGTCCCTCCCTGAGGACATACCTGGATTCTTGGTGTTCCTGATCCCTCCCCCCCTCAATGACTAGCTGAGACCTAGAGACATTGTTTTTGTCCTTTTTGCTGACTCCTACGGTGTGCAGAGTATTCATGATGTCTTAGTGGGTGCTGGGGACCTAACTTCTCCCCCCCCCTTCCGATTGTTTTTTTGTTTTTTTTTTATATATATATTTGGCAGACCGGGACTCCCTTGGGGCCAGCCACTATGGCGGCTTTTCCGGATAAGTCTGCCATAATTGGCCCTCAAGCCCTTGGCCGCGTGACATTTGCCCTCCATGGCCTCCTTGTCCTTGGACTCTCTGGAGTGAGCCAGGAGAGTCACGTAGATGGCCTTTGCCATATCCCCCTCCCTACCTTCCCCACCCCTTTTTTTTTTCTCTTTCTTTCTCCTTCTTTCTCCCCCTCCCCCCCCCGGTCCCCACTCCCCAGCTCAGTGTCTTGCATTACTACTCTGTACACCAGCTTTCTCTGCTTGTTGGTCCAGCGAGGCCATTGTTTTCTGTTACACTGGATGTTTTATACTGCTGTCTTTTCAAAATAAAAATTTGAATTACAAAAAAAATAAAAAAAAATTATCTAGTTGTATCACAGTACACACAAACTGGTGATAAATAAAAGCAGTTGAAAAGCAGAAATAGGAAGAAATACCTAAATATGTTAATAAAATAGATATAGAATATAACATACATATAAAATAAATAATAAAATGAATGTTATACATAATGCTCCCCAGTTTCCGTGCTAGTGTTTTGCTTTTTATTAGATTTATTTCAGTTAGTATTTTTTTTCTAAATACATTGTTTGCATCTTTTAATGCTGTGCAATATATAGCAAATGATTGGCGTTACATTGGAAATGTAGAAGAGGGTCAATATTTAGAAAAACGAATATCAGGGGATGTTTAATTTACTGGAATAAATTATTTTACAAGAATAACAAAAAGAACAAAGAACTCAATAGGCAATCAACAAAACGTATGATAAACAGACATGCTTTAAATATAATAAATATAATGAAACAAACACAAAATCCAGCCTTGCACAAATCCTGCAGTAAAGCAATTACTCCCACCATATAATAATGACCTTTTTTAGGTTCATGAAAGCATATATTGAAGGCATTTTATCAATCACCTTAAATTATTTTTTTATTGAAATATAGGCAGGGCTCCCATTTTATAATATTAATAAAAATAATAAAGGATTAAAAGTTACTTTTTGTCCCATTTTTTTTCTAATCTCTTTGGTTATTAGCATCCAACTACAAGACGTTGCTGGATGCTTCTGGTCCAATGAAGCATTGAGGACCAATGGTAATAATGAGCATGCAGCCATTCAAATGCTTCTCACTGAGAATCATTATAAGTGGCAAGTTGAATGATTGTTTAATCTGCCGTAGCCTCAGTCTAGGTTAGCTATTATGTGCAGACACAGGTTTTGAACCAAGAAGGAGCAAATACCGTGAAGGAGAAATAATGTCTACTGTAACACCTCTGCTTTGAAGAACTGTTACAATGAGCAGGGAACAAAGGTGAATAACCGCCGGAAAAACACCTAGTCACCATGACTACATGATAAAATAGCCATGGTGCCGAGAGTGCCTTTACATAATTGTAGTGTATCACTAGAAAAAAAACAACATTGCTGGTATCAGGGGCCAACAAGTGAGAAAATCGTCCGGTATTCCTTACCGCCTCCCCACTAGATCTTATTCTGACACAGGCAATGTATTTGTGGCTTGGGTTGGCATAATTCAGAGCTACATGAGAAACCAACAGCGGCCATGTGAGAGCACGCTGGGGCCGTGGAAGAACTCTGGGAACTATCTGTTCCTGAAGTATGTAAGGGTATTTTGTTGGAGTTGATTTGAGGTGTTAAGTGATTTTGCAAAAGCAAAATCACTTAACATCAGGTTTTATGAGTCAGTATTCATTTTTGAGGACTGACTCGCTTAGAGGAAATGAAGCTACGTTGGAATAACTTGTTCTCTTGTAAGGAGATGCAAATTAACAGCTCCTATATAAAATATAGAAGCCATTAATATACTGTAAGCAGCTGCAACCTCCATAATAGCTCCTGCCATTAGCTTAATGGCTCCAGGAGCAGTTTTATGCAAAGGATCCAGCCGTTAGCTTTACGCCCAGGTTAGAAATGGGCCCCTTCTGTTCGTGATCAATGATGTAAGAAAATAAGAATAGTGTTGGACTGTTTCTACTGCTCATTTCAGGCTCTGCATAGACACGTAGACACGTCACAGGTTGTATAGGTCAAGATCTACTCACTGACTACCAGACAAATCTTCCCCCAGTCTAAAGTCCATTAAGAGATCTCTATTAATATACCTCGATACATAATGCACCTGTAAACATGTAACACGGCTAGTATATTCCTACATATTTATTTTCTGTTTTAATTGGTGTATTTGTGTTTTATTTTTAATATCTTGTGTTTTATTACCTTGTATTTCTGTAACGACTGTAAAATTTCAATGTTCTTGAACCCAGGACATACTTGAAAACGAGAGAAATGTCAATGTATCCTTCCTGGTAAAATACTTTATAAATAAATAAATGCTATAAATAAAGAATAATAATACTTTTAAACATCACATAACAGCAGCAAATTCTTTGATTTGAAATATGTTGTTTATTCCCCCCCCCCCATGCCCTCTCACTGGTAGTGCTGCTAACCTTCTTTTAAATAATTAAATAAACAAATTACATTATTTACCACATTTCTCTACTCCACAAAATGTTGTGTTGTCTGGAAAATAACAGATACCGGAAATATCTGGAAGAGAACGTCTCGTGATGGAATGTGCTTGTAAATAGCTCCATCTAGGGTTCAGGAGCACAAAACAGTCGGTAAGATGTGCATTCTATGACAGAGATATGGCTCAGCAACTCATACTAACAACTCTCACCATGCCAAGCCATGCCTCATCTTGATGTACTTCCAGAATTGTGTTTGTTATATTGCATTATCAGCTGGAGAGCACAGATAAAGCACATTCAGAGCACTATGAATTTAGACCTAAACATTTATTTGTTTTTAATGTTTTTTTGTTAGTTTTTTTATTATTTCTGTGCCATGAGGCACATATTATCAATAATAGTGTGTCACTTCGGTTCTTGCTTACCAAACTACAATGAGAAGTCCAGGCCTGGCAAAGGTAAAAGCGAAATATAAATTATTTACTAAGGGATGGTAGAGATAAAGAGGGCAAAAATGTATCTTTCACAGAATTCACTTAACAATTTAGAAGCAACTTGGTAACATGTCTTGCTGAGATCTATTGTCCTTGTTCCACTCCCTTTCTCTTATACAGTGTTTGTCATTGCCCCCTCTCTTGCTCCAATAATGTTCTTGTTCCACTTTCTTCCCCTCCTTTTCCCTAATAGTGTGATGGGAGCTGGGATACATGCCACACACTAAGAATGGTCTTTGACACACATCTTCATTCTGACTGGCAGACCTGAAAAATATCCAATCAGGATTCGATTGGAATCAAGCCAATTAGTAGTGGGCTCATGCCTTTAATCCAGGGGTCAAGTCCTAAAAATATAAGTGTGGGAACTCACTAACATTTATGTACGTTCTGGTCTCAAAGATCACCGGGAGCCGCAGCAGCTGCAGCACTTCTTTATGCATGAGAATGCCATTGCTCTGGCAAATACTGAGAAATTGCCATTCCCATGCCTTTGCCAATGTACTTAAATCCAGGGGAAAACCTTTAAATATAGACAGTTTTATAAAATTGTGTCTATATAGAAAGGTTTTGCAGCGTCCCAGTCAGTGGCGGAACTACCGCCATAGCGACCCAGATGGCTCCGCGGCCTGGAGGGACCCCTGTTGTCTCTGGGCCCCCAAACCCATCAGAGAAAGGACACAGCCGGTAAATATATAAAAAAGAATTGCTGTGTGTTCATATTCACTGCCTATGAGAGTTTTATTGCTGTGGATTCTGATACGCTGACACACACTGCACATTGCTGGGAGTTTCATTGTTGTGGATTCTGATACTCAAACACATTGCTGGGAGTTTTATTGCTGTGGATTCTGATACACTCACACACACCGCACATTACTGGGAGTTTCATTGCTGTGGATTCTGATAAACTCATACACACCACGCATTGCTGGGAGTTTCATTGCTGTGGATTCTGATACGCTCACGCACACCGCACATTGCATTGCTGGGAGTTTTATTGCTGTGGAGCTCTGGGATACACTCATACACACCACACATTGCTGGGAGTTTTATTGCTACATACCACAGGGTGTAGGGGATATATGGTTATGTATGTGAACGAATGGCTGACTGTGTAAATGCATGTATTTGTCTTTAAACAGTGAGGAGAAGGAGGGTTTGTGAGGGTCCTGAGAATGAGCAACAGCGCTAATGGCCTGCTCTACGGTGGGGGCCCGCTCAGGTCCCACAAGGTTTTTGCTTGTATGTGCCATTACAGGGATGAATGTTCCATATGCCAATCAGCCTGCTCTCACCCAAAAAGGGTGGCCAGTGCTGACTGCCAAGGACATCATCCCTGCACGAGAGGTGCAGCAACCCCCGACGATCGTTTCGGCCTTGTTAGGCCTCGTCAGGAGGGTATAGCTGACACCCCTCTAGGCACACCAAGCAAGGGGTCCACGTCTGGATAACCCTGTAGACTAATAATGAGGAGAAGGAGGGTTTGTGAGGGTCCTGAGAACGATCAACAGCGCTAGTCAGCTGTCCCCTCCTGGCGAGGCCTAACAAGGCCGACATGATCGTCGGGGGTTGCTTCACCTCTTGTGCAGGGATGATGTCCTTGGCAGTCAGCACTGGCCACCCTTTTTGGGTGAGAGCAAGCTGATTTGCATATGGAGCATTCATCCCTGTAATGGCACATACAAGCTAAAACCTTGTGAGACCTGAGCAGGCCCCACCGTAGAGCAAGCCACTAGTGCTGTTGCTCGTTCTCAGAACCCTCACAAACCCCCCTTCTTCTCACTATTTGTCTTTAAACAGGCTGCTGTGTGTAAAATTCTGTGCCTGTGTCCTTGTCACAGTCCGGCGTTGCCCCCTTATGCTGCACCCAAAAGGCTGGTATTGCTCCTAGAATCACCACATTATCTGCTGCCTGCACTGCACAAAGTAAGAATGACACACCCCAACCATGACTGTGAGTTATATTGCTGTGGATTCTGTGCCCATACACCCCTACCATGACTGAGTTATATTGCTGTGGATTCTGTGCCCATACACCACAGCCATTACTGTGAGTTATATTGCTGTGGATTCTGTGCCTGCCCATACACCCCTGCCATTACTGTGAGTTATATTGCTGTGACTCCTGTGTATACTCATATGCACTGCCTACCTATTACTGTGAAAGTTTATGGCTGTAGATTCTGTGTATGCTTATACGCATACACTGCCCATTTCCATGAGAGTTTTATTGCTGTGCAGCTCTGTGATACTTTGTTGGTCAATGGCATTAGTTCCTATTTTTTGTGTGGGGGGTAGGCTGTGGGGGGGTGTTAGGTTGCAGGTGGGGGGCATACAACATTTTGCTATGGGGCCCTGTGATTTCTAGTTATGCCCCTTTTCCCAGCATATCAGCCAAAAGGGAATTGAGTTCCTCCTGCTAAAATAGTGAGGGAACTGCAATCTCATGTGTTACTGCAGGACTTGACCCCTTCTTTTAACATTCCCATGTGTTCCTGCAGGACTTGACCCCTTCTTTTAACCCGGCTGGGTGGAGTAGAGGTAACATCACTGCTCTGTGTGGAGAGAGCCTGCGGAGACATGAGTTCGATTCCATGAAGAGCACCTCTCCAGTAAGTGTCCTTGGGCAAGACACGTAACGGTACATACTCACCACCCAGGACATACTTGAAAACGAGAGAAATCTCAATGTATCCTTCCTGGTAAAATACTTTCAGAAAAAAAAAGTGGTTTTCCAGGATGGAATGGATTTATGGAAAGCCACTTTCCATTACAGACAATGTAAACATGTAGGGTACCACTCATAAACACATTTTAGAGACAGGGTCAGACTCCCCCCTGCTGGCCAAACAAATACGCCTACAAATATAATAATACATCTGGAGCTTGTGTTTTGATGAAAGCAAAATGTAACTCCAAGTTCGACGATCTATAGCACCTCGGAAGACGTGTCCACGATGCTGATCACTTGGGGGCACAATCCGGATCTCATTGCAAACAAACGGTGTTTACTATAAATGAAATACATATGCTTTGCTTCTGAATATGACCAGAACGAGTTTACTCGATGCTGTGCTTCAGCAGGAGCTTTTGAAGATACTCAAGGGTAGTGAAGGGGTTAAGACAAGATTTGCCGCTGACTAATTGAGGCCGGACAGCAGCCAAGATGGCAATAAGGGCTCATTGAGAAGGCACTCCTGGCAAGCAGCGCTATCTAGGTCAAATGTAAAGTCCCCCTACAGGTATGGAGTGTTATTTATATACATTGCCTTAATATATATACACATAATTTATAGCACTTGTTTATGTTTACTTGCAGAACTAACAAGCATTGAACCCATTGGAGATCTTGAGTTTCTGGAAACGTGGAACCTCACAATGTTAACGAGCAGAGAAAAAGATACATCTGCACGTCAACTCTATCCTGGTCTAACATCTGTCTACTTTTGTTACCTTGGATTAACTTGATTTATATTCATTTTCACAGGCTCCAACAAGCATGTAAGACTATGTCATCCATTGTTTATTCAAATGAAGATAAATAGATGATATTGACTAATATACTACAGTATTGCTGCAGTGATTTCTTTTCAAATTGTTGCTCCAATCAGGAATGGGTTGAAGGGAAATAAACTAGCTCAGTGCACCATAACCACTGCAAATGGTATAGATTGTCTCGGAGGTGCAATTTTTCCATCAACAATTATTTTTCAGAAGAAATAGTCCCTCTTGTGCCAGAAACACATGATCATCTCAGATTTTCCAGCACTAATAAGAGGATGACTTCTTCAGTGATGAAGAGTAGGGATGAGATGTTTGGGTTCGGACGGTTCGGAGTTCGGCCCGAACTTTGGCAGTTCGAAGGATTGCGAACTTCGAACCTTTTGGGTGTGTTCGGTTCGAGTTCGAAAAAAAAAAAAGAAATTTTGAAAAAAGTATAGAAAATGCTTAAAGAAATACTAAAAAATCTAGAAATAAAGAGACTCTTCACTGCAGAATATTATAAGCAACGGTTTATTAGATATTGAATTAAAAACTAATGTATACGTGGAAAGATTCTCAACTCTAAATGACCTCTGTTTACAAACGGGCATAACACCAGGTGTTTTTAGTCTGGTAATCAATTTGCTACATTGCACACTATACTGAGGTACTGAGGGGGTGGGGTGGTGTCTGCTTTTGATTGAGATTTGAGAATTAATTTCCCTCCTAAAACTTCCTAATATGCTGCATTTAACTGGTGTTTGAAAAAAATTCAAAATAACATCTAAAGCAATGTTATTTTTCACCTCGGGATTAAACATTCACAGGGTTATTCAGAGAGCGGTGAAAAGCAGGAGAATAACTGGAGAAGTGAAAATTCTAGGTCAAAATAGCCAAACCAGAAAAATTCTCCCATTACTCACTTTCCAAATTGGCTATTTGGTCTAGATTGTTCTCTTCTCCTGCCAGTTCTCCTGGCTTTCACCTCTCTCTCAGGGTTGTTCAGAGAAAGGTGAAAAACAGGAGAATAGCAGGAAAAGAAAACAATCTGGACCAAATAGCCGATTTGGAAAGTGAGATAAGGCTTGGGTCAGACTAACGCATTTTTCGCAGCGACCGTCAAAAAGTGCGTCCGAACGCATTGCCGTATTTTTTCACGGAATGCACGAAAACGGTCATACGATGTGCATTTTTGTGCGTGATTTTTTACGGATCCAAACCAGGAAACTTTGGGTGTCTGGACGTTATGTTGGCCGGACATGAGCAGGGTCTGACGTCTCCAAATCACGCACACACGCCGCTAGTGGACGCAGCGCACTCTGTACGTCCGTACTAGCGGTTCTGCGTTCTCGAAAAAATGCGTTCATTTTCCACTTGCGTTGCGCAGCCGGACTTTTGTGCGACCTTACTTCGTATATTGGCCGTCATTGCCCGTCATTTGCTGCTAGTGCGGCCGTGATTAAGTGCGCCTAAACGCACGTTAAAATTAGCTAGTCTGACCCTAGCCTAAATGGGAGAATGTTTCTGGTTTGGCTATTTTGACCTAGAATTTTCCATTCTCCAGTCATTCTCCTGCTCTTCACCGCTCTCTGAATAGCCCTGTCAGGGTTATTCAGAGAAAGGTGAAACTCAGGAGAATGACTGGAGAATGGAAAATTCTAGGTCAAAATAGCCAAACCAGAAAAATTCTCCCATTTATCTCACTTTCCAAATCGGCTATTTGGTCTAGAATTTTCCATTCTCCAGTCATTCTCCTGCTTTTCACCGCCAAAAAATCTGTAAACTTTTCTGTGTGTCCGAAAATGTCTCCTCTTTTCATACAGACTGCCGCCCCAAGCAGTTGTTTATGGATAGATTAAAGGAAAAGCATTTACCGTCATTTGAAATGTAATTTTTTGGTTTTTACATATTTCTATACATCCTAGAAATCCGCCACTTCACGGGCAGGTTATGGGGACCTCCTAGGCACGATATTTGAAGGAATTTTTCGATTTTATTTTTAACCCTTATTTCATGGAAAACTCACTGTCCCTGTAAAAACGTTTATTTTTAAACTTTTTGTCCTTGTTTCCTGTCCCCCAGGGCACTACCCGGACCCCCATACAACTTTTATGGCAAATATCTAGCATATATGCCCTCTTGGGGGGCACTCTAAAAACCGAATTTTCAGCCCCATTGACTTGTATTGAGTTCGAGTTCGGGTTCGGATACGAACATTTGGGAAGTTCGGGTTCGGCTCCGAACCGAACTCAGGGAGTGTTCGGCTCATCCCTAATGAAGAGTCACTTGTCCAATGTTTACCGTTTGTTTACTAATGACTGTCCACTGATATGGTTATGGAGCTACAGCACGTGTTCAATGATATTAAGATGCAGGAAATGTATTTAAATATATAGTTCACATGCAAAATGAAGTGAGGCTTCCTGAAAAATACTGTATTGCTCAGCATGTAATGTCAGCGAAGAAGACTGCTTAGAATCAATAAATGGTGAGAGAGCTTCTAGCAGCTGGTTATTCCATGAAGCTTTATTTTCACACCAATAAAAAAACAAATTATCCTTAGGACATTCACGCTAAAAATCTTCTCTTATAGCCCCTTAAGCCAGTGTCAGACGAGCGCACTATGTGACTATGTACTGACACGCTGCATTGTGACGTTTCGACGGGGCTGCCCACACGCTGTAGCGCGCGCACGAATTGCGCATGCTACAGCGGATGTGCTAAAACCCTCCCTGTCGAAGCGCTACGATGCGCGTTCGAAGGGACTACAAAGCCCGTACCTCCATTGGCTCCATTGAGCCTTGCAGCGCTGAGCGCACTGAAATCAGCGAGGTGGCCAGACGGGCGTCAGAGTGGAAAGAACGTCCACTCTCACGGACATTCCTTCCGCTCTGAAAAACGCTTGTGTGACACTGGCCTTAGAGTGCAGTGTTTGAGGCTTGTACAGCACTTTGCCCTCTCAAAGGTCAGGATCCTCCCAAAACCTTTTTGTTTTTTGCCCCAGACCCAATGACGTCATATAAAAGAGAGAGTATGCAAGGCTAATTTTTACAAATGAATAATAAGCTGTATTAAAATAGCTAATATACTTGTGGTTATCCCTTTATAATACAAAAAAGCAGAATATTTATTACTATATGCAGTTTATATATGGAAATCTGTATAGTTTTTTAGCATGAAATGATGCCATCAGTTTAGTTTATCAACCTTTTTATGTCTTGCAGAACACATTTAATTAACCAAGTTGCCATAGAAACTGGACAAGGAATCCTGTATATCTCTGACTGAGTTCAGGATGAATCAAAAATTTAGACTTGAAGGGCTCATACCCTGAAATATTAAGCTGACAGTTATGAATGTTGTCATGTGGATACTTCTGATTTATTTCCCTCTCTCCCCCTTAATAAAGAAGACAGAGCCAAAATATACATTATCGCTGTGTTCTGCTGACTCATTTAGGCGGCCAACACAAAGTGCCTCCCTCCAAATTAATGGAAACATTTCATTTCACAAAATCCAACCAAGAAATTAGTTCTTTTTTTTAGTACAGTATAATTAATTTGCTTCCCAGACTGTGTCAGCACTGATTAAAACTTCCATGAAGTTGTTCAAAGGAATAAAATGAATAAAAGCATTGACCATAATGTTTAATGCTGGCAATAAAGTCTATTCAATAAAGGGAGAAACTCAGGAGAAGTGGCAGAAAGGAACAATCTAGACCAAATAGGCGATTTGGAAAGTGAGCTAAATGGGAGAATTTTTCTGGTTTGTCTATTTTGACCTAGTTTTTTCACTTCTCCTGACTACACCCTTTAGCACTGTGCAGGGGTCAGCAACCTTCGCTCTAGGGCCGCCGATGATGGAGTAGTGCGGTGCACTTACTCCAGGCGGCAGAATTTTAAAGCGGCAAATCCGCGGCCGCTGCATTATTTATTTTGTTGCGCCGCGGCAGCATCTTTGCCGCCAGCGCACAAGGGCAGCGCCACCAGCGGATTTGCCACTTTAAAATCACCGCCTGTGCGGCGCTCCTCTCCCTAGAGGTGAGCGGCCGCTGACATGCAGATTGGCCGATCGCCTGGGATAGGAACCACCTGACCAGCGCGCGATCTCGCGAGAATGCGGCTGCGCAGCTGGTCAGGTGGTTTCCGCTCGCCTCCTCGTATGGAGAAGAATGCTGGTGGAGACTGGGGACAGCAGAGGAGGTGAGAGGCGAGCTGGGGGCAAATACAGTGGCAAGAAAAAGTATGTGAACCCTTTGGGATTACGTGGAGTTTTGCATGAATTGGTCATAAAATGTGCTCTGATCTTCATCTAAGTCACAACAATTTGAAAAACACAGTCTGCTTAAAATAATACAACACAAACATTATATGTTTTCATGGTTTTATTGAACAGAACATGTAAACATTCACAGTGCAGGGTGGAAAAAGTATGTGAACCTTTGGACTTAATAACTGGTTGACCCTCCTTTGGCAGCAATAACCTCAACCAAACGTTTCCTGTAGTTGCAGATCAGACCTGCACAACGATCTGGAGTAATTTTGGACCACTCCTCTTCACAAAACTGTTTCAGTGTAGCAATATTCTTGGGATGTCTGGTGCGAATCGCTCTCTTAAGGTCATGCCACAGCATTTCAATCGGGTTGAGGTCAGGACTCTGACTGGGCCACTCCAGAAGCCATTATTTTGTTGAATTACTTGTATGCTTTGGGTCATTGTCCTGTTGCATCACCCATCCTCTGCGGAGCTTCAGTTGGCGGACAGATGGTCTTACGTTTTCCTGCAAAATTTCTTGATAAACTCTGGAATTCATTTTTCCATCAATGACAACAATCCGTCCAGGCCCTGAGGCAGCAAAGCAGCCCCAAACCATGATGCTCCCTCTGCCATGTTTTATAGTGGGGATGAGGTTTTGATGTAGGTGTGCTGTGCCTTTTTTTCTCCACACATAGTGTTGTGTGTTTATTCCAAACAACTCAATTTTGGTTTCATCTGTCCACAGAATATTTTGCCAGTAGTGCTGTGGAACATCCAGGTGCTCTTTTGCAAACTTCAAACGTGCTGCAATATTCTTTTTGGACAGCAATGGCTTCCTCCATGGTGTCCTCCCATGTACTCCATTCTTGTTTAATGTTTTCCTTATTGTAGATGTGTCAACAAAAATGTTAGCATGTGCCAGAGATTTCTGTAAGTCTTTAGCTGACACTCTAGGATTCTTCTTTACCTCATTAAGCATTCTGCGCTGTTCTCTTGCAGTCATATTTACAGGACGACCACGCCTAGGGAGAGTAGCAACAGTGCTGAACTTTCTCCATTTGTAGACAGTCTGTCTTACCATGGACACATGAACATCAAGTCTTTTGGAGATACTTTTGTAACCCTTTCCAGCTTCATGCAAGTCAACAATTCTTGATCGTAGGTCTTCTGAGAGCTCTTTTCTGCTAGGCATGGTTCACATCAGGCAGTGCTTCTTGAAACCAGTAAACCCAAAACTGGTGTGTGTTTTTAAAGGGCAGGACAGCTTTCAGCAACACATCCAATAATATCACACTGATTGGACTCAAGGTTGGCTCACTCCTGGCTCCAATTAGCTCTTGGAGAAGTCATTAGGCTAGGGGTTCACATACTTTTTCCACCCTGCACTGTGAATGTTTACATGTTATGTTCAATAAACACATGAAAACATATAATGTTTGTGTTGTATTATTTTAAGCAGACTGTGTTTTTCAAATTGTTGTGACTTAGATGAAGATCAGAGCACATTTTATGACCAATTCATGTAAAATTCCACGTAATCCCAAAGGGTTCACATACTTTTTCTTGCCACTGTATATCCATATGAGCTGGGGCAAATATATCCATATGAGCTGGGGCAATATATACCCATATGAGCTGGGGGGCAATATATCCATTGAGTGGGGGCAAATATATCCATATGAGCTGGGGGCAATATATACCCATATGAGCTGGGGGGCAATATATCCATTGAGCTGGGGAGCAATATATCCATGTGAGCTGGGGGTAATATATCCATATGAGCTGGGGGCAATATATCCATATGAGTTGGGGGCAATTTATCCATATGAGCTGGAGGCAATATATACCCATATGAGCTGGGGCAATATATACCCAAATGAGCTGGGGGCAATACATACCCATATGAGCTGGGAGGCAATATATACCCATATGAGCTTGGGGCAATATATCCATATGAGCTGGGGGCAATATATACCCATATGAGCAGGGGCAATATATCCATTTTTCTGGGGGCAATATATCCATATGAGCTGAGGACAATATATACCCATGTGGGCTGAGGGGCAATATATACCCATGTGAGCTGGGGGCAATATATCCATATGAGTTGGGGCAATTTATCCATATGAGCTGGAGGCAATATATACCCATATGAGCTGGGGCAATATATACCCATGTGAGCTGGGAGGCAATATATACCCATATGAGCTTGGGGGCAATATATCCATATGAGCTGGGGGCAATATATACCCATATGAGCAGGGGCAATATATCCATTTTTCTGGGGGCAATATATCCATATGAGCTGAGGACAATATATACCCATGTGGGCTGAGGGGCAATATATACCCATGTGAGCTGGGGGCAATATATCCATATGAGTTGGGGCAATTTATCCATATGAGCTGGAGGCAATATATACCCATATGAGCTGGGGCAATATATACCCATGTGAGCTGGGAGGCAATATATACCCATATGAGCTGGGGCCAATATATACCTATATGAGCTGGGGGCAATACATATCCATGTGAGCTCGGGCAATATATCCATGTGAGCTGGGGCAATATATATCCATGTGAGCTGGGGGCAATATATCCATGTGAGCTAGGGGCAGTATATCCATGTGAGCTGGGGGCAAGATATACCCATATGAGCTGGGGGCAATATATTCATATGAGCTGGGGGCAATATATACGCATATGAGCTGTGGGGCAAGATATACCCATATGAGCTGGGGGCAATATATTCATATTAGCTGGGGGCAATATATATGCATATGAGCTGTGGGGCAATATATCTATGTGAGCTGGGGCAAATATACCCATATGAGCTGGAGCAATATATGCCAAATGTGAGCTGGGGCAAATATATCCATGTGAGCTGGGGGCAAATATACTCATGTGAGCTGGGGCAAATATATATATCCATGTGAACTGGGGCAAATATATATATCCATGTGAGCTGGGGCAAATATATCCATATATTCAGGGTGTGTGTGTGTCTTTTTAGGGGCTCCTCCATATATTCAGGGTGTGGGGGTGTCTTTTTAGGGACTCCTACATATATTCAGGGTGTGTGGGTGTGTTTTTAGGGGCTCCTCCATATGTTCATGGTGTGCGGGTGTGTCTTTTTAGGGGCTCCTCCATATATTCAGGGTGTGTGGGTGTGTTTTTAGGAGCTCCTCCATATATTTATTTATCTGTCTTTTTGTCTGTTATGGGTGTCTTTTTAGGGGCTCCTCCATATACTCAGGGTGTGAGTGTCTTTTCAGGGGCTCCTCCATATATTCAGGGTGTGTGGGTGTCATTTTAGGGGGGGCAGCATTTTAGCCTTCGCTCCAGGCAGCACAATGTCTTGGGCCAGCCCTGCTTGGCTCCCTGATGTTTTGGATACTATGTCTCCCAGGATGCTCAGTCACCCATTAGGCTGACTGAGCCACATGGGAAATGTAGTTCCCAAAACATCAGGGAACCAAGGTTGCTGACCCCTGCGTGAATAGACCTGTATGTTACTTCAGAGCTTCTGATTGACTGTTTCTCTGTATCTGCTTACAACTTCACCTTTAGTACAATACATCTAGAAAACAACAACCCCCGCCCCCGCATCAAACCTTATATTTTCAGTACATGATCTAAAACTGATTTAATCACAGAACCTGAAAGCTGTCAACCTTCACTACCCCTACATTACCTGCAGGTCTAGCAGCAAAGCAGGTCCAAACATTTTCAGACATAAATTCCTTACCTAGTCCAAGAACAAAAAGGGACTCGACACTCAGTCTTCCAAAAAAAAATCAGGTTTATTGGAGAATAATAGCAATGTCTCTGCTTTACGTGAGCCTTTCTCAAGAATGTTTTTGGAAGACTGAGTGCCCAGTCTTTTTTATTCATGGACTGTGTTGTGAGAGTTGGATTAGGCTTGTGCACCGATTTTTTTTTTTTTTTCGGTTCGGTTCGTTCGGATTTTGTAAATTTTCTTTTCGACTCGTTTCGGCTGATTTCCGTTTCGGTTCGTTTTTCGTATCGACTTTTTTTTGTGATTTTGGAAATTTTCGTGTTTTTCGGAATGTCTGTTTTCCTCGTTTCAAAGTGTCTATTCCTTTTGACGTAAACTAATGGTTTTTCGGATACGATAATTCTGCCGATACGATAATTCTGCCATTGAGATTTCTCATGTTTTACTAGAAGGATACATTGAGATTTCTCATGTTTAACAAGAAGGATACATTGAGATTTCTCTGGATTTCCAGGAAGGATACATTGAGATTTCTCATGTTTTACAAGAAGGATACATTGATATTTCTCTGGATTTCCAGGAAGGATACATTGAGATTTCTCATGTTTTACAAGAAGGATACATTGAGATTTCTCTGGGTTCCCGGGAAGGATACATTGAGATTTCTCATGTTTTACAAGAAGGATACATTGAGATTTCTCTGGTTTTAAAAGAAGGATACATTGAGATTTCTCTCATTTTACAAGAAGGATACATTGAGATTTCTCTGGTTTTACAAAAAGGAAACATTGAGATTTCTCTGGTTTCCCGGAAAGGATACATTGAGATTTCTCATGTTTTACAAGAAGGATACATTGAGATTTCTCATGTTTTACAAGAAGGATACATTGAGATTTCTCTCATTTTAAAAGAAGGATACATTGAGATTTCTCTCGTTTTACAAGAAGGATACATTGAGATTTCTCTCGTTTTACAAGAAGGATACATTGAGATTTCTCTCGTTTTACAAGAAGGATACATTGAGATTTCTCTGGTTTTCCAGGAAGGATACATTGAGATGGAAATGATACAAAATTTAATTACAAAATCAGCGATATAAATACGATGTCCGCAATTACTGAAATGGAACCGAAATCAAGAATGGAGCCGAAATCACGAATGGAACGAAAATGAATTTCGATTTTACAAATTTCTAGTCCATTCGAAAATTCCGAAAAGTTTTCGTTTCGGCTCAAAAATTTGTTCAGATCTGCCGTTTTCGGATCCGAAATTTTTCGGAAGATCGGCCGAATCCGAATGCACGAATCGGGAAATTTCGTGAAAATTCCGAAATTCCGAAACCCGAAACGCACATCCCTAATTTGGACTTCCCAGGGCTTGATCCACCTGCTCTTCGGTGACAAGTCGAGCAGAAACACATGGGAACGTAGTTCCTCATTTTTTTCTGTGGGGGGAACTGAGTTCCTGTTGGTCGCACACACTATAAAGTTTTTAGTAAGGTGTTCAATCATATCTTTCTTTGTAATGCCATGGTAAGTATATGATTTATCATATATTTTTCCATAAAATGTAGCCTATTCTAATATATATATATATATATATATATAGTAAATTTGAGTGTTACTGGTGGGTCTTAGGCAGTTCCCATACTTATTTTTTAGGACTTGACCACTGCCTTCTCTCCATATTCCTTTTGAAGGTGATGTGCTAGTCCTACTTGAGTCTGCATCTTACAGTCTTACCTGTCACACTATCAGGGTTACCAAAGAGATTCGAAAAGTCACCGCACGTTCGGTGACTTTTCGTTCTCTTCAATTCGGTTCCTTTTGCCGATTGCATTTCGGTGACCCTGGCGGTGTATTCAGCAAACCCACAGGGTCCCCGAATTGCAGGGAAAAGCTGCCGCAAACCCACCGAAAACTAACCGAATGCACGCTGAAAACAAGCAAAAACATCTGGATTAACCTTTGAAAAGACGAAACAGGAGCCGAACAGGAGCCGAACATGAGCCGAATCACACAGAGCCGAAGCAGCTGTGACGTAGAGGAGGCAGTGAATAAATTAGAAAAACCATTTGTATGAATCTGGGCAAAAGAAACGCTGTTTGCAAAGAAACTACTGAGCGAAAATGTCTGAAATTTTCACAGGAGGTCCAGCGATGATAAATAAGAGGGCTGTTACAAAAAAAATAAGTAAACTGAAAAAAAAATAAAAAAAATCGGACTTTTAATAAAAATAAAAAAAATCTGAAAAATGCTTAAAAGTATCCTAAAAAATCTATAATAAAGAGACTTTTTGCTGCAGAATTTTATACTGAACGGTATTAGATATTGAATTTAAAACGGGAAATTTTTAACATTGAAGCCTATGGGATTTTCTCTTCCTGAATAAACTTGCCGAAATTAAACCACTGAATGGAAGGGCATTAGGGGAACCTTTCACTGCTGGTTTGTGTTCTCTGAATAGCCGAAGCAGTTGCTTCTCTATGGGGATTTTCACTGCCCTCGAACAGGCACCGAAAGGCACCGTATGTTCAGGCAATTCGCAGGATTTGGCGAATTGCCTGCTCTCTGGATAGCCGAATTGGCCAGGAAAGGTAACCGAACGCTGATTTTCCAGCGTTCGGTTACCTTTCTCAAGCAATTCGGATCTCTTTGGATAACCCTGTATGTTGCTCTCATTCTTAATACTCACCACCACATTTCACAAAAGAAGAATCTGAAAGCTTCACAGTAAAGCCTCTCCTGCTGCTGTTTGGATTTTTCTTTTGTGAGCAACCATTGTTTGTCTTAGTTGCAGCTTAGGCAAATACCACCGATTACTGAATTTATCAATATTTATCATAGGTAAATGATGGTAACAGATGGATTACATGTATGTAAATTTACTATTTTTCCTTATGTTTTCTATTTACAAAGACAAAATTGGTTATTCACAGAGCACCGAAATGTCGCCGACATTTTGATGCTCTGCCGTTACCCGCACTTCAGGGAGTCAAATTTCCCCACCCTGTGGTGAATGCACCAATCACCGCAGGGTCCCGAAGTGCAGGGAATCGGCCACCGAATGCCGCCGCCAGACAGCTGCCAATCACAGCGCTGACAAGCCGCCGGCTGGGTAAAAAAAAAGAAACAATACGATTTGAAAATGTCAAAATTGAAACGCTGTTTGCAAAAAAACTACTGAACAAAAATGTCTGGAATTTACATATAAGGTCTGTTACAGAAAAAAGAAAAACCACTATTAAAAAAACTGGATAAAATATTTACTGGAAAAATGCCTAAAAGATCCTAAAAAAATCAATAGACTTTTTACTGCAGATTAAAATAATAAACGTTTATTAGATATTTAAAAAAACATTTGTTTTTGAGTTTCTCGTCAATAAAGTAAGACGCACAAAAGCAAAAATGAACGCGCAGGGCCAAAACAAGTCGTCATGTGGACAGCTATAAGATAAGGACAGCAGAAGTAGCAATTTATTCATCTAAGGAGAGAAAATACACATCTAAAAAGAAAACCGCACTGCACATAAAAACGGGGGTGGGTGGAAAAAAAAGTCCCATCATGGATTAAAGTCCTCAAAAAAGGCCGCAAAAGCAAAGTCCTCAGAAAATGGCACAAAAACTGTAAAGCAAGTCGCAGAACATAAAAACAAAACAAAAAGACTCAGCCAAGACATCCCCAGCCGGAGAACGTCAAAATAAAAAGGTGACATCGATAGGGGTGAGTGTCACTTGGGATAGTGTCAGCAGGCTGGGTGGAGTAGAGGTAACGTCACCGCTCTGCATGGAGAGAGTCTGTGGAGTCATGGGTTCGATCCCAGCGAGCAACCTCTCCAGTAGGTGTCCTCGGGCAAGACACCTAACGGTACATACTCGCCACCCAGGACATACTTGAAAATGAGAGAAATCTCAATGTATTCTTCCTGGTAAAATCCTTTATCAAAAAAAAAAAGAAGTCTATATACAGGAGACGGGTAGGGCTGTGCAGGGTAGGCCAGGCCGGTCAGCAAACATACATCTGATGAAAGGGAGTGGGGTCAGCAGGGAAAACAGACTCCAGTGGAGGACACGGCAGACGGCCAGCCTCCAGGCCACCCAGCAGTCAAACCAGCCGCATCACGAGACCAAGGCCAGCACTGCCCCCCCTCAGTGTAAGGCCCAACAGTCCCGGTCGACGCCACTAGCTCAACCCCTGGTGGAAGCTCCACAGTCGTTGTCCCCGCATCATCCTGTTAAGCTCCAATGTCGAGGTCGCCAGACACAGCCCCCGTCTCTCACCATCAGCCTCAATGGAAGTGTCCTGGTCAGACGAGTCCACTCCCGGTTCGTCTGCAAGCACCGCTTCTCGACCAGCTCCCATCACCTCCAATAGCTGCCTCCAGGTGCCTCTCATTATCTGGCTCCCCTCATCCCCTGCCAGAAGCTCCAGGACGTCTTCTAGGCACGTAAGTGCAGCCTCCAGGTCTCCGAGGGGGGGGAGGGAGATCCGGGCGCTGCCATTCCATGTGGTCTCCTGCAGCCTCCGCCGCAAACACATCTACAGCTGCCTGTAGATGGGGGCCCTCCATCCACAAGGCACTCAGAGGGCAGCCTCCCAGACATGGAATCTCCACAAGGAGAGGCACGAGGAGCAAAACTCCAAGAAAGGGGAGAGACAGGAAGCAGGCCTCAAAATGGCCGACTGTCGCTTACTCGCTGTAAACGACGGCAGTACCCGTGTCTCAGCTCCGGAGGGGGGGACAACACGGACTCCGGAGTGTTCCAGCCGATGGCCAGCTGCCCAGGGTCTCCAGAATCAGGGAAAAAGTAGGGGAATCCGACCCAAAAATCTGCCTTATTCAGCAATACGAGCGGAGCTCCCTTGAAACACGTCTTGCCACGCCCCCCCCACGGGAATATTTTTAACATTGAAGCCTATGGGGGTCGCCTGAATAAACCTGCCGAATGAAAGCAGGGCAACTTGTCACCGCTGTTTCTGTTCTCTGAATAGATTAACCATTGCTTCTCTATGGGGAACTTCACTGCCTTCGAACAGGCACCGTACTTGCTTGCAGTTCGCCAAAATTTGGTGAACCGCCTGCTCTCTGAATAGTCGAATGGCCCCAAAATGGCACCGTACTGGGAAATTCCCTGTTCGCTGCCATTTCAGCGCCAGATCGGCTCTTTGTGAATAACCCTGATAGTCCACTTAAGGAAAACCGCATTGTATGGCAGGTCCTTCACTGGTCCTTTGCACAGTGATATCTGGTTTCAATGACAAAGTTCTGTCTCTGATCTGCTTCTAAAACCTTACCAAAGTTAACCCCATAGGGAGAATATATTCCATACCTGAGATTGCAGAGGGTGTTTCAAGTCAGGAGTTAAAGGAACACTCTATAAACAACCCCCTCTTTTTTTCCCCCTTAAATAATTGGCCAGATACTGCTGACAGCATCTGCCCAAACCTTTTTTTTTTTTTGTTTTAGTTTAGGATAGGGATGTGCACCGATTTTTTTTTTCGATTCGATTTTTCGAATTTTTAAACTTTTCGATTCGGCTCGTTTCGACTGCTTTCTGTTTCGATTCGGTTCGGCTCGATTCGGTTTTCGGGTACATTTATTTTTCGGAATATCGACCATTTTTCGTAATTTCGGGTAACTTCACTAGGTTTCTGTATCGACTTTTCGTTATTTCGGAAATTTTCGTTTTTCGGAATTGTACATGGTTTTCGGCATATCGCCCATTTTTCGTTTTTCGGAACTTTTCGTTTTTCGGAATTGTACATGGTTTTCGGCATATCGCCAATTTTTCGTTTTTCAGAACTTTTCGTTTTTCGGAACGTCTGTTCTCGTTTCAAAGCTGTCTAACTCTATTCGTTTTGATGAAAACTACTATGGTTTACTTTTTTAATACTACTTTATATATTTTTTATAATAAATTTTTGGTTTGTTTTTCGGATCCAATAATTCATTATGTCGATACGATAATTCTGGCGATTCTATCGTGTTTTTTTAATTAACCCTTTCGCTGCTGAGGCTTTTCCCACCTCTGTGCTGAGCTCATTTTTACCTGTTTCGCTCATCATGTTTAAACGTGTTTTTAAGGCTTATTTTAATATATGACACAGACATATTATATATCGTTCTTTCCATCAGACTCGGCAGATTCATAATATGTCATTATTATATGTATACGTCATGACCTGTCTGTATATTATAACAAACAATGCAATAAAATATGATTTTTCAATAATTTACAACGTGTAAAGTGTTTTTTTTCACATTTTAACATGCGAGCAATTGCGGTTATATTTTGTATGGGGTGCGCTTGTTAAAAAAATTAGAGATGGGGCCTCGTTACAATTTTTTTTGGGGAAAATTACAAAATTTTTAACAAACGCACCGCATACAAAAATCGTTAGTGCAGCATCATTGTTCACATTATAATTGAAATGGGAACAATATTGCTGCATTAACAAACCAAAAAAAAGAAAAAAATTGTTTATTTTTTTTTATAAAGTCTTTTAAATATTTTTTTTTTTAATTTTTTTTACAAACGTTTTTAACATTCGTGTTTGGTATCGTTGGAACGGCCATGCTCTGGCCGATCCAACAATACCAAACTTTAACCCCTAGCTGCCACGGATCGGGAGATAGGGCGTTCATTTTGGAACCCCCTATCTCCACCATTGGTGGCAGCTAGGGGTTAACTCCAGGACTGGCGTCATCGTGCTATGCACGATGACGCCAGTCCTCAGGGGGAGTTCCCGGAAGCTTGGCCGACATCCGACATCCTCATGGATATGCCCCAGCTCCTCATGGATATTGCCCCAGCACCTCGTGGATATGCCCCAGCTCCTCGTGGACATGCCCCAGCTCCTCGTGGACATGCCCCAGCTCCTCGTGGATATGCCCCAGCTCACACATGGATTTGCCCCAGCTCCTCGTGGATATGCCCCAGCTCCTCCTGGATATGCCCCAGCACATGGAATGCCCCAGCTCCTCATGGATATGCCCCAGCTCCTCATGGATTTGCCCCAGCACATGGAATGCCCCAGCACCTCATGATAATGGCCCCAGCTCACCTCCGCCGCCTTTTTCGCTCCCTCAGAGCGTCCGGCGGCGCGGAGCTTGGGCGCTCGCCAGGGGGAGCCACGTGACCAGCTGCGATTGGCTGGTGACATGTTTCCTCCAGGCGAGCGCCGAAGCTGCATGCTTCGGACGCTCGCAGGGAGCGAAAAACGCGGCGGAGGGTGAGACACCCGCCCTTAGGGTGACGGTGTCACCCTAAAGGCGGGTGTCACCTGGTGCGGGCCGCACCCCCGCCCCCATGTTACGACGCCACTGGTATATACATTTAACGGCCGCACGCCCACGGACTTACTCTATCCAAACAAAGTTCAGAATGATGTGATCTGGATAGATTTCGATTTTCGACTATCCAGAAGTTAAAAAAATAAAAATGGTCGAAATCTAATGCAAAAGTCCTGATGTTTCACATCGGGATGTCAGATATTAATAGGCTTGTGCACCGATTTTTTTTTCGGTTCGATTTGTTCTGATGTTTAAAATTTTCGATTGTGTACATTTTTTTGGAATATCAACCATTTTTCGTATTTTCGGGTCACTTTGCTCATTTTTTGTATCGACTTTTCGTGATTTCGGAAATTTTATTTTTTTTCGGAACGTCTGTTCTCCTCGTTTCAAAGTGTCTAACTCTATTCGTTTTGATGTAAAGTACTATGGTTTACTTTTTTATACTTTATATATTTTTTTATAATAAATTTTTGGTTTGTTTTTCGGATCCGATAATTCATTCTGTCGATACGATAATTCTGGCGATTCTATCGTGTTTTTTTTTTTATTAAATAAAGATCCTTTTTTTCTTATGAATATACATTTCACAACTTTATTTATTTAATCACATTAAAAAAATGGTATGAAAGCCAAGGAACAAAAAAAAAAGAACAAAACGATTTAAAAAACGGTAAACTGACCCGAATGGTCTGACTTTAAAAATAAAAACCAGAACAAAAATGTTTTAAAACGGAAAAATAGTTGATCAAAATGATCTGAAATGAAAAAAAATAATAAAATAAAATGATTTAAAACAGACAAAAATATAAATTAACCCCTTCGCTGCTGAGTGATTTCACGGCTTCCCTTCACGCCTGTGTTCCTCACTGCCGTCTGCTGCTGAGCTAATTTTTAACAGTTTCGCTCCTCTTGTTTAAACGCGTTTTGAAGCCTTCTTTTATAATATGACCCAGACATGTTATATATCGTTCTTTCCGGCAGACTCGGCAGATGATTCATAATATATCATTATCATATGTATGCGTCATGTCCTGTCTGTATATTATAACAAAAAATGCAATAAAATTAGAATTTTCAATGTTTGCTTTACAAGGTGTAAAGTGTTTTTTTCACATTTTAACATGCGAGTGTTTGCGGTTATATTTTATGAGTTGCGTTTGTTAAAAAAAATTGAAAAGGGGACTTGTTATATTTTTTTGGGTGACAATTACACTATTTTTAACAAACGCACCCCATACAAAAATCCTTAGTGCAGCATCATTGTTCACATTATAATTGAAATGGCAACAATATTGCTGCATTAACAAAACAAAACAAAAAACCTGTATTTTTTTATTTAAATTTTTTAAAAATTTTAACATTGTCATGTTTGGTATTGTTGGAAAGGCCATGCTCTGGTCGATCCAAAGATACCAAACATTAACCAACCGATAGCTGCCGCGGATCGGGAGATAGGGGTTCCAATGAACCCCCTATCTCCACCATTGGTCACAGTTAGGTGTTAACTCCAAAACTGACGTCATTGTGACGAGGTCTTGGGACTGTCAGCAGCTGCTGTTCCCCCACGCTTTTGTCTTCCTGCAAAGACGTGACCATGTTGGCGGGCAGCGTCTTAGCGGGCAGCGGTGGGAGAGAGAGAGCTCATAGCTGGGAGGAGGTGTTGTGTGAAGCTGCAAACAGGGACAAATAAACTAGACCTGAGCCGCACTAAGGATCTTTGGGTTGTGTCGGAGAAGACTTCACGCAGTGCTGCCATCAATATTTTTTGATAAATTCTTGGTTATACAATGAATGTGACTGTGGACAAAAATCCGTGTTGTTGTGACATCGCCTAAGCTTAACAAAAAACCAGGCCACGTCGGTAATCAAATCTCAAGGCCGTACAACAAGGTTGTGTTAGTGGTGACATTTTTTGGCCAGGCAGGAAGTGTAGAATGTGCACAGTCACATTCATGGCCACAAATATGTTGACAAATTTATGACAAAGGGTCCATAGAAATGTCAATACATTTATGTACATATAATTTTAACAGTGTGGAAACCAAGCAATACATATTAACTTATTAAGTAAGGAAAAGCAACGCACACAAACAGGAAAATAGTGAAAAAATAGAAAATTTATTTACAACATATGAACAGGGAAGGGAACATGCCAAGGATGGCAAACTGCCCAACAAGTTACTGGCATTTGAGGAGATGTTGGAGCTGGTCCGCATCTTGGATTGCAAAGATTACGATTGCTGTAAGGGCCCTTACGGCAGGAAGAATAACACCCGCAAGGATCGTATCCTTGAAAAGCTACGCACCACCATCCTGGAGCTGTTCGGGAAGGACTGGACGAAGGACCATCTCTGAAAACGCTGGTCGGTCGGACCAGCGTTTTCAGAGATGGTCCTTCATCCAAGGCACGCGAGCAGGAGCAGCTGAGGCACATTCTGGAGGAGGCTGCCACTGGTCTCACTGCTGCTCCAGGAGGTCTGCGGCATTGGTTATGTGCTCCCGCAGTTCCTGGAGCAGTTCCTGTAGGGAGTTGATGGCGGTAGCTGCCAGGCGAAGCTCTCCGATCGCCTCCCGTCGGCGTCTGGCTTCTCCTTCTATATATCCAATAAATTAAAGAAGGAAAATACAGTAAGTAAAGCAGGTTTCTATTTTTGACTGAAAGTCTTGAAAAAATATAACAGTAGTATATACCAGAGCTGGCGGCCTCCTGAGGCTCCGACTCCTCTGACTCCTCCTCCACCACCACCGTCAGCATATCCAGTGCTATATGTAAGAAATTAAAGAATTAAAAAATACAGTAAACAACAAAACTGATTTATTTTTGAACAAAAGTCGATACAAAATACAACAGTAAAAAAAAAAAACCTGGACTGGCGGCCTCCTGCTGCACCGGCTCCCTCTCTCCATCATCGCCATCCTCCTCTTCCTCCTGCTCCTCCTCCTGCTCCTCTTGTGCTATACATAAAAAAATTAAATTAAAATACAGTAAACAAAAAATGTTTCTGTTTTTGACCAAAAGTCGTTGCAAAATAAAACAGTATATACCAGCGCTGGTGGACGCCCGTGGCTCCTCCTCCTCCTCCACTGGGGCACTGGTCCCTGCCCGGGCAGATTCTGCGGCCTTCTTCCTGTCTTCTGCCAAATCCAAAAAATAACACGTAAATAATGAAGACTGGAAAAAATGGTATATCTATACACTATATTGCCGAAAGTATTGCGACACCCCTCCACTACCCACTACCAGCTTGACCCACCACTACTCCCATCTCATAGTTCTAAAGTCACAAAATATTTATTTATTTCCTCTGCACAGACATATATAATACCGTTCAATTATATATTTTTTTCAGCAGTAAACATTACGTTTATTCAATAAAAACTATTATTTGTGTTGTGTGCGTACAAAACGCATTGTGCGACTGCTTTTAGTTATTTTATAGAAGGTCTCAGCCTCAGTTTCACTTTCAGTTTCTGTGAATAAAACTGGATATTGCAGAAACAACAACAGAAATCCACCATTTTGTTTTGAAATTTGCATCTAAAGCGTTCAATGACACTGCTGCAGCAGCTGCTGAGGCTGTATTGAACACAGCTCTGTTTGGATGCACTTTCAGAAGAACTACATGTCCCATCCTACCACTTTAGCAGAGACGCAGAGATTTTTATTGATGCGCAGGTGGGAGTCAATATTGGGCAAGCTGCGGGTCATCTCGTATGCATCACTCAATCACAACAACCTCCCCCCCAGCACACTACAGACTATACACACAGTGCCAAAAGAAATCCAGCATTGTAACTTCATCTACATACATCAAATATCACAATTTTCACGAATACGTAAAATCACAAAAAGGAAGAACTATGGCAAAAATGCATGTATGACGAGTCGTGAAAACGCAAAGCTATACACAATCACATTGCATGAAAAAAGGACTAGATAAATAAACGTATTTCTGTGCACATTAGCACATGCACGCACATTATTATTATTATACAGGATTTATATAGCACCAACAGTTTGCGCAGCGCTTTACAATATAACATGACACTTACGTTTTGCGCCTCAGCTGCTCCTGCTCACGTACTTTCAAATCAGACCAGCGTTTCCTGAGCTGGTCCTTTGTCCTGTCCTTCCCGAATAACTCCAAAATGGTGGTGCGTAGCTTCTCTAAGATACGATCCTTCCTGGCGTTAGACTTCCTGCGGTAAGGGCCCTTACTGCAATCATAATCTTTGCTATCAAAGATGCGTACCAGCTCCAACATCTCTTCAAACGCCATATTGCTGGCCCGTTTCTTCCTGGGTGCCGGTTCATCATGGAGAGATGATGACATTGACGAGGTGCTTGAATGGCACTCCTCTCTTTCAGCGGCCATTATGATGAATAATAAAAACAATATTTTGTTCAAAAAGTTGTCAATAAAGTTACGACATCCGCGCGCGCGCGCATGCGCGACCCGCGGACGAATCGGATCTGACCCAAATACGAAAATTCTTATCGGATCATTGGAAACAATAAAAAAATTACAGAATCAGCGATATAACCGATACTAGTTAAATATACGATGTCCAGACTTACCGAAATGGAACCGAAATCCCGAATGGAACTGAAATCATGAATAGAGGGAAAATAAATTTCGATTTGACACATTTCAAGTCCATTCGAAAATTCCGAAACATTTTCGATTTGGCAAATTTTTTGTTTTTTCGGAAAGTCTGTTCTCGTTTCAAAGCAATAGATTTCGATTTGACACATTTCAAGTCCATTCGAAAATTCCGAAAAATTTTCGATTTGGTAAATTTTTCGTTTTTTCGGAAAGTCTGTTCTCGTTTCAAAGCAATAGATTTCGATTTGACACATTTCAAGTCCATTCGAAATTCCGAAAAATTTTCGATTCGGCTCGGAAAACAGTTCGGATTCGACTTTTTCGGATCTAAAAAATTTCGGAATTTCGGCCGCATCGAAAGACCCGAATCGGGAAATTTCGTGAAAATTCCGAAATTCCGAAACCCGAAACGCACATCCCTAGTTTAGGACAGTCACTGAAAACTTCTTACGCAATTTGCGTAGCATACGTAACTTTCACATGTATGTTATACAAATTGCGTATCTCTGGGAACTTGTGTACTTCTGCATGCAAGTTATACTATAGCCGCCAGCACTGGATTGGGGCTGGAGAAGAATGAAGTTCTCAGCTGTTTTCTCCCAGAATGCTCACGTTTGTGAGCATTCAGAGACAGAATGATGTCAGCACGCAAACTGTTCTGGCAACATCAGAGTTGTTCCCCGGCAGGCAGATATTCAAAATCCCATCTGCCGACTGACAGCTGTGCGACTACCAGCCAAATAGGGCTGGAGGGAGTTGGGTGTTGCTTTTTCATTAAGAACAGGGATAAGAATAAGGTCTCCTTGCACGGAATGACCGTAAGTGAGAAAACAGAAATAGAACACGCTTGCCTGTGTTTTGTCTTGTTAATGGGCAGCTTTGCACAGTAGAGATGCTTCTGTATATTTTTACTGTATGGGTAATGGAAAGGGATTTTCCATAAAACCACTGGGTCCTGCTACTTGGTAGTGAAGGGGTAAAAGAGTAATTTGTTAATTTATATCAGCGTTCTTTATGCTGTAGGTTCTAGAACTATCTATTTAATTCAGAAAGGGGAACAGCTTTAAATAAATTAACAAATGAACAAGGACAAAACTGTCATTGCTATTGGGAAATTTCTAATGACTGATTTATGACAATGATCTCCGTCCATTTGCACCACAAGCGAAACACTATAAAATTAGTAAGTGTTTTGTACTTGAAGTTGAATATACTGCTTAAATTGACTTTTTTGTACTTTACAAGAGAAAACACTTTATAACTGTTGACCTCTACCATTGTTGCAGTCTTTGCTCGAGTCCCCTTCAGTTAAAGGACATTCTAAAAACACAGGTTTATATTGTATACCCCAGTGAATCATAAAACCTCTTGTACATCATCGTACAAATCCATGGCACATTTAATCTCATTTATAGGTATGTCATGTCATTTTAAAATGTATGGCAAAAGGAGAGATTGTCAGGGCAGAATGCATTAGCTGCATTGGACCTTGTCCAAAATACAGGATTAATCCTCTGAATCTTACACTAAATATTAATGTACACAGCAAGATAGTCTATGGTAGGGCATGACCTTGAAAATACAAAGAAAGGTATATGCATGCAGCAAGCAGATGTCTAAACAGAAAGGTCGAAAAAGACATTCATGCTTTATGGCTCAAAAGTCCATGTTCCAGTCATTATCTGCCAGACATGGTCATATAAATGATACAATTACACTTCTTCCTCTAGTTAAAGTTTATCTATTCAGTTTGGAATTAAATTCCTATTCCTGAACATATGAAGTCGTTTGAGTTTAGGTTCTACCAACATGTCAAGAACACAAAATATGTTTATGAGTGTTGAGAATTCTCAGGATTCACCCCCCATGTCCATTACCGCACTAACCCATATCCATGGGTGACGGAAGGATGCTGACAGGTACAGTGGAATGTCCACTTTGCCTGGTTTATTATAAGTTACGCATGGGTGGAGTTGAGGATGGACATGTCATATTACTCGCTCGCCCCATGCTCAGAGTGTAGAGGCAATGGCATTTCCAACTCCCACCAGTCTACTATAGCTCCAACACAGTGCGTAATGGTAAGGGATGCAGATAGGACATGGCAAAAATATTGACCCTCCCACCCGGTGCATTATACACAGTTCCTACCTGCTACACATGGTGAGGACTGTGGGGGACGCTGCCATTTCCCCCAACTTGTCAAGCACTGTAGTTATCTGCACCACTTAGTTTACAAAGATCTTTCAGTTGATGGTAAATCATGTGAATACCAGGAATCCAAGTCAAGAGAGGTAACCATTTCTCACCTCTAATTGTGCCTTTATCCTGTCCCTCTCCAGACTGGAGGAAGTATCTGCTATAATGGTTAACTGTTTCCGGTTTGGGTCATAGGCCTGGAGCTAGAGCTCCAATTGTCCCACCCTAATAATTATAAGTCCCTCGACTCTATGTATAAGTATGTCAGAGCCTTGAGTGTAGCAAATCATTCTTCCATTCACAGTTATGTCCAGGGTCCACAGATACGTTTTCATGTTAGCAGAGCCTACTGACTAGAGGGCATAGAAAAAATTCTGCGTTATGAACACCATCTGGTGTCATCATATTCATAGTTTTGGCTTTTAGTTTTCTTTTTGGTCTCACTTGTATCATTCCTTTTATTTGGTGCATATCAAGATTTCACCACGTTAAATGCTCTTCTTATTGAAGTTCATAGATTTATATATTTCTTTTGCCCCTTTATTTCATTTCTCTCTGCACATTAAATATTAGCTGTTTCATGTAAAAAAATAAATAATTGAGGGCACAATAGCAGATACATGAACGAGTGGATGCTTAAAGTAAATGTTCATTATTCCCAAAAGGAGCACTGCTATGCCAGGATTTATTGGGTAAGAGGCGCATATATCTTAGAAGTTATGAGCTTTCTGTTACTGTTTAGTTAGCAATTACCTTATGTAACCTTCTCCTGCCAAGCAAAAAAAAAATTATAATAAAAAAAATCGCAAAATATCAATTTGCCCTTACTGGGAAACAGATCTTCCTATGTGTTTCTATGAAGTAGGTCACTACTGTTGGTACAAAAATGTTGTTAGGAATTATTTTCTATGCAAAGTAGCTGTTCTTCTCCCTTAATAAAGCCTCACATCACCTGATTCATGTATTCATTTTGAAGACATTCTAAGATAAAGAATTATGTATTCACAGCAATGAAAGGATTGAAATTCAGTCGGATATTTTTGCTCAACCTCCTAACACCTAGAATTGCTGGGCAGATTAACACATAAAATTGTCCGGTAAATATTGACCTCAAGGATATGATTATTCACTAAACCCAAAATTTTTGAGATTTGATAAGAGTATTGCATAATAGTGAATATTCCAAACTCTACTCAAAAGTGATGTATATTTGGTGTAATTCTGTCTTCTCCCCACACACAGCGGTCAATTACATAGCACAAAAGAAGTAGCTTTGAAAATGTTTTTCTTAGGGTATTTTTTACGAAAGAGTGGTCAACCAATATTTCCATGTTCAGATTTAATGGAGCACTCTAGTCATCATGACTAAACTGACTTAGGGAACTAGTCATAAAACACAGTGATTTTACGACGTTGGAAACAGCAGTGAAATTTGCCATTGCTGCAACAATGTTATATTCAGCAATTTAGTTAGAAAAATTTCAAAGAAGCTTCACTAAAGAAACTTCCCCTGATGTTCTTTGCATTTCTCTGTCTGTTTAACATGATGACAATGACAGCAAATTTTGACATTTGCAACAATGCTAAACAACAACAGCATTATGTGAATTACCCCCCTAGTCATTTCATCGTGGTAAGCTGAGTGTCCCCCCATGTTCCCATTTGGTGCTCTGGCAGACTGTTACAGAAGGATGTCATTCAGCTCACTGTGGGACAGCTTTCCATGGTTACACTCCACATGATGTGCAGAGGAGACCAACTCCCATTCAGAGACATTGGAGCGAATGAGCACCTAGCAGAGTAATAACATATACTTTGTCCTGAAGCTGTAGGAGATGTGGCACAGGGTGGGTTCAGGAACAGAGGCAAAGCAAGGACATGAGGCGCTGAGGGCAAGTCCTTTATCGTTTCCCCCCTTCCCTACAAACCATAGTCACATGCAGTTGTCTGATTGCAAATCCTTTGCCCTGAATTTGTATTTATTTTTTTCAATAGAGGTATGAAACAAGGTTACTAAACTCCATTCACTACCACATTTGAGTTAACTCGATCTTCAAAAGCCATGCATACCCAAGATCGAATTATCTCACTCTGGTCTTATTCTGAAACAATGCAAATTAATTTTGTTTATTGCAAATTAAATTCATTTGCAAATGTGCACAAGATTGTGCCCATGAAGTTCCAACACATCAGATATAGCAGTCAATGTGCTGGAAGTGTTTGAAGTACTTGGACATGTCTGTATACTATCTGAGACATGCAGAGAAATGAGACATGCACTTGGACAGGAACCATATGTAATGCAAAATCTCTTGGGTAAAAGCCAGGAGGAGTACACTCCGGTCTCAGAATCCAAAGCCCAAAAAGGAGGATCCACTATGCCAATTTATTTAAATGATATCAATAAGTAGACAACGTTTCAGGTGGCTTGACGGCCTTTATCTCAAAATCTTATATATAACAAATAGCATTCCTGAATGTAAGAAATGTATTCTTCAGAATCTGCTCGGTGTGGCTTACAAAATAATTCAGCTGGAGAAGCCCAATGCATCTGATTGGGAGCAGATAACACAGTTTGAGAAAAAAGGAATACGGAAAGCCACGTTCCGACCTCTTGGGACCACTCTCCAGAGCACATTGGTCTAATATTTGTCTTGATGGTATTGGAACCAGTTCATGGAATCCTTTACACTTAGTCCTTCTCGTCTAAAACCTCCACTTAATCTGTTTCTACTTCCCATTAAATATATTTATTTTGTGCCATGTGGCTGCTACACTTGTGGTTCTTATTCCATTTTTATATTTCGTATGTCCAAGGCTATTTATCATTATCTTACAATGCTGTAGACCACACATATTATGTTATGCATATGCTGACGTAACCCATACTTTTAATAACGCAACAGGATCTTCCTTATCCACCCACCTGTCATCAGGTTATTTTGCATTATCTACTTTCCCCTTTCCTGTAAGATTGTTTTATTTATATCTATGTATAATCACTACTGTTTATTACATTCACTTGATAAGAACACATTATGACACGCACGATATTCGTGGAAATCAAATGTTATCTCAAAATCATGTAAGACGTGCGACATTTCCACTATAAATTCTGAACATTATGAATGTAGAATGGACGCTTCGTGAATTTAACTTGTCAGAGGAATACAGTCATTCCAATTGCACAGGTGACCTTTGGAATCAACATTACCTTTAAACTTATATTGCTTTGAAATAATTGAATGCATCAATATTTTAATTTATAGATATTGTATGCCAGAGAATGAAAAGGCTGAAAGAATCAAGCAATGCCTTTACATCCACTGGTCATATATGTCATCAACTAGGAATTGAAATGTATTTGTAATTGTGTTCTTTTAACTCCCCATTCTTTATTGTAAACAGAAGAAACTTGTGGAGCTATATAATTGACAATGGCAATAATAATATTAAAATGTCTGAACATCAGAATCTTTGCAAATGTAATAGTGTAAGGTGCAATTTTTATCAACAGGCTTTGCCCTATCTTTGGAAAAAGAAAGGTATAGCTGTAATGGGAACTGTCAGGATCCCCATCACTGACTGTATCATACCTGTATCCAGGCATCACATGAAAGGTGCTGCCTTCCTGTCCAGTACCTGGTCACTAAACAATTAAAGCACAGCTCCCACACACCACACCCCTGTCTGAAATAAAAGGTCCACACCCCTCTCTTCCCTGGCTCAGCATTAGAATCTTGAGTGCATGCAAACCTGTTCTATGCTCCCTTTGCTATACCGTGTACCAGACCCTCTGCTTGCCCACCGACAACCATACTTCGCCAGTCCTCTGACCTCGGATCTCCCCTTGACCATTCTACCTTGGATTACCCCTTTGTACATTTGCCTGGTGCCCCCCTATATCTGTTTGCCCTGCTTCAACCTCAGTGTGTGTATACCTGCATATTGGGCTCAGACCCCCCTGTACCTGCGGTGCCATCCCTGACAGGAACTTAATATATTTAAATGGCAACAGGCAAATTATATATCGTGTGATATACAATGATTAGACACAACATTAAAACCACTGACTGGTGAAGTGATTACATTGATTATATGGTTACAATGATGCCTGTCTAGGGGTGGGATATATTAGTCAGTTCTTGAATTTCATGTGTTGAGAGCAGCAAAAATGGACAACCGAAAATATATGAGGGCCAAATAGTGATGGATTGGCGGCTGGATCACCTCCAAAATGGCAGCCCTTCTGGAGTGTGCGCAGTATGCAGTGGCTAGCACCTACCAAAAGTAGTGCAAGGAAAAACAACAGTGAACTGGTGTCACGGTTATATCCTCCGAAGACTCGTTTATGCACATGGGGAGCAAAGAATATCCTTTCTCGTCTGAACACACAGAAGAGCTACTGTAGCTCAAATTGCTGAAAAATGTAATGGTGGTCATGATAGAAAGGTGTCAGAACCAGTGGCGTAGCGTGAGTTGTCAGCGCCCGGGGCCAGCCAAGAATTGTGCGCCCCCCCAACCTGTGGACACGTTATCGATATTGCCCCAGCCAGCTCTCACATGGATATTGCCTCAGCCAGCTCTCACATGGATATTGCCCAGCCAGCTCTCACCTGGATATTGCCCCAGCTAACACATGGATATTGCCCCAGCCAGCTCTCACCTGGATATTGCCCCAGCTCTCACCTGGATATAGCCCCAGCTCACACATGGATATTGCCCCAGCTCTCACATGAATATTGCCCCAGCCAGCTCTCACCTGGATATTGCCCCAGCTCACACATGGATATTGCCCCAGCTCTCACATGAATATTGCCCCAGCCAGCTCTCACCTGCATATTGCCCCAGCTCACACATGGATATTGCCCCAGCTCACACATGGATATTGCCCCAGCTAACGCATGGATATTGCCCCAGCTCTCACATGAATATTGCCCCAGCCAGCTCTCACCTGGATATTGCCCCAGCTCACACATGGATATTGCCCCAGCTCACACATGGATATTGCCCCAGCTAACACATGGATATTGCCCCAGCTCTCACATGAATATTGCCCCAGCCAGCTCTCACCTGGATATTGCCCCAGCTCACACATGGATATTGCCCCAGCTCACACATGGATATTGCCCCAGCCAGCTCTCACCTGGATATTGCCCCAGCTCACACATGGATATTGCCCCAGCTCACACATGGATATTGCCCCAGCTCACACATGGATATTGCCCCAGCTCTCACCTGGATATTGCCCCAGCGGCAGCCAGCTCATACATGGATATTGCCCCAGCTCCGGATCCAGCAGGGGTTGGGGCCCAGATGCCGTGCAGCGGGAGTGCCTGCCCGGTCCTGAACAGCGTGAGAGTCCATGTTGAAGGGGAGGCGGCTGCGTGCGTGCATGCGCAGGTCACGAGGTCCGGCCAGTCAGGTGGTACAGAGACTCAGTACCACCTGATTAGCCGGACCACGTGACCTGCGCCTGCACGCAGCCACCTCCCCTTCAACACGGACTCACACTGTTCAGGACCGAGCACTCCTGCTGCCCGGCATCTGGGTCCCCTCAACCCGCGGACCCTTGGGCGGTGCCCGAGGGCCCGGCGGGTCAGTCCGGCCTGAACTTTTAGGGCGCAAATTTCTTTTGAAATTATGCGCCCCTAAGAAAACTGCACCCGGGGCCATGGCCCCCCCAGCCCCCCCCACGCTGTGCCACTGGTCAAAACACACGTGAAACATACCACCGAGCTAGAGATTGTTGTAGGCCACTTACACCCCTTCATGGCAAATGGTGTCCCCTGATGGCAGTGGCCTCTGTCAGCAGCATAATGCATCCTGCCACACTGCAAAAATTATTCAGAAATGGCTTGAGGCGCTTGACTAAGATTTCAAGATGTTGTCTTGGCCTCTTATCTCCCAGAGATCTCATTCTGAGCATCTGTGGGAAGTGCTGGAACAACAAATCTGATGCATGGAGCCCCCTCCTCACAATGTGCAGGATTTAAAGGATCTAGCCAGTAAGTGGATATGTGTTTTCCCTCAAACTAGGCTTCCTCAGTCAGCGTGTTCATAAATCTGCTTCATGAACATATTCGTAACAGGGTGCTGCCTATCTATCCGCTGACAGCACTGCCATTATACTTCCAGCAATAAAATAAACACAGTTTCTGAAGCAAAAGAACTATATTTAAATTGGATGGATACATTCATTTTCCATCTTTAATGCTTCAGAATGGTGACTTAGTGTAGCCAGTTCATTTATAATAAAATTAAATCAAGATCAGCTTTGTTCTTATTCCATTTAGATTTCAGGCCTTTGGATCTTTATATAGACTTACTTTGTTTCTAAATATGGCATACCTTTCTGGTCATACTAAACTTGAAATTTTGACATAAATGGAAAAATTGTCAAATGAATAATTACATAGTAATGCATAATCTAAGGGAAGTAGTTAACATTTTTAAGTATCTTTCTGCTGAGGTTCACGCTTTCATTCACAGAGCTCCTTATCGCATCTCAAAGTAACTGTCATTTGTGTCCATTTCTACAGTCATTTTCACTTATTCATTATTATTAACTTTTTTTATTATTAATAGCTAAGGTAATCTGTTCAATGGCAATGCTATTTAAAGAATGCCAGCATGGATGTGTACCTCACCATTTTCAGAGAATAAATTTGTCTCAATATCACTATTAAGCATACCAGTAATGCTTTAATGATTTTATAGTGGTTTATACAGAATACAATTGACTATATCGATTAGGCTAGTCTAATGCTACCATGTATATAGATTAAAAAGTACTAAATATTTGTATGCATAATTGGACATGTAAAATGTCCTGCCTCTCACCATCCATACTCTTCCAAGATACATACTGTACACTTAACCCCTTCCCTTCACAGGGATCCCAAGTCTCCCAGAAATCTCAGGAATCTCGCTGAAGTGAATGCTGCCTCCCTGATGCCCGCAAACACTTATGGAATGTCCGGATTCATGAGATGTGGGATCCTAGAGAGGCAGGCCGAGCACCTTCTGGTACCCGCAGCACCAATTGAGCCTGTGAGTGAATCTGCTTCCATCTGCCAGTTTAATGAAATGAGTTTTTGCAGGTTGGGATTAGGGATGAGCCGAACACTCCCTGAGTTCGGTTCGAGCCCAAACCCGAACTTCCCATTTGTTCAGGACCGAACCCGAACCCCCATTCAAGTTAATGGGGCTAAAAATTCGTTTTTTTTAGAGTGCCCTCCAAGAGGGCATATATGCTAGATATTTGCCATAAAAGGTGTATGGGGGTCCAGGTAGTGCCCTGGGGGACAGGAAACAAGGACAAAAAGGAAAAAAAAAAAACGTTTTTAAAAGGGACAGTGAGTTTTCCATGAAATAAGGGTTAAAAATAAAAACCAAAAATTCCTTCAAATATCGTGCCTAGGAGGTCCCCATAACCTGCCCGTGAAGTGGCGGATTTCTAGGATGTATAGAAATATGTAAAAACCAAAAAATGACATTTCAAATGACGGTAAATGCTTTTCCTTTAATCTATCCATAAACAACTGCTTGGGGCGGCAGTCTGTATGAAAAGAGGACACATTTTCAGACACGCAGAAAAAGTTTACTGATTTTTTTGGCGGTGAAAAGCAGGAGAATGACTGGAGAATGGAAATTTCTAGACCAAATAGCCGATTTGGAAAGTGAGATAAATGGGAGAATTTTTCTGGTTTGGCTATTTTGACCTAGAATTTTCCATTCTCCAGTCATTCTCCTGAGTTTCACCTTTCTCTGAATAACCCTGTCAGGGTCAGACTAGACTAGGCTAGGGTCAGACTAGCGAATTTTTAACGTGCGTTTAGGCGCACTTAATCACGACCGCACTAGCAGCAAATGACGGGCAATGATGGCCAATAAACGAAGTACGGTCGCACGAATGTCCGGCTGCGCAACGCAAGTGGAAAATTAACACATTTTTTTCGAGAACGCAGAACGCTATTTTGACCTAGAATTTTCACTTCTCCAGTTATTCTCCTGCTTTTCACAGCTCTCTGAATAACCCTGTGAATGTTTAATCCCGAGGTGAAAAGTAACATTGCTTTAGATTTTTTTCAAACACCTGTTAACCACTTGGCTGCTATGGACGCGCTCAGCGCGTCCAGCCAAGTGGTTCTCCTGTGCTATGGACGAGCTGAGCGTGTCCATGCACAGGAGGCAGCAATCTGCCGGATTCCGGCGGATTGCTGCGCCCTCCAGTGCGGGCTGACATCTTGGTCAGCCCAGCACTCCGGGACCCCGGCGGAGCAATTAGATGTCATCGCGGCGGCGGAATGACATCTAATTCAGGCGCCCCCCCCGCATGTGCGTCCTTCGGACCTCTCTCCCTCCCGATCGCCGATCACGGTGGCTGTGATTAACCCCTGGGGAGCCGGATCACGAATCGGCGCTGAAAAGCGCCGGATCTTGATCCTCTCCTGGAGCTGGCCGACATCTTGGATGTTGGCCAAGCCTCCAGGAACTCCCCCTGAGGACTGGCGTCATCATGCATAGCACGATGACACCAGTCCTGGAGTTAACCCCTAGCTGCCACCAATGGTGGAGATAGGGGGTTTATTGGAACCCCCTATCTCTAGATCCGTGGCAGCTAGGGGTTAATGTTTGATATCGTTGGATCGGCCAGAACATGGCCTTTCTAAGGATACTAAACATGAGCATGAAAAATGTTTTTTTAAAAAAATAAAAAAAATATATATATTTTAAAACAAATTAAAAAAAAAAAAAAACAAGTTTTTTTGTTTGTTTTGTTAATGCAGCAATATTGTTCCTATTTCAATTATAATGTGAACAATAATGCTGCACTAACGATTTTTGTATGCGGTGCGTTTGTTAAAAAAAGCAAAATTTTCCCCCAAAAACGAGACCCCATTTCTAATTTTTTTAACAAGCGCACCCCATACAAAATATAACCGCAAACGATCGCATGTTCAAATGTGAAAAAAAGCACTTTACACATAATAAATTATTGAAAATTCGAATTTTATTGCATTTTTTGTTATAATATACAGACATGACATAACATATACATATAATAATGACATATTATGAATCTGCCGAGTCTGCTGGAAAAAACGATATATAATATGTCTGGGTCATATATGAAAATATGGCTACAAAACGCGGTTAAACATGATGAGCGGAAGCGGTAAAAATGACCTCAGCACAGAGGTGTGAAAAGCCTCAGCAGCGAAAGGGTTAAATGCAGCATATTAGGATGTTTTAGGGAAATTAATTCTCAAATCTCAATCAGAAGCAGACACCACCCCACCCCACCCCCTCACTATATTGTACAATGTATCAAATTGATTACCAGACTAAAAACACCTGGTGTTATGCCCGTTTGTGAACAGAGGTCATTTAGAGTTGAGAATCTTTCCACGTACACATTAGTTTTTAATTCAATATCTAATAAACCTTTGCTTATAATATTCTGCAGTAAAGAGTCTTTATTTCTAGATTTTTTAGTATTTTTTTAAGCATTTTCTATACTTTTTTCAAAATTTCTTTTTTTTTTTTCGAACTCGAACCGAACACGCCCAAAAAGTTTGAAATTCGCGAACTTTCGAACTGCCAAAGTTCGGGTCGAACTCCGAACCGTCCGAACCCGAACAGCTCATCCCTAGTTGGGATGTCTGCCTTCAGATATTTACCATAAAACCACTTGTAGGTTCAAGTGGTTTTATGGAAAATCGTATCCCATTACCCACACAGTATATATGCCCCTATTACATTCTTTGCGTAATTTCGTTAGCGCAGTGCAAATTTTTTTGCGCGCATCCATCCAGCGTTATCGCGCGAAAATTAACGTGGTATTACGATCCGAACGCATTTTATCATCCGTCAAAAAATAACGTTCAGAAAAACGATGCTCAAAATGAAGAGTAATACGCGCGCAGTAACGTAGCGCACGTAAATCAGTGTGCGGACTGTTTTTTTTTCGCGGGATTCAGCCAATCAGAATTAAAAAGGGAAAGTTGTGTGCTGGCGCTTGAAAACTTTAAGCGACGTTAATGTACAAGTAACATTGATTTAACCCACCTATTTATCTAGTTTGTAATAGGGAAGGGTATGACTCTACTTTGAGTATGCTGCTTCACTGGTATATAGTACAACAGAAACTCTCACAAAAGCAATTTGTACCACAAATAATCTAAAAAGAACAAAAATCACCTTTGTTTTGTTTTCTAGTGACAAGGGACGTGCAGTCCTTGTACACTGTCATCCCACACGATAAAGGGTTAGAGGCTACTAAATTTTTCTTGGAAAAGGCCAAGACACTCTTGCCAGAGCAGATCACTTTTATCTTGGACGGCATACGCCTGATCCTTGAAAACAATTATTTTTACTTTGAAAATAATAATACTTGCAGACCAGAGGGACGGCAATGGGAACCCGCTTTGCACCAAAATAAGCAAATTTATTCGTGGCAGAGTGGGAGGAAACATTTCTGACTAAGTGGCAGAAACATCTGAAGGTATTCAGAAGATACATCGATGATGTGTTTTTTATATGGAAAGGTGGAGAGAATGAGCTTAGAGATTTTCTGAATATCCTTGAAGACAACGGGAGAGGAATAAAACTCACTACAGTATGGAGTAAAACAGAAGTAATATTCCTGGATTTGGAAATATATGTAGCACCTGACCAGACTACACTAAAAACAAGGACCCACTTTAAGAACGTAGATTGTAATAGTTATATTGAGAAGAATAGTTGTCATTTAGCCCAATGGCTGGAGAATGTCCCAAAAGGGCAATTCTCAAGACTGAGAAGGAACTGCACCGATGTTGAGGTTTTACGACAATCAATCAATTAAACTCCTCAAAGACTTCGAAGAGAAAGGCTACAGTAAGAGGAAACTTGAAGTGGCAAGAGGGGAAGTAAGATCTATTGAAAGAGAATCCCTTCTGAAAGAGAGGTCTTCAACTATGAACATGAGCGACAATGTCCGTTTATATTCACCTATAATCCGCACAACAGGAACATTAGGCAGACTATTAGGAAATAGACCCATTTTACAAAAATCAAAGAGGTGATCACCTGTTTCTCACGTAATGTGATATATCTACTGACATGTCCATGTGGGCGTAACTACGTGGGACGTACGACGAGACCCCTTAACGTGCGCATACAGGAACATGTAAGGAACATCCGGAAGGGAGTGGAAAACTACAGCGTATCGGTACATTTTTTTTTGTAATTCTTTATTTTAGAAGAAAACTTGCGTAGAGACATCAAACAATACACACAAAGATATAATAAAGACCGCTGAGGGGGGATAAAACCCACAGAAACATCACCGTAAATATCAAACATAAAAAACAAAAACACCCCGAAGCCACGGCATAGTTTGCGTCAGCAATTTTGGATACAGTAATCGGGGGGGGGGGGAGGTGTAAAAGGGGCTCTCTCCAAAAAACCAAACAGGAACAGTGAAAAAGATAATAAGAAAAACTATATAAGAGCTGCTGGCCAAGTCCAATTCTCAAGTCTGTGTCACGACAGATAACGAGCAGGTCCTACAGGACTATCACACTGCATTATAGAAGGCAATTCGACACATCAACCCGGCTGACCACTGGGAGGTGCCGCCACCTCGCCCCTCTGAGAATGCGAGCCCAGGGAGAGACCCAGCGATGTCAAAAGGGGCCACGCAGTATCCAGAGAAGTAATTGTGTGAGGCACGTTATCGAAAACAAAAACGAGGGTACCAGCCAATCCCCATCTATACCGCACCCCTCTAGCCCGCAAACAAGCCGTGACATCCCGTAGTTGACGACGGGCCATCAAAGTCCCAAATGGCAAGTCATTGAAGAGCGTCACGGATGCTCCCTCAAAGTCAACAGCGATGCGGGCCGCAGACAGAGCCATCAATTTCTGGCGCACAGAAACCACCGCGGCAATCGCTATAACATCACGTGCTGCCGACTGCGGGGCAGCGGCCGATTTACACACTCGAAATGCCCCAAAGACCTCCGGGGACCCAGTGGGAAGCTGCAGCAGCATCTCGGCCAGACGGTTAACGAAGGCCAACAAAGTAGCAGGCGAAATCTTCTCCGGGATTCCTCGCAGCCGGATGTTCCGTCTGCGATGCCTGGCATCCAGCGTCTCCACGGTTCGGGACAGCCCGTCCACCTGCACCTGGAGAGCATCCACCACAGCATTAAGGCGTGTCTGCTCCGTCTCAGCAATCGTTGCCTTTTCTTGGATCGCCGTCACCTGCTCCTTCACTAATGAAATGTCCTGTCGGACCTCAGTGACATCCGCGTGCCAACGGGTGCGCATACCCACCAGCATTCTGCGGATATCCCCCTTAGTCGGGGGTAGCATGTCGTCTGCTGGATTCTCTGCGAGAAGGTCCGTGTCAGCGTCCTGGGACACTGGGGCCGACAGACCTGTAGAGGCCCGGGGTACCTGCGATCTCCGGTTTGTTGACACTGTCTTAGGGGCCCTCTGAGGTCGACGAGGCAGGTCCTAATCATCGTCGCTTTCCCGGTGCCAGAAGGAGTCCGCCCCATCCGAGGATTCATATCCCGGTGGGAGGACCGGCGTCAGCGGCACATCACGAGGGAGGCGGCTGCTGCCCAGGGAGTCACGGATATCTCTCTGGCCAGATCCCTCAGTTCGGCTGTGCCGTTTTGCGGATTTCTTACCCATCAGGAGCTCAGAGGGTAAGTTCCGCCGTGTGTAGAGTGCCGTCGCAAAAACAGGAAGGATGTCTAGGCTCACAAAATGGCCGACCGCACCAGGCCTCAATCACAGCCAGTAGCTCCCGCGTGTGCACCGCACGCCACCGGGTCCCAAATCGCCAGCGAGTAGAAGCAGTAGAGTCACTAAAAGATCCCAGGACAAGTGGAGAGAGGTTCACAGGGCGAGGAGGTCACCGAATAGTCTCTAGGGTATATCTCCATCACGGAGCTCAGTCGAGTGCGACCTCTCTTGTCCGCGTCTAGCTCCGTACTATCGTATCGGTACATTTTAAACAAAAGCACTCACAGAACCCAGAAGGGTTAAGGTTCACAGGTGTGAAGAAAATTACACCCTCCTGGAGGAAAGGCGATTTTGAAAAAGCGCTTGGTAAGGAGGAAATGAGGTGGATATACCTGATGAATTCGCTACAACCGGGTGGTCTGAATGCGGATTTTGAGCTGTGCCACTTTTTAAATGATGGCTAGTTCCGGAATATGCTAAATGTTTTTACCCACCCTTTAATAAAAATTCCTTTGTTCCCCATAGGTCAACAGTACTAACGCACAATAAGTGTCTGATGTAGTTAACTCTCTATAACCTTAATGAACGTTTGGTCTTAATATATATGTATAATAGTTTCTTACTAATTGAAACTAAACCTTTGCATCACCTGACATATTGTTGAGCCATCTATTTGATGTCCCTATAGAATATTTGCTGTAATTGTGTCTATACAATGAGGTTCTACTATCCCTTATTATGCTGCCAGACCCTATTATACTAATGAATGTTTGATATTTTTTAAATAGATTTCAAATAGCTGCTATTTTTACTTTTGGGTTTTTAAAATATTTTAATCTACTATTGCTGCTAATATAGTATTTTAATGCTTGTAACATAATTTCTTAGATTTAAATAGGCTCTATTATAAGCTGCTAATTCTGTTCTTTGATTTTTTTAAATATCCTAAACTTATTAGTTGTCGCTGCTATCGGAGTTTTAAAAGCCTGTATTCATGCTTTATTATGCTGGAGAAGGCCCTGAGAAACAAGCCCTCTCGGATGTATATTGACAAAAGTATGAACATGTGGTTTAATTCTGTGCTGGAATCGCGTGCACGTGAATTAAATTCGCGCCAATGTGATATAGCTGCATGATCGCATCCGGCACGAATCTCGGGGTTTCACCGGAAGTGACGTATTTTTTGACCGGAAGTGATGTAGCGGGCTTACCGGAAGGGCCATACCGGAAGTAACAACACGTTTTTCTGATTACAAAAGGGCGTAATTAAACACCACGAAAGGACCATAAATAACGGGAGGTGTGCAGAGTCCTCCATGCACTGACTGATGAAGGCCTATGGCCGAAACGCGTCTCAGTATATTTTCTGTTTTTACATTGGAATGTATTTTATCCATTAAATTTTTTCTGTAAACTACCTGATGGACTATATGGATTATTGTGCCATCAGAACCTGGTCTAGCGCATAGAGGGGCCTTTTTAAGTGTTTTTGCCTTACAAAGAAACACCCATGCGTATGAAATGAGCCTAATGATCTGACAGCCTCCAACCTCGGTGAGTGCACAATTGGCTGTACCTTCTATAACATTTTCTATTGTAAGGAGTTATTGCGCTATGTGAGCGCTTGTATTGTGCTTTCTTCGAGTAAACCCCACCGTGCCTTAAGACAGGGAGAAGAACAGGAACGGGAGAATACTGCTGGCTATCTGGAAGATTCATCCTGAACTGACTACTGCCCCCTATAAAGATACTTGCTGCCCTGTTTTCTGTGTTTGGACAGCGAACATTCCAACAGCCATTTCAACAATATCGATAAGTACTATCGAACTATATGACTCCCCATCCACTGCAGAATTAAGTTCAAAATCCTTATCCTTACCTACAAAACCCTCACTAACTCAGCTCCCCACTACCTGTCCTCACTAATCACCAAATACACCCCAGCCCGCTCCCTAAGGTCAAACAGTGACCTGCGCCTAGCTTCTCCTCGCATCACCTCTTCCCATGATAGACTGCGGGATTTCTCACGCACAGCCCCTACTCTCTGGAACGCTCTCCCTCGTACTGTCAGACTTTCCCCTAACTTCTCTTCCTTCAAACGCTCCCTTAAAACGTTCCTATTTAGGGAAGCCTACCACCCAACTCACTGACGCAACCATCAATCACTCTCACCTTGCAGTCCTCTCCTCCTGTTTCCAACCCCAACCCTCCTAGATTGTGAGTTCCTACGGGAATAGGGTCCTCATCTCCTCCTGTACTGTTTGTCAAATGTTGTTCAATGTATTGTATTGTAACCCTGTCTATAATGTGCCTATTGTACAGCGCTGCGGAATATGCTGGCGCTTTATAAATAAAGAATAATAATAATATTATTAATATTACAGTTGTGTTCAAAATTATTCAACCCCCAATGCTCTAAAGGGTTTTAGGGAATTTAGTGTACATTTGTAATTGTATTCAGAATGAAATCCTTCAAGGACTTTTTAAAGAACCATATGCAACTAAAATGACATCAATTGGTTTAGTAATACAGTAGTAAATGTTTCTTTTGTGAATTCTTCATTGACACAATTATTCAACCCCTTAAAGACTACCACTCTGAAGAACAGAGGTTCATTCAAGTGTTTTCAATCAGGTATTGAAAACACCTGTGGATGTCACGGAGCAGCAATAAAGCATAACAAGCACCAATTAGGCAGCTTTAAAATGACTGTGATACTCAGATCCTTCTAGACATTTACTGGTGTGGTTACAAACATGGTGAAGTCAAGAGAATGGTCCAGGAAGACAAGAGAAGAGGTGATTACTCTTCACAGGAAGGGCAATGGCTATAAGAAGATTGCAAAGATGTTAAACATACCAAGAGAGACCATAGGAAGCATCATTCGCAAATTCAAGGCAAAGGGCACTGTTGAAACGCTACCTGGTCGTGGCAGAAAGAAGATGCTGACTTCGACTGCTGTGCGCTACCTGAAGCGTAGAGTGGAGAAAAGTCCCCGTGTGACTGCTGAGGAACTGAGAAAAGATTTGTCAGATGTGGGTACTGAAGTTTCAGCTCAGACAATACGGCCGCACACTGCGTAATGAAGGCCTCCATGCCAGAACTCCCAGGCGCACCCAATTGCTGTCTTCAAAGAATAAGAAGAGTCGACTGCAGTATGCCAAAAGTCATGTGGACAAACCACAGAAGTTTTGGGATAGTGTTCTGTGGACTGATGAAACAAAATTAGAACTGTTTGGGCCATAGATCAACGCTATGTTTGGAGGAGGAAGAACAAGGCCTATGAAGAAAAGAACACCTTGCCTACTGTGAAGCATGGCGGGGGGTCAATAATGCTTTGGGGCTGTTTTGCTTCTGCAGGTACAGGGAAGCTTCAGCGTGTGCAAGGTACCATGAATTCTCTTCAGTACCAGGAGATATTGGATGACAATGTGATGCAGTCCGTCACAAACCTGAGGCTTGGGAGACGTTGGACCTTTCAACAGGACAATGATCCCAAGCATACCTCCAAGTCCACTAGAGCATGGTTGCAGATTAAAGGCTGGAACATTTTGGAGTGGCCATCGCAGTCACCTGACTTAAATCCGATTGAGAACCTCTGGTGGACTTAAAGAAAGCAGTTGCAGTGCGCAAGCCTAAGAATGTGACTGAACTGGAGGCTTTTGCCCATGACGAATGGGCGAAGCTACCCGTAGATCGCTGCAAGACACTTGTGTCAAGCTATGCTTCACGTTTAAAAGCTGTTATAACTGTAAAAGGATGTTGTACTAAGTACTAAGATTGAATGTCACTTGGGGGTTGAATAAAACTGATAATGATGTGAGCACAGAAAAGACATTTGTGGTTATTTCATTATAAATGTTATGTTATATTTGTCTGACCTACACGTGCCTCTTTGATTTAATTGTAAGCAAGATGACTGAATGATCAAAATCAAAGTCAAACTGGCCAAAACACTCAATTTCAGTGGGGGTTGAATAATTTTGAACACAACTGTATATACTATACACACTTATATGTATGATAGGAATTTTCTTTGCGCTATCTGCTGATTTTTGTTCTAATCAGAATTAAGAGCCTTAATTGACATCAATTTACCTTAATTGACTCACTTAAGTTTTTGCGCCTGTCAAAGTAAATCTGAGTATATATGCTGCAGCAATAAAAAAAAACGCACAAATTCACAATTTTATTGTCTGGGTATGTGTAGAATGTGTAACTATACGGTGCTGTATTTTTTTTTTTCATGCTGGTGTTTTTCGTTTCGGCCAGAACTTTCCGATTTGCAGTTACCACCAGCTTTTCAAAGACGTTAAAATTATGCGCGCAAACGTCGTTCGTAAAAAGATGCGCATCGATTGTAATACCATCCGCATACCAGTGCACGAACGAATTTGCGCTCACAATGTTAAGTATAGGACGCGCACAGTTCATCGCGTTAGCACAAGTCCATCCGCATTAAACGATAACATGCATCGTTTGCGCAAATGTTGTAATACGACGTTCAGCGCAAAGAGTTTTGCCCCTCGCGCAAATGCGCATTTGCGCACGCCAGACCAAATGCGCAAGGAATGTAATAGAATGTAATACTATATGTATATAAATCCAGTGGAATCAATCAATCTAAGACCCAACTTCCCGTATCTGGTGCAACACTAAGCTGTACATAAAGTCGAAAAAATAGCGGCACTCTAAGGTCTCTTCAATAATCTCTTATTGCTTTATACAAAATATCTATGTTTCAGCTCGCTCACCACAAGCTTTCTTCAGGATAAAGTAAAATACTAAATTCAACGTATATGTAAGAAAATCTTAACTCACCACCACCGTGCTCCCCTCCACCCATGCCATAGGAACGCCAGGTATACCGTGTGAGTCTCCCTGACGTCATGATTGGACAACGGCGCCTGGCGTGCCTATGAAATGGGTGGAGGAGAGCACGGCCTTGGTGAGTTACGTTTTCTTTTATATATATATGCTGAATTTAGTATTGATCTTTATCCTAAAAATGTGACATGTTGCCCAATGCTGGCTTCGGTAATGGTAGTGAAGTGGAATCAGGCTGGAAGATGGTCGCTATTATGAGCCAAGCGGCCATCTTGTTCAGAATATTGGTTCACTTGCAAATAACTAGATAGATTTCACTAGACATTAGAATGAAGCTTACATAGAATTTTAGGAATGTGGTAGATTAGCAGAGAAGCAATAAAATTGAGGGAAAAATCCGGCCAGTTCTTGGCACGGAAAGACAGGATGACAAATGGATACTACAAGGTCACTGAGACCTGCAGTAAGACAAAGAGAGCGTAGAAAACAGAACATGCTTTATCTGTAGAAAAATAAACATAGCCTTTAGGGAGGGGGGCACGGCCCGGATTGAGTGCGGCAGCAAATCACAAACTGTCAGACTAACATGAAGCTTGCCAATTTACGATCAATGTATGGAATTCCTTTGTACTAACAATGGGAGGTATTAACCCACGTGGGGTGGAATAAAGTGTCATCGGGAGGTGGGCTAATCGGGATGTACCTAATTATGTATTTGGGGTATAAAACCCCTTGTCGGGGGGGGAGACGGGGCTCACTCTTTGCGATTCAATCCTGTGTGAGCATTTGTGTGACGACACAATAAAGTTTGCCTTTCCTGAAGAGACTCGTGTTCAGACAATCCTTGCTTGTGTCTGGTCCGGCGCCGTCCTGAAGTGAACCTTGTGATTCCGGTTACATTTTTGGGGACTCGATAGCCGGGATATGGACCCTTTCCAGCACAGGCAATGGCTGCTGAACACTGTAGCGGTTGACTGCAGGTGCGAGTGATCCCGTCAGTTGGGCGTCCGTTGAAGGTGAGCTGACATCTGCAGGCGCCAAGCAGGATTTCCTGTTCAGTGGACCTCGTCTCGTCCCAAATGGACTCCCCGCCCGGGAAGCTGGGACACCACCGAGTCTGAGGAAACAGCGAGCAGCGCGGCGATAGGTAAAGTTTCTTCTGTATTTGTATACCGGTATCTCTGATACACATAAAGGGAAACGTCCGGCCATAGTCGGATAAGGAGACCCGCGGCCACGGTCTCGTTAGCATATTGAGCCCGTCGCACATAGCACGGGCCAGAGAGTGGCCAGCGCGTGTCTGGACCCGAGGGATCAAATGTTAACCAAAGGGTAGTTCTGTAAGAGAGGGAGAAAGTAGCCACGTGGAGTTGCATAGTCATAGTCAGTGTTTGTAAACAGAGCTTCTGCACGTGGACCAGGAAAGGAGGAGGGATTTCTGTGACTGTGCTGAGAGTCAGTGCTAGTGTGTACGTCGTGTAGTGAAGAGGGCTCATTGGGGCCAGCGGTAGCTGCAGAGATAGTGGTGCCGGGTGGGTAGATTGCCCATAGGCAAATTGGAATTGCAGACGGGAGTGTTGTTATAGAACGGGGTGCACATAGTCACAAGCAGTCAAGAGTTAGAGTTCAATTAACGGGGTATAAGGAGCCAAAAGGAGGGACGGCGTGCCCTCGGCTAGTAGAAAGAGTTGAATTGTTTATGTTTTGTTTTGTGCTGAAAGTATCTGGTACAGTACGTGCTGTGAGTGAATTGAATGCTGTGAGTGAACGAGCGCCTACTCGCCCTGCGAGGAAGCAAACTTGAGTGCGGACTCCCGAAGTACGTTTCCGGCTCAGGCGACTGCAGTCCGGCTACTGACGGAGGAAGCGGTTCAGACACGTGAGAATTGTTGGCTGACGTACCAGACCGTAGATTCTAAGTGCTTTTGCTAAAAAGTTGTATCTGCATTGTAAAGAGCTTACTGGTTTTCTGAAAAGAGTAACAATGGGTAACGGGTCATCCAAACCCAGTAAGGTAAAGAAGGGTGAGACGCCCTTAGAGTATATGGTGCGGAATTTTGAAGCGTTATATACAACGCATGACTATGGTGTGGAGTTAACTAGGGAGAAGCTAACATTAATGTGTACAATTGTGTGGCCACTGTTAGTTTCTGAATGGCCAGAGCAGGGGTCAATGGACCCGAGAGCTAATACAGAGAGTGCATTCCCAAGTCACCGGGAAATACGGACATCCTGAGCAGTACCCGTATATAGATATATGGAGATACTGTGTATAAGATAAAAGTCATTTTATCATGTTGGCGGGACAACACAAGAAGCAGGTACCCCCAAATAATAAAGAGAAAGAGAGGTCAGTGTTGGTAGAACACCCAGAGGAAGGTGACTCCTTGCCTCCGCCATACCCGTCATGTTACGGGGCAGCTAGAGAAGCTTTGAGTGCCGCGATTGCGCGGGTGGAGAGGGGGGAGCAGGCAGCTGCTACTTCCCGGCCGGCTCCCTTCGCTCCGTCACGCGGGGTTGCGGAAGAAGAACAGGGGGCGGCGGGTGGAAGAGACAGAGAGGCCCCACCGGGAAAAATTGAGATGCCCGATGGGAGTGTATACAAATTAGTAAACCCAGGAGGATAGCGGTAATGAGGGTGAAGATGAGAAACGAGGGGTTACCACTCGCGCAGCGAATAATATACATAAACCCCGTGAGCCATATCAGCATAATCCCTATCAAATGCCCCTACGAGAAGTGCCAGGTCCTTTACTGGCAAATGGAGCTCCTGGGCCAGTGCAATACACATATGTCCCATTCACGACAACAGATCTTTTCAACTGGAAAACACACACACCACTGTACTCCACTAATCCCGCAGCAGTGGCCAGTATGATAGAGTCAGTCATGCTTACACATAACCCCACATGGGCAGATTGTCAGCAATTAATGTTGACAATGTTTACCACAGAAGAAAGAGCCCAGATAAATAGTAGAGCGCAAAAGATTTTACTTGCCCAAGCAGTAGCAGATGCTAAGCCCCAGCCAGAAGCGTAGGCAGAGGAACACTATCCCAAAACAGATCCCAAGTGGCCGTATAGCACCGCGGAGGGTATTGCCCACCTCCAGACGTACAGAACAGCAGTAATAATGGGTGTTAAAGCAGGAGGGAAGAAACTCACAAACATGCGAAAAATAGCGGATGTGGTACAGGAATCTAAAGAGTCTCCAAGCGCATTTTTGGAAAGATTACTAGATGCATATAGGATGTATAGTCCTATTGATCCGGAGGCAGTGGAGAATCAGAGGTTAATTAATTCTTCTTTTGTGGGACAGTCACAGAGGGATATACGGAATAAAATACAGAGATTAGATGGGTTTTTGGGAAAAGGTATTAGCGAATTGGTAGAAATTGCTAATAAAGTGTATCATAACTGGGATTTAGAAGAAAAATGGGAGGAGATAAAGAGACAGAGAGGACACACAGGAGTTGTGGGTTATATGGGAAATGGTGGAGGACGAGGTGGCCCGGACAGAGGGAGAGCAAGGGGTAGGGGGGCTAGAGGAAGAGGTAGGGGAGCCCCTAGGGAACCCCTGGGGCCCAATCAGTGCGCCTGGTGCCGGGGTGAAGGTCACTGGAAAAACGACTGTCCTGCATTTTTGGCTAAATTTGGGGTACAAGGAGAGGTTGGGGAATCGGGAGGTCAAGGTCCTAATGGTCAGGTAACGGACGGCAGATATGAGAGAAATGAGGGTGCCGGAGCAGGGTTTGTGGATTGGCGGGAACGTCATTTGAGGGGCAGGATGCATATTGACAAGGACCTGGGCCCATCCCCGCTCGTAACCACAAGCCCACGGTCACTATGAGAGTGGGAAATAAAGATGAAATTTTTATGGTTGACACCGGTGCCGAATATTCTGTTGTAACTAAGCAAATTGCACCCCCAATGGGAAATGAGGTTGATATTATGGGAGCAATGGGGGTGTCTGCTAAGTACCCCTTCCTTGCTTCTCGAAAATGTAGTGTGGGTGGGCATAATGTTGAACATGAATTTTTGTATATGCCCGAATGTCCCATCCAGCTCCTGGGGCGGGATATTCTTTGCAAATTGCAAGCCCAAATTACGTTTCTTCCCGGGGGACACGCTCAATTAGACCTGCCTGAGAGTGGCAGCTCTGACCGGCAGTACAACCCAGCCAGCCAGAACCCCCGATCTGTGAAAATTGCAGTAATTATGCCGAGAGAGGAAGAATGGCGTACAGCACCAACGCCGCCGGCAAGCCCGGACCCGTACACACTACTCCTTGAAATTCCTGGGGTGTGGGCGGAGGAAAATCCACCCGGACTAGCAGTAAATATTCCCCCAGTATACATCGATTTAAAACCTGGTGCAACGCCTGTGGCTTTAAGACAATATCATATCCCACAAAAAGCAAAGCAGAACATTCAAACGCATTTACAGAGACTTAAAGAGCACGGCATATTAAAATTTTGCGTGTCACCATGGAACACACCCCTGTTGCCAGTACTGAAAGAGGGCACACAAGAGTACCGCCCGGTCCAAGATTTACGAGCTGTCAACGAAGCCACAGTAACCCTACACCCTGTGGTTCCCAATCCATACAATTTGCTGGCGTTAATTCCCGAAGATACAAAATACTACACAGTGCTTGATTTAAAAGACGCTTTCTTTTGCATCCGCCTGGGCCCAGCAAGCCAGCCCCTTTTTGCATTTCAGTGGGAAGAGTCCACCACGGGGGCGCGCCATCAAATGACCTGGACACGCCTCCCTCAAGATTTCAAAAATTCGCCCACGATTTTCGGTAGGGATGTGCGTTTCGGGTTTCGGAATTTTCACAAATTTCCCGATTCATGTTTTCGGATGCGGCCGAATTTCCGAAAATTTTTAGATCCGAAAATGGCAGATCCGAAAAGTTTTCCGAGCCGAAACGAAATATTTTCGGAATTTTCGAATGGACTTGAAATGTGTCAAATCGAAATTTATTGCTTTGAAACGAGGAGAACAGACTTTCCGAAAAAACGAAAATTTCCGAACTTACGAAAAGTCGATACAAAAAACGAGCTAAGTGACACGAAAATACGAAAAATGGTCGAAAGTCCGAAAACATGTACAATTCCGAAAAACGAAAATTTCCGAAATCACGAAAAGTCGATACAAAAAACGAGCTAAGTGACACGAAAATACGAAAAATGGTCGATATTCCGAAAAAAAAAGTACACGAAAAACGAATCGAGCCGAACCGAATCGAAACAGAAATCGGTCGAAACGAGCCGAATCGAAAAGTTTAAAAATCCGAAAAATCGAACCGATTCGAACCGAAAAAAAAAAAAAAAAAATCGGTGCACAAGCCTAATTTTCGGATGCGCGCTCAGCCAAGATCTCCTCTCCTTCAACGCTCAGCCAGACAAAGTTGTCTTGTTACAATATGTAGATGATTTATTACTGGCTTCCCCCACAGAAAAAGACTGTTTATCTGCCACAAAAGCCCTGCTACATCTACTGTGCCAAGCAGGTTACAGAGTTTCTAGAAAGAAAGCACAAATATGCAAAGAAAGTGAAAAGTACCTGGGTTTCCAGTTAACAGGTACCAAACGTGCATTGGGGGCAGAAAGAAAAGAAGCAGTATGCCGAATACCCCAACCAAAGACCAGAAGACAAGTCCGTGAGTTTCTGGGAGCTGCAGGCTTCTGCCGCCTGTGAATCCCCAACTTCGCAGATATTGCCAAGCCACAAAGGGGGGAGAACAAGACCCCTTCCATTGGGAAGAAGAGCAAACAGCAGCGTTCCTGAAATTAAAGACTCTGCTAATGGAAGCTCCTGCACTGGGACTGCCAGATCACAGCAAGCCCTTCCAGCTGTACGTGCATGAACACAATCAAACAGCAACAGGAGTATTAATCCAAAGTTTCGGCTCTTGGCTAAGGCCTGTGGCCTACCTCTCCAAGCAACTCGACCCTGTGGCTTGCGGCCTACCCCCATGTCTGAAAGCAGTGGCAGCCACCGCAATGCTGATAGCAGAAGCAGACAAGCTGACCCTTGGACAAGTTCTTCATGTCAAGGTGCCCCATGCTGTCTAGGCCCTGCTGGATGTGAAAGGAAGCTACTGGTTCAGCAACAGCCGGATGACGAAGTACCAAGCTATGATGTGTGAAAATCCACGGGTTCATTTGGACCTCATCGCCACCTTGAACCCTGCTACTTTACTACCTGACTGTGAAGAGGATCCAAATCATGAATGCCTCCAAGTCATGGAAGAAGTGTTCAGTAGCAGGCCAGATTTGAAAGATGTACCCCTAGACAAATACGATCTACAGTTATTTACTGATGGTAGCAGTTACATGGATGATGGGAAGAAAGTCTCCGGCTATGCAGTAGTCTCAGCAGAAGAAATTATTGAAGCAAATCCACTACCAGGCCATACATCTGCACAACTGGCTGAAATAACAGCCCTAACCAGAGCTCTAGAAATCTCCAAAGGCAAAAGAGTAAATATCTACACGGATTCCAAGTATGCCTTCATGACCGTCCATGCACATGGTGCACTCTACAAAGAAAGAGGCCTGCTTACTTCTTCAGGACAACAAATCAAGTATGCAGCTGAAATCGCGGCCCTCCTAGACGCCGTATGGAAACCAAGCTCTGTCAGTATCATGCACTGTCGTGGCCACCAAAAAGGTCATGATGAAATCCCAAAAGGCAACAGATGCGCTGACCAAGCCGCAAAGGCAGCTGCAAAACCACAGCTAACAATTGATCAAGCCAAAGTCCTACTCTGCAAGCAAGAGCCTCAACCTCCTATGCCAAACTACGAATTCTATATGAATTGGAGAAGATTTGAACCCAAAGGCGAGTTCATTGAAATAATATTGCACAAATGGCAAGATGATTACGAACTATTAGAGCTTAATCATGATTATATCCAATGGCTTTTCCCAACTCAGACTCAAGGCCAAAATTTTTATTCCACTCCTCTGAATCCGCAAGAGACACGCCTAATGATCAACACCTCAGAAATTCAGCAAAGACTACACAGAGCTTACAAAATGATGCTGAAATTCTTCGGCGTAAAAGTAATGGGGGAGGATGAAGAAGACACAAAAGTAACCGAAGTTGAACGAGCAGAAAATTTCGCCTCACGTTTTGCAAATTTGACAGCCAACCCTCATAATAATCTACGGATTACACGAATACTGTTAAGTTTGGGAGAGTTGGGAGCAGAAGAGTACCAAGCCCCGTTGGTAAGGTTCTTCCTCAAGGAGATTCTTATCAAGAACAAACTGCCAAGAATGAAGAAAAGTGCAATGAACTTTTTCATACCAGCAGTAAGAGATCCACAAGACAGACAAGATCTGCTGTTCTTCACATGGCGATACTATTTCCCGAAAGAAGAATTTGTCTGGGGAAACCATGGAGAATTGGCACAATACAAAGCAAAACCAGTGGTGGCTGCACTCCTACCTTCGCCACTGAGTGAATGGACACCTGTGTACTCAGAGAAAGAAAAGAAATGGATGTCGGGAGAACAAGGCGAATATGGAGAAGACGGGTGGTTCCAGCTGAAGAACGGACAAATAGTCCTCCCAGCAACATTGGCCCCTGAAATTGTAAGAACACTCCACGCAAGTACCCATGGAGGGAGAGAAATGATGGACCAGCAACTAGAGCCACATTTCTACGTACCAGGACTGTCAGTAGTCTGCAAAGCAATAGCCCAGCAGTGCGTGACATGTGCCAAGAACAACCCGAGAACAGGCCCATCTCAATCTCCAGGGAAACAGCCAATCAGGCTATCCCCAATGGCATCGCTACAAATAGACTTTACAGTGTTGCCGCCCTGCAAAGGATACCTACTGGTAATGGTGTGTACTCTGACAGGATGGGTGGAGGCTTTCCCAACAAGAACTGAAAAGACTGTGGAAGTAGTAAAGAGTCTGATGAAAGAAATAATACCACGTTATGGGTTGCCTCTCGAGATAGGGTCGGACAATGGCCCTGCATTCATACAGAACTGTTTACAACAGCTTGCCCGCCTGTTGGGCATCACCTGGAAGCTACATACTGCCTACAGGCCCCAAAGCTCGGGAAAAGTCGAGAGAATGAACCGTACCCTAAAGACTCTGATGTCCAAATTGTGCCAAGAGACGTCGCTAGGCTGGTTGGATGTACTGCCGATAGTCCTCTTGCACATTAGGTGCAGGCCAACCCCTCAATTAAAGCTAAGTCCGTACGAACTCATGTTTGGACGGCCTACCCCTCTGATTAATGGACTAAGGGGGACCTTCGGGCATTGGGAGAAACTAAATTAAATGATCAGGTTGTACTGTTGGGTAAATCAATGCAGAAATTGAATACTTGGGTGGGAGATAACATACCTCACTTTTTATATCCCCCACTGCATAAGTATTGTCCAGGTGATTCAGTATGGGTGAAAGAGTGGAAAAATGACCCACTAGGCCCAAAGTGGAGAGGTCCTTACCTTGTCCTGTTATCAACCCCTACAGCAGTAAAGGTTGCCGAGGTGGTCCGTGGATACATCACTCCAGGTTGAAAGTAGCTGCAGCCAGTCCTGAACCAGCATGGAAGGTCGTCGCCAACGAGACCAATCCACTGAGGCTAAAGCTGACAAAGACCACAGCCGTGAACACCTAAATGATCCAACTGAAGACACCCAAATGATTCCACAAGTGGGTGTCTTGATGGACACAAGTCCTGACCACCCACCAACGGGGGATACCCCAAGGGTGCTTTTTAGGGGCCCAGCCCCCACCCTTGATCATCCAGAAATGTCCTTTGTTTTTGAAATACCGGTGGGGAGGGATTGGGTTTATGTGACTGTGAAAAGAATTGCCCAAGGGATTCTGACATTCGGGGCATTTGTGGTACTGATTTTGTACCTTGCAAACTTGATTTATGGACTCTCGCATGGAGCCTGCCCCGGGTGCCCGAGCACTGCCAGGAAAGTGGATATTTCCCATATCTGGAATGGTACGCACCCAGTGATGGAGAATCGTACTATGTGGAGACAAAAACGAGAAGCGACATCTGAGATTTTGCCAAGAGGGCATTTACTTGTGCAATTTAAATATGACTATGCTAAAAAGTCTGGACAGACTGCGTGCTGGGTGTGTAGTAGGATGCATCCAGAGACGATCCACGTCCCATTTGCTTCTGTTCCAATGAATCTGAGTATGTTTGCTTCAGGGAATGTCACAATACACCCTTTTGATGCACCAAGGGAGAAACCAGAATCATTCAGTCCCAGGTATCCCATAATAGGACCAGTATACCCACCAGAGTGGTATTTCCAAATAGGACCAGATAAAGACACACATAAGGAGGATGGAGGGTGCTACTCAAGTAAGTTTAACTGGACATCATACATTTACACGATCGACACAAAAGAGCAGGCAAATTTTCTATACATACAATGTAGAAAGCTCACGAGTGAACAAGAGGCAGTGATTGCGGGGGTGTCTGATGGAAAGCAGGGTGTCCTGGATACGACGAGACGAATGAGACGACTGATGATAGAAGTAGCAAAAGGAACACTACATTTGTCTCCATTCATATTGAAAGGAGGATACCAGGTGTGTTGTGGAAAGGTGTGTTACGCGTGGGTGCCACCTGGCAAAATTGATTCCGATTCAAAGGGTAAGGGGAGAAGACACCAATACAGACACAGCACTCCACCCTAGGTACCCACTGATGTTTGAAAGGCAGAAGAGAGAGTTGTTTAAAAAGGTGGATCGAATATGGTCATGGCTGCCGGCATGGACTGGATGGGGAAGAGAGTTGATGGTGAGACTGAACAGTTATGCCAGTCTGATGGATGAAATTCTGAATAAAACTAGTATGGATATTCAGTTGCTGAATCTGGAGGTGTGTGAGATACGGAAGGTGCAGATGATACATGACATGGCGCTTGAACAAATCAGTGCGGCCCTGAATGGATTGTGTGAGATGACAATGCATTATGAATGTTGCACCTACATCAGAAACACCACACATGATGTCCCAGACTATTACCAGGTAATCCAGGATCACCAAGAGAAGGTAGCACAGCTGCAGAACACAGCAAGGAGAATCGCTGCTGAAGGCTGGAATCCACTCCGTGGGTTCGGAGCAATAGGAGAGTGGTTTGGATCCATCCTGAGATTCATCTCACAGATCGGATCCATGATTCTAATGATAGTGGTGATCTTGGTCGTAGGAACACTGACATACCGCATAGGGCTATGCCTATGGCCACTGTGCAAGAAAGTACTGACACCTACACAGACACAAAAGATACCACTGATGATCCCACAAGACATGTTCCCAACAAAAATCGGTCCCCTAAGGTATGAGGAGTTTAAGAATAGCGGAGTGTGATGGCTACAAGCATCAGGAAAAGAACCTGAGGCTTGAGCCAAGGGGGGAATGAAGTGGAATCAGGCTGGAAGATGGTCGCTATTATGAGCCAAGCGGCCATCTTGTTCAGAATATTGGTTCACTTGCAAATAACTAGATAGATTTCACTAGACATTAGAATGAAGCTTACATAGAATCTTAGAAATGTGGTAGATTAGCAGAGAAGCAATAAAACTGAGGGAAAAATCCGGCCAGTTCTTGGCACGGAAAGACAGGATGACAAATGGATACTACAAGGTCACTGAGACCTGCAGTAAGACAAAAAGAGCGTAGAAAACAGAACATGCTTTATCTGTAGAAAAATAAACATAGCCTTTAGGGAGGTGGGCACAGCCCGGATTGAGTGCGGCAGCAAATCACAAACTGTCAGACTAACATGAAGCTTGCCAATTTACGATCATTGTATGGAATTCCTTTGTACTAACAATGGGAGGTATTAACCCACGTGGGGTGGAATAAAGTGTCATCGGGAGGTGGGCTAATTGGGATGTACCTAATTATGTATTTGGGGTATAAAACCCCTTGTCAGGGGGGGAGACGGGGCTCACTCTTTGCGATTCAATCCTGTGTGAGCATTTGTGTGACGACACAATAAAGTTTGCCTTTCCTGAAGAGACTCGTGTTCAGACAATCCTTGCTTGTGTCTGGTCCGGCGCCGTCCTGAAGTGAACCTTGTGATTCCGGTTACAGTAGAGGTACTGGTGGCATTAGCACAAGTACCAAGTACTTACACAAGTGTTGGTATCGTTGCATCCCTATTGGATATCAATGAATAAGGCTGCAAAAAATGTTTATCTTTACACTACAACACAGGATAAATAAGCAGCCCTAAATTTATAAAAATCTAAGCAGGGGCAGTTTGAAAGCATGTGGCAATTTGACATGGAATGACCCATCATTTAAACACAGGGGGGGCAGGAGGCAGGGGATGTGTCTGGGTCACTTAAGTAAGTGCAAAGGAATTAGCAACGTCCGTCAGTAAAGGACACAACGTCATGTGCAGATGGATCTTGGGGGATTTTATAAATGCACATGCAATATTATCGGGAAGTACCCACAAAGCACCCTACAATACTAGGAGATTTCAATCATTACAAAGATTTCATCTTATGAGGAAAATTATATTCATTACTATATTAAATTCACCGGCTGCACGATTTACAATCCATTGGAAAGTAATCATTTTGAAATACATATGGAAATGCATCTTCACAACTGCTTTACTGAACGGCCATAAATTATAAAATAATCTCAGTGAGGCCTTCAATTTCCATACTGTTATGTCATTCACCTGATTATGTGCATCGGCTGAGAATTGCTGCCTGCATGGCCATGTATGATGTCACAAGAGTGTCATCTGAAATCACCATAGACAGGTCAGGATAGAACCTGGGGCTCGCAATCAGTGAACTTATTCTCTTCTTAGTCCTGAACAGAGGAGCAACTCAAGGCAAGAGCAGCAACTGGACAGATGAAGAAAAATGCAAAAGATGACCACTATGGAGCAATGTGAGGAATTACAATAGAGGAGCAACATAGCTTGACATGTTTGTTTATTGCGTCTTGTCGTGTATTGTCTCGAGCTATGGTTATGCATTGATCTGAGCTTGTCGCCCCTCACATTGCTCTGTGGTTCTCATCCCTTTCCTTGTCCAAAAGATCCTTTTCCATCAAAGTCAGAGGGGTGAGCAACTCTGGCCCTTCAGGTGTTTTGGGACTATATCTCCCGTGATGTTTCTTCAGTCTTTAGGTAGGATAAGCCTCATGGGACGTTTAGCTCCAAAACATCTGGAGGGCCAAGGTTGCTTAACCTTGATTGAAGCATCTATATTTAAATACTATTTACATCCAGGGACAGAGTTACTGCATAGCCGGCCGCCTTACTATGGGGTCAGGAAGGAATTTTTTTGCTTGGGATGTCTTATTAGAGATATGTCCAAGTTTTGTTCGCCTTCCTCTGGACTGATAAATGAGAGAAAAACATCTTGTGGACTTTTTTTAATTTTAAATATATTGATGATTATAAATGAAATGTGATCTTTATGTCTAGGTAATAAACTGTTTCTCTGTCATTTATTCTGAATAACTATTGGGTTCTCATTTATTGGATTACATATCTGAAGGCAGGCAGTTTATGCATCAAAGGACTTCTACTACTAAACAATTACAGAAATATGGTAGATACGTATCTGGTCAGCGCGAAATTCAACGCTAGGGAATTCTGGTGGCTATCAAAATTTCTTCATCACCATGGATACATAGGGAAAGGAAACAGAATACAAAAATACATAGTACAGTATGTCTTATACAATGTATAGAATTGTAAGGTTTGTCTTGGATAAACTCACAAATCAAGAGCCTAGACACTGGCTCTGAGTGGGTAAACGCCTCTGGGTTGTTTTCTGGAATTTTTCTCAGGTAACCCACACCTTGGTACTGGAGATTTCTCGTCACAGCAATTGGTATATGGAATATTGAGAAACAGGAAAAACTCCTTGTGTATATCAGCTTTTAAAAAAGTAGTAATAGCATGATAACAAGTGCCAACTGACATTTGAAGGAGCTTATCCAAGCTCAGGATGGAACGCACATGGATTTTGTTGTTGGTCAAATCCAATAAAAAAAACACCTCGCATGCAGGAACTAGTAGTATAAAAATTTAATAAAATAAACAATAAATGAAGCTAGACATATGTCCAGAACGCGTTTCGCCGCTAGCATACGACTTCAACCAGCTAGCTTCAACCAGCTATTGTGGGCGCTTACCATTGTCATTGACAATTACAGAAATATTACTGGGATGAATGTTTGTAATCAAACTAGATGGCTTCCCTTATCTCGCACAATTGCCCACAGGGTCAGCATTATCAGCATACAGGGTCTAGTCCAAAAATATTAAGTGCAGGAACTCTCCAATATCTCCGTGCTTCAATTAACCATTGACATGTCGCACTGATCCCACCACTCCATATGCAAATTTGATATCCTTGTTTAAAAATAAATACAGGGTGGATTTTTTGGGAATCCAATGAGAATTTTTTAAAAAAAATTCATATATTTCTAGTCCCTTAATTAGTAAAAATATGGAGCCCTATCCTGAAGTTGACACTAAAATGGAGACGCTAACAAGGATAATGAGCGCCTGCAGATTTCCCTTACCATCTCCATATTAACCTTAACGTGAAAATGAGACACAGGACAGTCTTGTCTTCTTGAGCAGTTTAGATTTATCAGTACAGCATACCTCATGGCCCTCAAGACCACAAAGTATAATGTGGTAGTTGTTGTAGACTATAGGTAGCACAGTACCATGCTTAAATGACTTTATATATATATATATATATATGGACAGTCTGTGCTCCATTACAATGATTATTTGTTTAACCCTTTCAATGCGGTGGACGCGCTCAGCGCGTCCAACCGCATTGCTACTTGGCTGTGGAGGACGCGCTGAGCGCGTCCTCCCTTTGCAGCCCGCGATCAGCCGGTATTCCGGCTGATCGCTCGGCCCCCCGGTGTGGGCTGACATCATCGATGTCAGCCCAACCTCCGGGACCCAGGCGGGCACGATAGGCGTCATCGCGCATGCGCGATGACGTCTATTTCAGGCACTCCCAGCCATTGTAGGGAAGGTGCCTGAAGGGGAGGGGGGAGGTCCTTCGGACCTCTCCCCCTCCCCATCCGTGCGGGCCAGAGATTAAAGACAGGCACCGCCTGGAAGGGCACAGCCTGCCCTTCCAAGCGGCGGCTGTCTTTAACCCTTAGGGGGCTGGATCGCGATATGGCGCCAACATGCGCCGTATCGCGGTCCCCTCCCGGAGCTGGCCGACATCTTGGATGTCGGCCAAGCTTCCGGGATATCCCCATAATGACTGGCATCATCGCGCAGAGCGCGATGGCGCCAGTTTTCAAATTAACCCCTTGCTGCCACCTATAGTGGAGATAGGGGGGTTCCAATGAACCCCCTATCTCCCGATCCGTGACAGCTAGGGGTTAATGTTTACTATCATTGGAACGGCCAGAGCGTGGCCTTTCCAATGATACCAAACATGACCATGTAAAAAAAAAAAAAATTTTTTTTTTTTTTTTTTTAGATTTATTAGTGCAACAATATTGTTCCCATTTCAATTATAATGTGAACAATGATGCTGCACTAATGATTTTTTCTATGGGGGGCGTTTGCTAAAAAACACGTAATTTTCCCCAAAAAAAAGTAACGATTCTTCATTTCTAATTTTTTTAACAAGCGCACCCCACAGAAAATATAACCGCAAACGATCGCATTTTAAAATGTGAAAAAAAACACTTTACATATTGTAAATTATTGAAAATTCAAATTTTATAATATACAGACATGACATAACGTATACATATAATAATGGCATATTATGAATCTGCACAGTCTGCCGGAAAGAATGATATATAATATGTCTGGGTCATATATTAAAATAAGGCTTCAAAACGCGGTTAAACATGATGAGCAAAACCGGTAAAAATGAGCTCAGCACAGGGGCAGGAAAAGGCTCAGCAGCGAAAGGGTTAAACTAGGAATCTGTGACCAGTTTATACAGTTTTCCTAGTCATATGATGGACGCTTTGAGATCAGGGTTATTCAGAGAGGTGAAAACCAGGAGAATGACTGGAGAAGTGAAAATTCTAGGTCAAAATAGCCGATTTGGAAAGTGAGATAAATGGGAGAATTTTTCTGGTTTGGCTCTTTTGACCTACAATTTTCACTTCTCCAGTCATTCTCCTGGTTTTCACCTCTCTCTGAATAACCCTGTTAGTCTTAATTTGATTTTTTTTTTTACTTTTTCCCAGAAAAGGAACTTTTTTTAAACATGCATAAACCTTTGGGGAAATACAGAGTTTTTGGTTTATTTTGGTTTTATTTTGCCACGTTAGTAAACTAAAGCTCTAGCATTAAATAATATGTTAAGTCAACTGTATCATTATTTAAATTTACTTGATTGTACACAAGCCTTTTTAAACTAGACTTCCACTTCACAAAGCACAACTTACCTTTATCTTTCATTATTTTACCTCAGACATTGCAATCTGTTTCTAAAAATGTACCTCAAACATAAGAAAAACTAAAATACACCAACCCAAACGTAAAAGTCAAAGGGATTCCCCTACACCTGTACTTGCCTTTTTTGCACTGAAAGAGGCCCCATGGTTTTCTCTTTTCTTTTTTTAGAAACCAATCATGGATACTCTGTGCTTGGACACTTACCTGAACCCCTCATTGCGTTCATTCTAGTAGGGCATGGGTGTTCTGACTATGTCCCATAAGCCACTTGAGGACGGACTCTTCAATGTGGGCCACAAACACAATCAAATATATAGTCAAGGCTCAAAATCTCTGGTACAGTAGGCAAGTTAAAATCTGGCCCTGAAATTGTGGAGGTAGCACTGCAAGAAACATCCAAGCTCAGAAATGTTTGACTGAAGGTGGAGCTTGATGATGCACTGGTGACTAGGAGTATCTACGCATGGTGAGGTGAAGCAGAAGAATTAGTAGGAAGGAAGGTAAAGGTATCTGGTGTCTGTATGATTTGGGAACATAATGAAATGGGGGCATAAAACGAACCGAGGAGCAAAATTAAATGGGAGCATAATGAAGCAGAGACTTACGTGAATAGAAGTTATCGTGAATGAAGCACCTCATGTTAAAACTGTGGACAAAAATAATTGCCATCTTTAGCACTGCGTCCAAAGTTAAATAATGAATAAAAAATAAGCAGAGATAGTGTTCTCATTAATTAAATGTTTCAATACTGTCATTATATTGCATATACGGTAAGAGTTATCCATTGTGTAGTCTGCATCCTGCACCTACATTTTCCCAATGCATCTCGACGGTGGTATCACAAATACAGGGAATGATTCCCTATCAAATGAGTTAATCTTATACAGAACATGACAGTTCCATTTAATTTGTAGTGCTACATTATTAAAGTAAGAAAAAAGCTCTAAAATGTTCGATTAATGAGTGGAATAACAATATTATGAATCCCGTCCTATACCATCCAAGCAACCAAGCACCCTTGATGTCCATCTGCTGTGTTTGCATACAGGAAATTAACACTTCCTTTACTTTGTACAGTGAGTGCTACTTTGTGAGCAGCTGGAGAATAAGTAACTGTTACAAAGTCACTCTTCTTTTGTCCAGACTGTAGAAAAATACAAAGTCTCAAAACATGGAATGCAAAATCCACTGGTCTCCACAGTGAAGAGGACAGCGCAATCCACCACCTCTTCTCGATGCAAGCAGAAGGAAACTAGGAATAAATAGTGCCAAGTGTCTTTCGCCAGCGCTGTGAAATAGTGTACATGCGATCTTGTAGAAGGCTCTCTCATCTCCATGATGTCCTATGTATTACAGGAGACACTACCAGCGGCCTGTAAATTAGCAGCTCCCAATTGTCGCCCATACTTCACATCCCTTAAATCTTTTCTTAATTGTTTCCCTATAAGATTTCATCTTTATAACTACAACAGGTTTATTGGGGATTGACATATGAGTGGTGCAATTAAAAATTTACCAGCTCAGCAATAAAAAGTTTGTGCTGTTTTTTTTTAATTTACATTGTACTTTTGGAGTTGCCTAATGATTTCTCACAGCTCACATATAAGAGCGAATTCCGTTTCCCTTACTAGCACACCTACCAGTGAAGTGTTAAAGCTTTCCTGCAATCTCTGTGAAAAGTACTGTTAATCACAATCTGCATAATTCACAAGAGCATAGACAAGCTGGAGACATTCTATTCAGGACTGGGAACATGCTTTTCCCCCCTATTGCTTTGATGTGCAATGAACCTCATAAGATCATGTGAAATAAATTTCACATAACTGCAGGCAGAACAGAATTCTGCTATGTGCTTTTCGGAAGCTTGTCTCCTGGTTGGCTGCTTCACTTAGGTCTCAACTTCACGGCAGGAGTCCACTGACCCAGCTATAATAAGGATTCTGTACAGCAGAGATCGTGATTATTAGTATTTTGTTCGAGGGTAATGTAAAGTGCATATGACAACGTATACTGGAATACTGGTAGATAGTAACTGTCACGGTTTCCGGATCCCACCACGCAGCCCTTAAAGCCCAACACTCCAGAGCCAAAAAGCTACCAACAGAGTAGCCGTAGAACAATCCCTAACTGTCTGGACCTTAAAAATTGGCCAGGTATAAGTATACTAGCTAGACAGAAAGGGTTAAGCAAAGACAATGTCGTAATACAAAACCAGATCAGCAACACGGGGGTAGTCAGACAAGCCAGAGTCAGGAATACAGAGAATAGAATAGTCAAATGGAATAGCCGGGTCGATATCAGTGCAGTAGCGTAGTACAAGGAAAATAGTCTAGGGCAACGGAAGGCAGAATGGTCAGAAAACAAGCAGAGGTCAATAACAGGTTAAATCACGAGAGAATTCAGGTACAGGGAGCTCAGGTATGGATAACCACGAGCTGGCACTGCTGAGAATGAACTGTGGGTTTTTAAAGACCTTCACCAGACAGCGCCCCCCCTCTCAAGCCGCGCCTCATGCAGCCACCTCCCAGCCTGTCTCTATTTAAACCGGGTGTTGGTCAGCGAGCAGCATCAGACATGCTGCCTTCAAGCACACTGGAGAGGCTGGAAGCCCCCAACGTTACAGTACCCCCTCTCCACGGGAGGCCACCGGACGACCAACAGGACAAGTGGCAGGACAACCACCGGGGCGAGTGGCAGGATGACCACCAGGGCGAGTGGCAGGACGACCACCAGGGCGATCAGGGTGCGAGGCATGGAACGCCCTGACCAACCTAGAGGCAGACATGTTGGAAGCTGGAATCCAGGAACGGTCCTCCGGACCATAACCCACCCAATCGACCAAGTACTGCAGAGCACCCCTGAACAACCTAGAATCCAGAACTTTCCTAACCTCATACTCTGTCTCCCCATCAACTTGAACAGGTGGAGGAGGAGGAACGACCCGCGTGTACCTGTTACACAACAAAGGCTTCAGTAGGGAGGTGTGGAAGACGTTGTACAAGCGAAGATGTTTAGGAAGGGCAAGAGCATAAGCCACAGGGTTAACGCGGCGAATGATCTTGTATGGGCCTATAAACTGAGGTGCCATTTTCATAGAAGGCACCCGCAACTTCACATTCCTAGTGGACAACCAAACTCTATCCCCCACGTTATAGGAAAGAGCTTGTAACCTATGCCTTTCAGCCTTGCGTTTCTGCAACATTGCGCTCCATGTTTTCGCGAATCTGTCTCCAAATCTCTTGTAGTTGTGCGAGATGTTCATCGAGAGCCGGGATGGCCTGTTCAGCAAACTGAAGCGGTAGAGTCGGAGGGAAAAAAACATAGATGGCAGAAAAAGGAGAGTGGCCAGTAGTCTCATTAACGGCGTTATTACGTGCATACTCAGCCCAGGGCAACAACTCCGACCAATTGTCTTGTTGTTGTGTGGTAAAGCAACGTATGTACTGCTCGAGACCCTGATTTGCCCTCTCTGCTGCCTCATTGGTTTGTGGATGGTATGCCGAAGAGAAGGCCAATCGCACCCCCATCTCCGCACAGAAATCCTTCCAGAAACGAGAGACGAACTGAGCTCCTCTGTCAGAGACTATTTCAGACGGAACCCCATGTATTCGTACAATCTCTCTAGCAAAGACAACCGCCAGTTCTTTGGCAGTAGGAAGCTTAGGTAAAGGAACAAAATGAGCCATTTTGGAGAATCGGTCTACAACTGTCAGAACCACAGTATGACCCTTGGACTTCGGCAAGTCCACAATAAAATCCATAGATAGACGAGACCAAGGCCTCTTAAGCGTAGGTAAAGGCTGCAATAGACCGACAGGCAAGGTTTTACTGGTTTTGCTTCTTGCACAGACTTGACAAGCCAAAACAAACAGATGTACGTCCTGTTGCATGGTGGGCCACCAGAACTGTCTGGAGATACTGGTAAGAGTCTTAGTAATACCAGGATGACCTGCTGGTTTAGAATCATGAAACATTTTGAGTAATACTTGTCTTTCCTTTTCAGGCACAAACAACATATCTGGAGGCTTGTTAGTTGGAGCCCCCATTTGAGCTGCTTGGAGGCATTCCAGGAAAGGTGAGGAAACTGACAAGACCGTGGAAGCCACAATACGTTCAGGAGGAACTATAGGATTGTGGTCTTGTGTATTTGATTCAAACGGGTCATATTGACGAGATAAGGCATCAGCCTTTACATTGCGGTCACCTGGTCTGTAAGTCAAAACAAAATTAAATCGAGACAGTAGTAATGACCACCTGGCCTGTCTCGAGTTCAAACGTTTAGCATCCCCGATGTACGTAAGGTTCTTATGATCAGTGATTATCAACAAAGGGTCAAGAGTACCCTCCAACAAATGTCTCCACTCTGACAGGGCAGACACAATAGCAAGCAATTCTCTGTTACCGATATCATAATTGCGTTCTGCTGGTGATAATTTTCTTGAAAAGAACCCACAAGGTTGTAAAGGCTTCCCTGGAGACTCTCTTTGAGATAGGACAGCCCCAATGCCTATGTCGGAAGCATCAACCTCAAGGACAAATGGAATTCTGGGATCAGGATGCCGTAACACGGGAGCGGAAGTGAAAGCCTGCTTAAGAGCTTCGAATGCCTGTTTGGATTGTGAAGACCAGACCTGATTCTTCAGACCTTTACGTGTCATATTAACGATAGGAGAGGCTACAGTGGAATAATTCTTGATAAATCTCCTATAATAGTTGGAACACCCCAAAAACCTCTGTATGGCTTTGAGGCCTTGAGGGAGAGGCCATTCTGAGATGGCCGTGAGTTTGGAAGGATCCATCTCAAAACCTTCTGGAGTGATAATGTACCCAAGAAATTTTACAGTGGTAATGTCGAATAAACACTTCTCCAGTTTGCAATAAAGACCATTGTCTAGTAATTTTGCTAATACCTGTCTGACATGTTCATGGGTGGGTTTTCAGATCGGGAGAGTAAATCAGTATATCGTCTAGGTATACTATAACAAAGGATTGCAAAAAATCTCTGAGCACATCATTAATAAAATCTTGGAATACAGCTGGAGCATTACAAAGACCGAAAGGCAGGACCAGATATTCATAATGCCCACTCCTGGTGTTAAATGCTGTTTTCCACTAATGCCCTTTTATACGTATCAGGTTGTAAGCCCCTCTTAAATTGAGTTTAGTGTATACTGCTGATCCCCTTAACCTGTCGAACAGTTCTGATATAAGAGGGATAGGGTACACATTCTTGATGGTGATCTTGTTAAGCCCCCTATAATCAATACACAGGCGTAAATCTCCTTTTTTAGACACAAAAAAGAACCCAGCCCCTGCTGGAGAAGAGGAACGTCTGATAAAACCTCTCCCCAAATTCTCTTTTATGTACTCCTCCATGATTTGGTTCTCTTTTATGGATAGAGGATATACTTTGCCTCGAGGAGGCATGGTACCTGGATGAATATCTATGGCGCAATCATACGGTCTATGTGGAGGTAGTTTCTCTGCCTCTCTTTTATCAAATACAGCTCTGAGGTCGGCATACTGGTCAGGAACCTCTGTAGACAATGGGGGAGCTGTAGGTGTGTTCAGGGCACCAATATGTTGAATGGGTATTAAACAAGTCCCAAAACAAGTAGGACTCCAAGATAGTAGCTCTCCCTTAGCCCAATCAATAACAGGATTATGTTCCATCGACCAAGGGAAACCAAGCACAACAGGATTGGAAGGTGAACGGATAACCTGAAATATGATCTCTTTATGTAAGAGACCAGTGGTAAGAACCACTGTAACCGTATCGTGAGTAATCCTAGGGCAGGATAACGGCCTACCGTCTATGGCTTCGACGGCTAAGGGTGTCTCTCTTACAACCAGAGGGAGAGAAATGGAAGAAGCATATTCAACATCGATAAAATTACCAGCAGCCCCAGAATCAACAAAAGTGGTAGTATGCGTGGTCTTGGTCTCCCAAGCCACGGATACTGGTAACAAAAGTTTAGTGTCTTTGACAGGAGACATGCACGTCACACCCAAGGCCTGTCTCCTTAGGTGCGGTAGTTTTCCGACTTATCATGCATTCTAGGGCGAATGGGACATTGAAGTCGTAAATGTCCTTTCAAACCACAATACAGGCACAATCCCTCACGAAGACGCCTTGTTCTCTCTTCCTCTGTAAGCCTAGTATGGCTTAGTTGCATAGGCTCAGAGGGAGGAGATAACTCTCTGGGTGGTGCCTGAAAGACAGGAGCCAACCTTGGTAATGATCTCTTAGGTTTCTCTCTTGGAGTTCTTCTGTCCCTTATCTGATCATCCAGATCTATACAATAATCAATGAGTTCACTCAATACCTCAGGTAATTTACGAGGAGCCAATTCATGCATCAATGACTCTGATAACCCTTCCATAAAAGCCAGAACCAGAGCCTCATCAGTCCAGTTCACATCAGAAACCAACGTTTTAAATTCTATGGCATAATCAGACACAGTCCTGTTCCCTTGACGTATGCGGAACAAGGATTTGCCAGCTACCTTGGCCTTTCTGGTAGGATTAAACGTATGTTTTAACTCGGCTATGAATTCTTTATAGTTCCGTACGATAGGCTTCTCTGCCTCCCATAAAGGATTCGCCCATGTCAACGCTCTGCCAGACAGATGGTTAATAATGAACCCCACTTTGGCTATGTCAGTGATAAACATTTGCGGATTTAATTTAAAATGAATATCCACATGGACCAAAAATCCCCGGCACTCCGAGGGAGTACCGTCAAACCTCATAGGAGCGGTCATGTGTACCTGGGATGTCTGAACGACAGGGGACACAGGTATAGCAGGCGGAGGTGCAACCCCAGCTGGTTCCAGGTGAGCCGTACGAGTCAGGATAGTTTGTAAGGCAAGAGCAAACTGATCCATCCTATGGTCCTGCTCGTCCTGTCTGGATACAAAGTTACTCAAATGTTGTGTTAAGTCTGCGGGATCCATTTTGGCCAGATCGTAATGTCACGGTTCCCGGATCCCACCACGCAGCCCTTAAAGCCCAACACTCCACGGAGCCAAAAAGCTACCAACAGAGTAGCCGTAGAACAATCCCTAACTGTCTGGTCCTTAAAAATTGGCCAGGTATAAGTATACTAGCTAGACAGAAAGGGTTAAGCAAAGACAATGTCGTAATACAAAACCAGGTCAGCAACACGGGGGTAGTCAGACGAGCCAGAGTCAGGAATACAGAGAATAGAATAGTCAAATGGAATAGCCGGGTCGATATCAGTGCAGTAGCGTAGTACAAGGAAAATAGTCTAGGGCAACGGAAGGCAGAATGGTCAGAAAACAAGCAGAGGTCAATAACAGGTTAAATCACAAGAGAATTCAGGTACAGGGAGCTCAGGTATGGATAACCACGATCTGGCAATGCCGAGAAGGAACTGTGGGTTTTTAAAGACCTTCACCAGACAGCGCCCCCCCTCTCAAGCCGCGCCTCATGCAGCCACCTCCCAGCCTGTCTCTATTTAAACCGGGTGTTGGTCAGCGAGCAGCATCAGACATGCTGCCTTCAAGCACACTGGAGAGGCTGGAAGCCCCCAACGTTACAGTAACTAACCATTCATTTTATCTGTACTACCTATTAATATTTGCTCTATAGGTTGGCCTCTTGCATGGAAGTTGTTATTTAAATTATCAAGGACTGAGGACATGGTTTTATTAAGTACTGAAAATATTAGTAAGTACTACCCACCAATATTCCAGTAAAGTTGGCATCTTGTAAGTGGTTATAATTATTTAAATAACAGAGTTACTCTTCAGGAGGATAGGATTTACCCACTACATTCATTTTACACGCTTTGGTGACAACTCACTTTGTGTTGTTTTAAGTCAGCATTTTACAGTATGATAGGGATGCTGCCTGTAGAGTACCCACCTGTTATCATGCTCCCCCATGGAGCTCAATTGGTTGGCAAACAAAACTATTAGAGCTAGCAGTTGAGGCTTTAACCCCTTGACGACGTCTGGCATGGGTTAATGCTGGTGAGGAGTACAAGTACGTCTCCCTGACAGGTGCCGTGCGAGCTGCAGATTTTTGGCCTGTCCCGCACCTGACCTGGGGTGCGTATCATTGGCTGCAGGTGGATGGTTTAAGCACTGTTCAGGCCATCTCTAAGCAGTCAATTGCGAGCGGTGGTGGCTGCGGGGAGGGGCCTAGGCAGCCCATTGAAGACAGCGGGGCGTACCTGTATGCCATGCGTCTTCAAAGCCATCCTGCCGCAAGGATGCCATAGCATGTCCCACGGCGGCAAGATATTATCTGCTTCAGAAGTTGAGTGCCTGTCTTAACCCATTAATGCCAGAGAATGCACAGGTACTTCTTGCCTTCATAATACACCATGTTCTCAGATCCAGGGCTATTGGGGGGGTCTGTTCCCAATAGCCATAGTAAACAGTTTTTTCCCTTTCATATACTGAAGTTTTGTATTCTTAGAAAAAATTACTTAAGGGAAAGTGGGTAGGATTAGGGTCTTTTTTTTCAGTAACTAATAAAATCCCGTTTCTCACTTTTTGATTTCTTGTATACCGAATGTTTCATGTATACATTCTGTGACAAAATTGTGGATTACACTTGTAATTTTAAATTCACCTCACACCAGGCAATTTATTTGACTCATTAATACAAATATGTCTCTATGGTTTATTCCCTATATATGGGATTGTCCACATATTTTGGAGGTAGTGCCATATAGACATAGTCCTATTTATGATTAAAAACATTCATGTTTCCAGTCTGGTTCTCCACCAACTTTAAATGACACCATTCACCGCATCACTTGATTTGCTGAGGTACACTACAGGGAGTGAAAACATCTTATATACTACTATAAGCAGCTTATACATTAGGCTAGAATAATTTACATAAATCTTTGTATAGTAGTGACATTTGGTGGCACTATGCCTACATTATGTAGGCGGGCATTTTTTTAAATATTCTGACAGTTTTCAGAAGACTTAAAGGAACACTACTGAAAAATAAAGTGCCCTTTTTTCACCCTTAAATAATTGGGCAGAGGATACTGACAGTCTCTGCCCAATTATTTTTCAGTTTTTGTGAATTTACTTACCTATTTTCCCTCAGCACGCGCAGCTCCTCCTCTTCTGTTCAGGAACTCCCGAACCCAGAAGTCCCAGAGTCTTTTCTGCCCAATTTGTGCTCCCTGCACTACTTGAGTAGCGAAGACAAATTGTGCAATGCAACAGGACTTGACCCCACATTTTAACCACTTGGCTGCTAAGGACACGCTTAGCGTGTCCAGCCAATTGGTTTTCCTGTGTTGCAGACGCGCTGAGCGCGTCCGAGCACAGGAGGCATTGATCGGCCGGTATTTCGGCTGACCGCTGCAGCCCCCCTGTGCAGGCTGACATCTTTGATGTCAGCCCACACTTCGGGACTCCGGCGGGCAGGGATAGCGTCATTGTGCCGGGCGCCATGATGTCTATTCCAGGTACAACCCCCCCCCCCCGCGCCAGTGCGGGGAAGGTGCCTGAAGGGGAGGGGTGGGTCCTTTGGACCTCTCTCCCTCCCCATCTGTAAGGGCCAGAAAAAAAAAGGTGGGCACAGCCTGCCCTTCCAAGCAGTGGCTGCCTTTAACCCCTTGGGAGCTGGATCACGATGCCAACAGGCGCCGGATCGCGGTCCCCTCCCAGAACTGGCTGACATCTTGGATGTCGGCCAAGCTTCCGGGATCACCCAATGCCGACATCTCACATAGCGTGTTGATGTCAGTTCAGGAATTAACCCCTAGCTGACACCTATGGTGGAGATAGGGGGTTCTTTGGAACCCCCTATCTCCTGATCCGTGGGTGCTAAGGGTTAATGTTTGATATCATTGCAACGGCCAGAGCATGGCCTTTCCAATGATACCAAACATGACTATGTTAAACGTAAAGAATAAAAAATAATAATAAATAAAAAAATAAAACGTAAAATTTAAAAAATAAATAAAATGTTTTTTTGTTTTATTAATGCAGCAATTATTGTTCCCATATCAATTATAAAGTGAACAATGATGCTGCACTAACGATTTTTTCTGTGGGGGGGCGTTCGCTAAAAATCACGTAATCCCCCCCCCCAAAAAAATGTAACAAGTCCCTATTTCTAATTTTTTTATCAAGCGCACCCCATAGAAAACATAACCACAACGGCGCAGATGATAAAATGTGGGGGGGAAAAACCACTTTACACATTGTAGATTATTGGAAATTACAATTTTATTGCATTTTTGTTATATTCAGGCAGGACATGGCGTATACATATAATAATGATATATAATTTGTCTGGGTCGTATCATAAAATGTGACTTCAAATCGCGTTTAAACATGATGAGCGAAACCGGTAAAAACGAGCTCAGCGCACAGGGGTGAAATGGCTCAGCAGCGAAGGGGTTAAAATGTTTGTGGAATTTGGGAGGGAGGATACTCCACACACCTTGGCCACTTTAAAAAGCGCTACAAAAGGTCAGGATGTATAGAATATCCCCGTTAAAATGCATTTCATTCATCTGGTCTTTATGTTTGTACACAAATTACTGTAACAGACGTTGTATTGTCTGCCTCTGAAAAAAAATGTCAACACTCCAAGTTAAGGGATGCTGCAACCTGTCTGAAATCTTTCATCTGCTATGAATATTACTTTATAGGAGCACCAGTCTTCGGAGAAAACAAATGAGTTACATATCAAATATTTCCACTTGTTTACCAATAAAGGAAATGCTTGCCTGTTAATGGCTTATCAAAGAATGATTGGAGATGGTGGTGAGCAGTGCCACTATATGTTTAAACATGTACTTCAAAATATTATGTAATAATTGGCAAACAGCATTGTAGTTAAGTGGCAAGATGCACCACTAGCTGGCAGCACTTATAAGAGGTTTTACACAACTCTAGTTCTTGACAAGGGTTACACTGCGTGTTTATTAATATCTTCTTGCATGTAGACTTTGACATTTAACACAGTACAAACGGTTTTCTTTGCCCTTTGTTTTTCCACACTTGACACGTTGCTACTTTAGTAGATCAGTTTTATAATCGCACATTATGCGTCATGTCCATGATATTGTATGTGAGGTTATACATGGGTTTCTCCCTTGGGATCTAGATACCGTATAGCCAACTTTCCCTTCAGGTAGTGAAAGAATAATTTTCAGTTTAACCTTGTTTGTTGTAACTTCACACACAGACGATGGATTTATGTTAAACATGAGAAAACAAAACAATTCTCTTCAAATTACACTTCAAACCACCATATACTGGATCCTGGATTATTTTTCACAGTGATCTATATGCATTGTATGTGTACAATAATGGTTTAATTTAAATCGCCTACATTAACCCGTTAGTTACCAATACGTACACCAGTATTTGCATAGAAATGCATTCCAATTTACCCATGAAACCCCATTTACACACCTTTTAACTCTTTCGCTGCCGAGCCAGTTCACTTATATGTGCTGATCTCATTTTGCTTACGTTTAAATTATATTTGATGTCAAATGTTTGGGTTTCTTTTTTCCTTCAGTAGAATCATATTACTAGGTCGTATAATGTCAGAATCCTCAAAAATGTCAAAAAGTCTAAATTTCCATTCATAGTTCAATCATTTACTGCATGTAAAAGGTTAACAATTTACCATCAAAACCGTTACGTACGCTTAAAAATTTAGAAAATGTTACTGTATTTTTACTGCGGAAATATGCAATTTTAAACAAAATTAGTACATTTTTATCCTCTATCCTGGCGCATTGTTTCCTGAATAACATCATGGGAAAGGAGATCGGAAATTGCAGCAGCATTGTTCGCTTAGCACGTGGACAATAACACGATTTTAGAGGGGAAAAAAGTGTAGTTTTAACCATTACTCATTTTTTTATATTTTACACACCATTTGTTTTTGTTCAGAGCGATTAGAAAGGCCAGACCCTGACCTGTGAAAAGACACCACATTTGACCTTGTACATCATGGAGATACAGGGGTCATCTATAGCATTTCTCCTTGCGGCACAGCGGCAACTTATGTATTAAATGAAATAACATTATCAGGTCTATTCACTAAAAGGTGAAACTAAGAAATGACAGGAGAAAATAGCTGATTTGGAAAGGGAGATAAATGGTCAAAATAGCCAAACCAGAAAAATTCTCCCTAGAATTTTCACTTCTGCTGACTTCACCCTTTAGTGAATAGACCTGTATGTCATCGCCTCCACAGTTGCTGCCGTCATAGGAAACTAGAAGGCAATGTTCATTTTGCAATGGAAAAGTAGACAATGCAGCACCCCAAGTACAAAATTTTTTTTATTATTAAATCTATAAAAAGTTATTTTTACACAATATATGGCTGTGTATGGCATCAATGGACGGGCCAGACTCTGACCTTTCCAAAGACAACTCGCTTACCCATGTGGAATGTACATTGGCCTTCACCAACAAATCCTCTCTAGTTAAAGGGTGTAACCGACATTGTGACATGAGGCGTCAACCCCCATGCAAGTTCCCTCGCATTGGCCAAATGCACGTGGCCACTTCGGCGTGGGAGAAGCCGTCAGACGGAACGGTGGTTGTGGCTAACAGATGACATTATTTGGGGGATGTCGTTCTCAGTGAATGCAATCCCCAAAGTCTCCCCCACACATCATCTGCAGCAAAGGGGTTGATTTACATTGAGTGGTCACAGTCCCTAGAGTGGCCCATTAAGATGTCCAGAGAAATATTTCTTGTGAAGGTGTCCAGTAGGTGAATGTTACAAACGCAGTTTAAGATGTTGCCAATGTATTCCACTTAGGCACAATCAGTTGTTTTGAAAGCAGATTGGTTGTGATGAAAAATGGTAACAGTTATGTATCACAAATTACCTAGTGTGTCAAAGAAAAAAAATCTACGGAAATTCTACGGAATTATTTTCAGTGGTGTCAGCACGTTCATACTTTTGAAGGCTACAAAGCGCGCTTACCTGGGACTTATTAGATATGTGCCATACTTCTTTCAGTGAGAGGGACAGCCAAGAATGTCATGTGTCAGGTGTGTACCATTATATGCAATAATTCACCCCCCCCCCAAGTAAGAGTGGGTCATCTGCACACAGCATTGTATGTTTCCAACTGCTGCAAATGCTAGGTTTAGATTTTCATGACACAAATTGTAACTAAACTCTAGAAAAAGTGACTGTGAGAGTGGATGTGTTATGTAACACGGTCCAGCAGCTTCCTCATTCTGGAAGTCTGGCGAGAGAATATGCGTAACGCTAAAAAGAGGGGGTGGGAATAGGAGATAAAAAGAAAGGAGTCATTTTGGGGCATTTACTTCCAGTTCCAAATGAAATAAAAAATAAACCCAGACACACAGAAGGGGAAATAATGAGGTCTTTACAGCTTTTTTTTTTTTATTTAAGAGTATCCGTTTAATGAAGGACAGCTTGACTTTTCCACTTTATAGGGTTATCAAAGATTAAGAGAAAAGTTTGTATTAGGAGGCTAGGTGCTATACTCGTCCAACAGCTGATAATTGCTGAAATTAGAAGCATCTGGAAGGTAACATTTCTGTTGAAACGTGGTGCGGGTTAGGTTACTAGTTAGTTGAAAAGGACAAAAGCTGCCGGTCGCAGAAGGGGGGGGGGGGGTTTAAAGTGTGCACAGTCTTTCATCTTTTTACAAACGCAGACCGACTTGGATACTGGCGGTCTGCCATTACGAAACATAGGGGAAGAAAATAAATTTTCATTCATTTCAACTTTTGATAAATAAAACTTTAATTCCAGGTTGCAGTAAAACATTGTAACAGCATTACCGCCATACAGATCAGCATCTCCAACACAATTTGCAGAGAACATATCAAACATTTTATTTGCATTGCTTTGAATGATTTTTACAAGAGAGTGGCATGATCCAGTGGTCTGAAGGAACTTAAAATGTAAAAAATGTATATTCACAACAATACCATGCACACTTATATATACACCCAGTCAACCCTTTGAAACAATCACACAGGCAGCAACAGATTGAAAACGCAACAGCTGCGTTCTTGCATTCTAGGTTACACACACAGGCATCGCAGGTAGACTTTCAGGTAAAGGATCACCTAAAGGAATTAGGTGCACACAAACCAAAACCAAACATACTAAATACTTCATAAACTGGCTTTCAGTGACATCCTAAATCATGTTGAATGAATAAAAACCAACAAGTCATTATTGCAAGGATTACAGTGTGAGGGTTTTGCTTAAGGTACATACTCGCCACCCAGGACATACTTGAAAACGAGAGAAATCTCAATGTATCCTTCCTGGTAAAATCCTTTCTCAAAAAAAAAAAAAAAAAATTAGGTGCCAGGAGAAGAGAGTACTCTTATACTCGTGATTTGATTTCACCGACTTGGATCCAGCCTCTTTAACATCTAGACAGTCGTGCATATTTCTTTGTATACACTGCTTGGCACAGGCACATGAAACTTAATAAAACATAAATACAATAACTGTGTACATCATATTACTCAGTAGCCACTCGGTCATGGAGTACAAAGCTTAAAACCTGAAGGGAGACAAGCCCTTGGAGTAAGACAGGACCATCGTTTCCAGTTAAAAGTTGAACAAATACTATTACTCTGTAAATATATATATATATATTTCCTTAGAAATTTAAATGTTATAAATATAAACACTCTGGAAATTGCCGCACATGCTGTACAACTCTACTTGTAAATCTGAACTTTTCCAAAAGGCACAATTCTGGTTCAAATGTGCAGTGATCTTTATCAAAGGGGGAAAGAGCGAGGGTAAAGAGCGAGGAGCAAGAATAGAAGCACCAGTGATCAGGAAGCACAGAGCAATTAAAGTGCTTCATCTGCATTGTTCCGCCTGAATCCCCTTCAAGCTGGAGCAAGTGTCCATAGGATAGAGGGATGGGGTAGCTCAGTCCACAGAATCACAGATCTCTGACACTTTTTGATTGAAGTCTTCTGGCTGGTCAGCAAAGACGTAATGACCAGCACCAAGAATTGCCTAGACGTGAGAAGGAAACAAAAGGACACTTTGATCAGAAGCAGATACGTTAAATTTTTGGCTATAGGGTAGATAATCTAAAAACTAGGGATGTCCCGATCGAGGTTTTGAGCTGACCACTTGATCCCTGCGATATTCGAGATCGACCGATACAGGGTCCCTATCCAATGCTGTACAACCGCAGCCGGACTGGCAGCTATGTCATCCGAGTCAGGGGCCTCACCATTCTCTGCCGGCAGCATCTTCCCTACCTGCTTGTTGCTCATGTAGCAGGCAGGGTAGATGCTGCGAGTGAATGCAGAGGCAACTGGAGACGTGTAGCGTCTCCCCCATTTCTCCATGACTTGTGAGCAGGCAGAGAAGAGTCACTGCCGCGGGACACCGCGGGTCTCGCGGCTTGGCAGGTCCCGAACTCTGAATCTAAATCAGCTTGAAAAGTGATTTTCAAAAAAAATGCTGCAATAAAACCTAAAAGGGAGAGATTGTAGTCTGTTTAAAGTTATAGGAATCCTGAGAAAAAAATTATACTACTATTTTCATAGCTCTATGCAAGGATGTTCATCGTCTATTCTGAATTTAAAAGTCCTTTACACATGCAATCTACAAATTAATAAATCCCTTATATAAATGCTTCATGGTAGCTGCCCATCAGTATAATCCATGAAGGGATTTTTAGTAATGCTTGAAAATTTGAAATGTTTCATACTGAATCACAGGTTTTAAAAAAGGGGCATTAAATTTTTTTTTAAAGTCTTAATAAATTCATTGTTAAAAATGCTTTATTTTTACCACAATGTAATATGTACTTTATCATACCGCAGACCTCTGATCCATGCAAACTGCACTTACAGAGCTAAAGGAGGAGAAATGAGGGCGGATCTGCAAGGTTTTTCTCGAACGTGCCCTCCCTGTCCTATGGTTAGAGGGTTGAGATCACTGACCCATGTCAGCATTTTAAAGTCTTAAAAGATACTACTTTGTTTCAGTATAACTGGTTAAAATATAAAATTTGCCCCATATATAACATATTGAGAGGTGCAATGACAGCACAATCCATGAAGTGTATATTATCCTCTTTGGCAGAACCAAGTGTTTTTATGGAAAATCACTTTCCATTGCCTATAAAGTAAAAATTTACAGAAGCCTCTAATTTGCATTCCAATGTCAGGCAGACACCCCCCTCAGATGGCCAAAATGTGCCACTGGATGTACATTAAAGCTTGGGCAACATTTTTCCTTGAAGGAAAAAACTCCCCTGAACGCAAAGCTTTCAAATCAATTCCAACACAATCGTTGTTAAGTCTGATGTGCTGAAACTTTGGAGTTCCGTTCTGGAGCCCATTTGCAATATATCAAACTCCTTTGCACTGCTCCCGAATAAGACCAGATCGAGTTTACTTGATCTTGGGTTCCTGTCGGAGCATTTTAAGATAATCCTTTTTAACACCATCATGGTAGTGAAGGGATAAGTGTCAACTTTGTTTAACAGGCCCTCTTTCCCTCCCCCAATAAGCAGCACTGAAGAGTGGATTTGGAGGAGAACATCAGATCAGTTGCCTATAAGCAACAAACAGGTACTGGCACAAGCATCTTCCCAGGATACACCATACACACACAGGGCATTATGCATGTCCTCCCATAACAAAGTATGTGCTGGCTGAGAATTAGTTTTCACTAATCTTGTTTAGGAATGAACCCGCCAAAATATTTCACTTGCTACGCATTGCCCATGTGCTCCCCCCACATAGTTAAAAAGCAGTAAATATACAGCTGCAAGAAAAAGTATGTGAACCCTTTGGGATTACGTGAAGTTTTGCATGAATTGATCATAAAATGTGCTCTGATCTTCATCTAAGGCACAACAATTTGAAAAACAGTCTGCTTAAAATAATACAACACAAACATATGCTTTCATGTGTTTATTGAACATAACATGTAAACATTCACAGTTAAGGGTGGAAAAAGTATGTGAACCCCTAGCCTAATGACTTCTCCAAGAGCTAATTGGAGCCAGGAGTGAGCCAACCTTGAGTCCAATCAGTGTGATATTATTGGATGTGTTGCTGAAAGCTGTCCTGCCCTTTAAAAACACACACTAGTTTTGGGTTTACTGGTGTCAAGAAGCACTGCCTGATGTGAACCATGCCTCGCACAAAAGAGCTCTCCGAAGACCTACGATCAAGAATTGTTGACTTGCATGAAGCTGGAAAGGGTTACAAAACTATCTCCAAAAGCCTTGATGTTCATGTGTCCACGGTAAGACAGACTGTCCACAAATGGAGAAAGTTCAGCACTGTTGCTACTCTCCCTAGGCGTGGTCGTCCTGTAAAGATGACTGCGAGAGCACAGCGCAGAATGCTTAATGAGGTAAAAAAGAATCTTAGAGTGTCTGCTAAAGACTTACAGAAATCTCTGGCACATGCTAACATTTTTGTTGACACATCTACAATAAGGAAAACATTAAACAAGAATGGAGTACATGGGAGGACACCACGGAGGAAGCCATTGCTGTCCAAAAAGCATATTGTAGCACGATTGAAGTTTGCAAAAGAGCACCTGGATGTTCCCAGCACTACTGGCAAAATATTCTGTGGACAAAGGAAACCAAAATTGAGTTGTTTGGAAAAAACACAACACTATGTGTGGAGCAAAAAAAGGCACAGCACATCAAAACCTCATCTCCACTGTAAAACATGGCGGAGGGAGCATCATGGTTTGGGACTGCTTTGCTACATCAGGGCCAGGACGGATTGTGGTCATTGATGGAAAAATGAATTCCAGAGTTTATCAAGACATTTTGCAGGAAAACGTAAGACCATCTGTCCGCCAACTGAAGCTCCGCAGAGGATGGGTGATGCAACAGGACAATGACCCAAAGCATACAAGTAATTCAACAAAAGAATGGCTTCTATAAAACAAAATACACCTTCTGGAGTGGCCCAGTCAGAGTCCTGACCTCAACCCGATTGAAATGCTGTGGCATGACCTTAAGAGAGCGATTCACACCAAACATCAAGAATATTGCTACACTGAAACAGTTTTGTGAAGAGGAGTGGTCCAAAAATTACTCCAGATCGTTGTGCAGGTCTGATCTGCAACTACAGGAAACGTTTGGTTGAGGTTATTGCTGCCAAAGGAGGGTCAACCAGTTATTAAGTCCAAAGGTTCACATACTTTTTCCATCCTGCACTGTGAATGCTTACATGTTCTGTTCAATAAAAACATGAAAACATATAATGTTTATGTTGTTTTATTTTAAGCAGACTGTGTTTTTCAAATTGTTGTGACTTAGATGAAGATCAGAGCACATTTTATGACCAATTCATGCAAAACTCCACGTAATCCCAAAGAGTTCACATACTTTTTCTTGTAACTGTATCATTGCAGAGAGACTGTTTACCAATGGCCATGGTGGAGGATAGAATTCTGACCACACATTAAGATTGCAAAATAACGATGATGTACAAAATAGCTATCAGAGCAATAAAGGAATAAAAACGGCTTTGCTATATTTAGCATTAGTCTAATAAGGAGTTTATGTATGATAAAAAAGGTATTTTAATCCTTTTGCTACCAAGTAATTTACCATGCACTCACTGTCTGGACACAGGGTTCCTAGGATATATATTTTTAAAACTTGATAGCACAACTCTCTCCCACATGTCATTACAGTGCATTTTTACTGTATACATTGCACTTGACAGCAGAGGGTTCCCTTTGTGTTACCAGGATTGGCCAACAGAGGATGTTTTAAGTTTCTACTGGAGACTTAGGGGTCTATTCACAAAGCACCAAAAGTTGAATGTAATTTCACTGCTTTGCATTTCCGCGATTCCATTTCGCTGAAAATTCGGTGAAAACACTATTAAATGGTCAACGTGTTTTGCCAAAATTGGAGTCCCAGCAGCAGTTAAAAATTTAAAAAAGTCTGTAAAAAAATACAAGCAATACAGCTTTTGCAAACAATAAAAATGATATTGCATTTGTTATATTGAAACCTCTTGCATTCGCCTGTTTATTGATTAGTTTATTCAGACCACTGAAATTATCAGATTTTTAGTGTTTCAATTAGACGGGTTTAGTTTTCAATGGGACAATTCCAGTGCCAATGAATTACACAGAATTTTGCTGTCATTTTGCAAATTAACTGCTTTGTGATTAAATGAAGTGCCCCGAAATTGCACGAACAGTGAAATTCACCATTCGGTGCAATTTGGTGGCAAACGCGGAGGTTAGTGAATAACCAATTTAGTTAGTAGCGTCAGTACAGTAAATCATTGAAATGGTTTAAGTATATGAAGAAGTTGAGAGCCCATCAACATGGCCAAATTGCCACACAATGCCAAATCTGTCCACTGCAAATACAATAGTATGCACTTATAAACAGCAAAGTGTCTGAGGAGGACTTGATAACTTTATATCAAACTTTACAAAATTTAGTACAAAGACTGCGGTAGAATAATTCATACATTTGGGAGGCAGAGTTAAAATTCTGAGTCTTTTGACAGGATTTGTCAAGCCCTGGTTTAGATACTTACAACGGTGTCCACAATGGAATTTGGCCTCACTAAATGAAGGTTTTTTCCAGAGCTGCCATCTATACAAGACCGTGCACCGTAGATCACAGTGATAGGAATGTCTGGATGCAGTTTGTCAATTCGCTGCAGCATTGGTCTTCGTGCCCAGCCATATGAAACGGTCATATTCTTAAACGCTGTCTCCCCGCTACAACGAGAACATGTCTTCAGACAAAGCTCTTTAATAGCTCGATTCACATTTTATTGGACTATATATAAGCTTACCTCGGTGCCTGGGCATTACAGTGGTAAATATATTCTGTTACAGTATCATCATCATACAGAGAGGAATACTTTTTCTTGAAATCAGGCCTCAGACGCTGGACCAAACCTGGCCCTAATATGAACATAGTTTAAAAAAAAAAAAAAAAAACGACTTTAAAATTTAGTTTATATTTTTCCATTTTTAAAAAAAATAGCCATATCTATTTAGCTGTATGCACTCATGCAGGTATGTAAAAGTTAGGGATTACTTCCTTAATGCACTTTTGTAAACGATGGGGTGAAAACAGTCACTGCTGAAACATTATCAAGCCAAGTTCACACGTGGCGCAATAAACCTTGACAGTATACAAGAAGTGGCTATATTAAAAGAATACTCTAAAGAGGGCAGAAACCGAGAGAATAAACATAAGCACCTCTGACCCCCTCCCCCCCATTACATTTTTAAACCCATCTGTGACGGAACGGCCGCCACAGGATTTATTTAGTTTAATTTCATTCATTTTGTTATATTTCGTTTACCCTTTATTTATAGGAACTAATTTCCTTTGTTAGATTTAGTGTAAAACTGTTGCTAGACTTCTAATTAATCATGTTTTTCCCCTGCACCCATCCTGCTAGTTTATGCTCAGATATATTGTGTGGTTTTAAATGTATTGTCAATCGCTCATTTTTAGTTTTAAATAGACTTCTATTTCTTTAGTTAAATGTGGTTTTTAAAAACACTACCCGCCACTAGAGTCAAATGTTTCCTTCATATAGAATGTACAATAGGTTTGTGTAACTTGTGGATTATGCAAAAGTGCTTTCTCTGTAGATATCTGTTATCTGTTTACCTATTCTGAAAGGCTGGGAGTCACATTGTCTCAGCCACCCACTATCTGATTCCCTTTACAATGGGTTATGTAAATCACTGTATGTGGTCACTGTGAGGTGAAGACTTCATCTGCATACAACCAGTGGACCCAAGTGAAGACTTGAGAGGACCCGAGAGAAGCCTGCAATGGTCTTGGAACCAACCAATCAGAACCTGGGCATGGCTAGCCCCTGTGCAGAATTCACTCCAGGGGTCTGGGGGCGGGCATGGGAGAGAACAATGGGACTGTACCAGATAAAAGGACCATGTATGTTCTGCTTTTCATTAAACATTCTGATTTACCTTCAAACCTGTACTGAGTCACGACTAGTATTTGGGGAGGGCATAATCACTGAAGAAGCAAGCTTTACGGAATCCTTCGCTTCCAGATCATCCAAGGACTGCTGCCAATCTCTATCCCCCCTTGCTAGCTCGCTACCCGGCTAAGCTCTCCAGCAAGACTCGGCGCCGCAGACGGAGCTACCCCTGCAGGGTAGCTGATCTGCTACATTCCATCCATTATTATAGATTTTTTTTTTTAAAAAAAAGAAGACACCTTTATTCCAGCACTGCGCTACCTTGGCGCTCCTCCAGTAAGCCTGTATTCCATTGGCTACAGAAAAACTCCCAGAGTCCAGATTTATGGAAAGCATAGATCTGGACAGGGCTAATTCCCTGCCGTCTGAGGAGAGGTGAGGGTACTCCGATCACTATGATCGCTCAAATTACATTGAGTGGTCACAGCGCCTAGAGTGTCACTTTAAATGCATCATGGGAAAAAAGGATCATTTGATAGCAACAAAGTCATGCCATTACATTTTTATTTAGGCCAGTGACAGTAAGTTATTAAAGGTAAACCTATGGCTACAGGGACAGGGTAATTAACACCTTATGTGATAGATAGATATATATATATATATCTATCAGAAAAAATGTTTCCAAATTTCAGAAGTTAATAATAAAGGAGCAGTGAGATATGGGGGGGGGGTGACATCAAGACACACCACACCTTGCAGTAGCATAGTGAAGAGGAGAGATTTGTAGAAGATTATCACTAATGTTATACAGAGATATGTACCTTTACCTGTGTACTAGTGGCTTCCTAGAAAATTGAATCAGTTGTACCTGTCACAAGTCCGTTTAATAAACCATAAGAGGAGGGCGACGAGCCAATCTTATGATATCAAATGGACTAACTTTGGAAGTAGATTTAATAAAGTCAATTGTCAATTAGCACGGCATAGATCAACTCAATGCCTTCCCATAATTTATACAGAAACCAATTTACATCATTGCTTTAATTGATCCTTGTTACTTCTGATAGAAGGCGTCACCGTTTCAAGTGTAACTTAAGACTTTGAGTTAGACCAGAATGTATCATTGCTGGTTACAAGTTTTCAGGTGACTCAAACCAAATAAAACATTTTATGACAAGGATTTGTACGTGCTTATGAACACCTCAAATAACCTCATGTTTCTTGCACAATCCCAAGCATTTCTGATAAGGGACACTGAACCTGTAGAGTAGGGCTGTCAAGCTCTGGCCTCCCAGACATTGATGGCCTACAATTTCCAGTATACCTTTGAATGCAATAGAATCATGGGCGTTGTATTTTGGGAACATCTGGGGACCAGAGTTTCACATTCCGCTGAAGAGGATCGTTAAGAACCAAAAAATTTTTGACAATGAAATTGTTACTCAAATTTGATTTTGTACATGCAAGTAACCTTTGGTATGAGGCATCATGAATAAAGAAAATCAATTAACACCCTATCCTGCATTCTGGTTGTTAAGGGAAACCATGAACGTTCATGAGAGTGTTTAAGCATGCACAACACGGCAATAGAAACTCACCAAAAGGTCCTGCTATGCGTAATCCTGCTAAAGGGTTAAATGGACTCAGCATGGCTCCAAGTGCTTTAATCCAGATAGGAATTTGTCTTTCCTCATCAGGATTGTCTGGCCTGTCTGTAAATCCCCAGGGTTCTACTAATATAAGGCTCTTTACCCTGTTGTAAAAAAGAAATCCTTTAATGGTCATCAGTTTATAAATTACAGAGCTTGTATTCCTGCTGCATTGACCCAACACCAGCACCATTAATGGGTATTGGAAAAATAAAACATACAATTTATTTTACATTTAAAATGTGACAATCCAGACATTTCATAAAAGGAATGATCCCAACTCTAACACTATCCTAGAAGATTCTGAAAGAACACAAATTGTCGAGTAACTGATCATGAAAAATTACTTTCTGTGCTGAAGTGAATACCATATCAGACTGCCAGCAACCGCATGCCCCGATCTACAAAACTAGGAATGCCCCGATCGTGGTTTTCTGACCCCTGATCCGTGCGAAATTCAGGATTAGCTGATACCGAGTCCAGATCCTGCATGCTCCCCGGCTGTATCCAAGTTGAAGTAGTGAAAGGAAATTCCAGAGTCTCTGCATTGACTCACGGCATCTTTCCTGTGTCCTCCATGACCCACGACCAGGCAGGGAAGACGTCACAAGTAAATGCAGATGGGGATCGTGTCTGCTTGAAAAAGCAGATCCCTGAAAAAAACAAAGGGATTGGGACCTGCTCTCGATCCTAGGGACATCCCCATCTATACTCTTTATACTGTAGATCTCTTTAAAAAAATAAAAAAACAGTCTATACCACACACACAAAGACAATCTCCTATAATAAAAAATTGTAAGTACACATTTTCCAAATAGAAATTGTTCCTTGTTTACACATTCTTCTATTACTTATATATTTACTCATATTTTTTTACGTAGAAATAAAATGACGTGTACAACAGTAGTAATAAATATGTACATTAACCCACAGAGTAACAACAAAACATACCAGAGATCACTACTTACCGAGAAGGGTATTTCAAGGAGTAAGCTGATGCCAAATAAGCCCCAAGATTATGTCCAAGCAAAATCATCTGTTCCAAATCTAAAGCACACCTCCAGTCCTCTATAGACATAATGAACTGTGCCTCGACTCGTTCCGCATTCTCATCAAACGGAGGTCTACTACTTCGTCCAAATCCTAACATATCAATTGCATACACCGATCTGTCCTTGCAAAGGGCATCAAAATTTAGAGCCCACAGTCCTACCCCGCCACCAAAACCATGCAGCAAAACAATGGGAGTCTTATTTGATGTTGTGTGCACAAACGACAAGGTCCATATCCTGTTTCCATCAGAGATCAAGAGAAGTTCCTTACTGTACGGACTTTTGATACCTGCATAAAAAACAGGGAAATTAATTAGTAACAGATTATATGCAGTTAACCTAAAGGAACCATGACGCCAGATGAAGATATGTATCAAAATATTAGTAATGAATGTGTAAAAACCTTGTCAAATGGTCTCTAATAATTACACTTCCTTCATAGTCAGATGTGAAAGAACTACAGCTCTCAGGCAGGGCACCATGGGAGTTGAAGCGCTACAGAACATGGGGGGGGGTCTACTTTTTATTTCATTAAGGCTAGGGTCAGACGAAAGCATTTTTCCCCGCGAACGTGAAAAAGTGCGTCCGAACGCATTGACGTATTTTTTTCACGGAATGTGCAAAAACGGTCAGACGACGCGCATTTTCGGGCGTGATTTTGTATGGATCGTCAATAAAACTCTTTTTGCGTCTGGACGTTATGTAGGCCGGACATTAGCAGTGTCTGACGTCTCCTAATCACGCAAACACGCCTGTTAGATTTTAATTTCCTGTAAATATAATAAATATTTAGTCTTAAAAAGCTGGTTCTTATAAAATGGGCTGTGAAATTCCCCCCCTCCATTTTTGTTAGTGTCAATACTGCATAGACCGTTGTTCCTTCTATAGGATATGAGCTGTGGCCGATTTCCTGTTATGTTCAGTGCAGGAAAATGTGCGCAGAAGTGGGAAGATGGGAAAAGGGTCTCTTGTGAACCATATATGGTAGTAAGTTAACTGAGTGGCTAAACTTTGATGTTGTAATGTATCTGTACACTGATAGGCTATAAATTCTGTGTATTTTAATAAATAGATCTGGCTTAACGAGGAAAGCTAGACTTCTGAGAAAGACCAATACAGTTTTGTGATTGATTCTATTTGGGGGTCTCCGCCATGGCGTAGCGCAGCTCTTACTTGGAAAAGGTTTATGGTAATTATAATGAAAAATAGAATTTTTCAGTTGTTGTCTGAAGTGGGATTTGCCATTCAGATGTATCCTTATATTTAAGTGTATCTTTACATTTGAATGTATCCTTACATTTGCTTGTTCAGATTTTGCGAACTTGCTTCCAGGCTTGGTTTTTGTTTATTTTCCTTGAAGTTAAAGCTATGGTTCAGAGCTTGTTGATTTTTTATTTTTTTTTTGGTGCAAGGTTGGACTCTTTGTCTTGGTTTTTGTCATTTTATGTATTGTAGTAAAGGAAAATCGTTTGAGGACCTCACGTGTGTTTGAACTCGCCCGGTGTGCTGAGTATTTGTATATGCTGGAAATTGAACTCATAAAAAAAGGAACGAGATGTTTCTAGTTGTATTGTCTCCGTTCTGTGTCTATCTTGTACTTCAATTCTGGTGTTTCTGGGTCGTCCATATCTTGTAATTGTGAGAATTTTATTTTAACTGATTAGATTTTCTTCTTATATATCAACTGATTTAATCTCCCATTGAGAGACAGTTTTTTTTCCTCTTATTTTTTTATTTTTATTTTCTTGCGCGCTGCTGCCATTTTTTTCTTTATTTTTTTGCTGCATGTGTTTGCGCGCTGATTCTAAAGGATTTGCTAACTGTTTTTTCTTTCAGATTGCATGTTTGTTTTTGTTTTATTTTGTTTCTGGCCATTGATTGCGTCTATTTAAATGTTTGTCTTTACTAACTATTAATGTATGTGTTTATCTTTGAGGTTTTGTATTTCGTAGTTTTGATTAGGGATGCACCGATACCGATACTAGTATCGGTATCGGGGCCGATATTGCCGTTTGCACGAGTACTTGTTACTCGTGCAAACGGCCCGATACATCCCGCCGATACCGGAAGCCGGCGCTGGGCGGCTTGCCGGTATCCGCGGGGCTGGGGAAGCTGGCCGCGTGCATGAAAAGCACGCGGCCAGCGTTCCCCTCCGGCGCGCCAAATACTCACCCTTCCTGAAGTTCCGGTCTCTGGGCAGTGATGCGGTCATGTGGCCGCCGGGCGCTCCTGTGACGCGGCCTCTCGGCTGGAGGCAGCGTCACAGATGCGCCCGGCGGCCACGTGACCGCATCACTGCCCAGAGACCGGAACTTCAGGAAGGGTATTTGGCGCGCCGGAGGGGAACGCTGGCCGCGTGCTTTACATGCACGCGGCCAGCTTCCCCAGCGTTCGAGCGGGGGGTAAATCGATGAGACCTGGGGGCAAATCGATGAGACCTGGGGGGCAAATCCATGAGACCTGGGGGGCAAATCCATGAGACCTGGGGGCAAATCCATGAGACCTGGGGGCAAATCCATGAGACCTGGGGGCAAATCCATGAGACCTGGGGGGCAAATCCATGAGACCTGGGGGGCAAATCCATGAGACCTGGGGGGCCAATCCATGAGACCTGGGGGCCAATCCATGAGACCTGGGGGGCCAATCCATGAGACCTGGGGGGCCAATCCATGAGACCTGGGGGATAAATCCATGAGACCTGGGGGGCAAATCCATGTGAGCTGGGGGCAAATCCATGTGAGCTGGGGGACATCCATGTGAGCTGGGGCAAACCCATGTGAGCTGGGGGCAAACCCATGTGAGCTGGGGGCAAACCCATGAGACCTGGGGGCAAACCCATGAGACCTGGGGGCAAACCCATGAGACCTGGGGGCAAACCCATGAGACCTGGGGGCAAATCCATGAGACCTGGGGGCAAATCCATGAGACCTGGGGGCAAATCCATGAGACCTGGGGGCAAATCCATGTGAGCTGGGGCCAAATCCATGTGAGCTGGGGCAAATCCATGTGAGCTGCGGTCAATCTCATATAAATTTTTATATGAGGTCTGTTCCTATTGGAAAGCGTCACATGATATTAAATAAAAGTATCGGTACTCGGTATCGGTGAGTACTTTTAAAAAGTATCGGTACTCGTACTCGGTCTTAAAAAAGTGGTATCGGTGCATCCCTAGTTTTGATATTATGTTTTTTATATGTAATTTATGTATAGGGACTGCTTTTCGTAAACCAGGTTGCTTTGTTTCTGTGTCATTACTGCCTTGCCTCGTGTAAAAAAAAAAAAAAAAAAAAAGGGCACAGGAAATGGAGACAATAGGGCTTTACTTTTACAGTAAATTTCAAAAATGACTGCTTTTTTTATTCTTAGCTTATGTTTGAAAGATGAACATAGAAAGTCAATACTCTGACAAGGCAGGTTACACGTGAATGTTATGTTATAAGTTGATGCATGATATATAAAAAATTAGTGTATCAAGGTGATGGGCTCAATCTGCCTTAATATAAGTTATACATTTTCCCAAAAGACGCGTGGTCGGTTATTTTCCTCTGGTCTTTGAGTCCAGCACTAAGGGATTGACCACACCTTAATATAGGTTATATGTTTTGTCAAAATGGCTGACTGAGATCATTTACAGTGTTTGTAACTTGTATAATGGAATATATATGTAGGTTCATGTTTAGTTGTTTGGAATCTAAGAGGATGAAGTGATATAAAGCTGAAGGATTTGAGGGAAAGTTTAAAGGAAAGCGCCTACAGGTTTAGTAGCGCTGTACAAAGGAATTTAGGCAGATTTCAAATAAGAGAAGGTGTTTTTTTTTTGGTTTTATTTTAGTTGACTAAGGGAGATGGAAGGTTTTAGTTTGGTATCTGAGTATTGTTTGAGTGTTTTCTTTTTCTGCAGTGGTAGCCATATGTCTAGTTTTATTTTTTGCGGTCTGATGTTTTTGTCTTTTGGTGTGAAGTGCAATAGCGTATAACTGTGCCTCCATTGAATATTCTTGGAGGGAATAAAACAGGTTGTAAAATAGCTGCACAAACACCTCACGTTTGAATGTTTGTTTTTAACCAATATCCTTAATAAAGATTATTGATGTTCATTAATAATTTTTCTCTGAGAACTTTGTGCTAATTAACACGTCAAGTTTTAAACATGCCCTTCTATACTTTCTTTCCCAGTTCATGATATTTTTGTTGTGTTTTTTTTATTTGAATTGAAGTTCACATTCTTTTCCTAGTCTCCTCCATTTTATTTCTCTCATGACCACTCCTTTTCTTTGTGTCCAAAAATGTGTTGCATTTTTTTTCTCCATTTTAAAAGTATTTTAACCATATGAATTTTAAAGTTTTTGACAGGTTAATAATACATTTTTTTCCCAAGTTTTTACTTTAGGTGAAAATTACCCATGCATGCCAACTTTGCTCAAGCTAGATGGAAGATGTGATACCAATATTGATAAAGCTGTTGGAATTGAAGGAAATTTACTCAAACACATTATCATTTCACATTGCAATGTTACATCAACCGGATAATAAGGAATTATCAGACACCAGGCAATAAAACAATCTAATTATCGACAACTCATCAATAAATCATGCTATTTATAGAAGATCATTGATTTGGAAATACAACTTAAGACATGTCAGTTTTACAAAACTGTTATTTTCAACCAATAAGACAGAAGACAAAGAAAGAAGATAATGTATTTTTATATGCTGATGTCGTCTAAGTGATAATTATTTTGTGTCTTTTATTATTTTATATTTTATTATTTTGTTGTTTAGTTACAATCAATATTGTTCAAAATTCCCTGACACATTTAGGATTATTGAAGATCACATCCAATTAAAATTAGAGTTCATTAATGTATTTAGGAACATATAATTTAATGCATTTGCATAAATACGTTTCATGACATATATAGTGGTAAATGGAAAGTTCTGATCTGGTAAAATTAATGCTGTTTTTATTTTTTTTTATTTTTATTTCATTTGAGGATTGGTGTGTTTTAGAAACACCAGGTTTGTTTCAAAACACCGAACAAGACTGAATAGGATAGTAATTAAATATTTTTTTTGATATTTAAAATGGGTGGAATATGCACTTCGGCTATTTCCCTTTTGAGCCAAAGTTGCGCATATATATATTTTTCTCTAACAATGAGTCAGAAGTCGTATAATTTTTTTTCCCGTGGCGTGAGGCCGATAGGCTTTGCGGGGAAATTTTAAAATTTATTATCTGTGTCTCTTCTTGTGTAAATTAACATTTTTATTGTTTTCGTGCATTTGAGAGTGACAATGAATGAATGGATGTATATGATTAGCGGGGTATACCATATTTTTTCTTTTTTATTTTCTTTATTGTTGCTAAAACCATATCACATCATCAAGAAACCTGACAGTCATAATGACTGCATATGGAACGAATCATGGACATTTTGTGTCAAGGTCAAAGGTCACAGGTAATAAGCAACCAGCGCAAAGAGACAGCTTGTTCAGGAGTCCCTATGGTGGGAGCTCTGATGACATTCAATGATTATGCGTCTCAAGCTGGGATGTTGAAAAAAAAGACCACACCCTGATCTCGCACTGTGGACTATGGTATTAGATTATGGAATATTATTTTTTATTTAATCCCCTAGAAAAGTGTGAGAAAGGATTGGATTTATGAAAATGAGAATGTATTTCTTGAGTGTGTGTATGAAGGCAGGTGTGTATGCGTTTTGTGGAGTGAAGCTGAACATAGGAAAACACACAGATATAGATCTGACTCATGTTGATTTATTAGATAAATGAACTTTTACATTCAAGTTATTATACTTTTCTTGTTCGGTGAATTATATTTTGGGAAATTGGAATAAATCGTTATTTAATGTCTAGATTAGGTATTTTTGCCTACGCTCCAAGTGGTTCGCTGGAAGAGTGAATCTAGATAGATAAGTGTATTTTATGCTCATAAAGGGCCTCCTTGGGGAATCCCTTTTGTACATTATAAAGGTATTGAGGTATTTTAGGAGTAAATACCAGAATTTTTTTCTTCCCCTCTGAGCATCTAGAATGATCTAAAGGTCTTAGGCAAGGACACTGTAGCCCAGGTTTAATTGCCTAAGTTTGGTTTATCTTTTAGATGATCACAGGGGATATGTGATCAAAGGAAAGAATTGTTAGATTTTAATTTCCTGTAAATATAATAAATATTTAGTCTTAAAAAGCTGGTTCTTATAAAATGGGCTGTGAAATTCCCCCCCTCCATTTTTGTTAGTGTCAATACTGCATAGACCGTTGTTCCTTCTATAGGATATGAGCTGTGGCCGATTTCCTGTTATGTTCAGTGCAGGAAAATGTGCGCAGAAGCGGGAAGATGGGAAAAGGGTCTCTTGTGAACCATATATGGTAGTAAGTTAACTGAGTGGCTAAACTTTGATGTTGTAATGTATCTGTACACTGATAGGCTATAAATTCTGTGTATTTTAATAAATAGATCTGGCTTAACGAGGAAAGCTAGACTTCTGAGAAAGACCAATACAGTTTTGTGATTGATTCTTTTTGGGGGTCTCCGCCATGGCGTAGCGCAGCTCCTACTTTGGTTTTGATATATAAGAAGAAACTTGGAAAAGGTTTATGGTAATTATAATGAAAAATAGAATTTTTCAACGCCGCTATGCCGCAGCTGCGCACTCAGTACGTCAGTACTAGCGGTTCAGCGTTCAGAAAAATGCGTTCAAATTCCACTTGCGTTGCACTGCTGGACTTTTGTGCGGCCGTACATCGTATATTGGCCGTCATTGCTCGTCATCTGCTGCTAGTGCGGCCGTAATTATGTGCGCCAGAATGCACGTTAAAAGTGCGCTGGTCTGACCCCAGCCTAAAAGGGATATGCATGTCAAGAAATGTATTTCTTTAAATAGACATTTCAACACTTATTCTAGTTAGTCTATAACTATTAGGGCTGCAACTAACGATTATTCTCATAATTGCTTAATCGATTCATCGGATAAAGTATTCTTAAAAAAACAAAAAGGAACATTATGTAAAAAAAAATTTAAAGAAGAAATCAACTCCTGCTTCCCCCTTTTTCATAAACAATTTGAGTAGTGTACATAACTTACGTACATACGCAAATTGCATACTTTTCAAACACAAGGTGCACGACCACCTGGTCACAGCAATGGATTGATGCTACGTGCGGGGCTTAAGTCCATGTCTGCTTTCTCCCCAAACGAATGCAGCTACGAGAGCTCAGATAGACATGGTGAGGTCCGTATGAAAGTGGGATGAGAAGGGGGTACTCCACACAGCATGACCACTTTAATAAGCTAAAGTGGTCAGGGTGCATAGAGTGTCCCTTTTAAAATCGTTTCATGAACAAACTGAGCTGGAGGGGGTCTGTAGGTGGAAGGGAGCGAGTTTGGGCAAGGGACTTGACCCGAGTCTAAGAGGGAGTGGCTTTGGGCAAAAGACTGGACCTGAGTGTGGATCAGAGTTTGTGGGAAGGAACCGGACCAAAGAGATGGAATGGAAACTCCAGATCAAAGAGGGGGAGGCAGGGAGGGTGGGGTAGTGGCACAGGACTCCAGCTTCAAGTAAGGATAAAACACCAGCGGTACAGCACCCATACCCAGTGGCAGTATCCCAGGGTTTGTGTTATAGCGCTGCTAGAGTTGTAAACTGAATAAAAACAAACTGGTTATGTCTGACATAAACCTAGAACTAAATCATACCGAGTAAAGCAGCAGCACATCTTCAATCAACTCCGAAGCAGAGTCTGAGGTTCTAACATTTAACGCAGTCTGACAGTGTGTGTTGTACACAAATCGATTAAATCGACACCGATTAATCAATAATGAGAATAGTTGACAACTATTTATTAAATCGATTAGTTGTTTCAACCCGAATACGTAGAAAAAGTGGTAAAATATTTTCTTGCTTTGTCATTTCATCCTCTGGCCATGCCCCTCAGGGGTGTTTCTTCAGCTCCCACTACCTGTATATTCCCTGCCTCCTCCCCACCCATTAAAGCTTCACATGAACTAGCACAAGCTGTGCATGCTCAGGACCTCAAACTGGGGAAACTGAGGAACTGAAAATTAGCATGTCTGCAACGGTGAATGCAAGACTCAGTCACCCGCTCACTTGTGCCCTTCCATGGCTTACATACCTACAGGTCTATTCCAAGAAAGGTGAAATTCAGGAGAATTGGAAGAAGAGAACAATCTAGACCAAATAGCCGATTTGGAAAGTGAGATAAATGGGAGAATTTTTCTAGTTTGGCTACTTTGACCTAGAATTTTCACTTCTGAGTTTCACCTTTTGAATACAGCTGTTAATGTCTCAAACTCCCTCACTCACACTCTTTCTTGTGCTGTCTTTCGTGCGTGCTCTCACTGCACTTTTTCTTATGCTTTCTCTTTTTACCATTTCTTGCCTTCTCTGCTTTTTCTTGCTGTCTCCCTCTCGATTTCTTCCCGTCTCTGCAGTAGCTGGGAGTGAAAGAGTTACAGATTGGAATGGCACTCAGCCCCGCCCTCCCCTCAGCTCAGCGGGCAGGAGGGAGGAGGATCAACTCCATTGCACATGCTCAGTGCATTTTTTTAATCTATACCTAGGTATGCATACTGATTTATTAGCTCAAAGTGCCTCCTGGGGTGGGCATGAAAAATGCCAAGAAAGAAAAGCAGGTAAAGATCATATCTGCTTGTTTTTTATGCCTGCTGAAGGAGACTACTGACCCATTCAAAAGCAATTGCACATTTTTAAAAGCACACTAGCAAAGCATGCATGTCCCTTTAAAGGGAAACTCTAGGTCCATTAACATATTTGGCTTACGAAAACTGTACAAGACTGTGAGATACGAGGAAGCAAATACAACAGTGTGGTAAGGATCACAATTCAGTTTTTAAAAACCTTGAGGTCTGAAATTTACAATCCAGCTGAAACATTTTTTTACCCTATATGCCACTTGTTAAAGGATACTGTATTAAAGAATAGAGTTCCTTTTATAGCCTTAAATAATTAGGCAGATGCTGCCGATTGTCTCTGCCCAATTACTATTTTAGGGGAATTTACTCACCTTTTGTCCCTTTGGCACACATAGCTCCTCTTCTACAGCTCAGACTCCAGTAGTCCCCAAAGCTTTATTATGCAACTTGCGTAGGAACCGCAAACTGTGCAGCACTATGGGACTTGCACAATTTACATAAACATGTTCCATAGTGACTGCGCAGAGCAATGGATCGGAGCTGCACAAACATGCAAAGAGTCGATCCATTGCAGCGTGACAATGAAATCGCAGGCGGTCTTAAAGAAGGCGACATCAGCATGCTCTGTGCATGCTGACACCATTAGTGACCAGCAGCCAGGAAATTCAAAAATCCCGGCTGCTAGCGACGCTGAGTGGGATGGAGGAAATTCCCTTCACCTAACTTTTCTGCCAGATCGGGGCACTCCTCACACCATGACCATGTTAAAACACTAATGTGGTCAGGATGAGTAGAGTGTCCCTTTTAATGAGAGACAGGTTTTGGATGATGATTACTGTAGATACTCGAGTATACCGCTAGATTTTGGTGACAAAAATGTACCTTAAAATTGGGAGGGGGGGGGTCGCGTTATATTTGAGACATCTGCATCGCGTGTAAAAAGAAAAAAAAAACTTGCTCAGGGAATCTCAAATCTCCCGGAAGTTCCGGTAGTCTCCCGGAAGTGAATGTAGGCTCCCTGACGCCCACAAACACTTCAGGAACTCCCGGATTTGGGAGGTGGGATCCATCACGGCCAGAGGGCACCCTTGGATTGAGCCAATCATTCAAGATTGACTTAAAACCGAGCATGCACCCTCGCTCTTCGCAGCATGCCGGGAGGTGTCATTTTCTGACTTTTGGCTCCAGCAGGGAGGTTCATCCATTGCGGTTGTTCACCAATAGCCAGCCCCACACTATTGTTGCCACGTCCTGACGTCACTGCAGACGCGATGCGCAATTCTCCTCACATTCTGACTAGCCTGTGTTATCGGTTCAGTATACTTTTAAAATTTTGCTCATCGCGTTAAAGTCGAGTCATGAGTATTCTCTCATTTCCATAATAAATCTCTATCCATCGTGTTATATTCAGGTCGTGCTATACTCGAGTATCTACGGTATTATGTATGTTTTTCTGAAGTATTTCTAGAGACGGATATTCTCGTAGTCTAGATTGTGAAAGAAAATCAGGGCCCTACGTCAACTGACCGGGTAATAGCAGCTCACTAACGGAAAATCCTGCATGAGCCGTTTTCAATTTGCAAAATCACTTAACATCAGGGTTTAAAAGCACTCACTCCTGAAAAACTGCTCAAGCAAGGTCACAATAGCTTGTTCTTTAATGGCTAGCTAAAAGGAACTGCTCCTATACAAAGCATAGGAGCCATTTACAGTAACCTGACACAACGTGTTTGAGTGTGTCCCCTGTAAACCTTATTGAGTGATCACTCTTTATTCCTTGACTCAAATCAACCCAGTTCCAAAATTATTTCGGGAACAGAGTAAAAAAAAACAACCCCACAAGAAAAACACGAGGTGCAAGTTAGCAGTCTCTTAATTTATCTATTGTTCACGTGGTTATTTAGTGCAAAATATAGTTACAAAACGTCCCACTGCGACACTTTTTCAGCAAATCACTGAACAAGACAGATAAAAAAACAATGCATTTTAATAAAGTGAAAATCACATATAAGGCACTTAAAATTATATATTCATAAAGATTCCCAGAAATTAGGTAAAATCCAGAAAACGAAACTTAACTAATCATTGGGATGCTAACAGACATGTCCTTGAGGTGTGTTCAGTCTTTGAGTAGACATATGCATTTTTAGCTTAGCCAGGCCTACTTGAAATTATGCCCAGCCCCGTGTACTCCAACACATAGCTAATGGGGTAGGCAATTTAACCCTTTCACAATGTCCAAGCCACAAGCAAAGATTGCAGCTGTTAGATTTGGGCCCCCGGTATCCTTTGTCCAAAAAAAACCCCCCTCCAAAATCTCTACGCTTTTTGAACTCTGACATGAAGCCAGAATTGGAAAACAGCACGCCTGACCTCATCTGATGAGGGACAAATTTATAATAATAATAATTTAAAAAAAAAAAAAATTGTATAAAATTACCTTAAGGCCATGTGAATACAAGATTAGAATCTGGTGCCATCACCAAGATAACTCATTACAGGCAAACATTCCAAAATCTGAAACCCAAGACACTTCTGATCCCAAGCATTTTAGAGGAGGGATCCGTAGCCTGCAGAAAATTGTTAAACCTGGAACACCTTTTTGGCATAGAAAAAGATTAGCATAAATGAAATTTGGTTTGTTTTATTCATTTAACTGCATGGTCGGTCATACCACAGGGTATTGAAGGCAGAAAGAAATTGTATTTTGCAAATAATTCAAGTATGGGCTACTTTTTGCATTTAAATGATATTTTCTGTGAGGTGTAAGTAAGTCCTATGGATACAGTCTATAGGCGGGGAAAACTACTGCTTGCCACGCTTCACCTCTAAAAAAACTGCATAATCAGAGGTCACAATGTCTAGACTTTAGAGAAAGTATTCTAGAAGAGTTTGGTTTCTGTGATTTAAAGAGCTGCTGGAATCCATGTGCATAGGCTTTATGGAACAAGATTAAAGCATGTCAACAGCTCCATAAATCACATGCAAGCATAGCCTGGACAATAAGCAGTCTTTAACCCCTTAGTGACCGGGCGGTTTTACACAAATCCGTCCTTTAGTGACCGCTGCTGTTTTTACGTTTCTGCGCTGTTCATGTTTAGGTCAAATTTTCCTCTTACTCGTTTATTCAACCCACACATATTATACACCGTTTTTTTCCGCCATTAAATGGACTTTCTAAGAATAACAAAAATGGTAAAAACACACTTTTTCGTCATTTAATCCCAAAATCTACAACCACCAAAAAAGACCCCGGCTAAATAGTTTCAAAATTTTGTCCCGAGACAAGAAATACCTAATTTTTACATGTTTTTGCTTTTTAACCCCTTCACTGCTGAGCCAGTTCACCTATGTGCGCTGCGCTCATTCTGACCATTTTGTCAGAATTATTTTTAGATGACAGCCTAGGTCCTATTTAACTAACCCCCCCCCCCCCAAAGAAAAATATTTTTTTTATTTTTAATAATTTTTTTTAAAACTTTATAACCAAACCTGGTCATGTTTGGTATCATTGGAAAGGCCATGATCATGTGGCAATGACAAATTAATTTTTTCAGTTTTAGCGAAAATTTTATATTTTCCTAAGAAATACAATAACAGGTTCCCATTTCTAATTTGTTAACAAGAGTGCCCCATAGAATATATAACCGCAAAGGCTTGGATGATAAAATGTGAGAAAAAATATTTTACACGCTATAAATGATTGCAATCTGAATGGAAATTCAAATTTTTTTGTTATAGCATTATGACAGGACATGAGGTATACACATAATGATATATTATGAATACATTGAGTCTGCCGAAAATAAGGATATATAATTTGTCTGGGTCCTACAATAAAAGATGATCATCACAATACTGTCAAAATGAGCTCAGCACACAGGGGTGAAATGGCTCAGCAGTGAAGAGGTTAAAGGAAACAGCCAGTGGAGAGATGGTCAAAGGAATGAGGAGCGAGTGGTCTGGGATGTGAGGTAGATAAGTCTAGCAGAGGCATTCATTACAGACTGTAGAGCAGTGTATCCCAAACCTGTCCTCGGGACCCTCAAACAGGCACGATTTTGCAGATCACCTTGGGGAAATGCAGACTGAATCCTGCAATCACTAAGCAGCAAATCATATCACCTGTGCTGAGCTTCAGATATCTTGCAAACCTGAGGAGGCGGAGGGTCCTGAGGACAGGTTTGGGAAACTACTGTAGAGGGATAATCTGGGATTGCTCAAGAGCAATGGAGGAGAGGGTTACAAGAGCTTGAATTAGCATATTAGAGTCCTGGTAAGTGGTCGTGTGAGTTACTCGATGAATACAGGAGACTTCTAAATAAGACATGTCATTTTGTAACTAATATTCCTTTAAAGTTCCACCCAGTGTTTCAATAGTTCAGCATATCATTCCTCCTGAGCCCAAGCCTGACTTACACTGTAGCATCTTTTCTTCTGCCTCTACGAGATGCGATAGAGATGTGGGACACCAAGCTGGAATCCAATTGGGCAACCATCCTGACCTGTAAGGAAAGAAGACATCAAGTGAAACATTGAATCAAGCCTCACAACACGAAAAACTGTTGATTACAAAAAGGTCAAAAGTCACACATTTTAGCATTAGACCAGAAACAATGAGAGCTGGAAGGGAAGAGGTTAAAAGCCAGACTCTTTAAAGGGGGGGGGGGGCATACAATTAGTACTGTAAAACCCCTCTGTACATGGTGCAAGGAAAGTATCCCTGCTTTCTTACAATTCAAAACGTTTCCAATCTTTTCAAGTCATGGAGTCAAAGCCAAGCTCAAAGTTCTACGCTGATTCTAAAGCCTGTCATCCACAACAATGGGAATTTAAGTTTCCTGGATCCCACAAATGACTATTCCAGTACTCAATCTCATATGCAAGCAAATTTAGGAATACATTCCCCCCCCCCCAGATATGAGGGTATATTCGTTAAACAGATTTCTAGTTTTCGATATTTCTCAAATACCTGAGAATGCATTTGAGTGGCAACACACAGATTCTGTAAATAGAATAAGAGTTGTAGGGAAAGTGTAAAGGACTTTATTATTGTAGCAATTTCACACTGGCTTGGGATAAACATTTAGCCTACAGCTGGGCTTCTAGAATTGCAATGCTTGCCCAAAAACATCTGATTTATTCTACGAGAAGGAGAAGATGACATTTTGACCGGTGCCTTAACTTTCCTTACCAGCTAGTGCATTTGATGGGATAGTCTAGTCCCTAAATGCAACCTTGTAAATCGGTACCAGCCTTTCTATAGCTCAATATGTCATTCTTCCTATGTGCACCCCACAAATGTATACACACGTGAAGCAGTAAATAGGATGGAGGGGGGGGGGGTCACAGAAATATTGATCATGATTTCAGGGCAAGCAGTCGCTTCTGCACCACCGCACATCACTGGAGGTAAACACAAAAGTGCTTTACTGAACTTGGCAAAATCATATTTGTCATGGTCCCAAATATTTTTTTTTCTTAATTTGTGGATCAAGTTAATGAACCTTGGAGATATCCCGGACAAAGAGCTATCTGTACAAAGTTGAAATCCTAGGGCTTCTCTCAAAGAACTTTCACAGAATGAACTTACCAAGAAGTCTGTATTTTATCAACACACAGTTATTTGCTCCTGATAAACACGCATCACCCCACCCTCCCCACTGGGTTATATAGATCCTACAGCAAAACAAAGTTCAATTGGCAGGGCTTTGAAAAGCAGATTTCGAAGAATTAGATAATCAGTGCAAAAGATTTCACTGTCATTTACGCCATGTCAACATTCACTGGGTTAAGGGGTAATCGTTGAGATCAGGCAAGGAAATGCAAACCGTGGACCAATAGGGAGGGGGGAATCTGTTTGTCACTAACCACTACTGTGGCAACGGAGTTTACTGTATTGCCGACAAAAGTAAAAATCTCCATTAATGCAACTAGGGTGAAATTCAGGTTATCCAGAAGCTAAAATCAACACAGAGATAAATGCAAACACAATGGCAAATACTGAACAGCAAGATCGTCATCCTATAAAACAAGTCTATGGCTTTTCTCTTATTCCATTCTTGTTTGCAAAACCAGGGAATATATTTTGGGGATTTGAACTCCGATAGAATAAAACTGAAAGCAATGGAAAAACAAAATCCAATGAATCTATGCTAAATAATCTGTGCACAAACTACTGTGGAAACACCATCGAAAACGATGCTAGACCAGGGGCCATATTCCAACGGAGGCATTAAAAGTGAGACGCAAATGGAAAATGTGTACGAGAGTCATTTTCCATCTCACTCTTAAATGTATTCCAACAGAGCCGCTTTGTTGCTAGACTTGCAATACTTGGAAGGTTTTGAGGATTACAGCAGCAGCGCGCTATTGTCAGCCTCATTAATCAAGACTCCATGACCTGGAAAATACGTCAGAAAACAGCCGAAAATCTGTCATCTAGAACTGGGCCTGGAGGTTGGGCGAGCCGGTTACCGGGGGGCTCACACACACACACACGTGGTGACCCTATCCCGGGCCTCACCCCTTGGCATGCTCGTTCTCGTCGTCCAGCTCCGTTCTGGCTTGCCGCAGACGCGCGGTCCTCCGCCATCAGAGAGCTGGAGAGGGAGACAGAGCAGACTGACAGAGAGCACACATGCTGCAACACGCCACGCAGCAGCAAGGTGTGTGATAAAGACCACTGCAGGACGGACAGGCCGCTTTATATACACAACCAGAAGCTGTGGGCCAAGAGGAAGGTGAAATATACCCCCCCCCCCCAAGCATCTCTATTCAGGAGGGACAGTCCCTAGTCTCTGTGCCTCCTAAGGCTGTCAGACGAGCGTCTTTGGAGAGCGGAAGGAACGTCTGTGATAGTGGACATTCCTTCCACTCGATGCCCCTCTGGCCACCTCACTGAGCGCACTCCATGCGCTCAGCAAAGCGCGATCCTCCTATGGAGAATCACGCTTTGCAGCTCCGTCAACGTTACTGGAGAGGCTTCAATAACGGACGCTTGTCGCGCTCGCATTTCGTGTGACCGGCCCCGTTGTAGCATCACAACGCTGCGACGGACGCCGGTAAGCACGTCAGTACAGGTGCACATAGCACGCTCCTAACACCAGCCTAAACTGAAAATGCAGGTCCCAAATTTTCATTTTGATGCATCACTACTTGCAATGATTTAATTCTAGGATTAGGTGAGTCATAACCAGTTTGTTTTTATTTTGTTTACAACAGTAGCAAAACTATGAACAGACCCTGGTGTAATGCCACTGGGTGGAAGTGTTTTATCCTTACTTTGTACTGGAGTCCAGTGTCACCACCCCACCCTCCCTCTGTTCTGGAGCTGCCATGCCTCCTTTTGGTCCTGTTCCTTTCCCCAAACTCTAATCTCCAGTTGTCGCCCCCCCACTCAGTTTGTTCATGAAATTATTTTAAAGGGACACTATGCAACCTGGCCACATTAGCTTATTAACCCCTTCACTGCTGGACCATTTCACTTCTGTGTGCTTAACTCCTTTTGACTGTTTTTGCACATCATGTTTAAAAACGCAATTTGAAGTCGCGTTTTATTATACGACCCAGACAAATTCTATATCTTTTTTTTTTTTTTTCGGCAGATTCATATTATTATATGTATACGTCATGTTTTGCCAGAATGCTATAACATAAAATGTAAAGGAAAAAAGTGAATTTCCAATCCTCTACAGCATGTAATATAATTTTTATTTTTTTCACATTTTATCATCCAAGCCATTGCAGTTATATATTCTAGGGGGTATACGTGTTAAAAATATTAGAATAGGCGCTATGAAGTCTTGCAACGGTTGCCCTCCGGGGAGACGGGAGCTCCTTCAGAAGATGCAACTTCCCCTGAAGAGGCTACTAAAGATGCCTCGGATGATGCACGTCCCACCACGATGAGGGACTACCGGAGCTTCAATCGCTGAAATTAAGTCGCTCTTGTCCACTGAGACGTCAAACGTGAAGGCTGAGGTGGAAGTGATACGCTTCCAGGTGGTGGCGGTACAGGCCCAAACTACAGACATTGCGAACGAGCAGGTGGTCCTCTCGTCCCAGGTGACAGCCCTACAATCCCAGGTTGATCTGCTGACAAGATCTGTGGAAACCATGGAATCTCGCCATCGTCGGCGTAATGTCCGTGGTATCCCGGAGTCGATCCCTGCTGCGGACCTGCTCGTCTATGTTAATCGTCTGGCTCGGCAAGTGTCCGAGTCCCCACCCGATGGGTCGGAAGTGTTTGGGGTGGTGTACCGTATCCGCAAAGCTGCGACAGCCCCCCAAGATGCCCCGAGGGATGTTATCGCGGTGGCCACAGATGTGGCGATTAAGACGCGACTCATGTCGGCCCCTGGGGCTAGAGCACCTGTTCGGTTTGACGGAGCCCTATTGATGATTTATCAAGACCTGCCCTTCATGACCTTGATGGCACGTCGTCGGTTCCGGGACGTGACAACCTTTCTACGGCATAAGGGGGTACGCTACCGCTGGGGGTTAGCTGGCTCCCTAGCGGTTACCCACATGAATGTACTGTACACTATATCGGATCCGGCTGAAGCCTGGCCGGTGCTTTTGGAGGCAGGTCTCGCCCCGGACCGGGCGGTTATTTCCCCGGGCTGAAAGCCGCACCATGTGAGCATCTTCTGATCCCCTACCTGGGACTATTCTCCCTGTCGGGCTGAGGAACTTCCCGCTGAGCTATTTCTCTCTCCCCCCCCCCTCCCTTTTTTTTTTTTTGGCTACTCAGGGACATCTTGGGGACGCAGCCGTGGCCTGGTGCCCGGCTTGCTCCTGAGTGCCCGGGCCAGGTGCCGTTACTCCCCCTTGGCCTCCCTGCGGCCTTAGGGACCGTCTGGGTAGTCGCCAAGGCAGGCACATTTTTGGCCTTTGCCATCTTTTTATTCCCTCCCCCCCCCCTTTCTCCTACAGCTTGATGTCCTCGGCTGTTTTTGTTTTTCCCTTTTTTTTTTTGTTGTTTCTGTTGTATACCTAATGACTTTCTCTGGCTGTTAATAGCCATTAGTTTCCGATAACCTGTTTTTTGGGATGAGACCCCCCTAATAAAAGGGATGATTTTGTTGAGCGTATTCCTTGTAAGACACGTTGAAGTCTTTATGTGTTTTTTGCAGCTGACTTTCAACTTCAGTGTGTTTTTTCCTTTCCTTTTTGTAGGAGACCTTACATTTAAGCGTGTTTTCCGAGTATGATCTTAAACTACTTTTTTGTTTCTCTTGTATAGTTTAACAGATGCCTTATTTTGGCCCTGCGAGGTCTTTCTCATTTTATGTTGACTTTTTATGTTGATGCAAACTTTCAAAATAAAGAATTTAAAAAAATAAAATAAAATATTAGAATAGGGAGCCCATTAATTGAGAAATTACGCGATTTTAGCTCAAATTGAAAAAAATCATTAGTGCAGCATCATTGTTCACATTATAACTGAAACATGGACAATAGTGCATATTAATTAATAAATATATATATATATATATGAAAAAAACGTTTTTAAGTTTGTTTTTCTTTTACTCATAACATGGTCAGGTTTGGTATCATTGGAAAGGCGATGCTCTGGCTTTTCCAGTCACACTAAATATGACTCTGTAGCCGCCACCTATCAGGAAATGGGGGGTATTTTGGACCATGCTATCTCCACAGGAAAACCCTTGGCAGTTAGGGATTAATTCCACCAAATGACGTCATGGCACCCGAATCACAAACCGGCACCTCAGGGGTTAAAGAGAGGCATCACTGGACCTTTCCAGTGATGCCTATGAAGCTTGCTCACCTCCCAATCGGTAGGGATCCAAAAGGAGCGGGGCGCCTATAACGGACGTCATCGCTCCCGTCAGTACGCTGGGAGGGGGTATAAGTCAGTCCACCACAGGACCCCGGAGAAAAGTGGTCAGGCTGTGCTTAGTGCCCACCCCCACTCATCCCGCTTTTGTACCGACATGTCTATCAGAGTGCTTACAGCAGCATTCATAAGGGGAGAAAGCAGACATGGGCTTGAGCTCCACACAGTGCATCAATCCATCACTATGAGCAGGCACTTGCGTATGTTTTGAACGAAAACTATGGAAGTTACGTGATATATGCAGTTTTCGTATGTACGTATGAAAGTTATGTACACAAAACAAAATGCTTAGAAAAAAAAAAAAAAAGGGGGGCATTTTCACAGTTCCTTTTAAGTAAACAAATTAATTTTCTTTAATTTAAAAAAAAAATTGCTAAATCGGCCAACTAAATAAACTATGAAAATAATCATTAGCTGCAGCGCTATTCCCAAAGCACTATATAATTTGCCAGAAATAATTTTCTTGTGAAAACCTCTTCACGTTTCCCTTTTTAGAAACTGAAAGCCTGACAGGGCTGTGAATTTTTGAAGATGACCTTGGGAGTGTTAGGTGGACATTTCCATGAGCCAAGGAATTTACAACCACAAACAGCCTCAAATAACTCAAGTTTAAAAAAAAAAAAAAAAAAAAAGGAACCTTCGGGTACACAGTATCCATTAACAGCTTTACTACTCTTTATATGGCAAACGTCGAAACCAGTAACGTCTCCAAGGATCCAGAAAGCTGGATAAAACTTTTATCCCATTAACAAAATCCCTGAAAGACTAACCTTTGTGACAGCCTAGATCATGACAGCGCACAGCTGATTACATAACATAGAGTCCCTGTGCGGATAACGAAGGATTCCGCTAATACAGTCACGGTCACAAAGCTGCCTAAGTTTAGGATTCGGCAGGGAGAATTTCTTCACGTGTAACTGGCATAAGACAGAAAAAAATGGAAACCTAAAAGAAACACACACACACACACACCAGCAGGGTTATTCAGAGAGGTGAAAACCTGGAGAATTGCCAGGAGAATGAACAATCTAGACCAAATAGCCAATTTGGAAAGTGGAATTTGGAAAGATAAATGGGAGAATTTTTCTGGTTTAGCTATTTTGACCTAGAATTTTCACTTCTCCAGTCATTCTCCTGGTTTTCACCCCTCTCTGAATAACCCTACAAGTCACAAGTCCGAAAGAGTCAAGGAAAGGTGTAGAAACTTTAGAGCACCAGGTCAACCTTGGCCCATAATGCTCAGGTTTCATGACATCACTGGTATTGAAGAGTCAGGGTGGAGAAGCACAAGAGTGGGAACTTACTTTGAAAGAATCAAGGGCATAAACTGCAATCTGCAAAAAAAACTACGTTTAACAACATAGCTACTACAGTTGGATAATCCCATAAAAACTAGGAATATATTTAAAAAAAGTCAATACAGACCAAATACCACATTGTAACAGGACAATATTGATCAAAGCTAGAAGGCAACGAGATATATATATATATATATATATGATAATAATAACAAAATTAAGAGTGTCCCAAAATAAAAACAAATCTAAAACTATACATTCCAAAGTAAACAGACAGCAATTCTTGGGTAAAGTCATAAAGAGCTTCTGTTGTGTACAGTAGGTCAGTTCCATTTAGATATTGTCCCATCAGCGCCAGATTATCAGCTAAAATTAGAGCAATTCTGCAACAATATGATAAACGGGGAGAGAAATGAAGACAGATGTCTGCAGATAGGTGTGTAAAGCGGCTCCACAGGTCCCGAAGTGCAGAGAACAGGTTGGATTTTGGTGGATTCGGTTATTAGAGAATACAATTTGTAAACCTACTGCTGACAAGCCTACACAAAATGTTGTAATGAGGAAGCGGAGAGAACAGAACAATTTTAATGTAAGGTAAACAGTAATTAACAATAACATAATAATGCTAACTATGCGTTGGTCAGGCTTACTATATGTGTTAGTCAACACAGAAAACTGCCTTGGGTAATAAAACAAATGACTGCAGGTACAAGGAATGGAATAGAAGTCATACGGAACACGTTTTCCTGTGTGAGGTTGCGTTTAACTTTAGTTTCTTAGCACTGAAGAAACTTACACCGGCAACTGTGATTGGAACCGGTCAAACATTGGCTGTGTTTATAAAGAAGAAAAAAATATATATACATCTACTCGTCACATGCAATCTGTTAGGTGGACAAATAAAAGAAAAGGTTTGAATGCGATTTAGGAGCCGGTGGCTACCTAATTCCTCTCTCATTGGAGAGGTTTATTTCCACGAGGTCAAAATACAAAAGAAAACGAGTTCAAAAACAAACGGTGTTAGTAACACACTTTTTTCCAACGTACATAAACATTTTAAGAGAACCCACTTTTGATTTTCAACTTCTAGCATTCATGTAAACACACAATGCAGCCACAAAACGATCTGTTTATAAATGCAAACACAACAAAACAATAAAAATAAACTAGTCTGCCTGCAGGAACATAACAATCATCCCTCTCAATAGTCAGACGAAGAGCTTAACAATGATGTTAAAGAAGGCTCTCACCCCAATCACAACTCTATAATTGCAGTCTGACACCTGTTGGGGTTATATGGTGCCAACACAATAATGATAAAACGACATATTACATTACGAGCATTTATACAGCGCCAACAGATTCTGCAGCGCTATACAATGAGGATACAGACATAGAAATACACTGGGAATATTGTAACTACATCACCAGTTAAAACCAAAAACACGTTTGTGTAATGCAATAAATAAAATATTCAAATTATAAAAAAAATGCATCAAAACCCAGGTTTTATTCTAGAAACAAAACCATCAGTAAACAGCCCTCCTGTCAGAATCCCATCTGGATAGGACTGTGGTACCCGTGCCCAGTGGTAAGGATGGTGAATCGAACACATCACAGACACAAACTGTAGTGACAGCAAGAACTTTCCATCCATGTGCTCCATGAATGTAGACGCATGACAGGGGTTGCCAGCCCGCTACATATAGGATCAATGCTCTGTTGGGCTATACATGAAAAGTTTTAAAATGTTACTCCATGTCAATGCTGGAACTTAATAGGGCACACTGGCACCTCCGGCTTTCCTTGCAGTAAAATAGGGTTTTTGCATGGAGCAGAGCAGCACTTTTCATACATGGCCCTTCCAACAGCCGTCTTGAGAAAAGTGTGGTCCTGACATCCCTAAAAGAAGAGGCAGCCTGCAGCGCAGCCATCCCAGGAGCCCCCATGGAGGAGGCAGCCTGCAGCGCAGCCATCCCAGGAGCCCCCATGGAGGAGGCAGCCTGCAGCGCAGCCATCCCAGGAGCCCCCATGGAGGAGGCAGCCTGCAGCGCAGCCATCCCAGGAGCCCCCATGGAGGAGGCAGCCTGCAGCGCAGCCATCCCAGGAGCCCCCATGGAGGAGGCAGCCTGCAGCGCAGCCATCCCAGGAGCCCCCATGGAGGAGGCAGCCTGCAGCGCAGCCATCCCAGGAGCCCCCATGGAGGAGGCAGCCTGCAGCGCAGCCATCCCAGGAGCCCCCATGGAGGAGGCAGCCTGCAGCGCAGCCATCCCAGGAGCCTCCATGGAGGAGGCAGCCTACAGCGCAGCCATCCCAGGAGCCCCCATGGAGGAGGCAGCCTGCAGCGCAGCCATCCCAGGAGCCCCCCAATGGAGGAGGCAGCCTGCAGCGCAGCCATCCCAGGAGCCCCCCAATGGAGGAGGCAGCCTGCAGCGCAGCCATCCCAGGAGCCCCCCAATGGAGGAGGCAGCCTGCAGCGCAGCCATCCCAGGAGCCCCCCAATGGAGGAGGCAGCCTGCAGCGCAGCCATCCCAGGAGCCCCCATGGAGGAGGCAGCCTGCAGCGCAGCCATCCCAGGAGCCCCCATGGAGGAGGCAGCCTGCAGCGCAGCCATCCCAGGAGCCCCCATGGAGGAGGCAGCCTGCAGCGCAGGCATCCCAGGAGCCCCCATGGAGGAGGCAGCCTGCAGCGCAGCCATCCCAGGAGCCCCCATGGAGGAGGCAGCCTGCAGCGCAGCCATCCCAGGAGCCCCCATGGAGGAGGCAGCCTGCAGCGCAGCCATCCCAGGAGCCCCCATGGAGGAGGCAGCCTGCAGCGCAGCCATCCCAGGAGCCCCCATGGAGGAGGCAGCCTGCAGCGCAGCCATCCCAGGAGCCCCCATGGAGGAGGCAGCCTGCAGCGCAGCCATCCCAGGAGCCCCCTTGGAGGAGACAGGTTGTAGAACCTCTCCTACGTGCAGGTCATGGGGCAGAGTGCGTGTGACCTGCGCGTGCACAGTCCGTTCACATGACGTGCCCGGAACGTGTAGGTGACCGCTAGCAGCCGTGGCACTCACTGTCTATCGAGCTGCCTGAGCGGGAACAACAGCAGAGACCAAGCGGCCGCGCTCAGGCACCTTATCAGTCCTCCGCCTGAAGATGTGGCCAGGCTCGTCCCGTCCGCCATGGCTCCGCTCCAGCTGTCTCGTCGTCTGGCGGCAGCGGCTGGCTGTGCTCGGATATCCCGGGGCAGGACACGCTCGCCACCGCCTGCTCAATAACACACACTCGCCGCTGTTTGTTGTTAGACGAGGAATCAGCAGCACTCCTGTTACGTCACCGCCCCTCTGGGCGGGTCTGAGTCAGTCACTTGACTGCATGATTCTTGCGCCAACTACGCCATTTTTGTTCAGGGCAAATATTAGAGAGTACTTTCATTTATATATGTATGTATATAAATAAAATACATTGCCCACATTTTTAAAGCGTTGCTGAAGTATGCTTTTTCGTATCATAGTTAATGCAGTGTATAGACTAAAATATAACAAGGTAATAACATAAACCCAAACATTACAGCTGCTGCAGTGAGCCCCGCCCAGAAGCGTGGTTCAGCCAATCAGAATATTCCCATAACATTTTATTGTAGAGCTGAGCTTACTAGTATTATTAAACTTTATTTATAACGTGACAACGCATTCTGCAGCATTGTATATGGGTATAAGTTAAAAAAGACAGGTGAAAAACATTTGACAAAATAAATACAGGAGGAATTGAGGTCCTATTGTCACAACGTACAGTCTAAGATGGGTAGGAAGGGAACAGGAGGAGAGGACTGCACTGCAGAGGACTGAATGAGGGTGACTGAATGAGGGTACCTGAAAGGCCCTGTGTGGCAGAGTTAATGGGCACAGCAAAGGCTGCTGGGGTTGTAATTCAGGCCTTTTATATCAGCTGTGAGTCGCTGAATTGCAAGTCTGGTAACCCCATTTGGGAAGCCTTGCAGGAGAGGTCATTTTGGGTAGTTGCCATGAGATTACATGGCCTCCTGTAGTGTCAAATGTGATTGTGAAGTAGATTTTATGACTGCAATGTCTCCTGCCATTTACTGCATTTACAGGACGCCATGAGTCGGGTTGAGATGATATGTTGCATTGTTGCCAACAGTTCAAATTTTCCAAGTTTGTGCTTGGAATCCTGAGGGGTTTATTGTCCCAGGTCTATAAGGAAAACTCATCTGCTGCCAGTGTCAATCCCAGGACCAAGTTCTGAGGCATTTAACCCCTAGGACAAAGACAACAAATACAAGAAGTCCCTGAAAAACTGGGACTGTTTTGTAACTGTTTTACGCTGCGGGGGCGTAGTATGCCATCCCTGCAGAGGGTGGGGACTTAACGCCAAGGGGAGTCATAGTACGCTCTGCTGGCGTCTATGGGCTGTATCCGGCCCTCCCACCAGCTGGCGCACAAGCATCATTCGCTTGCAATTGCGTGCAATTTCAGTGCTTTGTGTTTTTGTGCAATTTGCCGCATTTTAGAAATTCCATTTAGCCGAAAATACAGTCATTTAATTATTTAGTGAATGTCCACCATATTTTTCGTAAACTGGAGTCTCTGAAACAGTTATCGGACGTCTCGCTGAAAACCACTGAATCGTGCCGATAACTGCCGAATTGGCATCGGTGAATTCCACCGGACTGCAAAAAGAAAAGAAGGAAGACTCCCAGTTTCCTAATAGGAGTATATATCAATAAATGTGTCCAAACAATAAAAAAAGGTCCTTTAAAAATATAATAAAAAGGTGTGTTACAAACTAAAAAAAAACTCTTAAAGAGTAAGAAGAGCAAAAATGTTGGCTAAAAAATACAGGGCAGTATTACAATGTTGGTGCTAACTTAACCAGAGCTGTTGTAAACTTAAAACCTCCATAGGCTATAATGGCTCTGGGAAGTTTACAACAGCTCTGGTTAAGTTAGCACCAACTATGTAATATGGCCCACAGAAGGATGTTCTAGAAAATAAAAAGGGTTTTTGCAAAATATGAAAAGAATAAATGTTGGGGGCGGAGCCGAGCCGGCAACAGTGATGGTCGCTGTGTGAGGGAGCTCCCGTCTTAACCCGCCGAAAAACAACTCCAACCAGCACTTAAATCAGCCAAAACATCTCTAAATCAGGTACAATACAGCCCCTGACCATGAAGAGGGCAAATAAAACGAAAAAAAGATGCCGAAATGACCGTGGCGCCGATCTTTTCACCTCGGGCCCGGCATGAAGACACCTCCCAAAATGGCGCCGAGTCTGCCTCAGCATGTGCGGACGCCTGCAGAAAGGGGGACTCGGAAGCTTACCACGCTACCAAGGCTGACATCCTGGGTCTAAAATCCTTCATCGCCACAGAGTTGGAGAAAACATCACGCTGTCTCTCTGCTGACATCCAGGAAATAGGTGAGCGGACCGATAGACTCGAGGACAGATCTGAGCAGATTGTAACTCATTATAATGCGCTTGCAGCCCATGCTGACGCTATGGAATCCAGGGTACAATACCTAGAGGAAGCCATTGAAGATCAATCGAACCGCTCTAGGCGCAATAATATACGCCTCAGGGGCCTATCTGAGACTGTTCTGGGCGACGAACTACTTTCCACGCTCACAGGCATCGTGCATCGCCTTCTACCAGACCTCCCTCAGGTTAAACTGCTATTTGATCGTATACATCGAACACTGGGCCCTAGACATGACAAAAACGCGCCTCCGAGAGACGTGGTGGCACGATTTCATTACTATTCCACCAAGGAAGGGTTCGATCCCAGCGAGCAACCTCTCCAATAAGTGTCCTTGGCAAGACACCTAACGGTACATACTCGCCACCCAGGACATACTTGAAAACGAGAGAAATCTCAATGTATCCTTCCTGGTAAAATCCTTTCACAAAAAACAAAAAAAAAAGGAAGCCCTATTGAAAACTACCAGAGATCAGAAAGTAGATTATGATGGCTCCCCACTTTCCTTCTATCAAGACCTTTCGCCCACAACCTTGGCGCGCTGCAGGGAGTGGCGGGAGGTAACAGGGATCCTCCGTCAGCATGACATCAAGTACGCCTGGGGCTTTCCTTTCAAACTTCTGGTCACCAAACAAAACCGCACACATGCATATTCACACCTTTACCAAGCAAAGGACGTTTTACGCCTCTTCGACCTACCGGTTCCGCGGGCATTGGAGGACTTGAGGCCCCCGCCACCACTTCCTCGCCTGGATCAAGACTGGTCCTCGGCAGTGGATTGACAGGGGAATAACTTGCAAAGGTCTTTCCCTGAAGCCTTGGATGAGGCTATTATCTCAGGCATGGCATCTTTTCCTTGGATACTGGGGTCGTCGCCCCAGCTCCGGGCTCGCACCGGGACTCTGGACTGCAAGCCCAGGGTGCCATGATTCAAGTGGTAATATTCTATGTTGTCCTATATCATTACAGGATGCTGTCTCTATTTTATTTTTGCTCTTGACAGTTAATATTGCTTCTATGGTTGGAGCGCATGCTCCGTTCGGTTTTAAAAGTTTTCAAACTCGGCGGGCAGACGGTGTACCCTCTGTGCTCTTTTGGTTTCGCACCAGATGGTCGTCGGCTTCCCTCTTCCTATCACCTCCTCCCCCGCTTTACCTCCCCTCCGGTATACCCGCTCGGTTGGTACTACCCCTTACCCCCATGACTGCCCATCATGGGGTTTCCTGTCCCTTCTTTTTCTTTCTTCTTTTCTTCTGAATGATTCTCTTTTCTCCTCACAACTTCTCTTCTCTCTTTCTCCATATGTACTGTTCTACATTGCACACTGTGACTCCATACCGGGATGGCTCCGGTAAATATATTATCACTAAATGTCAAAGGCCTTAATTCGCCTCGTAAACGCCGCCTATTATTCCGAGAATTAAAATGCAAAGCAGTGGATATTGCTCTATTACAGGAAACTAGGATTCCTAAAACGGCTTCTTTTCGTTTATCGGATCCTGCCTACTCTAGAGTCTTTTTATCGTGTGCTACTCCTAAGCGTAATGGGGTAACGGTATTGATTCGAACCTCTTGTCTCATTACTATTACGGACTCCCACACAGATGACATGGGTTGATGTGTCCTAGTATCAGGTACGGGGTCTGGTCAACAGTATACATTCGCCTCGATCTATGGCCCAAATACACCAGACGCTGATTTTTGGTCCTCTACTCACTCTTTTATATCATCCCAGGCTAACGGCCATGTTGTTCTGGGGGGGATTTTAATGCGACACTGTGCCCACCAATTGACAGATCTACCTCACATAATGACCAGACTTCACATCTCCCATCACTACAAGACAAACAATTTTATAACTTCGTACATCACGCAGGCTATATTGACGTATGGAGGGTCCAACACCCCTCGGTTAAAAACTACACATATTTCTCTCCCGTCCATCACACCTATTCTAGAATAGACTGCATATTAACCTCCGCCTCATGTCTTCCCTTAGTCATCTCCTCTTCCATAGGCTCCATAACATGGTCTGACCACGCTTGGGAAGCCTTCTAAGTGAAGCCTTCAAAGTGAGCACTTAGAGATATCCTGGTGAGTGATTTTGATTTTTGTTTCAAACAGATCTTTTCTATTCATCTTAAGGTTTTAAGTTAGGTCTGGTGTGTAAATTAGGTTAGGCTGGTGACTCATTCCTCTTACTGATTAGCATACAATTGGAGTCAATTGGGTGCTATTTGCTAAGGTGGTTAAACTTGTCCACGCCTTGCTGGGGGAGGTGTTCTTAGGTGACTATATAAAGCTTGTGGAATATTAGCTTGGTCTAATTGAGCGTGGGAAGCCTGCAAAGTGAGCACTTAGAGATATCCTGGAGATACTCTGGAGGTAGTCTGAGGTTAAACAGGAGGTAGAAAACCTACAAAAAGGTAAGATTTGTTGGTTTAAATCCATTCTTTTATAATGGCAGGCTTGGTCCAGTGTAAGAGCTGTCATGCATTTGTTTTTAGATCCAATTTTTGGAGGTTTGGGGTGTGCCTGATATGTAGGCAGCTCTCTTTATTACAGCAGGAAATTGCCTGTTTGAAGTCTGAGATTTGTAAATTATCTGTTAGACAAACTCAGGCTATGGCTATGACTGTTACAAAGCCACTGCCACAGAGGCCTCCTAGGAGCGGCAGATGGACTACTGTAGGATCTGGTAGACTTAGAGTTGTGGATAGAAGGCATGTCCCACAGTCTGTGGCTCTTCTTAATTCTTTTGAGGCACTTTCAGAGTGTAGTGGTGGTGAGACGGAAGTAGGCTCAGACACCATAGTTGAGGAACCACCATCCCCTATGCCTAAGGTATGCAGGACTGCAACCAAGAACAATAAGGAAAAGGTGGGACATGATAGAATCACCCAGCAACAATTGCCTTCTATCATAAGAGGTGTTGAGCTGGAGAGTAGTGGTTTGGTGAGATGTCTTCCTGGGGCTACTGCTCGTAGAGACAAGAGACGTATTCTCAATATTGTCAAACAAGCAAAGCAGCAAGGGGAAGTGGATGTTCTAGTCCATCTAGGGACAAATGACTTGGCTAGCAATGAGGTTTCTGAGATTAAGGAAGATTTTTGTGTTCTTGGAGGTGAAATACAGCAGATTGCGTCCACTGTGTCATTCTCTGAAGTTTTGCCTGTGCATAACATTCCGGATAGGCAGATGCGCAATAGGGAATTTAATTTGTGGCTTCGGGAATGGTGTCGAGAGCAAGGATTTGGCTTTGTGTCCCATGATAGCTCTAATTGGAGCAGAAAGGAACTGTATAAAAAAGATGGTTTGCATCTTACTCATGTTCTCAGTGAGAAGTTCAAAGGTTTCGCAAAGAAATATTTAAACTAGGAGGGGGGGACAAAAGGGTAAAAAACAATCTGCCTGATTGTCCCCCAAAACTAAATCGGAGGGTGCAAGCAACATGCGGGGAAAAAAATGACAAGCTCAGAGTCGTGTCTATAAATGCTCGCAGTTTAGTCAATAAAATCAATGAACTGGAGGCAATGATGGCAGCTGAAAAAGTAGATTTAGTTGCGGTTACTGAGACATGGTTCAGTGAGAAAAATAACTGGGACATAACAATACCGGGGTACTCTTTATTTAGAAAAGACAGAGAAGGTAGGAAAGGAGGAGTGGCCCTGTATGTGAAAAACAACATAAAAACGAACCAAATAAAAGTGAGCGAGGTGAACATAGAGTCAGTTTGGGTTACGCTAACATTTGGCAATCATACAGTAGCTCGTGTAGGTGTGATCTATAGACCCCCTGGACAAGTAGAAGAGCTAGATAATCTGCCGCTTGAGGAAATAGCCAAAATGGCAATGAAGGGGGAAGTTATTATCATGGGGGACTTTAATCTTCCTGATGTGAACTGGAAAACCAAAACAGCTGGGTGCACCAGGAGTACAAATATTCTAAACTCCCTACGGGGATTATCTCTAACACAAGTAGTTGAGAAGCCGACCCGTAAAGAGGCCATATTGGATTTAATACTCACAAATGGAGGTTTGGTATCGGACGTAGTTGTAGGTGAAAATTTAGGATCTAGTGATCACCAGTCAGTATGGTTTAATATAAGAACAGGGATGGAGCCGCACCACACAAAAACAAAAGTTTTAGACTTTAAAAAAACAGATTTTTCTAAAATGAGATTTTGTGTGAAGGAGTCATTATCAGACTGGAGGAGTTTAAAGGGAGTCCAGGAGAAATGGGATTATTTAAAGGAAGCATTATTGAAGGCCACAGGCAATTGCATTCGACTTGTTAGCAAAAACAAAAAAGGGAAGAAACCACTGTGGTACTCTGCAGAAGTGGCCAAAATAGTGAAGAACAAAAAGACAGCATTCAATAATTATAAAACAACTCAGTGAAGAAGATAGGCAAACCTATAAGATTAGGCAGAAAGAGGCAAAGCAATTTATAAGGGCTTCCAAAGCACACGCAGAAGAGAAAATAGCTCAGTCAGTAAAAAAGGGGGACAAAACATTTTTTAGATACATAAACGAGAAAAGAAAAGTAAAACAAGGATTAGTTAGATTAAAAACAAAGGAAGGAAGGTATGTAGAAGAGGATAAAAGTCTCGCTGACTGCCTCAATGAATATTTTTGTTCAGTCTTTGCAGAAGAAAAGGAAGGAAAGGGACCTCAGTTAGGAGGAAACACTAACGAGACAGTTACATATCAGTTTACAGAGGAGGAGGTTCTACAGCAGCTGTCTAAAGTAAAGACAAATAAGTCAATGGGGCCTGATGGGATCCACCCTAAATTATTAAAAGAGCTCAGTGATGTAATAGCAAAACTGTTAACAGATTTATTTAACCAATCCTTGCTAACGGGAGTCGTCCCAGAAGACTGGAAATTAGCAAATGTTGTGCCCATTCACAAGAAGGGTATTAGGGAGGAATCTGGGAACTATAGGCCAGTTAGTCTTACGTCAGTAGTGGGGAAATTAATGGAAACCATGTTAAAGGAAAGGATTGTTGAACATCTAAAAACACATAGATTATAGGATCAGAAACAACATGGGTTTACCTCAGGGAGATCATGCCAAACTAATCTTATTGATTTTTTTGATTGGGTAACAAAAATAATAGACACAGGTGGTGCAGTAGACATTGCTTATTTAGATTTCAGTAAGGCTTTTGATACTGTTCCGCATAGAAGGCTTATCAATAAATTGCAATCTTTGAGCTTGGATTCCAATATTGTTGAATGGATTAGGCAGTGGCTGAGTGACAGGCAACAGAGGGTTGTGGTAAATGGAGTTTATTCGGCGCAAGGTCTTGTTACCAGTGGGGTACCTCAGGGGTCAGTACTTGGACCCATTCTATTTAATATTTTTATTAGTGATATTGCAGAAGGTATTAATGGAAAAGTATGTCTTTTTGCTGATGACACAAAGATTTGCAACAGGGTTGACGTTCCTGGAGGGATCAGCCAAATGACAAATGATTTAGGTAAACTAAAAAAATGGTCGGAGCTGTGGCAATTGAGTTTTAATGTGGATAAGTGCAAGATAATGCACCTGGGACGTAAAAACCCAAGGGCTGAATATAGAATATTTGATACAGTCCTAACCTCAACATCTGAGGAAAGGGATTTAGGGGTTATTATTTCAGAGGATCTAAGGGTAAGTAGTCAATGTAATAGAGCATCAGGAAATGCTAGCAGAATGCTTGGTTGTGTAGGGAGAGGTATTAGCAGTAGGAAAAGGGAAGTGCTCATGCCACTGTACAGAGCACTGGTGAGACCTCACTTGGAGTACTGTGTGCAGTACTGGAGACCGTATCTCCAGAAGGATATAGACATCTTAGAGAGAGTTCAGAGAAGGGCTACTAAAATGGTGTACGGCTTGAAGGAGAAAAGTTGCCAGGAAAGGCTTAATGATCTTAACATGTACAGCTTGGAAAAAAGACGAGACAGAGAAGATATGATAGAAACATTTAAATACGTAAAGGGAATCCACAAGGTAGAGGAAGGGAGTATATTTAAAAGGAAACAAAGTAGCAAAACAAGAGGACATAGTCTTAGATTAGAGGGGCAAAGGTTTAAAAGTAACATCAGAAAGCATTATTTTACTGAGAGGGTGGGGGATACATGGAACAGTCTTCCAGTTGAAGTGGTAGAGGCCAAAACAGTAATTGATTTTAAGCAAGCATGGGATAGGCATAAGGCTATCCTAAACAAAAGATAAATCCAGGTAAAGTATTCATGTAATTGGGCAGACTAGATGGGCCGAAAGGTTCTTATCTGCCAAAATTTTTCTATGTTTCTATGTCTCCCTCCGGCTGCGGCCTTTTGCTCCTGCAATGGGTCGCCGTTGGCAATTAGACCCATTCCTGCTGGACAAGCCAAGTGTGCGTGATTCTGTTAGGGAAACATTACAAGAATACTTCCACCTTAATGACATAGATGACATATCCATGCCGGCACTATTGGTTGCCCATAAACCGGTGATCCGGGGCGCACTACTAGGTTTAGCCTCCCACCTGAAAAAACAGAAATTAGCAGACATACAGGATCTTCAACGCCAACTCCGTGAGAGGGAGATGATTCATAAGACGTCCCCCTCTCCTGAGACCTACGCTACCTTATCCCAGGTCAGACAGGACTTAAATAGGTTATTCCTAGATGATGTAGGACAATCGCTTCTCTGGTCCAAGCGAAGATACTACGAAAGGTCCAACAAAATGGACACCCCCCTTGCACGACTCTTTAACCCTAGACCGCACTCACAGAACATGCCCCCCATACAAGACGGCATGGGTTCCCGGCTCTCCACCCCAAATACCATCAGAGACGCCTTCACTCAATACTTTGCATCTATTTATAATCACACCCCGACCCATTCAGCCTCAGATTCCTCTCTGATGGACGATATCAAGGATTACCTATCCAGGGCCTCGCTTCCATCTCTGAGCGAAGAACAGGCGGCCACACTGGCTTCTCCCATTACCGAAACAGAACTTGGTAATGCCCTGAGCCTAATGAAACCCCAGAAAGTACCTGGCCCTGACGGCTTCACATACCAGTACTATAAAGCCTTCCCCAAAATACTGTTCCCTTATCTGCTCCGAATGTTTAATGACCTGATGGAGGGAGGCACCCCACCCCGAGAATCCCTACTGGCGTCTATTGTCTTAATACCCAAACCAGATAAAGATCACCATCTCATTGAAAACTACAGGCCCATCTCACTAATTAATACAGATTTGAAATTATTAGCCAAAATCCTCTCCCTAAGACTAGAACCATTTTTAACCCTTCTTATCCACCCTGACCAGGTTGGCTTTATACCCACTCGACAGGCTTATGAAAACACTAGGAGGGTGGTGGACTTGGTATGGACAGCTATGGAGACACATCAGCCTTCTCTGTTTCTCTCCTTGGATGCAGAGAAGGCGTTTGACAGAGCGGAGTGGCATTCCTGTTTTCCCTCCTGCAGCATATCAAATTACCAGAATCCTTTCTAGCCGCTATTAACGCTTTATACACCTCACCCTCTGCCCAGATCTTACTGCCTGGAGCGGAACCAATCCCTTTTATGATATCTAATGGTACGAGACAGGGTTGACCCCTTTCCCCTGCCCTATTCGCCTTGTATTTGGAACCACTTCTCTAACACATTCGGATGAACCCAGGGATACGGGGACTCACAGTCCGCTCCGAATCCTTTAAGGTGTCGGCTTATGCTGACGATATCCTCTTATCCCTGTCCCACCCCTTGGAGTCTCTGCCGCAATTGTTTACAACTTTAGATGAATACGCAAGACTGTCAGGCTATAAAATCAATATCAACAAATCGGAAGCCTTCACGGTCCATGTCCCCCCCCCTCAATATGACTCTCTCTGCATTAACTTTCCTGTCCGCTTCTCCCCCCTCTTCTTTCAAATACCTAGGTGTTATGCTTACTAACGACCCTTCCACTCTATATGATGCTAACTATAAGAGGTTATGGTCACAAATAAAGAAGGACTTGGAATGTTGGGATAGGTACCAAATTTCGTGGGTAGGCCGCATTTATAGCGTCAAAATGAATATCTTGCCACGTTTATTATATTTTTTCCAAGCATTACCTATTGCACTGGACTCTGATGATATACGGGACATACAGAGGGCTATTGACTCCTTTATTTGGCAAGGAAAACGCCATCGAACTGCTCGAGCTACCCTGTACATGCCAAAGGAGGCGGGGGGCCTGGGACTGCCATGCCTGCTGTCTTATTATTATGCTGCACAACTTGCCCAGGTTGTGGCCTGGCACTCCCCTCAGACCTCCCGTCGATGGGTAGACCTGGAAAAGGGTCTCATGTACCCGGATCGTCCCCAGATGTGGATATGGCTCCCTAGAGCTCACCGCCCTTTCTTGAAAACCACATGTCCGGCCATCATTAATTCTCTCCGACTATGGGACAAATTGGCGACTAAATGCGATCTTACATCTTTCCCATCTCCGCTAACACCGATCATGCGGAATCGTGATTTCCTGCCAGGACTCATCTCCTCTTCCTTGGAGGGCTGGATGGGCTCCAACATCTCGAGAATCTGCCACCTATATCCCAAAGGACAACTATTACAATTTACGGACCTACCTCACTCTGGAGTATTACATCCCTTATCTTTACTCCAGATATGAGCTTACGCAACTCGCCCTCACATCAAAACTGCAGCACTAACCACACCATCGTCCTTTGAACGACTGTGCCTTCGAGGCTCTTACCCTAGGGGGTTAATCTCTACGATTTATCACCAGCTTACAGTCATTCTCGACTGGCGACAACTCCACTACATTCAAGCTTGGGAAAGAGACTTGGGGGAGACACTGGAGGCCGAAGAATGGGGCGATATCTGGGACGCTATGAGAAATGTCTCGGTATGCACGGTTCATCAGGAACAATTAATCAAAACTATTTTCCGATGGTACACCACTCCTGTCCAAGTTTCGCACATGTCTCCACAGACCCCTGATCTTTGCTGGAGAGGATGTGGACTCCGGGGTACTTACGCCCATATGTGGTGGTTTTGTTCTGAGGTCCAACGATTTTGGGACCAAACACACACTCTACTACAGGCAATATTATCGAGAGAAACTCCAATGGATCCATGGGCTTACTTGTTGTCCAGGCCCTTACCGGATTTGTCGCGACATGAAAACAAATTATTGGCCAAGATAACCCTTGCAGCCCGCCGCGTTCTCGCGGAACATTGGAACTGCCCGTCGATCCCTCCATTCTCAAAAATTTACTCTAAAATCAGGGATGCCCAACTGATGGATGAACTCACAGCCACTACAAACCACACACTCTCAGCCTATTATAAAACATGGACACCTTGGATAGAACAGATGGGCTCAGTTTGAAACGGATCTCCCTTTCCTTATACAGTTTTGGGGTTTTGGTTGGCTCTTCTAGCCTTATAGACCGATGATGTTAATATGGACACTGTTGCAATTATCTCTCTCACTGTATACTCTCTACCTTCTCTTTTCTCTATCTCTCCCTCTTTCTCACCTCTCTTCTCTGGGTTTGGGCGACCCCCCTCTCTCCTTCCCCCTCCTCTATCCCCTATTCTCTAAAATGTTATACCTATATTTGCTTGGATTTATGTATGACAATTATCTCTTAATAAAAATTACATTAAAAAAAAAAAAAGAATAAATGTTATTTATTGCATGGAAACCTATTTAAGCTTGTTTAACCCATTTCACCGCTGTGTGCTGAGCTCATTTTTACCGCTTTTGATCATCATGTTTAAATGCGATTTGATTGAAGCCACGTTTTATTATACAGCCCAGACATATTATATATTGTTCTTTCCGGCAGACTCCGCAGATTCATAATACATCATTATTATATGTATACGTTATACCCTGCCTGTATATTATAACAAAAAATGCAATAAAATTTGAATTTGTAATCATCTACAACGTGTAAAGTGTTTTTTTTTCACATTTTATCATGCTAGGTTGTACGTTTATACTTTCTATGGGCTGTGCCTGTTAAAAAACGTAGAAATGGGGACCGTTACATTTTTTTGGGGGGAATTAAGTGATTTTTAGCAAACGCACCCCATAGAAAAAAATCATTAGTGCAGCATCATTGTTCACATCATATTTGAAATGGGAACAATATTGCTGAATTAATAAAAACAACACACAAATAAAAAAAAACATTGTTTTTTTGTGTTTTTTTTAACCCCTTAAGGACCCCTGACGTACCCTGTACGTCCTGTCCACAGGTCTCCCTTAGACCCGCGGACGTACAGGGTACGTCAGCGGCGCCAAATCCCCCTCCCGTCCGATCCCTCGGTGATCTGGCAGGGAGGAAGCCTGCCCATGTGATTTACATGGGCAGGCGAGGCTGATGACATCGCCACGCTGCGTGGTGACATCATCAGCAGGTGCCCCCATTCAAATCAATGGAGGGGAGGGGGGGCTCCTTCGGAGCCCTCTATCTTCCCAACCATTGAAGCTAGGGAGATGCTTTTTGCACCACTGAAAAGTGGAGAGTCTCCCCTTTTCTGCGGTGTATGGCATTAACCTTTTCGCTGCCGAATCGCGTTTCGGCACTAATTGGCGCCAAAACGCGATTCGAACCTGGAGGGGGGCACCATATGTGTGAGGATGTCAGTGGGCCAGTTAACCATCTAGCTGCCATGTAGAGCTAAGGGGATCCTAAGGATCCCTTTATCTCCCGATCCATGGCAGATAGATGGTCATATTTGACATCATTCGAAAGGCCTGATTATGGCCTTTCCAATGATACCAAACATGACCAGGTTTGGTTTTAAAAAAAATAATTAAATTAAATAAAAAAATGGTTTTTTTTTAAAAGTTTTTTTGTCTGGGGGGGGTTGCGATGACGTCATTTCCAGGTGACCCCCGGCAATGCCGGGAGATCGCCTGGAAGGGAGGGGGGGATCCGCTCGGGGATCCCGATTGGGAGGTCCCACAAAAAAAAGCCAGGCACCGCTTAAAAGGGGAGAGTCTCCCCTTTGAAGCGGTGCCTGGCTTTAACCCCTTAGGCACCGGGTCTCACTTCGGCGCCTTGCGGCGCTGAAGTGCGGCCTAGCTCTGGTGGAGGCCGCAATCTTGGATGGCGGCTCCACCCCTGGGTCCCCCCTCACTGCCTGACGTCCTCACACATAGCGTGATGACGTCAGATAGCCGGGGAACCCCTAGCTGCCCGGAATCCCCTGGTGGAGATAGGGGGTTCATTTGAACCCCGATATCTCCAGAACCGTGGCAGCTAGGGGGTCATGGAGGAACATGACCAGGTATAAAGTAGAAAAATAAAAAAACATGTATTTTTTTTGGTGTGTTATTTTTATTAATGCAGCAATATTGTTCACATTTCAATTATAATGTGAACAATGATGCTGCACTAATGATTTTTTTCTATGCTGTGCATTTGATAAAAAAAATCACATAATACCCCGATATCTCCAGAACCGCAGCTAGGGGGTCATGGAGGGTGTCAATCGAAAGGCCTGAGCATGGCCTTTCGAATGATACCCAACATGACCAGGTATGAAGTAAAAAAATGTGCGTTTGCTAAAAATCACATAATTCCCCCCAAAAAATTTAATAAGTCCCCATTTCTAATTTTTGTACAAGCGCACCCCATAGAAAATATAACCGCAAATGTTCATGTGATAAAAGGTGAAAAAAACACTTTACACGCTGCAGATGATTAAAAATTCAAGTTTTATTGCATTTTTTGTTATAATATACAGGCAGAACATGACGTATACATATAAAAATGATATATTATGAATCTGCGGAGTCTGCCAGAAAGAACGATATATAATAAGTCTGGGTCGTATAATAAATCTAAAAAAGCTGGTATTATGCACCCATGCATGGAGCTGTTGTTGCTGGTTTTTGAATGTGTTTGACTGGAGTGCTCTCTTTCTGTTTTTGTCTGTATATTATTTTTGAGACGCACCCGCACTGAATGCTTAGTTTAGGCTGAGTGCAACCCCCCCATGTGTTTTTCATATGAATTTCCTGGGTATGCACCCCTCCCTGCCACAGGTACTCCTCCTCCAGGTTCTATTTCACCTTGATCTGCAGGAGCTCCATGAAGGGACCTTTTCCTCAGTAAGTGAGTTTATCCCATGAAGGGCAGTCATTAGGTTTGCAGAGTAGGACCTGCCAGAGGGTGGATTACAATGACGCTGTTGGCAGGCATAAGCAAGTCACGGCCGTTCATTGCAAACCAAATTTCCACCATTTTATTCAACAAAGCTCAGAGTTAAGAAATTTTCAACATGTGGTAAAAGCTGGTATTATGCACCCATGCATGGAGCTGTTGTTGCAGGTTTTTGAATGTGTGGTTGACTGGAGTGCTCTCTTCCTGGTTTTGTTTATATATATATATATATATATATATATGAGGAAGACAAGAGGAATTGCACTAGATAGCCGTATCTTTAGTGCCAGTGGTTTGGGAATGGTGGGGCCATAAGAGCAGCTTCAATCATGTGTGAGTAGGTGAGCAGTGGGATGAGTTGCATCAGTGATGCGGTACGCTAATCTGAAGAGATGGGTTTTGAGGTATTTTTTGAAGGCCTGAAGGTCAGGGGAGTTTGATAGGGCGAGGCAAGTCATTCCACAGGACTGGTGCTGCCCTTGAAGTCTTGGAGGCGAGAGTTGGCTGTGTGTGTGTAAACCGATGACAGGTGGAGATCACCTGCTGAACGGAGTTGCCTAGATGGGACGTGCTTGCGGAGTAATGAAGACATGTAGGGAGGGGTTGAGTTATTGAGTGATTTGAACGTGAGCATCAGTATTTTAAACTGTGTCCTGAAACGTACAGGAAGCCAATGGAGGGACTGGCAGAGTGGGGAAGTACGCAAAGTGCGTTTAGTGAGAAAATAAGCGAAGACACGCAGGAGCCACAGAAGGAGCCCAAAAGACCACTGTGAACTATTTGTTCCCAGTGTTCAGTGGCTTGTGGCCAGAGAAAGGAGCCAAATGCACTGTCCTCCACACTGTGGGATCTCAGATACAGTAAGTAACATATTTTTCAATCCCTTTACATTGAAGTGATAAGTGATTTTGCAATAGCAAAATCACTTAACACCAACTTTTGAAAGTTGGTATTATATTTTTTAATTACTAGCTCCAGAGGAGAACAAGCTATGTCAGAACAGCTTGTTCGTCTCCTTCTAGGAGCAAATCAATGACTCCTATGCAAAGTTTAGAAGCCGTTCATTTACAGTATTCTGCCGCAACATCTGAGTCACGTGTGGAGCTTGTTTTGTACAATCGCTTGTAGCCATTAAGATAATTGCTGGAGACATTATGGCTAATGGCTCCAGCCAATAGCTAGTGGGTGGTGAACTGGACCCACATTATTATTATTGCAAATATTCACTGCATTCTCTCTTCTCTACTCATCTGAATACAATCTGCTGCCAGTCTGCAGTATAACAACCTCAGCAAGAAAGAATCAGTGAAGCAAAGAAATCCCAAAGTGCATGTAGCCTCTATACACAGTGCTTTCGAAATCCCTTTTAGATATGATCTGTCATTCTGTGTTAGCATCCAGAGTGTGAAAACTCAGTTTCTCTATATGGTACAGAATCCAGAAACTGCAAAATAAGTGTAGCGCCGGTTTTAAATTCCCTGTTGTTGTAGTACTTGTTTTTGGCCACGGGAGACAAGCGCGATGTAAGACATTGAACATTGGGACTACATTTTCCAGCATGCTTTGCGGGCGGGAACAGGAAGTGGGTGGGAGAGAGACACGGATATCCGCAGCCTCGTGGAAAGAGCTGGCAGAGCGCGCCGAGGAGTGAGAGGAGCAAGACGCAGTGTAGCAGAAAGTGATCTCGACCAGGCCAGAGCGCAGGTGCGGCCTAGCGGAGCTAGAGATCGGGTTTTTCCTTCCTAATTAACGAAGACCCAGTAACCCACGCTGAGACAGAGTAAGCTGAAGGACCCCGAGTGAGGAGAACCGCAGACGATTTAACAGGGAGTGCAGGCGGTGAGCTGGACATCTTGTGGCCGATACAGAGGAGCAAGACAGCGGATCCGGTGACACAGAGAACCCCAGTCAAAATCGAGCGGAGAGACGTCCTGGGTCGAGCGGAGCACCGAGTATCTGGCGGATGGGTATGAGTGTCACGTCTCGGCCTTGCCCCCTGCTGGTGGTAGCAGGGATTCCTGTTGTTTTGTTTTCAGCCTGCAGGCCCTCTGTTGGGCTAATTGGTCTGCGGGCACATGACCTGTTCTGCCCTATAAGTACGACCAGGATTCCCCTTGATCCTTGGACCAGGATAGTCTTTCATACCTAGTCCCTGTATGCTGGTTTACTTTGATTTGCTGTGTATGACCTCTGGCTCATGTATTTAGGATCCCTCTCTTGCCTGACCCCTCTAGTATGATATTCCGTGTATGACCTTTGGCTCTTGTATTTGGATCTCTCTTCTGTCTGTCCCCTGTACTGTACCGTGCTTTGGAATCTGTATGCCTGCATTTATTGTCTGTCTGGTTTATGTTTTGTTCGTCTTGCAAACCTAGTCTAGTTAGTATTTCGAGACCACCTTTCAAGGATCTCAGTCAGGGCTTAGGGATCTTTCTAGTTTCTGTTAATATCTTGCTTTGTTCCCTGGAATCTGTATACCTGCATTTATGTCTGTCTGGTTTATGTTTTGTTCGTCTTGCAAACCTAGCCTAGTTAGTATTTCGAGACCACCTTTCAAGGATCTCAGTCAGGGCTTAGGGATCTTTCTAGTTTCTGTTAATATCTTGCTTTGTTCCCTGGAATCTAGTTTCTGTTAATATCTTGCTTTGTTCCCTGGAATCTGTATACCTGCATTTATTGTCTGTCTGGTTTATGTTTTATTCATCTTGCACACCTAGCCTAGTTAGTATTTCGAGACCATCTTTCAAGGATCTCAGTCAGGGCTTAGGGATCTCTCTAGTTTCTGTTAATATCTTGGTTTGTTCCCTGGAAGCTGTATACCTGTCCTTAAGGCTTCATCTCTGCAGATTGGGGGTTCCCCCTCACCCTATAGGGGGCTCCCCGTTACATTATCCTGGTCCCAGAATAGAAGCTGGCAGGTATGTCTCATATGTATGAAGCTGTATTGAACTTGGTGCTTGCTATGCTGAAAGAGCTGCAGAGGTTAATGGAGGCTCTGAGCCTATCACCTGCTGCAGCTAACGATGCAGCACCACCCTGCACTACTTGCAAATCCATGTATGAGAAGGAAAGACGCAGGTTGTATGGTCTCTGTTTTTATTGTGCAGATCCAAATCACACTATTGAGCATTGTGTATTAAAACCTGTTAAGCAATGGCAGGGGAACCATATATCCAGGTATCGCTATGGAGGTACTGGTGTGTCCTTCATAGGCATCCAGACTGGCAGAATAGCCACCTCAAATCTGGTGAATCATGGGATCACTATGCCCTCGTCTCCCAATGAGGTTTCAGTGTCTCCGGTTGGGAATGCTATGCCAGCCATGTCTGTATCCACTAGTACGCTGCCAGCCATGTCTGTATCCACTGGCACGCTGCCAGCCATGTCTGTATTCACTGGCACGCTACCAGCTATGTCTGTATCCACTGGCACACTGCCAGCCACGTTTGTATCCACTGGCACGCTGCCAGCCATGTCTATATCCACTGGAACACTGCCAGCCAGGTCTATATTCACTGGCACGCTGCCAGCTATGCCTGTTCCCACTGGCAATGAAATGCCAGCCATGTCTGTATCTACTGACACGATGCCAGTCATGTCTGCTTCCCCTGGCACGATGCCAGCCATGTCTGCTTCCCCTGGCACGATGCCAGCCATGTCTGTATCCACTGGCACGATGCCAGCCATGTCTGTATCCACTGGCTTGCTGCCAGCCATGTCTGTATCCACTGGCACGCTGCCAGCCATGCCTGTTTCCACTGGCAATGAAATGCCAGCCATGTCTGTATCTACTGGCACGCTGCCAGCCATGCCTGTTCCCACTGGCAATGAAATGCCAGCCATATCTGTATCTATTGGCACGATGCCAGCCATGTCTGTATCTACTGGCACGATGCCAGCCATGTCTGTATCTACTGGCACGATGCCAGCCATGTCTGTATCCACTGGCATGATGCCAGCCATGTCTGTATCCACTGGCACGCTGCCAGCCATGCCTGTTCTCACTGGTAATGAAAAGCCAGCCATGCCTGTTCCCACTGGCAATGAAATGCCAGCCATGTCTGTATCCACTGGCACGCTGCCAGCCATGTCTGTACCTACTGGTACGATGCCAGCCATGTCTGTATCTACTGCCGATGCCAGCCATGTCTGTATCTACTGGCACGATGCCAGCCATGTCTGTATCCACCGGCACGATGCCAGCCATGTCTGTATCCACTGGCATGATGCCAGCCATGTTGTATCCACTGGCACGCTGCCAGCCATGCCTGTTCTCACTGGTAATGAAAAGCCAGCCATGCCTGTTCCCACTGGCAATGAAATGCCAGCCATGTCTGTATCTACTGGCACGAAGCCAGCCATGTCTGTATCCACTGGCACGCTGCCAGCCATGCCTGTTCTCACTGGTAATGAAAAGCCAGCCATGCCTGTTCCCACTGGCAATGAAATGCCAGCCATGTCTGTATCCACTGGCACGCTGCCAGCCATGCCTGTTCTTACTGGTAATGAAAAGCCAGCCATGCCTGTTCCCACTGGCAATGAAGATGCCAGCCATGTCTGTATCTATTGGCACGATGCCAGCCATGCCTGTTCTACTGGTAATGAAAAGCCAGCTATGCCTGTTCCCACTGGCAATGAGATGCCAGCCATGTCTGTATCTACTGGCACGATGCCAGCCATGTCTGTATCTACTGGCACGAAGCCAGTCATGTCTGTATCCACCGCACGATGCCAGCCATGTCTGTATCCACTGGCACGCTGCCAGCCATGCCTGTTCTCACTGGTAATGAAAAGCCAGCCATGCCTGTCCCACTGGCAATGAAATGCCAGCCATGTCTGTTTCTACTACTGGCACGAAGCCAGCCATGTCTGTATCCACTGGCACGCTGCCAGCCATGCCTGTTATCACTGGTAATGAAAAGCCAGCCATGCCTGTTCCCACTGGCGGTGAAATGCCAGCCATGTCTGTATCCACTGGCACGCTGCCAGCCATGCCTGTTCTCACTGGTAATGAAAAGCCAGCTATGCCTGTTCCCACTGGCAATGAGATGCCAGCCATGTCTGTGTCTACCGGCACGAAGCCAGCCATGTCTGTATCTACTGGCACGATGCCAGCCATGTCTGTATCTACTGGCACGAGCCAGCCATGTCTGCATCCACTGGCACGAAGCCAGCCATGTCTGTATCCACTGGCACGAAGCCAGCCATGTCTGTATCCACTGGCACGAAGCCAGCCATGTCTGTATCCACTGACACAAAGCCAGCCATGTTTGTATCTACTGGCACGAAGCCAGCTATGTCTGTATCCACTGGCACGCTGCCAGCCATGCCTGTTCTTACTGGTAATGAAATGCCAGCCATGTCTGTAGCTACTGGCACGAAGCCAGCCATGTCTGTTCCCACTGGCAATGAAAAGCCAGCCATGTCCGCTTCCCCTGGCAAAAAGCCAGCCATGTCTGTATCTACTGGCATGAAACCAGCCATGTCTGTATCTATTGGCACGAAGCCAGCTATGTCTGTATCCACTGGCACGCTGCCAGCCATGCCTGTTCTTACTGGTAATGAAATGCCAGCCATGTCTGTAGCTACTGGCACGAAGCCAGCCATGTCTGTTCCCACTGGCAATGAAATGCCAGCCATGTCTGTTTCTACTGGCACGAAGCTAGCCATGTCTGTATCCACTGGCACGAAGCTAGCCATGTCTGTATCCACTGGCACGCTGCCAGCCATGCCTGTTATCACTGGTAATGAAAAGCCAGCCATGCCTGTTCCCACTGGCGGTGAAATGCCAGCCATGTCTGTATCCACTGGCACGCTGCCAGCCATGCCTGTTCTCACTGGTATTGAAAAGCCAGCTATGCCTGTTCCCACTGGCAATGAGATGCCAGCCATGTCTGTGTCTACCGGCACGAAGCCAGCCATGTCTGTATCTACTGGCACGATGCCAGCCATGTCTGTATCTACTGGCACGAAGCCAGCCATGTCTGCATCCACTGGCACGAAGCCAGCCATGTCTGTATCCACTGGCACGAAGCCAGCCATGTCTGTATCCACTGGCACGAAGCCAGCCATGTCTGTATCCACTGGCACGAAGCCAGCCATGTCTGTATCCACTGGCACGAAGCCAGCCATGTCTGTATCCACTGACACAAAGCCAGCCATGTTTGTATCTACTGGCACGAAGCCAGCTATGTCTGTATCCACTGGCACGCTGCCAGCCATGCCTGTTCTTACTGGTAATGAAATGCCAGCCATGTCTGTAGCTACTGGCACGAAGCCAGCCATGTCTGTTCCCACTGGCAATGAAAAGCCAGCCATGTCCGCTTCCCCTGGCAAAAAGCCAGCCATGTCTGTATCTACTGGCATGAAACCAGCCATGTCTGTATCTATTGCACGAAGCCAGCTATGTCTGTATCCACTGGCACGCTGCCAGCCATGCCTGTTCTTACTGGTAATGAAATGCCAGCCATGTCTGTAGCTACTGGCACGAAGCCAGCCATGTCTGTTCCCACTGGCAATGAAAAGCCAGCCATGTCCGCTTCCCCTGGCAAAAAGCCAGCCTGTCTGTATCTACTGGCATGAAGCCAGCCATGTCTGTATCTACTGGCATGAAGCCAGCCATGTCTGTATCTACTGGCACGAACCCAGCCATGTCTGTATCCACTGGCACGAAGCCAGCCATGTCTGTTCCCACTGGCACGATGTCAGCCATGTCTGTTCCCACTGGCACGATGCCAACCATGTCTGTTCCCACTGGCACGATGCCAGCCATGTCTGCTTCCCCTGGCACGAAGCCAGCCATGTCTGCTTCCCCTGGCACGAAGCCAGCCACGTCTGCTTCCCCTGACACAAAGCCAGCCATGTCGGGTACTGGTAATGAGAAGCCAGCCATGTCGGGTACTGACAATATGTCATTTGTGATGCCTGAGGCTGGTACCTTGCCAGTGGTGTCCGGGACAAGCTGTATGTCAGCAATGACAGCTGCACCCAGGTTAGACGAGACAGCTGTGACCACGTTTTGTTATGAGGCCGATGTGCCTGGATTGGCACATGAGACCACTGTGCCCTTGCCCCACAGTGAGTCCAGTGTTGTCCCCACCATTGTCAAGCCTTGTGAGGTGGTCACAAAGTCTATGTCTTGCTCTAAGAGAAGACAAGAAAAGGTGATCAACCCTAGCCAATCTGGTTCTGAAACTGCCACACTTTGTTCTGGTTCCATTGATACTACACCCTCTGAGTCCGAGGTTGCCTTACTCCGCACAGTAATCAGGGAAATTCAGCAAGCTGGTGGTTTAAAGGGTATTGAGATCCCTAAATCACATTGTGTTCCCACGGAATATATACGGACGCCTTCTGGCTTTTGGATGCGTGAGAGGCACTGGGTAGTGCTCCAGAGACACCCTGACATTCTGAAAGGGCTGTTGGAAGACTCTGATTCAAATGATCAACAATATACTCCTCCTGGGGAGAGGTGTAAGACTGTTGTGGCGCCAACTGTACCATGTCCTGGTGATGTCCCATATCCCGAGTGTTTACCAGTCATGCACACACCCTGTACTGTATTGGTCGGGGCCACGTTTAATGGCAAGGTCATTGTCTCTGGGGTAGACAGTAAGTCCACTGTGTCTTGTGGTTCCACTGTGAGTTGTAATATACAATCTCAGGGCAAGACTACTGTCACTGGATCTGGCAGTACCTCTATTGCCTCTATGTGCCATGGTGTGGACGGAACTCCTAGATCACGGTCCAGGAGACGCAAGAGGACTAACCATAAACAACTGGGGACTGATGATTCACTCCGTTCAAGGTCCAAGGTACTCATGCCATCGGACCCTCAGGTACGAGACCCTAGCCCGGTTGCCGAGGGTTGTGTACGGGCCTCTAATGGTGCAGTGATCTGCAGAGAGGACCTGGAGGTTTATGAAAGAGCTTTGCTTGCTCAGGCACAAACTGACTACTCTGAGTCTGAGCGGGATTCCAATGGGTACTGGTGACTGGTCTTATCCGTTTTCATGCCATCCATGTTTTCTTTCTTGGGTGCCCAGGAGGTCACCCGTAAGGGAGGGGGTTATGTCACGTCTCGGCCTTGCCCCCTGCTGGTGGTAGCAGGGATTCCTGTTGTTTTGTTTTCAGCCTGCAGGCCCTCTGTTGGGCTAATTGGTCTGCGGGCACATGACCTGTTCTGCCCTATAAGTACGACCAGGATTCCCCTTGATCCTTGGACCAGGATAGTCTTTCATACCTAGTCCCTGTATGCTGGTTTACTTTGATTTGCTGTGTATGACCTCTGGCTCATGTATTTAGGATCCCTCTCTTGCCTGACCCCTCTAGTATGATATTCCGTGTATGACCTTTGGCTCTTGTATTTGGATCTCTCTTCTGTCTGTCCCCTGTACTGTACCGTGCTTTGGAATCTGTATGCCTGCATTTATTGTCTGTCTGGTTTATGTTTTGTTCGTCTTGCAAACCTAGTCTAGTTAGTATTTCGAGACCACCTTTCAAGGATCTCAGTCAGGGCTTAGGGATCTTTCTAGTTTCTGTTAATATCTTGCTTTGTTCCCTGGAATCTGTATACCTGCATTTATTGTCTGTCTGGTTTATGTTTTGTTCGTCTTGCAAACCTAGCCTAGTTAGTATTTCGAGACCACCTTTCAAGGATCTCAGTCAGGGCTTAGGGATCTTTCTAGTTTCTGTTAATATCTTGCTTTGTTCCCTGGAATCTAGTTTCTGTTAATATCTTGCTTTGTTCCCTGGAATCTGTATACCTGCATTTATTGTCTGTCTGGTTTATGTTTTATTCATCTTGCACACCTAGCCTAGTTAGTATTTCGAGACCATCTTTCAAGGATCTCAGTCAGGGCTTAGGGATCTCTCTAGTTTCTGTTAATATCTTGGTTTGTTCCCTGGAAGCTGTATACCTGTCCTTAAGGCTTCATCTCTGCAGATTGGGGGTTCCCCCTCACCCTATAGGGGGCTCCCCGTTACAGTGAGGCCTTCCAAGCCACGGTGAAATACTAAAGCACACTACAGTTTGTGCCAAAACCTACAGGGCCCCAACATGACTAGTCGAAGATACCTCATAAATAATTCACTGGCCAGTTGAATATTGTACCCGGGTACCAATACACACATACACATACATTCCTTGGGACATAACCTGTACGAGACTCACACTCCAACCACTAAGGGGGTTAAAAATACTTTTTTCCTTTTCCGCTGCGCATTTCTCACATTACGAAGTATTGTATTTCTTTTCCGCTGCGCATTTCCCGCATTACGAAGTACTGTAAATATATATACGTATACCGTGTTACTCATTATATGCCCGTTTATTCAGTAAACTATATAATTTATAAAATCCACGACGGTGCTGGAGTATATTTATTCCCTAGTGAGGGGAGACTGACCCAAGGTTCAAATTCAGCGGCTCCTCCGGGAGTGAGCACTACACGTGGGGGCTCGTTTCCGGGATCCCGTCTCTGGAAAAAACGCATTTAAAGGGTTAAATATGGATCCAGACACTGCTGCCAAATGGTGTGAGGAGCACAGTAGTCAGATAGAATTATGTATAGTTATGGATATTCCTGCAGACACTTGGGCCGAAGATCAGATTCGTCAGGCCGTGGCCGCGCTGACACCAGATAATCGGGGGTTAATCCTGGACATTAAAGCGAACCCAGATACCCCTCACACGTATGTTCTTTTTGAGTGGAGAAAGGGTGTTCCAGTGTGTTTTCAGGGTGCGAGTGTGAAGCTGACCGACGTGGAAGTTCGACTGGTCCAGCCAAGTACGCCACGTGGTGATCACGCGAATGTTCCCGATGTTACCCCAACTACAGGGTTCCCTCCTGCTCCATTTTTCACCACTATGGGGAAACTGGTGGAAACACTAGCCAAAAACTCTGCTGCGTCTCCCAATTACGGATATCGCAAGTTACGGTTTTATTCTGGTAAGGTCCCTGTGCCAACTGGAGAAGAGGACTTTGAGACTTGGATAGATCAAGCAGTGCAAGCAGTGGAAGAATGGGAAGTTGCTGACACCGTGAAGAGACAAAGGTTGATTGAGAGCCTAAGAGGTCCTGCTTCAGATGTCATTCGAAATCTAAAAAGGGACAAGCCCGGCTGCACTGCTGCGGAGTACCTAGAAGCTTTACAGGAAATTTTCAGAAGAGTGGAGGATTGTGCCGAGCTTATCCACAAGTTCTCTCACACCTATCAAAAGGAAGGAGAAGAATTGTCCACATATGTCTGGCGGCTGGATAAAATCATCCTTCAGGTCATTCTTAAAGGGGGCATGGAACCGAGTCATGCAAGCAGAGCTTTGATGGATCAAATTATCAAAGGAGCACTCCCACTGGATCCCATAATGTTGAAATTTCAGACTAGATACCAGAGCACGAGACTGACCTATTCCAAACTGGTCAAAGCTATCCGAGAAGAAGAGGCCTTGATTAAGGCTAAAAAGGTTGCAAATGCTTCGCACACAGTTTTCATTGCAGAAGTAGGAACTCTGTGTAGCAGACATACAGACTGAAGTGCTAGCTTTAAAAACTCAGATGTTGCAAATGATGGAGTTAATGATGTTGCTGTCGGCTAAGGACACCAGAACTGAAGGGGTTGCTGTAGCCTCGAACAGGGGGTCTCCAAGTGAACCGCAAGAAGGAAATATGCTCACACTCCCGAGAAAGAAATGTTTTGGCTGCGGGGAAATCGGCCATTTCAGGGCTCAATGCCCACAAGGGAGGGCTGAAAAGAAACCGGTCGAAGAACTCCTAAAGGCTGTGGAGAAACTGTTGTCCACCCTGCAGACGGGAAACTCCAGAGGTCCCTGGTAAGGGAGCAAACCAGGCCCCCGGCTAAAAGAAAACGCTCAAATTTTCAAGTCAGAAATGAAAGGCCGAGAGGGCCCAGAGTCTTGCCAACTGCTGAGCCTACCAGGACTGATAGAGTCACTCCCTTGGCATCCGGTCCCACGTCATGGGGAAGCAATGCACACCCAAAACCTACACGGGCCAAGAAGAAGGCCAGGGTACAACAAACGGGGTCTAAACTTCCTGTTACCACCACCAAGTTTCCTGACCAGCTGATAGGTCCTTCCCCTATTGTGCCAATCCAAGTGGAGGGAGTCTTCACTAAAGCTCTGTTGGATTCAGGGGCCCAGGTGACATTGATTTACAGAGATTTCTATGAGAGACACTTGAAGCACATCCCTCTGCAGAGGTTGAAGGACCTGGAAATCTGGGGTATCGGAACTGAGAAACTCCCTTATGACGGGTATCTACAGGTGAAGTTGGAGATCGGATCCGAAGTCATCGGACAGTCCGGAGGTTGTGATGCATTGGCCATTGTGTGTCCTCGGCCTTCAGGGGCAAACAGGAGTTCCATGATAGTGGGGACGAATACTGATTTGGTGCGACGTCTCCTGACACCTATCGTACTGGAAGAAGGTTCTAGTAAAGGAGTACACCCAATGTTACGTCCAGTCTATCAGAGAATGGTCGAAGAACAGAAGGCACCTGCCGAAGTGGGGCGCCTATGGAGATTAGAAGGAACAGAGAAGATTCTGCAAGCAGGAGAAGTAACGAGTTTCCGGGCTTCAGTCAAGTTGAACGGATCACAACCGGGTCCCTATGTGGTACTGGAAACCGATTTTAATCATGGGAGTGAAGCCGGAGTAGAAGTAATCCCTGAAATAATCTCCACTAAAGCTTTGAAAAGGACACGAGGAAGAGTCTCAGTCAGCGTGTGCAATGTGTCTGATTCTCCAGTAGTCCTTAAAGCACGAATGTCTATCGGACAAGTAGCGTCCGCTACGCCCCTCTCTCCTACCGATTTAGGAGGGGGAGTGGATAAAGAGATTCCAGATGAAAGATTCTACCCCAAGGACGCTCCCATTTCACCTGAATGGAAGAAACGTCTTCAGTCCCAAGTTCTAAAGTGGAGAGACTTGTTCTCGAAAGATGAGTTCGACATAGGCCTAGCTAAAAGTACTGAGCACCGCATTCGATTACAAGAGGACAAGCCGTTTCGTGAAAGGTCAAGACGAGTTCCGCTGGGAGACTTGGATGATCTACGAGAACAGCTGAATGAACTGCAAAGAACCAAGGTGATTCAAGAGTCCAGGAGCCCATATGCATCTCCAATAGTAATGGTCCGGAAGAATGGTTCTGTCTGCCTATGCATAGACTATCGCACGCTGAATCTGAGAACCATCCCAGATCAATATGCTACTCCTCGGATAGAAGATGCCTTACAGTGTTTGTCTGGAGCAAAATGGTTTAGTGTACTAGACCTGCTTTGTGGGTATCACCAGATACCAATGCATCCTGAAGACAAAGAGAAGACTGCGTTCATCTGCCCATTGGGATTCTTCGAATTCAACAGAATGCCTCAAGGCCTTACGGGGGCTCCAGCCACGTTCCAACGGTTAATGGAGAAGACAGTCGGGGACATGAATCTGATCGAAGTATTAGTGTACCTGGATGACATAATTGTGTTCTGGAAGAACATGAACAGCGTTTGGAGAAGGTCTTGAAGAGGCTCCATGAAGAGGGATTGAAATTGTCTCTGGAGAAATGTCAATTCTGTTTACCGTCTGTTACGTATCTGGGACATGTGGTCTCAGCGGAAGGCGTTTCGACAGATCCTCGGAAGTTGGAGGCCGTAGCTTCTTGGCCTAGACCCCGAAACGTTACTGAACTTAGATCTTTCTTGGGGTTCTGCTCTTATTATCGAAGATTTGTAGGAGGATTCGCAAAAATAGCTCAACCACTGAACAAGCTCCTACAGAAGGAAAGCACAGAAGAAGGCCACAAGGTCTCTGACCGAAATCCGTCAGCTCCAGGGCCAAGGAAAGCTCGAGAATCCATCCAGGGAGAATGGACCAGTCAATGCGAAGGTGCTTTTACGAAGCTGAAAGAGAGTTTAACTCGAGCTCCTGTTTTGGCCTATGCGGACCCTCACAAGCCGTACGAGCTACATGTGGATGCCAGCAGAGACGGTCTAGGAGGAGTCCTATATCAAGAGTATGGTGGATTGCTGAGGCCTGTAGCGTATGTGAGCCGGAGCCTTACGCCTTCAGAAAAGAACTATCCTACCCACAAGTTGGAGTTCCTAGCCTTAAAGTGGGTGGTGGTAGACAAGCTAAAGGACTATCTGTATGGGGCCGAGTTTGTAATAAAGACGGATAACAATCCTCTTACCTACGTCCTTACTACTGCAAAACTGGACGCAACGGGACATCGGTGGTTGGCCGCTCTGTCAGGGTTTTGGTTCAGCCTGAAGTATCGCCCTGGGGTGAATAATCGAGATGCTGATGCTTTGTCGAGAAGACCCTACACTACAGAATGGACTCAGTTAACTCCAGACGAGGTACAAGCTTTGTGTCAAGGAGCAGAGCGCCGGGTCAAGGGAGGGATTGAAGCGGAGGCCATAGGAGTCATGGCTGCGGGTGTTCCGGAGTTCTACTGCAACCTTACGCAGTTGAGGGATGAAAGTCTGCCTACCTTTTCAAAACAGGACCTGAAAGCTGATCAGTCTAGAGACCCTTTAATTGCGTTAACCATAATGGCCCTAACTGCGAACCAGCGGGAAATTCTGCTGACCAATTCCCCAGATGGAGCCAGATTGGTCTACAAAGAGTGGGAACGGTTGAAGATGTTGGATGGGGTGGTCTACCGAAGGGGCCCCTCAACCAATGCTGAAGAGACCCAACAGTTGTTCCTTCCCACTAAACATAGGGAGAGTGTACTGCGATCGCTACATGATGAGCATGGACATTTGGGCGCAGAAAGGACTTTTAAGCTGGTGCGAGACAGGTTCTATTGGCCTTGCATGAGAGCTGAAGTGGAAAGTTACTGCCATTCATGTCTGAGGTGTATTCAAAGGAAGACCCTACCGACCCGAACCGCTCCAATGAGCCATCTGCAAAGTCAAGGACCCATGGATTTGGTGTGCATTGACTTCCTGTGCTTTGAGCCGGATGCTAGTGGGCAGGGAAATATTCTAATAGTGACTGATCACTTCACATGTAACGCCCAAGCCTTTTCTACAAAAGACCAACGCGGTCCGACAGTGGCGAAGGTTCTGATGGAAAAGTTCTTTGTTCACTACAGCCTACCAAGGAGAATACACTCTGATCAGGGTAGAGACTTTGAAAGCCGGCTTGTTGGGCAATTACTGGAACTGCTGGGAATCCAAAAGACCCGAACTACACCATATCACCCTCAAGGTGATGCTCAGCCCGAAAGGTTCAATCGCACACTACTAAATATGCTGGGGACACTGTCAAACACAGAGAAGCAGAGCTGGAGTCGTCACATAGCTACGCTAGTACATGCATATAACAGTACGGAGAGTGACGCCACTGGATACTCACCGTACCGTCTTATGTTCGGAAGAGAAGCTTGACTGCCGGTTGATTTGGCGTTTGGGCTATCTCTGGACCAGACGTCGGTAGCTTCCCATAGAAATTACGTGGATAGACTTCGAAAGCATCTGGCCTCTGCATTTGAACAGGCCCGTTTGACCTCAGGAAACAGGGAACAAAGGAATAAACGGAACTATGACTTGAAAGTTCGGATACAGGATCTACAACCCGGTGATAGGGTTTTGTTGAAGAACTTGGGTGCTGCTGCAAGGCACAAGTTAGCGGATAGATGGAGTTCTCAGGTCTACATTGTCTGCAAGCAACTGCCAGGTCTGCCGGTGTATCAAATCTGGCCGGATGGAAAGGCTGGGCCTCTTAAGAACTGGCACCGGAATCATTTATTACCTTTGAGAGAGGCTGTGAGGATACCAGTTGGGGACAAACTTTCTCTGCCGAATCCGCCTGCTCCACGTTTGACTCCCGTTACTCGGTCTCAGCAGACCCGGGCTATCGAAGAGAGCGAAAGGGACAGTGAGGAAGAAAGTTTTTGTCTGGACTGGATGCGCTCACCAGAGCCTGAAGAGGTTATCTCAGTTCCTGAACGGAGGGAAAGTAATTTGAGCCCTGAGGCTCCTGAATTTCAGTTAGAAGTCCCTGAGACTATTGAAATCGCTGTAGTTCCTGAAGCCGAATCTTATGACTACAGCTCTATGCCTTCACTGGAAGGATCATACTCCGAAGAGATGTCTGCTCCAGTGGTAGAAAGAAGAACTGAACCCGCGCCTATAGTACTTCCACCTGAAGAGGAACTGATTGAGCCAGAACCAAAACGCTCTGTTCGACCGCCCCAGAGACTCACCTACGACTCACCAGGACATAGCACTGAAGAGGCCGTCACCACAGTGCGAAGGTTGCCCGAAGTGTCTGCTATGTTAGCTGAGGTAGTCCAAAGCATGAGTCAACTTGAGGAAGTGTATCTAACCCATTGTATGCTTGCTGCTGAGCCTGTATATGTTGCCTAATATGTGTTGAAATGTAATGCAACTGTTGTACCTCCTTGGAGAGACCCAAGAGTTCTAGGAGGGGCGAGTGTAGCGCCGGTTTTAAATTCCCTGTCGTTGTAGTACTTGTTTTTGGCCACCGGAGGGAGACAAGCGCGATGTAAGACACTGAACCTGGTTTGGGAAAACACTGCCCTGAAACTACCCATAGCCAGGCTGTGTGCTTAAAGTCTGGAGGGCCGCAGTTTGACAGTTCCTACAATAAAGACATGTGATGAGGAGAGTGCGTTGGTATTTTTCTGATCCACTGCAGGAGAAAGTGTCTGAAGAATCCTATTGCGGGTATATGGGCACCTGAATATCTTTGAAGACCCATAACTACCATCCACCCTAGAGCCGAGGTCAGGCTCAACAACATGTGAGTAGGACCACGACTGCTTTACTTTCCGCTTATGGTGGACCGACATACTGCGCTATTATATCCATTCTCTTCCGAGATTTTCTTTCATTTGGAAGAGCGGTTCTCTTGGGATGGTTTAGGAGACAGTCTATTGGACATGTATAGTGACTAATCGTACATCCAGTTTTCTGGCGCTCCGTTGACCATCTACAGTACATGTTCTCAGGATTTTTAGGAGAACCTCCATATTCAATGTGTAGCGAGTACGTTTAACCTTTTTTTCCCTGAAGGCGCTTCACTGTTTCTTTTTATCTGAGATCAATATATGTTTGTACTGTGCTATAGTATATGGCAGGATGGAAGCGCACCAGCAGTAACAAGCAGCAGAATATACCAGACAGGGGCGCAGAGTGAGAGTAGTTGTTATAACAAAACCGGGTCAGCAACGTTTAGGCACTTGTACTGCGCTACTGTATATGGTGAGAATCGGCACACACCAGTAGCAACAGGAGGCAAACAGAACAGGCAGGGAGTACACAGAGAGAATAGTCAAATGGCAGGCAAAGCCGGCAACAGATCGGGTCCTCAGAACAAGCAGGGTAAGTAACAAGTATGTATCTGAGAAGATACGCTATTAGTGTAGTGAGGAAGCCGGCTGCGGATTTTGCATCGCTCCCTCTACACTAATAGCGTATCTTCTCAGAAGCTTCATACAGCGCCCCGGTGTATGCAGCGTCTAACAGCGTGGGAGACGGGAGGCTGCTCTTGTTGGTGGATCCATCCAGGAATCAGGTGAGTAATAGAAAGAAAAGAAAGAAAAGTTTTATTTTACGTTCCTTGGGACATTTAAAAATGTCCTCGGATTTTATTTTTTTTAGAAATGTGTCGCTTTACCTTAGCCTGGTGGTCAGTCAGTGGAGGCTCCCTGGATCCTGGTTGTGGGGGGGGGGCGGGTCTGCCGTGGCCGCAGGTGCAGTGGCTCCCTCCCTGCGCCACCTCTCTGCCACATGCACCCGGCCGGCCTGCCCACACAGTTGCGGCTCTGTCATCCAGCGCCTGCATGCTCCTCAAGGGATCCTTGGGAGGCCCCGTCGGGCTGCCCTCTACAGTGCCTGATTAGAGGGCCTCGTCTGCCTGATGTTTTAGCAACAAGATTGTTTTATCCCATAGGCTTCAATATTAAAAATATTTCCATTGTAATTCAATATCTAATAAACTGTTGCTTATAATATTCTGCAGTAAAGAGTCTCTTTATTTTTAGATTTTTTATGATATTTTTTAAGCATTGTTTTTAACCACTTCAATGCGGAGGACGCGCTCAGCGCGTCCTCCGCATTACTGCTGGTATGCGGAGGACGCGCTGAGCGCGTCCTCCCATTGGGGTCAGCGTTCGGCCGGGTTCCGGCCGATCGCTGGCCCCCCCGGTGCGGGCTGACATCCTCGATGTCAGCCCAGCATCCGGAACCGCAGCCGCTGAAATTAGGTGTCATCGCAGCAGCGCGATGACACCTAATTCAGGCGCCCCCCCCGCATGTGCGGAGGAGGCGCCTGAAAGGGAGGGGGAGGTCCTTCGGACCTCTCTCCCTCCCGATCGGCGGCGTTGCGGGGGTTAACCCAGGCACCATTTGGAAGGGCACAGCCTGCCCTTCCAAATGGTGCCTGGCATTAACCCCTGGGGAGCTGGATCGCGAATCGGCGCTGAAAAGCGCCGGTTCGCGATCCTTTCCCGGAGCTGGCCGACATCTTGGATGTCGGCCAAGCCTCCGGGAACTCCCCCTGAGGACTGGCGTCATCGTGCATAGCACGATGACGCCAGTCCTAGAGTTAACCCCTAACTGCCACCAACGGTGGAGATAGGGAGTTCCAATGAACTCCCTATCTCCCGATCCGTGGCAGCTAGGGGTTAAAGTTTGGTATGGTTGGATCGGACAGAGCATGGCCGTTCCAACGATACCAAACTCAAATGTGAAAAAAGTTTTTAAAAAAAAATTAAAATTAAAATTAAAAATAAAAATATATTTTAAAAAAAAATTATAAAAAAAAAAACAAAACATTTTTTTTCTTTTTTTTGGTTCGGTAATGCAGCAATATTGTTCCCATTTCAATTATAATGTGAACAATGATGCTGCACTAACGATTTTTGTATGCGGTGCGTTTGTTAAAAATCGCGTAAGTTTCCCCAAAAAAAAATGTAACGAGACCCCATCTCTAATTTTTTTAACAAGCGCACCCCATACAAAATATAACCGCAATTGCTCGCATGTTAAAATGTGAAAAAAAACACTTTACACGTTGTAAATTATTGAAAATACATATTTTATTGCATTTTTTGTTATAATATACAGACATGACATAACGTATACATATAATAATGACATATTATGAATCTACCGAGTCTGACGGAAAGAACGATATATAATATGTCTGGGTAATATACTAAAATAAGCCTTCAAAACACGTTTAAACATGACGAGCAAAACCGGTAAAAATGACCTCAGCACAGAGGTGTGAAAAGCCTCAGCAGCGAAAGGGTTAAAAAATTCAAAATTATTTTTTTTTTCCGAACTTTTTGTGAACGGCCTGAAATGTTCGCAGTCCGTTGAACGGCCGAACGGGCGATGTTCGAATCGAACTCATGTTCGAATTGAACCGAACGCCCATCCCTATTCATAATAACGTATTTAAGCAAATGCTGTTGCTCCAATCTGTCGTCCTATGCGCAGGGCTAGTTTACCTATCCAAGGATACACCCCTGCTTTGAGTCTTAGACAGGCGTTGGATTTTGCACACAGTGGTGTCTAGAATGACCAATTTTGAGCATTTTGCTCAAACACTGCTCTAGGCACTATAACACTCAATGTTATTTTGAGTGGTCATAGACATACAGGGTTATTCAGAGAGGTGAAAACCAGGAGAATGACTGGAAAAGTGAAACTTTTAGGTCAAAATAGCCAAACCAGAATAATTCTCCCATTTATCTCACTTTCCAAATCGGCTATTTGGTCTAGATTGTTCTCTTCTCCTGCCAATTATTCTGGTTTTCACCTCTCTCTGAATAACCCTGATAGTGACCTGATCCCCTATACAGTCTGTCCCAGAAGCTAAGATCAGCAAGCGTTGATCTCAGATTCATGGATATAGGGTTGCTTTTCTAGCCAATGCCTATCAATCTATTAAAATTTGAGAGACATTGGATTGGCTGGATGCTCGCTCGGGTATCTAGTCTTCTGCCCTTCACACGACAGCAGCGACTTGGTAAGAACTGGTAGCTCCTCATGTCCAGTCAGTGCCAGATTTAAGGTAAGGTTTTAAATACTCTTAAGCATGGGTAAGTCACCTTGTCCCTCCAGGCATTTTGGAAATACACCTCCCATGATTCTCAGCCAACCTATGGCAATATTCAAAAGTAGGGGCCAACTTAACCAGAGCTGCTGTAAACTTAACAATTCCATAGACTATCCGGGTTATTCAAAGAAAGGTGAAACTCTGGAGAACTTTTGGAGAAGTGAAAATTCTAGGTCAAAATAGCCGATTTGGAAAGTGAGATAAATGGGAGAATTTTTCTGGTATGGCTATTTTGACCTAGAATTTTCACTTCTCCAAACGTTCTCCAGAGTTTCACCTCTCTCTGAATAACCCTGTATAATGGCTCTGGAAAAATTTACAACAGCTCTGGTTAAGTTAGCACTGACTATGGAATAGAGCCCAATGAGTTACTGAGCAGCATGGGAGATGTAGTTCCAAGATATCTGGAGGGTCAAGGCTCAAGGGTGATGATGACCATTGATATAAAGGGTTAAAACGGAATGGAGGTTCAGTAAGGGTTAGTTTATCCCTCATCCCCCTTTTAACCAAAGAGTATCCCTTTAAAGTCACATAGTCCAAAGTGCAGGATCCGATAAAGTATTTTCCTATATAAAAGGAATAGACTGTATAATCTTTGTCGGTGACATAGTCACATGTAAGTACTTTCTTGTCAATTGTTAGTTTGCACTGCACCAGTTCACCTAGGCATTATGAACTTTGGATCTGGATATGTCATTTTTAACTACCCTTGAGGGTAAATAACGCATTGAAGTTTTAATAGAAGCTGATGCTTGCCACGGTTTTCTATTTTTTTCTCTTTTGGAACATTGTTAGTAGGGATGCACCGAAATTTCGGCGACCGAAATTATTGGCCAAAAATTGTGCTTTTGGTTTCGGCCGAAGTGGAAAATTCAGCCGAAAAAAATCGGCAAAAAATTTTCCTTTCAAAATAGGGTCTGGAGGCCCAGTTGAGCCGGGGGCTTACCTGAGCCTGGAGGCCGGCCGCGCTGCCTGCTCGGCCGTCTTCCAAGCTCAGGCGAGCTGGAGGGTCAAGGCTCAAGGGTGATGATGACCATTGATATAAAGGGTTAAAACGGAATGGAGGTTCAGTAAGGGTTAGTTTATCCCTCATCCCCCTTTTAACCAAAGAGTATCCCTTTAAAGTCACATAGTCCAAAGTGCAGGATCCGATAAAGTATTTTCCTATATAAAAGGAATAGACTGTATAATCTTTGTCGGTGACATAGTCACATGTAAGTACTTTCTTGTCAATTGTTAGTTTGCACTGCACCAGTTCACCTAGGCATTATGAACTTTGGATCTGGATATGTCATTTTTAACTACCCTTGAGGGTAAATAACGCATTGAAGTTTTAATGGAAGCTGATGCTTGCCACGGTTTCTATTTTTTTCTCTTTTGGAACATTGTTAGTAGGGATGCACCGAAATTTCGGCGACCGAAATTATTGGCCAAAAATTGTGCTTTTGGTTTCGGCCGAAGTGGAAAATTCAGCCGAAAAAAATCGGCAAAAAATTTTCCTTTCAAAATAGGGTCTGGAGGCCCAGTTGAGCCGGGGGCTTACCTGAGCCTGGAGGCCGGCCGCGCTGCCTGCTCGGCCGTCTTCCAAGCTCAGGCGAGCCCCTGGCTTGGCCTGGGCCTAGAGGCCCAGCCGAGCCTGAGGCTCGCCTGAGCTTGGAAGCCAGCTGAGTTGCCTGCTCGGCTGGCCTCCAGGCTCAGGAGAGTCCCTGGCTCGGCGTGGAGGCCCAGCCAAGCATGGGGCTCGCCTGAGTCTGAAGGTGGGGCTCGCCTGAGTCTGAAGGTGGGGCTCGCCTGAGTTTGAAGGCTGGCCAAGCAGGGGGGTCGGGTGGGCCTCCAGGCCCATGTGATGGATTTTGTTGGGGGGGTGGAGAGCGTTGCACATATTCACCTACATCGGCCCCGAGCGAGTCCTCCAGCGGTGGCAGTCCTCCTGCATCCAGTGTCCTCTCTCCATTGGTTGCCGGTATGACGTCATGGAAGCCTTTGACCCTGGGTCAAAGGCTTTCGTGACGTCATCCCGGCGACCGACACAGAGAGCGGACACTGGATGCAGGAGGACTGCCACCGCTGGAGGACTCGGGGCAGATGCAGGTGAGTATGTGTAGGCAATATACTCACCTACATCCTCCTACTTCGGCCCTGAGCTCCAGCGGTGACAGTCCTCTGGCTGTCGCAGGCTGTACGGCTGGCCTCCAGGCTCAGGCGAGCCCCCAGCCCAGCGACAGCTGGAGGGATGTCACCGCTGGAGCTTAGGGCTGAAGTAGAGGATGTAGGTGAGTATGTAGGTGCAACCAGAGATCCAGCGGTGACAGTCCTCCGGCTGTCGCAGGCTGCTCAGCCGGCCTCCAGGCTCAGGCGAGCCCCCAGCCGAGCCGGGGACTCGCATGAGCCTGGAGGCCGGCCATGCAGCCTTCGACAGCCGGAGGACTGTCACCGCTGGAACTCAGGGCCGAAGTAGGAGGATGTAGGGGAGTATGTAGGTGCAACCAGTCAGCCATGCGAACCCGGGCCTGGAGGACCGGCCGAGCAAGCTGCTCGGCCGGCCTCCAGGCTCAGGCGCGCCCCTGACTCGGCTGGGCCTTGAAGGCCCAGCCAAGCCGGGGGATCGCCTGAGCCTGGAGGCCGGCTGAGCAGCTTGCTCGGCCGGCCTTCAGGATCAGGCGAGTCCCCGGCTCGGCCTCCAGGCCCAGGTTCTCATGTCTGATTTTCGGTTTCGATTTCCGGCCGAACCGATCCCGAATTTTCGGTTTCGTTATCGGCCGGAAATTTCCATTTCGGTGCACCACTAATTGTTAGACATAATATATAATTTTGCCCCAAATAATTAAAGAGACAGCTGGTGCAAATGGGCAAGACACCTAATGGTACATACTTGCCTATCCAGGACATACTTGAAAACGAGAGAAATCTCAATGTATCCTTCCTGGTAAAATACTTTCTAATTAAAAATAAAAGAAATTAAAAGATAAAATTTGTGCTGTACCGTATATCCACCACGGTTGGGCTCTTGCTGGTTTGGAAGCTGCATTGCTAATAATCTCATTTTGGGCACTACAAATCCCCATAAGTATCTGACCATTTATTTCATCTAACCTTATTACATTCACTGTAATAATGCAGACCCTGTTTGAAATTGTGCCAGATAAAGGACACAATCTAGAGTTTAGAACCTTTCATCCCAGCAATATAACCTTAGCCTTAAAGGGTAAACAAATACATAAAAATTAGCAAATTTACATTACTACTATTTTTAATAACAATCTCTATGCAAAATATGCTCTTTTAGCATGTATTTGTTAACTACGCATCACATGTTTCAAATAAATGCTCTGATAATATTTTTTTTTCCCAAAAAGCTCTTGGTAGTAGTGAAGGGGTTAAAGCAATATGTTTTTTATTATATATCTACAATAAATAGAAGGCAAAGATTGGAAAGGCAATAAGTGTAAGTCTTTTAATCTACTATTTATCTACATGGAATATCACTTTTTCCATCGATCTATATTTGCAGTTTGTACTTTAGTGTCAGACATGCCGGTCTTTTAATTTTCGATGCCTGTGCTTGGCTTCCTTCTCCCTCTACTCTCTGCAGCTGTATTGTTTAAATTTTAATATTGACTTTTCCTGCTATTTTGAAAAAAGAAAAATGCCCTTATACACATTTTTCAGGCTTGTTACCTATCGTAACATCTGGGTTTTCTGACACCTCTGTTTTATGAGATTTTTGTATCTCCTTTGTAATATCTTTTTGTGCAATGATTTGTATCATTTATTTAATATTTTTTATTCTAGCTGAATCTGTGGAAAGGAAGTGAACACAGCAAAATGAAAATCCTGGTGTACCAAGGGGATATATTGAGTTTATGTACTATAAATATTATTTGTTTTATACTATTTTATTTGGCAACGTAGAGTTTGTTTCTGGTTTTGTGAATTATTTAAAAAAGAAATGCAATAAATCAAATTCATTTTATCAAAAACCTGTGATTCTAAAATCTTTTCATTTTGCTCGTTAAAATAGGCAGAATTCTATAAACATAACATATTGACAATATTAAATAAATTTCATATAGATCCTGGGTTCTGCTACATGTCTTACAATAAACAATGTGAAAGCAACATAATATACAACAGCAAAGTTGACATAACAAGTATAGAAAGTCTGTGAGGAATAATTCATGTGCCCCTTGATGGAAACCCCCTCCATCTTTTAGTGGACTATACCCTTTCACATGCCCACACTGGGCTGGCATAGTCCCTCACAGCCTTACCCACACTGAAAACAGACTTTGACCCTGTCAAGTCTTTTTACTGTTATTGTTTGCTATGTTTTGCCCTCCACTTGTGTTTTCCTATTTAAAGGGCCACTACCACCAAAAAATGAAATGTCCTTATTGTGTTTATTTTATGTGCTGATATCTAACATGTGATTTGTTTTTGTCTTGTATGGTTAGTTAAGATAATATTTTACTCTAAACGTGTCACTAGGTCAGGGCTCAAAATTTCAAGTCCCATGCTACTAGCCAGGCCTCAAGAGTTACTCGCCACTAGTTGCCCCATCTAACCCTTATCCTGCCCTGCCTGCATCTGCATTTCCACTCGCCCTCATGTAATTTCCACTCACCAAATGCGAGCAGGCGAGTGGAAATTTTGAGACCTGCACTAGGTGCATCATTTTTGTGATCTTTTGTGTTGTAAACGTCGTCCCCTACAGTATCTTTACTTGACTTGATCTTTACTATGTGGCGATGGTCATAGAATGGAGTCTATGTTTCAATCACCGACTCAAATGTCATTGTATTGTGTGGCATGTATTCAAGGGACATCACCAAGGGCTAGATTAGAAGGGCCCTATTCCCTTGTGAGTTAACTGAAGCGTTCGGGTGAGTAAGCATCAACGTCAGGTTAAGTGACATTAACGTATACCCCCATATTACCTCCCTAATGCTACACTTGTGAGAAATCAGTTTGCGCATCAGTGATTGTACTAGCTTACTGTACTTTGCGCATCCTATACTTACCATGGGGAGCGCAATCAGTAATTAGCGTTGTGATAAGTAAGGTATCACGAAATGCTAGCGCTAATTGCCCCATCGATATACAAACCTAAAATTTGGCTATTGCTAGAAGTTGGCGCTGACAGATTCCACTTTTGCAGAATCAGTTAACACCAACTAAAACCCCCTCAATAAATTAGATACTCACTTCTCATCCCGCGGTGAGGAAGGTGGCCACATCGACTCTGCTTCGCTGAGTAACTTCTCTGCAATGCCAGGGCTACCTGTGAGGTAGTCTGAAAGCTAAACACCAGTCCCTTGAGTGGTTCTGGGTTTCAGAAAGGACAGATGAAGTTAGCAGGGCTGTCAAACTCTGCACCCCCCCTCGAGATGTTCCCAGAATTCTTTGAAAGTAATAGCTGGACAGATGATCATTGGAGTTGTAGTTCAGAAACAGCTGGGGCCAGAGTTTGACAACCCTGAAGTAAAGGTTTGAATTTGATCCTGGAAGCTTGGTTAGAACCTTGGTGTGTTCCTGTTATACCACTGAACATTCCAACCAAACAGGGTTACTTGCATTTTAACGAATATTGCTGGAGGCGAGGCCAGATGCTGGGTTATTCTGGACCTTTTAGGTGACTCCACAGCCTATCAGGGCCATTTATGTGAATAAAATGTAATTTAGCAAAGATCAAAGTATCTTTTTCAAGTGACCAGATATTAAAATTAATTATGGTATGGTCACTCATTGTTGTACCTTTTTATTGCTTCCAGTTCTGTTATAAGCTCATACACACGAAATATATGGATCTCATAAAAGAATATCTAACACATGCTACAACAATCTATAAAATGAGTAAAGCACTGCTGCAATGAAAATTACACGTTCTCAGTTGAAGAATAAAAGAGACCAGTTTGCTAATACACTGAATATATCCCACAATCCTTCAAACAATTATATATGGAGCAAATCTATTGTTGATACAAAAGTAAGAGGAAGCTACATTATAACTCGAACTGGGTGCTTTAAAGAGAAAAGGGGTGGTGTGTACCCTGATGGCAGGGGTCAAGTCGTAAAAAATATAAGTGTGTGAACTAACCAACATTTCTGTCCATTCCGGTCTTAAAGATTACTGTGAGGGGCAACATCAGCAGCACTTCTTTATGCATGAGAATGCTATTCTTCTGGTAAACACTGAGAAATTGTCATTCCTATGCCATCCCAATGTGTTTAAATCCAGCCAAACCCTTAAATATAGACAGTTTTATAAAATTGTGTCTATATAGAAAGATATTGCAGCTTCCCAGTTTATCTGCCAAAAGGGAAACGAGTTCCTCCTGCTAAAATAGTGGGGACCTGCGTCCCCATGCTTTCATGCAGGACTTGACCCCTGCCTGATGGGGATAATATGAAGTAAGGGAAATGTCTCAAAACCATCTGCTTAGGATAGGGCTAAACGAGCGTATCAGAGGTATCCGCTCTAACATGCACTGTGACATCAGTCATAGAATTTTGATGGATTATATCGGGAACATAACAAGAAGAACACATGGTCTTTTTCACACACGTTAGATTTTTTGTTGGAGACAAAATCCTAGGAGAAATGCTGACACATGTGTATGGACTTGATGGTTTCTATAGGTAAGAGAACATGACATCAGACATCAGTCACGTGTGTAGGAAACTGAGACTACAAAATGCATCGTCACCAGATGTACTTTCTACGCTTGTGTCGACCCTGCCTTAGAGGTCTCCAAATGTAATGAGGGATCAATATAAAGCGCTAGTTCAATTGGAGACTAATATAGATAATATAGCATCAATCTACAAGTTAAAGAAAGTAAAAGACGTAAGAGCTAGTAAGACTTCAATAACATGTCTCATTGGCTACAATGTCTAAACAACATTCTCAAAGTCATCTAATAACAGGAAGGCCTACATATACACGCATCAGTCATATGTAAAGCATACCGTGGCAAGCCGGCCCTACAGCCAAGTGGTAGCTCTCTTAATTTGAATATGTTTCATATGTAACTAGTCCAACGGTCCCACAAACCAAAGTACTAAACAATTGTTTAAAAAAATGACATTTCTGATCCCCCTTACATTGAGAAATGGGAGAGGGACTTAAGCATGACACGCCCTTGTGAGGACTGGGACAAAATAATTGACCGCACCTCCAGGCTGCCGGCTTGTTCCACAATTAGGGAAAACTGCTACAAGGTTATGGTGTGATGGTACCTACACCCCACTAGACTGGTGCAGTGCTTCCCAGGGGCTTCCTCTGAGTGCTATCGGGGATGCGAGGATGAGGGCACCTTTCTCCACACTTGGAGAGCCATAAAACAAAGGATTTTGTTTCTCCACAGGGGACTTGCTCAGCCTGTGTTTAAAAGGTGTGAAATTTGTCTTGTGATATGCTAATGTATGCTTTTAAATGCATTACAATGCAAAATCGAGATAACTCGATTTTGGGTGTGAAGGGGTTAAATGTTCCTGTGATATTTATACAACTGAACAAAAATGTATATTTAAAGAGACACTCTTTTATAAATAGAGTTCCCTGATTTTGCCCTTATATAAATTGGCAGATAGGCTGCTGACAGCCTCTGTCCAATTATTATTATTTATTTTTTTTTCATTGATTTTGCCCACTTTTTCTCCCTCAGCTCACACAACTCCTCCTCTTCAGCTCAGCGTCTTCCAAAGCCTGAAGTCCCTGAAGCTTTACTACACAATTTGTGCTACTCAAATTACGTTGCACAGAATCCACAAATTCCGCTGTGCACAAGTATGGGACTTGGGTACTTTACGTTCACAAGATCCGTAGCACACGCACAGAATGATGGATCGGAGCTGTGTGCGCATGCGCAGATCCGATTCTTTGGCTGTTCTCTCAGAAGGCTTGCTATCTAGGGCGGTTTCAGAGAGGGCAATGTCAGCTTGACAGGTACACTTTAAGGGCTTTTACGAATTTTGGCATTTGAGGCTCCGTTTTGAAAGGGTGTCTGTGTATTAAATCTCACTAACCTGTTAGCTGTTATCATATTTCAGAAGATGTTTTCTTGTATTAAAATAGAAAGTGGATATCACTTACTGTCTTATATTCACTTTATTACATTCAGATTGAAGAGCTTTACAGATCTCGTTTCGCGGCAGAGATCCTAAAGCAGCAAAATGAAAAATGATTGCTGGCACAATTTGTTACTATTTTATGCTGCATTAAACAGTTAATACTCTTCCATAATTTCAGTCGGCTTATTATATAAAATGATATCCCCTTTGGAGCAATAGTCTGGCAAGCACAAAATTACAATCATTATTGCCTTTGAGGAATGGAATTTCTTTTTCATTGCCTGGTTTGATTCATAATAACGTGTGTTACAGGACAGCTTGTTTGGGGAGTCTGACAGCTTCTATTTTAGGATCCTAGTTACATGATGCATTTCACACGTCAGGAATAATCGTGTCTGGTGTAGCGTGATCACTCAGAACATGTCATATTTTGCTGACTCAGGAGATGTGCATTTTCATACCTCACAATTTAAGGGGGACAGTTTCCCGTTTGGACCCAAATCCCACTATCCCTTTTTTCACTTCTAATATCCTTCTTTTTTTCAGGTGGTCCTCCAAATTTTCAGAGTATGTTGGTGTAAAACAGATCTGTAAAGCAATTATTATTATTATCATCATTTATATAGCACCAACAGTTTCCACAGCGCTTTACAATAACCACAGGGAACAAGATACAGGTAAAGGGATATGGGATGGAAACAAGAGGTGTAGAGGGCCCTGCTCATAGGAGCTTAAAGTCTAGAGGGATAGGGTTGAAGAAGACATGGGGTGTTTTACCCCAAGCAATGAGTGTCTAAACTATAATACATTTTCTTAGAAATAGCTTTCTGTAAATATTTTTTTTTATTGTTCTAAATTATATTGTAATTCCCTGTAGCACAAGTGTTCCTCTTTATTTCTTTTTGGTATCATTTTTCATGATCAGCCATTTATCTTTTGTTCTTTAAAATTTTATTCTACTTTTTTTTTTTTTTACATATTTTACTAGTTAGCTCCCAGTGTGTATGTATGTATGTATAACTCTCCATCCATCTACCATCCTGTATCCATGCTTCCTTTTACCTCTAAACTCTTGGAAAAACTAGTTTTCAACCGCCTCTCCCTCTTCCTGTCCTCTAATTCCCTACTTGACCCCTGCAATCAGGTTTTCGTCCCCTACACTCAACTGAAACTGTCCTCACCAAAGTCATCAATGACCTCATAACGGCTAAAAACCACAGCCACTATTCTATTCTCATCCTACTTTACCTCTCAGCTGCTTTTGACACTGTCGACCACCCCCTTCTTCTCTCAGACTCTCAGTCTCTGTGACACTGTGCTCACTTGGATTGACTCTTTTCTTTCTTACAGGTTCTTCTGTGTCATTTGCTGGTAACTTCTCCTCTTAAATGCCTCTATCAGTTGGCGTGCCTCAAGGCTCTGTCCTAGGTCTTCTACTCTTCTCTAGCTACACCTCCTCCCTGGGCAAAATTATTAACCCCTTTGGCTTTAATTGCCACCTCTAATCTGATGATATTCAGATCTATCTCTCCACCTCTGATCTCTGTCCTCCTGTCCATTCCAAAGTCAGCGATTGTTTATGTGGCATTTCCTGCTGGATGGCCTATCACCAACTAAAGATTAACATGACGAAGGCTGAGGTCCTACTAATTCCTCCTAATGCCTTCCCACCTCCTGACTTCTCTATCATGGTCAATGGTATCACTATCTCCCCATCAAACCAGGTTCGCTGTCTCAGAGTTACACCTGATTCTGCTCTTTCCTTCATTCCCCACATCCAGTCTCTTTCCTCCTCCTGCCACTACCAATTACATAATATTTCCAGAATTCAGCCATTTCTTACCGCTGACACCACAAAGCAATTCATCCACGCCCCCTGGACAGCTCCCCCCTGGGCCACCAGCAACTCCACACAGGTAGACAATACTGTGTGGCACCAGAGCAGCATGACAACACACAGTGAGGAGGTACAGGGTGATTGGAGGTTCGGGGAGAGAATGACTGGGGATACTGGGAGAGAGTGACTGGGGGTACTTGGATAGAGAGAGTGAGTGACGGGGTACTGGGAGAGTGACTGGAGGTTTGGGGAGAGAATGACTGGGGATACTGGGAGAGAGTGACTGGGGGTTCTTGGATAGAGAGAGAGTGACTGGGATAATGGAAGAAAGCGACTGGAGGTTTGGGGAGAAAATGACTGGAGGTACTGGGAGAGAAAGAATGACTGGAGTACAGGGAGAATGACTGGAGGTTTGGGGAGAGAATGGCTGGGGTACTGGGAGAATGACTGGAGATTTGGGGAGAGAATGACTGGGGGTACTGGGAGAGAGATTGACTGGGGGTACTTGGAGAGAGTGACTAGGTTACTGGGAGAGGGTGACTGGGGGTACTGAGAGTGACTGGCTATGGTGTGAGAGTGGAACTGTGCTAGGGTATTCTGGGACAGGGTGACTGGTAGCAGTGGCGTAGCGTGGGGGGGCCATGTGTGTTTAATTTTTAATTATATCAGTATTTTGTTAATATACAATACATGTGCTTGTGAGGTAAGGAGGTCAATACTCTATTGGTGGAAGGGAATCAGGGTGTGTTACCATGTCCACAGGTTGGGGGGGCGCACAATTCTTGCCTTGCCCCGGGCGCCAACAACCCACGCTAAGCCATTGGGTATAACATTTAAAACACTCCCCAGGACTGAATATCGACCAGTCAGTGGGGTTTAGGTGCACTTTTGAGCCCTGCTGTACAAACTCCCTTCTTTCCTGTCACAGCAGAAGGAACTCAGAGCAAGATGCTCTGTCTCCTTGGCTCACTCAGCCCCCTAGCGGATAAGGTGCCGGTACTGCGTACCAGTGCATACCACCAGAAAAAAAAGCCCTGGTTACTGTTATTATGTTATTATAACTGAGCAGAATCCTCCTGCAACTGTTGCCTAAAAAAATATGTTTTGCTGCATCCTTTTCCTAAAAATACTTGTATTGCTACATATGTGGCCTAAAAATGGAGCAGAATGTTGCCTAAAAAAGGTGCAGATTCTGCTACAATTTTTGATGCAAGGAACAATGTTATGGGTTTTTTTATGCAAGCAATATATTATGCTCAATTTTTGCACTTAAGACACAGAAAACAGATAAAAGTATGGTGATAAATTTCACCAAAAAAACTTTGTGACTGCGTGTTTTTTGTGTGTGTGTCAAATACAACCAATCTGAACGTGAAGAAATGTTTTCAATCCACCACTTTTTTGATGTATCGTTTACAGTTGCATACATTCGGTGGCATCGTAACGACAGTGTCAGGAATCCAACCACAGACAGACCCGTGCCCACACCTGACACAGCAGCCTCCTTTCTAGGCAGTGTATTTCAGCCCAGGTTCTGGAGTAGCCTGGTCCTCTCATCCCAAATCCCACTCCTAGCTTCAGCCACAGGTGTGGTTCTCAGCAGCCTAATTGTGAGCAAGGAAAAGGAAGCCATGCCTGTGCTTCAGGATTGCCTAGTACTTTGTTTTAGTCTCTCTGCAAGAAGCCAGTTGACCTGCCAGTCTCTTGTTCCCTTAGCCTCCAGTATCCCATAGTGTTCCTGCCCTGCTGTCCACACATGTTCCTGCCATACTGCCCTCTGTGTTCGTGCCTTGCTGCCCACTGTGTTCCTGCCTTGCTGCTGCCCAGTGTTTCCCAAGCCTCAAGCCATGTTCCCCAAGTTCCAAGCCTCCTGCCGTGTGGCCTCTGTCTTCCAAAGCCACCTGCCCTGTGCCCTCCGCCACCAATGCCATCTGTGTCTTTTGTACCCTACTGTGAGTATCTTCTGTATCGTCTTGTGTAGCTTTGTATCTTGTGTTTCCTTGTACTGCATCCCACCTGTGTCCAGCTCTCTTCGTGTCTTGTCTCTGTTTCAGTCCTGCATTCTGTGTATCCTCTGACCAGTCCTTTTTCCTGCCTTGTTCCTCTTCTTTACTCCAAATTCCCACTTACAGCCTTACCAGGCTGCAGCCTTACCTGGATTTACCATAATAAAACCCTGTTTGGAACTTACTCCAGCGCCTGCCTGTGTGCCACTACATCCTGAACATCTGCCGCACCTCCAATAAACCTATCCTGGGGAAAAGGCATGAGTGCCAATTAATTTCCTTGTACAGGTGCTGCTGGACGTTGCCGTTCCTCAATTTCTATTTTTGGGGGTTGGAGGTGTACACATGGCTTATCTACCCACCATAGTATTTATTAATACCACCATGCCCATGAGTGGAGGTGCACACTGTCAAGTCCATCACTTTCCATTTATTAATATAGCCCCAGGGGTAGGGGCTGGACTCGTTACATTTATACCACCCCACCCACAGCACAGGAGTGTAGGGAAAATGACATGTCCCCCTCCCATTTCATTTCTGAAGCCAATACCTGCTGCCGCTAGATTTGGGACACTGACATATCCTCAGCATCCAGATGCCTATAGGTATGGGACAGGGGGAGCAGTGTGACGTAAACCTTTAACCCCCAACAGTTCTGGGATAGCACCACTGCTTGCGGTTTAAGTCATATCATATGGCCATGTCAACCATGTCATCGAGACCCTCATGTGATGTTATATTTACCTTAAATTTTCTGACTATCCGGTGCTAACAAGAGACAATCGCCACTTACTGCCTTATGAAATGTGATAACTCTAGGCAATGAATTACATAAACAGTTTTGTTCATTAGTTAAATTGTTCATGTGATGATACGGCAATGTGTTTTTGGATGGACAGCTGATCGCAGAAAATCGGAACAAATCATGGTCCATCAGGATCCAAACGCGCAAATCTAATAAGAATGTAGTCTTGCTTTATTTTCCATTATTTACTTCAATTGTACATTACACGGGTTAAGGCGCAAATATACGTTATTTTATACAGAAGACAATTTACAAATCACACGTTGACATTTACATATATTGAATATAATGCAGAATATTTTTCACAAATTGTAATATAAATAGTGGTGAGAATGCGATGAACAATCCCTAGCTTTCTCAGCTTTTACTGAATAAAAAGTTGAGCAAGTGCAAAGTGTTTCTGAAAATGTGTGAAAAGGGTTGGAGTCATGATAATGAATTCAAAATATTAATGACACCGAAGCAATGTCTTTAAAACAGTTTGAGTGCTGGATGAAAATAACAAGGAACATGGTATAAGTCTGCCCTCTACTGCCATAGGGCTGAAGTGAATGATCTAATAGGATTTAATACATTTCTTAATTCAATAAATTCCAATTTTTTTTTTATATATAGCAGGAATTACTGAGAATAGTGCTAAAACAGCTAAATTAAGGATTAATAAACCAAGATTGGTTGATCAGATAGTTATCAGTGTTATATAGCGCTAATAAAAAATTACATAAATACAGTGTTTCATATAGACCTAAAAGCCCTAACTTTACGTTATAGATAGTAAAAGAATGAAAGGAAATTAGAGTTTCTGGAAGCGTGCCTCCTCTTATGTTTTTTTGAGGGGCTATCTAAAAAAATAAGTGTACCGCAACAAGCCCTGCAAGAATGACGCCGTTACGGAAAACATTTGTAATGAGATCCAAAACATTGATGCAATGTTGAGATGCGTTAACATAGGCGTCTTACAGGGGTGCAATTACCGTCCTCAGGTTATTCCTTGCCCCCTGTGAGCTCTCCCCCACCTGAGATCAGAATCCAGCTTCGCCCATTTCTGTGGAGCGCTGGATCTCCGTCCCTGTGAATTATACAAGGTCAATCGAGGTGTTATTGGAAAGGGCAAAGCCTGGCCTTTCCAATGATACCCAACATGTCCAATTTCATTGTAAAATAAGAACTATAAATAATAAAATAACAACGTAACAATTTTTTTACAGGGTTGAAATGGCTCAGCAGTGAAGGGGGTTAATGGTCAGACTATATATTAGATTGTGTATTACTTTTTTGCCTTGGTTTAGTTGTATATTAAGGGTTAATGGACAGGCTTCGTGCCTCACATTGTATTTTTTCATGTTTTCCCTTGATTAATGGTATTCTAGGGGTTAATGGGTGGACTACAAGCCACACTGTTTATTATATTTATTGTATTTCCCTGGGTTTATGGCATTTTAGGGATTATTATGGAATTTAGAATCTAAAGGGTCTATTCATCTTTAGACCCTTTGCTTTTTTGCAACATTTTGGGGAATCTATTCCGCCGAAAATATGCAGGTCTATTAAAAAAAAAGTGAAACTCAGGAGAATTGGCAGGAGAAGAGAAAAATCTAGACCAAATAGCAGATTTGGAAAGTGAGATAAATGGGAGAATTTTTCTGGTTTGGCTATTTTGACCTGGATTTTTCACTTCTCCTGTCAAGCTGCTGAGTTCTGAGTTTCACCTTTTATTGAACAGACCTGATGGTGAATTCCCTATTTAGTGAATGACCACCTTAATTTGTAAAAATTGGAGTCGCTGAAGCAGTTATTGGATGTCAGTGAAAACCAGAGAATTGCAGCAATTAAAATATTGAATTTATGTATCAGGCTAGTACAACAAAAAGGTATCATTGCACCACATTACTCTGGGAATTTGGAATCTTATTTATATATACATATTTAGCTTTTTTCAGTGGAATGATTTAGTGGCGAAAATTATTAGTACGTCCCCAGTTCTGACTGTGGTATCATAGGTGCCCCCTATATTGTTCCTAGTGTCGCCACTGGTGAGCAACAACTTGTAGCATCATGCCGACACGTTTCTATCTGAAAATGGCAGTCACTTCAAGCACTGGTTGTGATGGGATGTGCTCAGCATAAGAGGAGGTACGTTTTCTGAAACTCTCATTGATTTCCAGTCATTAGTTTACACTCTATTACAAAAACTTTGGGTTTGGTTTCATGCGAATCACCCTGTATATAGCATTCAGAATATTTGTATAATTCTGATTTTATTACCTCCTATAGAACTGAACTATTATTATCAGTTTTGGAATTTCCAAGTCAATACATGAAGAATGGGTTCAGCGTTTCTGATTCAAAGCAGATATTCATTAATATTAAATATTAGAAAATAAAAAAAAATATAGATCAAACTGTATATGCAAAGATGTAGATGAGTAGGGAGAAAGTCAGACTCATAACCATCACACTTTTAAGAGCCTATAGCTGGGCTCTCAGGAAATATGCAGGTGGCTTCTTTTAAGGTATACCCATCAGCCTTATCATGGATCTTGTATTTTCATACACATCCAGAATAAAGCATGGCTCACTAGAAAACCATAAGGAAGAACCAAAAATATACCAGTAGTGCAGCTGGTATACACATCATATATTGACAAAAGTGCGTAAGTAAACTACTCACATGGTAAGGAGCTGCTACAAAGCGGGATCCAGCTAGCAGTGCATCAAGGTTTGCTAAAAAAGTACAACCTCTATGTGAAAAACCCTTGCTCAATGGAAATAACAGGTGTATTTCAAATTTATTATTCCAATAAAAATAAGTAAACGCAAATCGTATAAAGTCACATAAATTGTAATAAAAGTATACAATCATCAGGACATGTATCACCATAGTGACTTCTTCAAGTGTTAGTATAGTGTATTTTTTTTAATTAACCCTTTCACTGCGGGCGACATGTGGGGAACATTCACCGCAGGGTCCCTGAATTGAACCAAACGGGCAAACGCAGCCAATGATATGCCGAAAGCTGGTCAGCCGCCAAACTGGGGTTAAAAAAAAAAAGGCGATGATCTGCTATTCTTTATCCACCAACCATTAATCTCCCTCCCCGCCCTCACCTCTTTACTACGAGAATTTGGCACTATTAGCAATTATAAAAATAACATGAATAAATCGGAAATCTTAGGACTTACTGTCCCCCCCCCCTTTACGCGCTCAGCTACAAACCTCGTTCCCCTTCCGATGGTGCAAATCTTCACTTAAGTATTTAGGCATTTTCCTCACTGCAGAAACGTCCGACCTTTATTCAGCAAACTACCTCCCAATGCTGCACAGCATTTTAGCGGACCTCATCAAGTGGGCATTTCCCCATGTAACGTGGTTCGGGCGCATCAACGTCCTTAAAATGAACATACTCCCTCAACTATTGTACCTGTTTCAGCCCCAACCAATAGCCGTACCCACCTTATTTTTCAGGTCCCTGCAGACTAAATTTACCGCCTTTGTCTGGAATAATCGCCGGCCACGGCTCAGATTTGAGTTGCTGACCGCACCAAATCCGCGGGTGGACTGGCACTACCCCATGTCCGCCGATACTATCAAGCTGCACACTTACTGCGCATACTTGAGTGGACGTCGGGCGAGGAACATAAGCTGTGGATCCCTCTGGAACGTACATTAGCAGACGGCCCACTGGCTTCTCTTCCCTGATTAATTGGCACAAACGCTCCCTACCGCGTCACCCACCACCCCATTATCTCAGCTACACTCCGCACCTGGAAGGCACTCCAAAACTCCACACACATTGCCCCATGGCCATCACCTCTCCTACCGTTATACTACCTACCTGCATTCTCCCGGAGACTAATTACAACTGAACAAACGCAAGCCCCACAATGTGTACGGGCAACCAACTTTATTGATGGCAGCGCTTTTAAGTCCCCTGAAGACATCCCACTCAGTAGCGTCACTAGGGTTGGTGTCACCCGGTGCGGTAACTTATGGTGTCACCCCCCCCGAGTTTTACAGATTTTTTTAACTACTCTTACTCCTAAATCAGTACTCCCAAATAACACTGAATGCTCATACACACAGCGCACATTACTGTGAGGTTTATTGCTGCGTAGCTCTCTCATATGCTCACACAACTTTTTGCCAACTGCCAGCAAGTACGATGCCTGTTCGAAGGCAGTGAAAGCACACATGGATATATACTGCCCCCAGCAGCTCTGGATATATTGCCCCCAGCAGCTCATCCATGGATATATATTGCCCCAGCTCACATATGGATATATTGCCCCAGTTCACAATTATATATTGCCCCCAGCAGCTCACCCATGGATATATATTGCCCCAGCTCACACATGGATATATTGCGCCTCAGCTCACACATGGATATATTGCCCCAGACCAGCTCACACATGGATATTGCCCCAGCTCTCATGGATATGCCCCCAACACACATGGATACTGCCCCAAGCACACATGGATACTGCCCCCAGCACACATGGATAATGCCCCAGCTCACATGGATATTCCCCAGCAGCTCTCATGGATATTGCCCCAGCTCCTCTCATGGATTTTGCCCCAGCTCCTCTCATGGATTTTGCCCCAGCTCCTCTCATGGATATTGCCCCAGCTCCTCTCAAGAATTTTGCCCCAGCTCCTCTCATGGATTTTGCCCCAGCTCCTCTCATGGATATACTGCCCCAGCTGCTCTCATGGATAATGCCCCAGCTCCTCTCATGGATTTTGCCCCAGCTCCTCTCATGGATATACTGCCCCAGCTCCTCTCATGGATATACTGCCCCAGCTCCTCTCATGGATAATGCCCCAGCTCCTCTCATGGATTTTGCCCCAGCTCCTCTCATGGCTATGCCCCCAGCTCCTCTCATTGATATTGCCCCAGCTCATGGATAATGCCCCAGCTCATGGATAATGCCCCAGGACATGGATAATGCCCCAGCTCATGGATACTGCCCCAGCTCATGGATATGCCCCAGCAGCTCATGGATATACCCCAGCTCATGGATATGCCCCAGCTCATGGATATACCCCAGCTCATGGATACTGCCCCAGCTCATGGATATACCCCAGCAGCTCATGGATATGCCCCAGCTCATGGATTTGCCCCAGCTCATGGATTTGCCCCCCAGCTCATGGATACTGCCCCAGCTCATGGATACTGCCCCAGCTCATGGATATGCCCCAGCTCATGGATTTGCCCCCCAGCTCATGGATACTGCCCCAGCTCATGGATACTGCCCCAGCTCATGGATATGCCCCAGCTCATGGATACTGCCCCAGCACATGGATTTGACCCAGCTCATGGATTTGCCCCAGCTCATGGATACTGCCCCCAGCTCATGGATACTGCCCCCAGCTCATGGATATGCCCCAGCTCATGGATTTGCCCCAGCTCATGGATATGCCCCAGCTCATGGATATGCCCCAGCTCAAACATGGATTTGCCCCAGCTCATGGATTTGCCCCAGCTCATGGATACTACCCCAGCTCATGGATATGACCCAGCTCATGGATATGCCCCAGCTCATGGATACTGCCCCAGTTCATGGATAATGCCCCCAGCTCATGGATAATGCCCCAGCTCATGGATACTGCCTCCAGCTCATGGATTGCCCCAGCAATGGATATGCCCCAGCTCAAACATGGATTTGCCCCAGCTCATGGATTTGCCCCAGCTCATGGATACTACCCCAGCTCATGGATATGACCCAGCTCATGGATACTGCCCCAGCTCATGGATAATGCCCTCAGCTCATGGATAATGCCCCAGCTCATGGATACTGCCTCCAGCTCATGGATTGCAGCAGCTCATGGATATGCCCCAGCTCATGGATTTGCCCCAGCTCATGGATATGCCCCAGCTCTTGGATATGCCCCCCAGCTCATGGATATGCCCCCCCAGCTCATGGATAATGCCCCAGCTCATGAATACTGCCCCCAGCTCATGGATACTGCCCCAGCTCATGGATACTGCCCCCAGCTCATGGATTGCCCCCCAGCTCATGGATATGCCCCAGCTCAAACATGGATACTGCCCCCAGCACATGGATAATGCCCCAGCTCATGGATTTGCCCCAGCTCATGGATAATGCCCCAGCTCATGGATACTGCCCCCAGCTCATGGATTGCCCCCCAGCTCAAACATGAATAATGCCCCAGCTCATGGATTTGCCCCAGCTCATGGATTTGACCCAGCTCATGGATACTGCCCCAGCTCATGGATACTGCCCCAGCTCATGGATATGCCCCAGCTCATGGATTTGCCCCAGCAGCTCATGGATAATGGCCCAGCTCATGGATAATGGCCCAGCACATGGATATGTCTCAGCTCACCTCCTCCTGCGCCACGTGTTCGCTCCCTCTGAGCGTCCGGCGGCACGCAGCTTGGGCGCTCGCCTGGGGGAGACACGTGACCAGCCGCGATTGGCTGGTGACGTGTTTCCTCCAGGCGAGCGCCAAAGCTGCATGCTTCGGACGCTCGCAGGGAGCGAATACGCCACGGAGGGTGAGACACCCGCCCTTAGGGTGACGGTGTCACCCTAAGGGCGGGTGTCACCTGGTGCGGGCCGCACCCCCCGCCCCCACGTTACGACGCCACTGATCCCACTACCTTGGCCGCAATCCTTCCTGACCAAATTTCATTTCCACCGACTCACGGCCTATATACGCTCACTAGCCCCACTACCTCAATTCACCTGCCCCCTCACCCAATTTGAAATCCTGGCTCAGAGACCGCATCCTCCGTCTCATGGCATATCCACCATGTATGGTCTGCTACAATCCCTCACGAACCCTACCCCCTCCTACCACGCCAAATGGGAGGACGACCTCCATTTGTCCTTCACGGATGAGGAATGGAATCAAATCACCCTCCTCACCACGTCCTGCTCTACTGCCACCAAATCCCAAGAAACAGCCTACAAACTCTTATCTAGGTGGTATCGCCCGCCTAAAATGCGGGCGGTTTTTGACCCCACACACTATGGCTCATGTTGGAAATGCAAAACGCCACAAGCGGATTTACTCCACATGTGGTGGTCTTGCCCCCTGCTTCAGCCATACTGGCAGGCTGTCCATAGCACCATCTGTAAAGTCTCAACATCTCCACCAGACTTTACACCGGCAGTTATGTTACTGCTCCACACTCCTGTAGAACACACGGATTATAAACGCTCGCTTGAAATACGGCTCCTAAACGCGGCTAAGGCTGGGTTGCCCAGACATTGCAAGACCCCTGATGTCCCTACTATACGTGAATGGCTTCAAGAAGTACATAACACCCGAGATATTGAGGACCTAATACATAGTGCCTCAGGCACGAGCGCAACCCACTTACGCCGCTGGTTTTACTGGTCAGAGGCCCGCCCTCGTGTCTAAGCGCCACACCTCACACAGTTGACTACCGACTACCATGAGTACACCAATTTGCCATACCACACCTTTCCCCGCCTTTCACACATTCAGATTACCCCTGCTACATCCACCCTCAACATTTTTGTTAAATCATCTGTGTTATATGCTTCTACTTGTTTGCACGCTAGCTGAACTAAAACCACCCTTGCGCGCATTATGCAGAAAATGTTTTATGTCACCCATATCTCATTCTGCAAATATCCTGACGATGCATGTCTTGATACATACAATAGTGCAATAAAAGTTGTATCTTGTGAAAAGTTTATAAAACAATAAAAATTTATTATAATAAAAAAAAAGGCGAATTTTCTAAAAGGTGTTTAAAACAAAAAAATGCATGAAAATTATAAAAAAATGGTCTTACAAATAATAATAAAAAGGTTACAGAACAAAAAAAGCCATTATAAAAAATCGCAATCAAAGATTTCACCAAAAAGATTAAGAAAAATGGCTAAAGAATTGTAAAAAATAAATAAATAAAAAGACTCTTTGCTGCAAATGAAAAGAATAAACAGTTGAATATTTATTTTTTTATAAAAATGGTAATTTTTTCCCCCATTGAAACCTATGGTAAGGGCAAGAAAAAGTATGTGAACCCTTTGGGATTACGTGGAGTTTTGCATGAATTGGTCATAAAATGTGCTCTGATCTTCATCTAAGTCACAACAATTTGAAAAACACAGTCTGCTTAAAATAATACAACACAAACATAGTATGTTTTCATGTGTTTATTGAACATAACATGTAAACATTCACAGTGCAGGGTGGAAAAAGTATGTGAACCCCTAGCCTAATGACTTCTCCAAGAGTTAATTGGAGCCAGGAAGGAGCCAACCTTGAGTCCAATCAGTGTGATAGTATTGGATGTGTTGCTGAAAGCTGTCCTGCCCTTTAAAAACACACACCAGTTTTGGGTTTACTGGTTTCAAGAAGCACTGCCTGATGTGAACCATGCCTCGCAGAAAAGAGCTCAGAAGACCTACGATCAAGAATTGTTGACTTGCATGAAGCTGGAAAGGGTTACAAAACTATCTCCAAAAGCCTTGATGTTCATGTGTCCACGGTAAGACAGACTGTCCACAAATGGAGAAAGTTCAGCACTGTTGCGTGCTGCACGACCTAGGCGTGGTCGTCCTGTAAAGATGACTGCAGGAGCACAGCGCAGAATGCTTAATGAGGTAAAGAACAATCCTAGAGTGTCAGCTAAAGACTTACAGAAATCTCTGGCACATAACATTTTTGTTGACACATCTACAATAAGGAAAACATTAAACAAGAATGGAGTACATGGGAGGACACCACGGAGGAAGCCATTGCTGTCCAAAAAGAATATTGCAGCACGTTTGAAGTTTGAAACAGAGCACCTAGATGTTCCACAGCACTACTAGCAAAATATACTGTGGACAGATGAAACCAGAATTTAGTTGTTTGGAAAAAACACACAACACTATGTGTGGAGAAAAAAAAGGCACAGCACACCAACATCAAAACCTCATCCCCACTGTAAAACATGGCAGAGGGAGCATCATGGTTTGGGGCTGCTTTGCTGCCTCAGGGCCTGGACGGATTGTTGTCATTGATGGAAAAATGAATTCCAGAGTTTATCAAGACAATTTGCAGGAAAACATAAGACCATCTGTCCACCAACTGAAGCTCTGCAGAGGATGGGTGATGCAACAGGACAATGACCCAAAGCATACAAGTAATTCAACAAAAGAATGGCTTCAACAAAACAAAATACGTTTTCTGGAGTGGCCCAGTCAGAGTCCTGACCTCAACCCAATTGAAATGCTGTGGCATGACCTTAAGAGAGCGATTCACACCAGACATCCCAAGAATATTGCTACACTGAAACAGTTTTGTGAAGAGGAGTGGTCCAAAATTACTCCAGATCATTGTGCAGGTCTGATCTGCAACTACAGGAAACGTTTGGTTGAGGTTATTGCTGCCAAAGGAGGGTCAACCAGTTATTAAGTCCAAAGGTTCACATACTTTTTCCACCCTGCACTGTGAATGTTTACATGTTCTGGTCAATAAAAACATGAAAACATATACAGGGTTATTCAAAGAGATTCAAAAAGTCACCGCACGTTCGGTGACTTTTCGTTCTCTTCAATTCGATTCCTTTTGCCGATCCCATTTCGGTGCCCCTGAGGTGTATTCAGCAAGCACCACAGGGTCCCCGAATTGCAGGGAAAGGCTGCCGCAAACCCGACGAAAACGAACCGCAAAACCCAGCGAATGCACGCCGTAAAGCCACAAAAACATCTGGATTAACCTGCCGAAAACCACAGAAAAAACCCGAGCAGGAGCCGATCACACGCAGCGAAGCCGCCGAGACCGCAGACGAGGCAGTGAATAAATTAGCAAAATAGTTTGTGTGAATGTGTGAAATTGAAACGCTGTTTGCAAAGAAACTACTGAGCGAAAATGTCTGAAATTTGCATATGAGGTCCAGGGAATGATAATAAAAAGGGCTGTTACAGAAAAAATAAGTAAACTTAAAGGAACACTCTAGCAAAAAATCACCCCCCCCCCGTTTTTTAATCCTAACCTATCCCTATTCCCTTAATAAATAGGGTTTTTTTTTTTTGTGTTTTTAACTTTAATACTTACCCTAAAATCCTCTTGTTTCCAGCGCTGTTTTTTTTTTTTTATATACTCACCTCCCTCCTCTTCCGCTCTCCCATCCTTCTTTCTTCTTCTTGCCTTCTGGTTTACGTGAGAAGCGCGCATGCGCGCCTCTCACGTAAGCCAGCCAATCGGCAGGCTTCCTCCCGGGTCCCTCTGAAGATTAGTGTTGCGCGCAAGAGGATGCGCGCAACACTAACCCTCAGAGGGAGCCGCCAGCTTCTGCGGTGAGTAGGAGACGTCATCGCGCTGAAAGCGCGATGACGTCTCCTACTCGGCAAAAGTCGGCAGAAGCGGGAAATATGATTCCCGCTCTGCTGACTGACAGCTGGGAGGGCGGAGTAAAGTTCTCCGCCTCTCTCAGCTGTTTTCAGCTTTTTGAGCTGAACCGCTGAGCGGAGGGAGGGGGGACAGGGGGCAGGATGCTCCGGGCATCATGACCACCTAAAATAGCTTAGGTGGTCATGTTGCCTAGAGTATCCCTTTAAAAAATAATAAAAAAAGAAAAAAAAATCGGACTTTAAAAAAAAAAATAATTCTGAAAATGCTTAAAATATCCTAAAAAATCTATAAATAAAGAGACTCTTTACTGCAGAATTTTATAATGAATGGTTTATTAGATATTGAATTAAAACGGGAATATTTTTAACATTGAAGCCTATGGGATTCTCCTGAATAAATTTGCCGAATTAAACCACCGAATGGCAGGGCATTTCGGGAACCTTTCACTGCTGGTTTGTGTTCTCTGAATAGCCGAAGCAGTGCTTTTCATGGGGTTTTCACTGCCCTCGAACAGGCACCGAACAGGCACCGTATGTTCAGGCAATTCGCCAGGGTTTGGCGAATTGCCTGCTCTCTGGATAGCCGAATGGCCAGGAAAGGTAACCGAACGCTGATTTTCACCAACATTTAGACACAGTTCTGCGTTCTCTCAATAGATTATGTCACATCCTCAGCTTCTGCGGTGCTCCCTGGGGGGGCTGGACACCCGGCGGCATCGTTGGCTGGCCGTGTGCCAGGAGTTCAGGCTGACTGGCCGGCGTCTGGAGGGGCGGGGCTTAGCATGGGGACGCGGAGCCGCCGGCTTTAAAGGCAGGGCGCGAGTATCAGGTTGTCGCCCTGACGTGGAGTCTATTCGTGCATCGCCAGCTGTGTACTTTGAGTCTCAGTGTTTACCTTGCCTAGTTCCGATATTGCCTGTCTGAGGATCCTGCTCGTGTTTTACCCGGACTGCTTGCTTGACCATTCTCTCTCTGACTCCCTGTGTATACTCTTAGTGCTCTCTGCGGACACTGAGTGTATGTGCAGGATATATCACGCAACCTGCGATTGTAGGCCTGCCCTCAGGGTGCTGAATCCATTGAACCCTCATTCTACCTTGCTGAGTCTAACTATATGGGTGTCCTCTCTGTTGCCAACCTTGCTTGTCCAACTACCACCTCTGTTGCCAACCTTGCCTGTATGACTACCCTCTCTGGTGCCAACTCGGATTCAACCTTTGATCACGCTTATGCTAACCCATGTTGTATGACACTTTTGCACTATCTCTGTCAATGTATAGTTAATTTGCTTTTGCTCAGTAGACACTTGGTCACGAAATCATTTGCTACTGAGTGGTATTTAGTATTGTTATTCTGTTTGACCTCCCTGGCAGGGAGTGCTAGGATTAGCAGTCCTGACTGTTGGAGAATCGCGAATTGCATAGGTCTGTCTAAAATTATCCAAATCACGGTTATCAGGGGTGAGCGCCATAGCGAACATGACATTACTTCAGGGCCTTATATGGATCCGACAGATTTAACCGTGTTGATGTCTAAACTCAGTGATATAATCACTAAACAAGAGGAGCAGGACCACCGCAAGGACCAGTTTGCTCAGGCTTTGGGGTTACTGATGAATCAGTCCAGCAAAGCTTCACCACCCTCTTCTCCTGCGGTAAATGTTTCTTCTCATGTGGTAAATGTTTCTTCCCTGATTGCTGCTGAAATTATCCCATGTGAGTTTAAAAACACCCATTTCTTTTGATGGTAAATCTGGTTCTTGCAGTGGATTTATTACGCAGATTGATATCATGTTTGAACTCAATCTTGGGATATGCCCCACAGACAGAGCTAAGGTGGGTTATGTCATAAACCACCTAACTGAAAAATCTCTGCCCTGGGCAATTCTTTTATGGGAATTAAGGAAACCAATTGTATATAACTATGCTGAGTTCATGAAAGACCTTAGGCTTATTAGAAACGAGAGACACTACAGTAGTACCTAGAACCTGTCTCTCAGGGGATTCTAGGCATGCTCGTTTTCCCGACATAGAAGACCTTTTAGGTTGTTTGGGACATTGTAACCGAAAATGACCCTTATCTGCACAGTAAAAGCATAGGCCTATTCTGAGGCGATGTTGTCTCTCTTCCCCAGAGATTCTGAACCAACCTAACTGCAAGTATTTTGTGAGATAGATACATCCATATCGTTAGGTGTCTTGCCCAAGGGCACTTGCTGGTGGTGTCTTCTGAGTGGGATTGAGTCAGCTGTCCATGATTGTAGATCAGCGACCTGGTGGTGAGGTTGAACCCACTTCTTGTAAAGTCAAGACTTATCCACAGTCGAAGGGCAGAGACATTACCACTGGACTCCACAGCCAATATTGTGTGGTGGGCAAGTATGTACTGTTAGGTGTCTTGCACAAGGACACTTACTGGATAGGTGCTCTGACTGGAATTGAACCTGGGATTAAATCCAGCCTCTTGATTGTGTTTTGTTTCGCATGGAGCTACAGGGAATAAGCGCAAATTACACTTTTTTTCTTTTTATGTTTTATACATGGAACAGGCTGGATACGTCTGGTCCACGCAGCCACCCTGTTAGGGAATAGGCGTAAAACCATTTTTTCTGTACATAACTTATTTTAATGAAAACCGAAAACCAAACTAAAGACTTTCAACAAAACTCAAGTACACATATTCAGAGATCTACAAAATAAAGCCTGATATATGTGTAGCGCTCACTCCCGGAGGAACCGCTGAATTTAACCTCGGGTCAGTCTCCCCGCACTAGGGAATAAATATACACCAGCACTGTTGTGGATTTTATAAGTTATATAGTTTACTGGTTTCGAATAAACTGGCATATATAAAGCAAACACGGTATATATATATTTACAGGAATTCGTAATGCAAGAAACGCGCAACGGTAAAAAAGGAAATTTTAACCTCTTCGTTGCCGGAGTGTAAGTCCCATACAGGTTATGTCCCAAGAAGGTGTGCGTGTATGTGTGTGTTGGTACCCGGGTACTAGATTCGACTGGCCAGTGAATGAATTCGGTGTATCTTCGACTAGTCACGTTGGGGTCCTGTAGATTTAAGCAAACTGCAGCATGCTTTGTTAACTTTACTGTGGCCTGGAAGGCCTCTCACCCATCCGCCAGACAATCTGCTCTGCTGCTTGACCAAGGATGTCTCTCCGCTCGATTTGGCTGGGACTCTGTGCCACAGGATCCGCTGTTCTTGCTTGTCCGTCTTTGCAACAAGATTTTTAGCTTACCTGCACTCCCATTGGATCATCGTGGTCTCCTAACTCGGGGTCCAATCTGCAGCTCTGCGTGTTTGCAAACTTCTCAGCGGTGGATACTAGGTCTCTGGCAAGTCACTGAAACCGATCTCCAGCGTCCGCAAGGCAGCATCTGCTCTCCGGCCTGGTCACAATCATCCCCTGTCTCACGTGCGTCTTGTTCTCTTCACCCCTCGGCGCCCACTGCTCTCCTCCGGCCGAGGCTGCGGATGTCTGTCCATTCTCCCCACCCACTTCCTGTCTCTGCCCCAAAGCATGCTGGAAAAGGTAGTCCCAATGTGTCCAGTATAGTAAACATTGCGCTGATCTCCCCCTGGTGGCCAAAAATGGGTAATTACAGCAACAGAACTAAAACAGCGCTACACTCTCCCCCTCCTAGAACTCTTGGGTCTCTCCAAGGAGGTGTAACAGTTACATTACATCAGTCAATATATACAGACTCAGCAGCAAACATACAATGGGTTAGGTATACGTCCTCAAGTTTACTCATGCTTCTGACTACCTCAGCTAACATAGCAGACACTTCGGGCAACCTTTGCACTGTGGTGACAGCCTCTTCAGTGCTATGTCCCGGTGAGTCACAGGTAAGTCTCTGGGGGGGTCGAACAGAACGTTTTGGTTCTGGCTCAATCAGCTCCTCTTCAGGCGGAAGTACTACAGGTACGGGTTTGGTTCTTTCGTTCACAACTGGAACAGACATCTCTTCGGAGTATGATCCTTCCAGTGAAGGCATAGAACTATAATCATAGGACGCGTTTTCAGGAACTACAGGAATTTCAGAAGTTTCAGGAATTTCCAGTTGGAATTCAGGAGCCTCAGGCCTCAGGTTACTCTCCCACCGTTCGGGAACTGGAATGACCTCTTCAGGCTCGGGCGAGCGCACCCAGTCCAGACAGAAGCTTTCTTCCTCACTATCCCCTTCACTTTTTTCAACAACCCGTGTCTGCTGAGACCGAGTAACGGGAGTCAAACGTGGAGCAGGCGGGTTCGGCAGAGAAAGTTCGTCTCCAACTGGTATCCTTACAGCCTCTCTCAAAGGTAGCAGGTGATTCCGGTGCCAGTTTTTAAGAGGCCCGGCCTTTATATCCGGTCGGATTTGGTAAACTGGCAGACCCAGCAGTTGCTTGCAGACAATGTAGACTTGAGAACTCCATCTATCCGCCAACTTATGCCTGGCAGAAGCACCCAAGTTCTTCAACAAAACCCTATCACTGGGTTGTAGATCCTGTATCCGAACTTTCAAGTCGTAGTTTCGCTTATTCCTCTGTTCCCTGTTCCCAGAGGTCAAACGGGCCTGTTCAAACGCAGAGGTCAAATTCTTCCGAAGTCTATCCACATAATTTCTATGAGAGGCTACAGACGTCTGATCCAGAGATAGCCCAAACGCCAAATCAACCGGCAGTCGAGCTTCCCTTCCGAACATAAGACGGTATGGTGAGTATCCAGTAGCATCACTCTCCGTACTGTTGTATGCATGTACCAGCGTAGCTATGTGACGACTCCAGCTCTGCTTCTCTCTGTTTGATAATGTCCCCAACATATTTAGCAGCGTGCGATTGAACCTTTCTGGTTGAGCATCACCTTGAGGGTGATATGGTGTAGTTCGGGTCTTCTGAATTCCCAGCAGTTCCAGTAATTGCCCAACAAGCCAGCTCTCAAAGTCTCTACCCTGATCCGAGTGTATTCTCCTTGGTAGGCCATAGTGAACAAAAAACTTTTCCATTAAAACCTTTGCCACCGTAGGAGCACGTTGGTCTTTCGTAGAAAAAGCTTGGGCATAACGCGTGAAATGATCAGTCACTACTAAAATATTTCCCTGCCCACTGGCATCCGGCTCTAAGCACAGGAAATCAATGCACACCATATCCATGGGTCCTTGACTTTGTAGGTGGCTCATTGGAGCAGTTCGGGTTGGTAGGGTCTTCCTTTGGATACACCTCAGACATGAGTGGCAGTAACTTTGAACTTCAGATCTCATGCAGGGCCAATAGAATCTGTCTCGCACCAGCTTAAAAGTTCTCTCTGCGGGGCGTGGCTTGGCTGCCGATGGTGATGGCCGCCTGAGCTGTTAGCTCCGCCACGAGACATTGTAATCCGCTTACATCCGCAGACCCTGAGCTCCCCAGAGACACCTGGAGGACCCCCACGATGCCGGCTACTCATAAATCGCCGAAACGCGGTAAGCAGCGGGATGGTTCAGTGGCCGCGCTGTTTTCCGCGAAGAGGCCGGCGGCCTCGCAAGATGGCGGCCGCTCCTCTTCCCGCCACAAAACGCCGGTCTCGGAGGACGAAATGTCGGACGGGAACCCGGCAGAAGCCGATACAACATCCATACTCACCCATATGCGGGAAATGCGCACATATCTGGCTGGGGAGATCGATAGGAGCACGAAGATCATGCAGGCAGACCTCATGGCGCTAGGTACGAGAACGGCGGCGCTCGAAACCAGGGTCGATGACATGGCTGACGCACATAATGTGGTGGTGGACGGCACGAATATGTTACTACGCAGAGTGGAGGACATTGAGATACAGATGGAAGATTTATCAAAACGAACCGCGCAGAAACAACCTGCGTATAAGAGGCCTCCAGAGGGAGCGGGGAGGGCTCCCTGGCTGATTTGGTGCGGGACCTTCTACGTCCCCTGGCCCCAGACTTACCAGACCAAGCGTGGATTCTAGACCGGGCACACCGCGCTCTGCGCGCTCGGAGGGCAGAGGATGAGCGCCCGAGGGACGTTATTGTTCGCTTCTTACATTACTCCACCAAGGAACTTATTCTACGCAACAATAGGGGAGCCTCCATTTCTTACGAGGGTACCCCCATTTTGCTCTTCCAGGATCTGACCCCAATAACGCTACAGCGTCGGAGGGAATGGAAACCCGTCGCAGACCTACTCAGAAACCACAAGATCCAATTCGCCTGGGGACACCCCTTGAAGATCCTGGCCTTCCTAGACGGCCGCACCCACGTTCTACAACCCCGGATGGATCCGAGCAGATTCTTCAAAGCTCTTGGTATCACCCCCCCGGACGACTTCGAACTCCCGAACCAACATCCTATATCCCTGCAACATTTCTCCAGAGAATGGAGAACCGTTGGTGGCAATGTGCGCAGTCGCTCTGGACGTGCCCCGACTTGAGGTGAGGTGCCCCATTTTTTCCTTTTTTTTTTTTTTGCGCTCTCCAGACAGCCCTTTTTTTCCTGGGAAGGCACAATGGGCCATCGGCAGGTGCGTCCCGGGTGTGGACAGCACAATTCCTCCCCTCACCCCTTGCACCCCATCTTTGGGCCTTCTACGCCCGACGGCGATCCTCTCCCACTCCCACGATGCCTCGGGACCGCACGGAGGGACTCGGGTGGCTGACGAGGACACAGGGGGAGCCCCCTCCTTTTTCTCTTTTTTACAGGGTCTTACAATCCAATGAACACTCGTGGCGGGCGAGGTGGTATCCTGGACTCTCATACTGGAGCCGAACTTTGGGTTACCTCCCCCCCCAATCCTTTTTTACCTGGCGATATGTAAGCCCAGGCTATTTCTGGCTTCCTACTCGGAGGCCTTTTTTGTATATAGTTCTATTTGTTTGAAGGTTTTAGTGTTATTGTTCTTTTTCTTTTCTTTCTTCTCTTGTTGTTTTTCCACCAGGCTGCCCTTACGGGCTTGTTTATTTCCACGGGATAGCACGGGATGTGGTACAGTATCCTCTTTTATGCTTTTTTTGAAAATACACCACGATGTCCGTTAAGATTACCTCCCTAAATGTGAAGGGCCTGAACTCCCCAAACAAGCGCCGCCTCTTACTGCGCAGTCTTAAATCGGCTAAGTCAGACATAGCGTTTATTCAGGAAACACACATTAACAAAGTGGCCAAGGTCAGACTCACAGATCATATCTATACTGTGGCGGTCTCGGCCCACTCCGTAGTTAAGCGCAATGGGGTGTCTATCCTCTTTCGGAAGACATGCCCCTTTAAGATTACATCTGAGGTGTGTGACAGCGACGGTAGATTTGTCCTGGTATCGGGGTCACTGTACGCTTCTACTTGTCATCTCATTAACATTTACGCCCCTAATGCACAATCCGAACAGTTCTGGACGGACATGACTACCCTGGTGGCCTCCCTCCCTCCTGGCATGGTGATTGTGGGGGGTGACATGAATGCGGTCCCTTGCGCGGCTGTTGACAGACGATCCCAGACAGGAACTGACCGGGCATCGGGACTTAGTGGACAGGATAGGGCTTTTTACACTTTCCTCAGACGCTCAGATTTACTGGACGCATGGAGGGTACTCCACCCTGATGACAGAGATTTTACTTTTTACTCGGCTCCACACGGTTCATATTCACGCATAGACCTTCTTCTCTGCAACGCTGCTAGTATGGCCAGGGTGGTGCGAGCAGATATTCACAGTATTACGTGGTCGGACCATGCAGACATTTCCCTACAGCTGGCTGTTCCCCAATCCTCTGGTCCGTGGAAGTGGAGGCTGAATGCCTCTCTTCTCCGCGACCCAGACGTTATAGCACAGACACGGGTGGCCCTTGACCAATATTTTACGGAAAACGCCTCAGAGGAGATGTCCCCGGCCACGGTCTGGGCTGCTCACAAAGCCGTGATCCGAGGCCATTTCATCAAAATAGCCACGTTTCGGAAGAAACAGAAACTTAGCTTGGCCCTAGACCTCCAAGCACAGCTTCACCGTTTGGAGCAACAACACAGGCGGATCCCACTCCCTCTGGGCTTGTCGCCCTCAATGAAGTCAGGAGAGCCCTGAAACAGCTCTTCCTAGATGACGTTGCTAAATCCCTAACGTGGTCTAGGCGGACCTTCTACGAACAATCTAACAAATTAGACTCACTCTTGGCGCGTAGCCTCAGACCTAGGGGGACTTATAAATCGATCTCCTCTGTCAGGGCGGGCAACGGGAGAGTGGTTACATCCCCCGACGCTATAGCTCAAGTTTTCACTGAATTTTATGACCGACTTTATAACCACTCAAGGGACCAGGGGGAGGGGGCTGGCAGCGCCACAGGCGGGATTGATGACTTCTTAAATTCCACACCCTTGACCGCCCTCACCCAGGCCCAGTCTGACACTCTTGGGGAGCCGATTGCCATGCCAGAGGTTAGCAGGGCACTTGCCGGCCTGAATGGTATGAAAGCCCCCGGACCAGATGGTTTCCATGGAGGTTATTACAAAACCTTCAAGAAAATCTTACTCCCACACTTGACCAATCTCTTTAATGCGCTGCGTGGGGAGACCCGCTTACACCCAGACATGACACTGGCCGACATAGCGCTGCTTCCGAAGGAAGGGAGGGACGCATCGAGACCTGAAAACTACCGCCCCATATCCCTCCTTAACTTCGATATTAAACTCCTGGCCAAAATATTGGCGGATAGACTGAACCCCATGTTGACCTCACTTATACATCCCGACCAGGTTGGCTTCATTCCCGGCCGACAGCTGTACGAGAATACGCGCCGAGGTGCCGACCTGGTGTGGTGGGCGGGATCGACTCGAACGCCTTCTCTGCTTCTTTCCTTGGACGCGGAGAAGGCCTTCGACAGGGTGACATGGCCTTTTTCTTTCGTCTTCTGGTACGACTGGGGTTGCCTGACAACTTCATCAATGTGATTAAGGCCCTGTATGAAAATCCGAGAGCGCAGATTAAACTCCAGGGTGCCTCCCGTTCCCCTTTCACTATCTCGAATGGCACGCGACAGGGGTGCCCTTTGTCTCCGATCCTATTTGTGCTAGCTCTAGAACCCCTTCTAACGCGCATACGCCAATCCCCGCATATACAAGGTGTCCCTTTGGGCAACCACAGGTTCACAGTCTCGGCTTACGCAGACGACATCTTGCTCTCCCTGACGGATCCCCTACGGTCCATGCGCCACCTCCATGACTTGTTGACACACTATGGTTCACTTTCAGGTTTTAAGGTCAACCTTACTAAATCCCAGGCGATGCCCTTACACATGTCACCGGAGATGGTAGCGGTTATGGCATCCAGCTTCCGCATTCCAATTGTACGGACGTCTCTTAAATATCTTGGGGTTTCCCTGACTAGTGACCCCACACATTTGTTTTCTGCCAACATCCCACCCGTGATACGACAGATTAAGAAGGACCTAGAGGACTGGACTGAGAAGCCGATCTCGTGGATCGGGAGGATCCACTCTGTTAAGATGAACATCTTGCCCAGACTTCTGTTTCTTTTTCAAGCGCTGCCGGTGGCGGTCACCCGGAGGGACTTAGCAGGAATTCAATCTGCGATAGACGCCTTCGTCTGGCAGAATAAAAGGCGGAGAGTAGCCCGTAAAATACTATATCGTCCTAAAACTAGAGGTGGTTTGGGTCTCCCTAACCTTTATATGTATTATTGCGCAGCACAACTGGCGCAGGTGGTTGCCTGGCACGCACCGGCGGCGGACAGACGTTGGGTGACACTAGAGACTGCGCTTACCTCTCCTGACCGCCCACACATGGCTCTGTGGCTTCCCAGACCTTCGCGCCCCTTGCCCCGCACGGTTTGCCCGGCAATAGCCAACTCCCTGCGCATCTTTGACCTCGCCTGCTCCAAGTTCTCTTTAGCCACTACTCCGTCGCCTATGACCCCGCTCTTCCGCAACCCGGCCTTCCCCCCAGGGATGAACCTTCCTGACTTCAAAACACTAGAGGCATCGGGACTAAGACGCTTTGGAGACATATTGACAGGGGGTAAAAAGGTGACCTTTGCAGACCTCTCCGCTAGGGCCTCACTGAGACCATTTGACTACTTTCGCTTTATGCAGCTGCGGCATTATATAGATACAGAGGCCCTGGTCCCCATAGCCAACACGCCCTTGAACTGGTTTGAGAAGCTCTGCTCTGCGGCGAGTGTCCCTAGTGGATTGATTTCGACTATATATTACGCACTATGTTCCGGCTCCAAGGAATGGGGCGAGCTCGCCTATTGCGCTCGCTGGGAGGCCGATCTGCAGGAATCATTGACGGGGGATGAATGGGAGGAAATTTGGGAGGCTACGGCAAAGTCCTCTATTTGTGTCACTCACCAAGAACAATCCTTTAAAATGCTATTCAGATGGTACACGACCCCTGTGCTCCTATGCAGGATGGGGAGAACTACTAGTGATTTATGCTGGCGCAACTGTGGATTACAGGGTACCTTTATTCACTTGTGGTGGGACTGCCCGAGGGTCAAGGAATACTGGGGGAAGGTGGGCCGTTTGCTGACTTCGATATTTCACAGACCTGTTCATGTGGACCCCTGGGACTTCTTGCTCTCTCGGCCGAAAACTGGTTTCACGAACCCCGAGCAGTCCTTGCTACGTTGCGTCCTCTTGGCGGCTCGCAGAGCCCTGGCTTCTCAATGGCTATCGGATGTCCTGCCTACTATGCGTCTCGTGAAGGCTAAAGTATCCGATGTGAGGCTCATGGAGGAACTGACAGCTATTGTACGCCAAACTTTACCCAAATTCGAGAAAACTTGGCATTTGTGGGAGGATTATTTGGGAGTTACAAGTTGAAATGTATATCTCCGGTACTCAATTAAGTTTGTACAGCCTGGATGGAACTGTCCACCCTTTCCCCCCTTCTTCTCCCCCCTTTCTTTTTCTTTCTTCTTTCTCTTTTCTTCCTCTCGGAATCTTCCCCAATTTTTTTTTTCTTACGATGGGTTAGATTTATTATCAGTCTATGTCTATGCCCGCTATCAGATGGGGTTAAGATTTGGCACCTGTCAATTGATCTCTGTATTTTCAAGCGCTTGATGGAAATGTTGGTTGTGCCATGTTCTGTGTAAAAACTCATAAATAAAGAATTTAAAAAAAAAAAAAAAAAAAAGTTCTCTCTGCACCTAAATGTCCATGTTCATCGTGTAACGACCGCAGCACATCCTCTCTGTGTTTGGTGGGAAGGAACAACTGTTGGGTCTCTTCAGCATTGTTTGACCATCCAACATCTTCAACCATTCCCACTCTTTGTATACCAATCTGGCCCCTTCTGGGGAATTTGTTAGAATAATTTCCCGTTGGTTCGCGTTTAGGGCCTTCATGGTTAATGCAATCAAAGGGTCTCCAGCCTGATCAGTTCTCAGGTCTTGTTTCGAAAAAGTAGGCAAACTTTCATCCCTCAGCTGCGTAGGATTACAATAGAACTCTGGAACAGCCGCAGCCATAACCCCTATGGCTTCTGCTTCAATCCCTCCCTTGACCCGGCGCTCTGCTCCTTGACATAAAACTTGCACCCCATCTGGAGTTAACTGGGTCCATTCTGTAGAGTAGGGTCTTCTCGATAAAGCATCAGCATCTTGATTATTCACTCAGGGCGATACTTCAGGCTGAAACAAAACCCTGACAGAGCGGCCAACCACCGATGTCCCGTTGCATCCAGCTTTGCAGTAGTCAGGACGTAGGTAAGAGGATTGTTATCAGTTTTTATCACAAATTCGGCTCCATACAGATAATCCTTCAGCTTGTCTACTACCGCCCACTTCAAGGCTAGGAACTCCAACTTGTGGGTAAGATAGTTCTTTTCTGAATGCGTAAGACTCCGGCTCACATAGGCTACAGGCCTCAACAATCCACCATATTCTTGGTATAGGACTCCCCCTAGACCTTCTCTGCTGGCATCCACATGCAATTCGTACGGCTTATGAGGATCAGCGTAAACCAAGACAGGAGCTCGAGTTAGACTCTCTTTTAGCTTCATGAAAGCACCTTCACATTGACTAGTCCATTCTCCTTGGATAGATTCTCGAGCCTTCCTTGGCCTGGGAGCCGACGAATTTCGGTCAGGGGCCTTGTGGCCTCCTTCTGCGTCTTCCTTCTGTAGGAGCTTGTTCAGTGGTTGAGCTATCTTGGCAAATCCTCCTACAAATCTTCGGTAATATGAGCAGAACCCCAGGAAAGATCTAAGTTCAGTAACGTTTCGGGGTCTATGCCAGGAAGCTACGGCTTCCAACTTTCGAGGATCCGTTGAAACGCCTTCTGCTGAAACAACATGTCCCAGATACGTAACGGAAGGTAAACAGAATTGGACACTTCTCCAGAGACAATTTCAACCCCTCTTCATGGAGCCACTCCAAGACCTTCTCCAACCGTTGCTCATGTTCTTCCAAAGTCTTCCCGAACACAATAATGTCATCCAGATACACTAACACTTGGATCAGGCTCATGTTCCCGACTGTCTTCTCCATTAACCGTTGGAACGTGGCTGGCCGTAAGGCCTTGAGGCATTCTGTTGAACTCAAAGAACCCCAGTGGGCAGATGAACCCAGTCTTCTCTTTGTCTTCAGGATGCATTGGTATCTGGTGATACCCACTTCGCAGGTCTAGTACACTAAACCATTTTACTCCAGACAAACACTGTAAGGCATCTTCTATCCGAGGAGTGGCATATTGATCTGGGATGGTTCTCCGATTTAGCATGCGATAGTCTATACATAGACGGACAGAACCATTCTTCTTCTGAGCCATCACTATTGGAGATGCATAAGGGCTCCTGGACTCCTGCAGTTCGTTCAGCTGTTCTCTTAGGTCATCCAAGTCTCCCAACGGAACTCGTCTTGACCTTTCTCGAAACGGCTTATCTTCCTGTAGTCGAATGCGATGCTCAGTACTCTTAGCTAGGCCACTTCGAACTCACCCTTTGAGAAAAAGTCCCTCCACTTTAGGACCTGGGACTGAAGACGTTTCTTCCATTCAGGCCAGATGGGAGCGTCCTTGGGATAGAACCTGTCAGCTGGAATCTCTTTATTCACTCCCCCTCCTAAATCGGTAGGAGAGCGAGGCGTAGCGGACGCTACTTGCCCGATAGGCATTCGTGCTTTCAGAATCACTGGAGAATCAGACACATTACATACACTGACTGAGACTCTTCCTCGTGTTCGTTTCAAAGCTTTTGTGGAGATTAATTTCAGCTATTACTTCTACTCCGGCTTCACTCCCATGATTGAAATCAGTTTCCAGTACCACATAGGGACCTGGTTGCGATCCGTTCAACTTGACTGAAGCCTGGAAACTCGCCACTTCTCCTGATTGCAGAACCTTTTCTGTTCCTCCCAATCTCCACAGGCGCCCCACTTCGGCAGGTGCCTTCTGTTCTTCGACCATTCGGTGATAGACTGGATGTAACATCAGGTGTACTCCCCTGGTGGAACCTTCTTCCAGTACTATAGGAGTCAGGAGACGTCGCACCAGATCAGTATTCGTCCCCACTATCATAGAACTTCTGTTGGCCCCTGAAGGCCGAAGACACACAATGACCAATGCATCACAACCTCCAGACTGTCCGATGACTTCGGATCCGATCTCTAACTTCACCTGTAGATATCCGTCATAGGGAAGTTTCTCAGTTCCGATACCCCAGATTTCAAGGTCCTTTAACTTCTGTAGAGGTATGTGTTTCAAGTGCTTCTCATAGAAGTCTCGGTAGATCAATGTCACTTGAGCCCCTGAGTCCAACAGAGCTTTGGTATGGACTCCCTCTACTTGGATTGGAACGATGGGAGAAGGACCTATCAGCTGGTCAGGAAACTTTGTCGTAGTAGCAGGAAGTTTAGACCCCGTTTGCTGTACCCTGGCCTTCTTCTTGGCCCGTGTAGGCTTTGGGTGTGCATTGCTTCCCCCTGACGTAGCACCGAATGCTAAGGGAGTGACTCTTTCAGTCCTGGTAGGCTCAGCATTTGGCAAAACTCTGGGCCCTCTCGGCCTTTCAGTCCTGGCTTATTTCTGGAGCGGGTTTTAACCATTGGGCACCTAGTTTGCTCCTTCACTTGGGCCCTCTGGCGTTTCCCGCCGGTGAGGTAGATAGCAGCCCTTCCAGGGCTTTTAGGAACTCTTCTACCCTATTTCCTTCAGGCTTTTGGCTTTTGCATTACACTCGGAAATGACCCATTTCCCCACAACTGAAACATCTCTTCTTTGAAGACGGAGACGCACTTGCTTGTGGTGATTCGGTTGAAGGACCCTGGCCAGACGCCACAGAAACTCCAGTTGTTCGCATATCAGTAAGGAACTTCTGCATATCGGTCTGTGTCTCTGCCACCTTCAAAAGTACTCGGCACAGGTCCGTATGTGCCTGTTGCAATTCAGCTTGAGCTTCTTGCACTTTCTTAACAGTTTTGTGGATTTCACTATATGTAGGAATAATTTGCTCTTTTGCAGCATTATCTGTGGATTTAGGAACAACCAGATGCTCCTGTTCGTCCACTTCGGATCCATAGGTGTCTAACGAATCATCTTCCGCTTGCAAACATTCGTTATGCCTCACGAGTTGTGCGTAAGCTCTTTCTCCTTTCCTAAAGGATTTTTCTTCAAGTAGAGCCTCTTCCTCTCTGACAGCTCAGATCAGTTCCAGGTATTTCAATTCTCGGTTACCTTCTCTGGTTCTCAGCTGTAGCATCACAGGATCTAGAGGTTGAGCGCCCCTCAGGATCTGCTGCATTCGGATTTTATCTATTTTGGCTGGTTCGGCCCCTTTCTTAAGAAGTATCTGGTGCAGAATCTTATCTAGGCGCCTCATATATTAGTCATCTTCTCACCTTTCCGCTGGTAAGTATGTTCATACTGGTACACGAGCTCCGCAGCCTTTTCCATTCGCCCAAAGACTTCCTATAGTACGTTTAGGTAATCTAAAGTGGTGCAGTCTTGTTTACTCAATTTTAGGTTTCTTACAGCGTCTGACGCAGGTCCCTTTAAGCTCTCAGTAATTCTTTGCTTCTTCTGTGCTTCGGGGATGTCCCACTCATCCAGAGCCTGCATCGCCTGTTCTACCCATTCTTCGAAGGTTTCTTCTCCCGCCAGAGTTGGTACGTTTCCTGTGAAATTTCTCAACCGTCGATAACCAAAGTTAGTGTGCGGAGGGCTTGTTCTTTGACATTTAGCCAGCAAATCTCCAATAGCCACTATAAATTCAGGCCCGATCATGGCCAGCGGACTGGGCGCGGGAACACTCGCGGGATCGCCACGTGGCGCACTTGGCTGAATCAGTTGAACTTCCACCTCATCGGTCAGCTTCACGCTCGCGCCCTGAAAACACACTGGAACACCCTTTCTCCACTCAAACAGAACATACGTGTGAGAGGTATCTGGGTTCGCTTTAATGTCCAGAATTAACTCCCGATGATCTGGTGTCAGCTCGGCCACGGCCTGGCGAATCTGATCTTCGGCCCAAGTGTCTGCAGGAATATCCATGACTATGCATAATTCTATCTGACTACTTTGCTCCTCACACCATTTGGCAGCAGTGTCTGGATCCATATTTAACCCTTTAAATGCAGTTTTTCCAGAGACTGGATCCACGTGTAGCGCTCACTCCCGGAGGAGCCGCTGAATTTAACCTCGGGTCAGTCTCCCCGCACTAGGGAATAAATATACACCAGCACTGTTGTGGATTTTATAAGTTATATAGTTTACTGGTCTCGAATAAACTGGCATATATTCGGTGTATCTTCGACTAGTCACGTTGGGGCCCTGTAGATTTAAGCAAACTGCAGCGTGCTTTGTTAACTTTACTGTGGCCTGGAAGGCCTCTCACCCATCCGCCAGACAATCTGCTCCGCTGCTTGACCAAGGACGTCTCTCCGCTCGATTTGGCTGGGACTCTGTGCCACCGGATCCGCTGTTCTTGCTTGTCCGTCTTTGCAACAAGATTTTTATCTTACCGCCTGCACTCCCATTGGATCATCGCGGTCTCCAATCTGCAGCTCTGCGTCTTTGCAAACTTCTCAGCGGTGGATACTAGGTCTCTGGCAAGTCACTGAAACCAATCTCCAGCGTCCGCAAGGCAGCACCTGCTCTCCGGCCTGGTCACAATCATTCCCTGTCTCACGTGCGTCTTGCTCTCTTCACCCCTCGGCGTGCACTGCTCTCCTCCGAACGAGGCTGCGGATGTCTGTCCGTTCTCCCCAACCACTTCCTGTCTCTGCCCCAAAGCATGCTGGAAAACGTAGTCCCAATGTGTCCAGTATAGTAAACATTACGCTTATCTCCCCCTGGTGGCCAAAAATGGGTAATTACAGCAACAGAACTAAAACAGCACTACATATGTAAAACAATATGCAAAATTAAACCCTTAAGGACCCCTGACGTACCCTGTACGTCCTGTCCACAGGTCTCCCTTAGACCCACGGACGTACAGGGTACGTCAGCGGCGCCTAATCCCCCTCCCGCCCGATACTCACCTCCCTCGCTGGATCCCACGGCGATCTGGCAGGGAGGAAGCCTGCCCATGTGATTTACATGGGCAGGCGAGGCTGATGACGTCGCCACACTGCGTGGTGAAGTCATCAGCAGGCGTCCCCATGCAATTCAATGGAGGGGAGGGGGGCTCCTTCGGAGCCCTCTATCTCCCCAACCATTGAAGCTAGGGAGATGCCGTTTGCACTGCTGGAGAGGGGAGAGTCTCCCCTTTTCAGCGGTGTATGGCATTAACCTTTTCGCTGCCGAATCGCGTTTCGGCACTAATTGGCGCCAAAACGCGATTCGAACCTGGAGGGGGGCTGACATCTTGGATGTCAGCCAAGCCTCCAGGTCCCCCCCCACCCACTGACAACCTCACCATATGTGTGAGGATGTCAGTGGGCCAGTTAACCATCTAGCTGCCATGTAGAGATAAGGGGATCCTAAGGATCCCTTTATCTCCCGATCCATGGCAGCTAGATGGTCATATTTGACATCATGTGAAAGACCTGATTATGGCCTTTCCAATGATACCAAACATGACCAGGTTTGGTTTAAAAAAAAAAAAAAAAATGTTTTTTTTTTTTAAGTTTTTTTGTCTGGGGGGGTTTATTAAATAGGACCTAGGCTGTCATCTAAAAATAATTAGCACAAAATGGTCAGAATGAGCGCAGCGCACATAGGTGAACTGTCTCAGCAGTGAAGGGGTTAAAAAGCAAATGCATGTAAATATTGGGTATTTCTAGTCTCGGGACAAAATTTTGAACCTATTTAGCCGGGGTCTTTTTGGGTGGTTGTAGATTTTGGGGATTAAATTACGAAAAAGTGTGTTTTTACCATTTTTTTCATCATATTTCATATTTATTTTATAGTAAATTATTGGATATGATGGAAATAATGGTATTTCTAGAAAGTCCATTTAATGGCGGGAAAAAGGGTGTATAATATGTGGTTTGAATAAACGAGTAAGAGGAAAATTTGACCTAAACATGAACAGCGCAGAAACGTAAAAACAGCAGCGGTCACTAAAAGATGGATTTGTATAAAACCGCCCGGTCACTAAGGGGTTAAATAAATAATAGAAAAACAAATAGGCGGCAAGAAATAAATAAAAACTAACGCAATGCGTGTTTTGCAAAAAAAAAAAGTATGGTGTGACACTATAAGAAATTAACACGTTAAACACAGTCATTATTATTGTTCAAATTTTCTTCTTATAGGGCATTAAAAGCCCATGCTTTTTCATGGCTCTTTCAGGTACTATAATACCGGGGAAAAAAATAAGGTAGAAAAAACAATATTCGACCTAAAATATCATAAACCCTTCAGCTAGAATGAATACCAACCAACAAAATGGCATCGATATAACTTGACGACACGCGTGGCGGTCACTTAAGTGTTTCGCACTCAGCGAAAAGTAGACGCATAGTCAGTGGGAAGCTCTAAACACTGGAGACATCACAAAACGTCATGAGTGAATGTCTCAACGCAGCATATCATTCTCGCGGGTTAGAGTGGCGTCGCCCTATGTGTCTCTAGCTCTAAACTAGAACTCTATGTGTTGGGCGGGGCCGCGCAGTGTGGCGTAACTCCCTGCATTCTGATTGATCGCGGAGGAGGGTCGCGGGAGCGCGCACCGTGTCGGACTGGGGCAAGTACAGTAAGTGTAGCACAGCCACATAGTAGCCGGGGCGTCTGCGTGTCACGGGGTGTGACTGGCCGTATGGCGACTTAAAAGCTACATCTGGGTTAAGCTGTTGTCATTGGGTTTCTCCCGCAGAGGGTTAATGCAGTGGGTGCTGTTTGGTGCCGCCCCCGCGTGGTTGCTCCTGTCACTCACCCGGGCTGTCACTTTTCCTTATAGAGCCATGAGGCTGAATGGCTCCATATCTCCCACCTGCCCATCCTCATCTGGCTGCTGGGACCCCAGGGTTTCCCCATTCACTGCAAAATAAGGTTAATCAGGCTCAGGATATGTATGCTGTCTACCTGTTGATGGACATCACATGAAAAGTGCTGCCCGTAGTATGTGAAAGTCCTCTGTGGCCATTCCCAGTGCATTTGGTTTGTGCATGCTGCAGGGTAGCAGTTTTCATGTGCTTCCCACTGCCATAATGCATTGGTTCCATGTGAGTCCTGACATCTCAAAAACTGACTGGCGAAAATGTGAATTTATGAATGTTTTGGATTATTGATATTCTGCCCTCTTTGTTACATTGGGCTGCCATGAAAAAAGCTGGTCGGCTGTTTTTAATGTAGTTTTGGCTGACAAATTCAGAAACCACAATAAAGATTTCACCACTTTTTATTTTTTTTATTTCATAATTTTGATGTTTTGTTACATTGAACTTCTTCGTTCTGTTTCATGTCGGTGAATTACAGTATTGAGCGTCTGTTAGGCTAGGGAACAGACAAGCCCGTTTTCTACGGACTGCGCGCCCGTGCAGTACGAACGCACTTTTTGACGGAAGACGCAGTAGTGGCCACACAGTCCGTTTTTGTGACTGACGTTATTTTTGACGGATGTAGGAGGGAAAATAAATTAAAATGAAAAAACATTTTGTCCGACAAAAATGCTGGACGTATAAATGCAGTCCATCTGACCACGTTCCATCACTCACACACAAAGCTATGCGGACATGGCGCACTCCGCACGTCAGTCCTAGCGGTTTGACGTTCTTGCTAACCTGCGTCCGTTTGCCGCGTCCGCACTTCCGTGCGGATCTACTTCGTGTGTGGGCCTTCATTGGTCATGATTATCTGCTAACACGGACGCACGGACGTACTAAAGTGCGGCTACATGGACGTGAACACTGCGTTCGTCTGACCCCAGCCTTAGGCTAAGGTCAGACGAAAGCATTTTTAACGTGCGTTTAACCGCACAAAATCACGGCCGTGCTAGCAGAAAATGACGTCCAATGCCGGGTAACATATGAAGTACGGCCGCACGAAAGTCCGTCCGCGCAACGCAAGTGGAAAACGAACGCATTTTTTCGAGAACGTCAAACCGCTACTACTGACGTACAGAGTGCGCTGCGTCCACATAGCGGCGTGTTTGCGTGATTGGGAGACGTCAGACGCTGCACACGTCCAGCCAACATAACGTCCAGACGCAAAAAGGGTTTTATTGATGATCCGTACAAAATCACGGACGAAAATGCGCATCGTATGACCGCTATCGCGTATTCCGTGAAAAAATACGTCCATTCGTTCGAACGCACTTTTTCACGGACAACGTGAAAAATGCGTTAGTCTGACCCTAGCCTTAGAAGACATTCACTGCTTTGTTCATCGGTTTTAGGATTCTGATGATCGAGGCTTACTGTAGTCCATTGTGGAGTCCAGCTAGCTCTGGATGTGTCCAGATACCAACCAAATATTTCTTGTTCATAACTTATTCTGTGACCGGGTCTGAATATATTTATGTGTGGGAATTCTGCACTTATTACAATAAAGGAATACTCTAAGCCCCCTTTTTTTGCATTTAATGTCAGCAGCACCTGCCCAATTATTATTATGTTAGATGATTACTCCCCTTTTGTCCCTCAACATGAGCAGCTCCTCCTTTTCAGCCTCAGGGGCTTCTGAATCCAGAACTCCCTGCAGCTTTGCTACTCAATTTGCGTGGCACAGGATCCAGATATTGCATATCACTCGGCACATGTGCTCTTTACGTACCCAAGTTCCATAGGGCCCGGGCACAACAGTGGATCGCAGCTGCAGTCGTGCGCAGATCTGATCCATCAGCTGCCACTCTGAGATTGTTAACAATTTTTTTTATTTTTTTTGAGAAAGTATTTTACCAGGAAGGATACATTGAGATTTCTCATTTTCTAGTATGTCCTGGGTGGGGAGTATGTGTCTTGCCCAAGGACACTTACTGGAGAGGTGCTCTTGCTGGGATCGAACCCATGTCTCCACGGGCTCTCTCCACGCAGAAGAAATGTTACCTCTACTCCACCCAGCCAGTTCTATTGCGGGTGGCCTCAGAGGGTGACATTGAGCTGACGTCCCTAGCGCTGGCAGCCAGGAAACTCAAAATCCCGGCTGCTGGTGATGTTGGATGGGGTGGAGGAAACTTCTCCACTACACCCAGTGTTTTCTCTAAATCGGGGCACAAGGGGGGGAGAAGGGGGGCACTCCTCACATCCTGAACACTTTAAATGAATAAAGTGGACAGTATTAGAGTCTCATAATAAAAACGTCGAAGCCAGTTGAAAAACAACAAACAGAAAAAACCCACTGCATGTGATGGAGCAAATCTGAGGTCATTTTTGGATTCCGCACCAAAATTTCATATAAAACCACCATAAATTTAGAAAAATGTTTTTATGACCCTCACGTTCGCACGCCGGTGTTATCTGTTCCCGGGAGTTTCTAATGGCTCTTCAACTTTTCCTACATCAGTTCAGCAAGTTAAACCAATGGTCACAATCTACATCCATTATTTATATCCTCCTTAACTGTATAGGGTAAACGTTTCCGCTGACTCCTTTCTCTAGCTTGCAGTGCATTATGGGTCGAGTATCAGGAAGCAGGCGCTGGTATGGGTTTTAGCTGATGAGGAATGTGTGTTCATTTTTAGTTCAGGAGCTGGAAGTCTGCGGACTCTCCTTTTTTAAATAGGAATGATAAGCCTGGGATCAGACGAGCGGTAGTAAGAGCGGACAGAACGTCCGTGAGGGTGGACGTTCCTTCCACTCGACGCCCGAACTGACAACCTCGCTGAGCGCAGTTAGTGCGCTCAGCGCTGCAAGGCTCGATCCTCCTATGGAGGATCACGCTTTGCAGCCCCGTCATAGCGCGTCCTAGCACTTTGACAGGGAGGCTTGCTGCACAGACGCAGAATGGCTGCTGTCACGCGTGAACAGTGTGTGGCCTGCCCCGACGCCGGAAGGCACATCAGTACGGGCGCACATAGTGCGGTCGTCTGACCCCAGCCTAAGGCTAGGGTCAGACGAAAGCAGTTTTAACGTGCGTTTAGTCGCACGAAATCACGGCCGTGCTAGCAGCAAATGACGTCCAATGCCGGGGAACATACGACGAACGGCCGCACGAACGTTCGTCCGTGCAACGCAAGTGGCCAACGAACGCATTTTTTCGAGAACGTCAAACCGCTACTACTGACGTACAGAGTGCGCTGCGGCCACATAGCGGCGTGTGTGTGTGATTAGGAGACGTCAGACGCTGCACACGTCCGGCCAACATAACGTCCAGACACAAAAAGTGTTTTATTGATGATCCGTACAAAATCACGGACGAAAAGGCGCAACGTATGACCGCTATCGCGTATTCCGGGAAAAAATACGTACGTTCGTTCGAACGCACTTTTTCACGGACAACGTGAAAAATGCGTTCGTCTGACCCTAGCCTAAAGGTAGGAAATGAAAAATGTAATTTAGGAAAATGCTTGTTTTTATGTGCTTTATTGATTTTTAGGCAAAGTTCAAAAACTGAAATGTCATTCATGTCGCCCTTAATATCATTACTCCAAATAGATATCTGCACATTTCTGAGTGTTTATAAACAATTCACTACCAAATGTGTACACATTTTTGTAATAAAAAATGACAGCGGGCATTTAAAAGTCCATTTGCATAGCTTTTTTTATTTTATATTCTTTAATTCCTGCGGTGGAACAAAATTCTCAGACTTCACTCCTGTCACCCTTTATTACTGACAGGAGCTGGAAGCTTGTCAGGGACTGTAGGAAATGTTCTTCTACCGCAGTGGTTCCCAACCCCGGTCCTCAAGTGCCCCAACAGGCCAGAGTTTAAGGATCACCTTGGGGAGATGCAGACTGAATCCTGCAATCACTGAGCAGCAAATCATATCACCTGTGCTGTGCTTCACATATCTGGAAAACCTGACCTGTTGGGGGTACTTGAGTACCAGGGTTGGGATGTAGACTAAATAATTTGCTATATAAACAATTATTATAAATTGGCGTATCCTGATTGGTTCCCTGGAAGCAATATTCGTGATTCTGATTCTCGCCAAGATTCTCAGGAAAACTCCTCCTGTAATCTTTCATGAATCAGGTATTACGTACGAATATTACTTACAGATGTTGTGGAATAATTCGTAGGCCTTGACACGTGTGAAATATTTTTTGAGAAGGTTGGCAGCGTGCGTAGCACACATCTAAATGCAATTATTTTACTGTATCCACACCTAGCATTTCATTCATAACGCAGTGATGACTCGTCTGTTGCCCATGATGCCCACAAGAAGCGCAGACCACAACAAAAGACGTGCGAAAAGATACATATTATTACTAACAATGTAAACAAATAGTGGCTTATGGAGCGGGACATTCTTCTGTAGATAATAACGTTGAAAACTGATTCAATTAAATTTAAGAAAAGAACAAATAAGTGTTACTCTGGTATTTGTTGGGAATGAAGCCTGTTACTGACTCATTGACAGGTCGTTCTATTCTGGAAAGAACCACCATTGGTAATGTGTTTTATATGTTAAATATATTTTTTAAAAATAGCATATATTTATTATAAAATGTTCTTTTCTTGCAGATAAATCCCCCAGGATGAAGAGAGGGTTATCTGTAACAGATCCACCGGATCTTCCATTCAGGCCCTTGGTAGTAATAGAACTTGCGAAAGATGTCAAGGCTGAGACCAGAGATTGGCTCGTCAAGAAAATTGTGGACAAGAAGAAAGATGGAGGTAAGCTATCGCCAACAGGGTTATTCAATGAGATCTGAATTGCTGGCGAAAGGTAACCGAATGCTGAAATTCAGCGTTCGGTTACCTTTCCTGGCCATTCGACTATTCAGAGAGCAGGCAGTTGGCCAAATGTTGGCGAATTGCCTGCACATACGGTGCCTGTTCGGTGCCTGTTCGAGGGCAGTGAAATCCCCATAGAGAAGCAATGCTTCGTCTATTCAGAGAACAAAAAACAGCAGTGAAAAGTTGCCGAAATGCCCTGCCATTCGGTGGCTTCATTCGACAGGTTTATTCAGGCGATTCCCATAGGTTTCAATGTTAAAAATTTTCCGTTTTAATTCAATATCTAATGAACCGTTCGTTATAATATTCTGCAGTAAAAAGTCTCTTTACATATAGATTTTTTTTTTTAGGATCTTTTAAGTATTTTTCGGGATTTCTTTGCAAAAACTTTTTTCCGATTTATGGTTTTCTTTTTTTAAACGTTTTTTCTGTAACAGCCCTTTTTATTATCATTCATTGGACCTCATATGTAAATTTCAGACATTTTCGCTCAGTAGTTTGTTTGCAAACAGCGTTTCACTTTCAAACATTCAAGTGTACTGTTTTTTTTTTTTTCCACACCATTTGTCTGCGGTGTCGGGTTTTTCCGGCAGCTGCTCTGCGCTCCGAATGGCTCCTGCTCAGGTTTCTTCCGGCGTTTTCGGAGGGGTTAATCCAGATGTTTTTGCGGGTTTCGGTGTGCATTCGGCTGGGTTTTGCGGTGAGTGTTCGGCAGGTTTGCGGCGGCTTTTCCCTGCACTACGACGGCCCTGTGGTGCTTGCCGAATACACCGCAGGGTCACCGAAATGGGATCGCCAAATCACACCGAATTGGCGAGAACAAAAAGTCACCAAACGTGCGGTGACTTTTCGAATGCTAGCAGAATGCTTGGTTGTGTAGGGAGAGGTATTAGCAGTAGGAAAAGGGAAGTGCTCATGCCACTGTACAGAGCACTGGTGAGACCTCACTTGGAGTACTGTGTGCAGTACTGGAGACCGTATCTCCAGAAGGATATAGACATCTTAGAGAGAGTTCAGAGAAGGGCTACTAAAATGGTGTATGGCTTGAAGGAGAAAAGTTACTAGGAAAGGCTTAATGATCTTAACATGTACAGCTTGGAAAAAAGACGAGACAGAGGAGATCTGATAGAAACATTTAAATACGTAAAGAGAATCCACAAGGTAGAGGTAGGGAGTATATTTAAAAGGAAACAAAGTAGCAAAACAAGAGGACATAGTCTTAGATTAGAGGGGCAAAGGTTTAAAAGTAACATCAGAAAGCATTATTTTACCGAGAGGGTGGTGGATACATGGAACAGCCTTCCAGTTGAAGTGGTAGAGGCCAAAACAGTAATTGAATTTAAGCAAGCATGGGATAGGCATAAGGCTATACTAAACAAAAGATAAATCCAGGTAAAGTATCCATGTAATTGGGCAGACTAGATGGGCCGAAAGGTTCTTATCTGCCAACATTTTTCTATGTTTCTATGAATCTCTTTGACTAACCCTTTTAGTCTGACTGTAGTAGTATGTAGGTAGTTGGCCTTGTCCTTGACAAGTACACTGTGGCCTAGGATGTAAGACGAGTTCAGACTATTAACACATTCGCTACCAAGTTGTTTTCCTTTAAAAGCACTGACAGGACCCAGTGAGTTTATGGAACAACTTTTCATTACAGACAGGGTAAAAATATGTGTACAAGTCTTAAAATACATTTTAGAGACAGTAAACTTATTTGACAGGCAGAGGACTCCCCCTGCTGGCCACAAAATGCTTTTACATGTATAATCCTACAATTGAAGCACATGATTTGATGGAAGAAAAACGGAACACCAAGCTGTTCAAACACCTGCAGCACCTTTCAAGATACACTATATTGCCAAAAGTATTCGCTCACCTGCCTTGACACGCATATGGATAGATGAGCGAATACTTTTGGCAATATAGTGTATGTCCAAGGTGCCGAAAATTTGAGGGCACGTTCTGGAGACCACTTGCAAATAAATTTTGATTGCAATAAACAAAATTTGTTTGCATTGTCATAGAATAAGACCAGATCAAATGTACTATTTGTTGGTCTTCTCCAGGAGCTTTTTAAGATTTAGTGTACTTGATCGTGGTATTGAAGGGATTAAAAAGAAAAACGTGTTAATAGTTAAACCTCCTTTATCATATAGAGTTCCTTTAACCCCTTAAGGACCAAGGGTCTTTAAAGTCAATGCATTTATGACATAACAGTTACGTCATTGGTCCTTACGGGGTTAAACAACTATCAAATTAAAGCTTGCCAGCATTGCATTCTATAATCCTGGTCCCACATTCCTATATCCACGCACGGGTGTGTGCGCTCAAAAGATGTACTTGGTGTGGCCAGAAAACCTTTTGAGCAAATAATATTTTGCTAATACCATCTTTATAAAAAGGGGAACAAAGTAAGGGCATAGAAGTTTGTGTGCCACCTACTTGTTATAATCTTAACTAAATTTTAACCTTTGGGTGTTTTGGAGTCTCAAAATGTCGACCAACAAGTTCAAGAGAAAATTTTTCTTAAGAGTGAAATGGAGCTACTGGTTGACATGTAACAATGAAATGACAATCATTGAGATGGCACACCCCATTCAATGGTTCTATGCACCGCGGTGTATACATAACAGAATTCTATTTTCATATAGTTATGCTAGTTATTTTTAGAATTAACAGCCGTGTTCCTCAACCCACGAGTTACATAATCTACTATAATTGTGAAGAACAGTTTCTTGTGTCTCTGACTGCGAACTCAAAGTTGTAAGTAGGAGGTTGGCATGGACTTTTTTTTTTTTAATACACTATTTTATATATATATATATATATACACATATACATATTTAAAAGGAAAGGTTAAAAAAACAACTTTTTTTCTCTTTTGAAATCCTTTTGTTGGCAATCAAGACTCACATCCTACCTTCTGCATAGTTTATTGTGAGGATTTTGACATCCCAAATATGATTTGGTCTTAAAACTGGTAGTTTAAGAATTTGGTTTGTATTAATAATCCTTTTAGAACTATTGTTCCTGATGTCTGTGTAACTGTTTGTCCTTAGATTGATTTGATGTTGAGTTGTTGTTGATCATGTGCTAATCCTGTCTGTTGAATACTAATCAGGTTTCTGTATCTCCTTAACCCTTTCGTTGCTGAGGCATTTCACGCCTCTGTGCTGAGGTAATTTTTACCTGTTTTGCTCATCATGTTTAAACGCGTTTTGTAGCCATATTTTGATATATGACCCAGACATATTATATATATCGTTCTTTCCGGCAGACTCGGCAGATTCATAATATGTTATTATTATATGTATACGTTATGCCCTGTCTGTATATTATAACAAAAAATGCAATAAAATTAGAATTTTCAATAATTTACAACGTATAAAGTGTTTTTTTCACATTTTAACATGCGAGCAATTGCGGTTATATTTTGTTTGGGGTGCGCTTGTTAAAAAAATTAGAAATGGGGTCTCGTTACATTTTTTTGGGGGGAAAATTACGTGCTTTTTAACAAACGCACCGCATACAAAAATCGTTGGGAACAATATTGCTGCATTAAAAAAAAAAAAGTTTATTTATTTTTTTTATAATTTATTTTAAATATATTTTTATAATTTTTTATTACATGGTCATGTTTGGTATCGTTGGAAAGGCCATGCACTGGCCGATCCAACGATATCAAACATTAACCCCTAGCTCCCACAGATCGGGAGATAGGGGGTTCCAATGAACCCCCTATCTCCACCATTGCTGGCAGCTAGGGGTTAACTCCAGGACTGGCATCATCGTGATATGCAGGAGGTGCACTTGGCAGGACGCGCTGAGTGCGTCCTTAGCAGCCAAGTGGTTAATTGATTCTCATCCCTCAAATGTAGACAATGTACTCTATTGTTTGTGTAATTTTTCCACCACCCGTTACCCATATAAACTTAATTTCAAATTGAAGATCATTCTTCTTCCCTCCACTAAGTTTTTCTGGTGTTTGGGAAGAGATACTTCGAATTATACAGCAATCCCTCAAATGCTGCAGATCTGCTTGACTGGAGAGAAGGGACGGACGCTGTAACAGGTCCGTGTCTGGTCCTCACGCCGGAGATCAGTAAACCCCAGTTGTTGTTACTGGAGGGATGCCCTGTCAGATGGACAAAACTAATTTTGCCCATGATATTGGAACATTAAGTCATGATTTAACTGATCTACAGTTAATTTTTCTGATCTCTATGAGCCAGTCATTGGCAGCTGGCAGGGCTCCAAACATAGCAACAATGCGCCACGATCCTGCCCACATCACTAGTTCCACCAAGTCACTGCCAAGGGATGCCGAAATCCCCACATTACGAAAACAAAAGGACGGCAGGACTCTCAGGTTTGAAAGGTGCTAATGAAGTTTCTTTCCAAGGGGGATAGCAAGCCCTAGTGAAAATGTGACGTTTTGGCCGTGATGGCCTTAGTGATAAAAATAAAATACGACCTTCTACTTTATAGATATACGCAAGCAATCACATGTGTGTTACAAGGGAGGAGTAATATAAAACATGTATATAGATACAAGGGGATCCATCAATATCAATTCATAATTAAGTAATCTAGTGATACTATCCATTCAATCTTAAATTCCTCAACCATATTATGGCATATGAAATAGGTTAAATCAATATATTACCGCAAACCCAGATGGACATTCATCATATGGAGCCCCTATGTACAGGGGATATATGACTCTGTCCTGAAATTAAGACAAGGAGTAAGAGACATGGTTTTAAGTAAATACAGACATAAAGTGGGATGACATCTGCTAAACATTCAAAAGAAAACCTGTAGGTCAAATTTCCTCTTTAACCCTCTGGGCCATAGTGTGTTTCAGTAACCCAATCCTATCACCCCCTTGTCTCAGGATAGGGACATGATTGAGAATTTGATACCCAAGTTGAGACACTCCATGATTGCAATTCATAAAGGGATCCAAACATGACCACTCATGTTTCAAAGGGGGGAGGTAGACACAGGAGGGTCTAGCCACTGATGAAACACCATGGATAATTGAGATGGAAGCACACTCATTTAAGCAGAGTTATAGAGCTTGCCTAAATGTTATAACCACACCATAACAAAGTTTTAAAGCCAAAATAAGCCTGGCTAAGTGTAATTCCAACCCTAAAAGCTGCTTGATCCAAGGAGAAATCTGACGCCATTCTGGGGCCAAGAAGGAATTTATTTCCAGCGTGCTGCATATTGATGAGCGCTTCAGACTGGGTTTTTTGCCTTCTTTTGGATCAACAGTAGTACCACAGTAGTACCTCTATGCTGATGATACTCAAGTCTACCTCTCTACCCCTGATCTCTCTTCTCCTGTCCTTTCCACAGTCAGCGACTGTTTATCTGCCATCTCCTCCTGGATGGCCTCTCACCACCTAAAGATTAAAATGTCCAAGACTGAGCTCCTACTAATTACTCCTTCTGATGCCTCCCCACCTCCTGACTTTTGTATCATGGTTGAGGGTATCTCTATCTTCCCATCAAGCCAAGTTCGTTGTCTCGGAGTTACACTTGACTCTGCTCTTTACTTCATCCCCCACATTCAGTCTCTTTCCTCTTCCTGCCTCTACCAACTATGCAATATTTCCAGAACTTGACCATTTCTTACCACTGACCGTCTTCCAGCCTATTTCCACTTCAAAACAACTCATCCATGCTCTTGTAATCTCCCGATTTGACTATTGTAATCATCTAGCTGGCCTCCCTCTGTCCCGCCTCTCCCCCCTACAATCCATTCTGAATGCCTCTTCCAGGCTCATCCACCTCACCTGCCGCTCTGTCTCTGCCGCTCCACTCTGTGAGTCCCTTCACTGGCTCCCCATCCACTGCAGAATTAAACTCAAAATCCTTACCCTGACCTACAAAGCTCTCACTAACTCAGCTCCCCACTACCTGTCCTCACTAATCACCAAATACACCCCAGCCCGCTCCCTAAGATCAAACAGTGACCTGCGCCTAGCTTCTCCCCGCATCACCTCTTCCCATGATAGACTGCAGGATTTCTCCTGCACAGCCCCCCATCCTCTGGAAAGCTCTCCCTCGTACGGTCAGACTTTTCCCTAGTTTACCTTCCTTCAAACGCTCCCTTAAGGCTAGGGTCAGACGTTCGCATTCTGTGCGGACTGTGCGTCCGTGCACAATGGACATACTTTCTGACTGACGACCAGGTAGTGGCCACACGGTCCATTTTTGTGACTGACTTTTTTTTTGACTGCTGTAGATGGGAAATAAAATTAATGTGAAAAACCATTTTGTCCGTCAAAAATGCAGTCCGTCTGACTATGTTCCATCACTCGCACACAAAGCTATGCGGACGTTGTGGACTCCGCACGTCCGTTCTAGCGGTTTTACGTTCTTGCCTAACTTGCGTCCGTTTGCCGCGTCCTTACTTCTGTGCGGACACACTTCGTGTGTGGGTCTCTATTGATCATAATTGAATGCCACCACGGACGTTAAAATGTGCAGCAACACGGACGTGAACACTGCGCTCTTCTGACCCGAACCTGAGACGTTCCTTAATTAGGGAAGCCTACCACCCGACTCACTGATGCAAGCAGTCCATCACTCCCACCTTGTAGTCCTCTCCTCCTGTTTCCACCCCCAACCCTTCTAGATTGTAAATTCCCACGGGAATAGGGCCCTCGTTTCCTCCTGTACTGGTTTGTCAAATGTTGTTCAATGTATTGTTACTGTCTGTATTGTGCCCATTGTACAGCGCTGCGGAATATGCTGGCGCTTTATAAATAAAGACTAATAATAATAGGAGATGTGTGAAAGACTGAACTTGATGGACACATGTCTTTTTTTCAGCCTATGTAACTATGTAAAATGTAACCTCAATTCTTCTGAATCTCAAAACGTAACCACAGTAACATTATCTAACTCTTAAATTGAACCTGCCATTGACAAGCTTGTTTATCCTGTGATGTCCCCCAATAAAATCAGTCCTAAAGATAAATGCCATATCTCATACATTGATGTAGCTGTAAAACAAATATATATTTACAATTTTAATTTTTCATGTAAAATTTTATTAGACATAAATATTTAAGGTAAATAAAAAGCTGTATCTGTCCTTTACAGAACTGGTATATAATATGTGGGGGTGTACCAAATATAAAAGCGAAATTTCCCAGCTGAACATGTAAATAATAAAAATGACAGAATTGCTCCGATCCTTAATGTGTAACAAGGCTAAAAAGCTTTGGCTCTTAAACGGTTAATGTTCCAAACGCTCTACTGCTCTATCTCTTATTGTAAACCATACCTTACGTACCTTCCAAGAAGCCTTTTCTAAACCTAAGATATTATCCCACCTAGATACGGTATGAACTAGGAGTGATTGGAAAAAACCTAAACCAGAAGGATTAAATCTCTATTTTGGAACCAAGAAACATTGAAAGGGACTTACTTGGACAGAAATCCAATGAAGTGGGTGAGGTATACAAATACAGAAAAAAAATATTTATTAAGTACAAAAAGACACACATGACAAAGTGAACAACAATGGTTGTGGGATGCCTTCAAATGTACGGTCAATGACACTTGCCAAAGAGTATCCATGAAGCCCAAATATACTTAAAGCAATCACTTAATGAACAATTCATAGGGCAGGGGGGGGGAAATGCCAGGGCCTGTCTGCAGAAGACAATGAACCAGAGGTGGAAGATCAAGACTCCGACATATTGAGGAAGAGCTGGGCATGTGCCCTATTGTGTCTCCTACTCCTCGTTTATTTTTGGTCTGTGCCTAAAATAACTCTGGTATCTGTTCTGTATAAATAATTAAATACTAGACAGGCACTGCAATCATAAATGAAAAGCCTTGCCTTTTTTAAATTTTTTTTTTTTTTTTATCCTTGCCTGTAAGGTTTTTTCACTTGATCCTTCCTCCAACTTCCACCTCTGGTTCATTGTCTTCTGCAGACAGGCCCTGACATTTCCCCCCTGCCCTATTAATTGTTCATTAATTGATTGCTCTAAGTATATTTGGGCTACGGGGATACTCTTTGCCACACGTCATTGACCATATATTTGAAGCTATCCCACAACCATTGTTGTTCACTTTGTCATGTGGGTCTTTTTGTATTTAATAAATATATTTTTTTCTGTATTTGTATACCTAACCCAGCTCACTTAGCTGGATTTCTGTCCAATTGAGTCCCAAGCTGCCTTTTCAGCCAATATGTTTTTATGTGTATGTGTATTTTCAGCGAATGAGGTGAATATATATCAATAGAATGACTGTCATTCTTTAGCCTGGCACCTGTTTTTCCCTGCTTCAGGCATTATATATGGTGAGCAGAACAACAGCAGCAGCGCAGCATGGGATTAGGTTTATAAATCATCGCTGAGCTTGGAAAGTTTGGCCTTTAGCGAATGTTCCCGGAGGAAGATGGAAACAGGTGTTCTTGACATTAGTCCTTTGAGCAGCAACATTCTAGTATGCATGCGCACAATGTATACATTTATACCTTAATTTAGGTCGTCGTTTACTCTTAAAAGCAAATTAAGTTATGTTCGGCAGGCATTTTCTGATGTTTGATGCAAATCCACCACTGCCATGTTGTCCTATTTTCCCTGTCTCCTGTATCCATTGTGATGTCACTGTATGGAATTTTCAGTATCTGTGTGTATGTCCGAATATTTACAGGGATTGTTAAAATATACGTCAGTGAGCAAGAACATCATCTCTCTCTATAATCACCTTTCACAATAAAATACTGTATGCTTTTTCTTTGTTTGGGTATACTGTATTATTCTGACATGTTGATGTTTTAGGCTGTTTAAATACTATATATATTTTTTCCAATACCAAATTCTCTTCATATCTGATTTTATCCAGTCTATAGTATCTAAAAGTGGAAATTTTAATGTAAAAGGTTGTTTGACGAGTCAAGGTCTCTCTGTTTGCTTTACCCTCGCTGTGCGTTGGCTGCTATATTCAGTAGCAGCTTGCTGGCCATGTGCTTCAAACTCCTTTTTTTTTTTTTATTTTGCAATAAGTCTATTTTCCAAAAAATGTCTGGGTAAGTTCACCTTCATCAGGACATGATCTTTGTTTCTATTATTGCTGGTGAAATTGTTTGCAAAAAATGTATTAGAATTTTTGTATTTTTTTTTTACAAGATTTCTCATTTATTGTTAATTTCCGACATTTATGAAAGTTATGACTATGTAAAAAAAACCAAAAAAAAAAACCCATACCAAAACCAACCTAATAACGGTACCTGAAAACTCAGGTAACCCAGAATTTAGTAGAAGATAAAAAGTTACTTTTATTGACTCAATTAAATTGAAATAGTCCAACAAGACTATAATAAAACCATAATTAGGAAATCCGCTCTAGTATAGGTCTCTCGCTTCTGATGTATTTGAGGTACCTTTTGGATACACGGGTTTGACCAGTCCTAGACTAATAGTGTCAGGAGTATGTTTCACTGCGAGACATTAGTAATGTATCCCCACTAGGTGTGGTTAGATCAGGGGTCAGCAACCTTGACCTTTCAGATGTTTTGGAAAATAATCTCCCATGATGCTCAGCCAGTCATTAGTTTGGCGTCTCATGGGAAGTGTTGTTCCAAAACACCTGGAGGGCTGAGATCTCTGACCCCTGGGCTAGAAGCACCATTAGTCTTTAGGATGCTCACAGTTTACTAAGAGGATGAAAAAACCATGGCACTAGAGTGTGCCTACAATACCATTTAAGGGTTACGAGATCCATAAAGGTAGCATTAATAGGCTATTTAGATGATTAATGCTACCATCTGTCACTTAATAGTGACTACCACACCAACAGAATGAAAAATCTTCTCTTGCCAATGTCTAGTCACCCTGGCCCAATAACCTGAAAATACCGTGGCTATTCACACACACAGTCTCAAGAGCATTGCAATATCAATAGTAGTGGGTATTGCTTCCCAAATATAGGTCCCTAACCGTTTCCTACTGAACTCCATCAAGTCCCAGTTTCTACAAGACAAACAGCGAGCAGTGGGAATGTAGGAATGACTCTCAACAGTAAGGGGGAGGCCCAAGACAATGAACTGAGCTCATTATGGGATGATCACACAATCTGCATTGCCTGGTCACACAATACTGAGCTCAGTACAGGAGAACAGGTAAGTTAAGCTTCCCGAACACACCACTACCTAACTGAGGGTTTAGGAACCTCCTCTTTCGATTGCTGTACCCAGCACACAGACTTGAGGGAAAGAAAACGTAGAAACCCTGAAAAGATAGAAATCCCAGCATAGGTATACTGAGCAGCAAAAACAGAGTAGCCATATAAAGAAGTCAAAGTCAAGGACACCAGAGGTACATGGAAAACAAAAAAACAACCTAGTTCAAGGGCAGGGAAGCAAAATAACAGGTAAACAGAGAATATAGTATTGGAGCACTTTGAGGGGTATGAAAAACCACAAAAGGTTAATTTCCTAAAAACCTAAGCAGTCTTAAACTATAAGGCGTGTTCTGATTGGTAGCTGGAGTGGGGGTGTGTCTGAAAGTGCCTGAAACTTAGTGTGTAGGAAAGTGATGCATGTTCACGTCGCCGTAATGACACAAGTTTGGGAAAGTGTTAGTAGAATGACGCCCAATGTAGAGAATCCGTGCAGCAGGGGCAGACATTACCCAGGTGGGCATAACCACTCCGCAGTAATTTTACAGAATGTAAATAAATAGGGATTGCATTTATTTTTGGTGGCGGCTTCCATGCACCTTAACCACTACATGACACTTATGTATGGGTTCTAGTGCTAGGATTGCCACTTTAAAGTGCACTCATCATAATCTGCTGATTATTCTATAAGGACAATCAAATGATTCCATTTCACTACTAAGTGGTTTTCCATAAAACCACTGGCAGTAACTGGAGTTCTTTAGGAATTCTAATAAAACCTTTTAAGTTGCGTCTTCACTCGATCTCGAGCACATGATGGTGCTTTTGAAGATCTCCTTAAATCGATGATAGCAGTTAAAGCATTAATGGTAGTTTCTTTGTGTATAATGAAAGCTGCGCTTTCTTATGTGTATTTTATAGTAATAATCTCCTCCTTTTTTTATTTTATTTTATAAGGTTGTCAACTGTTAATAAAATCATTCATCATATCAGAGGAGGAGGAGGAAACCATTTTCCTTGTTGGTGCTTCCCCAAAGCGCCTCCTTCTAGGGGCCGAGTCACTGGGCCTGGTCAAGGAATGCGAGGATGGCTATATGAGACCTTTCATATACAACAATAGGAGGGAGTACACTCATTTTATCGGTAAGTTCTTTTTCTGTACTCATTGCATGCACAACACGAAACCAACTAAAGAGCAAATAGGATTTGGCCTCGTTTTATCCATATTCTTCAACTTGGGAAAACCAAAAATGAATCTGAAAGTTCTTCCGGTTTCTGTCAATTTGCATATTGTTCTCTTGTCACGGTTTAAGATCGGCTGAGCAGGGGTGTGAGCCCAATGTACAGTATTGCATACATACATGGAAAGGCGGAGGTAGATAGCAGGCTGTAGACAGACACACTAGAGGCGTAGACTTTTATTATGGGCAGCCTGTGCTTAATTGCTCACGTGCTGCGTCACAGTGAGCTGCAGCAAGGGCAGGCCAGAAATAACACGAGATCACCGTAAAGGTGTAGCCTTGGTGATCAAGCACCAGTTTGGGCCTTTTTGCTGCGGCGAGGCGTGATCCATGACATCTCTTGGACTAAAAGCTCTTTACGAATTTTCTGCCTACAACAGACCATCTTATTTCCCTAGGAGCCCACTGATTGACTTCTGTGTTCCTTTTTATTCCTGATTTACAGCAGGGTTTGGGGTGTTCTGTTGTGTTCAGTGTTGAGGAAACAGGAGCGATTGGGTTCAGGTTAGACAGGGATATAGAAACCAATATAACCATATAAAATGAAAACAAACCGCAGTTTTAGTCTACTAAAATATACAACATATTATTTGTTAATCTTTTTCTCCAAGCTAAAAAGAGTATAATAGTCAAAGTGAAGAAAAAGGATGCGGCGCTTCCCAGTGTATAGCAGAATATAATAATCAACGTTATTTACCAGATGACTAGAATTGGCTCAGAATCATCTATTGATGAAGAATCAAAAACCTCAAGAGAAAATAAAATAAACAGACATAGCATAATACTGTTTATATATAATAAAAAATTCCAAGAGGTGCATTCACTCACACTGTGGAGAGCCTCACCCGGCTCTGGCTATTTTCGCCTATGGGTGGATTCATATGGGCTCACCCATTAGCCACTTCAGTCGATTAGAACTTCCAATAACCATATAGAAAGGAGAAAAAAGGCGACATAGAGTAGTTCAGCAGAGGCATATATAATACTTAGATGGCATAAACTCAAACCACTCACGTGTTAAAGGGCCACCAAGGCTCAAGTAATGGGCCCAAGGGTTGTTTCAAGTGGGCACAACTCTCATGAAAGCCTCATTTGATCCCCAGCTCAGCATGGAAAAAGAGCCAATCGATGAAAGAATATTGCGGATAAAAATATTTTAATAAAAGAAATAAAATAAGCTAATTAAAATAGCTCCTCTATTGATAACCATCGGATTAGCATTCAATACTTCATTAAGGAGAGGATCCTGTCTTAGAATAGGCCAATGTTTTCTTATGATGTTTTTAATTTTGCCCGCCTGCGTGTTATAATCAAATACAAAGGTCACTCCTCTTGGAATTTTTTATTATCTATAAACAGTATTATGCTATGTCTGTTTATTTTATTTTCTCTTGAGGTTTTTGATTCTTCATCAATAGATGATTCTGAGCCAATTCTAGTCATCTGGTAAATAACGTTGATTATTATATTCTGCTATACACTGGGAAGCGCCGCATCCTTTTTCTTCACTTTGACTATTGTCCTTTTTGTCACTCTAGGGATGACACTTGTGGGTGCAGTGGCGATCGTGTTTTAGGCTCTTTTCCCCATTCAAATATATTTTCGTTGCGCCTATACCAATTTCCTTTTTTCTAAAAAGAGTATAATGATGCACTCTGCAGCTGATCCTTTATATTTAAAATAAAGGTGAACACTACAAGAATATACCGTTAAATTGATTTAATGTATTATTCTCTTGACTTTTATGAATGTGTTGTTTTCTTCTTCTGGCAAACATAGGCTAATTTGTAGCATCTCTATCTTAAAATGTCATAAGGTTGTGGTTTCTGCTTTGTGATCCCCTGATTTTCTGCTTCTAGAGATTACAGAGCATTCGCTCCAATTCAAATAAACAGAACATAATCCAAGTTTACAAGAATGTTGAGAACATACACTTTTATATAGTAGATTTGCCGGAAGCGCAGCTTTTATACTTTTTGCACTTCAGTTGGCTGAAATTCGCTTATATCTATTAAACTCTATTTAATTATATTGGAAAATATTCGGTCCGAGACGATTTTTCAAAAATGCCAAAAGGTCGGGGGGGAGAAACAAAAAGCTGCTGAAACAGACAACAAAGCTTATTTTCGGGCAGCATTCTACAGATTTGAGTCTTTAAACCTGACAAAGAGAGATATTCAATATGTAAAAAAAGATTTCTGTCTAAATCCCTCTATTTCCTTCCTGAAAATCCATTCATCGACACTTTTTAGCATTTTGAATTTTTTTACGAAATCTGCTTACCAATAAACTCAAATTGAATTGATTTTATAGTCAATATTTCCATTGAAAAGCATAGAGGCAAGAGCGGATATTCAATCCGAATTTTTATTGGGAATCAAAATGCTGCACATTTGAATCCCCTGAGCTAAACTATTTGGCCACCGTACTGAATTATATTGAGCCCAAATTGTTTTTATTAATGGTACTGCCTTCCGTATTAAAATAGAGCTATTTGGCAACGTTAAGAGATTGATGCTAATGTCTGACAATGATGAAGGTGTTTTTAATAACTTCTTTTATGTGTTTTATTTAAAGAAGGGTTTGCTTAGCTAATATTTACAACTGAAATGTTTTATGTTCAAATCTGGTCCCCTTAAACTACTGTTACAAAATAAGGATACAGACCGAACACTGCTTCAGCTGATTGAGCCAGCGTTTTATTTTTCTATCTTGGGATACAGAAGGTGATGAGGACTTTCTCACCATGGCAGAATGTCAGTGTATCATTAAGCAAGACCTGGATAATCTTCGAGCGCGAGATGAAAAAAGTGTTCCTGGCTATCCACATTCAAAGCTTTACCCTGGGAAATCAATATGTAAGTGTTTTTTTTTTTTTTAATCTTAAAGTGACCGGTCTTTCAGACTTACAGATGTTTTAAATTCTCACGTGGTTGTGTCTGTATAAAATTGCACCTGTTGCCAACTGTTTAAAGGGGTAACCAAGGCTCTGGGGCAGGGGTCTGCTACTGTGGCCATCCAGATATTTTGGAACTACATATACGGTGATGCTCAGCAACTCATTAGGTTAGTGTAGACTCATGGGAAATGTAGTTCCAAAACATCTGGATGGCCAAGGTTGCTGACCCCTGCTCTAGGGGCACATGGAATATTGTGTTTAAATGTATTCTGCTTTTTTGCCACAATAAAATTTACTAACCTTAAAGGGATACTCTAAGCAACATGACCACCTAAGCTATTTTAGGTGGTCATGATGCCCGCAGTATCCTGCCCTCTGTCCCCCCTCCCTCCGCTCAGCGGTTCAGCAGAAAATGCTGAAAACAGCTAAGAGAGGCGGAGGAGTTTACTCCGCCCTCCCAGCTGTCAGTCAGCAGAGCGGGAATCATATTTCCCGCTTCTGCCGACTTTTGCCAAGTAGGAGACGTCATCGTGCTTTCAGCGCGATGACGTCTCTAACTCACCGCAGAAGCTGGCGGCTCCCTCTGAGGGTTAGTGTTGCGCGCATCCTCTTGCACGCAACACTAATCCTCAGAGGGAGCCGGGAGGAAGCCTGCCGATTGGCTGGCTTACGTGAGAGGCGCGCATGCGCACTTCTCACGTAAACCAGAAGGCAAGTCGGATGGAAGAAGGACGGGAGCGGAAGAGGAGGGAGGGGAGTATAAAAAAAAAAAAAACACCGCTGGAAACAAGAGGATTTTAGGGTAAGTATTACAGTTACAAAAACAAAAAATAATGATTTATTAAGGGAATAGGGATAGGTTAGGATTATAAAACAGGGGGGTGATTTTTTTATTAGAGTGTTCCTTTAATAATATACATACATGCATTTTTTAATTATACACCCATCCTTTTGGTTGTCTTCTTATTAACCTGATTCTTCAGGGGTTATTCACAAAGCGCTGGTGTTTACTGTTATTGCCGTGCTTGCAAATACTGGCATTTCACAAAAACCGAACAGTAACCGGAGAAGCTGCATAGTGAAGCTTCTGCTGTCGCTTCTTGGATCTTCTATTTTTGAATTGCCCACATTTGTTAGCACCGTACTACTGGCAAACACTTTCGCTCTGTGAAAAAAACCTGAAGTCTGGTGCCTTGGTACAAATATCGTTAGTTCCTTCATATGGGAAATATTGCACATGCAGAAAATATCCAAGATATGTGAAAAATGACTATTTTACAGAGTCAAATCTTTTAATCAGTTGCTGTCGAGTGATGCTTACACTGAAGATGTAGTTTTGTCTAAAACATTACTATTTAAATGCGTTTTTTTTACAAATTGTAAAAAAATTCCTCGCATTCCTTTTCACGTGGAATTTGCATTTTGACTTCATCTGCGAAAACTCTGTAAATAAATCCTTCTGGACGTCCTTTACGAGATTGCTAATAAATAGGTGCACGAGGACTTGTTATAATAAGATCTTGAGTTTCTCTATGGTTCTGTGTTTACACCCATCCGTATTGGATTAAAAGCCTATGTTGTGGCTCTGCATGGATAATAACACTCTACTTCAGGTGTCAGCAACCTTGGAATGAGATGTTTTGCGACCACATCTCCCATGATGCTCAGCTACTCATCAGTTTTGCTGAGCCTCCAGGGCCATGATTGCTGACCCCACTCTATATTGTGCAAACTACGATCCTTGCAAATGCATAGACCAAATTTTATATTTATTTAATCTCACGTAAAGATGATACCTGTTGAAATCATGTTAAACCTCTTTCGTTCTACAGCAAATATTAATTCCGCAATACCTGTCTGCTTCTCTCCATTGACCACCTGGATCTCTCTATTATCTCATACAATGCTTGTATTTTACATGAAGACAAAAGCATTAAATATATCTGTCTGAGATTTACATCTCAAGTGCCTGTAGTCAGAGAATTGTGCTGTCTCCCCCCTAGATATGTGCGTTTCGAATCGCAATTCAGACTAAATTATTCCGATTCAAATTTCAGAAGTACTTCTGAAATAATGAACCCGTTCCGTCAGAAACGGAACAAAAGCGAAACGGAATATAACGAATTGATATAGTTTTCACAAAGCAATTCGTTATACAGTTTCACTGATTTCAGATTCAGCACCGCATCCCTGTCCATTGGTCGTGGAGCTGAATCTGTTGTATTCTGCACCACAGTCCATGGACAGAGACATTCAGTGCCGTTCGGCAGCAGTGATATTCCCCATAGACAAGTAATGGTTAATCTATTCAGAGAATGCGGAGCACTGAAATGTCAGGGAAATGCCCTGAGTTTTTTATGGTTTAGTTTGACAGCTTTAAATAGGCGAATTCCATAGGTTTCAATGTAAAAAAAAAAACACACTGTTTTTATTAAATATTTATTCAACCATTTGTTCTTTTCATTTGCTGCCAAAAGCCTTTTTATCTATCAATATTTTTTTTTGTATTAGATGAAAATTTTTGGATACGCATTTATTTTAAAATGATTAGGCTTTTTTTCTTCTTTCCAGTCTGGCTGCGTTGGGCGAGTGCTGTGTTTGGTGCTGAAACATATTTCATATTTCAGCACCAAGGACGGAGATTTTTTGCTCCCGAGCCCTATGGTGCTGCTGCCCTTAGTGCTATAACATATTGATAAAGACGAACTCTCGCCAAAACGTTAGGAGCCTTGCTTCTGTGTCTCGGAGTTGGTTTGTGCTGACCCAAGTTATGATTTAGCTGCTTCTTTTTATTTATTACTTTGTTACGTGGTGCTTCGTACAGTTAGGTAATTTTTGTGCATGTGGTCGTTTGGCTACTTTTTAAGCCCAGAAGTATAGACCGTTGCGGCCAAACCGATATTCAAAGCTCTGGTCTATTTATATACTTGTTATATTATTTGTGGTGTGTTAACGTCAGTGCCTTGTGACATTGTGTTACTGCTGTATTTATTTATGTATTTACTTTGTTGTCATTTCACAGCTACTGTTTGTTGTATTCAATAAAGAATTATTTTTAGTTTTTTATATAATTGTTTTCGGGTGTGCCATCTCTACTGTTGTAAAATAGTGACCCTGAGCACATGTCTTCCATTTTGTGATAGCATAGATAATTTGTTTAATAGCTAATGAAATTGCAAATTATAGGTGCGACACTAGATGTTAAAGCTTCTGTTTTTAAAATGACCGTTCCTCTTGCAGAGCTGGCGGTTGAAGTTTTCATTATCTTTTGTGCTACAAAAGCCAACATTGGAGTTCAACTTCCCTGTTGTAAGGGGCAGTTTCTTTATTTGGATGTCAAAATTAGCCTAGGGCAGGAAGCGTGGTGCCATGATGAACGGTCACAAGAACTGGCCAATCCCATGGCGTACTGTCATGATAACACATTACCCGCTCAAGAGACGATGCTAACAGATGATGTTAGTATAAAAGGCAGGAGCACATGTTATTCAAACTGAGGTCTCATCTACTGTCAGTCTTGAGACTTCCTGACTGCAACGGGACCTCCCAGTCCTGCTGGTGGAAATGTTGCCTACAATTCGAACAGCGATGCTATTTACTTTATTATTTTAGTGATGCTATTTACTTGTTTATTTTACTTAGAATGAATCAAGCAACTAATTGTATTTTGCAATAAATATTTTATATACTTTTCATTGTGATTTATACTTGGCATCCAAAGTACCGAGCAAAACAAGACCACACACAATCAGACCTCATATACCTCACATCACACACAGACCTCGCATCCATGGTTTTGCCGCTAGTGGACCGATCACTTGACAGACTGGGAACCCAAGTAGTCCAGGGGATAGGGTGGCAGATGTCACATGACCCGACATTCCCTCCTGACATCATCAGAGGGAGCCAGCCAGCAGCCTCTATCTTTAAGGATACAGCAGACATGCATTTAAAAAAAACTTAATCCCCTGTATAACAAGGGCTGTCAAACTCCACCCCCATATGTTGATGGTCTAGAATTCACAGAACACCCTCAATGCAATAGAAGGCAAGAGAATCATGGGAGTTGTAGTTCAGCAATATCTGTTGGGCTGGAGTTTACTTTAAAAGCCTGTTGTGCTTACATTTAAAGAAATTTGGTTAGCTTCTATTAAAGAATGATGTTCGTCCATCGTATTCGATGAGGACCTTGACATCTAGCAGGTTGTGGGTTGTCCACGGTGTGTCCGCAGATGGCTGATGAGGCCTATTCAATCACGAAATGTTCTGCCACACTTCGAGCAGACATGTGTGGGTACCCCTGTTGCAACATTTGCAGTTCTGGCTTTGCGAAGTGCTCGCTTCTCTTGTGATATGGTTGCTCTTCTGTCCTCAGATATCTGGCAGCCTTGGAGGGTCAGCATGCGCCATGTCGATCGATCTTGTGCCAAGATTTCCCAGGAGGTGATATCAAAATCCATGGACTTGAAGGAGGCTTTCAGTGTATCTTTGTATCGCTTCCTTTGTCCCCCGTGCGACCGCTTTCCTTGAGACAGCTCACCGTAGAGTAGCTGTTTAGGGATGCGATGATCGGGCATCTTTGCAACATGACCTGCCCAGCGTGTCTGGGCTTTCATCAGCAGGGTGTAAACTGATGGCAGGCCTACTCTGGAAAGGACTTCTGTGTCTGGCACCTTATCCTGCCACCGGATCCTGAGAAGTCTGCGGAGGCATGTCATGTGGAAGCGATTCAGTTGCCTAGCATGCCTCCTGTATACAGTCCAAGTTTCACTGGCATACATCAGGGTAGTTAACACTACTGCTCGGTAGACTTTGAGCTTTGTGTCAAGGCTTATTCCACGGCGGTCCCATACATAAGTCAATAGTCTGCCAAATGCAAAGCTTGCCTTGGCTACTCTGCAGTTGACCTCAATGTCAATTGTCACTGCGTGGGAAAGGGTGCTGCCTAGGTAAGTAAATTGGTCCACTGCTTGCAGCTTTTGTCCCTTCACTGTGATGGTGGGCTCTTGATGTTGGGCTTTCGGAGCTGGCTGATGCATCACCTCGGTCTTCTTTGTGTTAATAAGGAGGCCAAAGTTGTCACATGCTGCTGAGAATTTGTCCACACTGGCTTGCATTTCCTGCTCTGATCCAGCATTCAGGGCACAGTCATCAGCAAAAAGGTTGTCTCGTAGCACAGTCTCCTTTACCTTGGTGACAGCCTGGAGTCTACGCAGGTTGAACAGCTTCCCATCGGTCCTGTATCTCAGGCTAACTCCCAAGGAAGTGTTCTGGAAGGCTTCTGACAGCATAGCTGAAAACATTATGCTAAACAGGGTCGGTGCCAACACACAGCCTTGCTTGACGCCGTTTGTAACGGGAAAGGTCTCTGAAGCTTCTCCATCATCCAGTACACAAGCTGTCATGCCGTCGTGGAACTGACGTACCATTAAGATGAATCTATCAGGGCACCCAAACTTCGACATGATGCGCCACAGACCTTTGTGACTGACGGTGTCAAAAGCCTTGGTGAGATCTACAAAGGTGGTATACAATTCACGATTCTGCACTTGACACTTCTCTTGGAGCTGTCGGGCTGCGAAGATCATGTCCACAGTGTCGCGCTCTTTGCGGAAACCGCACTGTGTCTCTGGTAATAAACCCTGTTCCAGGTGGTCAGTCAGGCGGTTCAGCAATACTCGTGCAAGGATCTTGCCTGTGATGGAAAGCCGTGATATTCCTCTGTGATTATCGCAGACTTGTCGATTCCCTTTCCTCTTATAGAGATGTACGATGGACGCATCTTTAAATTCCTGAGGAAGAGATCCTTGATTCCAGAAAGAATGGAACAGCAGAGTGAGTTTGTCGACAAGCACTTTACCGCCATCCTTGTAGACTTCCGCTGGAATCGCATCAGATCCTGGGACCTTGCTACTGGACAGCTGGTTCGGTTTCAGTATTTGTTGGTGGGGCGTCCAGGCTGTGGTTGATATCCACCTGAGGCATTCTGTTGATTGCCTCGTTGTTAATGGAAGATGACCGGTTCAGTACAAATTGGAAGTGTTCAGCCCACCGCTGTAGGATCCGAGTCTTCTCAGTAATGAGAGTTACGCCATCTAAGTCTAACAGAGGGAAGCTCCCTGATGGTTGAGGTCCGTACAAGGATCTAAGGGTTTCGTAGAACCGTTTGGCATCGTTTCGATCAGCAAATTTCTGAATTTCATCTGCTTTGGCACTCAGCCAAGAGTCCTGCATCTTACGAAGCTTGCTCTGTACGGTCCTGCGAGTGTTGTTAAAGGCATTTTTCTTGGCTATTGATGACGGGTCATTCTGATAAGCACCAGAAGGCAGTGCTTCTCAGAAAGTAGGGCCTTGATCTCCTCATCATTTTCGTCAAACCTGTCCTGCTGTTTCCTGTGTGAGGGTCCAAGAACCTTTAGTGCAGAAGAGTGCACCATATCCCGGAAACTTTCCCAATCCTTCTCAGCATTTCCTTCTAATCGCAGCTCTGAGAGTTGGTTGTCAAGATCTTCTGCTAGTGAGGTTGCTGTATTGGGGTTCCTCAGTTTACTGATGTTAATCCGTTTCATCACCGCTTTGTTTCCCGGTGGACGTCTCTTTGGCTTGATGTAAAAGTTTAATTTGGAGATCATAAGTCTATGGTCATTCCAACAGTCGGCACTCGGCATGGCCTTGGTCACCCTTACATCCTGTCTCTTTCCTCCGCACGATGACATAGTCAATAAGATGCCAGTGCTTCGAACGTGGATGCATCCAGGACGTCTTTTTGCGATTGGGCAGGCGAAAGATGGTATTGGTGATGGTTAGATCATGGACTGCACATGTCTTCAGTAGTAATAGACCATTGCTATTGCATTTGCCGATTCCGTTTTTTCCAATGACGCCATCCCAGGCAGAGTGATCAGATCCTACTCTCGCGTTGAAATCGCCAAGTAGAATCAGCCTGTCAGTGCGATTCACGGATGAAAGTAGGGCATCGATATCTTCATAAAACTTGTCTTTTACTTCATCCGGATTCGTCATTGTGGGTGCGTAGGCACTGATCAGTGTGGCTTGTTTTCCTCTCGGTAGTGGGAGATACAGTGTCATGAGCCGGTCATTCACACCCTTGGGAAGACTGGCAAGTGTGCGGACACGGTGATTCTTAACCGCAAAGCCAACTCCAGATGTACGGTGTTCATTACTGCTGCGACCACACCAGAAGAATGTATAACCGCCTCCTATTTCTGTGAGCTGACCTTCGTTAGCTAGACGAGTTTCACACAGTCCCGCGACATCAATGTTAAATCGTGCGAGCTCTCTGGCGACCAAGGCTGTTCTTCTTTCTGGTCGATCTGCTGAGGGGTTGTCTTGAAGCATGCGTACATTCCATGTGCCAATAGTGAGTGGTATCCTCTTATGTTTACTTTTTAATTCTGTTATTCGACCGCATAAAATTGGGATCCCCTCCAGCCGCGGTAAACTGGCCAGGGTTCTGTGAAGCAACAATGTTTAGGGCACCTTTTGTAGCCCCTTCCTCTGGCTATGGAGGTGAGCAGTGTGGTCCTAAAAAGGGCTGCTCAATCACTCAAGTAGATGCCGAATCCTGCTGTTGCTTCAGTCACCAAGTAAACGACCATTAGACCTGAGCCGCCTGTGTGCAGGTCCGCGGCTACAGCTACCAGTGTATCCACACCTGCTGCTTCGTCGCTCGCCCATCGCCACAGGACTTTGAAGTTGGGGGGTGAGATGTCAAAACTTGCGCGTGAATTGGATTAAAGTGAGGGAGAGGTGCGCATAGTCAGCCTCACTCTCTCTTCCCAGATTCCATCTTGCTCCAATGGCAGGACAATAGCCGAGACAGTTGGAGATGGGCTGGGCGCAGTGGTTGACCAGGGCGCCTTCCGTGTCTTGCCCTGCTCTTAGCGTACCACATCACTTGTAGAGACCGCCTGCATGACCGTTGACCTATTCTAGTAGGTTCATCCGTCCGAATCCGCCAGAATCTGTCTTCACATGCTCGGGATAGACAAGTCCCTATCTCACCGAAGGTCGATGACCCAACGGCTACTCTCTACCTGGTTTAGCCAGCCTGTCGAAGCTGTTGCCCGGGGTGTGGCCGCTGTGCATGCTACAGCTGCTAGGAGCCACAGGTGAGAGCTGAGCGACAGGTGGGGACCAAAGGTGAACGAGCTATCCTAAAAAGACACGACCAGCCCTACAACAGAGGTGCTACCCCTCCCTGTACACACCATACACCCCAATTAAAGAATGAGAGGTTGCTGATTGGCTGAGACACTTCCTGATCTGGTCTAAGCTTTCTACAGAAGATTTTTTTTAAATCCTATGCGGTCTTACATGTGTAAAACAGGATCTCTTTGGGCTGGATGTTTACCTCCCCCCCCCCCCGCTTATTATTCTGGCACTATGTACTAACAAATCATATTTTTGTCATGTTTATACTTCCATCAATAACTGGTTGGTCATCTTTCCAAAAAGATATTCCAGTGTTCCGTCCAGCAAATCTATTAACTGCTAGCTTTTGCAAATCAGCAAAAAGCTGCTAATGAGTCCGATTTCTCTAAATTACATTGAAACACTGAGAATGATTAAAGCTCCTTAAAGAAATCAATACTTGAAACCTCTGGAGATTAGTTAGGAAAACTCATCTGCTTTTTTTTTTGTTGGAAAGAATCTGGTTTATGTTAGAAACAAAGTATGTGATAAGGTGTTATATACATTATTATACCTTATCTGGAATTTCTCATTTTTCCTCCCACTATCTTCTCCTCCCCAGAGTAGTGGAGCAGAGATCTAAAACTCCCCCCCCCCCCGTGCTTCTGGACTAGTTCCCATGATTCTTTGGGCAACCATTGCATTAAAATTTTTTCTGACTAATCGACAATCAACATCTGGGAGGCCAGAGTTTGAGATCTCTGACTTACACCTCTCAGTGTGAGTGACTGCGCTTACAAAGCATGCAGTGTAGAAAATGTGAATGGGTGTAATATAATATAGATTTCTAAAGTACGGTAACGCCTCTTATTTGCAACATATTTCAAGGTTCCGACTCTCCTTCAAAACCAATGTCATCATACTGAGAATCATAAGGTTTATTTTTATTTGAACAGGGATCTCAAACTCTGCCCCCCCCCCGATGTTTCTGAACTACAACAAATGATATTCTTGCTGCCTATTGCATTCAAGGATTTCTGGGAATTATAGGTTAATATCTTGTAGGGGCTGTAGTTTGAGATCCCCTGCATTAGAGTGTCTATTCAGTAATTTGGCGTCATACTTGACTTGAGTAATCATTTAGGAAATGTTCTGAGTCAGCAGAATTCAAGATGTTTCCTTTAGTGATTTCCCAAGCCAAGGCTGACAACTTGACTGTAACAGAACTTGCATTATAACTTCATCTGCCAAAAAGGACAAAAATATGAAATACTTTTGGCCATTTTTATGGATCTTTTCGTCTATCACTATTAATGGGATGCTCTAGGGCTAAAACAGTAGAAGGGGGAAGAAGAGGTTTAACATTGACCCTCTTCGGTTTTAACTATTCAGATTGTTTGAAAACTTGCCTAAAATTCATCGATGGTCTCTCTCATCCCTGGTCTGGATATGACCTGCTGCAGAGATCCTGTGAGCTGCAACAGTCACATGACAGCAGGGGTACGGGCTTGGCACTCCAGCGAGCATCCAGCATATCCACTAGCTCTCAATGAGAGCTGGAAACTGGATCCCAAGAAGGGTTCCACTTCGGGGTCTCCTTCCATGATGCTGAGATCAGCATTCTGATCTGGGCTTCTGGGAGGAGCTACGTCCTTGCTCTTGGAGGTCTGATCTAGCCCTCTGAGAACCTTTTTGGGGGTGGATGCACTTGGGTAACTGTGACCACTCAGTTCACAATGCTTGGTCCCAATGCCTAGAATGTCCCCTTTTAACTACCTTCAGGCAGCAGAGACTATCAAATGTGGTAATAAATATGGGCAAAAAAATCTCAAAGAATTGGCAAGATCACCCTTTTCAGTTCTAGAAATAAATGCTTTTTATAAGACTTGAGGTAGTTCCTCTCTGGTTTATTTTTGTGGGCAAGCCATGTTTCTACCAAATGCACAGACTGAATTTTATGCTTCTTCCTTCAACCTCTTTTAAAGATGACGTTTGTATATCCATGGTTGGTCACATTCACTCGTTCAATAATATTGGCAAGAAAAATTCTAACTTACAATTTGCTCCAGTTTTGCTTGAGACATTTTTTTGTTGAATTCTGAGCGGTAATATGGACTACTGCTGTCGCACTGAGCGTAGGTTTCATAAGATTTTGGAAGGTTATAGTATCATATGTACAGTGCAGCTTTCGGAAGTTACTGGGCTGAGATCCAAGTGTTCTCATTCCTGATATCAGCTATGAAAGGTCAATAGATTCACGCCGTTGGGCTACACATCTTTCATAAATACATTTATTACTCTGTATCTGACTGTCCAACCATGACAAGCGCATAAACTGAAAGTTTTCTTTCTTAGTTCTGATACATTGGTAGAACAGAGTAATAGTTTGTTGCAAAATAAGAAGCCAAAGACCTTATACCAAGCTATCCAATGTCTCCACTCCACACACTCTGTTCTTAGACCCATTAATTACTGTTAAGTGGACAGAAACTTCAGGCAGTGGACCACTTCACGTACCTGGGCAGTACCCATTGCCAGACAGTGTCAATTGATGCTGACGTGAACCACAGAATTTCTAAAGCCAGCCAATTGCACTCTAAAGTCTGTGAAAGTCTAGGGATCAGCATACCAACAAAGCTGAAGGTCTACCAAGCAGTGGTGCTTCTGCTGTACGTCTGTGAAACATGGATAGTTTATCAGGGGCATGCCCATCAGCTCAACCACTTCCAAATGTCCTGCCTGCGAAAGCTTCAAAAATCAGGTGGGAAGACAAGATTCCCAATACTGAAGTCTTCCACAGAGGCAATATGGTGTCAGTTCACAGATTGCTGATGACAACCCAGACTAGATGGGCCATACATGTTGTGTGAATGGTAAATTCCTTAACCTCTCCTCTGTGGAGAACTTCTTCAGGGAAAGCGCTCTCGTGGAGGTCAAAAGAAGCAGTTTAAGGACACGCTGAAGGCCTCTCCGCAGTGTCTAGAGATCAACACCACCACACGGGAAACCCTCGCACTGAATCGTCCAGCATGGTGCGGTCTCATTCACGCAGTCAGTAATTTGTAGGGGCCAGACAAATGGTTAAGCTGAAAGAAAGTGGGAGGCGCACAAGGCCAGAGCTGTTCGCACATCGGCTGTGCCATCACATGTGTATCCGACTTGTGACAGGAGTTTCCACGCCCAAATTGGATGGATCAGCCAACTTTGAACACACAGGGGCCATCTATCTTAAATTGTTATGTCTAGATCTTCATCGATTTATGGTGGACGAAGAGAGAGGACTTAATGGCTCACTCGATTAACCTCTCCCTTGCTGAGCCACAAACGTTGCTTGTAGGTTACTGTAAACCAGGGCTCTCAAACTCTGGCCCACCAGATGTTTATTGCCTACGATTCCCAGAATTCTTTGAATATGATAGATGGCCAGAGAATCATGGGAGGTGTAGCTCAGAAACACCTGGGGGGCGGAGTTTGAGATCCCTGCTGTAAACAGCCTTCATTCAACTAGCCCGATAATACTTGAACACGACTCCACTGATACTGTTTCTCACGTTCATCTCCTACAAAAAAAAACTGTGTGACTAATCAAAACCATATCTTCTTGTCAGATTATGCCTTAATATGTATGGCTATGAGCAAAGAAAATGAAATATTCTACAGTGCAAATGCACAAAAAATAAAAATCTTTAAATAATTTTTTTTAAAAAAAATTCTTGTCCACGGTGCGTGCTCCTCTGCCTCCTCTAGCTGCACGCAGAAGGAAGCTGGGACCAGGGAGTCCCCAGGTTTCTTTAGCTGAGCATGCAGGACCCCACTTGTGACAGCTTATGTAGCGCTCACACAAGTCTCTCTGTAGTCCTATGTACTCCAGGAGACCATACCAGCGGCACCATGTGATACCGCTGCCAGCATCTATTCGTGACTCCTGCATACTGAAATTTAAGCCACTAACGTAACGGCCTGCTAGTAGGGATGAGCTGTTCGGGTTCGGAGTTCGACCCGAACTTTGGCAGTTCGAAAGTCCGCGAACTTCGAACTTTTTGGGTGTGTTCGGTTCGAGTTCGAAAAAAAAAGAAATTTTGAAAAAAGTATAGAAAATGCTTAAAAAAATACTAAAAAATCTAGAAATAAAGAGACTCTTTACTGCAGAATATTATAAGCAACGGTTTATTAGATATTGAATTAAAAACTAATGTGTACGTGGAAAGATTATCAACTCTAAATGACCTCTGTTCACAAACGGGCATAACACCAGGTGTTTTTAGTCTGGTAATCAATTTGATACATTGTACACTATACGGAGGTACTGAGGGGGTGGGGTGGTGTCTGTTTCTGATTTGAGATTTGAGAATTAATTTCCCTCCTAAAACATCCTAATATGCTGCATTTAACTGGTGTTTGAAAAAAAAATTAAAATAACATCTAAGGCTAGGGTCAGATGAGCGCATTTTGTACGGACCGTGCGTCCGTGCAGTATGGACGTACTTACTGACTGACAACAAGGTAGTGGCCAAACAGTTTGTTTTTTTCACTGACGTATTTTTTGACTGATGTAGCCGGGAAAACAAATTAAAATGAAAAAACATTCTGTCCGTCAAAAATGCTGGACGTATAAATGCAGTCCGTCTGACCTTGTTGCATCACTCACACACAAAGCTATGCGGACGTTGTGGACGTGGCGCACTCTGCACGTCCGTTCTAGCAGTATTACGTTCTTGCCTAACCTGCGTCCGTTTGCAGCGTCCGTCAGACCCCGCACTTCTGTGCGGACGTACTTCATGTGTGGGGCTCCATTTAACACAATTGTATGCTATCACGGACGTACTTATGTGCGGGCAACACGGACGTTAACACTGCGTTCGTCTGACCCCAGCCTTACTGTATGATGATACTTGCTGGCCTGGCAGTCTTGCACCAAAGGCACAATATCTGGGTGCACTGACGCCCATTACCAGATCAAAAACTTTTCAATATAGGACCACATGGTCCACCCCTGCACTCTTCCACAATACCACAGAGGGGTTACTTTATGATGATACTTGCTGCCCTGGCAGTCTTGCACCAAAGGCACAATATCTGGGTGCACTGACGCCTTAACCAGATGCATATCTTTTTAATATAGGACCGCAAGGTTCACCCCTGCACTCTTCCACAATAACACAGAGGGGTTACTGTATGATGATACTTGATGGCCTGGCATTAAAGGCACAATATCTGGGTGCACTGACGCCCATTAACAGATAAAAAAAAAACACTTTTCAATATAGGACCACATGGTCCACCCCTGCACTCTTCCACAATACCACAGAGGGGTTACTGTATGATGATACTTGCTGGCCTGGCAGTCTTGCACCAAAGGCACAATATCTGGGTGCACTGACGCCTTGACCAGAATCATATCTTTTCAATATAGGACCACATGGTCCACCCCTGCATTCTTCCACAATACTACAGAGGGGTTACTGTATGATGATTCTTGCCGGCCTGGCAGTCTTGCACCAAAGGCACAATATCTGGGTGCACTGACGCCCATTAACAGATCAAAAAATTTTCAATATAAGACCACATGGTCCACCCCTGCACTCTTCCACAATACCACAGAGGGGTTACTGTATGATGATACTTGCTGGCCTGGCATTAAAGGCACAATATCTGGGTGCACTGACGCCCATTACCAGCTCAAAAACTTTTCAATATAGGACCACATGGTCCACCCCTGCATTCTTCCACAATACTACAGAGGGGTTACTGTATGATGATACTTGCTGGCCTGGCAGTCTTGCACCAAAGGCAGAATATCTGGGTGCACTGACGCCCATTCCCAGATTCATATCTTTTTAATATAGGACCGCATGGTCCACCCCTGCATTCTTCCACAATACCACAGAGGGGTTACTGTATGATAGTACTTGGAGGCCTGGCACTGAAGGCACAATATCTGGGTGCACTGCCACTGACGCCTGTATCAGATTCATATCCTCAGAGGGGTTACGGTGTGACGGCACTGTTGCCGACGCTAAAAGCCCCATTTTAAAGCACCTATTGTTACTTTCATCCAAAGCCTGTAGAAGTTTCACAATAATTTAGCCAAAAAAATCACTAAACTTTTTCTGTGCGTCCTAAAATGTCTTTTCATACAGGCTGCCGCCCCAAGCAGTTGTTTATGGATAGATTAAAGGAAAAGCATTTACCGTCATATGAAACGTCATTTTTTGGTTTTTAAGTGTTTCTATACATCCTAGAAATCTGCCACTTCACGGGCAGGTTATGGGGACCTCCTAGGCAAGATATTTGAAGGAATTTTTGGTTTTTATTTTTAACCCTTATTTCATGGAAAACTCCCTGTCCCTTTAAAAACGTTTGTTTTTTTTACTTTTTGTCCTTGTTTACTGTCCCCCAGGGCACTACCCAGACTCCCATACACCTTCTTTATGGCAAATATGTAGCATATATGCCCCCTTGGAGGGCACTCTAAAAAACAGAATTTTCAGCCCCATTGACTTGCATGGGGTTCGGGTTCGGTCCCGAACAAATGGGAAGTTCGGGCTCGAACCGAACTCGGGGAGTGTTCGGCTCATCCCTACCTGCTAGTATTAGAGATGGTTATAGGGAGTCACTAATTGTGTCTATTGCTGACTGAACATTGTTTTGCCACAGATTTACTTATTCATCGAAGCCCAGAAAAGCATAGTTTCTCTCTTCCTGGTTTCTGTCAGGCAAAACCTATATATTCAGTTACAGTTAGTTATACAGCGCCAACAGATTCCGTAGCGCTTTACAAAGGGGAAGCACAGACAGGTGACATAATAAATAATAAAACCTAAGCAACAGACAGCCCTGCCCGTAGGATAATTGTCCTGCAAATGCAGCACTTTTATACAAGTGCTCAGCCAGCCATCCCGAGAGCTTACAATCTAAGGGACTAAGGCAAGTGAAACAAAAGGGAGCAGGGGGAGTGCAGAGCTAATTGCCAGGGAGAATACAGCAGACACTGCATAATGATAGACCAAGAACTTGGGCATGATGAGGTTAAACCGAGCGAGGATTGAAGCAGCTGAGAAAAGGAGGCTATATAATTAGGTAAGGGGCTGGGCGGGCCGGTGGGACAGCAGATGGAAATTAGTGGTGAAGAGTAGACATGTGCACAGCACAAAATTTCGCTTTCAACGCATGGATTAGTCCTAAAATGCAATTTATTTAGTTGCTAAAGAAATTTGTTTTCAGTTCTTTAGTATGAAAACTAATTTCATTCATCCGACGACCAGTGGATACAATTACTATTGTAGTGGCTCTTCAGAGGGCTGAGATCGCTGCTCGTTACAGTATCTCTCACTCTCAGCACAATGTGTCAGGCAAAGCTGTTACAGTAACTGACTGCTGCTCATCACAGCGCTCAGAGTTTCAGTAAAACTAGTAAATAATATTTTTATATGTAAGAGGTTAGAACAATATTATTTCCTTGTTTTACTGAAACTCTGAATGCTGTTACAGTCAGTTACTGTAACAGCTGAGCCTGATACATTGTACTGAGAGATAATATAACAAGCAGCCGATCTCAGCGCTCACAGCCACTGGATTTAAAGGGCTAAAAAAAAAAGGCTTCTCTCTGTATAATGTATAGAACCTCCTCCTGCATTAATTAATACCCCTCTCTGTATAATGTAGATAACATCCTCCTGCATTAATTAATACCCCTCTCTGTATAATGTATGCAACATTCACCTGCATTAATTAATACCCCTCTCTCTGTATAATGTATAGAACATTCTCCTGAATTAATGTCCCGCTCTGTATAGAACATACTCCTCAATTTATATATTTCTCTGTATAATGTATATCACATCCTCCTGCATTAATACCCCTCTCTGTATAATGTATAGAACATCCTCCTGCATTAATTAATGCCCCTCTCTGTATAGAACATCCTACTGCGTTGATATGTGGAGGGTGCAGAACTTCGGAATGCAATGCTTATCCAGCACAGGAGAGGGAACTTTTACTTAAACTTTGTATCTTTGTTTGGGAGACACAGGAATATAAAAGCAGGGGAGAGGGAAAATATTAACGTAAATCGGTCTGAAAGCTCAGAGAAGAGATGACTGGTGCAAATTTATTTTTATAATAAAATAAAGCACTTTAAATCCAGGGAAAACATTCAAATAAATCACACTGTAGGCTCATAATGACAGAGTAACTGTGAGAGCTGGATACTAAATGTATCAGACGTAAAAAAAAAACTTTATAACAAGCAGCACTGGGAGAGGGGAGGGACTTTATATAAAACGTGTATTATAGATGAGGAAAAGGGGATAGTGCTCCTGGATAATATAAAATGTATCAGACCTAAGCCCCTATTATGCAGAGCGGGAGGGGAGATAAAATACGTTTTATAAAGTCCCTCTCTTTTCCCAGCGATGCTTGTTATAAAGGGGTTTTTACTATCCTCCTCTCATTAGCTTTCAGTGTGATTTATTTGAATGTTTTCCTTCTCCAGCTGCTTTTATCATCTTGTCTGCCTCATAGACCTGCAAGGGTTAAGTAAAGGTTTCCTCTCCTGTGCTGGCTGCCTATGCTGCGAGTGAGTATTCTGGAGCTCTATCACTGTCAGATTTTCAGGTAGGGGTCGGGAAGGAATACGCATACAAACCTTTTCTGTAGCTTTGCGATGTTGCGCTCTTCATTGCTGGTCTACATCACTCAATGTAATATCACAAAAAGGACTGAAACTAAAATGTAGTGCATTTTATTTTAGTTTCTTTTGTTTTTCGTACTGAGCAGTTTCGTATCTCTTGAGTCATACGAAAACTAAATTATCCCAAAATTTGGACTAAATCGTTTTAGTACTAAAACGAATGCACATGTCTAGTGAAGAGTGACTTTCTAGATTTCTTGCAGGGAGCAGAGTGAGAGATGGCTTTGAATATGGCTTGCTTGTGTTCAGGGGAAAAATTGTGGTGAAGAAACTTATACAATGGAATAAAATCTGTATATTTCACAATTAAGAGAGCTTTATTTGTATAACATTACAGCATTTCTGTAACATTTGTTTTAATTCACAGTTCGAAGGTTGCAGACTAGTGGCCTCGTCATTCAGGTCTTTCCACTTCATGATAAAGAAGATTTGAAAAGATTGACACATCGATGGTACCGCCAAATCAGGGTTGCCTTTCAACCTATAGGTATGTCACCAAGTTTAATCAATGGCTGTGTCTCTAACTAAAGACATGTAATGGGCATTTGCAATTTCTGTTGGTTATAGGGCATTGATATTGAATCTATGGGATGGAGGACAACTGCAACATTCGGATGTCTCTGAGATGTAATCCAGGTTAAAGTTGTACACCAAGATACTTCATAACTCTGTCATCTGGTAATCTATGGCAGCTAGCACAGATATCACTATATATAAAATAATTAAGCGTTGCTATTAAGCAGAAGGGATTTTACTATTTAGAGAACTTCTCTAAATGGTTGGTGCAGTGACTGCTTACATATAGTGTGTACTACAGGTTGAGTATCCCTTATCTGAAATGGTTTTCTGATTTTTGGGGATTTTGGCTTATAATGAGAAATTTGGGGGATGGGAGGGACCCGAGTCTAAAAGTGAAAATAATGTATCTTTCATATACACCTTGTACATATTGCCTCAAGGTAATTTTATAAAATGTGTTTAATAGTTTTGTCCCGTTACTTGAGGTCAGGTGTGGAATGTTCCCCTTGAGGCCCCATGTCAGCATTCGGAATTTTTTGGATAAGTGATGCTCCGCATTTAATAAAGGGCGAGATGACCCAGTGTAGGATTGGTAACTGATTTAGAGAGAAGGAAGACCTATCCGCATCATCCAGAAGATGGATATTGATGGGAGGTGTAGGATTTAAGATTAAGAGATACACAAATGAGAATAAGAAAGTGTAATAGAGTGATAAATCTGTAAAAACAAAATAGAAAAGGGAACAAAAATGGGGTAAATGAAAACTGTGTTATACACTTTCTGATCCATTACTCGTTTTCTAAAGTCAAATAAAACCAAATATGCATAAATGCTTGTCATCGCTAATCTAGCCACTCCATGGGGCTCATCTATGTTTATGTGAATGAACGACAGGTAAAAATAAATTTTTCATGGTAATTCACCTCACAGTAATTGCTCAGCCGTATGTTGCCAATCCATACCCTAGCAATATGTTATTGGCTTACCACACCTGGGGCCCTATTCCTCTCTTGACATTAAGCTTAGTTTTCGAGCCGTACGACAAAACGGCTGTTGTATTTTTGTACTAGCTAGTCCAATCAAACTGGTGATTTTTGCACCTCACAACTTGTGTGTACTTACTGTACCTGGTGTCTCTTATACATGGGATGCGCAATTTATACAGAACTGGAAGAATAACGAGCTTTTCCAAAGTACAGAAAACCGTTAATGTCTAGGTGTTAACTGTGATTATGTAACACCTCCTAAGGCTAGGGTCAGACGAGCGTGATTTCTACGGACTGTACGTCCGTGCAAACGGATGTACGTCAGTACGGAAGACACAGTAGTGGCCACACAGTCCGTTTATTCACTGACGTATATATTTTGACGGATGTAGGAGGGAAAATAAATTAAAAAGCAAAACCATTTTGTCCGTGAAAAATGCTGGACGTATAAATGCAGTCCGTATGACCACGTTCCATCACTCACACACAAAGCTATGCGGACGTTGCGGACGCAGCGCACTTTGTGCGGCCGTTCTAGCGGTTGTACGTTCTTGCCTGCCTTGCGTCCGTCGGCCGCGGCCGTTGTGCGTCCGCAGTTCAGTGCGGACGTACTTCATGTGTCAGGCTCCAATGGGCTTCCTGTCATGCTATCACGGACGTACTTTTAGGCGCAATCACGGACGTGAACACTACGCTCGTCTGACACCAGCCTAAATGCTGGTGTTACGCTATTAACGTCAAACCTGGTGTAAACTTCACAGGGCAATTAACGTCTGTGGAGTTGTTCCGTTTTTAAAACTGCACTGGTTAAGTTTAAACCAGGGTTTAATTACAAGCAAATGTGTTTAATTAGTATTAGCTGTGCGAACAACAACTTTTGTTAGCTCGAGCCATTCATTTCCCAGCCCCATACTATTTTTTTTTTATCGACCCACTATGAAACTTTAACGTCTCAAGCTGTATCTTCATTGCCGATGTTGGAATAAGCACAATAATGGTTAAGTTCTACTGGCAAGGGAGGTGTGGCAGGGGAGTAGCCGGGGAGTCGCGGGGCCTGCCATTATGTCCCTCAGCTTTCAGGCCCACCCGCTATTGGGACGTCCTAGCATGCCTGGTGGCGTTATGGGATTAATGTCTTGGCCAGAATAGGGCACCTGATCTTTTTTGACTAGATTTATTTTTTGTGATATTTGGCCTCCAATTAGGTAGTTTATGCTGATTATACTTTTGTAATAAATATACAGCTACATGTGCAATATTTTTTATTGACCGTGCAGTGATGTTGCTTTTTCACTTGGCCTTCAAACTTATAACTTTTTATATTGGATGAGCACATTGGAGTGTAGTTAGATTTGTACAAGGTTTTCGTAAGCTTTTGCGAGGGTCCTTCACAAAACCGCCTTACTTTCATAACATGGTGGGTTAATGACTGTGAACTTCTGGAATCAAATATAGTACAAATCTATTGAACTCACGGTTTAGTGGACTGCTGCTGCAGTTGGCCGTAGTCGGTTTCTGCCTTAACTTGCGTTTTTTTTCTAATTCACCATATGTTTGTTTTAATTTCAGATCAAATCAGACGCTACTTTGGAGACACAATCGGCTTATATTTTGGTTTCTTAGAATATTTTACCTTGGCCTTAATCCCCATGGCTCTTCTGGGAGTCCCTTACTATTTCTTTGCCTGGGAGGACTATGATAAATATGTGGTTTTTGCCACTTTGAACCTAGTGTGGTCTACAGTTATCCTTGAAATCTGGAAGCGCTACTGCTCATCCATGACTTACAGATGGGGCACGCTGATAATGAAAAAAGAGTTTGAGGAACCCCGGCCCGGCTTCCATGGTGTACTAGGCATCAACCCAGTTACTGGCAGAGAGGAGCCAACCTATTCTAGTTTGAGGAGAACATTACGAATTTACCTGGTCTCTGTGCCTTTTGTTTGTGGATGCCTTTACCTTTCTATTTATGTCATGAAGATCTACTTTGACTTGGAGACCATGGCTCTGGATTATGACCGGGAGCAGCAGTCCACTTTTAGCAGCCTTCTCCTTTATGTGCCCAGCATCATCTACGCAATTGTAATTGAAATCATGAACCGGATATACAAATATGCTGCAGAAATTCTGACATCCTGGGGTAAGGTTTTAATTGATATGTATATATTTTGACACCGTACACCTGTCTTGCCCAACAAAAGAATGTCTAATTTTACTGTGAATCACTCATTTTATATATGGTAGCGTTTTGTTTGCCAACACACCTATAGGAAAATTTTGCGTTTTTCCCAAAGTTTATCTGTCACTCACTTCTAGTGCCGTGCTGCTGGAATGAGTGACTGTTGTGAAGAGAAGAGTTGTCCTCCAGGACAACCCTCACTTCATGCACCCATTGCATTTCAGTGCGCTAACTCATGTGTCACTCTGAGGGCCAATCGCACATCATTAAACCGCCTCTTCCATCGACAGCCAAAAGCAAGATGGCAGGGCCCTTTGCTGGACCTGGGTGAGTTGCAGCTACCGATATCGTAAAAAGCTTGCTACATGTGTGACAGTGGTGTTGCTTTGCTGAACGTCGTTGAGGAATAAGGATCGGCATTAGAGCAGAATTAAAAGATTACATCGATCTTTATGACCAACACGATATCCAGCTCTTGAAGGGAAATCGCAGGAAACGTGACCCTTCCTTCTACAGGTTCATGTTAATTATTGAACTATTAGGAATTGTTTGTCGTTTTATTTCTATCAATATTTCATGTGTCTGTTTTCTTGGCACAAGTTCTTTCCATTGGGAAAAGAGTCTGTCAAGAAGGACAACAAAAGCAAATTTTAGTTTCCATTTTACCACTACAATATATTTTTCGGATAGGTTTAGAAAACTAAACCTTAAAATGGTCCTGTCTTTATTTAATATAAACTCATCAGCACCGTTAAAAGGACATTACCGCTTACATAAGCTGTAACTGGATTACTTGTGTATTACTAACAAAACCACATTATAAAACGCATGCTGCTGATTTTTTTTCCCTTTCAATTGCATAGTAATTGCATGTAAAAAGGAAAAATAAAATTAGTTTTTTTATCTCTTGATTCCATTTAGTTTTTCCCCCCATTATGCAACATTTTGCCAAAATCTTATGGTGAGTTTTACTATAGGGGTTATTCAGAGAGCCGATCTGGCCCCAAACGGGGAATTTCCACATACGGTGCAATTTCGGGGCCATTCGGCTATTCAGAGAACAGGCAGTTTGCCAAATTTTGGCAAACTGCCAACAAGTACGGTGCCTGTTCGAAGGCAGTGAAATTCCCCATAGAGAAGCAGTGGTTAATCTATTCAGACCTCAAACAGCAGAGAAAAGTTGCTGAAATACTCTGCCGTTCGGTGGTTTCATTTGGCAGGTTTATTCAGGCGAACCCCATAGGCTTCAGTGTTAAAAATATTCCTGCTTTTATGCAATATCTAATAAACTGTTTATTATTTTAATCTGCAGTAAAAAAGTCTTCATTTGATTATTTTGTAGGATCTTTTAGGCATTTTTCAGGATTTTTTTTTTAAAAAACTTTATTTTAGAATCGACAAACTCGGATCATAGTACAATATGAACATTCACATTCCCACTTAAGAAGCCATCCCTCCCCTCCCATAACCGACAGGCGGAGTCTCAAAATATGAACATATTAAACTGTTGGTATCCCATCAGAAAATTCTAAGACTGCCTGAGTGGTAGATCTCAAGGGTTTCAGGATTTTTTAGGCAAATTTCTTTTTCCTTTTTTTTTTTAAAAAGTGTATTTTTTCTGTAACAGAACTTTTTATTATCATTCATAGGACAATATATGTTAATTACAGACATTTTTGTTCAGTAGTTTTTTTTACAGACTGCGTTGCAATCGTTTTTATTTTTTTACCCGTCCGGCTACTTGTCGGCTTTTTTTTGCAGCTGGCCAGCGCTGTGCTCGGCGGCTCGTCACCTGCGTTTGGCGACTGTCCAGCGGGTTTGCGGCGGATGTCCAGCGGGTTTGCGGCGGTATTTGGTGTCTTCGGGGACCCTGTGGTTGATGGTTAATTCACCACAGGGTGTGGAAATTTGATTCCCCGGAGTGCGTGGAACGACCGAGCACCAAAATGTCGGTGACATTTCAGTGCTCTGTGACTAACTCCTTATGTGGCTGTGCTTTATCTTTTACAGTATTTAACAGTTAATGAGGTGGATGAGGGAATGTTTAGATAATGCTATTGTCCGGCCTCTGCTACCTGAACTAAGAGATGGCAGGGAGCTTAAGAGGCTTCTAATCTACCCCCTCGCGATGTCCTTTGAATACATCCCTCACAGCACAATGATTTGAGTCAGTGATTGACCCGTAGACTCCATTCTATGGCCAAACCCACACAGTTAGTAACCAGTGATCTAAAGCTACTGTGGGGGGGCGGCAGTTTTCAACACTAAAGATCACACAATGGATGCACCATTGACACATAAAGTAAAATATTTTCTTAAGAGAAAAACTAAGCACATGTAAGATATCAGCAACATAAAATAAACCCCATAATGGCAGTTAATTTTTTTTGTTTGTTGTGGCCTTTTAAGCATGGAAACAAGAGCTATGGCTGTGTTCTAACTCATGCTGAATCATCAGTGTGGTATGCGGTATGTAAAAAAAATAAAACCACAAAAAACCCTGTGCATATATATGTATCGTTGATGTCCTTAATGTTAATTGGTTGTTCTTTGATTTTCATTTAAATGATTTTACATAATATTACATATACTACAGGTACCTAAAGGAACCTTCAAAGGATGGAATAACCCCATTTAATGCATAATATTCATAGTCTATTATAAAATACACAAGACTAAATGGAAACAATACTAAAATATTGTCACCTTTAAAGTCCCTTACAGCAGTGGTCCCCAACCGTGTCCTCTGGACCCACTAACAGGTCATGTTTTAAGGATTACCTTCTGGAAATGCAGACTGAATCCTGCAATCACTGAGCAGCAAATCATATCACCTGTGCTGCACTTCAGATATCTGGCAAATCTGGACTGTAAGGCTAGGGTCAGACGAACGCATTCTGTGCGTCCGTGCACAACGGACGTACTTTCTGACTGACGACAAGGTAGTGGCCACACAGTCCAAAGATGTTTTTTTTGACTGATGTAGATGGAATAAAATATGAAAAACCATTTTGTCCGGCAAAAATGCTGGGCGTCAAAAATGCAGTCCGTCTGACTACGTTCCATCACTCACACACAAAGCTATGCGGACGTGGTGCACTCCGCACGTCTGTTCTAGCGGTTTTACGTTCTTGCCTAACTTGCGTCCGTTTGCCGTGTCCGTTCGCACTTCTGTGCGGACGTACTTCGTGTGTGGGTCTCTATTGATCAGAATTGTAGGCTACCACGGACGTTAAAATGTGCGGCAACACAGACGTGATCACTGCGCTCGTCTGACCCGAGCCTAAGTGGGCTTTGAAGACCAGATTTGGGGACCCCTGCCTTACAGTGATCAGGAATACAGACTCTCCTGTTGTAGTGTCAGACTAACAGCTGATCTGAAATTGGCTCCACCAATCAGGAGCTTATTTTTCTGGTTTACAGTGGATGATCACAAACCATTAAGCTCTTAATTTACAGCTTGTACATTAAAAATAAACAGGTCAGGAAGCTTGGCTTCCTAAATGCATGGTCACTTGACTGGGGGAGGCATCCGTACATCCCTGCAAGAGGTTAAGGCGTAGGGCTCGTTCACTTTCTCATTGTATGTAGATATAACCATTACATTTACACTCCGACAAGTTTGTTTGATTCAAGAATTCATATTTTTTCTGCTTCCTGTCTTTAGTAATGGAAATCAAAGATAGAGATAATAGCATTTAAGGCTTTTTCTATGCTAATTCCAATTTTTCATTATTTTTTTTCCTAATCAGAAAATCACAGGTTAGAATCTTCTTATCAGAACCACCTGGTGCTAAAGGTCCTGGTGGTGAGTGCCTATCTAATTTTGTTTCATAAATGTTTGTGTCTGTGTGTAGCAGACCTGTAAAGGACTAATGCACAAATCATGGAGTCCTGAAAATATAATAGATGTTCAAAATCGAGAGCTGTAAATCAGATACTACATTCTTTTTCTAAATGCCATTTTTAACTTAACTCTGCGACTTACCGAGGACATTTATTTATCTAAAAAGTGTCAGAAGCCGTCTCTGTCTGCACCTCCAACAACAATCTGGAACATATGTGGGGGTATAGCTCAAATGGAGATTCACTTCCCTGGGAAAGAAGGTAGTCCAGGCAGCAAAAGTTTGTTTTAAATCCGTGGAGCAGTCAGCTTTTATTAAGAAAAGGTTGCAATAAAACAAGACAAGATAAAAAACCAAATCCTTGCTATCCAGGCTCTAACTAAACAGGCAGGTTCCCTCTCTAGCAAGTGGTGAGCTTCTCTCAGCCACCTCACCAAACAAAAATACTTTTGGCAACCTTTTACTCCCACACTTTCAGCTTGTAGCTCTCTCTCAGAATGTTTTCCGGGTCCCAGGCCAGAGCAACATCATGTTTCAGCCTTCCCCTTTTATCTCACCTGGATAAGCAATTAAAGGGACACTCTAGGCAACATGACCACCTAAGCTATTTTAGGTGGTCATGATGCCCGGAGTATCCTGCCCTCTGTCCCCCCTCCCTCCGCTCAGCGGTTCAGCAGAAAATGCTGAAAACAGCTGAGAGAGGCGGAGGAGTTTACTCCGCCCTCCCAGCTGTCAGTCAGCAGAGCGGGAATCATATTTCCTGCTTCTGCCGACTTTTGCCGAGTGGGAGACGTCATCGCGCTTTCAGCGCGATGACGTCTCCAACTCACCGCAGAAGCTGGCGGCTCCCTCTGAGGGTTAGTGTTGCGAGCATCCTCTTGCGCGCAACACTAATCCTCAGAGGGAGCCGGGAGGAAGCCTGCCGATTGGCTGGCTTATGTGAGAGGCGCGCATGCGCGCTTCTCACGTAAACCAGAAGGCAAGAAGGACGGGAGCGGAAGAGGAGGGAGGTGAGTATGAAAAAAAAAAAAAACACCGCTGGAAACGAGGATTTTAGGGTAAGTATTACAGTTACAAAAACATAAACAAAAAAAACCTATTTATTAAGGGAATAGGGATAGGTTAGGATTAAAAAAAGGGGGGTGATTTTTTTAGTAGAGTGTCCCTTTTAACTATCCAGGTGAGAGACACAAAACCCGAGCTGGATTATTCAGACCCTAAGTCAGCCCGAAAACCCGATCTGGGTTCCGCCAGTCCTGTACCTAGGACAGAAAACGAGGGGAAATCTATCGCCCCTCGATGACTTTGACTTTCCTTAGGTCACACATGATATGTCATCGCTTTTGCCGTTTAGTCCTCTCATCCTATGCAGCAGTGACACGGGATACAAAATGCAACTGGCAATGTCAGGCAACCCCTGCATCTTGCAAACCATTTGCTGCCTCATTACCTTGGAAATATCTCTATGGGACAGATTAATTAGCCCGTCATTACAGATTCAACAGATAATGTGTTCCATGGGGGAGTTAATGATAGATCACAGGTTTATGAGAGCACAGAGAGCAGGCAGCAGGCATAAGTGGCCTGCCCTTTGGTTGAAAAGTGTGGCTCTCCTGCTGCCTGGAATCCTGCCAGGATTCCAATATCCGAAAGTATCCGAAATGTTCACGGTCCCGAGCATGTCGGATAAGGGATGCTCAACCTGTTGTCAGACATTTTCTACACAACATATACAAAACTTTCAATCCTGAGCATCTTGTGATGTACCCCTGCCCATTCTCTGTCCCTTGTTCACATGTTTTACAGAACTATAATACTATATGGTGGATCACAATAAAAGTATTGGGTATTTTTTTAAAAAAAGGGATCCGTTGTAGTCACTATTTAAATAATATTACAAAATATCAAGATAATTTTTTTTCACTTTTTTAATCTGAAATTGGCTTCTTAAATGTCATCCTCTCCCAGCTCACTGATTGAATGAATGAAATCATGGCTTGGGGTTGCTGCACCATAGGTTATTTACTATTTTTATTATCATTTATATAGCGCCAACAGTTTCTGCAGCGTTTACAATATCTAAAGGGAACAACATACAGATAAATGGACATAGGATGGAAACAATCGGAGCAGAGGTGACTCTAAATCTGCGATCGCAAACTCTCAGCCCCCAGATATTGATTGCCTTCAATTCCCAGTATTCTTTGAATGCAATCGATGGTCAGGGAAATCATGGGAGGTGTAGTTCAGAAACATCTGGGGACCAGAGTTTGAGATACTTGCTCTACAATCCACAATATCCGGTTGGATCTGTAATGCTGGACCTGGGTTGCTTTTTTTCGTCTCATGTCCCACTTTTGAAGAAAACGGAGAAAAGCCTCTCAAACGCTGAGCTAGTGCTTCTTGTAACAAACCTGAAGCTTGCCCTGGGAAAATATTAAAAATATAGAGAACTCCCTCCCCTTAGTGGGACATTTGGGACTGATATCGGGAGACCTTTCTAAATATAGTGGCTCATGTTATCAAAAAGTGTGACTTGACGTCTCTGCAGAGGTGAGAGACTCATTGGCGCATATCAACATATTGTGTATCATTGGGTGAATCCCAGTTTCTCTCACCCCATTGGCAATTAATGCTTTTTTCATCTGTTTCATTTATCTTATGGGTACATGAGTATTTTGTTTGAATTTTGCATATTATTAATGTAAATTCAGCTTGCAAAAAAAATAACTTTAAAATCTCATAGAAATTCGATAAAATCCCTATTGCAGATCGATGTATGAATTCTTTAACACCAAGCACTTAATTTAAATTGCTACAGATCATGTTTTTTTTCTGTTTATTTCACAGTTCAACATCGTCAATTGTTTTTCGTCACTCTTCTACATAGCGTTTGTCATGTGCGACTTAAAGCTGCTACGTCAGGTGAGTGCTTTATAGAAACACGGAACTTGTTTCAGAGGTTTTGGTGAATTTAAACGTACTTGATTAACTGCACACACCTATTGCAAAATCCCAAACAGCGTGAAACTTAACAGATTTGTGAAGACACAGTCCACCTATACCACAGCTTGCTAAATTCAAGAGCAATGTAACCACAGACTGCTCGGAATTGGTCTCGGGCTTCCTCATTTTTTACTTATTTTATGCAATCCTATATACAAAGCCTTGGCAGCCTCCATGTGTGTCATTAGATCCATGCCTTCTCACTTAAGACTGATGTAGACTTGTCCTAAATAATGTGTTGCCATGGGGACGCTTTTGACAGAAGAATGGGCAACATTCTAAAACCAGAACTATGACAATGGAAATAAATCACAAGCTGTGTTTGTAAAGCTACAGTGTGTCAGCGTGTTGAAAAGACAAATAAACAGAAACCTAACTGCAACAAAACACATTGAAAAGAATTACTCTTTACATAATTTTGGTGACAATGTGACCGTGCACATTTTAAACAACTCACACCAGACTAGTAAAACAGGCTTATCTGAAAGTCCACTGTTGCAGGGCCACACAAGCAGACCACGAATCTCTGGCTGTTTGAGGATGTCTCAGTTATAGACTGCAGGAGAATTAAGGCATTGCTGAGCACCTTGAATATTTTGTGGAGGCTGTTATGTAGTGACATGTTCAGGTATTTCTTCTTTAAAATATTTTAATCTAACAGCTAAAATGTTCATATAATCTTAAGAATAGGTATTCGGTCACACCAGTGTTTCCCAAACCTGTCCTCAGGACCCTCAACCTGGCCAGATTTTGCAGATCACCTTGGGGAAAACGCAGACTGAATCCTGCAATCAATGAGCAGCAAATCATATCACCTGTGCTGTGCTTCAGATATCTGGAAAACCTGGCCTGTCAGCGGGTCCTGATGACAAGTTTAGGAAACACTGGGTTACACAAATACCTTGTCAGTCCTTCAGCTTGGCACTGAGATATTTGCCACTGAAAGTTTGTTTAAAGACCAGACGGTATCATGGCCATTTCTTCGTTATCTCAGACACACATACACATACATACACACCTCTTTCAACCATCAGCATCATGCGATCTCTCTCATACAAGGGACAGGACGTCCACACAGACAGCACCATAATGATCTCTAACACATAGCGGCTCCACTACATCCCTTTCCTTCTCCAAGAATATGAAACAAATATTAGATAACAAACAAAAAAAATTAAAAAATAAATTATATATTTAAAAAAACAAATATATATATATATATATATATATATATAGGTCTTGTTTTTCTATTTTTCAAACAGGTCTATTCAAAGAAAGGTGAAACTCAGGAGAATTACCGGAGAAGTGAAAATTCTAGGTCAAAATAGCCAAACCAGAAAACTTTTCCCATTTATTTCACTTTCCCAATCGGCTATTTGGTCTATATTGTTCTCTTCTGACAATTCTCCTGAGTTTCACCTTTCTTTGAATAGACCTGAAAGTCTTTTTCCTGTTTATTTTCTGTATTTTCTTTTGCCTTTGTTGCCTGTTTTAATTCAAAAGTATGCGCTGAATAGTCTGTAATCTTTTCTCTGCCATGGTATCTATCTGGAGGTGTTCTAATTCTGGTAGACCGTCTTGAATTTTTATAGGATCAGTGTGAACAAACAGTATGCATATTAACCCCTTCGGTACCAACGTTCCAAAAAAGCAAACACTGTCAGGAACCAGTGGTTTTTCGGAAACTTCTTTTTAATAAATTATTCAGTAAGAAATATTTGGGAGTATACCCCCGTATTTTTTATTCTAATAACATATTTGGCAGGGAGATGTTGCCATCTGCTGACCAAAACAAGTTACTGCACTTCAAAGCTCCATGCAGGATTGGCTGGGGAAAAGTCTGTTAGAGACATTCTCCAGCTGGGTTTAAAAAGTGTAAGCACCTCGGGCGTTATACCCGCACTACTAAAATTTTAGGGGCATGTTCTGAAGCCTAAATGCAAACAAAATTTATTTGCAACAAGAAAATTAAGGGTTATTATATTTAATATGTGGGTAAAAGCTTCTTGATCCAAGGAGAAATCTGACTCCATTCTGGGGTCAAGAAGGAATTTTTTCCCAGTGTGTTGCATATTGGCGAGCGCTTCAGACTGGGTTTTTTTGCCTTCTTTTGGATCAACAGCAGTAGGTGATGTGTGAGAGGCTGAACCCGATGGACGCATGTCTTTTTTCAGCCTATGTATCAATTGAATTTAATTTGCAGTGATACAGTTTAGCCTCAGAACGTGTTAACACAATCTCAGGCTACTGCATCTGCTACTGCTGATCCTGTATTATTATTATTCTTTATTTATAAAGCACCAGCATATTCTGCAGTGCTGTACAATGGGCACAGTATAGACAGAGTTGCAATTAGGGATGCACCGATACCACTTTTTTAAGACCGAGTACGAGTACCGATACTTTTTAAAAAGTACTCACCGATACCGAGTACCGATACTTTTATTTAATATCATGTGACGCTTTCCAATAGGAACAGACCTCATATAAAAATTTATATGAGATTGACCGCAGCTCACATGGATTTGCCCCCCAGGTCTCATGGATTTGCCCCCAGGTCTCATGGATTTGCCCCCAGGTCTCATGGATTTGCCCCCAGGTTTCATGGATTTGCCCCCAGGTCTCATGGATTTGGCCCCCAGGTCACATGGATTTGGCCCCCAGGTCACATGGATTTGGCCCCCAGGTCTCATGGATTTGGCCCCCAGGTCTCATGGATTTGGCCCCCAGGTCTCATGGATTGGCCCCCAGGTCTCATGGATTGGCCCCCCGCTCGAACGCTGGGGAAGCTGGCCGTGTGCATGTAAAGCACGCGGCCAGCGTTCCCCTCCGGCGCGCCAAATACTCACCCTTCCTGAAGTTCCGGTCTCTGGGCAGTGATGCGGTCACGTGGCCGCCAGGCGCATCTGTGACGCTGCCTCCAGCCGAGAGGCTGCGTCACAGGAGCGCCCGGCGGCCACGTGACCGCATCACTGCCCAGAGACCGGAACTTCAGGAAGGGTGAGTATGTGGCGCGCCGGAGGGGAACGCTGGCCGCGTGCTTTTCATGCACGCGGCCAGCTTCCCCAGCCCCGCGGATACCGGCAAGCCGGCCCAGCGCCGGCTTCCGGTATCGGCGGGATGTATCGGGCCGTTTGCACGAGTAACAAGTACTCGTGCAAACGGCAATATCGGCCCCGATACCGATACTAGTATCGGTATCGGTGCATCCCTAGTTGCAATACATTGAACAACATTTTGACAAACCAGTACAGGAGGAAACGAGGGCCCTATTCCCCGCGGGAATTTACAATCTAGAAGATCAAAGTAGTGAAGGTGTTAATATTGCAAAGGGTCAGTTTTATGGATTTTGGACTATTTTCATTAATGTATCTGAGAGGAAGGAAACTTTAAAATATAGATTAAATTAAACGAATTGCATAAACTAGCCATTTAAGCAATTCTGTATGGTGTGCAGCTTACCATGTGAGGCGTATGTGCAGAGAACTACTGTTAGAAACATAGAAAATGTCGGCAGATAAGAACCTTTCGGCCCATCTAGTCGGCCCAATTACATGGATACTTTACCTGGATTTATCTTTTTTTTAGGATAGCCTTATGCCTATCCCATGCTTGCTTAAATTCAATTACTGTTTTTGGCCTCTACCACTTCAACTGGAAGGCTGTTCCATGTATCCACCACCCTCTCAGTAAAATAATGCTTCCTGATGTTACTTTTAAACCTTTGCCCCTCTAATCTAAGACTATGTCCTCTTGTTTTGCTATTTTGTTTCCTTTTAAATATACTCCCTTCCTCTACCTTGTGGATTCCCTTTACGTATTTAAAGGTTTCTATCATATCTCCTCTGTCTCGTCTTTTTTCCAAGCTGTACATGTTAAGATCATTAAGCCTTTCCTGGTAACTTTTCTCCTTCAAGCCGTACACCATTTTAGTAGCCCTTCTCTGAACTCTCTCTAAGATGTCTATATCCTTCTGGAGATACGGTCTCCAGTACTGCACACAGTACTCCAAGTGAGGTCTCACCAGTGCTCTGTACAGTGGCATGAGCACTTCCCTTTTCCTACTGCTAATACCTCTCCCTACACAACCAAGCATTCTGCTAGCATTTCCTGCTGCTCTATTACATTGACTTACCCTTAGATCCTCTGAAATAATAACCCCTAAATCCCTTTCTAATCCCTAATTCTCACTATGGGCGCAATATCATTTGTCTCAGTTGCCGATATTTACTTTTTTGTCAATTTCTGGTCAGCAATTTTTTTTAGTTTGGCAGATTTAAATAAGGGCTTACCAGTATTTGGATTCCTGTTAAAATATTGGCTCAGTTATCCGTAATTGCCCCTATATTGTCTAATGGAAATATCAACTTTAGTGATTTCAGTTGATTTTATTGGTAAACTGAATTTTGAAAAAATATCAAGTGCTGAAAGGGGTTGATAAATGGCCCTCAGACAGGGAAACAGGGAAAATTTCACAGAAACCCACATTTCTATTATTGTGTTTACCATTTCCCCCTTTAAAAGGCTGGAAGCTCAATGAAATGCCCAGCCTTCCAGGAAAGCCATCAACCGGTCTCGCCTCTCAGGTACCACTACAGTTTGTGTTTTCTCTAACTCCTGGACACCAGGGGCTTTTTCCAATCTAGCTAAATGGAAGCATCCTTTGGGAATTGTAGAAAATGAACAAGGGAATTTCAGGTTTGAGGACACAATAACCGCACCCCTGCCTACATCTCCTCCTTTATTAGCAGGTATATCCCATCCCAACCACTTTGCCAATGATCTGATGCTATCGGCTCCTCATACCTGCACTCCCGACTCTTGCCTTCAGGACTTTTCCCGAGCTGCCCTCTTTCTATTGAACTCCCTGCCCCCGCAACATCAGACTCTCCCCGTTTCTCCAGTTCTTTGAAAACGCATTACTTTAGAGAAGCCTATCAGATCACTCCATGATCTCCCCACTGTCATTTCCTTCTCCTCTTCCCATTCAGCCCTCCTTTAAGCCGCCTCTTCACCTACCCTATTCACCCTCTCCTAATGGATGACCCCTCTCCTCTTAGTTTGTGAGCTCTCGAGCAGGGTCTTCCCTCCTTCTGTTCTGTGTATGTATATTTATTATTCTGTCTCTCCCATTGTACAGCGCTAAGGAGTTTGTTGGCGCTTTATAAATAATTGTAACTGTAACAATAGTCTCTCTAGCAATTTCCCCCCCAGTAATTTCATCCTAAAATATCTACATCTCCTTAGAGTTCACCGGCAGATATCACACATGGCTGATGCCTGAGCTTGCCATGGTAACGTCTATTCACACAGACCTGAGCCGCGTTCAATACCTCAGCAGCTGCTGAATTGATGCAGCGCAGCAATTCAGTTTGCTGCAGCAGTGTCATTGAACACATTGGATGCGAATTTCGAAGGAAAAATGGCCGACGATGCCCCCAGCTCATATTGAAGAATTGCCCTCAGCTCACACACATGGGTATATAGTGCTGCTGGCTTCAAATTATTTTTTAGCAGAGCTGAGCACCTCTGCATAGGGGAAAAACATATCAGGGGGGATATAAATTTGACTATTACAGTTCCATTTCTTTTTATATTTTATATTACCACTTAAATGTAAATAGTTACCATTTTCCAATAAATATTTGGTGCTTTGGTCAACAAACACCTCGAAATGGACATTGCTGTACTGGATAATAACTTGCTCCATGGTGGCGGCCATCTTTACTACGTCACACTCAGCTACTCGCAGCATCTCTCCGAGTCGCTGCAAGTGTTAAGTTAGCAGCGCTGAGCGGCAGAACGGCGTTCAGTGGCAAGTTGCTAACTTAGCACTTGCAGCGGCTGAGGTATTGAACGCGGCTCAGGTGCTCTTTGCTTGTTTGTGATTACAGCGTAGGCCTTCAGACTGTAATACTGTAGAGCAGGGATCTCAAACTCTGGCCTGGCAGATGTTCTCCCTTGATTGTCTGACCATCTATTGCATTTAAATAACTCTGGGAATTGTAGGCCATCTTGGGGGGGGGCAGAGTTTGAGATCCCTGCTGTAAAGAGTGTTGGATCACTAACCTAAGTGATGTAATTTATTTTCTTCATTTACTTAGAGATTGTCTTAAATCATATTTTAATTAGATTTTTAATATTTGAATATAATAATCTTGTTTCTACAACGCGTGCACAAATTAATGCCAACCCTTCTATATTGAAATGTCATGTGAGCAGTGACTGCTGCTCTCTTTTTTTGTAGGGCTGCAACTAACGATTGTGAAAATAATTGATTAATTGGCCGCTAATTGTTTTTCTCCGATTAATCAAAGGGTTATTCAAAGAGAATCGAAAAGTCACCGTACGTTCGGTGACTTTTCGTTCGCTTCAGATCGACGTGATTTGGCGATCCTATTTCGGCGACCCTGCAGTGTATTCAGCAAGCACCACAGGGTCCCCGAAGTGCAAGGTAAACCCGCCGCAAACCCGACGAACACTCACTAAAACCTGCAGAATAGCTGGATTAACCCTGCCGAACACGCCGGAGGAACCCGAGCAGCCGCCGGAAAAAGCCGACACCGCAGACGAATGGAGTGAAGAAAAAAAAAAACGGCACACTTGATTGTTTGAAAGTGAAACGCTGTTTGCAAAGAAACTACAGAACGAAAATGTCTGAAATTGACATATAAGATCCAATGAATGATAATAAAAAGGGCTGTTTCAGAAAAAAGAAAAAAACGATTTAAGAAAAAAAACCTGATTTTTTTTTTCGCGAAAAATGCCTAAAAGATCCTAAAAAATCTATAAATAAAGAGACTTTATACTGCAGAATATTATAATGAACGGTTTATTAGATATTGAATTAAAACTGTAATATTTTTAACATTGAAGCCTATGGGATTCGCCTGAATAAACCTGTCGAATGAAACCACCAAACAGCAGGGCAATTCGGCAACTTTTCACTGCTGGTTTTTGTTCTCTGAATAGACGAAGCATTGCTTCTCTATGGGGATTTCACTGCCCTCGAACAGGCAAAGAACAGCCCCTGCAGGCATGGGTTTTTTTTTTTTTTTTTTAAAGGATTTTCCCAGGAAGGATACATTGAGATTTCGCTCGTTTTCAAGTATGTCCTGGGTGGCGAGTATGTACCGTTAGGGGTCTTGCCCAAGGACACTTACTGGAGAGGTGCTGGGATCGAACCCACGACTCCACAGGCTCTCTCCCTGCAGAGCAGTGATGTTACCTCTACTCCACCCAGCCGGTGGCGAACTGCCTGCTGTCTGAATATCCGAATGGCCAGGAAAGGTAACCGTTCGCTGAATTTCACTGTTTGGTCACCTTTCGGCCACAATTCGGATCTCTTTGAATAACCCTGATAGTGTACATAACATTCGTATGTACATACACAAATTGCGTATCTTGCATAACTTGTCGTACACAAGGTATGTGAGCGCCTGTCATAAAAATTGCGTCACAAACAGGGATTCCCCCTGCCCAGCATTGAAAATCCCATTACAGGAGGTGCACGGGTTTTTGGACCCCCTGTATCTCTTGAACCATGTGTCCCACAAGGACCTTTCAGATGTTGTTAGAAAGGCCAGAGTCTATGTTATTTCTAATAAAAAAATAAAACAATACGGTTAAATAAACATTTTTTTATTATAAAAGCAGCGTCATTGTTTTTTCCCCCCTTATAAAGTTATAATGCCACTTTTTTCATATAACGATTTTAATATATTTTTATATTTTATTTAACAATATTATAATTATTTTAAATACCTTTTTTAGTAATATACTTGCTTCAATAAATAACAATATATAACCGTTTTTGATTTTTTTTTTTTTTTTGCTGTGGGACTGTGTGATATGCTCATACACACCGCACAGTGCTGTGCATTTTATTGCTGTGGAGCTCTGTGATACACTCATACACACTGCACAGTGCTGTGCGTTTTTATTGCTGTGGAGCTCTGTGATACGCTCATACACACAGCGTTTTATTGCTTGCAGCTCTGTGATACGCTCATACACACTGCACATTGCTGTGAGTTTTATTGCTGTGGAGCTCTGTGATAGGCTCATACACACCGCAAATTGCTGTGAGTTTTATTGCTGTGGAGCTCTGTGATACACTCATACACACTGCAGTGCTGTGCGTTTTTATTGCTGCGGAGCTCTGTGAGACTCTCATACACACAGCATACATCTCTCATACACAGAGGGACCTTTGAATACATCCCACACAATATTATGATATGAGTTGTGATTGACCCATTTACTCCATTCTATGACCAAAGCCACACAGTGAGGAGCAAGTGAGAGCCCGAGATCGAGATTTTGACACCAACAAGAAAACGATTCCTAGAAGAGACAGACGAAGAAGGAAAAAGAGAGGCCCTCCCGAAAAGAGAGAAACGAAACCGTTAGAGAAACCCGTAAACAGTAAAGATTCCTACAAGTCATTATAGGGTATGACCTGTAAAACATCCAGGACCCTAAAGGAATACCAAGACCTGAGAGAAGCCAGTTATTGAAGGTTATCGGCATCCAAATATTGGAGAACCTACGGACGATCCAGGATCCCGAAAGGATATCAAGGCTGTAAGACGAGTCCACCTCTGAGAGCTATTGGGTGAGCCATAGAAACACCCACAGGCGAAGTGATCGAGCCTAATGAGGCTCTGGAGAGTGTGAGTGGATTCATCTCCCCCCCTTCATTTTCCCATCTGTTGTTATGACTGGACTTCACTATTATATTTTTCCTTTGTTCTAGGAACTTTTCTCATGAACTTTCAATCAGCTTATACAGTCATCATTATTGTATGGTACATTTCTGTATTATCAAATATCCCTTTGTATTATTAGATATTTCCCCTAGACCGCGTACGCGGACACGCCGATCACCGATTTTTCTTTTTTCTGTTGATTTGGTGCGGATTGGGACCGCACTTTTGGTGCTTTGGGCAACGGGGTTATATTTTCCATTTTTGCTCTAGTGTCCGTTCCCCACAATTTTTTTGTTATATTTTTATATTTTATTTAACAATATTATAATTATTTTAAATACCTTTTTTAGTAATATACTTGCTTCGATAAAATCAAAAACGGTTATATATTGTTATTTTTTTTTTTTTTTTTTGCTGTGGGACTGTGTGATATGCTCATACACACCGCACAGTGCTGTGCATTTTATTGCTGTGGAGCTCTGTGATACACTCATACACACTGCACAGTGCTGTGCGTTTTTATTGCTGTGGAGCTCTGTGATACGCTCATACACACAGCGTTTTATTGCTTGCAGCTCTGTGATACGCTCATACACACTGCACATTGCTGTGAGTTTTATTGCTGTGGAGCTCTGTGATAGGCTCATACACACCGCAAATTGCTGTGAGTTTTATTGCTGTGGAGCTCTGTGATACACTCATACACACTGCAGTGCTGTGCGTTTTTATTGCTGCGGAGCTCTCTGAGACTCTCATACACACAGCATATTAGAGTGTGTTTTATTGCTTGCAGCTCTGTGATCCACTCATACACACTGGACATTGCTGTGAGTTTTATTGCTGTGGAGAGCTGTGATACGCTCATACACACCGCACATTACTGTGAGTGTTATTGCTGTGGAGCTCTGTGAGACACTAATACACACTGCATATTGCTGTGAGTTTTATTGCTCTGCAGCTCTGTGATATGCTCATACACACCGCACATTGCTCTGGAGCTCTGTGATACACTCATACACACTGCATTTTGCTGTGAGTTTTATTGCTCTGCAGCTCTGTGATATGCTCATACACACCGCACATTGCTCTGGAGCTCTGTGATACACTCATACACACTGCATTTTGCTGTGAGTTTTATTGCTGTGGAGCTCAGTGATAGGCTCATACACACTGCACATTGCTGTGAGTGTTATTGCTGTGGACCTCTGTGATACACTAATATACAACGCATATTGCTGTGAGTTTTATTGCTCTGCAGCTCTGTGATATGCTCATACACACCGCAAATTGCTCTGGAGCTCTGTGATACACTCATACACACTGCATTTTGCTGTGAGTTTTATTGCTGTGGAGCTCAGTGATAGGCTCATACACACTGCACATTGCTGTGAGTTTTATTGCTGTGGGGCTCTTTGCATACGTTTCAATTGATTGGGACAGATGTCTAGGTAATTCTAATTATTTTCTGTTGCCAAACAGATCTTTTCTGATAAAATGTCTGTTCAAACTCAATTTTTGTCACTATTTCATTGTATTTTTTTTTGCATGGGGGTATTCTATCTGGGTTTTAGGGTGCAGTTAATATATTGGTTGAGTCTAAAATACAGGAGGGTATTAACAAAACATCTTGCAGCATGATATTTTTCAAAACTGTCCATTGTAATGTGCATTTGCTAATATGCTGGCAGACAACAGCAAGCAGGGAGGTGGTAAATTTGATGGGTGATTAAAATTTGATGATGGCATTAATTATGTTCATTGCCTGTTTATGGTAATTTTTTTACAAATCATATTCTTTGTCCACGTTCCTGTGCTTGATTTCTTAACACTAGAGGGAGATCTTGACTCAGATGTTCGTTTATCCATCTATATCTATACACGGCACACACCCAAAGCCTTTATCAACATCATGATGATATCTGCTGAATGCAGAGCGTACATTTTCACACATACAATGATAGTCTTCTTTTAGTTTATAGTGCACTAATATATATATGTGTGTCACTGGTGCTTCCTGTACAAATAAATATACAGCGTTTTATAAAGATTAATACAGGGCTGGACAAATGTGTCTCATAATTAGGATCCAGCCCCAAAATTTTCTGCAAATAATTGTTTTTGACGTATATTTCCACAAACACATTGATATTTTTCTGCAAGTAAATGATGGGAGCTGCACGATGTTCATTTCTTAATCCTTTATCATGGCAAACCCCCGCACGAATGTATTAAAATTCCTCGTCTTGTTAGTTTGGGAGATACAACTTGAATTTTGTTTTTCTATCACTGATTGTGCTTCACCCTCCAATGCATCTGCACATACACTCTTACTGTTACATATGTGTACACACAGTCCACAGATGGATGTAGACTTGTACACAAACACACTTGCCCTTGCCTCTGCACCTGAACACACACACACACACTTACCTGTGCAGCTGCATCCACAAGCAAACACTTACCTGTACATCTGCACCCTACATCTGCATCCATGCGCACACACTTACATGTACATCTGCATCATGCTCACACACTTACCTGTACATATGCACCATACATCTGCATCTATGTGCACATTTACATGTACATCTGCACCATACATCTGCATCCATGCGCACACACTTGCCTGTAAATCTGCACCATACATCTGCATCCATGCGCACACACTTACCTGTACATCTGCGGCCATGCACGCACACACTTACCTGTACATCTGCACCATATATCTGCATCCATGTGCACACACCTGTACATCTGCACCATACGTCTGCATCCATGTGCACATACTTACCTGTACACCTGCACCATACAGTTGCATCCATGCGCACACACTTGCCTGTACATCTGCACCATACATCTGCACAATCCATCGTTCTGCGCAGGTGCTACAGGACTTGCATACATGAAGTTCGCCAATTCTGTTACATCTGCATCCATGCGCACACACTTACCTGTACATCTGCATCCATGCGCACACACCGACCTGTACATCTGCACCATACATCTGCATCCATGCGCACACACTTACCTGTACATCTGCACTATACATCTGCATCCATGTGCGCACACCTGTACATCTGCGCCATACAGCTGCATCCATGCACACACACTTACCTGTACATCTGCACCATACATCTGCATCCATGCGCACACACTTACCTGTACATCTGCATCCATGCGCACACACCTACCTGTACATCTGCACCATACATCTGCATCCATGCGCACACTTACCTGTACATCTGCATCCATGCGCACACACCTACCTGTACATCTGCACCATACATCTGCATCCATGCGCACACACTTACCTGTACATCTGCACTATACATCTGCATCCATGTGCGCACACCTGTACATCTGCGCCATACAGCTGAACCCATGCACACACACTTACCTGTACATCTGCACCATACATCTGCATCCATGCACACACTTACCTGTACATCTGCACCATACATCTGCATCCATGCGCACACACTTACCTGTACATCTGCACCATACAGCTGCATCCATGCGCACACCCTTGCCTGTACAACTGCACCATACATCTGCACGATCCATCGTTCTGCGCAGGTGCTACGGGACTTGGATACATAATGTTCGCCAGTTCTGTTACATCTGCATCCATGCGCACAGATTTACTTGTACATCTGCATCCATGCGCACACACTTACCTGTACATCTGCACCATACATATGCGGCCATGCGCACACACTTACCTGTACATGTGCACCATATATCTGCGTCCATGCGCACACACTTACCTGTACACCTGCACCATACAGCTGCATCCATGCACACACACTTGCCTGAACATCAGCACCATACATCTGCACGATCCATCGTTCTGCGCAGGGGCTACGGGACTTGCATACATAACGTTCGCCAGTTCTGTTGCAGGGTGCAATTTGTGTTTCCTATCCTATGCAAGTAGCACAGGAAGCACAAATTGCACAGAAAATTTAAAGGGACGTCTGGGTTTGGGACTCCATTTGCCAAAGTGGAGGAGCAGCATGCGGCGAGGCACAAAAGGTGAGTAAAATAACCAAAAATAAAAAATAATTGGGTAGAGGCTGTCAGCAGCCTTTGCCCAATTATTTAACGGCAAAAGAGGGACCTCCACTTTTCAATGGAGTGTTCCTTAACACTCTTAGTGTGATTTCTGTAATGGTAATAATGGGTCATACATAGCAGCCAGTAAGTGACTGCACTATGGAGGTATATACTCCCTTTACTCTCAGTGAGCACACCTGGGAGCAGTATGGAAAAAGCAGGCTTAGCTTCAGCACGGTATCCGATGCCAACGCCTGCACGGCCATTGTGAAGTGTTGGGCTGTTTGAAGGAGGTGCAAAACATCTGCCAATTGAAGAATGGAAGAAATAAGCTGTGCACCAACACAAGCGGTCAGCAACCACCCAAAAATGGCGGGGAGCAGCACATTAATGAAAGTAGGCCAAGAGGTCTTGGTGCCAAGGCCATATTTTATGTTTCCGCCCAGGTTTGTCTTGCCTGCTTGAATATATACTTCTTTTTATTCATTTATTTTATAATGCAACGGAGGGTTGCCAGTGGTGGAGTTCCATAGAAAGGCTCCCTTTCAAGATAAGGAACACGCGTGACATACATTATTTTATAGTATTTTTGCCAGTAGCATTTTCATTTTTTTATATCATTAATCTCATTAATTTAATGCCAACATTTCCTTATTAACAAAGGCCTTTTATTACAGTGTATAAAATAGGAAGGCAAAACTACAAAAATATTAAACCAATTTTAGATGACAGAAACAAGCGGTGCCGAGGGCCCTGAAGAACGTGCAATATAGAGATTCCCATTCTACATTTACCATGAAATCTGGTGACCGGATTCTGTTTGTAAGAGATAGAAGAAACTCTTAGACTGAAGATGACCTAAAAAAAAAAAAAAAAAATGTGAAAAATCCATTGACCTAGAAATGTTGCGGCAATCCATTCCTGTCAACCCCTTTTGTAGTAACAAAGTCCAGGCATGTGTGACATCACTGAGGATCTGACGAAACCACAGCAATTTACATGTGTTTGTTCCTCATATAACAATGTATAAAAAAAAATTCTTTATGTGAAAACTGAAAATAAACACTTGGGCCAGACCACCATCCCACTTCTCTCAGGCTTGTAGGATGACAGCATGGAGATGAATTAGAAAATGTACAAGTCGGAAATCCCTCATGCATTCGCTACTACTTGCTTTGGTAACTAGTAACTAAGAATGTGTTTGTATTACATCATATAGGTGTTTATGGTATTGAGGGTCAGGTGAGAGACTTCTGCTCCGATGCTGGTGAACGAGATCGATTCCGGGTAACCTTAGTTATCCACTACGTGTAATCACTACTAAATAGGACTCGATATAGTATTATTGTTTTAGAGGAAATGTTTAATTGGTACTCATATAGTACTTATTATAAATCATTGGTTCCCAAGCCTTGTCTTCGAGTACCCCTAACAGGCCAGACTGCAATCACTGAGCAGCAAATCATATCACCTGTGCTGTGCTTCAGATATCTGGCAAACCTGGCCTGTGAGGGGTACTTGAGGACCAGGGTTGGGAACCGCTGCTATAAATGATCCGATGAAAACCAATGGATACTTTTGCATTGCTGTGCGTATAGACATCCCAGCAAACCATACACTGCTATACACAGGACTCGAGGTCACCCATTTAGACTAGACGAAAGGAAATTCATCCTAAAGCATAGGAAGGGTTATTTTACGGTGAGAACAATAAAGCTGTGTAATTCAATTTTCTGCCTGTTGAGGTGGTTGGGTCAGAGACTGTATAGACTTTTAAAAATGACTGGATGGCTTCCTGCAGACACAAAATATTAAGGGTTATAATAGTTAATATGTGGGTAAAAACTTCTTGATCCAGGGAGAAATCGGACGCCATTCTGGGGTCAAGAAGGAATTTTTCTCCAGTGTGTTGCATATTGGCGAGAGCTTCAGTCTAGATTTTTTGCCTTCTTTTGGATCAACAGCAGTAGGTGATATATGAAAGGCTGAACCTAATGGACGCATGTCTTTTTTCAGGCTATGTAACTATGCTTTTATTCAGTAGAAGTATGGTACTGGTAGGTGTGCACTGCTCCTCTATACCCCTTGCTACACTTGCCTGGTGTTAATCCCATCCACATAGAAAATGCTATTATCTTAAAATAAATATCTGCGGTTTTGGGAAAAAAACCCTGTACTTATGTATTCATTTACACACAGACATCCCATTACGTTCCAGTTCAAGGGGACAGTATCTAGCACCCCTCTTCAGCCACCCGTGTTATATATATTTTAGTAGCTGTCACTTGTTGGTGGCCACCAGTGTCCTTTAGGTTTTCATATTTAGCAGCTGTCACTCGTTGGAAGCGGCTTCGTGTTTTCCTTTCTCATACTTATCTTTTTCCTAATCTGTTTTCAGAGTTTGGCAACTTTGCTGATAACCTCGCAGATTCTGAACCAGTTTGTGGAATCCCTGCTTCCTTATTGGATGCAGAAAAGATCTAACCGGAAAATAAAGAGCAAGGTGAAAACGTTAAAGTTGGACACAGAGTTTGCATTACTGGAGCAAATTCACTTAGAAAAACATATGGATGCCTATCCGGTAAGTTCAGCTTTAGTTGCGAGACACGTTTTTTAAATAAAAAGAAAGTAAAAATACAGATAAGCTTATTTTAAACAGTAGAGGTGCAGCAACCCCCGAAGACCGTTTTAGCCTTGTTAGGCCTCGTCAGGAAGTTATAGCTGACACCCTTCTAGGCACATCGAGCCTCCCTGGTGAGGCTCAACTAAAGCCACAATTGTCGGGGATTGCTGTATCTCTCGTGTAGAAGAGATGTCCTTGGCATTTCAGTTCTGCCTTCCCTTTTGGTTGGATGTAGGCTGATTTGCAAATGGAATGGTCTTCTCTGGAATCGCTCCACTGAGCTAAAACCGCATTATGTAACCTGAGCTGGTACATCCCAAACGGCAGACCTCTATTGTGATTATCCATTCCAAGTTTTCTCATGAACCCAAATTTAATCCAGAAAATAATCAAGTTGGGTCTATCACCGTGATACTTTGTGTTGTATAAATACACTAGGTTAATCTGTCTGTTGTGGCGTTTCATAATGATGTAATCAACATACTTTCTCTAGAATTTAACTGAATTTAAAGATAAGCATAAAACAAATTATGGATTACGACATCTCATGTACTCCTTGGTTTTGACGATTTGGGTATTGTGGCGCCCTTATTTGCTTTATGCCATTGGCCACCACATATGAGAAATGGCATACTTTCATCCAATGTGCTCCAGGTGCCTAGGGCATCTTGCTTTACACGCTTAACCCCTTCACTGCTAAGCCATTTCACGTCTTAAAAAAAAACACGTTTTTATTTTTTATTATTATTTTTTTCTTTACTTTAAACATGGTCAGGTTTGGTATCATTGGAAAGGCCATGCTCTGGCCTTTCTAACAATACCAAAGATGACCCTGCTAGCTGCCAACAGTCGGGAGATGGGGGGTTCCTTTGAACCCCAATATCTTTCCTTAGGAGTCAATGAGGACGTTCCCCACACGTCCTCAGCAGTGAAAGGGTTAAAACTCCTTTTGGAGGATTAAATGGTTTTTCGAAATCATCCAGAGACTCTCTTTCCTCATTCATGATAGCGCCTTAAAAAATAAACAATAAATATCTGAATTGTTGTGCTCTCACAGGTTTTAACTAATTCAGTGTCACATGGATGCGCCAAGATCTATGGAGTGGCCAGACAAAACTCCACATGAAATGAAAAATGAAGGAACCCTGCACTCCAATCTGTAAAAAGACCGTGTATTGGGCTAGTTGCATCATTTCGGCTGATGCAACAGCCTTTCTCATGCTCAGTACCTATTTGAGAAAGATTGTTGCATCAGCTGAAACATTGCGGTTAGCCCAATAAACTGGTCTTCTTACAGATTAGTGCTGGGGTCCTTCATCTTTTTAAAAAAATAATCACATCATCTAAGATGGCGTTGGGAAAAAATCTGATTGTATAAGAATCCACAAGTATCTTCGCTGCTGTAACGATTTGTGATAGGTTTTCATGATATGATAACACAACGTATAATATGTATAACCAGAGTGCCTAAATGTTTTAAAACTGTGCGATGGATGTTTAATCTCTGAAGCTTAATGGGACACTACCTACTTAAACTGTAATTAGATTACCTGTGCATTACAAACAAAACCACTTTATAAAACACACACTGCGGTTTTTTCTTTCTTTGTTTGAAGTAATTGCATGTAAAAAGGAAAAAAAGTAATTTTTTTTGTATGTCCGGTTTCCATCTTGCACATTTTTCCTGTGATACAACATTTACCAAAATCATCTGGTGAATTTTAATTTGTGACTCTGCTTTATCGTAAACATTATTTAACAGTTAATGAGGTGGAGGAGGGAATGTTTAGATAATGCCGCAGGAGATCTATTCTATTCTGCATGCTACTCCAGAAAAGAGCTGGCAGCTAAATGAGATAAGACAGGTAGTTTAAAAGATGCCTTTGAATACATCCCACACAATACAATGATTTGATTCTGCTGCTTGATGTAAAGATAATGGGGGGGGGGGAGTTTACAACAGAAAATATCACACAATGGTTGCACCCAGTGACACACACAAACTAAAATATTTTCTTAACATTCAAGAGAAAAACAAAGTACATATAAGATATAAGCGACATATAACAACCCCCCCCCCCCAAAAAAAAAGGACATTTCATTTTTTTGGTGATAGTGGCCTTTTAAAATACTGGCAAATTGAGAGCAAAATACAGTGCAATTCGGCGGCATCGAAATTGCCGCATAGACTATAGTGACGTCTATTCATAGAGCACCAAAATGCCCATATTTTCAGTGATTCAGGTCAACAGGTTTAAACAGATGAATCCCATAGGTTTCAATGTAATATCTTTAAATTTTTTTATTTAAAGACTGTTTATTTTTATCATTTTTGCAAAACCCTTTTTATATTTTGTATTTTTATAAGACACGTTTGTTATATAAAAGTTGTTTTATTTTGTAACAGCCCATTTTATTATTTTTCACAGGACCTTTTTTAAGATTTGGACACCTTTTATTGATTTGTGCTCTTATTAGGGAATAGAATTCTTCCCTTTTTCTTTCTCTCAGTTCGGTGGAATTCACAGATTCTAAGTTTGAGCAATTTGGCAGTTTTCGCTGACATCTGATAACTGCTTCGGCGACTCCAGTTTCGGCAAAATACAGTGACCATTCACTAAACAGTGAATTCATCATATTTTCAGCAAAATTGAATGTGCGGTGAACACAAAGTACCAAAAATGAACGCAACTATGTGCTTTGTGAATAGACCCTTATGTTTGCAAAGAAGTGTTAACCCCTTAACGCCGCAGGACGTACCATTACATCCTGCATTAGGCGAGCTTTATCGCTGCAGGACGTAATGGTACGTCCCCGGTGTCCGCAGCCCCCCTCCGGCCATACTCCCCTCCAACGGCTGTTCCCACGCTGATCTGACTTCAGTGGAGTCGGATCGGAGGTTTTGGCTCCTCCCGGCGCACTGACGTCATCGCGCCAGGCGTGATGTCAGTTTCAGGCGTCCCCCCCCCCTTGCCGGAGCAGGGGCAGCGCCTGAAAGGAAGGGGGGGATCATTTGGATCCCTCTCTCCCCATCGCTGGGGGCTAGCAGTAAATGCCAGGCATCCCTGAAAAGGGCACAGCCTGGCCTTGTATGGCAGTGGTAGGCTGTGATCCAGAACCAATCGGTTCCAGATCACAGCCTTTTTCCGGTGGGGCCGCCATCTTGGATGGCATCCCCAACTCCGGGACTCCACTGACGTCATCGGGCATGGCACTTATCCTGGGGATAAACATTAGCGCCAGGATAAGTGTTTTTTTAAATGCATGCCACCCATTTTACAATGCTGCCGCTTCCTCCTTCACAAACTGTTAGTACAATGTTTTGTTTTCTAGCTTTCGTGAGCTTACTCTACTTAGCGCATTCTATACTTGACATGGAGAGCGCTAACCTGCATTAGCGTTTCGATAAGTAAAGTATTACAAAGTGCTAGCGCTAATTACCGCAGTGATGGGGACAGCCAGAAGTTTAGCACCTCTTCAAAGCTGGCCCCATATGATTCTGCATTTGCAGAATCCTGTAGCACCCCCTTAAACCACCCCCCAATAAATCCCATACTCACCTCTCATCCTGCGACCCGAACAAATATTGTGGTAACATGGGGACACTATGGGGAACTCTGCAGGCACAGATTTTCCCTGTTAGCGACCCCATGTTAGCACGAAAAAGGGAATAGGGCCCAATATTTGGTGGGTAGCAAAGCAGTGACGTCTTTGGAGAAGCAGGTTTGAATCTCCATCAGAATACTTGGCCAGAATGTCTCTCCTCAAGAAACATGGAGGAGCAGGTTGCGGCCTTACAACTGTGGGAAAGCAGGATTCAATCTCGCTACCATGGTCTGCAACTTTGAAAAAGCCGATTTTTAGATGGATCCAGGTCAGAAGACCTCACCAGCAAGTGTCCTTGGGCATGACACCTAAGTTCTCTCTGGAACAGGGTCCCCCAATCATACTATATCATACTTGTTAACTATCAGGTCTCTTCAGTAAAAGGTGAATCTCGGGAGAATTGGCAGGAGAAGAGACCAAATAGCCGATTTGTAAAGTGAGATAAATGGGAGAGTTTTCCTGGTTTGGCTATTTTGACCTAGAATTTTCACTTCTCCAGCCGATTCTCCTGAGTTTCATCTTTAGTGTATAGACCTGATAGTCTAGTGTTTTAATGTATCCTCCCCCTTTTCACATTTCTTGTACATGCTGCAGAATTTGTTGGCACTATATGAAGTATAATAGTAATAATAAAAAAAAAAGGTATTGTACCAATAATGTAGGAGTGTAGGTTCTAGATCCATGGACTGTGTGCGTGGGCTAGGGAAATTAATTACAGTTAAAGTATTTAAAAGACTTTTTTTTTTTATTAAACTTGGCCTTTAGATCAAACATTCTCAAAATGCCCTGCATGATAATTTTCATCATCACATTCCAAAATCGAGTTCCCTTGAAGTGGTTTCTTGGAATGTTTGTCTGCTACTCCTGGTCGGAACTAGTCGAAGCTACTCAGAAAATGTTCATGTGAAAGTAAATACTTAATTCTGCATTCATCTTAATATAGCCCGATTAAGGAAAATTACAGAGGAACCTGAAATGAACGGACCTAAAAGTTATTACTGTTTTAGAATAGTCCTAACCCTTTACTATACCAGAGTTTATAAATGACCTTCAAAGAATCTAAATATATTCCAACTCCCCGGAAAATTACATAAAGGAGATGTAAAGAAGACAAATATATAAATAATTTTGTACATTTCTAGTTATATGGCACCTGCCATGTTTAAAGGCGGTGAGTATCCGTACATAGTTAATTCTGTCATATCGGTTATCATATGTCCATTTTTCAAGTGGTTTTTATTTTTTAACAAGATGCATGAAATGTTGAGCCTGATGGTCCTTTTTCGATCTATATTTCTTTGTACTGTGTATGTAAGTTCTTTACTGTAGCCATTGGTCAATTGATTGATGGTGGATCTAGAATCGAAGCCTTTGGCCAATTGATCTAGAATAGGTCTAGAATTGAGCTATGTGTTTCCATGAGGGAATCACAACTTGAAAACAGCAACAGTCACGAAGTCCAACATCATAAAATGAAAGCTGCACGTATATGGCAAGTTTAAGACCCCAGTGTTTACGACGCGTTTTACAGGTCACATGTAGTTCTGCCGAGCTTAAATTGCTCCATTATTGCACCTAACATCCCTGACTCATTCACTGCTCTATTAAGGCATCGTTCTGTGAACATGATATATAGTGAATTTAGGGGATTGTTTCAGCAAAACTAGTAATTTCCAAGGCTGCTTAAGTGCCGTACCCAGGAGCAAATCCTAAGAGCTAAGACTCCTTCCTATATTGTATCTTCCTTCAACCTACTGTGTATGTTTTTTGCATTTTTTGTTATGTTTCTCCGTTGTGTTGATGTCATCTGAAATTTACAGTAAATGATAACACTGGTCAACAAAGTAAAACCGTTTTTTCTTTCCAAAGAACTAAATTAACTGAATCAAAGTGTCTTTGTCACGCTGAGCTCAAATAAGCTTTCAGATTTTCTCCATTCGGCAGGGGTTTCTTGTGGCACACGTTTACATTTGTTATAGAAATAGTACTTGCGTAACACGGATAAATATTCACCTTACCTAAAATACTTTTATATGATGATTTTCGGAGTTATCAATTAAGGTCATGAACTCTCGACACTTCGGTACAGGGTACTCTTCACTATGTAATACAGGCCTCATTGCAGATGGCACATTGGGATAGTTAACCATTTATTTTGTTTTAGATGTGATTCCTCTAATGTTAAACAGAAATAGAAATCAGGTGAATGGGCCTTCTGTTCTCTCCAAATCATAAGAATTGCAAATGGAATTTGATGTGTACCATTTTTCCATCCGGTGAGAAGCCTAACACATGATACACAACATAATGCTCTTGAACCCAGGACATACTTGAAAACGAGAGAAATCTCAATGTATCCTTCCTTGTAAAATCCTTTATAAATAAATATATCTGAGGTCCAGTCTTTAGCAAGTGGTGTGATATTTCGCCTCTGAGAATTCAACCCCTTCACTGCTGAGCCATTTCACGTCTTAAAAAACACAGGTTTTTTTATTATTATTTTTTTTCTGTACTTTAAACCTGGTCATGTTTGGTATCATTGGAAAGGCCATGCTAGCTGCAAACAATCAGGAGATATCAGGGTATAAAGGAACCCCCTATCTTTTCTTAGGAGTCAATGAGTTCCCCACACGTCCTCAGCAGTGAAAGGGTTAAGGCTACTTCATCACACATGTAGCAGAAATTGTCTGGATGATTTAAACACTTTCTTGGCGTATTGAAACTTTTCTTAAATGTAATAAAACATAAAAACATAAAAATGAGAACAACATTGATGGGCTCACTACAAGTTCAATACTGGCTGTCTGCTTATCCTTAAAAAGGCAATACCTAAACGTGATACAACATGTCTGAACATGAATAAGACTGCATAGTGTTGCCAACCCATTCTGCATAAAATTTCCCACATTTCACCAATAATTTCCACTTTTTATAACTTACAAAATTCATAACAAAGTTGATGTATAGAAGTATTTTATTCAAAAATGACTGTCACAAAAAACCTATGCCTGGTGGAAAAAAATCGGAATATGTATTTGAATTCAGGATAAAAAAAACTGCACTAGAGTCAGCATTTAGTTTTCTTGTGAAAAAAAATTCATGTTGACCAGTGTAATTATAAAAAGCCATATGGGTTACTCTATTTCTAGCATATAATGAGTTATTTGATTTCTTTCTTTCGGTCATGTCATGTGTTTCGCCAGCATGTCCCTTTTATTTATCTCCTTTTTTTTCTGCGCTTTTTGGCTCTAAGTAGAAGCATAATTCAAGTCGACTAAAACTGTAATGAAATCAAGTCAACCTTGCGAAATGCTCTTTCTTTGCCGTCTTCAAAACACACCTTGTGTCATTTACAGTCTGCTGATTGTATTTGATGACTGCTGACTCTCTGCTTGATAAATCAGGAGTGGTGTCAAATGAAGCTTGCTCGCCTCGATGATGGGATCCACACAATTAAAATTACACAGAAAATCCCTCCTTTTGATTAATGGATTCTTATGTTTTTGGTATAATGAAGTAAAAAGTTCATAAAACAATTAATTTTTTTTCAAAAAAATCACAAACAAGCTCTAAAGGGTAAAATGGGGTCATGATCGTGGTGAGACAAAGATCGAGCAAAGATTAACCACATTGAATTCAGGTGTACTCACTTTGTTCAATGGGAGGAAGTCGAAACTATCCCTCAAAGTGTGTGTCAAGTCAACACAAGACCAAAGTCCTAGTTCTTACACATCCACCCTTTGGACATGAAATAAATATGACCTAGTTAATTACCTAGAGGTGAGGGAAAGCAACCAGGATCACCAACGGAGTACAGTTCCAGCTGTTGTACTGTCACCGCGTGAGTCATTGTGACAAAGCTATGACTTCACTCAATAAAACTGAATTTGTAGTGCTTTGTCCTCTTTAACTAAACACTGTACTATTTGCCTTTAATAGACTCATCAATTGAACATGTACAATGGCTTTCCAGGACAAACACCCTGTATCACTGCTCCTGGTGGAAAAAGGGAAGGAGACATTGGACCTGTCTCCCCTTTCTCCCAAAACCTTTTTTTTTTCTACTTTTTGCGATGACGCCATTTCCAGGCGATTTTCCGCCCCCACCCCCGACAGAAGCCGGGAGATCGCCTGAAGGGATGGGGGGATCCGTTCGGATCCCTCTCCCTCCCGATCGGGAGGGTCTACAACCAAAAGCGAGGCACCGCTTTGAAGGGCAGTGTCTGCCCTTCAAAGCGGTGCCTGGCTTTAACCCCATAAATGCCGGACCACGATCTGGCGCCATTTTTTTTTTCTGTGTGTTCTTTATTAATGCAGCAATATTGTTCACATTTAAATTATAATGTGAACAATGATGCTGCACTAATGATTTTTTTTCTATGGGGTGCGTTTGCTAAAAATCACGTAATTCCCCGCCCCCAAAAAATGTAACTGTTCCAATTTCAATTTTTTTTAACATGCGCACCCCATAGAAAATATTGACGCAAAAACTCGTATGATAAAATGTGAAAAAAAAAACACTTTATATGCTGTAGAGGATTAAAATTTTTAATTTTATTGCATTTTTTGTTACAAAATACAAGCAGGACATGTCGTATACATCTATAAATTATATATTCTTAATCTGCCGAGTCTGCCGGAAAGAACGATATATTATATGTCTGGGTCATATAATAAAACATAGCTTCAAAACGCGTTTATACATGAAGAGCAAAAGCAGTAAAAATGAGCTCAGCACACAGCGGTGAAATGGCTCAGCAGCGAAGGGGTTAAAGAGGAGGACGTGAAAAGTTGGTTGATAAATCCATCTTTATGACAGATCTGCTTTAATAACCACAACATAAATTAGACACCCTGGTAACTTTAGTTAACAAAGGCATATAACCATAGCACTAAGGCTAGGGTCAGACGAACGCATTTTTCGCGTTGTCCGTGAAAAAGTGCGTTCGAACGAATGGACGTATTTTTTCACGGAATACGCAATAGCGGTCATACGATGCGCATTTACGTCCGTGATTTTGTACGGATCATCAATAAAACCCTTTTTGCATCTGGACGTTATGTTGGCCGGACAATAGCAGCGTCTGACATCTCCTAATCACGCACACACGCCGCTATGCAGACGCAGCGCACTCTGTACGTCCGTACTAGCGGTTTGACGTTCTCGAAAAAATGCGTTCGTTTGCCACTTGCGTTGCGCAGCCGCACTTTCGTGCGGCCGTTCTTCGTATGCTGCCCGGTATTGGACGTAATTTGCTGCTAGCACGGCTGTGATTAAGTGCGGCTAAACGCACGTTAATACTGCGCTCGTCTGACCCTAGCCTAAAACGGTTCCTTCTCTGCAGGGAGCCACGACTTCCTGGGTTTGCAATGGTGGTTTAAGAAGTAAATCCACCAGTGTCGGATACAGGAAATCACACAGTTTTAAGATGAAAGATTTATAAAATTAAACTTTTGATACTTCTATTTACTCTTCTGATGAAATAGCTTATGGTTTGAACCACATTTGCACGAGACGCAACTTCACTCAACCACAAAACGTGTTCTAGAGTTCGTGAGTTGATGTAGAGTTCCAGTTCCCCATTCAAGTACCATTCTACTAGGCTGGCGTAATAAAGAAATGCATGCATTTAATTAGGAAGGGCACCTGCTTATTGCTGCAGTGATCTTTACAACTTTGTCCAGAGAGACAGAAACACAAAATAAATATGGTTTATATATAATATTGTGAAAATCTATGAATATACAGTGTTCTCACCACTCCAGTAGGACCTGGTGCAAATCTACTCCATGCTGTAAAAATATCAAAGCCTTAAAAAAACGGAGATGCACTCCAAGGACTTAATTAAAATTCACAACTTTAATTCATCCATTAAAAAAAGAATAAAGAGACCGATGTATAAATAGAGAGCAGCACTCCTGAGGCCTACTCAAACAGATACTTTTATTAGGTTTCAAAAATATTGAAGTTTCAGTTCTCGTTGAGATTTTTATTTTCTTGGTCCTTCTATGTCCAAAAAGTCAAATCTCTTTGATCTAATGAAAGTGTTTCTTTGAAAAGAACTCTGATCTTCTCTCCACCTTTAGAATTGTATAACTATATTATCCAGACAGAGAAGCCCTAGGACGTTTTGATAAGGATGTGCTCTGATGTAGTGTAGAACAATTGTCTTTTATCTTCACAATGGTTTGCAGTCGGACTCGCATGGCTGAGGCTGGGGTCAGACGAACGCAGTGCGAACATGCGTTTACCCGCACTTTATGATGGCCGTGGTAGCCGCAAATGACATCCAACGCAGGCCCACACACGAAGTACAGTCGCACAACGCAAGCAGCAAACAAATGCATTTTCGCAAGAACTTCGAACCGCTAGTACTGACGTACAGAGCGCGCTTCGTCCGCATAGCGGCGTGTGTGCGTGATTAGGAGACGTCAGACGCTGCTCTTGTCCGGCCTACATAAAGTCCAGACACCCAAAGTTTCCTGGTTTGGATCCGTATGAAATTGCGCATCGTATGACCGCTATTGCGTATTCCGTGAAAATGTACGTCCATGTGTTCGGACACACTTTTTTTTGCGAAAAATGCATTCGTCTGACCCTAGCCTAAAATTGGTCAATTTTGTGAGTGTGTCTACAAACTAATGAAGATCTGTATTAACAGGAACATCAGCGTCCAAGCGTAAAATTATTTTAAACTATTGTGGGGTAGAAGAGAGTGCTGGTTATTTGCATAGTCAATCTATTCTATCTATCCACACACATACATTGCCCAGTCAAAGCTCCTCCACTGGGGCAGCTCCCCACCACTTTTTGAAGGGAAACAATCAATTAAAAATAATAACGAAAAATAAAAATGTGTATTTTATCTAAAGGCTAATTTTTTCTTTGGGCCAGTGGGTATTGGTTTATAAAAGGAAGAAAGCCCCCCCCCAAAAAATAAAACCTGCTAAGCTTTATTCCAATATCTGGCAGCAGTACAATAGCAGCTGAGCTTGCACATATGGACGTTTTTGTCATCTGTCCTTCCGGAGACCATGTCACACATGCTCTATCCCTCTCTACCAGAGGGTTCAGCCCCCAGCCAGTACATTTCTATAAAGACACCTTAGAAAAACATCCATTCATTATGAACAATGCTGTTATTAGCTCATTGCCAAGCAGAGGGCCGAATTACACTGAAGAAGCAGGAATAGTGAGGGACCTCCCACAAAGCAATGTTCTCGACCCGGACTTGCAGTCCAGCAGGTGCTTCACAGACATGGGGCACTATTCCCTTGGCGCTAAAATGGAGATGCTAATGGGGAAAACCTGCGCCTGCAGGTTTGCACATAGCATCCCCATTTTAGCACCAAATTCCGGGGCAGACGCAAAATCAGCAGCTTGCCCGGAACGAAACGCTACCCTGGGGGATACTCATGGTAGCATTTCACTCTGCCGCGAGCATCACCTCATGGAGGGTTCCTCTAATGGACCACAAACCCTGCAGAGCGATCACGTCGGGAGACTGGGGACTGTCTTCCGTCTCGCCCTGTTCCCGGCAGCCAGAAGCAGCGGATCAGGCAGCGTTAAGCATAGGGAGTGCAAAGTACAATAGCAAATAAAGAGCCTAGCAGAAGGATGGGGGGATAGGCCGTCCTTCTGTTTGGCTCTTTATTGTTCAATTCTAGGAATGTGCAATTCGTTTCGTACAGATTCGTTTTTCCTACGAAATTTACCTATTTCGTGCTTCCGAGGGCATTCCGAATCCGAAATTTCGACCACAATGAAATTTTGAAAATGAAATTTTCAGTTCGATTCGAAATTTCAGGTCAAATTTCAAATTGATAAAAAAAAATTTTTTTAAAAAAGTGCTTAAAAAGATCCTAAAAAAAATCTAAAAATATAGACTTTTTACTGCAGAATATTGTAAGCAACGGTTTATTAGACACTGAATTAAAACTGGAATATTTTTAACATTGAAGCCTATGGGATACAACATTTCCCACACTATCGAATTTGATATCAGCTATCGAATTTGAAATCAAATTTCGAATCGATATCAACTAATAGTCAGCAAAGGACTTTATGAAACAAATTAATTTAATTTCACTGTTTAACCTCCCTGGTGGTATTCCCGAGTGTGACTCGGGGTTAAATTTCGCTACTGCGAACGGTAACCCCGAGCCACACTCGGGCTGGATGTTTACTCACCTCCTCCTGGCTCCCTCGCTGTCCCCGCAGTGTGATGGCAGCGAGCTGCTTCCTGGATGGCTCCCTGCGAGTCACATGATGCAGAGGGGCTGGACCGCAGCAAATTTCATTCACAAAACTCACTGAATACAAATGGAAATGTTTATGAACGGCCACTAGGTGGCAGTACAGGATAAGAAATAGACCATACATTGTCTCACCCTTGTTCTCAGACAGATTTCAGTGTTTTTTGTTGTATTTTATTGAATATCATTTATTTGCATTATTTTGGATAATTATTTTTGGGATAATAAATTATTATTTCGTGTTTCAAACTTTATCGGACTCCGTGTATTTACTATTTTTTTTAATTAATTAATTAATTAATTTATAAAGGATTTTACCAGTAAGAACTCTTGATTGCACGGATTTCAGTGCGTGATTCCTAATTATTACAGGCTAACGATGTACAAAAACACGTTTCTTTAAAAAAAAATTGATACGCTTTTAGACACAAAATTTTGAAAAAATTAGACTGCCAAGGAGGTTAATTTGACTAAAGTACAAAATCCGTGACACAGCTTAATATTAATTAATACGGATGTGCGTTTTGATTCGGACCGATTCTTTCTTTTCTTTTTTTTTTTTTTCACGAATCTGGCCGATTAATTAAATATCTAATAAACCGTTGCTTAGAATATTCTGCAGTAAAGGATTTCTTTATTTTTAGATTTTTTTAGGATCATTTGAGCATTTAAAAAAAACATCTAATTTTTTTTATCAATTCGAATCGATTCGAAAATTTCGAATTGAAACGAAAACGAAACAAAACACATGGAAAGAAAAAATAAACAAAATTTTTAGCGGTGCACATCTCTATTCAATTCTATGATTTTGCTCAGTAAACCTTCCAGACCTGAAGAAGAGTTACACTCATGAAAACTTGTCTTTTAAGTGCAATGTTGGTCCAATAAAAAGGTATCACTGCTACTGCTGTACTCTGGTGATTTTGGAATCTGGACTAACACGGCTTATCCAATCTACGTTATACATAGTCAATACCAGCGGGAGTTTATGCAGGATGTGTTAGCAGTCTGGCACCCACCCCCCAATTAAAAATGTCACCAGCCGCCACTATCATTGCCTTATAACATGGCTTTTCTCCGAGCCGCTAGTTTCAAAGTGGAATGTCCATTGTAAATATGATTTCTGGTACTAGTCATATTATAATTAAGATGTTATTGTATTTCTTTGCAGTATTATTATGAGAAGAAAATAACTGTTTCTATAGCAAATTAACTACAATTAAATGTATTTTCTTTTTTTAGGGCACATTTGATGATTACCTGGAATTATTCTTGCTGTTTGGCTACGTGAGTCTGTTTTCGTGTGTCTACCCGCTGGCTGCTGTATTTGCCGTGCTTAACAATCTCACGGAATTGTACTCCGATGCATTAAAAATGTGCCGTGTCTTCAAACGTCCTTTTTCGGCGCCTGCAGCTGGCATCGGTGTATGGATGGTAATTATTAACGTTACTTATTTTTACTTTTTTATGTAAATGCTCGGTATTACCACATCTCATCAACTTTCAATAACAAACTGCAATGGATCCCTCAAGATGCAGTAAGTAGGTGTCATAGAATGACATAATTCGTTTTACTTTCAAAACTTGTATTATTAGGATGTATAGAATTTCTTCTTGGCCACGAGTGGAATAAAGTTTTTTTAGAGGTGATATGTTGCATAAGGATTGTGTTTTATGAAATACCACTTTTTTATGTCTCAAAGTAAGTTATTCTGATGAGAACTTCCATAACATGTCATTCGAGAGTGTCTTCGATCAGGAACCTTTAACCACTGTGCCGTGGCAGACTAGTGCCGCACAAATGTCCCTCAGGTCAGGTGTGTCGCTGGACTTTGCTGTACACTGGCAGAATGAGGCACGAGTGTAACATGACATAATGTGGGTTTAATGGAGCAGTGGCGGCACAAAGGGGAGAACTTTAAATAGAAGTTTAAATTGTTTTAAAGATTTAACAAATCCTTAAACTGATGGTGTGCCACGACAATTCTTTCTCCTTATCAGTGTGCTGCAAATTGTAAAGGTAACTGTCCTGACGTATATATTTGAGCTACATGTGACTTGACACGCCTCCTAGCAGGCGACCTGAAAACGGGTTATTTTTTTCTTCATTATTTGTTGGAGAATTGTATTTGTTGCAACATAAATAAAATGTAGCACACAGGACAGACACAAGCATACATCTTATACATCTGTTAATGGGGTTGGAGCTGTACCAACAAAATGATAACAACGGTTGTATAATTAAGCATTTTTTGTGTTGTCTTTTAGTTGGCTTTCGAGACTATGGGTATTATAGCTGTTATAACCAACTGTACACTTCTTGGGATGTCTCCGCAAGTGAATGCAATGTTCCCGGACTCGAAAATGGATCTTATTCTGACGGTGGCAGCAATAGAGGTATTGTTTTTTTTCTTTTGTGTTATCTCTGATAAAACACTGAAAGTTTGTTTGTTATTGCTTTATTCCATACTATAAACAAGCAAAATCACTTTTACATACGGTCGTGATGCTTGGCCATCTTTTGTCTAGATTGTGTCTGAAGTGTACAGGTCTTTCTCTATTGGGAAGGAATGTTCCTAAACTTATTTTCATGAATATGTCAATATCAAAGGGCATTTGTTTATGATTTTGTCTCAAATGTTACAGAGTGCTCCTTTGTGTAACAGAATCACCTGCCACCGTCTAATGGACTCCCTGGTCACCTTTCCTAATGCGCTGCCCGGATCACTCCTTCACCACCTTGCCCACTCTCAGAGTCTCTGTGCTCTTTGGAAGAGAGTGGAGGCCAGCCTCTTACCAACTGATGGTTTGCCTGGTATTGTAAAGGCTACATTCCGTGAATGCAGGGTTTTTAACCCAGCAGCTTCACACCCTATACTAGACTTTGTTTCCTGGAAACTATGTAGAATTAAATACTTGACCATTATTATGTTTGGTTTTTCTTTTACTCTACCTCAGGAAGGAAGAGACCGCTTTGATTTGTTTGATGGCTTTCTTTGGTAAATGGATAATTTTCATTAATTAATGCACCAAAACATTGGAGTTTTATTCTCAGGTTCTACATTATAGGGACATTACAGGGTAGAAATATCTCTTTATTATATTCTGCATAATTTGATCAACGTCATTAAAATCTTTATAAAATAAACAGGTTTTTTTCCGGGGGGGGGGGGGACTGCAAACAATTTCTTAAGCCCCCCCCCCCCCGTTCCCCCAGAGCACCTCACTTGTTGGTTAGCTACTGCTCAGCATCCAATCAGATGATTCTTGTAGAAGATCGAGGACCGGCCTTCCTTCTGAGCTCTCCCTGCATTGAGCAGCAATAATGGCCGACTTGTGCAGGACTGATGCTGGACACTGTGATTTGGGGAATAGGGGGAAATCATCAGAACTCTAAGGGACCCACAGGACGGCACACTGGGCCCACTACAGGGTGATCACACAGGGCACACTGCCTTGTCACATTATACTGAGCCCAGCAGGGAAAAAAAAAGGAGATATTCTAGGGTTGAAACAAAAGCGTTAAACATGAACCCTTCCTGACCTGCTTTGCACCCCGGCCCATTTCATGTGTTTTTATTCTTTTTAATCTCCCTTTTTTTCTAGCGCTGGGCTCCCTTGGCCCTGTTACGAATGTGACAAGCTACCAGCTTCTTTTAACCACAATGAGAAATGGACACTCGTTCAAGCATCCAACCAATCTAATGGCTTTCAATGCCGGAGCGCATTGAGAACCAGTAATAGGAGCTTGGTCCCAGATGTGCTGAAATCCCAAAACCTAAGATCGGTGTTCAGGGTCTGGATGGGACATAGCCCTGTACTCAGAGGACTGAATTATTATTATTCTTTATAAAGCGCCAGCATATTCCGCAGCGCTGTACAATAGGCACAGTATAGACAGGGTTACAATACATTGAACAACCTTTGACAAACAGTACAGGAGGAGATGAGGGCCCTATTCCCGTAGGAACTCACAATCTAGGAGGGTTGGGGTTGGAAACAGGAGGAGAGGACTGTAAGGTGAGAGTGATTGATGGTTGCGTCAGTGAGTTGGGTGGTAGGCTTCTCTAAATAGGAACGTTTTAAGGGAGCGTTTGAAGGAAGAGAAATTAGGGGAAAGTCTGACCATACGAGGTAGAGCATCCCAGAGAATGGGGCTGCGCGTGAGAAGTCCTGCCGTCTATCATGGGAAGAGGTGATGCGGGGAGAAGCTAGGCTGAATCAGCTGCCTTTTGGAGGGGGGAGAGAGGTGAGAGCACTCAGAATGCTGTGACCACTCAAATAACATTGAGTGGTCACGGTGCCTTGAGTATCCCTTTAAAATTCTCAAAACTTTAACTTGGTGTGTGTGTGTGTGTGGGGAAACTCCACAGCAGTTTCATAAACATTTAAATGGGCTGTTACCCCTGCAGCCTCATAAAGAAATGTTGTAACTTGCACCACGATCCAATACATTAACCTTTAGGGGTTTTGGTGCTTGCAGCTTCCCATTAAGCAAATTATAGACATAGTGGCCCCTATTACATTCCTCGTGCATTTGTGCGAGGGGCAAAACCCTTTGCGCTGAATGTCGTATTACAATGTTCGCGCAATCGTTTAACGCGGATGGACCTGCACGAGCGTGATGAACTGTTCGCGTCCTATACTTAACATTTGTGAGCGCAAATTCGTCTGTGCGCTGGTATGCGGATGGTATTACAATCGATGTGCATCTTTTTAGGAACGACGTTTGCGCGCATAATTTTAACGTCTTTGAAAAGCTGGAGGTAACTGCAAATCTGAACGTTCCGGCCGAAATGAAAAACACCAGCACGAAAAAAAAAAATACAGCACAGTATAGTTACACATTCTACACATACCTAAACAATAAAATTGTGAATTCGTGCATAGTTATTTTATTGCTGCAGCATGTATACTCAGATTTACTTTGACAGGCGCAAAAACTTTAGTGAGTCAATTAAGGTAAATTGCTGTCATTTAGGCTAGGGTCAGACTGAGGCAGTGCGAACGCGCGTTCTGGCGCACTTAATCACGGCCGTGCTAGCAGCAGATGCCGGGCAATGACGGCCAATATACGAAGTACGGTCGCACAAAAGTCCGGCTGCGCAACGCAAGTGGAAAATTAACGCATTTTTTCGAGAACGTTAAACCACTAGTACTGACGTACAGAGTGCGCTGCGTCCGCTAGAGGCGTGTGTGCGTGAATTGGAGACATCAGACGCTGCTAATGTCCGGCCAACATAACGTCCAGATGCACAAAGTGTTTTATTGATGATCCGTACAAAATCACGGATGAAACTGCGCATAGTATGACCGCTATTGCGTATTCCGTGAAAAAATACGTCCATTCTTCGAACGCACATTTTCACGGACAACGTGAAAAATGCGTTAGTCTGACCCTAGCCTTAAGGTTCTTAATTCTGATTGGATGAATCCCGCGAAAAAAACCAGTCCGCACACTGATTTACGTGCGCTACGTTACTGCGCGCGTATTACTCTTCGTTTTGCGCATCGTTTTTACGAACGTTAGTTTTTGACGGATGAGAGAATGCGTTCGGATCGGAATAACACCGTTAATTTTCACGCGATAACGCGATAATTTGCGCTGCGCGAACGAAATTGCGTGAAGAATATAATAGGGGCCAGTGTGTCTAAATCGAAATAAAAAAAATATTATTATCCTTTTATTTATATAGCACCACAAATTCAACAGCACTTTTAAGATCAGTGTACAAGGAGTTGATACATTAGAATACCACACATGGATGATACGGCCTGATTCGGGGGACCCTGTTCCTGAGGGAACTTACAAACTTTGAGAAGTACAAGTATTTTGTGAGGTAGGTCCATCCATATTGTTAGGTGTCTTGCCCATGGACACTCACTGGTGGCGTCTTCTGAGTGAGATCAAGTCGTCTTTCCATGATTGTAGAGCAGCGACCTGGTGGTTAGGTTAAACCCACTTCTCATAAAGTTGAGACTTCACAGTTGTATTGAAGGGATGTGCTGAATGGTATTTTGACTTTCTTCTCCATGGTCAAAGGGTAGAGACGTTAACACTGGACTCCACAGCCGATATTGTGTGATAGGCAAGTATGTACTGTTAGATGTCTTGCCCAAGGACACTTACTGTAGAGGTGCTCTGGCCAGGATTCGAACCTGGGTGTCCAGTTATAGAGTAGTGATGTTATCTCTACTCCATCCAGCCAGTAAAAATAAAACACAGATACTACCCACACTTACATCACTTTATGCTCCTGTCCTAGATAGACCACTCAAATAAAGAACAAAGAAACCTATATTACTCCATAAATACCTTTTATCTATATTCTACTAAAAATTCACCCAAGCCGTGTAAAGGTTCCGTTCTTCGATATACCATGCTAATTAAGCAATACAGAACAAAGTGCTCCGTTTGTATGAGCTTAGCTCATTTCTGGTGCCTGTCCCTGTATATTTATTTTCCTGGCACCGTTGCAAGAAGACTTCTGCCTAACGTCCTTGGAGGATCTGTCATTGGTTATATTTAATATTAAGGCTAAAGTATCCTGATGTGACTTTGTGAGTTTTTTATTTTCATTTTTTTTAGCCGTCTAGTAAGATGACTGCCAACGTGCAGAACGTAGCCATGGAAATAGAGGAATTATTTGGCTCGCTGATGGCTCGGTGTGCCAGTTTAGCATGCCTCATAATGAATTCAAGATCTTTTGAGAAGGTTAATCAGTACCACAAATGATTTAAATCAACCAATATCTTCCCCTGCCTCCTTTCTCAGCGCACGCTTAAGTATCTTGAAAACGCTGCCAATCAAGGCAAAAATATTATTCTCTCCTGGCAAACGACCGAATTTCAGTACCGGTTAATTGTAAAGGGTATATTTAATGACTGCAGCCCTGCTCCCCTGCTTGAAAGCCTTTTTTCTCCTGTATTTATTGCTCACAATGCCATTTCCTTCCGAATACATTTTTCTTTTGTACGTGCGTACGATTCGCTATTTCAGGACCCGAACAGGTGTTCTCTATGAAAGGTTTATCCGTTAAAAAGAACAAAAAACCTCTTTAATGAGACACATTGAAAATCAAGATTTCTTAAGACTGGGTTTATGAATGGCAAGGAAATAGAAATTCTTCTTTCCGTGATAAACAACAATTTTTTTGTTTACAAGCCTCATCTCATTAAATAGAAGACTTGCATGAAGCGTAGTGCAGACTTATCAATTATGTGATGAAGTGAGAGGTTCATTGCTGTGGATTTTATAGAGTAGCGTTTCCAAGGGTTGATGCTTTTATGCTGATCAATCTTTAAATTGGAGAGGTATGGCGAGCACAGTGGGGATTGTGTTTTACTGATCACGGGGATTTGCTTATGTTTCATGTTAACAACATGCGGAGTGATTGCTGATCCACCACCTGTGTATTATTGCAAGTTGAAATCCAACAAATCCTGAAAATAATTATACATAACAAGAAAATGAATGTGGAGTTATTATATCCAACTGGGAAATCTTTTATTACGACGAATCAAAAGTCTGCCCTCCAGGACGGAGCATATACTTGGTATGTGCAGTCGGTTTTATGCTGGGACCACACACAGACTTAAAGGGTTATGCAATAAGAGCCGAACTTGCCACCAAATTGCACCGAACAGCGAATTTCACCATACGGTGTAATTTCGTGGCAGTTCAGCTAATCAGAAAGCTGTCAATTTGCCAAATGTTGGCGAATTGCCAGCGATATACGGTGCCGTTAGCCGCAGATAGCCACAATTCGGCGGCAGTGAAATTGTCCCATAGACAAGTAAAGGTTAATCTATTCAGAGAAACCCAAACTGCACTGAAATGCCCAGACTTTCAGTGGTTCAGTTGGACAGGATTTAACAGGCGAATCTCATAGGATTCAATGTTAAAAAAATAATACCGTTTTTAGTATTTTTTTTTTTATGCAACCATTTATTCTTTTCAGTTTCGGCAAAAAGCCTTATTTATTTTTTAGGTATTTTTTTTTTTTTTATGGCCTTTTTTGTAACGAACCGTTTTATTATTTTTATAGGACCATGCTTTTTTATTGTTTTAAAAGCCTTTTTTAAAATAGCAGAGTTCGGTTTTTTTAGTTTTTTTTTCACTAGTTTAGCCGCGGATCGGCTTTTTTTGTCGGCGGTGGGCTGAACAGTGTTCGGCGCACTTCGGGGACCCTGCGGTGAATGCTGAATTCACCACAGGGTCAGTGAACTGAAATCACTGAAGTGCGCTGAACTAGAAAGCACCAAATTTACCTGAAATTTCGGTGCTCTCTGAATAACCCCTTTAGTCTTGCTTGACTTTTGTGGTTCGTTTGCACTATAGGGTTGCCTTTTTAAGTCTCTGAGGTTATCACGTATGTATCATCATGCGTCAGCTTCCTTACCTTTAGGCCCCGTTCACACTGAGTGACATGAAAATCGCCCATTTTTCCGCGCGATTTTCATATTCGCGACTGTGAGCGATAATATCGCGCAATATCGCCGTTATGCGTGATATTGCAAATCGCAAAAAAGGGTCATGTACCTGCGACAAGCTACAGGCGACATTGAGCGACAAGATGTGAGCAGCTCCATTGAAATGCATTGGAGAAGCTACATAGCGTGATATCGCGTGGAACTATGCGCGATATCGCTGCAAAAACCAGACAGTATGAACTAGGCCTGAGGCTGGTTTCTTTTGGAGAGCTGCAGCAAGCGTGAGAGTTTACACCATGCCTGCTAAGTATCTTTTGACCCAGGAGAATCCCATAAATGTTCATCTTAATCCTGCAACCTGTTTGGAATGGACAAAAGATGCCAAGGTCAGGTGTATAGTGGCCTGTTGGCAATCCTATCAGATGTAAATTAGCCCGTGAATGCAGCCTTGTGTAAATTTCTAGGAAGTCACTATATACTGTTGTCAGCCTAGACAGCAGTTGGATTATGATTGTGTGTCTGCAGGGGTTTGTAGGAGATGTTCACGTCATTCTCTCAGATGTACCATCCTTTGTTCTGATCTGGCCACTCCTGTGTTGTATCAAAGTGGTGGAACACTACCACTGATGCACCATTCTAGCAACGCTACGTTGGTGGTGCATTATTTCTATAGTGCTGCAAAGGGCAGTACCTGAACGCACCACCCCACAGGTGCCCTAGCTACTGACATTCCTCACCAGGGTATTTAGTGGCACCCCTTCCTGTGTACTGCCCTGTTGTGTTTCCCTTTTCCCTTCTGCTTTTTGCTATGTGTGTCTGACCTTTGCTATGTTTGTGACTACTTAGATTTCCTCTGCTCCTTGACCTCAGCATTGATTTGCATGTCATTTTTGCCTACTGTTGACACTGCTCGCTTTCCCTTATTTTCAGTAGTTCTATTCTTGTTTACCTGACTATTTAATAGGATAGGGCCAGTATTTAGGCAGTATGTCTCCTTGTTGTGCCGTTTAGATTTGTGTAGTGTCCCAGTTACGCATTTTCATGACATTTATCCTTCATTCTCTGCTGGGTTGAGGTTTATGGTGTAAACCATTCCTTGTTGGAGGAGAGCTAATTGCTGAAGCAGTGAGGCGCCATGATTCACTATAATTGCAAGCATCATACCTACTTATCGGGCGCTGCCATCTTGGCATTAGCACAGCAATCCGAGGTCCAGTCTAGAGCTGTTTATGTTTACCTGTTGGGTTTGTTCAGAAGACCTGGTCTTTTAGGAGACCCACAATATAGGGATTGGATTGCGATGCACCCACTGGATGAGTATGATTGGTTCCCTGATTGTAGGTTTATTTTATCTGTTTTGATAGCCACAGCCTCCACTGTACTCTTAAAGAATGAAGATATAGGAATACTTTAATTACTAGACTAAAACCCATACCAAATATAAGAAAGTGAATAATATCATCCTGTTCTTTGCTTATGATGCCTCCGTTTCCTGTGGGGCTTATCCAGTTAACACTATGCCATATCTTCCACGTTAGACTCCAGGAAACCATTTACAATATCCAGTTTGTTTTGTCAAACCTGCTTTGCTTAATACAATGGAGAATTTTTTAACAATGGCAGGTGGTTAATGAAAGCAAAGGCAGCATTTATTTTTAGCACATCTTGTGCCAGGAATAAAGAATGGGTCACTGAGCTATTTTAGCAACTGTAGCACAAGCAACGTTGTTAATCTCATGTGCATAATTTAGGCTTTCCTCCAAAATTGGATGAGATCCCATGACCTGCACAAAAGCTTGAAATTTCTCTACTGTGCAAAGTTATTTAATCTTTCTCTTAACCAGCCATTAGACTTTCAAAGAATAGTTTTTCCTGTTGCCATGACAACAAAGCCTTTGAACCTATCCGTGACCTCTCCTTCTGTCACATGATATAAGCTAGGGTTAATTGGATGCTGAGCAGCAATAGAGATCACAGGGATGATGTTCCTAGCACTTATATTTAGCAATGCTTTCTGTATAGAGGAAGCGGAACAGCACCTTTTCATGGACATTTCTTTTTACATTATTCCTGCTGAGATAACCTAGAATTTAAAAATTCTTATAATCCCGTCTTGTGATGTTTAAGCCACTGGGTTGGTCCAGCAGAATAATGATTTGACATATGATCAAAGCATTCTATTTTTGAAGTGCAGAAATAGGAAATTGTTACTTTTAGCGACATCACAGTCACTGATTGAATAAACAAAGCACACATTTACCATACTTTACTTATACCATATATTCTACCTACTTTGTCCACAAAAAAAATGAAGTCTAAAAGTTTTAAAATGTCCTTTTTTTTAGATACTCCTTGGTTAGGTCTCTATTCCTGTTTACAATTGAGTAGTTGGCTAAGAATATAAAGAATATAAACTGGTCATAAATATCAATGCGATATCTCATCCTTTGAACAGAAGTTTCTAGTTTCTATATACTTGGATCCATAACTGGACGCATCTTCCTCCGCCATGCGAAGCACACCTTTTTGAGAGGATTTTACCAAGAAGGATACATTGAGATTTCTCTCATTTTTAAGTATGTCCTGAGTGGCGAGTATGTACCGTTAGGTGTCTTGCCCAAGGACACTTACTGGAGAGGTGCTCTTGCTGGGATCAAACCCATGTCTCCACAGGCTCACTCCACACAGAGCAGTGATGTTACCTCTACTCTACCCAGCCAGTACCTTGAGGGTTATTACACAATTGTCCCTCAGCGGAGCTATTGGTGTCTTAATTAATGAGTCCGCTCACACACAAGCAATCAAAAATGAGGAGTAAGTGAAGGGCCATCCTCTAGAATGACTCACTCACGGCCGCCATGCCACTGGAAGTGACTGATGGTAAAGGATAAGAAGGGGTGAATTCCCAATTTTTCCTAATGCATATATCGGAAGTTATTCCCTTTCAAATCAGTCCAAAACGACCGTTGCATGTTAATGAGAAAGTAAATAAATTTCAAATATTGGGCCACAATACTTTGTGCCCTATTACAATCTTAATGCTAGCGTTATCGCTCAGATATGTGAGCGTTAACGCGAGTTTATGGGACTTTAATGCATGCACCCCATATTACATCCTAACGCTAATGGATTAAAAAAATCTGATTGCGAGAATTTACGTTACTTTGCACTCCCTATAATTAACATAGGAAGTGCAATCAGTAATTAGTTTTGGGATTACAACGTCCTAACGCTAATTACCGCACTGATGTGGTAACGAAAAAGTTAGCACCAGCTTCTAGCTGTGGTTAACTAATACTGCTTCTGCAGAATCAGCATCAGCTAAACCCCCGCCCCCCAAAAAAAGAAATCAGATACTTGCCTCTCATCCCGCAACGCGAACGGTGACGATCCGCTGTTTCTGATCACCAGGATCACTCCGCGGCTCTTCACGATCTCACAAGAGTGAGATCGTGCAGGGCACACGGCCTGGCAGCACAGCCTTCCGTGGAGTCTTATTCTTATGGAATTCCACGCTGCCGCGAGTAGCAGAGAGGGTAGCGTTGCGTTGTGGGGTAGGCTGCTGAATTAGGCCTGTGTCAGATGAACGCAGTGATCACGTCCGTGTTGCTGCACAGTTTAACATCCGTCGTAGCATAGAATCATGAGCAATAGAGACCCACACACGAAGTACGTGCGCACCGAACTGCGCGAGCGGCAAACGGACGCAAGTTAGGCAAGAACTTTAAACCGCTACCACGGATGTGCAGAGTGCGCCACGTCCGCGTAGCGTTCTGCGTGAGTGATGAGATGTCAGACGCAGCGCATTTGCCATGTCCAGCACCTTGACGCACAAAATGGCTTTTCATATCCTTTTAAAATTTTTATCAATTTTCATATTAATTTTGTTTCCCATAGTTCCCTTTTTTGTCTACGTCCGTCAAGAAAAACGGACCGTGTGGTGTCTACAGTATTTTCCGTCAGTACGTCTGTCCGTTATGCACACACGCTGAGTGCGCTCTGACTGCGTTCGTCTGACTCTAGCCTTCGCGCCTGCCCTGTAATATGGTGCTAAAACAGGAACGCTACGGTGAAACCTGCAGGCGCAGGTTTTCCCCGTTTTAGCACCATAAATGTAATATGGGCTTTTTTTTCTTCAACAGTTCTATTTAAATAAAAAATTGCAATAATTATTGAAAACTCCCTTTGTTGAGGAAAACCTTGTTTTCGAATTGGAACGTACGAACCACCACGTATTGTACCTGCGCTGGATAAGAATGTCATCCTATCCCTGAAAGCATGTAGGTCAGGAAGAAAGTTATTGCCGCTTAAGCTTATCAAACTGGAGCGCGCTGCAAAAAGGGACAAGGACGATTAAAACCAATCTAAAACCTTTTCAGCATACTAAGCATATTTCCAAACCATATTGAACTGTTCCAGGGTTTCATGTAAGATGCTTTAGAGTGATTTAGTCCTTTGTTTCGCTGGCTGCAGGTTTTCAATATGCTGATGAATAAAGAAGTTTAATCCATAGCAGTGCTTATAAGATTGATATTCAATCCTTTGAAACAATCCAAGGACCACATGGAATTCGTTTTCCAGATGGAGACGGTGTAAGTTAATCCTGCCCGCTCTTCAGTTTAGTTTAGAGAAGGCATTAGGCTGTTAATTGCAGATATCATTTTAACATAAGACTTTTATAAGGTGCATAGGAAGCTGGCGAATCAATCATATAATACCATATGCTGGCGAGAAAAGGGTCGGGAGATACATAGGATCTGAGGGTAGATTTTATTCTTCTCAGAAGAGCCTTTTGAAAAACACATGGACAGAAAATAATGAGTTGGAAATACACTCTTTCCATTTTATATTGATGCAATGTCCATGAAAATAGTCCAAATTCCCACCAAAGTATAGGAATTCCGATTCTGTGAAACACTGCATCGCCTCAGAATATGGATGGTATTAAATTTTAGCTAAGGCCGGGGTCAGACGAGCGTTTTGCAGAGCGGAAGGAACGTCCGTGAGAGTGGATGTTCCTTTCACTCTGACGCCCGTTTGGCCGCCTCGCTGAGTGCAGTTAGTGCGCTCAGCGCTGCAAGGCTTGATCCTCCTATGGAGAATCGCGCTTTGCAGCCTCATCGAAATGTGCGTCATAGCGCTTTGACTGGGAGGCTTTCAGCACGGCCGCAGCACAGCCGCTGTTGCGCGCAATTTGTGCACGCGCTACAGAGTTTGGCCGGCCCCGTCGAAGCGTCTTAACGCTGCAACGGACGCCGAGAGGCACTCAGTACGGGCGCACCTAGTGCACTCGTCTGATCCCGGCCTAATAGTCTCTGCTATTGTTCAAATCATGTTGTAGGCATCATCTGCAATCTCAGCCCATTTTATTTATGCTCCTGTATCGATGGCAGGACAGTCAACCGTTACTAAGGCAGAAACAAAAGGGAAAGACTCACTCGTCTAAGAGCAGGTCCACCCTATAGTGAATCAGGTATTTGGACTTTCCTACGTCCACACTAAATGCAAGTCATTGAACAGGTACCAGCAGTGTGTGGTTTCTATGCAGTGTATATTAACCACACCGCACAAAAAGAGCATCAGCGACGTTTCAGCCTTCTAGGTTTTTTTTCAATCTGATATGTACACACAACTAAAAATAAGTTCTACCAGAAAATAATGACGGCAAGTAAATGTAAGAAGCCAATTACCAGACCACAGCTGAATACCTGCACCAGCTTCCAGGCTGATACGTTGGTATGTCAGGGACTTCCAATGTGTGACAGAGGAAGGGCAGACCACCACGGAGAGTCCTTGAGACCAAAAAAGTACCAAACGGAGTCTGTAAGTAATTCTCAAGACAATGTTTCTCTTGGAGAGGTATACCAGCTCTTGGTGGAATGTTGGTGCTAGGATTGGGTCCTGGGGGACTGGAGGCACGGTGGGTGGCGATGTGGCTTCTGCTTCATTGAACGAGAGTTCTTAATGTGAATGGCCAGTCCATCAGTGTGGTCCTGTTTCACAGGCTAGGTTGGTGCTGTTGTCAGTTGCCCAATGCCTTTGTTTCCATCTTTCCTCTCTCCTTTTTCTTTCCTTTCTCGTCTTGACCCACACCTAGTTTTTTCTCCCCAGTCAGCCTGCTTAATGAAAAATAACAACATATCAATGGTTCATACATGTACTTGTGTTAATCTGGTCTTACTCACCTTGTTTTCTGTATGCGCCAATTGTTGGCGCTCACACTAAAGCTGTAGCTGTAACACTTGTAGCAGGGAGCAGAATACTCATTCATGCGTCCAGCCAATCCCATGCCTTTCAATGGAATAGCAATGAGAGCCATTGGCAAGTAAGGATTGTACTGAGCTCTACATTCCTGACCTAAATTCCAGGAAGGTGATCAGTGCAAACTGACAATTTTCCAGACTGGTGGAATCCCCTGCTTTCGGAAAGCTGAATTAGCCTTCAAATATGCTCGCTAGCCTGGCACACACCCAGTCACCATGACCTTTTTAAAACTCATGAAGTGGTCACGGGGGCTGGAGTGTTCTTTTAATATATATTTTTGGACAGCGTCGCTTCATTACGACACTGTTGAACTATTTTGTTGTTGCTTTACTTTGCTTGGCTCTTCAACCGTAGTCATCTGTCTGACTGCTTTAGATAATATTCCTAGAAAAACAATGCAGTGTTTTTTAGACCTCTTACTAAACAAGTTTACTTAACAAATCTTTCACTTTTAATTGACTAATTTATTTTCATTATTTTACTGAGCAAATGCAAGTTTAATTTGTATTTTACCAGAACATGTAAATTTAAATGAATTCTGTGCCTCAAAATCTCCACTGTAGGAGTAAAGGGTTTTTCCCCCCTGCTAAAACACATTTGATTGTGTATTGTTCAAATGAGGATATTGAACCAGTCTATGGAGACTCCATGGAGAACCCCAAAGGGATGCTTACTCCTGAGCGCAAGTATGCACTCATAAGAACAGCACAAAACCTTGTATATCAGGAGATGCAGCTCTGCCCCATGACATATTATTTTTCCCATGATGATTAGCCAGCTCGAAACATGTGAAATGCAATTTTCAGAACCCTGCAGTGCCTTTACACTGACTGAGCAATGTGAGACCAACCGAGCATTATAGGACCCAAGCCTCTGTAATGTTAATATTAGCCATCGTTTGTCTTAATTCATGGTATATTTTCATGAACTAAAAGTATGCAATTGGCAGGTATATAAGAATCTCAGATGCACCGGGACCTATAGGCATGCGCAAGTTTGGATTTCCTGGGTGTCCAGAGACACCCGTAATGCTGTGTGATTTGGTCCCGTCTTTCCCCTATTTTTTTATATCCTATCCCTTTTTGCTTACTTTTTTTTATATATAAATACAAGGTTTTACAAAGCAAACGTTACTGTTGCATTACAACAGCCAGGGAGAGCTCTGGAGTCACTCACTACTCTACAAGGATAAGATTCTGGGGGGGTCATTTCTGAAAATCCCTATAAACTGCAGATACAATATTTTACTGTAATTCCCTTATGCAGTCTTCAGATATTTTTATATTGTGTTGGTATTTTTTGGAAGCTGCATTGCTAATAATCTCATTATGATCACTAAAAATCCCCATAAGCAGGCAGGAGATCTGACCATTTATAGTATCTATCAAATTTACTGTATTTGACACCATGGCTGTTTCTACTTCCTGTATACAGTGTAATATTGTGCAAAATAAGTGACACCATTTAGAGTTTAGAACTTTTCATTCCAGTAATAGTTCTGTAAAGGATAAACAATTACATGAACAGTTGATAATGAGGAAATTTGCCAAATTGCTTTTGTACCTTATATTTATAAGTAAACACTCCAAATAAATATATTTTTTCAACATATGTACTTGATAATGAAGAGTTTAAATAAAGGCACACAAAGCCTGGTAACTGATGAATCTCTTCTTCTACACAAAGGCTAGTTAACCCTCTCTAGCCACGCGGCATACTATGCCAACCGCACCATGGGTTGGCCTCGAAGACACGAGGCGTTCTTGTACGCCCCACTGACTTCATTGGGCCATCTTGGCCCCTCCCTGCAGCGGCGCGTGCCGTTGGCTGCTACAGGATGACCTGAACTCAGGCTGTCCCCCTGCCGCCAATGACGTGTGTAGCACGTTGGCTGCAGGGCGGCCTCAATCAGAGTCCCACGGCAAGACGTACTAGTACACCCAGCCGGCGTTATCCCCCTCCCAACGAGCGCCACCCACCTGTTGTTAAGGGATTAATGCTAACGAGAAAGTGGCTCGATCCTCATTTTCCTACAGAGCACCACAAATATGGAATAATCTCCCAGACGCCATCAAATCTTCCCCCAGTCTAAAGTCCCTTAAGAGATCTCTATTAATTTACCTCGATACAGAATGCACCTGTAAACATGTAACATAGTGATTAGATTTCCTACATATTTACTTTCTGTGTGAATCTGTATATTTGTGTTATTTTAATACTTTGTATTTCTGTACCAACTGTAAAAACTGAATGTTTTTGAACCCAGGACATACTTGAAAACGAGAGAAATCTCAATGTATCCTTCCTGTTAAAATCCTTTATAAATAAAATTAAATAAACCCAGCAGTAGCAAAAGACTCCATAAAACTACTACAAACTGCGAAAGTCTTTGTTCATTTGTCCACTGCCCAGAAATTGTTGAACAAGAATGGTGTTCAAGGAAGGACTCCACAAAGAAACCACTGTAAAATATAATGATTATTCATTGGGGCAGGTCTCGTTTTGCTCTAAATCACCTTGATGCTCCTCAACACTTGGGAAATTGATCAGTGACTATATAAGGCAAAAATGTTATTGCGGACAATAAAATTGCTCTGTACACAAGAATGGTGAAGGGAGAATAATGGTTTGAAGCTACTTTGATGCTCCAGGGCCAGTCATTGAGGAAACAATTAATTTATAAGTGCATTAAGACATTTTACAGGAGGTTGTCAGGACACCAGTACTTGACTTAGTTTTAGAAAGGTGGGGCAATTCAACAAGTCAATAACCAATACACAAAATGTAAATCAAATAAAGAATACCCAAAAAGGCAAAGAATTTTTTGTTTCGGAGCGGCCAAGTCATGAGTTGTGTCCTTAATTAAACTGAGGTGCTGTTGCGTCTCGGGTAAAGTTGTGCAATCAAAACAGCACAGAAACATTAATTGACACAATTTGTAGGGAGGAAAGGTTCAGAATTCATCAAAAAGCTGTTAAAGTCTTATAAGCATCTACTGGGAACTTTTGGTGGATTTCTGCTGCTAACTGTGGATCTACAGATTCATAAAGTGAAATGTTCACATTTTTCTCCAGCTTGCACGTTGATTAATTACTCATTGAGTCCAAGGATGACCACATAAATCTAATTTTAAGAGGCGCCCATTAAACTGTCAGTGAAAAGTCTGAGAGTCAGAGCTATTGTCATCAAAATATAGTCCTGATCCACATAAGATAGACCTCATCAATGCAATCTTTGACTTCTCTCAAGTGACCATAACTCTCTATAATCTCGGCCTTTACCCGCACGTATGCCTAGTGATATTGTGCGCCAGCTTTTACAGGTAGCTGATTCAGTGCCTTCTTCTTTGATGCAACGTGTGTTTTCGCTTTGACTGTAAATCTATGCACTCACGTTCATTGATCTCGGTTATTTTTAACGTAAGCCTTGGTGGGTCACAGAGTGCAATGCTTGATTTCTGGAGCTCTGGGACATATGTGATGGATTACCCATTCCTCAGACATTCCATTTAACTGAAGGTTTTTCATGTGTGCATACTTCAAAGGGGAGAATTTGGTGACTGCAAAACTTTAAGTCATGAACAGGGCTGCCTTAATTGCTTTTACAAATGTCTCTTCTTTTTGTTGGCCATGGTTATCATCTTCTTATATTTTATGTGAGAGGTAGCATCAATTTTAAATGTCTACGCTGCAATTTTTATCTTTTTATACAAATATCTTGAATCTGGCATCATGGACAAAATATCAGTGATAACTGATAGCACATTGAATATAGGATAAAGATCATTGAATATCCCATAACTTGAGATACATTCTAACCTAAACTCCCTGCTCCTCCATCCCGCACACACACTCGTAGAAATCTGCATGCCGTGGATCCCCATCAATTCTCCAATCTACTTCAACGTCTCCCACATGCGTCAACCTTCACCTTCTCTGACGCTGCCACTGACCACTGTAACGCTACACTTATCTCTGCTCTAGACACGCTTGCTCCTCCTTGACTCTGTAAGGCCCCACAATGCCAGCTTCAGCCCTGGCACACCCTCCAGACACGCTATCCGCAAAGATGCACGCGCACTGCAGAGCGTGCCTGGAGGAAATCCCGTTCTGAAGCGGATTTCATTCATTTAAAATTTATTCTGCGGCCCTACAACTCTGCCCTTCACTTGACCAAACAAGCCTTCTCATCTCTTCTATCTACTCTGTCCTTAAATCCTAAACGACTATGGTCCACTTTCAACTCTCTCCTCTACCCCCTGCACCCCCCCCCCTCATCTGCCTTTAGCCCTCAGGACCTGGCAGATTGCTTCTTAAATAAAACTGTCACTATCGGAAGCAACATCCTGACACCAGTAATCCACAACCTCCACTACCAGAAACCCCCTCTGCTACGCTTTGCTGTTTCCTCACAGCCACTGTGGAGGAAGTCAATTCCTTACTGTCCTCCTCACATCTCACCACGTGCCCGCTCGACCCCATTCCCTCACATCTAATACCTCCACTCTCCACCTCCCCCCCACCACTGCTCTCACACACATCTTCAACCTATCTCTCTCCACCGGCTCCTTCCCATTTGCCTTCATGCACAGGTTACCTCTATACAGGGGCGGACTGACAACTAATGGGGCCCCCCTTGTTCTGCACCCACAGGAGGCCACACCTATAAAAAACCCCACCCCCTACAACGCAACACATGTACATTATTGTGCTAAAGAATTAATTTCTGAACTCCTAAAAATAACCTTTTTGAAAATCCACTTGGACCCAGCAGCGAATTGTGCGCCCTCCATACTTACAGATGGCCACCGCAATGCTGCAGCAGCCATCACCCACTCATTGCAGCTAAGGCTACACCCTGGCACAAAACGTCCCTGCGGAAAATGTGGGAAACTGCCAATCATTTTAACAGATACTGTACAATCCTGACACATTGCACATTTCAGAGCTCCACAGCAATAAAACTCCCAGTAATGTGCAGAGTGCATGAGCGTATCACAGAGCTCCACAGCAATAAAACCCACAGTAATGTGCAGCTCACACTCAATGTTCTTGAACCCAGGACATACTTGAAAACGAGAGAAATCTCAATGTATCCTTCCTGGTAAAATCCTTTATAAATAAATATATATTGCCCCAGCAGCTCACACATGGATATATATTGCCCCAGCAGCTCACATATGGATATATTTTGCCCCCAGCAGCTCAAACATGGATATATATTGCCCCCAGTAGCTCACACATTGATATATATTGCCCCCAATAGCTCAGACATTGATATATATTGTCCCAGCTCACATATGGATATAGTGCCCCAGCTCTCACATGGATGTATATTGCCCCTGCTCACACATGGATGTATAGTGCCCAGCTCACACATGGATGTATAGTGCCCAGCTCACACATAGATGTATAGTGCCCAGCTCACAAATGGATGTATGTTGCCCAGCTCACACATGGATGTATAGTGCCCAGCTCACACATGGATGTATATTGCCCAGCTCACACATGGATGTATATTGCCCAACTCACACATGGATATATATTGCCCCAGCAGCTCACATATGGATATATTTTGCCCCCAGCAGCTCAAACATGGATATATATTGCCCCCAGTAGCTCACACATTGATATATATTGCCCCCAATAGCTCAGACATTGATATATATTGTCCCAGCTCACATATGGATATAGTGCCCCAGCTCACACATGGATGTATATTGCCCCTGCTCACACATGGATGTATATTGCCCAGCTCACACATGGATGTATAGTGCCCAGCTCACACATGGATGTATAGTGCCCAGCTCACACATAGATGTATAGTGCCCAGCTCACAAATGGATGTATGTTGCCCAGCTCACACATGGATGTATAGTGCCCAGCTCACACATGGATGTATATTGCCCAGCTCACACATGGATGTATATTGCCCAGCTCACACATGGATGTATATTGCCCAGCTCACACATGGATATATATTGCCCCAGCAGCTCACATATGGATATATATTGCCCCCAGTAGCTCACACATTGATATATATTGCCCCCAATAGCTCAGACATTGATATATATTGTCCCAGCTCACATATGGATATAGTGCCCCAGCTCACACATGGATGTATATTGCCCCTGCTCACACATGGATGTATAGTGCCCAGCTCACACATGGATGTATAGTGCCCAGCTCACACATGGATGTATATTGCCCAGCTCACACATGGATGTATATTGCCCAGCTCACACATGGATGTATATTGCCCAGCTCACGCATGGATGTATACTGCCCAGCTCACGCATGGATGTATATTGCCCAGCTCACGCATGGATGTATATTGCCCAGCTCACGCATGAATGTATAGTGCCCAGCTCACGCATGGATGTATAGTGCCCAGCTCACGCATGGATGTATAGTGCCCAGCTCACGCATGGATGTATAGTGCCCAGCTCACGCATGGATGTATAATGCCCAGCTCACACATGGATATATACTGACCCCAGCAGCGGTTTTGTAAGGGACCACGGCGGCGCACTAACAAACTGCCTCATCAGCGGTGCTCCAGCGTGCCTTCCTGGGCCCCACGTGCACCCTGCATTGATGCCGCCCCCCACGTGATGTGCGCGCTTCATGTGAGCGGGTGGCATCAATGCAGGGTGCACGTGGGGCCAAGGAAGGCACGCTGGATTGCCGCCGCCATGGTCCCTTACAAAACCGGGCCCCCACTGACCCGCGGGTCCTCGGGCAGCACCCGAGGGCCCGATGGGTCAGTCCGCCCCTGCCCCTATATTAAAGAAACCCTCCCTCAGTCCCAACTCTCCATCCAACTGCCGTCCTGTATCCCTGCTAGCGTTCACTTCGAAGCTCTTGGAAAAACTAGTTTTCAACCGCCTCTCCCTCTTCCTCTCCTCTAATTCCCTACTCAAACCCCTGCAATCAGGTTTCTGTCCCCTACACTCAACTGAAACTGCTCTCCCCAAAGTCACCAATTATCCCCTAACTGCTAAAAACCACGGCCACTATTCTAGTCTTGTCCTGCTTGACCTCTCAGCTGCTTTTGATACTGTCGACCACCCCCTCCTTCTACAGACTCTCAGCTCTCTTGGTCTCTGTGACACTGCACTCTCTTGGATTGACTCCTATCTGTCTAACAGGTCCTTCTCTGTGTCATTTGCTGGTAACTTCTCCTCTTCAATGCCTTTATGAGTTGGTGTACCTCTAGACTCTGTCCTAGGTCCTCTGCTCTTCTCTAGCTTCACCTCCTCCCTGGGCAAAATCATCAACAGCTTTGGCTTTAATTACCACCTCTATGCTGCAGATACTCAGATCTACCTCTCTACCCCTGATCTCTCTCCTCTCGTTCTTTTCAAAGTCAGCGACTGTTTATCTGGCATTTTCTCCTGGATGGCCTCTCACCACCTAAAGATTAAGACTTCGAAGACTGAGCTCCTAGTAATTCCTCCCTCTAATGCCTCCCCGCCTCCTGACTTCTCTATCATGGTTGATGGTATCACTATCTCCGCATCAAACCATGTTCGCTGTCTCGGAGTTACACTTGACTCTGCTCTTTCCTTCATCCCCCACATTCAGTCTCTTTCCTCCTCCTGCTGCTGCCAACTACATAATATTTCCAGAATTCGCCCATTTCTTACTGCTGACCCCACAAAGCAATTCATCCACACCATTGTAATCTCCCGACTTGACTATTGTAATAATCTTCTAGCTGGCCTCCCTCTCTCCCTCCTCTCCCCCCTACAATCCATTCTGAATGCCTCTGCCAGGCTCATCCATCTCACCCGCTGCTCGGTCTCTGCCACTCCCCTCTGTGAATCCCTTCACTGGCTCCCCATCCACTGCAGAATTAAATTTAAAATCCTTACCCTGACCTACAAAGCTCTCGCTAGCTCAGCTCCCCACTACCTGTCCTCACTAATCACCAAATACACCCCAGCCCGCTCCCCAAGATCAAACCGTGACCTGCGCCTAGCTTCTCCGTGCATCAACTCTTCCCATGATAGACTGAAGGATTTCTTATTTGCAGCCCCATCCTCTGGAACGCTCTACCTCATACTGTCACACTTTTCCCTAGTTTACCTTCCTTCATACGCTCCCTTAAGACATTCCTATTTTTTTTATTTATTTTTTTTGAGAGGATTTTACCAGGAAGGATACATTGAGATTTCTCTCGTTTTCAAGTATGTCTTGGGTGGCGAGTATGTACCGTTAGGTGTCTTGCCCAAGGACACTTACTGAAGAGGTGCTCTTGCTGGGATCAAACCCATGTCTCCACAGGCTCACTCCACACAGAGCAGTGATGTTACTTCTACTACCACCCAACTCACTGACGTAGCCAGTCTCTCATTAGTACATCACTCTCACCTTGCAGTCCTCTCATCCTGTTTCCACCCCCAACCCTTCTAGATTGTAAGTTCCCACAGGAATAGGGCCTTTGTTTCCTCCTGTACTGGTTTATCAAAATGTTGTTCAATGTATTGTAACCCTAGCTATATTGTGCCCTTTTGTACAGCGCTACAGAATATGCTGGCGATTTATAAATAAAGAATAATAATAATAATAACTGCAGCTTTCCTCAGTCCAATGCCAGGCACAGCCATCGTGGCTCTTCTGCCCTAACCCATTACTGCTCCTCAGCATAGAGGCCTGCTCAGCCTTCTATACTAATGGAACACCTATACATTGAACAACATGCAACATTTAAAATGTAATTATTAACGATATATACATTTTCTGACTATTTTCCCCTGATAATATATACATAGAATTGAATTCGCTATTGAATGGCGATACCTTGTGTGATCACTGATTATTTGCAAGAGGATAAATTTTAGTGGGGACAGCATTTGTGTTTGTGAATTTCTCCAGTGCTGCTTGGAGATTCACTGGGAGCACCCAGCTACTTTCTTATGGAGCCCATGGTACATGATAAGGTGAAGAGTTCTTGTAAGGTCTACAAAAGCAATATTTGCAGGTAAGTTTCATTTTGTAATGTATTCATAACTGTATTTGTGAAAAGTATGACACATATCATCTAAAATAAGATATAAACATCCACCATGGTGCTTGGATGATGTAATATAGACGTTGATCTTTGCATAGGGTCGCCCTTGAACCTAGCCACTATTCAGAATATATTTTGGGATGTGGACCCAGAGATCATAAGCAATGCATCAGGAACATTTGCAGATACATACAAAGCCTATTAATCAGAGGTGTGCACAGAAGGGCGTGCCCACTCAGTGAATTGCTGTTGCTTGCGAACTTCTTGGTCCCCTTCTATACTTTGGTAGTTTTTCTTGTTTGGCTAAAAAATAGGATAGCTCATCTGTAGTGTCTTATACATTAACGGTGCCAGCAACAGGAACTTCAAGTAGCAGGAACTCCAATATGAAACCCCCATCACCTTCATATCTGAAGATCTGAAAGAATGGGGAACAGTATATGTAGTATTTTAAAATGTAAACAGAATTTATTAAAATCCAAATAACAAACTCACACTCTGCATGGCACATAAAAAAATGTGCATATAAGCATTGGTCACAATGACCCAGAACTCCCGATATTGATCCCCAAAATGTCCACAAACCGTCCACCGCTCAATGTCGGCCTCCTGGATGGATCCCGGAATTCGATTTTTGGTCCGAATCTGTAACCTTCTATGTAGTCGCTCGACGCATTTCGTGAGCATCTCACTTCCTCAAGAGCATGACTACAACTAAACAAAATCTTCTTATATGGTCCTCATGTCCTATAAAACCAATAAATCCATTGCCAACAGCTGTGAGTACTATGATGTCCCACCAATCATTGGCGGCGTATCGAACTGTCTGCGCACACGCAGTCCAAATCCTTTTCCATTGGACGACAATCAGCGTCTTCCCATTGGACCACAATCAATTTATTTAAAAACTAAAGTAAAAGTGGTTTTACGGATGAGTGGAGGCTGCCATGTTTGTTTGACTTAAGGGAGAGGAATATGAGTTTATGAGAAGCGTTTGAACCATGCCTAGTCGGCATATATAGATAATACACTATATTGCCAAAAGTATTCCCTCACCTGCCTTGACTCGCATATGGATAGGTGAGCGAATACTTTTGGCAATATAGTGTATTAAGGAGGGCATCGAGATTGAGGATGTATCTCTGACTCTGATAAACGTGATCGGTCACCAGTCGATGAGAAGAGGCTGTGTCCGTCGGAGACGATGTGGGGCGCATGCGCGGGTTGTGGTCCAATGGGAAGATGCTGATTGTGGTCCAATGGAAAAGGATTTGGACTGCGCGTGCGCAGAGAGTTCGATACGCTGCCGATGATTGGTGGGACATCGTAGTACTCACAGCTGTTGGCAATGGATTTATTGGTTTTATAGGATATGAGGACTATATAAGAAGATTTTATTTAGTTGTAGTCATGCTCTTGAGGAAGTGAGATGCTCACGAAACGCGTCGAGCGACTACATAGAAGGTTACAGATTCGGACCAAAAAACTAATTCCGGGATCCAACCAGGAGGCCAACATTGACCGGTGAACGGTTTGTGGACATTTTGGGGATCAATATCGGGAGGTCTGGGTCATTGTGACCAATGCTTATATGCACATTTTTTTATGTGCCATGCAGAGTGAGTTTGTTTTTTGGATTTTAATAAATTCTGTTTACATTTTAAAATACTACACCATATACTGCTTCCCATTCTTTCAGATAAGGTGACGGGGGTTTCATATTGGAATTCTATCCTATTTTTTAGCTGAATTTTATATAAGGAGACTTGTGATGATCTCCTTTGGATTGGCTGCAGTGAAGAAGGGACCATACTATTCTTTTTAGAATTTTCTATACTGTTTTTCTTGTTTGGTTCATGATTAAGAACATGACCGTTAACGGTTTGTGATTATTTACATTTTGGAAGTAATAGTTGTTACATGTGTGCACACTCTAAAATATGGGCTTTACGCGTCTATGCTATGAATTCAGAATCAAACTATACTATACTTCATATATATAACATTATTTGCCTTAAACTGTTAGTTACCAACTAACGGTTATAAACCAAACCAGAGAGTGGAAGGCAGGGAGGGGGAGGGATGGTGGCACAGGACTCCAGCTGCAAGAAATGATGTAACACCGGTGATACTATTCCTCCACCCAGGGGCAGTGTCCCAGGGTCCATATGATAGTTCTTCCACTGTTTTTAAACTAACTAGAAGCAAAAAGCTTATGTCTAACATAACCCTAGAACTTAATCCTACAGATTAAACCTGCTGACACTTCTTCTCCAATCAGCTATGTAGTAGTGTCTGAGGTTATTAAAGTTTGACTCATTCTGACTCTAAACAAACATTGCTGCTGGATACAAAACAACTAATCGACCAACCAACTAATAGATAATGAAAATAGTTGTCAACTATTCACATTATTGATTAGTTGTCATTGAATTGATTAGTTGTTTCATTTCTACAGCCGTATGATTATTACTGGTTACCAGTAACCTTTTTGATGCCCCGGCAGAAGCAAAGCTTTCCATTGGGCTCTGTGTTGATTTCACTATTAACCTAAACGCATAATTCATTTTAGAGACGGCGATGTCCGTTTTTGACAGTTTATTCGTGTAAGGTTGTTTGTTTTTTGAGGAAGGACAAGAGATAAAACAATTTAGGCAATCTGGAACAACTGTAAATTAGAAAAGGAAAAAATGAGGCCCAGCACAAAGCTAGCTTAAAATCTGGGTTTTAGCGTGAATCAACTGTTCTCACACATTCTTTCTATTTCAAGCACCTTGGCTTCCTGTCTAGTTTAACACTTTGTTGCTTTGCGGGTTGTATTTTCTCTTCTTTTCTTTTTTCTTTGTTTTTATTCTCCAGACAGCAAGCTCATTATGACATGCTTTGATGAAATCGATGATTTCCTTCTGTTTTCACCAATGGTATTTCTATGCTACACAGAATGAAGGGCAGAGGTGATATGGGCACAAAATTAGACTTTGTCTTGTTTCCCCCCCACCCTCCAATTCTTTTCTCCAATCAATTCAGCGTTCTCTAATGGCCTAGCAAGTCCTATTTTTGTGCAGAAAATGGAATGTACAAACAGATCGTAATTACAGTTATTACGGAGGGTATGATTCAGATCTATTCATGAAATTTAGCTGCACGATCCGGAATGGACTAATGCGGGTCAGCGTTAAATGCTAAGTAGAGTCTGGGCTAATAATTACAGGGTGAGCAGCATATGACATCCAGGTGCAGTCGTGTTTGGTATCTCATTGGCTTAAAATAAAATTAAAGGGAATGATCAGTACTAACTAAAAATTTCCAACCTTTGAGCTGACGTAGCATCTTTGGAAATGCAGTTTAGACACATCTGCTGTACCTTTTTAATGCAGTGCCAAGGATAGCCATTAAAACGAGGCTCTTCATCTTCTCATATATAGGCCATGTCCACCAAAGAAAAATTTGTCTCCAGAGCTGTATAGCAATAATTTAAATGATATGCATAGGACCCAATTCCCTGGTGAACGTTAAAATGGGGATGCTAATGGGGAAAATCTGCGCCTGCAGGTTTCCCGTATTATCCCCATTTTACCATGGGCAGGCGCGGTCTCCACGAGTATCAAGCAGGTTTGTGCTTCCAGGCCACGAGATCGCTCAGCGCCACGGAGGGAGACTGGGAACTATTTGTTCCCAATCTCACTCTGCTCCCGGCGAAGACAAGTGACGAATTGGACCATCATTCTCGCCGTGAAATGAGAGGTGAGTATTGGATATTTTGGGGGGAGGTTTTAGGGGGTGCACCAGCTTTTAGAGGTAGCTAAAATTTTGATTTGCACATCCCTGCAGTAATTAGCGTTAGAACTTTGTAATATCTTCCTTATCTGAAAGCAATAAATGATTGGTCTCTCCATGTTAAGTATAGGATGTGCAAAAAACATGTGCTAAGTGATTTCTTACAGGTTTAGGTAATATAGGGGGTATGTGTTAAAGTCACTTATCCAATATACTGTATATAGTAAAAATTATGGTTGCTGTTACACTGCGTCCACATTGGAGTCCATACGTAAATGCCCTGTAGGCGATGCAGTCACCTCTTGATATTGTACTAGAGATGCAGTGATATTGCTATCATTGTGACTGAGCGTCTTGGACGAATATTTATGTATACGTTAATGTATATATGTCATGGCATTTGATGTTTCTCCAGTTTTTCCGTGGTTCTATGAACCCTGCTGACATAGATTTCAAATCCTGAGATTGAGAAAACGTTGTACAAGCCATTGGTCGTTCCGTGGTTCAATGTTGTAAAGGTTGATTGTTTTCCAATACAAATGCACTTGCCCAGCTTGACATAGTCATTAGTGTCGACCTAAACAAGATAGATTCCTAGTTTCAATTTTATCTCTTCAATGGTATCATGAACTATAAGGTGCAATTGATTTGAAGCGTGTTTTGTGTCTGTCCGGGGGAAAAAAATGGCGTTTGGAGACATTTACAATTCTGTCAATGTGGCAGCATTAAAAAAAGAAGACAGGCACACGTCCCTAATGCTCATTTAAATTAATAGGAATCATTAGTTTAAAACTTTGCATGCAAGCTGTCCTGATAGTGTCACGGTTGAGATTAGTCCTTTGTGGAGATAATATTGATCTATCCTTAACTAAAAGATCCATACGAACATATCCAATGCCATGTGATCGATATGTACTCTGGCGGTAGGCTATAGTCAATCATAAATTACTTATTTGACTCCATAATTAGAGTAAAACATTAACTATTGAAACCTTAATCCTTGGCCTGTTTTTTTTTTATTTTTGTTTCATACCAAAAGTTCTTCTACTACACCTCCACTTGATCTCGAAACAGTATGGTGCTCTTCAGACTCTCTCGTTGTGGTATTGCAAACTACCTTGCATGGTGAAGCTTGGTTCTTTACTGTTCTGAGAGTTTTGGGTTTCTCTCATTTGTGTGTGTACAGTCTGGCACCACCTTTAAAGAGACACTATCACTTACATTAGATGTAACTAGATTACTTGTGCGTTACAAATAAAACCACCTTAAAACACATGTTGATGTTTTGTTTTTTTCTTTAAGATTGATGTAATTGCATGTAAAAAGTAAAATTAAAATTAGGTAGTTTATCTCCAGGTTCCAGTTTCTGGATTTTTCCCATGATGCAACATTTACCAAAAAACTTTGCTTTGTGGCTCTTGTTTATTTAATCTACAATATTTACTAGTCAATGAGGTGGAGGATGGACTGTTTAGATGAGGCTATTGTTCTCGAGCTGGCAGCTGAATGATCTACGACAGGGAGCGTAAAAGACTTCTAACCTACCCCCTGGTGATGTCCTTTGAATCCATCACACACAGTACAATGATGTGAGTAGGCTGCCTGACCCATAGACTCCATTATATGGCCAAAACCACAATGTGAGGTAACGATACGGAGGGGGGCAGTGTACAACACAAAAGATCACACAATGGATACACCAGTGACACCTATAGAGTAAAATATTTTCTTAACTAAACATACAAGAGAAAAACAAAGCACATGTAAGTTGTTCTTATTGTGTTTATTTTATGTTGCTTACATTAAATTTTTTGGTGGTAGTGGCCCTTTAATGACTCTGAACCTGATGACCGGTATAACATCTTTTGCCCCCCATTTAATACAGATCATTTACCCACCTTCTGTCTTTCTGGGTTTTCTGTTGCCTGATGTTTGGTAATACCAGCTTGAGATAACTTCTAATGCATTTCCGTATGGATCTACATTCTCAGATTGTTTTGTGAAATCTATGGACAAAACTCTGGCTCCTAAAAAGAAAAAGATTATTTGACTCTAATCGCCCCTAAATCAATATGTCAGCTTGTTTTCAAATTAATATTTATTAAAGGTTTACTTTTTTTCCCTTTGTTTGCATAAAGAAATATTCACAACAAAAGCAGTCAACTAATTAAGGAGACAGGAAAAAGGGATGGAGGGGGAATAATTCCATCCATCTCATCCTACTAAACATGTTTAAAATATAATATTCAAGCGGTACAACAAGGAGTACAAATAAGTATACAGTAACACTAAACATTGCAGTTAGTTCCATAAGCACACATGGAGGCTGAAAATGGTCAAATCAAACACGTAAAGTATAACCATTAACATTACCTACAATATTATCTTCCCGCATGTTCCAAAATATTTCAACTTCATGGTAAACGGAGATGATTGCCTTAACCCCTTCCCGCCACAGGACGTTCTATGCTGTCCTGGCGGCAGGAGGACTTTGAAAACGCAGGGCGTACATGTACACCCCACTGTCTTCAATGGGGCCGCCTCGGCCCCTCCTTGCATCCTGCGCACGCCGACTTGTGGTGCGTGTCATTGCTGCACGTGGACCGCCTGAGCTCAAGCCGTCCCTGTGCAGGCAATGACTTGCGCTGTGTCTCGGCTGCGGGGCGGGGTGCAATTAGTGCCGCTCGACTGCACCTTTCGGCGAGGCGTTCCTGTATTCCTCGTCGGTGAAAGCCACCCCTTAAGGGCGCCTCCCGCGCGTCCTTAAGGGGTTAATGCCAACTCATAACACTTATTTTCAAGTATCATTTGCATGACTTCATCACAATATGTCAACTTCTAAGTGTGCGTTATTGCTGGAGAAAATTCTAGCCACTGGATTAGTGTATAATAGGGTCCTTTCTAACAACATTTATTATAGGACAGAGACCATTACTGGGAGATCTATTGATTTGCAACTTCTGTTATCCACCCGCAACTCTTTACATGTGGTGGATCTCTATTAAAAAGGACATTAAGAAGAAAAACCTGACCCCCCTCCAATCTGCTGCCCTAGGCCAAGGCTAGTTGGCCTGTACAAGAATACAGCCCTGCTGATTGCTATTCTTAATGTGTGTAAAATGAGACATTCAGACAGAAGCTTACTTATATTTTGAAAATTTTTAGATTTATTAAGTCAATAAAATGGAAATGACCGCCATGTAGTGTTACTTTAACTCATGTAGCTCTTCCTTAACTACATCACAATTTGCCTGGTGGTTTCAACTCTGAAATCGTCCAGATTCATGTTGGATCTTTTTCTTCTTAGATTATTTGAAGGAAAAAAATAGGTTATTTCACAGCAGGGAGAATAACTGGCGCTCATTATGTAAAGCCACCAAGACTGAAGTCATTCACCATTTCCCCTCCTCCCTTATTCACAAATGTGTTCATTGGTTAAATAAAAAAGAAAACGGAAAAGATATTCTGCGTTTGGAAGCGACATACAATAATTGCAGTGGTGGTATTTCTTTTCACAATACTGTGAGCACAACACTTACTAGCAAAAATAAAATCTTTTTCACAGGACAATTTAAGGGCGTTATCACTGGTGTGAACTAACCCTAGTATTGGCATGTTTTTGTATTAGCGCCAGGTTAATGGAGTCTAGCGCTGGATTGACAGATCATTTGCCTCTCGCTACAAATGGCAAAAATCAGTTAGTGCGCGGTAATTTGCAATTCGTGGAGCGAGCTTACTCTACCGCTGAAATAAAGTGTCCTTGAATTTGTATGTACAAGACCATCTTGTTCTTGTTGAATAGCTTGTAAATTCAGAATTTCCACTTTCTTTTCTACAGAGTGTCTCTGCTAATGTGTTTGTAGGTTTACACCTTCCATGAACCTGTGGCTCTGGCTCCTTTAGAAACCCTTTGCCCAGAATTGTTTATCCCAGGTGCCCAGTGGTCACTTGTCCCTGTTGACTTGCTTATTTGCGTGCTGGATATGTCAGTAGATTCGCTCCTCTCCCACATGTCCTGCAACGCCAACTGACTGGACCACAGAGGACATATTGCCCCTCGGGTTTTCCATTCAGGGATGTGGTGTTCCTGTTGTTTCTTTTAGTTTTTTATCTGGCCTTCTTGAAATCCCCCATGGTTACCCTTAGTGCCTCTTCGGTACGCAAGAGGATGCCGCGCAAGGATTTGAACAGAATGTACTAACAAGGGCTGTAGTTACTTTTCAATTCCCATCTTGCTGCTTCTGTGTGTGTAGAGCTCCTGTCAGAAAATGAGACTGTAGCTAAAAGCTGAGTGCTGCTAAAGCAACAGCAGTTGCACCTTCTGAAGAACAAAATAATTGCTTGGTGTTGATTTACATATGCCATAAACCTGGACAGTGTTTTAAAGCGATGTACTTCTGATTCAATTCTCCAATACTAGTTTTAAATGGATTCTGTTATAGTGAAAAACATATTTGGTTGCCTTCTATAATCTTGACGCACGACAGTATTTAGAGCGAATTAATATATAGGACCAGATTCCAAAAAGAGTGTTTACATTAACAAGGGAGCTGTTAACTTTAGTTGCTCTATTCGCAAATGTTAGGAGCACCCCTGCTAGTCAAAGTTGAAACACAAATCCTTGTATAGGCTCCTTGTTGCGGCACAATTGCGTGAATCTTATAATGCGAAGTCACTCGTTATTCACTTCAACAGAAAAAATTATATGTTGGCTGCCAAGAACTGGTGTTTTGAATTTTACAACTGCAAAATCACTTAATGCCACCCCAGATTAATCAAATAAACTGAAAGTTGGGGTGAAGGACACAGAGATCAAACAGTGATCCAGTGTCCTTCCACTGTAAATTGCAATTCTGCACAACTCTCCTATGAACTCCAGGAAGGAATACGAGACGTAGCATACGGCACCGCTGCCAGCATGCAATTGTGACCACCAGCTCACAGTGGAATTCAATTTTTGCGGCCCCCAATTACCAACCAAGCAGGAATAATGGGGGGGGGGAGCTTTTCTGGTTTTCAAATCCTGCTTTAGTTTTTGGAGACCATCGAGCCTTTATATTGATAAAGAAATATAATGTCTGGATCTGCACAACACTAGGGTTGTGTATTTCCTAGATATATTTCTGCCGAATGTATTTGCATGAGATGAATGACTTCTCTAGATTAGTAACCCCCCTCCTCCCGGTAATATCATTAGAAGGATTTTGCTAGTCCTGCCTGATTTTCCAAATGCAACTAGATTCTGTGAGGCTTTAATAACCCCCTACTGACCTTATTAGTTAAAAGTACTTTCATGGCACATTATTCTTCCACAGTGAAAGCTAATTCAACCTTGTTTTAAGAATAAACTGCTTCAATTAGCTGTAGAGGCCGAGATCCTGTGCTGCATCACAATGAGTCTTCAGATGCCTAGATTTATGAAAAGTGGTAGACCTGAAGTTCTACTAGCTGTCAAGCATTTCAGCAGGGCATATTTCAAGCATAATGAACCGGCTTAGATCTCAGAGAGAGAAGATTGCATAATGATCAAGTGGCATTTTTTTGTTTCATCCTCTTTGGCGGTGATAAGAATTCCTACAGCTCAATGATTCCAAATACCCAGAAATACATGGTGCTCTTCAATGGTACCGGACCGGATATCCATTGCAAAATGGCAGGAAGAGGGCTTTGGGTATCTGCATAATGCTGAAGGAGACGTATAAAACGTCTACAACGGCATTAAGGCAGAAAATAATGACAAAGTATAGACTATTAACACATATAATGGAGCTGATAATTACTGTAGCTCTTTCAGGAATGTATGTTTCCAAAGAGGTTGGCAAGCTACACAAAAAGTAACGGTGCTAAAATGTGCGCTCTAAATTAAATGTTTCATATGAATAATTGATAACAGTGATGCACTTGCTGTGGTGAAACTATGCTTTTTGTGATTGTAGGGCTCTTAGTGGTTTTAGTGTTCCTACTTGGGTTCTTTTAGAAGAGTTTGAGCAAGCTGTCCCTGACCATTTATTTGCTTTCAACTCCCAACTCTGCAATCTTTCATGACCCGTACTCTGCCAGTGCTTCCCGTCGACGACATTCCCAGCATTTGTTCTCCATAGACGCTACTGCTATGTGTCCGGATTCGAGTCCATTCGCCAGTTGTGTCCTTCTGTTGATGCCTGCTTGCCCTTGCGAAATTCAGTCTGCTGTATTGATACAGAATTTTTTATGTCATTAATGTCTCCTAGTCACCCAAATCTGTATTACTCTAACGACACAGTGTTACCACGTCCCTGAAGTACCATGTGGTTGTGGCGCACTGGAATGACGCTGTCCAATTGTCTCAATTTCTAGACTATATAAACTTGGCCCTGCCTGAGGTTCATTGCCCTGTCGTGGTTTTTTGTTTTCCCCTCAGCACATGTTATTGTTCATTTCTCCAGGGTGCTGACCTTTGCTATTCTCCTGACTACCGAATTTCTCCTGTCCTTGACCTAGACTTGTGTATCTTATTTCTGTGATCTTCTGGATTCCTCACTTCAGTTTTTTCTCTGACTCCTCTATATTCGCTTAATACCGGTCATTCTAAGGATCAGTCTTTAACATTGGGATTCTTTCCTTTCTGTGCACTCTGCTCATCAATGTGTTTGGCCTATACTACTACTAACACCATGCTTATCCAAAGCAGAAAGGGATATATTTTAGGGAGTTCTTTCATGATATATGGATTACAAGGGATTGGTGGGTAGATGCACATTTTAGAGAAGAATGACCGGTTTAGAAATATTCACCCCTTTTCAACGTGCTATTTTTACAGCTACAATATTTTGTCCTAAATTTGCATTTCCCTACCTGAGGGAATAATATTTTAGCCTCCATAAACATACTTTTGGGTTGCAAGTAGATGTATGTACATGTGTGCCTTTTTAGCATTCTTTTAGAGATGTATACAATACTAAAATTATTTCATATTTTTGTAACCTGAAACAAACCCTGAAAAGCATAGTTTTCAAAGTAAATGAAATCAGAAATGTCCTCCCTCAAGTAGTAACAATAAATGTTTTTTTATTTTTGTCTCTTCAAAGGGTTCACTTCAAAGGCTAACACTCTTATATATTTGAACATGTCAAATTAAATATTGCCACCAGAGAGTACTTTTGGCACAAACATTTTGTTTGCAGTATGTGTATGAGACAGAATGGTTTAAAATACACTTTAGAATATTAAAAATGTAAGCACTGTATTGATTATACTGTACTGTTTATCATAAGTGATGGGATGTCCATCATGCTCACCACTTTCAATAATTACACTGGATGAGCATGTGCCACTAGGAGCAAATGCTGCTGTAAACTAAGAAATAATGTTATTTATGTTGAGATTCCTTATCTGAAATGTTTCAAAATCTAAAAACATTTTGAACGCAGACATGAATCTACCATTTGAAAATTCCACCCCAGACCTTGTGTGATGGGGGGGGGGGGGGAATATAAATATTGCATAAAATTACCTTCAGGGTCCGTGTGTAAGGTGTATATGAAACAATTGAATTTTGTGCTTCGACTTGGATCACATCCCCAAGATATCTCATTATTATATGTAAATATTCCAAAATCTGAAAATATCCGAGATCCAAGGCACCTCTGACTAAAAGCATTTCAGATATGGGATACACAATGTGTGTGTGTACATATACAAGATCTTGATAAAGGCCCACATGAGGACGAAATGTTGATCTAATTTTAATTGTGTTATTAAAAGTTATATTTTAGGTTTTGAAACCACGGAGTGCATCTCCTCCACGTTTGATATACAGACACACATGCAAGCGCATGTATCCGTACTGGTGCATGTAATGTGGTCCTACAGGTTGTCTAGTTAATGGAAACAAGAAGTGGGCTATTGGCGAACTGGGGGTGAGGTGGTGTGGGTGCTGGTGCTTGTTGTGGGCAGGACCTGAAAACCTCACTCTCCTTCTATCCAGCCACTAATGAATGTATTAAGCAGAATATCTTTTGCTAGCCATAGAGCTGACCTTACATGGGATAGCTGGGGGAATCCTTTGACCCCCACATGGCCTGCTGGTAAATTACCCATCTGGATGTATAGGGACACATGCACACATCGTTTTCATACATAACTAATGTACTTATCAGTCCCATATCTATGCTGTTAATTGCGAATCAGATAGGAAACTCCCAAAAAAGCTTAGGGCTCTATTACATTCTTCGTGCAAACGTTAACGCGTGCGCAAAAACGCATTAACGCGAGGGGCAAAACCCTTTGCACAGAATGTTTTATTACAATGTCCACGCAAAAAATGCGCGTTAGCATCTACCGCGGGTGAACCTGCGTGAACCCTTTGCGAGCGTTATGTACTTTGCGCGTCCTATACTTAACATTGTGTGCGCAAATGCGTTTGTAATACCATCCGTGTACCAGTGCACAATCTATGTGCAAAATTTAACGGACAACATTTGCGTGCAGAATTTTAACGTCTTTGAACAGCTGGTGGTAACTGCAAATCTGAACGTCCTGGCCTAAACCAAATACACCAGCCCAAAAAAAAAAATACAGCACAGTATGATGTTCGTCCATCGTATTCGATGAGGACCTTGACATCTAGTAGGTTGTGGGTTGTCCACGATGTGTCCGCAGATGGCTGATGAGTCCTATTCGAGCACGAAATGTTCTGCCACACGTCGAACAGACATGTGTGGGTACCCCTGTTGCAACATTTGCAGTTCTGACTTTGCAAAGTGCTCGCTTCTCTTGTGCTATGGTTGCTCTTCTGTCCTCAAATATCTGGCAGCCTTGGAGGGTCAGCATGCGCCATGTCGATCGATCTCGTGCCAAGATCTCCCAGGAGGTGATATCAATATCCATAGACTTGAAGGAGGCTTTCAGTGTATCTTTGTATCGCTTCCTTTGTCCCCCGTGCGACCGCTTTCCTTGAGACAGCTCACTGTAGAGGAGCTGTTTAGGGATGCGATGATCGGGCATCCTTGCAACATGACCTGCCCAGCGTGTCTGGGCTTTCATCAGCAGGGTGTAAACTGATAGCAGGCCTACTCTTGAAAGGACTTCTGTGTCTGGCACCTTATCCTGCCACCGGATCCTGAGAAGTCTGCGGAGGCATGTCATGTGGAAGCGATTCAGTTGCCTAGCATGCCTCCTGTATACAGTCCAAGTCTCACTGGCATACATCAGCGTAGTTAACACTACTGCTCGGTAGACTTTGAGCTTTGTATCAAGGCTTATTCCACGGCGGTCCCACACGTTAGTCGATAGTCTGCCAAATGCAAAGCTTGCCTTGGCTATTCTGCAGTTGACCTCAATGTCAATTGTCACTGCGTGGGAAAGGGTGCTGCCTAGGTATGTAAATTGGTCCACTGTTTGCAGCTTTTGTCCCTTCACTGTGATGGTGGGCTCTTGATGTTGGGCTTTCGGAGCTGGCTGATGCATCACCTCGGTCTTCTTTGTGTTGATAAGGAGGCTAAAGTTGTCACATGCTGCTGAGAATTTGTCCACACTGGCTTGCATTTCCTGCTCTGATGCAGCATTCAGGGCACAGTCATCAGCAAAAAGGAAGTCTCGTAGCACAGTATCATTTACCTTGGTGACAGCCTGGAGTCTACGCAGGTTGAACAGCTTCCCATCGGTTCTGTATCTCAGGCTAACTCACAAGGAAGTGTTCTGGAAGGCTTCTGATAGAATAGCTGAAAACATTATTCTAAACAGTCGGTGCCAACACACAGCCTTGCTTGACGCCGTTTGTAACGGGAAAGGCCTTTGAAACTTCTCCATCGTCCAGTACACAAGCTGTCATGCCGTCGTGGAACTGACGTACCATTAAGATGAATCTATCAGGGCACCCAAACTTCGACATGATGCGCCACAGACCATCGCGACTGACGGTGTCAAAAGCCTTGGTGAGATCTACAAAGGTGGTATACAATTCACGATTCTGCTCTTGACACTTCTCTTGGAGCTGTCGGGCTGCGAAGATCATGTCCACAGTGCCGCGCTCTTTGCGGAAGCCGCACTGTGTCTCTGTAATAAACCCTGTTCCAGGTGGTCAGTCAGGCGGTTCAGCAATACTCGTGCAATGATCTTGCCTGCGATGGAAAGCAGTGATATTCCTCTGATTATCGCAGACTTGTCGATTCCCTTTCCTCTTATAGAGATGTACGATGGACGCATCTTTAAATTCCTGAGGAAGAGATCCTTGATTCCAGAAAGACTGGAACAGCAGAGTGAGTTTGTCGACAAGCACTGTACCGCCATCCTTGTAGACTTCTGCTGGAATCCCATCAGATCCTGGGGCCTTGCCACTGGACAGCTGGCTGATGGCCTGTTGGGTTTCAGTATTTGTTGGTGGGGTGTCCAGGCTGTGGTTGATATCCAGCTGAGGCATTCTGTCGATTGCCTCGTTGTTAATGGAAGATGACCGGTTCAGTACAAATTGGAAGTGTTCAGCCCACCGCTGTAGGATCCAAGTCTTCTCAGTAATGAGAGTTACGCCATCTAAGTCTAACAGAGGGAAGCTCCCTGATGGTTGAGGTCCGTACAAGGATCTAAGGGCTTCGTAGAACCGTTTGGCATCGTTTCTCTCAGCAAATTTCTGAATTTCATCTGCGTTGGCACTCAGCCAAGAGTCCTGCATCTTATGAAGCTTGCTCTGTACGGTCCTGCGAATGTTGTTGAAGGCATTTTTCTTGGCTATTGATGACGCGTCATTCTGATAAGCACGATGAAGGCAGTGCTTCTCAGCAAGTAGGGCCTTGATCTCCTCATCATTTTCGTCAAACCAGTCCTGCTGTTTCCTGTGTGAGGGTCCAAGAACCTTCAGTGCAGAAGAGTGCACAATATCCCGGAAACTTTCCCAATCCTTCTCAGCATTTCCTTCTAATCGCAGCTCTGAGAGTTGGTTGTCAAGATCTTCTGCTAGTGAGGTTGCTGTATTGGGGTTCCTCAGTTTACTGATGTTAATCCGTTTCATCACAGCTTTGTTTCCTGGTGGACGTCTCTTTTGGCTTGATGTAAAAGTTTAATTTGGAGATAATAAGTCTATGGTCAGTCCAACAGTCGGCACTCGGCATGGCCTTGGTCACCCTTACATCCTGTCTGTCTTTCCTCCGCACGATGACATAGTCAATAAGATGCCAGTGCTTCGAACGTGGATGCATCCAGGACGTCTTTTTGCGATTGGGCAGGCGAAAGATGGTATTGGTGATGGTTAGATCATGGACTGCACATGTCTTCAGTAGTAATAGTATAGTTACACATTCTACGCATACCCAAACAATAAAATTGAGAACTTGTGCGTGTTTTTATTATTGCTGCAGCATATACTGTATACTCAGATTGATTTTGGCAGGCGCAAAAAATTTAACAGGAGACCATTGTAGTTCTTAATTCTGAATCGCGTTAAACAGTCTGCCCACCGATTTCTGAGCGCAGCGTTAATGCAAATATTTTTGCGATAGCGTAGAAGCAATCAGGAATTCCTGTATTTTACTTGCCCTCCTAGCAAGCTTTTTTTTTAAAATCACAGGACCAAAATATACATTTATGTATGTTTTATGAGTCTGCATAGAAAGGAAGCTATTACGTTTGTATGAATGTTTAAGGAAAGCATCTGCCCTGTTCCTTCCTGTAGCCATTGTTAGAAAATCATTCTTATCTCAACATACTCAAAATCCTGCTGCATATCTTCATTTGTCTTATTTAAGAAAAGCAGAAAAGGCTCAGTAAAAATAATGGACACTATTCCCTCTAACTGTAGCGCACGGCTGAGCAAGCTTTAACGTCAGGAAAGTGACTTTGGTCATGATCTTATTTACGTACATTACACATAATGCAATGGGTCAGTTTTCTGGACGTTTGACCCATACACATTATATGCCACAATGAGGAACAAGTGCTGTAAAGATACTGTTGGGTGAAACTGGGAAGTTTGCGACACAAACGGCCAGAAAACGGATGCACCCAGTGACACACATATAGAGTAAAATATTTTTTTAACTAAACATACATGAGAAAATCAAAGCACCATAGCGCATCAAAACAAATCAACATTTCATTTTTTGGTGATAGTGGCCTTTATGGGGGGGTTTGGGGGAACATTGTGCTTTCCTATTCTTATCTTTGCTTTTAGGTGCAAAGGAAGCCTGATATCATGTGTTTTGCCCTTCTCCCAGCAGCCTGTCTCTGTTGCGGTGCCCCAAGGTTCAGTACTGGGTCCTCTTCTTTTTTCAATCTACACTGCCTCTCTAGGCAAACTGATCAGCTCCGTTGGATTCCAGTGCCACCTATACGCTGATGACCCTCAAATATACCTCTCCTCCTCTGATCTCTCTCTGGATCAAGTCACTGCCTGTCTCTCCGCCGTCTCAAATTGGATGTCTTCCCGCTTCATTAAACTCAATCTTGCTAAAACTGAAATTCTTATGTTCCTCCCACCTAGAAAAACCCAATGCCACCTATTTCTCTACGAGTAAATGGAATGCTGATTAGCCGACGCCTCAAGCTCGTTGCCTTGGTGTCACTTTTGATTCTGAACTAACGTTCTCTCGACACAACCAGGCAGTGACAAAATCCTGTTACTATCAACTCAAGAACATTGCCCGTGTCCCCCCTTTTCTGACGCAAGACACCGCGAAGGTGCGGGTTCACGCACTTGTCATTTTGCGGTTTGATTACTGCAACTCGCTCCTTATTGGCCTCCAACGCCCGTAATGCCCCTTTGCAATCTGTAATGAATGCAGGTGCCAGGCTTATTTTTCTTACCAGACACACCTCCTGCACCTCCCACCTCTGCCGGTCCCTCCATTGGCTTCCTTTACATTTCAGCATACAGTTTAAAATACTGACGCTCACATTCAAATCACTTAATAACGTGACCCCCCCTTACATGTCTTCATTACTCCACAAGCACGTCCCGTCTAGACAAATCTGGTCGGCGGGCGACCTCTGCCTGTATTCTGTCTACACCTGAATTGCCAACTCTCGCCTCAAAGACTTCTCACGGGCAGCTCCGGTCCTGTGGAATGACTTGCCTCGCCCTATCAAACTCTCCTCTAATCTTCAGGCCTTCAAGAAATCACTCAAAATCATCTCTTCAGTTTAGCGTACCACATCACTGATACAACTCATCCCCCCGCTCACCTACTCACACATGATTGAAGCCGCTACCATTGCCCCATCCATTCCCGAACTGGTTTCACTAATGATCCAGACTTCCAGTAAAACTCCCCTGGTCTTCCTCAACCCCAATCCCTCTAGACTATAAACTCCTATGAGCAGGGCCCTCTACATCTAGTGTTTCCATCCTATGTCCGTTTATCTGTATCTTGTTCCCTTTGGTTATTGTAAAGCGCTGCAGAAACTGTTGGTGCTATATAAATGATGATAATAATAATTGTAGTATATGCACTTTATCAATAAGTAATGATATAGTGATAACTACCAGAGGGTGAAATTGCATGGTTTATTTTTATTCAAATTGCACATTTGAAATAGTGCTTTTTATTAAAAAATAGATTTTTGAAACATTTTAGCAACAATATTGCATTTTTATTCTTATTATTATTCTTTATTTATAAAGCGCCAGCATATTCCGCAGCGCTATTTTTGCATATTTTTGCTTGTAGATTAGTGGTTTTGTGGGATGTTACTGCCTGCCTCTCATGTTCATGTTGGCTCTGGTTTTGCTCCCAGTACTTTTCCCATATTTGTGTTGTTTTGTGTGGTGTTGCTGTCGTCTTGTCCAAATTGGTTGTGTGGATGTGCATTCAGTTATTTTCTTTATTTCTGTTACTCTATTGTTTTTAATGTGTCGTTGCTGCCTTCCTTTCCTCTTGTCTATGTATTTTTTTTATTTTTTGTTGTCATGCTCATTCCACATTCAAAAGTTCACTTTCTGAATTCGTTTTTCGGTTAAATAATAATCCTTGACAGTCAATTAGACCGAGCAAACTGTCAAATTGACAAAACTGTATTCATTTGGTTTTTCTTCACAGGAGGTTTTCCTGTCATTCTTGGAAAGACAACCAAAGGAACAATGTCTCCAGCATTCCCGCCAAAACAAATTCCCAACCCAGCTGTGACAGCTACCAAATAAACAAATTCAGTCTGGCCAATTTTGTGCGGTGCAAGGCATCAACATCGCTGTATAAAGTAGTAATTTCAACATCACTGGCTGAAAAATATAAAGGGTTATTCACAAAGCGACAAACTTGCCACCAAATTGCACCTAACGGTGAATTTCACTGTTCGTGCAATTTTGGGGCAGTTCATATGTTCACTAAACTATCAATTCTCCAAATACACGAAAATTGATGGGAAAATACGGTGTAGATCGACGACCTTCGGCAGCAGTGAAATTGTCCCATAGAGAAGTAATGGTTAATCTATTAAGAGAACGCCAAACTGCACCGAAGTTTCAGCAAAATGCCCTGATTTTCAGTGATTTAGTTCGACAGGTTTAAACAGGTGAATCCAATAAGTTTCAATGATGGGCGCGATGATGTCAATTTCAGGCACCCCCCCCCCCGGCTAAGCCGGAAGAGCGCCTGAAAGGAGGGGGGCCTCTCCCTCCCGATCGGGAGGATATACAAGAGAGAGGCACCGCTGGAAAGGGTAGAGTCTGCCCTTTGCAGCGCTGCCTCTCTTTAACCCCTGAGGTGTCGGTCTGCGATTCGGCGCTGAAACATGGACCTCTCCTGGAGGTGGCTGACATCCTGGATGTCAGCCAAGTCTCTAGGACCACTTCCCGCCCACCGACATCATCATGCATGGCGCGTTGACATCAGTGTGAGCATTAACGCCTAGATGCTAAGTTTTATGGTGGAGTTTGGAGGATCATTTGGATCCCCTGATCTGTGGCAGCTAGAGGTTACATGACCAGGTTAAAAGTAAAGAAAAAAATCTTTTCTTTTTATATATTTTTTTTAATGCAGCACTATTGTTCACATTTAAATTATAATGTAAACATTGATGCTGCACTAACAGGTTCCCAGTTCAATTTTTTTTTAACAAGCGTACCCTATAGAATATATAACCGCAAATGCTTGGATGATAATATGTGAAAAAAATGATTTTACACACTGTAGATGATTGGAAATTCGAATTTGATTGCATTTTTTGTTATAACATTCAGGCCGCGCATGACGTATAAATATAATGATATATTCTGAATCTGCAGAGTCTGCCAAAAAAAAAAAGATATATAACTTGTCTGGGTCATTATAATGAAACGTTACTTCATATCGTATTTAAACCTGATGAGTAACAATGGTTAAAATTTGCTCAGCACCCAGAGGTGAAATGGCTCAGCAGTGAGGGGATTAAACACCTATTAGGAGAATAGGAGAGTTCCATTTTATTATTCAACTTCTTGTCTCCTTTGAGAAAGATTATGAGAAGGCACCAGCCTGTGCAGCTAGTCAGATATAATACTATAGCCGCAATGTTTTTGTCTTTTGCTGAACAGAGCTGTGACATCATTTAGGTTATCTACTGCATATTATGGATTTCGAAGAAAACAGAGCTACAACTAAAAAAAAAAAAATTGTATGAGGTCATCTTTGATTTTATTTCTATGAAAATTGATGAAACTGTTTTTAAATAGATTTTATTTATTTATAAAGTATTTTACCAGTGTTTTTAAATAGATGGAGCGGCCATCCAAGCATTGGCACAGCAGAACTTACTGTCCACTTCAAAAAAAAACAATTCCTTAATTGTCATAAAAGTAAAATTGAGGTTGATTCAATCTTAACCCCTCTGACGGTTTTCCAGAGTGTGGCTCGGGGTTAACTTTTTGTACCGAAAGCGGTATCTCCGAGCCACACTCGGGCTATATACTTACATGTCCTGCGCTCCCTCGCTGATCCCCGCAGTCTCTGTTGTGTATTGATTATGCTTATACTTCCTGTTTCCTGTTCTGACCTATGACCTGGAGGCAGTTCTATGATCCAACATGATTCCTCACACAAGCAGCTTGCAGTGTCTTCATTTCTATACATGAAACATGGTGTCAGAAGTAACTAATATCAGGACCGAGCCTCTTGTCTGGAGCACAGCAGCTTTGGGAAACTACACAGGTTTGTGAACTGTGGACTAAGACTGATCCTTGTGGATTTTTTTTCTATTTGAGAGTTCAGAGGCTTCCTGGCAATATGGCTGCAATGAATTGCATACCTCCCCCAGAGGAGATGAGAATGAGTGGCGATTGGAGCAGCAACTGGGAATCTTTAAGAGCTGAATTTGAAGATTATTCCCTGGCTACAGGCTTGATTGAGAAATCTGCAGCAGTGCAGGCAGCAACTCTGAGGAGAGTGAATGCAGGCATGTGTATAAACACAATGTGAACCTCACAGCAGAGCAGCAAGAAAATGTTACAGCAATTCTACAAGCCCTGGAAGCTTATTTCAAACCTGCTAAAAACATAATTTACGAAAGGTATGTGTTTGGGTGCTGCAAACAAGAAGAGGGAGAATCTTTTGATAACTTTGTTACACGCCTGATAGAAAAGGCAGCAACTTGTGAATATGGAGCTCTCAAAGATGAATTAATAAGAGACAAAATTATTTTGGGCATAGCTAGTGACAGCGCACGCAGGCGCCTCCTAAGAGAACATGACTTAACTCTAAACATAGCCATTGAAACGTGCCGTACAGCAGATCTCACTGACAGACGTCTGAAAGTCATGGAACAGGACAGACAGGACCGACAGCATAAACATTGCAATGCAGCGTCATAACATAAGCAAACCGCAGCAACGCCGCCTAATTAGCGCAAATGCTGCCAACCTTACAGCATGCAAATACTGTGGGACTGTGCATCAAAGAATTAAAGAGCAGTGTCCAGCTTATGGGAAGTCTTGTAGGTCTTGTGGAAGAACAAACCATTTTGCTACTGTTTGTCCGTCAAGTAGACGACAGCCATCGATTGGAAAATTACACACCGTGGAGAACGCATCTGCATATGAGGAAGAGACAGACTCCGCTGAAGTTCTATACAGCAGTGAATTGATCGGCGCTGTGCAATCCAGAGGAAAGAAATGGTTTGTCACTTTACGTTTAAATAATAGACCCCAATCCTGTCAGCTCAATTCAGGAGCAACGTGTGATGTAATGTGTTTAAAAGACAAAATGATGTTAGCACCGGATGCACATCTGCTGCCAAGTGACACCAAACTAAAGCTATACTCTGGTGAGTTTAAGAAATCTCTAGGACTCTTCAGGACTGAATGTGTCTTACGTGGACAGAGACACAAGCTAGAGTTTGAAATTGTGGAGGCCCGCCAAAAGCCCCTGTTATCAGGCTCAACCTGTGAGCGTCTAGGACTGATACATTTCTCCATCCCTGCAGAGCTCAACGTGATGGACAATCAATCCAAAGGGCCCTTGACAAAACAACGGCTGTTACAAGAATTTAGTGATGTGTTTACTGGGCCAGTAGAATCCGTACCAGGGGAAGTTCATTTCGACCTTGATTTGAGTGTCCCTCTAGTCCAATGTGCACCACGCAATGTGCCAGTGGCGTTAAAACAGGCCGTCAAGGTGCAGCTTGACCAATATGAGGCCGATGGACACCTAGCTCCAGTGACTGATCCAACTGACTGGATAAGTAACATGGTTATTGTAAAGAAGCCTGATAAGCTAAGAATATGCATAGATCCCAAATTCTTAAATCTGGCACTGAGGCGATCTCATTACATCATGCCAACGCTCGAGGATGTTTTGTACAAGCTGCCTAAAGCGCGTCTGTTCACGCTTGTTGATGCCCGGAATGCATTTTTACAGTGTAAACTGGATACTGCAAGTAGTTACATGACAACCTTCTGGACTCCTTGGGCCAGGAAAAGATGGCTCAAATTGCCTTTTGGAGTATCAGTTGCACCAGAGGTGTATCAACGTAAACAACATGAACTATTGACTGGACTCAGTGGTGTTGAACCAATAGCTGATGACATCCTTGTGGTTGGCTGTGGTGACACAGATGAGGAAGCAGAGCAAGATCATGATGGCAAACTGCTGGAACTGATGGATCGTTGTAGGCAGGTAAAATTAAGACTTGACATAAAAAAGCTCCAATTCAAGGTCAAAGAGGTCCGCTTCCACGGACACATCCTATCCTGGGAGGGTTTGAAGGCTGACCCAGGCAAACTCAGAGCCATACTGGATATGCCACAGTCGGAAAATGTGAAATCCCTGCAGCGCTTCATTAGGTTTGTTACCTACCTGGTAAAATTCCTACCTCACCTCTCAGAGGTCTGCGAGCCATTGAGAAGGCTTCTGGACAAGGATGCTGTTTGGCATTGGCTTCCTAAGCATGATAATGCAGTGCAGGACATCAAACGTTTGGTCACAGATACACCTGTCCTGAAGTACTATGACGTTACTACTCCTGTAACTATTCAAAGTGATGCAAGCAAAACTGGACTTGGGTGTTGCCTATTGCAAGATGGCCAGCCTATCGCTTTTGCTTCAAGAGCACTGACTCTTACTGAACAAAACTACGCTCAAATAGAAAAGGAATGTCTGAGTATAGTGTTTGCCTGCCAGCGCTTTCACCACTACCTCTATGGCCGCGATGAGATCACGGCGGAAACTGACCATAAGCCTTTGATTTCTATTTTCAAGAAACCTCTTTTGTGTGCGCCCAAACGCCTACAGAGCATGTTGCTCACACTACAAACTATTGCCTAAATGTTGTCTACAAGCCTGGCCCAGAAATGTATATTAGTGACACTCTTAGCAGAGCTACAGTAGCTGGAGGTGCACCCGACTATGCACAACACACAGTTTGCAATGTTCAACAGGACCTGGATGTCCTGTCACAGATTAATCATTCAGACTATTTGAACGTCACGGACCAACGATTGCTTCAGATAAAACAGCACACTGAAACCGATGAGAGTTTGCAAGCTCTTAAATATGTTGTTCTGGATGGTTGGCCTGATTCCAAGGAGGAGGTGCCATTAACTGCGAGAGAATATTGGACCTTCAGAGATGAAATCGGCATTCAGGATGGCATACTATACAAGGGGCCGAGGGTCATCATTCCTAAATCTTTAAGATCAGAGATGCTGACACATATTCATGCCAGTCACATTGGTGGAGAAGCATGCTATAGGCAAGCACGAGATACCCTATACTGGCCCAACATGCAGAATGAGATTAAAGACTTTGTTAGCCATTGCTCGGCATGCAATGAATATGCACAGGCACAACAGAAAGAACCCATGATGTCGCATGTGCTGCCCACCCGGCCGTGGCAAATTGTAAGCATGGATTTATTGAATTATGCTGGGCAAGATTTTCTACTAATTGTTGATCACTATTCTGACTTTTGGGAGATTGAGCTACTTCCTGAACTGTCTGCTGATACTACAATCAGGCGTTGTAAAGTACAGTTTGCACGTTATGGCCAGCCGGATAGAGTAATCTCAGATAACGGACCTCAATTCGCATGTGAGCAATTCAGACGGTTCTCTGCAGATTGGGGATTTGAGCACGTTACCTCATCGCCTCGGCACCCGCAAGCGAATGGCAAAGGGAATCGGCCGTCAAGATTGTGAAGAATATTTGTAAGAAGGCCAAGTATGATGGTACTGACCCGTGGAAAGCCATTCTACATTGGAGGAACACACCATCCGAAGGCAGACAGTAGTCCTGCACAGCGCTTAATGTCAAGGAGACTGAAAACTTCATTGCCTGTGGCCAACAAATTACTTGAACCTTGTGTGGTTACAGGTGTCCTAGAGAAACTGCGGAGGAGGAAACAGATTGCCAAACTGTCTTATGATGTGTCTGGTAAGGATTTACCTGAACTAAGCATTGGAGAGCCAATCCGTATGAAGCTGCTTCCTGGTGACAGGACTGGTCACTGGAGACTGGGTTCCTGTGTTCAGCGTGTTGCCCCTCGCTCATATTTTGTGGATTTGGATGGCAGTCTCTACCGCCGCAATCGGGTGGCGTTGCGAAGAGCGGAGCGACTCCCCGTACAAGCCTATGTGCCTCCTGCACGTGCTCCTCCCGAGGTGCTCAATGCCCCTAGTCCTACTGGAACGCATCCGCAAAGCGGAGGGAATACTGCTGTCCTTTCAGAAGGATACATTGAGAATGACATCATACAGCCACATGTACCATCAAGTTCGTCTGTGCCGAACACCCCAGCCAGGAGGGAGGGCGGCTCTATATCAATGCCTACTGGAGCTGCACAACCTTCCCCAGGCAAAATCTCTGTGGCCTTGCATTAGCGGTCGAGTTTCAAGACCGCCAGATAGACTGAATCTGTAGTGTACCTACCAGTCACTCAGCATGCTATGTTTGTGACTGTTCTGGATCTGTTTTAAGTTAATTGTTTACTACGTTTGTATTGAATGTTAAAAAAGGGAGATGTTGTGTATTGATTATGCTTATACTTCCTGTTTCCTGTTCTGACCTGTACTGTACAGGGTTTTCATTCATTATTACCCCCGACTCTCATCCACAGCAGTGAGTGACCACAGAGCTCTTCCTATAATCTGACCTCTCCCTGGAAGCTTTAATGCAGCAGTAATGTCTGTGTTAAAGCTTTTTGTTACAGTGAAGATTGGGGCTGCTACTTACAGCTTGTTTTATTTCTCTCCAGCGTAACTGGAGAGCGATGAAACACTGGATTTCATTTAATCACAGGGGGCACAGTAATCTTGCTATGAAAAGGTGTGAAAATGGAGATTTAACCTGCTAATGAGTGCTTTTCAATGCGTTACAATGCAAAATCGAGTTACCTTGATTTTTGGTAGTGAACAGGTTAAGCACAGAAACTTGCAATGTGTCATCAAAATTCGTTATTTGGAGGGAAATCGGTCACATACCAGGAATCCAAATGAGCATTAGCATTATACAATAATCTTCTGGACTTTTTGTTGGGTTATGGAAGAAAATGATATATACCAGAGAAGAAATATTACATTACTGGTGGGCATAAAGCTAGGTGTCAGTTTCATGGTTAAGGTCATCCATTACTTTATGTTGTGATGCGTTCCCTTTTTATGGTCAGGCTGCACTTAACAGCTCGGTTATATAGGGAAGCAGTAAGCCCTCTGTACCCTGTGACCAGCACTGGATATATAAAACATGGCCCAAGGGCTCTGCTTCAGCTCCTGAATATCTTTGAGAAACATAATTGATCTAAAATCTGCCCGGTACAGAAATCATTTTATGTAATAGCTTTGTTAGTATTTGAAGACACGCAGCCTTCGTTACTAGCTTTATATCAATGTACAAACTGACATCTTTATGAAACTGACAGAATGAGAACATTAAAAGACATAAAAATATCCTGCAGGATAAACAAGAAAATACGAACACAGAGGCCTCTGTCTCATAAACAGCTTCTTAACTGGAGCTAATAGTTTATGTAGGTCAAGTTTGATAAATCTGAAGTCTGTAGAAACCACACAGCAATTCTACCCACTGACACACAACCCAAGTAGTAGGGAATGGGATGAGTTTGGGGTGTGCTGTGCGAGAGCCCGAGTAATTGATCATTCTTACTAATGAAGGCTGTTAGGTGAGTGGGATGCTCTCAATGGACAATCGCAGACCACTGAATACACTGAACTGTGGTAATGTCCTTATGATATGAGTGAAATTTCAAATTTGTTTAGCCATGTATAGCTGCCATTTTTTTTCCAGTTTGACAAATCCAAGGGCCCATCAGCTACAGCCTCTGAATTTCTGCCTGGATCCTTAACCCCTTCACTAACCCCTAATGATTTTTAATTAATTATATAGTACAAAATATTTGGGAGTGTTCCCAGTACTATTGTAATTATCTGTAATATACTCTGGCAGGCAGATGTCATCATCTACTGGCCAAATATAGATACTGCAGTTAGAACTGCAGCCTGTGTCTCCCTGTTGATTGGGGAATGCCCCGTATGTCAGATATTAACCAGTTTTAGCACCTTGGGCATTATGAGCACGGCGCTAAGACTTTGAGGGCCCCTTCTGGAGCCCAGAAGCAAAATAAATTTATTTGCAACAAACAAATTTTGTTTGCAAGCACACAGCACAGCCCCAGCTCGTGTTAACACAATTTCGGGCTTCTGTGTCTGCTACCCCTGATCGTGTATACACCGTCACGGTAGTGACGGAGTATATATGTGTAGCTGGCTCTTAGGTCCTATTACTGGCTTCTTTGCTGTACATTTTGCCAATCCTTGTGTTATGCGTTTTTTAGACAATGCTTTGTCTACATTATATTTTCTTTTTGCTACGCTGTTTTGTTTTACATATCCTATGTATAACTATTGGAATCTTATACATTTTGTGAGGATTATGGATTTTAATATAATGTTGTATACATGGTGTTGGCCATGGTATTTCCACTTCACATACCGGTGTCTGAGCACATTGATCCTGTTGGCAACATGGACATGTTGATGGAATTTCCATCTTCTAAACCCTCCAACTGGTCTTGTCTTTCTACGACAGGAAACACGGTTAAAACGATTCTGTTTTCAAGTAACGTAGGTTAGTACATGAGCAGTGCCTTGTTATCAGTTTGGCTTTTACTACCTTCCTCAAAGAATTCATCCTTTTAATATCCATGGTCTTTTGAACATGGAAAATCATCCCATTTTTATTTAACTGCTTTTTAAATGAGCAAATAGAATCTGATTTGCAACGTTCTTGTTTTTCTGCTTGTGTATAGCTATGAGAGAAATGCGTCGTGTGTAGTATTGCTATTACTTTATAGAAATAGAATGAGACTGCGCACCCCCCATTAAGTAAAGTGCACTGTTTTATTATACAGTAGATCAAATAAAAATACAGCGTGCACTTGATTGCAAACAAAAGACTGTGTCAACAGAACAAAAGTATCACAACTTAAATCACAGTAGTAACACAAAAATTGTGAAAGACCAGAAAACTGCAGTTCACAGCACTCTCCACCAAAAACGTGCTATTAGAAGGAAATATAGAAACAATAGAACATGCAGTACACAACAACCTTTAAATGGTCAAGCTCTTTTGATGAACAAGAAAGCGATCTTCTTAGAAGTACATAGGCTATAATAAAAGCATACAAAAGAAAAATCATAGCATAACACTGCCGAATATTTAATAGAAATAAAACCACACAAAGGAGCCACTCACAAAATTAGTGGCACACAGTAGATAAAAGTGTGCAAATGCGCATTTTAACCAATTCGTCCAATATAGTCACCGCAGCCGGAAAAGCGTCGTCCTTAGGATGTAATCTCAGCGGGGGAGCCTGGCCAAGGTATACTCCGTTTTGAGAAGTCCAGCTGTCAGATGGAACCAGCGTTTTCCAAACCAACGAGTAAGAAGACCGGAAGCTTGGACCCATCCAGAATAGACAGTAGATGAACCGGCGGGCAGGCGAAGACCAGCAAGTCAGCTCGACGCGTTTCGTCCTCTGATTTATTCATGAACTGACTTGTCTGTCCAGAATATCTCTCTTTTAAAGTCCATAATTTCTTTAATTACAGGCAGAAAATCAATTCAACATGTGGATACCGGAAGCTGTCAGCACTCCCGGCAGCCTCCAAAGAGCGCTCCTTAAATGACGCCGCCTCTCACTAGGATCCATTATGGTTAAGGGCATATATCCCAGACCTTATGGAGAGTATGGGTAAAAAACGCATATAACGTGCATAAACCTAAAAACAACATATATATCAAACTGTTAAAACATTAAATCCAAGGATGGCAATAGAGGAACCTGTAGAGACAAAAACAAAAACAAAAGCCAGTACATGTGTGCTTATGCCTCAAATAGTCTCAAAAAGGAGGAGCAAAATCATTTCCCATAATAGAAAGATGTTAAGCATCCATAGAAATGATATAGGAATCTAATAGAGAGTGATTAAAAATCATAACGATTGAAGCTCTATATCAATGTTAAGACCCGGGAGTTTCAAGGTATCCATATAAAATATCCATTTAGTTTCTGCTTGGGAAAGAGCTTTAGCAATATCACCTCCCCTCCAATTTTGTTTAACCTTTTCAATGCCTAGCCAAACAAACGTGGAAAAACTAAAACTAGGGCACTTGCAACAGTGTCTAGGTACACTATGCTTGTCGCTACATTTTCTAATATTATAAAAGTGCTCATAAATACGTTCTTTCAGTCTTCTCTTAGTTTTCCCAATATATTGGGCCCGCAACCGCATTGGAGTAAATAGACAACGTTGGTGGTGTTGCAATTAATAAATTCTTTGATGTAGTACTCCTTTCCAGTTCTCGTACTTTTGAACATATCTACTTTAATTTTTAGCTCTCTACACATTGAGCACACTCTACACTTAAAAAAGCCTTTTGGCTTATCAAGCAAGGGATGGATCATATTTTCCATTTTTTTATTTTTATTATTGCTATTGTTGTCATTAAAGGGTATGACGCTTGGGGCTAGTGTGTTTTTATCTGTATTTGCTCTTCTATAGATAACACGAGGAAAGGCCTGTAAATGTTTAGACAAAACCTGATCATTTTGAAGAACGGGCCAACATTTAGAAAGGGCTTTCTCAATATCTCTACTTCCACCATTAAATTTAGTAAAAAAGGCAAGATCCCACTTCGTGGGATCTTTTGTCTTTCTCAAATTTCGTTTAAATAGATCTGATCTATCTAGATCTTCAATATCTTTTAGGCTTTTATCAACTAGAGATTTAGGATATTGTTTGAGAAGAAATTTTTGCGAAAGCTCTTTACTTTGGATAATGAAATCTTGCGTTTCTGTACAGTTTCGTCGAATACGTCCAAACTGATTTTTTGGGATATTTTCAAGCCACTTCTTATGGTGGCAACTATTATAGTTTATATAGGAATTCTTATCAGTAGGTTTGAAAAAAGTCCTAGTACAAAATTTCTGATTCTTAATGAAAATATTCAGATCCAAAAAATTGAGGGTCCCATCCCCCACCTCCATGGTGAATCTAAGGTCAAAAACATTAGCATTAACAAAATCAAAAAACCTGCTGAGGTCATCCCTATTTCCATCCCATATAATAAAGACCTCATCAATATAACGTCGCCAGAGTGCCAAGTTTGCCCTAAACGGATTGTCTCATATGGCCTGTTGCTCCCAATGGTCAACAAAGATGTTGGCATATCCCGGGGCAAACTTGGCACCCATGGCTGTTCCTGTCTTCTGGAGATAAAATTTATTCTGAAAACCAAAAAAGTTATGGGTTAAACAAAAACGAATAGCCTCCCCCAAAAAATCCTCTGCTCGCTCTTAATCATATGATCCTCTTCTATCCTTTTATCTATAGCCAACAAGCCTTTTTCGTGTTCTATAACTGTATATAGAGATGTCACGTCCATACTCACCAAAATATACGTCTCTTTCCACTCTAAACTTGTAGAGTCTCCATAAAATGTCCTGAATCCTTAACATAGGATGGAGCTAATGGGACATATTTTTGTAGGAAGCTATCAATATATTCGGATAAATTGGCTGTCAAAGACCCGATCCCTCTAATTATGGGGCGACCCGGAGGGGAAACTAAAGATTTGTGAATTTTAGGGTTATGATAAAATATAGCTAATCTCGGAAAAGGGGTACACAAGAAATTATACTCATCCTTAGTTAATATACCCTGAGATAATCCTCCATTTAATAGTTTTCCCATCTGTTCCAAATATTCTTTAGTGGGATTTTGCATAAGTAGTTGATATGTCCCTTCATCTGACAGAATTCTCTCAGCTTCTTTTATATAATCTGTCCTGTCTTGGATTACCACCCCCCCCCTCCCTTATCGGCTTGCCTGAATACCAAGTCATATTTAGCTTGGAGTCCATTTAGAGCTTCCCTCTCTTTCCTATCTAGGTTAAACTGAATCCGTTTTTTATTTTGATTCTTTTTTACATGAATTTTTCTGAATTCTTCTTCTAGCATATCCCCAAAGAGTTTTATATTATTAGTCTTCTCCCACGTCGGGAAAAAACTAGATTTACATTTAAATTTGGTATGGAAAAATTCCTTTTGTTGTATTGCGGTCTCAGATGTAGAGGACATGTCGGGTGGCAAATCTCGAATCGTTGATTCTTCCTTTTTATAGCAGAATTTTTTAATAGCCAATTTTCTAAAAAAATCTTTGTAAATCTAGGAAAAGTACAAACTCCTTTGGTTCCTTAGGTCCCCCTATAACAAACAAAGCGAATACCTATAATGATAGGAAGAACATCTGGAAACCAAAAACGATGCCCACATTTTTAATAAATGGGATTCGAACGGACAAGAGAATTATCAACATAATTCTCACCCACAGGGTGGGTATAGTGGGAGAATTAACCCCTATAGGAATGATAGAAAACAATGGAATGGTCCCAATTATAACTCAGAACAGCTATAAATATAATAGAGATAGATCCTCAGAACAAATACAAAAAGGTTTTTTTAGGCCAAGGACCCCCCAAAAGTACGCTAAAGAGGGGGATATGGCAAGACAGAAACAGATATTCCCCTTTACGAGAAGTGGACTCCCCGTTCAAGAGAAGAAGGAAGGACCACTAATTGTTAATCCAACTAAACCCAATCAAGATCAGATTTCTAAAGAAAGGGAATTTAAATCAGGCATTTTTAACCTGTCCCATGTACATTTAAACGAATCAGAATTGTCCCTATTAAACAAGGGTTTGAAATTTGCCCCCCACTAAGGAACCAAATAAGTTTGTACTTTTCCTAGATTTACAAAGATTTTTGCGAAAATTAGCTATTAAAAAATTCTTCTATAAAAAGGAAGAATCAACGATTCGAGATTTGCCACCCGACATGTCCTCTACATCTGAGACCGCAATACAACAAAAGGAATTTTTCCATACCAAATTTAAATGTAAATCTAGTTTTTTCCCGACGTGGGGGAAGACTAATAATATAAAATGTAAATATATAAAATAAATAATTTCCCGCCTCTGTGCGGAGGTCATTTTTACCGATTTTGCTCATCATGTTTAAATGTGTTTTGAAGGCTTATTTTAGTATATGACCCAGACATATTATATATCGTTCTTTCCGTCAGACTCGACAGATTCATAATATGTCATCATTATAAGTATACGTCATGACCGGTCTGTATATTAGAACAAAAAATGCAATAAAATATGAATTTTCAATCATTTACAACGTGTAAAGTGGTTTTTTTTCACATTTTAACATGCGAGCAATTGCGCTTATATTTTGTATGGGGTGCGCTTGTTAAACAAATTAGAGATGGGGTCTCGTTACATTTTTTTTGGGGAAAATTACGTGATTTTTAACAAACGCACCGCATACAAAAATTCGTTAGTGCAGCATTATTGTTCACATTATAATTGAAATGGGAACAATATTGCTGCATTAACGAGCCAAAAAAAGAAAAAAAAACTTGTTTATTTTTTTTTTTTATAAATTTATTTTAAAATATATATATTTTTTTTAAAACTTTTTTCATACTCATGTTTGGTATTGTTGGACCGGCCATGCTCTGGCCGATCCAACAATACCAAACATTAACCCCTAACTGCCACGGATCGGGAGATAGGGGGTTCATTGGAACCCCCTATCTCCACCATTGGTGGCAGTTAGGGGTTAACTCCAGGACTGGCGTCATCGTGCTATGCACGATGACGCCAGGCCTCAGGGGGCATTCCCGGAAGCTTGGCCGACATCCAAGATGTCGGCCAGCTCCGGGAAAGGATCACGAACCGGCGGTTTTCGGCACCGATTCGTGATCCGGCCCCCATGGGGTTAATGCCAGGTACCATTTGGAAGGGCAGGCTGTGCCCTTCCACACGGTGCCTGGGTTAACCCCCTGCACGCCGCCGATCGGGAGGGAGAGATGTCCGAAGGACCTCCCCCCCCCTCCCTTTCAGGCGCCTCCTCCACACATGCGGGGGGGGGGCGCTTGAATTAGGTGCCATCGCGCCCCCGCGATGACACCTAATTACTCCGGCGGCGGTTCCGGGTGCTGGGCTGACATCGAGGATGTCAGCCCGCACCGGGGGGGCCAGCGATTACCAGTGTTACATTATTGGCCAGTGTTACATTATTTTCTATGGCAGAACTAATAAATGGAGGGCGCGCGCCAGCGTGCAGCCAATGTATACAGCCAGGGCCAGACCATGACATTGTGTTGCCTGGGTCCAAAGATAAAATGCTGCTGCCCCCCCCCCAACTATTCCCACAAAACTCACCCATGCTTATCACAGAGCTTCACAGCAATAAAACACAGTAACGTGCAGTGTGTATCACAGAGCACTCCACACCAATGAAACTCACAGTAATTCTGTGTAATAATGTCTGACATGAGGGCTGCGGTTACATATGGGGCTGCGGTTACATAGCTGCGGTATAGGAGGACTATATGAATTTGTGGGTGCTGTGAGGGTATGGATCATGTGGGGCCTATACAAATTGTGTTATGGAGGCTGTGTCCCCACTGTAGAGTCAGTGTGTGGATGCATTTGTGCACTGTTTAAAATGGCAAGGAGAGCCAGGAAGGAGTTAACTGCAAAACTTAAAGGAGCTGATTACTTCCCATGCATTCCTCCCTGAAACCCCCCCTCCCCTCCTGCAGTGTCCGCTCACCTCCGCTGTGATCAGGGAACATGACAGGGGTTTGTGGATCTACAGATAGTGGCAGAAAGGCTCTTCCTTTGGAGCAGGGACAGAGGGGCCAGTGGACCAAACAGCTCCGTGATTTCCTGCCTAGTTTCTAAGTGGCATCACCTGATCACAGCTGAGGTGAGTGAGCACTACATTGCAAACAATCAGATACACACATTTTTACATTTAACTCCTTCCTGGCTCCCACTGCCAATTTAAACAGGGCACACATCACACAAAATAAAAGGACAAATAAAGTATTTTTTTTTCTGGGGTTTAAAGGAAAATCCTTTTTTTTTGGGGCAAATGAAGTAATTTCCCCTTTCTTCGGGGGGGGGCAGGTAATCATACCTCAGGTGGAGATTGTTTCTTGCACTGGCACTTTCCAACAAGCTACTTTGAGGAGGCACCATTGTCTGTCGTTCTTGCCTTCCATCCAGATCCCACTCTGTGAGGGTGTGACCTGTCTCTGCCGGAAACGCTGTACAACTGCCGGTGAGTACAGGAAGAGCTGTCACTGTCGTGACACCATCATGGAGGACCCACGCGAGGCAGAGGGCAGACAGTATTTATTTTCAAAGCCTGAAAGGAAGGGATATGAATCCCTCCTACAGCAGACAATGACTGGCTGGCAGGAAAAAAGCCCTGATTAGTGCTGGTGTCAGCATGGAGCCGACACTAGCACCTGAAAGGGATTACAGATCAATTTTCACTCGCCCCCTGCCAATTTCTACTCGCAAATTGCGAGAGGGCGAGTGGAAATTTTAACCCCTGCTGTAGACACCACACAGTCTGTTTTTTTTGACTGATGTAGATGGGAAATAAAATTAATATGTAAAATGAAAAAAATTGATACATGATATGAAAAACCATTTTGTCCGTCAAAGATGCTGGACGTCAAAAATGCAGTCCGTCTGACTACGTTCGATCACTTACACACAAAGCTACGCGGACGTGGCGCACTCTGTGCGTCTGTCCTAGCCGTTTGACGTTCTTGCCTAAATTGCGTCTGGTGCTACGTGCGTTTGTACTTCTGTGCGGACGTACTCTGTGTGTGGGTCTCTATTGATCATAATTTTGTGCTACGACGGACGGTTAAATTTGCGGCAACACGGACGTGATCACTGCGTTCGTCTGATACGGGCCTTAAACGTAATGTGCATTATGTGTATCTCACAGAGCTCCACAGCAATAAACCTCACAGTAATGTGCGCTGTGTATGAATGGATCACAGAGCTCCACTGAAATAAAACTCACAGCAATGTGCGGTGTATATGAGCGTATCACAGAGCTCCACAGCAATTTGCAGTGTGTATGAACGTATCGGAGCTCCACAGTGATGTGCAGTGTGTATGCGTGTATTACAGAGCTACGCAGCAATAAAACTCAGTAATGCGCAGTGTGTATGAACGTATCCCAGAGCTTCTGAGCAATAAAACTCACAGTAATATTTTGTGTGTATCCTTGTAAATCACAGTAATATTTGGTGTGTATGACTATCACAGAGCTTTAAAGTAAAACTCACAAAGAGGTATAAAATAAATTAGAAAAATAATTTATATATAGAAAATATAGGCAAACCCCCAGGCGAGTATGGGCCCCCGGATTCAAGGGCCCGGGTGCGGTGGCACCCTCTGCACCCCTGGTAGTTACGCCCCTGATACAGCGTCTTGGTCAGAATAGAGCCATTAGTAGCGAACCACAAATGGATATCGATTCATGCTCAAATTAAACATTTGCGAGCCGCTATTAATGTCTCCATTGGAATTAGGCCCTAGGTTTGCTTCCGTTTTTCACAGTTCTTCATAGTTTGACCTCAGTGGTACAAATACCATAAGTTTATCATATGTTCTGAATCTCTACCTGAAGACGAATGGAAGACCCATTTTTCTCCTGGTCTCTTCAGTAATTGGAAGGCACAGCATTGCATGTATGAATGATAGTAATTTCAACTTTCCAAATAACTCCCTGTAAGTTGCCTGTACCACCTTCTGATTACACATCAAATATTTATTCTTGCCAGAGGAGGATGTCATATCAGGCCAGCAGGTCGTTCGTTCATTTTTACTGGGCTTATGGAGTTTCAAATTGCGTGAAGCATCTGAGCCGAAGCCAGAATTGCCTGAATCCTAAAAATGTGTTGAGGCATATGAAAGGATTAAATAGTTCAATGTTGTGTTTTCCAATTCCCTGTTGGCGAAATAATTTAAGAAACCCTTGGAAACTATAGAAAACGCATAATCATCTAAAGTATATTTCCTACATATTTACAGTCATGGCCGAAATTGTTGGCACCCCAGACATTTTTCAAAAAAATCAAGTATTTCTCACAGAAAAGTATTGCAGTAACACATGTTTTGCTATACACATGTTTATTACCTTTGTGTGTATTGGAACAAAACAAAAAAAGGGAGGAAAAAAAGCAAATTGGACATAATGTCACACAAAACTCCAAAAATGGTCTGGACAAAATTATTGGCACCCTTAACTTAATATTTGGTTGCACACCCTTTGGAAAAAATAACTGAAATCAGTCGCTTCCTATAACCATCAATAAGCTTCTTACACCTCTCGCCCGGAATTTTGGACCACTCTTTCTTTGCAAACTGCTCCAGGTCTCTCTTATTGGAAGGGCGCCTTTTCCCAACAGCAATTTTAAGATCTCTCCACAGGTGTTCAATGGGATTTAGATCTAGACTCATTGCTGGCCACTTCAGAGGTATAGCTGACACCTCTCTAGGCACCTCAAGCAACGGGGGGTCCACATCTGGATTACCCTGTAACTTACTGTAACTTACTGTATAGTAAACCTATAGTTCCTGTATTGTATTTGTGTTTCTAAGGTCTGTAAATATAGACATTAAATTCCTTAATATATTTGCAGAAAACTGATTGTAGAAGGTGTACGATCTGAGTTCCTTACTCTATGGTGAATCCAACCAATCATATGGGGCATTAGTTTTCTCAAGACGGCTAGATCTATGTCATTTCTTTATTTGTATCGGAGAAAACCCCCAAAATTTAATGGTAGGGAAGTCTGTATATATATCTTAATCCTTTAATTTTATAATTAATTTTTTTTTATTAGATATAAAGTTAAAAACAACACAGACAAAACTTATTAGCCCCATTTTGATTTTAGAATCTTTGTATGCTTGAAAAGATAAATGGCAATTCCATGTTCAGTGGGTTTTACTGATGAAACAAAATGTACTACTGCACAACTACAATTTAAATTTTTCCTTCTCACTATTGGTTAATTCGTTTTTATGTAATGTAATAGTGTTTTCTGTTTCTACTTAATTTAAAAAGAGTACCCAATAGAATATATAACCACAGCAGTTTGGGTCTGTGGAAAAATAAATTACTGATATAAATTACTGCAACTTGAATTTAAAAAATTCCCGTGTTTTATTTCTGATGTTGCCTGAAGTTTAAAAACAAAAACTCAAAGTAATGGCTGTATCTGCTAGGAAAAAATGATATATAACGAGTGTAGATACTGCAATAAAACATGGCTTTAACTAGTGTTTAAATGTAATGAGCAAAAAATTGCCAAAATGTGCTCAGGGCAAGAGCGTGTAATATATCGATATTGAAGGGGTTTAAGAAGTTTTCAAGTCCATCCATAATATCGCCAAAATTGTTCTCTAGACTAGCATCTGTCAGACAGATGCTATTGTTCAAGGCTAATAAACTGGAGTGTGATGGAAAGAGGTTCACCTCATTCTGATTTTGCTGGCGGAGCTGGAAACTCTACAAGTTAAATTAAATACCCATTTAGAGGGGCAGGGCTAATTACAAAAACGAGCAAGATAATTATACTGGCCATATGTTTAGTCATCTTCTTGACTAACTGATTGCATGGCAACCTTTTGTTTGAAATTTCACAGCACAATAGCTTTTATTTGCCCTGGCTGCTGACTGCGCAGTCCTCACCATGATCATCTCGGGAATTTATTGCTATCTCATCATTACATTGAATCCGAGTACTTTACTTCTGTTTTCATATGTTTGCTTGGTCATAGGGAAAAAAAATATGTACTCTTGTTCAGTCTTGCTAGCTTTTTTTTACTTTTCAAATTCGTTAAAATGGTAGCGCTGACACATTAATTAAAATATAAATTAATTTCCTGTATCGTATATATTCAACATAATGCCAACATATTACAAAGTCCATTTTACAGCATTTTTCTACGTTTCAGTTATGTGTTTTTTTCTTTTTTTATATTCAAATTTTTATTTGCAAATAATGTCAGCAACACATCAAGCATATAATGGGGTAGGTAACGGCCACGCAGAACCACAACAGGTCAGCAAACGGTGCGCGTTAGGGATGTGCATTTTGGAATTTTCACGAAATTTCCCGATTTGTACATTCGGATTCCGACCATTTTCCGAAAATTTTCAGATCTGAAAACGGCAGATCCGAACAAATATTCGTGCCGAAACGAAAACTTTTCGGAATTTTCGAATGGACTAGAAATGTGTAAAATCTAGGGTTGCACCGATACCGATACTAGTATCGATATCGGTGCCGATACAGGGTACTGCAGGAGTACTTGGTACTCGTACAGTACCCCCGATATTTTTTTCCGATACCGGAAGCCGGCATTGAGCCGGCTTGCCGGTATCCTAGGGGCTGGGGCGGCTGTCCGAATGCTCTATCGGCATTCGGACAGGCCCTGCAGCTGCTCTCCGCCCTTTGTTTATACTTACCTTCCTTCAGCGATGCCGGGAAAGTCTTCGCGCGCGCGCTCTCCTTGGAAGGTCCCCAGCCGCGACCACGTGGGACCATGTGATCACGGCTGGGGTCCTTCCAACGAGCGCACGCGCGGAAACTTTCCCGGCGTCGCTGAAGGAAGGTAAGTATAAACAAAGTGAGCAGCTGCAGGGCCTGTCTGAATGCGATAGAGCATTCAGACAGGCCCTGCAGCTGCTCTCCGCTCATACTTACCTTCCTTCAGCGACGCCGGGAAAGTTTCCGCGCGTGCGCTCGTTGGAAGCACCCCAGCCGCGATCACATGGTCCCACGTGGTCGCGGCTGGGGACCTTCCAAAGAGCGCGCGAAGACTTTCCCGCGTCGCTGAAGGAAGGTAAGTATGAGCGGAGAGTGCGGGGGGGGAATTATCCATGAAATGGGGGGCAGGATATCCATGAGCTGGGGGGCGAGATATCCATGAGCTGGGGGGCAGGATATCCACGAGCTGGGGGGCAATTATCCATGAGCTGGGGGGCAATTATCCATGAGCAGGGGGGTAATTATCCATGAGCAGGGGGGCAATTATCCATGAGCAGGGGGGAAATTATCCATGAGCTGGGGGGCAACTATCCATGACCTGGGGGGCAGGATATCCATGAGCTGGGGGGGTAATTATCCATGAGCAGGGGGGCAATTATCCATGAGCTGGGGGGCAACTATCCATGAGCTGGGGGGCAGGATATCCATGAGCTGGGGGGGCAATTATCCATGAGCTGGGGGGGCATTTCCATGAGCAGGGGGGCAATTATCCATGAGCAGGGGGGCAATTATCCATGAGCTGGGGGGGGCAGGATATCCATGAGCTGGGGGGCAGGATATCCATGAGCTGGGGGGGGCAATTATCCATGAGCTGGGGGGGCATTTCCATGAGCAGGGGGGCAATTATCCATGAGCAGGGGGGCAATTATCCATGAGCTGGGGGGCAATTATCCATGAGCTGGGGGGCAGGATATCCATGAGCTGGGGGGCAATTATCCATGAGCTGGGGGGCAGGATATCAATGAGCTGGGGGGCAATTATCCATGAGCTGGGGGGGCATTTCCATGAGCAGGGGGCATATCCATGAGCAGGGGGGCAATTATCCATGAGCTGGGGGGCAATTATCCATGAGCTGGGGGGCAGGATATCCATGAGCTGGGGGGCAATTATCCATGAGCTGGGGGGCAATTATCCATGAGCAGGGGGCATATCCATGAGCTGGGGGGCAATTATCCATGAGCTGGGGGGCAATTATCCATGAGCTGGGGGGAGGATATCCATGAGCTGGGGGGCATATCCATGAGCTGGGGGGGCATTTCCATGAGCTGGGGGGCAATTATCCATGAGCTGGGGGGCAGGATATCCATGAGCTGGGGGGCAATTATACATGAGCTGGGGGGCAATTATCCATGAGCTGGGGGGCATTTCCATGAGCTGGGGGGCAATTATCCATGAGCTGGGGGGCAGGATATCCATGAGCTGGGGCAATATCCATGAGACCTGGGGGCTTTATAGGAGGTCTGTTCTTATTGGAAAGCGTCACATGACATAAAATAAAAGTATCGGTACTTGGTATCGGTGAGTACTTGAACAAAAGTATCGGTACTCGTACTCAGTCTTAAAAAAGTGGTATCGGTGCATCCCTAGTAAAATCGAAATTCATTTTTGTTCCATTCGTGATTTCGGTTCCATTTCAGTAATTTCGGACATCGTCTTTATATCGCTGATTCTGTAATTAAATTTTGTATCATTTCCATCTCAATGTTTCCTTCCTGGAAAACCAGAGAAATCTCATTGTATCCTTCTTGTAAAACCTGAGAAATCTCAATGTATCCTTCTTGTAAAACCAGAGAAATCTCAATGTATCCTTCTTGTAAAACATGAGAAATCTCAATGTATCCTTCCTGGTAAAATCCTTTATAAATAAATAAATAAATGTATCCTTTTTGTAAAAAATGAGAAATCTCAATGTATCCTTTTTGTAAAAAATGAGAAATCTCAATGTATCCTTCTTGTAAACCATAAGAAATCTCAATGTATCCTTCCTGGAATTCCAGAGATATCTCAATGTATCCTTCTTGTAAAACATGAGAAATCTTAATGTATCCTTCCTGGAAATCCAGAGAGATCTCAATGTATCCTTCTTGTAAAACCTGAGAAATCTCAATGTATCCTTCCTGGAAATCCAGAGAAATCTCAATGGCAGAATTATCGTATCGTATAATTATCGTGTCCGAAAAACCATTAGTTTACGTCAAAACGAATAGACACTTTGAAACGAGGAGAACAGACATTCCGAAAAACACGAAAATTTCCGAAATCACGAAAAAAAAGTCGATACGAAAAACGAAACGAACCGAAACAAAAATCGGGCGACACGAAAATTTACAAAATCCGAACGAACCGAATTGAACCGATAAAAAAATCGGTGCACAAGCCTAGTGCGCGTACATGGAAAAATAAGAAACACAGGGATAGAAAATAAAAAGGTAAAATGGGGGCGAGATAAGGGGGGGAAGAAGGGGAAATGGTGTAGGCCAGAGCAGTGCCATCCCTGGCGTAATCCCATAAGGCCAAAAGGCTACGGGAGGCCGTGGGAGGTGAGTATATAATGGAGTTTTGATGTAATTGCTGTCCAAGTCAATTTTACCAATTTTTATCTACTTTGGAAACTAGACTGGCTTAGGCCAGGGTCAAAAGAGTGTGGAGGGAACATCCATGGGAACAAACGTTTGCTCTGCTCAGACGCCCATGTGACCACTTCGCTGCGGGCACAGTAGTGCACTTAGCCCTACAAAGCACGTGCATCCTATGGAGGATAGCTGAGCAGCCAGTCAGCGCTGCTCACATGCAGCATTAGTGTGTGGGATTCAAAACACATTTACGTACCACTGGCCTCATTAAAGAGGCGCTCGCGGTGTGTTTTCTCGCATTCTTTACGAAAACTAGGTGACAGCCTAGGACTGCTGGGTGATCATGGGGGAAATGATGTGTCACACGGACAGACCAGATGTCTTGGCATGTCTGTAGGTTAGAAATGTCTCAATGTGCACATTAGATCAGGAAACGACTCTGCATATGCATTAATAGTTTGGGTACCACCATGCACCTTGCTGTCACAACTTGCCTGATGTGGATTGGAAACAAGTGGGTTATCCAGAGTTCAACAATATTGAAGGTTAAATGCACAACTATTGCTTTGGGTTAAGTTTATGCGAGTGTGACTGCATGCAGCGCACCCATTTTAATGTATAAATATTAATGTCTATGTGGAACAGATACAGTGCATATACAAACGGCAAAAACACATTCAAAATGCCAACCATCCATTATAATACAACGTGCGAGAGAAAAAAGACAAATGTCTAATGGAACTCACTATAGTGGTTCAGTGGTTACAAAGGTGTGATCTGTGTGTTCATCAAATGATAGAATAGAAATCAAATACTTAAATGCAGCACATGCTTTCATTAAACATGAAATGTCGGTGTACATCTGGACGTAGTCGCAAAATGACATCCCTGACACTCTGATTAATAGGGCATCCGGTGGAGTTGTGAGCTCCCAGTGGAAGCCTATCCTATGAAATAATCCCAGACACCATTATGTTGCACTATATTTACTTCATTGTTATAAAGTAGTTATGGTGTTTAGGGTTTTAGGGAGTCCCTTTTTTTCAGTTTTTCATAGAATTGCTTAAGTTGTATAAAAAATGTATTGATTATAATCACTTATAAGAATCTGCACACGGACCGTCTGTATTCCGTGTTCTTTCAGAGAGATGTTAGAGATTGCTTTGGCTCCTGTTTGGCTTATCAGATCTATTCTACAGAGCTTGCATATGGATGGCAATCTGCAAATATAAGCCGTACAACTGTCCCATCTTGGAGTCTGGATTTCACTCATTTCCAGGGCACTTATCCAACCCTGATTTTGTACCAATGAGTGACTCCTCTTATTTGAAATGTTTATTTTTATGATTCAGTCAGATGTTTTATGCATGATTTGTACATCAGCAGGTTGTAAATTGAAGACCCAGCAATTATTTACATTTTTGTTAAGAAACACAAAGGCCAAAATGTGCATTTAAATACATTTTATACATTTTAAGGACATAATAATTTGTAAAAAAAAATAAAAATCAGCCCTGCTGTTGGTATGTTTCTGTGGACCTTTTTGACAACTTGGACTCTCACTGAAATTGATTTATTTTTTGTCCCCCTCCGTATTACCCCCCCCCACCCCTCCCTCATTTTTGTTCCTCTGGCTTCACCAGGATACCTCGAAGGGCACAACCGTGGCCTGGTGCCCGGCTTGGTCCCCGGGGGGGGGCCGGGCCAGGTGCCATTTACCCTCCATGGCTCTCTCCCGCGGTCCTGGGCCGTCTGGGACTCCGCCAGGGACGGCACAGTTCAGGCCTTTATAAAAAAAATTAAAAAATATATATTTTTTTTAACCCTCCCTTCCCCTTTTCCCCCAGTTCTCTCCCACATGCAGAGTTTTTCTGCTTCGATGAGACCCCCCCACTTGGGGATGTTTGTTTTGTTAAACCATCGCTATTCTTAGACGATTATTATACTTAGGTTTTTTGTTTGTTTTTGTGCTGCCCTTCCCCTCCTCCCCTCTTGCTTACTATTTTTTGATGAGACCCCCCTATCTGGGGATGATTATTGTTTCTCCTATGATGTACCTATGCTGATGGTTTCGGTGGCCCTTACTTTTCTAGGTCTGATTGTATGCTGGCTTCTTTATAAAATAAAAATTGTAAATTAAAAATAAAAAAAATAAAAATGAATAATAATAAGTCTGTGATTTAGGAGCATTTCCAGGGCACCCTCACACTTTCCTAGACATGTTCATTGCAAAATCCCCTAAACATAGGCTTGCGCTGGTGGTGTGCCCACCCCAATGTTGGGTGAAAAGGTCCTCTTTTAGCCTCTACATTTTAGGCTGGGGTCAGACTGAGGCAGTGCGAACGCGCGTGCAGGCGCACTTAATCACGGCCGTAGTAGCAGCAAATGACGGGCAATGACGGCCAATATACGAAGTACGCTCGCACAAAAGTCCGGCTGCGCAACGCAAGTGGCAAACGAACGCATTTTGTCGAGAACGTAAAACCGCTAGTACGGTTGTACAGAGTGCGCTGCGTCCGCTAGCTGCGTGTGTGCGTGATTTGGAGATGTCAGACACTGCTAATGTCCGGCCAACATAACGTCCAGACGCACAAAGTGTTTTATCGATGATCCGTACAAAATCACGGACGCAAATGCGCATCGTATGACCGCTATCGCGTACTCCGTGAAAAAATGCGTCCATTCGTTCGAACGCACTTTTTCACAGACAACGCGAAAATGCGTTCGTCTGACCCTAGCCTTAGATGCCCCTTATCTGGTTCATGAATGAATGACATAAAAACTAACTCTAACTCTGATTACAGGCTTGTTATATCTAATGAAAACTGTGCATTTGTGCAAAATCTACACATCCTGACCACTTTATATTTTTAAAATTCTCAGGATGTGAGGAGAGCCCCCTCCCAGCCCCCCCTTTGTGGTAAAAAATAAATTAAAAAAATGGGTGAAGTGGGGGAGTTTCCCCGCCCCACCCAGCATCACCAGTAGCCAGGGAACTAATCGGTTACTAGTGACATTGGCACACAGGGAGCATGCCACATCACTATCTCTGAGATCAGTCACGTTAGTGATCGGTCTCAGAAAGGCCACGATGGGTCGGAGCTGCGCTTGTGTGCGTAAGGTTCGCAACTCCTGTTGTGGTGCACATTTTGCATTTCATACACTACGCAAGTAGCGCAGGGAGTGCAAATTGCGCAAAAAAAGCCTCAGGGACTTCTGGGTTTGTGAGTCCTAGAGCTGAAGAGGAGGAGCTGCACCCAGCGGGTGAGTAAACTAACCGAAAATAAAAGCAATATTAAAAAATAATTAGGAAGAGGCTGTCTGTAGCTTCTGCCCAATTATTAAAGCGCATAAAACAGAATCTCTATTTTTCAGTAGAGTGTTCCTTTAATGCCGAGTGCATTGCAAGCTATTGGTGCTAGATAGGTCCCAAAAGTCCCAATAGCCTGGAATCTAAGCTCAGTGCTCAGGTTCTGGGTGGGTCACCGTGCATAGAGTGTCCCTTTAAATCAGGGGTCAGCAACCTTGGCTCCCTGATGTTCTAGGAACTACATCTCCCGTGATGCTCAGTCACCCATTAGGCTGACTGAGCCATATGGGAAATGTAGTTCCCAAAACATCAGGGAGCCAAGGTTGCTGACCCCTGATTTAAATTGTAGGGTGACCTGGTTATGGTATACCATGGAAGCAAATAAAATATTTACTACGCCTTCCAAATATTATCAGGGTTATTCAGAGAGCGTGAAAAGCAGGAGAATGAAAAATTCTAGGTCAAAATAGCCAAACCAGAAAAATTCTCCCTTTCATCTCACTTTCGAAATCTGCTATTTTGACCTAGAATTTTTCATTCTCCAGTCATTCTCCTGCTTTTCACGCTCTCTGAATAACCCTGTATATATATTTTTTGTTTAGATCCCAATGCTTTTTCGAGACTATAGGAAGTTTTCACAAAGATTCACTCTCCATATTGTTATACATCTGTTGGTACATTAAGAATTAATGAATAACTCAAAATTGAGAATGAAGCTTTAATGAGTTAAAATAAATATAATGATAACCTATAATGCTTTATAATAGTAGCAGATCTGTCTGAGCCAGAGGCCCGGACGCCACTCAATGGTTAACTTCCGACGAGCAACAGAAACAAGAATCTGTAGTATATCAGACAAAAACATGTCACTCTTTGTTAACGGTCGGCGAATCTGCTTCAAACCCAAATCTAATTCTGTCTAATAAATGATGGATGCCTGTGGAAATAAAATATAAAAATAATGGCCCTGCTTTGAAAGATATTGATAAGTAAAGCTAAGCAGGAGGCAGATTTGAATATACTCCGGGTTCTTGGCTTCGTTACAACCGGTCTTGATCAGACAAAGGGAATGTTCTGCTCCTGCTGGAAATACGCTCTTTGTTAATGAAACGCAGTGCTACCCGGGGCTCGGTTCAGCATTCATTATCAATTTTTCATTTTGTTTTCAAGATTTCTCGCTCTCCTTTTTATTGTAGCTCACATTTGCAGTAATTACATTCTGAACCTGTAACTCGCAGTTCCCAAGCCTTTTCACTAAAAGTGTTAAAATCTCTGCATTCTCCACGCCGCTTATGTATTCCTGTTGCATCCTAGTCTTATCCGAAGCATCTTCCTCAGCTGTCACATTACATGAATGAAACAACCCCCATGCATTTCTCGTCGAGCAGTTTACCCTGCCAGGCTGCTGAACTAAACATTCCCTTCCCTCTGGTGATGAGCGTCGGCTTATAAAAGTATTGCGTTGACCTTGAAATGTTGGTTTATGATGTCTCACCTCCCATCTCCCCGCCATCCCTTCACTGTGTTTTATGTATCTGCTTCCTACCCTATTAAAATGGTGTGTGCACTTAGCTAATGTCCTGTCCAGCAGATACAAATTCTGTTTGCAGATACAATCAATCCTGACCTTGTTATCTGCTTCAGAGACAGCTGTCCCTCCCTCCCAGTGGCTGATGGGTTTTCAGTCAAGTTTCCTTTTAGATTGTTTAATGTAAAGTCACCCTAAAGCCCCATGTTAACCCAGCAGAGCAGCATGTCGATGGACGCACACAATTAAGAGTTAAACTGTCTCAGGTTTGCAAAGGTCTTCTTCAAAATGGCATGTGGCAAAATATTGTTTCTATCTCCAATAATCTTTAATATGATCCTAAGCATGTGTCAATTTCATTTTGGTGTATACCCATGAAACACAGACTAATAATCACAGACTAGAATAAATATTCTATTCAACTTTAGGAGACTAAAAACACACACCAAGATGGTGGATCAACTCCTCCGTGAGTTGTGCTTTGCCATTAATGCTGTCCTTGTTTCCCCACACGGTGACACCCCTGCAGCGAATGACCTCCTGCTATACTCTTCAGACTAGAAGTCAGCCTGAAGAAGACATACGTTCTCCATCAGTCTGCATCTCAGGAAGATTATCAACACCCCTGCATCACCATTGGCAAATCAGAGCTAAAGACAGTCCATCAGTTCAGCTACCTTAGGTGCATCATCTACTCGGATGCCAAGGTTGACAGAGAGATGAACAGCAGGCTTTCAAATGCAAGCAGTGAATTTGGTAGACTGTACAAGAGAGTCTGGAACAACAAGCATCTGAAGAGAGGCACAAAGATCAGTGTGTACAGAGCAATCCTACTGACCACTCTCCTGTACGGCTCAGAGTCGTGGGTTACCTACCGCCACCACCTGAGACTCCTTGAGCGCTTCCACCAGCGCTGCCTCCGCACCATACTCGACATCCACAGCAATGACTTCTATACTATCACTGAAGTCCTCAAAGAAGCGGAGGTTACCAGCATTGAATGCTTTTGAAAACGCCAGCTGCGCTTGGCAGGGCACATCTCCAGCATGGAAGATCATCGCTTACCCAAGGTTGTGCTGTGTGGCAAATTGCGACACAGGGGCGCCAAAGAAGAAGTACAAAGTCTCTATGAAGAAATCTCTATGTGCCTGCCACATCCACTATTGGCATTGGTCTGCTCTAGCCTCCGTCCGTGAGACCTTCATCATGCTGACTATTCCTTTTGGAGAACACATGTAGAACAGATCTGAGGATAAAAGCAAAAAGAGGAAGGATCACAACATTGAGGCATTACATTTAATTTTAAAACCAGACTTTTGCATGCGGCTGAGGTGGCCGGATCTGCCTGTCCCGCATTGGCCTCATCAGCCAGCAGCGAGCTTGCAGCAGACGTGGACTACCCACTTCCTAATTTCGTTCGCAAAGTCAAAGCAGAGATAATCGTCTAAGGGCCACTTGAGTCAGTGTGACCAATGTTATTTGAGTGGTCACAGTGCCCTGAGTGTTTTTGCCCCTCTCTCCCCTCTTCTTTGGCTTAGTATCACCCAGAACATGAGTCCTGGACTCGGGTTCCACACGATTGGGACCTTTGGGAATGAGCTTCCACCAATGGCTCTCGGTGCTGTCGGCATTGAGAACTATTGGGTTTGCTGCATCACTGCGGTCACGTGCCATGTTGCAGTTTACGGGTAGCTTAGAGTATTCCTTTAACCCCTTCGCTGCCAGGACCCAATGCCATTTTATTACTTTGACTACCGTCAGATTTCAGTTAGTTTTTGCCTGTGTAGTAGATGAGATGCAAAGGCTAAAATAAATGTTTCCTTCAGTGCTGGATTGTTTGAAAAATGTAGAGGGTGCATCGGAGCTTGTTTCTATTTTATGAAATATCTGCACTACAAATGCAATCCAAAACACATCTCACATCCTTCTATAATCTTTGTTTTGATTCATGGCATTTCTCCAACCAGATTCATCTGTTGAGCCTGTTGGATAGCCCCGGGCTATGTGATGAGGATGATAAAGGCAAACTATATATCTTGTATCCAGCCTGTTATTTTTGTATGCACACCATGCCATACAATTTATTGCATCTCCAGTGACTGCATATACAATGATTATAGTTTCTTTAGTTACTGTGGTTATAGGCCATCTTTTTTTCTGTATATAGCTCAGACTAGGAAAATCAATAGCCTGACATGCAGATAATAATAAAGGCATAGATTTCAATGCCGCATATCCCACGAGGCAATGAAGACACATGTCTAGAGTTAGAAATTACTACAAGTTACAGTTCAGACACGTTTCTCATCGATAGAAGCTTCTGCCTTCCTTCTATTTAATTTGGCATCTACCGGCTGGATGGAGTAGAAGTAATATCCATGCTCTGTAACCGTGGAGACCCAGGTTCGAAGCCCAGCCATAGCACCTCTCCAGTAGGTTTCCTTCGGCAAGATACCTAACGGTACAGCCTACCACACAATATCAGCTGTGGAGTCAAGTGGTAACATCTCTAACCTTCAACCGTGGAGAACCAAGTCAAAATACCATTCAGCACATCCCTCCAATACAACTATGGAGAAGTTTCGACTTTACAAGAAGCGGGTTCAACCTATCCACCTGGTTGCTGATCTACAATCATGGAAAGATGACCCAATCCCACCAGCAAGTGTCCTTGGGCAAGACCGCTACCGATCTGGAAGAGCCTACCTCATAGATTGTAAATTCCCTTGGGAACAGGGTCCCCCTGAAAGAGGTCGTCATCCATGTGTGGTATTGTAATGTATCAACTCCTTGTACACTGATCTTGTAAAGCGCTGCTGATTTTGTGGCGCTATATAAATAAAGGATAATAATAAAATCTACAGAAGGCACAATTTCACCACTAGGTGTTGTTACTTCTGGCCAACCATGATGGCCAATCTGTGTGAACGCCTGGTGGCCACATCGACAACCGCTCTAGAACTCTATTTTCTACCATTGGACGTCTACCTCATTTATACAGCACCATCACTCAGCTGTGTTCTAGTATAATTTAAATATCAACAAGCTGCATTGCATTGATCGTTCTAGTACATGGTATTACAAAGCAGAATATATTTACAAAGCCATTTTTGTAATAACTCCAACTGCAGCTATGTGTCCTTGAAATCTGGCCTATAGTTAGGGAACATACATGTATAACCCCAGTGGAGACATGTGCATAGATTTTTTATTTTTTTTGCCCTATGGCATTATAAGGAGTCAGGGTACAATGTATTACTCTTTCTTTGTTGGAAGTTACTAGCTTAAAACTACACATAAACACAAAATCCCAAAAGAATTTCCTATCTCTTACATAAAACAGTAAGAAAAAGCAATTGTATCAACTAATATCAAAATTTGTAAACGTGTTTATTATAAGCCTGCCCTGTCTGAGCACTTAACTCCTACTGAGTTGGCCCAGTTTAGCGATTACTGGAGCCACCTGTTAAGTCACTTTATTGGGGATTATGCACAGGTGTCTTCTCATTGAGTTAATTGATTTCTTTTAATATACTGTTTTCGACGAAGATCAAATTTGACATGGCTGTAAAGAAAGTACAGTAAGCGAGTTGTAAAGATTCAAATTATCAGTGTGAGCCAATTGACAGCCTTATGTTTGGAAGAAAGGCCTCCACTTTGGAAGGCTTACACAGTCCACTGGACTGAAGGTAATATGTTCTCAGTCCCTAGAGTGTCACTTTCTTTATATTAACCAGCATATAAATTATAAAACAAAAAGTCAGTTGCGCTTTAAATTCCATATCATAAATGTCAAACAAAAACAAAGGGCACTATTCCATAGTGAACGCTGGGTAGCATTCGGATGGGTAAGTGTTTATGCTAGGATAAGTGACTTTAATGTATGCCCCCCATATTACCGTAGATACTCGTGTATAGTGCGACCCGAATATAACGCGATTGACAGAGATTTACTATGGAAATGAGAGAATACTCAAGACTCGAATATAATGCGAGGAACAAAATTTTACTGTATCAGTAAACAATTAAAATCCTTCCAAGTTCTCTTAACACAGTCAGGCTCCCCCTCAGGCAAGGGTACTCTGCTCTAGAATGATTGCAGTTGTTACGAAGTAGGAAGCCACTGGCCACCCGTCTTCTTTACTTGCGATTAGATAGCCGGCGGAGGCAAGCTTAATGATTGGCTTAAACCGAGTGTGCCCTCTGGCCGTGATGGATCCCACCTCTCCCAAATCCGGGAGTTCCTGAAGTGTTTGCAAGCATCAGGGAGCCCGCATTCACTTCAGCGAGACTACCGGAACTTCCGGGAGACTTGGGATCCAGAGCAAGTAAAGTTTTTTTTTTTTTTTTTTTACACGCGATGCAGATGTCTCAAATATAATGCGACCCTCCAATTTTAAGGTAAAGTTTTGTCACCAAAATGTAGTGTTATACTTGAGTATCTACAGCACATACATGTATAACCCCAGTGGAGACATGTGCATAGATTATTTTTTTTTGCCCTATGGCATTATAAGGAGTCAGGGTACAATGTATTACTCTTTCTTTGTTGGAAGGTGCTAGCTTAAAACTACACATAAACATAAAATCCCAAAAGAATTTCCTATCTCTTACATAAGACAGTAAGATAAAGCAATCGCTAAACTTGTAACAAATCTGTTAGCGTATTGGTGATTGCACTAGCTTCCACAAGTTTACTGTACTTTCTGCATCCTGTACTTAATATGGGGAGTGCAATTCATAATTAGCGTTTTGATAAGTAAGGTATTGCAAAGTGCTAGCACTAATTACTGCAGGGATGCGCAAGGCAAATATGTAGCTACACCTAAAATCTGGTGCCAAATGATCCCGCTTTAGCAAAATCATTTAGCACCCCCTAAAACCCCTCCAGTAAATCCAATACTCCCCTCTCATTCCACGGCGAAAACGGTGGCTCGATCTGCCGCTTCTAGTCCCCGGGAGCAGATTGAGACTGGGGACAAATAGTTCCCAGCCTCCCTCCGTGATCACTCCATGGCGCTGCTCGATCTCTTGGCCCGGAAGCACAACCCTCCATGGAGTCCTATGTATATCTGACTGGGCTGTATAGGACACTACACTTGAAGAGCAACATATGCATTATAAATAATCGCAAAATAACTTAAATGCTTTTCCGTACAGGGGCACTCTGTAGTATTCGTTAAGTATCCTATTACTTTTTTAAATAATCATAATCCGGTTTTATAGTACAGTATCTTCAGTATTCTCGCCCGTGTGATTTCTTCTAACAATGATGATACTATCGTTGCATATCAGTTATGTACAGTATATAGATCTAAAATATTTCCCTAAAGAATATATTGCTGCAACTGTTGTTTACTCATCAATATATTTTCTAATACATTGTGACTATGAATCGGCTACCCTGACTCTGACACAATGTTGTGTTCTACCTCGCAGTCAAAAAAAACTGCGTATAAATTCTATACCAATTCAATTTATAATATGAATCTACATTTGAATATTAATTTACAAACTAGATTCCAACACTCTATTTTTCTACGAGCATTTTGGGTTTAATATTAGTTTTTTGGTCATAATTCCAGTTAGAATAAATATCACATTTGTATTTTCATTAATAATAGTTTTATAAAATTCCCTTTTTCGGTTCTACGTACAATATCTATAGTCGGGAGCTTAAATTAATTTATTGGTAATTGTGCTAATCAGAATGCAGAATTCAGATTTTTGATAAAATATTTATTCTTTTATGTTTTTTTGTTTTGTTTTTACCTTTTTATTCTTCCATCTGTTACTGTCATTTTTTATTTGCTTTGTCTGCAACTCAGGAACGTTTGCAGAGGTAACATTTAACCAAGATTAACTTTGTCTTTAAGCGATTTTTCTTTTAAAAGCCTTTAATGACCCTTTAAACTGAGGCAGCAGAAGCCTTGATTCGTGAATTGATACAACATCACGATCAGTGGTCGTCTGTGCATACTGAATGGGGTTCGTTGATAATATCGGACGTTCGTGCCTGGTACAAACCCATTTATGTCCTCCTAACAATGTTAAGCAGAGCACAGATAACCATTATTGTCTCTGCCTTCAATCCCATTATGATGCTGACAGATTGCTCCGTGCTGGTTGCTAACACTCCAGCAATTGTGCATCTGGGTATAAATAAGGTTACTCACTTACACCCTGACAGCTTTAACGCGGGTCCAATAATGATACCTAGTCTTTGTCTACAATATAGTTCACCATTTGACAGTGCAATAAAACATTTGTAATTGATTTGGGGCTGTCGGTAGTTTCTGACCCCACGCATTTTTCCTTTGCTGTATCAATGATTTTACATAATTCCAACAATAACACACACAGATCTGAGATGGTTTCAAGCTGATGAAATGTCTTCTGAGATTTATGTTTGTTACTTTTAATACCCCCCTGGCTAATGAACCCTACATGAGGCGTTTATGTTCACATTAGCAAATAAAGAACTGTCATAGGGTAACAAAAGAGCATTGGGTGTTTATCTAAAGCTCTCTGGAGATGAATATTAGATACACTTCAAGTCACGGGATTCAAATTTTTGTTTCTAATACATTACACCAATAATGAATTAATTTATGCGACCGTAAAACAGGTTCCCGGATTCATTGGAGGTCCTGCATAAGCTTGGGATTTGCAGCTTCTCCATTGATAGCTCACCAGATGAGGCTGTGCTCTGCCATTATTCAATTTTCCGTTGCTGTCTCAACATATTGTTTTAAATACCTGGCTGCCCAGGTTTGTGAAATCTCTAGTGCAGCTTGTTGCAGCAGTTCCATCCATCATGAGATCAATGCAACGGCTGACTGATAACCGCTACTCGTGTTTAATAGAGTGAAGCGGTCATAACTAAACAAATGGGGCTAGATTCCTAAGACCCTATTCCAAGGCTGCTCCAAAAAAGGAGATCTGCAAAAAAATCTGCACACCCTTTTTGCATGCGTATTCCTATGTAGGTGCTTTGTACAAGGTATAGGAGATGTTATTTTACAGTAAGGAAGAGCTACACAAGGAGTTGCAAGTCCAGCTTACGTCATGAGTGGAATAGAGACTACTACTACTATATATAACGTCTCAAGAAGGTATCTTGTCGACAGTCTTGGAATAGTCTAATGTAAAATTAACCAAAGCTTTTGTAAACTTACCAGTGCCATTCATATCTATGGAGTTGATAAGTTTTCAACCGCTCTGTTAAAGTTGGGCTCTATCCCATGGTTTCTTCCTCATCATTGGTACATACTGATGCCAGAATTTGATGTATAATGGGAAATGGAACGAATCGTTGTCTCTGAAACTAATTTACTCATTCTTCACAAGGTGATCCCCTTGGCTGGGTTACCTTGCTCTTGTAAAGTTTACAACTGAAAACAAAAAAATTCCCAGAAGTGCAAAAAATATATAAATTGTGTATAACTAAACTAACAAATCTCCTTGTGCACCCAAAATTACTTTAAAAAAAAACATACATGCAAAAACATAATACAGTGTGCAAGTGAACCCCCCCAAAAAAGAAATTCTTAAATCAATATTTGAATCCGCAAACGTCAAGGTCTACATGTGAAAAAGAGAAAAAAAAAAAGACAAATAATTGTGCAGTATTGCTGAAACACCATAAGTTTTACATTAGATAAAAATGGGAGTCAATCCCACTCACGTGATATAGATTCTGTATGAAACTGGCTCCATATGAAACCCAGTGTGCCAACTTGGGGTGGCACCCCCTTCTCCACGGTATCCTGGTATGTTATACTCCAAAAAGGTGTAAAAATATAGAGCGATCATAAAGTAGTAAAGTCATATTACTCCGATATTAACATAAATTGGACAGGCTTTCCGCAAAATCCTAAATTATTTATTGGAAAGCGGTCAAATGACATTAAATAGAAGTATCTGTACTTGTACTCTGTCTTAAAAAAATGCTATCGGTGCAGCCCTAACCTTAACTTATGGCATTTCAACAATACTGCACTATAATTTGTCTTTTCTCCTCTCTTTTTTTTTTTTTTTTTTTTCATGCGTCGAGGTGCAGACCCACATATTGATAGAAGTATTTGTTTTAATGTTTTTTTACTTGAGCACTGGATATTGTAAAAAAAAATTAAGTAATTTTGTGTGCACATGTAGATGTGTTAGTACCATATACACATCAATTTATATATTTTTGGCACTTTGGGATTTTTTTTTGTTTTTGTCTTCCGTCGCCAATAATTAAATTTAATAATGTTGCTTGCTAATTCCCAGTTGGAGCAGCATCACTTGTATGACTGTACAGATCAAACACACAAAAAGATAGTCAGCGCCCAAATTTGTGCCACCACCAGTGTCCCAATGCCAAACCAGATCTATAGAGGTTTCCCCCAAACCAATGTAGCAACAAGTATGAATATACGTATCTGGTGGCGCGATAGCGATCGCTTCTTGGTATTCAGGTGGTTCTCATGGTGTGTATTGTGAACGTCCAATATGGATTATATAAAAAAAACAAATTGCATATAATAGTGCAGGGTGTACAAATAGTGGTGGAATAAATGCTAATGAACTATTCCACTCACAAGTGGAGAGCCCGTCACTGGCTCTGAGTGGTTGCAAGCATCTGGGTCCTTTGTCTTCTTTATAATTTTGGAGGAGACCCACTCCCTTCAAAATTGGTGTTTTCTTTCACTCATCGGATATGGAAGAAAACATAAAAACCAGAAGAGAGACCTTCTTGTGCAGGTCCGCCAATATACATATAATTAATTTAATTATAGTATCAACTCACATTGGGTGGAGCTTATGGCCAAGCTCTAGTTGGTAGTGCCAGTGGATTTGTTAAGTGGGTCAAATCCACGAAAACCTCAGATGAATTGAAAACCTCAGATGAATTCCGAAACAAAAGGGACCGAGTTCTTCTTTATAAAAGAAAAATCTTTGATATAAAATGTAACATACTTGAAATTATTTACTAAATAAAATATAAAATGCTCTGTCAAATCGCCAGAACGCGTTTCGCTCTGTAGTCCGGCTTCTTCAGCTAGTTTACACTCTGTAAACCAGCTGAAAAAGCCGTACTACACGGTGAAACGCGTTCTGGCGATTTGACAGAGCATTTTATTTAGTACATAATTTCTATTATGTTACATTTTAGATTAAAGATTTTTCTTTTATAAAGAAGAATTCGGTCCCTTTTGTTTCGGAATTCATCTGAGGTTTTCGTGGATTTGACCCACTTAACAAATCCACTGGCACTACCACCTAGAGCTTGGCCATAAGCTCCACCCAATGTGAGTTGATACTATAATTAAATTAATTATATGTAAGGTTGCACCGATACTAGTATCGATATCGGTGCCGATACCGGGTACTGCAGGAGTACTTGGTACTCCTGCAGTACCCACGATATTTTTTTCCGATACCGGAAGCCAGCATTGAGCCGGCTTGCCGGCATCAGAGGGGCTGGGGCGGCTGTCTGAATGCTCTATCGGCATTCGGACAGGCCCTGCAGCTGCTCACCCCACTTTGTTTATACTTACCTTCCTTTAGCGACGCCGGGAAAGTCTTCGTGCGCGCGCTCCTTGGAAGGTCCCCAGCCGCGACCACGTGGGACCATGTGATCGCGGCTGGGGTCCTTCCAACGAGCGCACGCGCGGAAACTTTCCAGGCGTCGCTAAAGGAAGGTAAGTATAAACAAAGTGAGCAGCTGCAGGGCCTGTCCGAATGCCGATAGAGCATTCAGACAGGCCCTGCAGCTGCTCTCCGCTCATACTTACCTTCCTTTAGCGACGCTGTCAAAGTTTCCCCGCGTGCGCTGGTTGGAAGGACCCCAGCCACGATCACATGGTCCCACGTGGTCACGGCTGGGGACCTTCCAAGGAGCGCACGCGCGGAGACTTTCCCGGCGTCGCTAAAGGAAGGTAAGTATGAGAGGAGAGCTCCAGGTGAGCTGGGGGGCATTATCCATGAGCTGGGGGGCATTATCCATGAGCTGGGGGCATTTCCATGAGCTGGGGGCATTTCCATGAGCTGGGGCATTTCCATGAGCTGGGGGGCATTTCCTTTTGCTGTGGCATTTCCATGAGCTGGGGGGCATATCCATGAGCTGGGGCATTTCCATGAGCTGGGGGCATTTCCATGAGCTGGGGGGCATTTCCATGAGCTGGGGGGCATTTCCATGAGCTGGGGGGCATATCCATGAGCTGGGGGGCATTCCATGAGCTGGGGGGCATATCCATGAGCTGGGGGGCATTTCCATGAGCTGGGGGCATTTCCATGAGCTGGGGGGCATATCCATGAACTGGGGGCATTATCCATGAGCTGGGGCAATATCCATGAGCTGGCGACATTATCCATGAGCTGGGGGCATTATCCATGAGCTGGGGCATTATCCATGAGCTGGGGCAATATCCATGAGCTGGGGGCAAATCCATGAGCAGGGGGGCATTATCCATGAGCTGGGGGCATTATCCATGAGCTGGGGGGGCAAATCCATGAGACCTGGGGTTTTTATATGTGGTCTGTTCTTATTGGAAAGCGGTCACATGACATAAGATAAAAGTATCGGTACTCGGTATCGGTGAGTACTTGAACAAAAGTATCAGTACTCGTACTCGGTCTTAAAAAAGTGGTATCGGTGCGTCCCTAATTATATGTATATTGGCGGACCTGCACAAGAAGGTCTCTCTTCTGGTTTTTATGTTTTCTTCCATATCCGATGAGTGAAAGAAAGCACCAATTTTGAAGGGAGTGGGTCTCCTCCAAAATTATAAAGAAGACAAAGGACCCAGATGCTTGCAACCACTCAGAGCCAGTGACGGGGCTCTCCACTTGTGAGTGGAACAGTTCATTAGCATTTATTCCACCACTATTTGTACACCCTGCACTATTATATGCAATTTGTGCTTTTTTTTTATATAATCCATATTGGACGTTCACGATACAGACCATGAGAACCACCTGAATACCAAGAAGCGATCGCTATCGCGCCACCAGATACGTATATTCTCACTTGTATGACAATTTCACTAATGATATACTGTAGGATATTACTCTGTCTTTGGGCACGATAACACTTTATAAATGTTTTGTAAAAAGATTACAACTTATCTACATTTTTAAAACCCCAAAAAACACCACATCGTTAAAACAATTATTAAAACCGTGCAAAAACACACACATGTGATTGTTAAATCACAAGAAAATAACTAAACACCAAGTCATGGCAAATTTGTAGCTGTAACTCATTCATAACCCAAAAACACCCAAGTATGGTCCCATGCAAGTAAAATTAGGATTTGCAAGTTAATTGATCAGTTAAAGTCAAGTAAGATATCATTAAAAGTATTAAACCTAATTTTTTGTCATTTTAATGTTGTCATAATTTATGTATATTACCATGACATCCCAAACATGATCTTGCATACGCGTTCCACAGGGCAAGCATATGCCAAGTTTAAAAGTCTCAGCAATTAAGCCTTTTAAGGGGACACCAAGATAAAAATGGAGAGAGAAGGGGGTAGGGTGTGAAATTTACCTTTTATTCCCTACTATAAATTTGTATTTTCCCTTTCACACAATCAAAAAATGATGTTTAAAACGTTTGATACCTTAATTCAGGGCTCAAAATTTCAAGTCCCAAGCTACTAGCCAGGATTTAAGAGTTACTCGCTACTAGTTGCCCCACTAAACCCCTATCCTGCCCTGCCTGCCTCTGCATTCCCACTCGCCCTCATTTAAGGCTGGGGTCAGACGAGCGTAGTGTTCACGTCCGTGATTGCGCCTAAAAGTACGTCCGTGATAGCATGAAAGTAAGTCCATTGGAGCCTGACACATGAAGTACGTCCGCACTGAACTGCGGACGCACAACGGCCGCGGCAAACGGACGCAGGTTAGGCAAGAACGTAATACTGCTAGAACGGACATGCGGAGTGCGCCACGTCCACAATGTCTGCATAGCTTTGTGTGTGAGTGATGGAGCGAGGTCAGACGGACTGCATTTATACAACCAGCATTTTTGACGGACAGAATGTTTTTTCATTGTAATTTATTTTCCCCTCCTACATCCGTCAAAAAATAACTTCAGTGAAAAAACGGACTGTGTGACCACTACTGCGTCATCCGTACTGACTATGTCCGTACTGCACGGACGTACAGTCCGTAGAAATCACGCTCGTCTGACCCCAGCCTAATTTTCACTCGCCGAATGCGAGCAGGCGAGTGGAAATTTTGAGGCCTGCCTTAATTGATCAGTTAACTTGTGAGTTTTAATTGGACTTGCATGGGAACATACCAGCTTGTTTCAGGGGTGTGCACGCGTATTCCTGTTGAAAGACTTGACAGTACTTTGATGTTCGAAAGATCTTACAAAGTGCTCGCACGTTGCCTTGGCAGCTACAAATTTGCTTTGTCTTGGTGTTTAGTTATTTTTTATTGTGATTTTATTATGGGTTTTTGCATTGTAGCATTGTTCTAATATATATTTTTTAAAATGTAGTTTTTTTCTCTCATATTTAAATGACAATTGTGTACGCTTGACAATCTATCAGCCTTCCCGTTGCTAGCATTATTTGATCTGCGGGTGTGGTATTTGAGCTGCTAATTGATGAAAACTGTGATTGGCAGCAAATAATCCATACTGTATGATGTCAAGTAACCTTGAAGGGAACAAATATTTCTAATTCTGTTTGAGTCTTAACCAAGGAGGAAAAAAAGAGACTGGTGTTCTAATTCAATAATAAGAAAAGTTATGTTATGCCAAAAATATATTTTTGTTTTTACTTTTTACTATACAGTGCGACGATCATACTGTCACCTGCTTTAAATTAAATTACATTATGTTGGTGATGGGAAAAGGGAGCGGTATAATAGAACGTATTTAGTTTTTCCAGCTGCACAGCAATACATAAAGATTAGAAACAGACTAAATTGAAATTATACATTTTTAGTTATATACAATTGCTTGATTTTTATTTAAATACAGATATGATGGTGCTACTCATGATCTGCGAGAAAATGATTGCTTCTGCTTTTTAAGGATTCAAGAGCTGCATAGGAGAAGATTGATTGATTTTCTTTCGTGTTTTGATTTGAACATATAAATATGTCACTTACGATAAACTAGAATACACAAAAGGTTTACTTTTTTTAATAACCTTTTGTTGGCATATTTTAAAGAGAACCTGCACCTACCAGGTTCACATTCCCTATAATGTCCCATCAGGGGATGGATATTGCATTGGTATGAAAGATCAATGAAAAAGCTCATCCCTTGATGAGATATCATGGCCTGTGTTTATCTTCTCTCAATTTAAGGTGCAGCCATGCTTCTGCTCAAAAGAGTAGAGCTGAGAAGCTCATGGAGTAAGCATAGAGCTGCCTTATAGGTTGGCTGTTCCGCTCAGCACTGTCACTCAACCCAGCAGCATGTCATCAGAAGTGACAGCGACACTTATATAGGAAATCACTCAAACTTTACTTATGTCTTAGCTAATGCTAACAATAATACAGGGAGCGATTCCTTCTGAAATGAGCCCAATTTAAGTTGGGCTTGACAGGTGCACTTTAATCTAGAGCTGGTCAAATGACATATACCTAAATGTGTGAGAAGTATTAAAACCCCGGGCGAGTAATAACAGGGACATTAAAGGTAACGTGCAAATGGAAAACGCTTGCATCTGTCATTTTCCATTTGCTGCTCACCTTTAACATCCGTATTATGACCAGGCTGCTTTGCCAACAGCCCGAGCTGTAATACTTCGGAGACCCAATTTGATAATGCCAGCAGTGCTTAGCACTGCGATGTTATCAGCTATAGGAATCCATGGAGACTTGCATGATCTCGTGCAAGCGAGATCTGGCCAGGGTGGCAGGATACACTGAGGAACATTTTTTCCCCCAGTGTTCCTTTGCCCGCAGTGCGTGGAAGCAGTGGATCACACCCCTCTCTGCACCGAGACATCTGAGGGAGTGTGAAATTTTTAGGTGGTGATAGATTGCGGAGAAGCGCAATCACTTAACAGCAGGGTTTGAAAGACTTTATTTAAACTTGAATAGCATCAGTTGCATATGGGAAACGAGCTGTTTGTAATCGCTTGGAAGTAATGGCTTCTTCAGCTGCTAGGGCACATTACTGCCTCGCATAGAAAGTATAGGAGACCTTAATCTACTGTAACATGGAGCTACATCTAAGACGAAAGCAGAGCTTGCGTCTCGGATGGAGTTAAAAATAAGCACAGTACTCGAGCTCTTACGCTGTATGGCTCGAGCGCTATGCTTTGCGTCCAGGTTGTGATCAAGCCCTAGAGTCTCGACCAACCCTGGGGAACAACAAGACATGTGGGAATTAGATTCAAATGCATTGATTCCTCCTTATAATTTAAAAGCCGTATCCCTGCCATAAGTTCTGCATCATAAAATGACACTCTAAGTGGCTATGGAGTATGATGGAGTATGCTTAAGGACTATGTAGCCTACATCACGGTTTGTCATGGCTTTAAGAGCACGTAGAGAAAAGTGTGCTATGAGGTTGTACAGTAGTTGGGGAGGGTGAGTTTACCTGTTGTACTTTAATAAAGTTGTTAAGTTGTTTTCAATACATTCCATTTAATTCTTTACTCCTCCATTTTGGTTACTTTGTGATAATACATTTAAAGAATTAATATGTGGAGTATAGGATTTGTGCTCCACTGTTTCTCGTTTTTCAGACTTTGTCTCCCAAATCTAGGGTATATACAGTTGTGTTCAAAATTATTCAACCCCCAATGCTGTAAAGGGTTTTAGGGAATTTAGTGTACATTTGTAATTGTATTCAGAATGAAATCCTACAAGGACTTTTTAAAGAACCATATGCAACTAAAATGACATCAATTGGTTTTGTAATACAGTAGTAAATGTTTCTTTTGTGAATTCTTCATTGACACAATTATTCAACCCCTTAAAGACTACCACTCTGAAGAACAGAGGTTCATTCAAGTGTTTTCAATCAGGTATTGAAAACACCTGTGGATGTCATGGAGCAGCAATAAAGCATAATAAGCACCAATTAGGCAGCTTTAAGATGACTGTGATACTCAGCTCCTTCTAGACATTTACTGGTGTGGTTACAAACATGGTGAAGTCAAGAGAATGGTCCAGGAAGACAAGAGAAGAGGTGATTACTCTTCACAGGAAGGGCAATGGCTATAAGAAAATTGCTAAGATGTTAAACATACCAAGAGAGACCATAGGAAGCATCATTCGCAAATTCAAGGCAAAGGGCACTGTTGAAACGCTACCTGGTCGTGGCAGAAAGAAGATGCTGACTTCGACTGCTGTGCGCTACTTGAAGCGTAGAGTGGAGAAAAGTCCCCGTGTGACTTCTGAGGAACTGAGAAAAGATTTGTCAGATGTGGGTACTGAAGTTTCAGCTCAGACAATACGGCGCACACTGCGTAATGAAGGCCTCCATGCCAGAACTCCCAGGCGCACCCCCTTGCTGTCTCCAAAGAATAAGAAGAGTCGACTGCAGTATGCCAAAAGTCATGTGGACAAACCACAGAAGTTTTGGGATAGTGTTCTGTGGACTGATGAAACAAAATTAGAACTGTTTGGGCCCATGGATCAACGCTATGTTTGGAGGAGGAAGAACAAGGCCTATGAAGAAAAGAACACCTTGCCTACTGTGAAGCATGGCGGGCGGTCAATCATGCTTTGGGGCTGTTTTGCTTCTGCATGTACAGGGAAGCTTCAGCGTGTGCAAGGTACCATGAATTCTCATCAGTACCAGGAGATATTGGATGACAATGTGATGCAGTCCGTCACAAACCTGAGGCTTGGGAGATGTTGGACCTTTCAACAGGACAATGATCCCAAGCATACCTCCAAGTCCACTAGAGCATGGTTGCAGATTAAAGGCTGGAACATTTTGGAGTGGCCATCGCAGTCACCTGACTTAAATCCGATTGAGAACCTCTGGTGGGACTTAAAGTAGTTGCAGTGCGCAAGCCTAAGAATGTGACTGAACTGGAGGCTTTTGCCCATGACGAATGGGCGAAGATACCCGTAGATCGCTGCAAGACACTTGTGTCAAGCTATGCTTCACGTTTAAAAGCTGTTATAACTGTAAAAGGATGTTGTACTAAGTACTAAGATTGAATGTCACTTGGGGGTTGAATAAAACTGATAATGATGTGAGCACAGAAAAGACATTTGTGGTTATTTCATTATAAATGTTATGTTATATTTGTCTGACCTACACGTGCCTCTTTGATTTAATTGTAAGCAAGATGACTGAATGATCAAAATCAATGTCAAACTGGCCAAAACACTCAATTTCAGTGGGGGTTGAATAATTTTGAACACAACTGTAGATACCGGCCAAATCACTAAGGACACATTTTACAGGGTTATTCAAAGAGATCCGAATTGTGGCCGAAAGGGAACCGAACAGTGAAATTCAGCGTACGGTTACCTTTCCTGGCTATTCAGAGAGCAGGCAGTTCGCCAAATGTTGGCGAATTGCCTGCACATACGGTTCCTGTTCGAGGGCAATGAAATTTATTTATTTATTTGCAAAGTATTTTACCAGGAAGGATACATTGAGATTTCTCTCGTTTTCAAGTATGTCCTGGGTTCAAGAACATTGAAATGTTAGTCGTTACAGAAATACAAAGTTAATAAATGCAAGATATTAAAAACACAACACAAATATACAGATTAACACAGAAAATAAATATGTAAGTAAATTAGTCACTATGTTACATGTTTACAGGTGCATTCTGTATTGAGGTATGTTAATAGGGAGCTCTTAGGAGACTTTAGACTGGGGGAAGATTTAATGGTGTCTGGGAGGTTATTCCATAATTGCGGTGCTTTGTAGGAAAATGAGGATCGAGCCGCTTTCTTTTTGTATTGAGGTATTGCAAGTAAGGTGCTGGTCCTGGATCTGAGGTTATAGGATGAGGGAACTGCTAGAGGAAGCAGTCTATTCAGGTAGGGTGGTAGCTTCCCTGGAAATTTCTTAAACACCAGGTTGGAAAGGTGAAGAGTACGTCTAGATTCCAGTGACAGCCAGTGTAGCTCTTGTAACATGTCACAGTGGTGGGTCACGTAGTTACATTGTAGCACAAAGCGGCAGAATGAGTTATACAATGTAGTAAGTTTATGAAGGTGTGTTTGCGGGGCAAACCCCATAGATAAGCAATAACCAGCAGTGAAAAGTTGCCGAATTGCCCTGCTGTTCCGTGGTTTCATTCGACAGATTTATTCAAGCGAATCCCATAGGCTTCAATGTTAAAAATATTCCCGGTTTAATCCAATATCTAATAAACCGTTCATTATAATATTCTGCAGTAAAAAAGTATCTTTATTCTTAGATTTTTTAGGATCTTTTAGGCATTTTTCGGGATTTTTTTTGGGAAAATGTATTTTCCTTTTTTTTTTTTTTTAAATAGTTTTTTCTTTCGTTTTTCTGTAACGGCCCTTTTTATTATCATTCATTGGACCTTATATGTAAATTTCAGACTTTTTCGCTCAGTAGTTTCTTTGCAAACAGCGTTTCACTTTTCAAACATTCAAGCGTACTGTTTATTGTTTTTTTTTCACTCCATTCGTCTGCGGTGTCGGGGTTTTTCCAGCAGCTGCTCAGCGCTGTGATCGGCGGCTGCTCGGGTTTCTCCGGCGTGTTCGGCGGGGTTAATCCAGATGTTTTTGCGGGTTTCGGTGTGCATTCGCCGGGTTTTGCGGTGAGTGTTCGTCGGGTTTGCAGCGACTTTTCCCTGCACTACGACGGCCCTGTGGTGCTTGCTGAATACACAGCAGGGTCGCCGAAATGGGATCGCCAAATCGCACCGAATTGAAGAGAACGAAAAGTCACGTGCAGTGACTTTTCGATTCTCTTTGAATAAACCGGTTAGTGTTCCTGTAGGTCACACATAGGTTTCAATGAGAAAGCTCAGATCTTTGAGACTTATCCCGCTCTATTCCACTATTCGTCTTGCTTTTGTTTCTGTGATTGCTCTATAATTCTTCTTATTGTGTGGACTTTGGCATTTCATATGATTTAAACATGAAAATGTCTGTGATTGGCTAGCTCAACCAATTGGGTGCTATCTTCAAAGCCAGCCTATAAGGAATTAGCCTCAGGTCTATATAACCTCAAGGACAGCAGTATAGACCCCATTTAGCTTCTAGCCCTTCTTCTGCATTACGATTGCATATGTAATTTTAACCATGAGTTAACCATGCAAGGCTTCACATTTGCAACTATTAAGCAATAATAACATCAATAATTATTATGGACGTATTCCAATATATTCCCGCATTGGGGTGGGATTCCACTAACCGTGAGAATTTGCCACTACATCACTCCAAAACATCACTGTTACTTTAATCTTCATGGATTCAATTTAATTAACCATATGTATATTTCTTTGCAGAGTAAGGTCACATTAATCAATTCTACCCATAATTCTTTGTGCTTTCCTGCATCCTCATTGATTCAATTATTTCTGATTGCTTTGTGACAGAACCTGTCAATGGCCTTTTCTTGCCTTTATGATTTAATGGCATAAAACAATACACGTAGTAAGCAACATCTACAATAAAATAATCCTAACAAGTTAATGAATTAGTTAGCTTAGAAAAACAGATCTTTGATTTTATATAACGTAAATAAATGCGTAATTTTCTGAAGGAAATCCAGAGCGGTTTAATTTTCTCCCATCAATGGTACATTAGGGATTCATTTGTCTTCACGTGTTGATAGCAAAAAATGCCAAACTGAATTAAGTACACTCTCCTTAATGGATGCTCCTTTGTTTTGCAAATAATAAAATCGCCACAATAAACTGCATAAAAGCTGGATTGTTAAAACTAATGGCCCATTGACGATCTGCCAGTTCCGTATGGCGACCGCTCGTGATTTATTCGACAGTGGCTGCAAATAGACGCTGTGACCCAACTGTGATCTAGAATAACAACATTAATATTGCAGCTAAAGCCGGGAGACATTTTTGAATCTGTTACCAGATTTTCAGTGTAGGGTAGGGATAGCATGTTCTCCTGTACAAAATGACTTCTTTTTCATATTAATCCTATAATTACATTTCAATTTGCTTTTTTTAGTAAATAAAACTTGTTTAGTGGTATTTAATGAAGTCAAGTTTTATAATTTAGCTTTGTTTTGCCTCATTATTCCTTTATCTGTATAAGAGACTGTTAGGCCTTCATACTAGGTTATAAACAAATAGTGATAGATAGGACTAAAAATGGATGGGTAGAGCTAGATGGATGGACAGAAAAGTGGATAGATCAAGAAATATAGATGAATAGTTAGAACCTGCTGGATAGATGTGTAGAGTTAGAGATAAATAACGATGACTAGAGAGAGCTAGATAGTTGTAAAGAGAGAGTTAGCTATATAGATAGATGCTTAACTATTGTCGATAAAGGGAGCTAGGTAGAGAGATGGATGGACTAAGCTAGTTCGAACGATGGATAGCTCTACCTAAATAGAAAGATGGATGTATTACTGGAAGTAGGTAGAGGGATGGTTTAATAGAATTGCTCTATCATGTTGAGAAAAAAGGAACAGCTTTGGTTGAGCAGCTATTGGTACCTTAAGAATTTCGTAATACTGTGTTACATCTCGCTCAAAGCCATGTTTTGGGAGCTCACCTTGGGGCTGACAAAACAAAAGATCGGTTAGTAAGGAGATTCTACTGGCCAGGAGTATATGCTGCGGTGAAGAACTATTCTACCTCATGTCCTACATGTCAACTAACTCTCCTACCAAAGTATTTCGCAGCCCACTTGTACCATTACCTATAATTGATGTTCCCGTTAAAAGAATTGCCATGGACTTGGTGGGTCCAATAATAAAATCGTCAAGAGGCCATCAACATATACTGGTAATAGTGGATTATGCCACCCGCTACCCAGAAGCCATATCCTTGAGAAACACTTCAGCTAAGTGTATTGCTAAAGAATTAATGCATTTGTTTAGCAGAGTTGGTATCCTGGAAGAGATCCTTACAGATCAAGGTACCCCTTTCATGTCCTTGGAAATATGTCATGCAATTCTTCACACACAGCTTTTGTGCCAGTATAGGTGGCGTTCCACAGATCCAGGAAATGTGGGAAATTCCCACCTAGGACAATATTATGTGTGACATGCGGTACTACACCCACTTTAGGCAAAACCGTCCTAGTTTCCATTTCAGTCCTCATTTCAGTAGTGGGATACTGATGCTTATCCCCATGAATAATACTATTTCAATTACTGTAGACTTATCTATCTTATCAGGGTTTATCACAGATCTAGAACCCAGAGTAACCATGCTCCCAGAGTCAAGCAAAGCCAGAACCTTTCTACCCTCTACTGTTACCCAACATAATTGTGGGACTATTGAAGGACCCATTGACCTGGGAGCCATCCTCGCATCAGAATACACCATATTCTCTCCTATGTTACATTGCATAGGTTCATTAGACAGTGGGCAGTCTTTCACTAAATGACCATATTCCTGGCACCTATAACATTTACCCTGTGACTCTAATGGTCTTTGAGACCATGTACCAGGCTGCTGTTCTCTTGGGGACCATTTCCCTTTATTTGGATAGTCATTAGGGCCAAAGTTTTTTCCAATAGTAGAGGACTTCTCAACAACCTTTAAACCAGGAACAGTCTTACTGGTTCGGTTGCCCTCTTTTAGTTTTTCCATTCTGTATCCGCTCAGCAGTAGTCATTTCTGATAGATAAACAGCCACCAGATACCTTTCAACAAGGGTGGTCAACTCATCAGCCGAGCGGGGGTTTCCTTGCATGATCCATTTACGAAGGGGTGAAGATAAGCTCCTTACTAAGCGACCATCACAAGTTGTTCAATTATTCAAGACGCGGTATTCACCTCTGGTTGCAACCACTTGCGTGCCAGGTGGATCAGATCATACATCTGTGATCGTGGCGGTTTCTCCTGATGGAATATCCAGGCATGAAACCTTTTTGAGCACATACTGCTGCTGTGACACCCAACCGGGTCAATATTTCTGCTTTCAGTTTGGCATCGTCATTAGCTTGGCTTGGCTCCAGATCAAAATAGGCTTTCTGGGGCTCCCCACTCAAGAATGGTGCCAATAGGCCAGCCCATTGTTCAGGTGGCCAGTGTTCTCTTTCAGCAGTCCTCTCAAATGCCAGGAGGTATGCTTCTATATCATCAGATTCTGCCATTTTCTGGAGAAAATTACTCTGATCCCGCTATTTTCATGGGAATTTATTAGTGGAGCACGTTGCTGGATTTGGCTGCGCTCAGTTAGAACTTGCACCTCCTTTTTGGAGTATCTTGTGTAATGTTCTGTTGCTCAGTTATTTGCGCCGCCAGCATTCGGTTGGTCTCCTGTTGCACAACAGTGTTCTGTGGCCTGCAGCAAAGCCTTTAACACGTCCTCAAATTGTCTTCAACCCTCAGACTCTCTAGTGCAAGACTGCCCGCATTCTCCAGCATATGTGATTGACCGTCACAAATTATGGATCAGTCTGCATAGTCTTCTAGGGTGAGTTTGACAGACACTGGAAATCCTTTTAACAAGACTTTATTTGTTCAAGTAAATGTGTCTCCCATGCAGTTCAAAATAAAATTAAACAGAAAATAAATCCTCGCTCTCACAAGAGCACTAACTAAACACAGTCAAACCCGGACTCACACTGGATGGCTAACTCCATTTACCAGTAAAACAAAACGCTCCTGACATGGACACACATATACCCCTCAGTCCTATCCACCTTGAAGGTTCTGAACCTTGAAGGTTCACCACCAGAAAAGGAAGACCAAGGCAATGAGCAGTTCCTGCTCTGAACTTTTAAATAACATTTTTTCCCTCAATTAACCTTAGGTGTGACTTTTGTAATCCCACACCTGCAGAGCTGCCTGCTGGGAAATGTAGTTCACCCATGTAGTGGGTACAGGCTATGTAGAATCCTAGGTCCCAAATATTTGCCTTCCACAACCACACCTCTGACATAGGTCCGTATATATTTGGTGCGACTAACTGTAGATATTCAGATATCTTGGCATATCTGTATATTGATCTGGATAAGAGTAGATTATGTGTGAGATTCCAGGGTTGTTGTTTTTTTGTGTAGTACTGCTGCAATCTCCCTATGACGACAGTCACAAATCGCGTATTCTATTCATTGTTGCATCATATGACGAATCAGCAGATTTATTTTCACATTACTACATGTACAGATTTTAAAACGTCTGCGCCATCTAATATAAATATTATCAATTTTTTTTTTTTTGGAGAACGGATTTTACCAGGAATGATGCATTGAGATTTCTCTTGTTTTCAAGTATGTCTTGGGTTACTTATAGGGATGCACCGATACCACTTTTTTAAGTATGAGTACCGATACTTTTTTTCAAGTACTCACCGATACCGAGTACCGATACTTTTTTATGTCATGTGACCGCTTTCCAATAAGAACAGACCTCATATAAAAATGCCCCCAACTCATGGATTTGCCCCAGCTCATGGATATGCCCCAGCTCATGGATATGCCCCCCAGCTTTCATAGATATTGCCCCCAGCTCATGGATTTGCCCCAGCTCATGGATTTGCCCCAGCTCATGGATATGCCCCAGCTCATGGATACTGCCCCAGCTCATGGATATATGCCCCAGCTCATGGATTTGCCCCAGCTCATGGATATGCCCCAGCTCATGGATAATGCCCCAGCTCATGGATATGCCCCAGCTCATGGATTTCCCCCCCGCCCCAGCTCACCTGGCACCTGGAGCTCTCCACAATGATACTTACCTTCCTGGGCGACGCCGGGAAAGTCTTCGAGCGTGCGCTCGTTGGAAGGCCCCCAGCCGCGATCACATGGTCGCGGCTGGGGGTCTTCCAACGAGCGCACGCGCGGAAACTTTCCCGGCGGCGCCCAGGAAGGTAAGTATCATCGCGGAGAGAGCTCCAGGTGCCTGTCCAAATGCTCTATCGGCATTCAGACAGGCCCTGCAGCTGCTCACTGTGTTCATACTTACCTTCCTGAGCGACGCCGGGAAGGTTCCTGCGCTCGTTGGAAGGCCCCAGCCACGATCGCATGGTCCCACGTGGTCGCAGCTGGGGGCCTTCCAACGAGCGCACGCGCAGAGACTTTCCCGGCGTCGCCCAGGAAGGTAAGTATGATCGCGGAGAGCAGCTGCAGGGCCTGTCTGAATGCCGATAGAGTATTCGGACAGCCGCCCCAGCCCCTCGGATTCCGGCAAGCCGGCTCAATGCCGGCTTCCGGTATCGGGGAAAATATCAGGGGTACTGCACGAGTACCAAGTACTCCTGCTGTACCCGGTATCGATACCGATACTAGTATCGGTATCGGTGCAACCCTAGTTACTTACATTAGTGATATATTATCGAGATTAAATTTAACTAGGCATAAAATACCAGATTAAACTGTGAGGAAGATACTTGGAAGGGAAAGTAAGATTAAGGTCTTGGCTGGGGCAAGATGCTCAGGTGGAGGAGATGACTGGAGCATAGTAAGAACCGCAAGATTGTGATTATGGCTGGGGAGAGAACAGGACAGTATGTCATGGCTGGAAAGTAATACAGACCATTCAAAAGCGATGACGTGCAGAGGCTGGAGTGTCCAATTAAAGGTTGGACAAATAAAATGAAATTAGACTACTGGCTGATGAGAGCTACAGATTGCAAGATTGTTATAGCCAAGGGAGAGAGATAGGTGGGTGATGCTCAAACTCTTTCATCTCACTGCATAATAATAAGATGCAAAAAAACTGCCAAGACATTCCATCAATTTATTAAGGATAGTCACTCATACTTTAAACACCACCTTAATCCTGATTTTTTTATAGATCGGTTCAATAAATTTGCCTCTGTTCTCCGTGGATTTGTGGTTTGCATGCAACGGCTTGTGAAATTACCAATCTTGGTAAACTTTCCCAGAATTCTAGGTGCCTCAGTGTTCACTTACTGCCTGGCACCAATACCGGCAGAGGTGATATACTGACCGGTACATCCACGGGCCATAAAATACATGTTCTCGAAGCATACAAAGTATTAACTGTGTGAAAGTACAGTAACTACAGTTTTTCAAAGCTGTAGCACATGTTTTCACTGAACTAATGGCAAAGGGGATATTGGAATTAACCAATGGAGTTGCTAGTTGCCCACTTGCAAAAACTCACCAGCCACTTAGATTAGGGGCCTGTATATTCTCTTTGTGCCACGCTTATACCTAACCACTCAGGTCCTTCTGTCAACTAATTTGTACCCAAGCATTTATGGTGGTGATGGCTCTATTGTAATACATCAGTGGCCAAAGGATGTGTCTCTCATGATTTTCAGCCACCCTGTTGACTTTTTCTGCATCCTATGTGACATTAGAAGGCTAAAGGATGCCCATCCGCAACAGATGCTAAAGAAACATCTGATCGAAGATTATTATAGCATGAGCTAGCCAAGGAAAATCTAGGACCGCCAGATCTCCGCTCACATTAGCCCTTTCCTTGGTTAGAAATGTACACAAATACACAGAAACACATTTAAGACTACAAATTGATTACAACCAAAACCATTAATGTGCCTCACAGACTGAATCGTGGTGCATTTAGTTGATGTTAATTGTTATTGTCATTTAATTTGTCTTGTGGTGGAAGAGATATTTGCATCCATTCTGAGCATAGTCAGAAACGAATGCAGATGGCAGCATTTATTTGCCTGGGGGATAAGGAAGACAACATGTGGCTTTTCGAAGGATTCGTAAAAACGTTTTATAGGAACAGTGAGGGCACTTCCAGTCTGAAACTGCCGTCGTAGCAAATTAAGAGGATGCAACAGCCAAAGACGGTTCTCGAATTGGTTTGTTGGCTTTTGTTGCCGCTGTTTGCTTTACTAACTAATTTCCTGCTTCCTGCGTTCTTGCCAATGGGCACTTAGAAGATTAGAAATTTAAGTCCTGTCAGCTCTTCTGCACTGGCCGCTATAAATCATTTTTACCACATTCAATTTAGTTCATTCGTCGCACAGCATGGGGAAACGACAACAATCATTTAATAATTTGTTATGCTGTAGATAATATGTCCGCCTGCATTGTCACCCCACATCGCATTACGTATTGTGGAAAAACACAGGTTTTGTGTTGTCTTCTATTTCCTTAACGTTCACCAGCTAATAGATCCTCAAAGCATCTCTCCTAATGAGGATCCATGACGGTCTTGTCACATTCCTATAGTTATCTTATCTCAAAGGCAGCAGTATGAAATCCTTTGAGAGGGGAAGATTTAGTGTCTGTCACATGGCTGTCATGTCAAAAGAGCACCCTGTTTATTTTATTTGTAATGGGATCACTAATCAAAATGTTTGATTCATGTTCATTATTCCTAGTGCACTTTGAAGAGAATTACAAAGGAGTCTCTGAATCCAACTCTATTTTAATCTATCTAGTGTTCCATAGTTGTATTTTGAGCTCACTCATAGGATCCTAGGTGTTGGTAATGCATTAAAGTCTTCTATCAAAACTAGCACTTAACCACTTCTTTACATAACAAGTTTTCCATTAAACCATTGTCCGTCAGGAACAAGCTTTTGGGAAATCACTTTTCATTAGCAATACAGTAAATAATCATTAGGGTAAATTCTTAAGGGGACACTCCACTCATACTGACCACTTTACATTTATAAAGTGGCCAGGATGTGAGGAGAGCCCCCTTCTCCCTCTGTCCCAGCCACCCACTTTTGTTAAAATGTTGAGTGAAATGGAGGAGCTTCCTCCATCCCATCCAGTGTCACCAGCTGTCGGAGAAATTGAATTGCCTGACAGTCAGTCACTAATTGGATACTTTTGACGTCGGCACGCCAACATCACTGAGATGAGACTGATCGTGTTGCGAGTGGTCTCAGGCCGCGATGGATCAGAGCTGCACATGCTGCTTTAATCCATTGTTCTGTGCAGGCGCTACCTGCAATTGTGTACATAAAGTTCACAGGTCCCGTTACACTACACAAGTAGCGTAGAGAGCGCAAATTGCGCAAAAAAGCTTCATGGACTTCTGCTTCTGGAGTCCTTGAGCCAAAAAAGAGGATCAACGCCCGGTGGGGGTCAACAGTTGAGTAAGTTGGAGCAAAATAATAATAATTGGGCAGAGGCTGTCAGCAGCCTCTGCCCAATTATTGAAGTGCAAAAAAGGGACCTACACTTTTCAGTGGCATGTTCCTTTACTGTGATTTTTGCTGTAGTATCCCTGTTTAACAGGCAGACATCACCATCTGCTGGCTGAAAAGGGCTACTGCAGCTGGAGCTCCTTGTTTTAGACACAGTCTCAACTGTTCAAACTATTTTAGCACCTCTGCTCTGTTGAAGATTAGAGATGTGCACCGCTAAAAATTTAGTTTCGTTTTTTTTCCAGGTGTTTTTTTGTTTCAGGTCATTTCGGATCGTATTCGATTCGAATTTTCTGATCGATTCGAATTGATAAAAAAAAAAATCTTTTATTTTTTTTATGCTCAAAAGATCCTAAAAAATCTAAAAATAAAGAGATTCTTTACTGCAGAATATTATAAGCAACGGTTTATTAGATAAAGGAGGGGGTGAGGATCCTGAGGACAAGCAACAGCACCAATGGCCTGCTCTACGGTGGGTGCCCGCTCATGTCTCACAAGGTTTTAGCTTGCTTGTGCCATTACAGGGATGAATTCTCCATATGCAAATCAGTCTGCTCTCACCCAATGAGGGTGGCCAGTACTGACTGCCAAGGACGTCATCCCTGCACGAGCGGTACAGCAACCCCCGATGATCATTCGGCCTTGTTAGGCCTCGTCAGGCGGGTATAGCTGACACCCCTCTAGGCACTTCAAGCAAGGGGTCCACGTCTGGATGACCCTGTATACTTATAGTGCGAGAAAGGGGGTGTGTGAGGATCCTGAGGACGAGCAACAGCACTAATGGCCTGCTCTATGGTGGGTGCCTGCTCAGGTCTCACAACGGTTTATTAGATATTTAGTTAAAACGGGAATATTTTTAACATTGAAGCCTATGGGGTAAAACATTTCCCACACTACCTTTAACATTGAAGCCTATGGGGTAAAACATTTTCCACACCATTTTTAACATTGAAGCCTATGGGGTAAAACATTTCCCACACTACCTTTAACATTGAAGCCTATGGGGTAAAACATTTTCCACACCATTTTTAACATTTATAATGAACTATCAAATGGATATCCATTTGATAGTTCATTTCAAATTCGATAGTTAGTCGATATCCAAATTGGTGCACATTTCTTTATTTTTTTTAAAAAAATGTTTTTTTTTAACTTTATTTTCATTGTTTCCTGTCCCCCAGGGCAGTACACAGACCCCCATACACCTTTTATGGCCAATATCTTGCATATATGCCCTCATGGAGGGCACTTTAAAATTCGAACTTTTGAGCCCTATAGACTTGCATTGAGTTCAAATTCGAACTTTTTCAAAAGTTCGAATGCGAGCCGAACACGGGGGTGTTCCGCCCATCACTACTGTAGAGGTGCTGCCCGGCCGTGTGAGGATTCAAATGCTGCATTAATTATACTATAGAGGTGCTGCCTGGCAGTGTGCGGATTCATCTGCTGCATTAATTATACTGTACTATAGAAGTGCTGCCCGGCAGTGTGCGGAATCATATGCTGCATTATTATACTGTAGAGGTGCTGCCCGGCAGTGTGCGGAATCATATGCTGCATTATTATACTGTAGAGGTGCTGCCCGGCAGTGTGCGGAATCATATGCTGCATTATTATACTGTAGAGGTGCTGCCCGGCAGTGTGAGGATTCATATGCTGCAACTATCGAACTTGAAATAAACTATCGAATTTGATCGAATCGATACGAAATTACGGAATCAGCAATGGAACCGCAAAAATACGATGTCCGAAATGACCAAAATGGAACTGAAATCATGAATGGAACGAAAAATTACTTGCGATTTTACAAATTTCACGTTCATGCGAAATAATGAAATTATTTTGTTTCGGTGCCGATCCGATTCGGAACATCGGACGAATCCGAAGCACCGAATCGGCCCGATTCGTGAAAAAAACTAATCGGTCCAAATCGAAACGCACATCCCTATTAAATATTAAGCTTACATGGATTTTGTACTTGAGTCAAATTAAACAGTGAAATTAAATTAATTTGTTTCATAAAGTCCTTTGACTATTACTTGTATTGTAAATTAAAATCAATTTGATAGTTTATATCAATTCGAAATTTGATTTCAAATTCGATAGTTGATATCAAATTTGATAGTGTGGGAAATGTTGTATCCCTTAGGCTTCAATGTTAAAAATATTCCAGTTTTAATTCAATATCTAATAAACCGTTGCTTAGAATATTCTGCAGTGAAAAGTCCCTTTTATCTTTAGATTTTTTTTTAGGATCTTTTAAATTAAATTTTTTTTTTTTTTGCTATATCAATTCAAAATTTGACCCGAAATTTCGTGTGGTCGATATTTTGGATTCGGGATGCCCTCGGAAGCACAAAAATGGTAACTTTCGTAGGAAAAACGAATCTGTACGAAACGAATTGCACATCCCTATTGAAGATGCTAAAACGTTTGGGGCACATTCTGGAGCCCAATAATGTTATTTGCAATAAAATAATTTTGTGATGCACCAGAATTAGACCAAATTTAGTATACTCGATATTGGGGCACCAGTAGGTGATTTGAAGATAGAGTATACTCTTTCTTGGTAATGAACGGGTTAGCCTTGGGTCTCCTCTTTCATCAGACTCACTTTGTCAGTTTCTAAATAGAGGGATTTATTACGTTAATCAAACAATGTTTTTTTTTGCCATGTTGTTATGTTCATAGAATTGGTGTTATTTGTTACTTATGTGCCTTCAACATCTTTGATGGTCTCTCGAGTGGCCGACATGCACCGTACAGATGTTATGCTCTTTCTCTTCCCTTTTATACATCCATCATGCTGTATTGGATATAAGCAATAGCAGTAAATCTCATCCTAATTGTGGGACTAATGGAAAAGGGCTGCATTTTCTCAGGTTTTGCAATAACTAGCAGGTTCTTTGAAGAAGATTTAAAGATTGAGGTGTGATTTTTGACAATCTTTTCACCATTGTATTTATTCAATGCGCATGACTGTTCTGCTCACATATTCCACCATTAGATCTTCTTGGTCTTTCCTTCCTTCCAGTATCTGTTTCTCTTTGATCCTGTCCCCAATGCCTCTTTCTATGTGTAAACCTCTTTACCGTATACCCAGGGCTGGATTTATAACTAGGCAGAGTAGGCCTGTGCCTACAGGGAAAAAACACACAACACCTAGGAAGAGTAAGTAGACTACTCCCACACTCCCCTAACTGGCAGGGACATGGTGCCAGATATAATCGCAGAATTGGTTAAAACCCACAGACCACAGTCTTTACTGAAGGAAAATAATAAACAGAAATATATCGAAAAACAACCACACACAAAGTCTTAAAAGAAGGGTACATATAGGTCCGAAATGAACCTTCAAATAGGACACTTCCACAGTGGCCTGATAGTAACTCTTTACACAGAGTGGAAATTCACAGAACCACAGTACACCATTATACCAGCAGGCCACACACATAGAAACCCATATGTATACAACATAAATTATGAAAATGAGAAGCACAGATAGCACAGTAATTACTGTCACAAAGGGGGGCTTGCTGAGGCTGGGGAGACCCCTGGACGCGAGTAAGATGCAGTCAGGAAACGCGGCTGGACGGACATGACGTATCGGACAAACGGTGCCATGGCGACGGAGCCAGACACCGGCAATAGGAGACGTGCATTAGAACAGCTGTTAGGGATTCCCTCGTTGTCAACACACTATATATATGGTGAAGCCTAGTATAGATGCCACTCTTGAGGAAGTCATAAGGACGAAACTCGTCAAGTGGTGGACCCTGGAACAGTGGAACTTGGGTTTTGGACCTGATGTGTACCTCTGGAACCGGATGACTTTTTATATGCGATTTTAAATTTATAATGATGTACGCGCAATAAATGAGGATTGTTTTAAATTGTTGCTGTGGTCTTTCACTATTGCATTATTTTTTTTCTCTCCCATTATGATGAATTGGTACATGAGAAAATGAAAATAATCTAAAGGAGAAACTGGATCCTTATTGGTCACCTACATGCCTGATTGAATTGCCGTTTGAGTGCAAAATTAGCATGGATATAGCACTCAGGTGTAAGGGGTTTTACCCTATGTTTGTTTGTTTTTATTGCAGATAATCCCCGTTTTTATTTTTTGAACAGTAGGCCTGTGCCTACAGGGAAAAAACACACAACACCTAGGAAGAGTAAGGAGACTACTCCCACACTCCCCTAACTGGCAGGGACATGGTGCCAGATATAATCGCAGAATTGGTTAAAACCCACAGACCACAGTCTTTATTGAAGGAAAATAATAAACAGAAATATATCGAAAAACAACCACACACAAAGTCTTAAAAGAAGGGTACATATAGGTCAGAAATGAACCTTTAAATAGGACACTTCCACAGTGGCCTGATAGTAACTCTTTACACAGAGTGGAAATTCACAGAACCACAGTACACCATTATACCAGCAGGCCACACACATAGAAACCCATATGTATACAACATAAATTATGAAAATGAGAAGCACAGATAGCACTGTCACAGACCAATTTACTAAGCAGACTGAATTACATATTGGTATATAAATGAAGCACAGCACCGCTGCATACCAAGACCACAACAGCGTGGAACCTATACAGGGCCAATCTAAATTAGGCCAATCTCACATAGCTAAATGCAGCCTAGAAATTGGTAAAAGGCAAAAACTGCACTGGCACCTAACAGTACTATATCTCATTATAGGCAGCCATGCAGATTTCATTAATTGGTTAGAAACATATTCAGTTCAGCTCATCCATGTTACTGGTCGCTATCTTGGTAAAAATAAACTGTTAAAAACAAAGAGATACACTCAACACGTTTCAACCTCAACGGTCTTTATCACTCTTGACTTTAACACATAAATCTAAACCCACTAAAAAAAAACTCATGCTCCCCTTCAATCCCTTGATGCAGAGAGTGGAGCAAACCACCACTTTCTTTTTCCATGGGCAGCTGAACATTGGAAACCAATAGCTCCCAGTGTTTCTCCTCAAATCCTTCTGCTGTCCAGGCCAAACCCACTCGCGAGAGCTCCTGCAGAGTTTGAGCTGGATCAAGTCTTGCTCTCAGGAGTCCTATAAACTCCTGGAGCTGATAACAGTGGCAGCACTTCTACTGCCATCATGTTGTGTCTCGCTCTACTGACAAAGTGGCTCGGTTGGAATACGATCGGTAAAGGTGAGCTGAAAATGGCTGGCGCACAAGTTTTTACATTTGTATCTCATCTTTTAAGTCTTGGTTGGAATTGGGCCCCCTATTTTATCATGCATAACCACAGAGGCAATAGACACCGTACCAATGATATTATCCATACTTAATGAACAATAATAGGAATTTATAACACAAGGTAGGGAAAAGTGAGATTGTGCCATCAGGGTTGTAGAATGATTTTTACCAGTCAATACCATGTATTTACTACTTACTTTTTTATGCATTGATTTTCATTTTCAATATAGTATACACCTACACACAATCTCATTCAAAATGTGTAATTGCTTCTTTCACCTCTTATTTGAACTCAGCGAGGCGTAGCATCTTCACGCTTCCAATGCCTGCTCTGAATTGGAAGACCCGTAGGCACTTGTTTGCTGAATATTAGGTTTATTTGGAGTTCGTCATTGAATTTTTCAGTTACAGATTCATTGGAGAAAATGTTCTCCTTCCATTTAGTAGACATTCACATTAGTTTTCAAATAATGAATCAACAAAACACCACATGGACAAGACAAATTCGTCCATTGATTAATTTCTTCATTCATTTGTTCTGGTGACTGGCCAGTGCTTGCTTTACAAAAACAAACATGGGGAGTCAGAATCAGGGCCCCCATAACGCCCAATGCCGATACATGCTTGGCTCAGCTCAGGTAGGGCATACAAGCTAAACTATCATGCTAGAATTTTGATTTGCCCAGATTTCATCCATTAAATTAGTTTAGTGCGATATATGAATTGCGAGATGAAGCCCACTAGTGGCGCGGCAATTAAGTAACGGTTGGCGATCACACATTCAAACTAGCGTGGTCATCTATTAGTGGCTCCCAAACATTTAGAGATGAGCCCATAACATACTCGCTCTGTCGTAATAGAACTGTCGTTAGGGAGCTGCTACTGCTTAACAATTCACGCCGACGTTGCATTGCAGCTCCTTAAAACCGGCTCTGCCCACATTGGTGCCAATGAGGATCTCATTTACACTAATGTGAGGTAAACAAGAGAAGGAAGACCATGGGACCAAGAGAACGGAACCATCAGAGTTCCTGTTCTGGAACACCACATAAGGTACTTCATGGTCCCCCACAAAATATTGTTGATTATTTATGGTATTTTTCGTTTGGCATGTCACAGTATCTTTACAAGGTTATATTTTTTATCCTGAATCAGAGAAAGGAGGCAATGAATTTCACATTTCTATTATTATACGTTTGGGACATTTGCTATTCATAGAAAAGAACATTGCTTTCTGTGGAACAATACACATATTGAAATCTAATTCACTTGAAAGGTTGTCTGTTTTTCCCTAAATAAAAGAATACCGCAAGTCGGGTGTTGCGGAGTCTATTTTCACTGATAAGAAGAGAGAAGTTGGTCTCTTTTGTCTAGGTAATATAATAATCATATTTTAGTTATTAAAAAGAAATACATGAAAATGTAAATACAGTTCATTCTTTGAAAATACTGTGCATGCAAAGCAACAGATAAATTACTAGGCCTTGCAGGATTATAAAGGCAGCATTATGGCTCCATCCATCTTTTCTTAGACATGTGGACCATAACACCTGGGGCAACAACCAAAAAATATGCCCATAAGTTATTGTATTGCATACTTACATATTAGAAACATAGAAAATGTCGGCAGATAAGAACCTTTCGGCCCATCTAGTCTGCCCAATTACATGGATACTTTACCTGGATTTATCTTTTGTTTAGGATAGCCTTATGCCTATCCCATGCTTGCTTAAATTCAATTACTGTTTTGGCCTCTACCACTTCAACTGGAAGGCTGTTCCATGTATCCACCACCCTCTCAGTAAAATAATGCTTCCTGATGTTACTTTTAAACCTTTGCCCCTCTAATCTAAGACTATGTCCTCTTGTTTTGCTACTTTGTTTCCTTTTAAATATACTCCCTTCCTCTACCTTGTGGATTCCTTTACGTATTTAAATGTTTCTATCATATCTCCTCTGTCTCGTCTTTTTTCCAAGCTGTACATGTTAAGATCATTAAGCCTTTCCTGGTAACTTTTCTCCTTCAAGCCATACACCATTTTAGTAGTCCTTCTGTTACATGTAGAAGTATTGGCCACTGAGCTAGTTTTCCATTTTTTAAAAATAAATCTTCAGTTTCTTGCTCTCAATGTCATTTAGGTCCCTGACAGTTGCCATAGGGATAGGGTTAGCTCTCTTCAAAACAATTGTGCCATAGTATGAGTTGAATGATGCTATTAAAGGGAAAACAGAATTTTGTTTAATTTGTGCAAATTTGATAAAATATTTATAAATACCTGTACAACTAGTATAGTTATATAAAAAAGTAAACTGTTTAGAACTATATTTTGGTCGCTGCATTGCTTACGTTACCGATTCTGAGGTTCTGTCCATTTTCCTTTGTGTCCTTCCTGGCTGGCCACCACACGGTGTCCTGTCAGAAGCATTGCAGAAAGTTCGTTACCCTGCTGGCTTTTACAAAACAAATACTGGAAAACTGGAATTTGTGAACATTCGTAAGGGTCATCTAGGAGAATAGACTGAGCTCATTACTGGAGGATTACACAAGGTATTGCATTCACAATTCAGTTACTAAGAATACAGAATTTAATATTCACAACCGCATAGTCACATGACTGTGGTGTGGAAAGTATACCAGCAATCTCCTGAAACTTATAGGTGACACTCTAGTTGCCGTGACCACATAAGTTTAATTGGCTAGTTATGTCATGCTGTATGCACCTCTTTTGTTCTCCGGCTGCCCCTGCAGGTTGTGATAAGAGGGAGGCCTCCTATCCTCTTGCAACTCTGTCAGCTGGACAGCCTTCTGGGGTTTCAATCAGCTTTGGTTTACTGATCAAAATTTTGTAGCACAGAGGCCTCTGATTGGCTGTTTGACTAAATGTGATGATTCTCTAAACTGCTTCCTGCAGCAGAAGCTGTCTGCCTGGGAGAGCAAAAAAAGACCACAGCATTGGAGAAGGGGTGAGTTTTAACAGATTCTACCTTAAAACCAGGGTGACGAGTATATATTATTGAGTTCAATTACAACAAATATGATGAAGAAATGGAGCATGAAACCAAACTCCGTACCCCGACTGGGTCACATCTGTTAATGCCGCCCCCTTGCCGGACTCTCGTTCTCTCACCAGCGGTCCTTCTTGCCTTTCTCCAAGCTGAAGCTTAAGGATGGGTACACTGAAAGAATGGGGACAGCATTCCCCAGGAATGAGTCAGCATGCAGATCTTGATGTTAGAACAATCAGCCTAACTGAGCTCTTAATGAATACTCTATACAGTGCCAGGTGAGGCCTAGCGGTCAATGGAAAATGACACCCTTGTGTCTCACTGCCCTTGATTTGGCATCCTTCCCCTGGCATATTGCTTTGACTGCTCAGAAATCACTGCCTTGCGTCTTGGACTCTGTGACATAATTAGACCAGGGACAGATAATGGGATTAACTCTGGTCACCAAGATGCGTAGCGCAACATTCTAACAAACTAGAACAATAGTATATTGTGAGGATAAACGGGGGATGCAGAGTATATAGTATCCGATAGTGGGACAGTGTTTGCCAAACAAGACAGATAAACAAAGACCACTCCAACCTTTAAAAGATTTAAACATCTTCTAGATAGGAGTTGGAAAAGGCTACAGTGACCCACAGTAATCGTATTAGCAGATAGTAACAGATAAACAAAGACAATAATGATAATAACAATAACCATATGCATGCTTAGCTCAGACGACACAAACACCCTGCACCTAGAATTGTAGGTGCAGGGTGACTTCAACCAGGGACGTGCAGGCCTCCCCTGCCATTCCAGTAAATGAATGTGCTCATTGTGCTGTAATGACATGAGTGTATATTTAAACTGTAAATAAAATGTTATTTATTGAAAAAAGTTCTCATACTCACCTCTCCACGCTCCCTCGCTGTGCTTCTGTCCTCCGCTCCCCCCCCCCTGCACTTTCAGTTTGGCGGCTGCTGTGTGTGTGATTCACTACACAGACAGCAGGGGCAGCCCGCCTAGCCTACGCAATTTGCACAGCTGAATGCTACACTAATTGTGTAGCTCAAACTGACTTCCTGGTTCTACGCTTTTCAGTGCCTCCAGAGGCAATGAGAGCAATTGAAAGCTTGAACCAATGGGAAAGCTCCATTGGTCTCAAACACTTCCTTTTTTTTAAAAAAAAAAAAACGGCCCCCATGGGAGGCAGAGCTCCCCATGGATTGATTGACGCAGGACAGTCATGTGACTGTCCTCGTCAGTAGTGGGGGGCGGGGAGGCAGAGCTCAGCAAACAGCATGTGTGTAATATCGCCCTCTATTAGTCAGTATTGTAAGTGCATGCTCTTAGAACTAAAAAAAAAAAGCGAACTTTACTTTATAAATAGTGAAACTCTATTCTCCTATATAACGATAATCAAATGCGTAAATTGCTACTGCGTAACCCTGTGTATATCTGGCTCTGATACTAGTCAGTGCCTCACCAGCCGCTGACCTCACCGCACGTCACTGACTTCAACATAGGAGAGGACAGGGAAACAATATTAACCCCTTAAGGACGGGAGTAATTTTACAACTTCAGCGCTGTTTCGAAGTAGAAGTTTGCTGAGCTCATTTTGACGGTTTTTAAACGTGGTTTTAAGTCACGTATTATTGTACCACCCAGACAAATTATATATCGTTCTTTCCGGCAGACTTGGCAGATTAATAATATATCATTATTATATGTATACGTCATGCCCTGCCAGAATGCTATAACAAAATTAAAAAAAAAATGAATTTTCAATAAAATTTCAATCATCCACAGTGTGTAAAGTGTTTTTTTTTTGCATTTTATTACCCGAGCCTTTGCGGATATATTCTATGGGGCAGACTTGTTAAAAAAAATTTTTTGGCTAGAAGTTACGTGATTTTAGCTAAACCCCCCCCCCCCCAAAAAAAAATCATTAGTGAAGCATCATCGTTCACATTATAATTGAAATGTGAACAATAGTGCTGCATCAAAAAAAATAAAAAAAGCACGTTTTTATTATTTTATTTTTTTTACACTTTAATTTTACTAGTAATATGGTCATGTTTTATATCATTCGAAAGGCCATGATCAGGCCTTTCAAACAATACCCTACATGACCACCTAGCTGTCACTAATCAGGAGATAGGGGGGTTCTTTGAACCCCTTTATCTCCACCATGGGATTTCCTTAGGAAATCTCTTGGCAGCTAGGGGTTCCCTGGTTAACTGACGTCATCGGGCCATGCCCGATGATGTCAGTGGACGTGGGGAGTTCCGGAGGTGGGGCTGCCATCCAAGATGATGGCGGCCCCCCACCGGAAAAAGGCTGTGACCTGGCACCGATTTGGTGCTGGGTCACAGCCTTGCCACCAAGGGGTTAATGCCATACATCCCTGGAAAGGCCAGGCTGTGACCTTTCCAGGGATGCCTGCATTAGCTGCTAGCCCCCGGCGATGGGGAGATAGAGAGATCCAAAGGATCCCCCCCTTCCCTCCAGGCGCTTCCACTGCTCTGACTGGGGGGGGACGCCTGAAACTGACGTCATTGCGTCCGGCGCGATGACGTAAGTGCGCCGGGAGGAGCCAAGAGTGCCGATCTGACTCCGTGGGAGTCAGAGCAGCGAGGGAGCCACCGGAGGAGGTGAGTATCGGCCGCCGGGGGCTGCAGACGCCAGGGACGTACAGTTACGTCCTCCGGCGTTAAAGCCCGCCTAATGCAGGACGTAACTGTACGTCCTGCGGCGTTAAGGGGTTAAGCATCAGACCTGCACCTCCCAAATGCATCTCTTGGGAGATTCCATGCAGTGGGGAAATATGAACGATAAGGGTGGTATGAGGAGGGGGGAAGATGAGTAAAAGCAAACCGTCATTCTCAACTAGGAAAAGAGTAGCAGGGACTACAATGCTCAGAATTTCGTGTCCTCACAAGGGATTTATATTTACCAGGATATGATTTATAATGAGAAAAAAAAGATGTCATCTGCACTCGTTTTCTATATATTTCCATGTGCAACAAAACAGTCAGAGGTTTTAGTTTGCTTAAATGGCCATTGAAGCGTAGGCTCACTCGCCCCCATCAAGGCACCTTTCAGTAGAGTGAGTCCTAACCAATGTACCAAAAGCTGCTCCTCTGAGCAACTGCATGCCCTCCTGCTGCTTTTCAGCTAAGGAGAGGCAGAAAAATGGTGGGTTTCATTTATAAATATATTTGGTGCGGGTATAATTAAAAACCCACCATTTTTCTGCCTCTCCTTAGCTGAAAAGCAGCAGGAGGGCATGCAGTTGCTCAGAGGAGCAGCTTTTGGTACATTGGTTAGGACTCACTCTACTGAAAGGTGCCTTGATGGGGGCGAGTGAGCCTACGCTTCAATGGCCATTTAAGCAAACTAAAACCTCTGACTGTTTTGTTGCACATGGAAATATATAGAAAACGAGTGCAGATGACATCTTTTTTTTCTCATTATAAATCATATCCTGGTAAATATAAATCCCTTAGTTTATGATTAAGGCCATCTGTGGCCGAAACGTCACTGTTCCATGGTGGTGAGATGCTACCCCTTTGAATAAATTCACAAGTCGCAGTTGCCTGAGTCCAGGATCCTTTCTTTTTGCGCTGTTTGTGAGGGGAGTTTCGGCGCTCCTATTCCTGGAGGCTCGGCGCTTGGCTTATGGGCTCCCAGCGGTGGTGATCGCGGCACCTTTAGATGACCCCTTCGTTGCGGTCAGCCCAGCTACTGGGAGCGCTGTCCTCAGCGCCTCGAGCAGCTTGACCCGCCTGCTTCTGTTCCTCTGCCCTGGAGCCTTTAGGAATTTCCAGAAGGCCGCTCTGTGCCTTCTGAGGTTGAGTGTGGAGTGTAGCGTAGTTTGAAATAAAACACCAGACGCGGCTGTATGTTTTAAAACAGGATTCTCTCTCTCTCTCTGAGCTCTGAGAGTTCTGACCTTTAATGAACAAAAACGCCACCATTTATGCTGAAATCCAACAGTCAAAATTTGCATAAATGACGCACCTCGTCCTACCAATATGCTAATTACATTATGTCCGTTAGATATTTACAATAAACATTCCTCTTTACATTCTTTAGCTTTTAGCTCATACAACATTTGCATAACCTATTGTTCTAACACATCAGATTAAAGACCAACACTATCACAGACTTCTTGAATCAAATATGCAGCCAGATCAGGGGAAAAGCCCTGTTGCATAAATTATACAGCAGTAAATATTGCTTGTTTACTGGCTATACAAAAACACATTTACCTACAGGAATATAAGTATATTTAAAACTAAAGTTACGCCATTTTACACTAAACTAATTTAAACTAAAACCAAACGATGTAAAATATATTTAAAATCACACGATACAATTGAACATAAAGTCTCTTGGGGTTTGAAGCATGGAGCGTTACATCAGCTCCATGACATATGTCCCCCCTTCCAGAACGGCAGGGCAAGCTTAGATCCCAAACGGATCACTTGCCACTGACGAGACCTCTCACCTTGTCCCTTTTCTGTGCCATCTTCAAAGTTCCAGGTTGCGGGCACATAAGCAAAGTCAGCGGGGTCTGACGGTCGCTGGAGGGTTGTGGGTCCATAGTCTGTTGGGAGGAGACGAGCCCCCACTCTTCTCCAGCTGTCCTGGCTCGGGAAAACAACCAGCCTTAGTAGCGCATTGAGGGACCCTCCTGTTCTCCCGGGCCGTTGTGGGTACACCACATTGCTGGTACCCCCTCCTGGAAAAAGGGCTTGCTGCTGGGGACAGGTCCCGCCTGTACCTCCGCTCAGGTTTTCAAAATACAGTGTGAAAAATGTGCCAACTGCACCCGCTCCTGGTGCTCTAGTCAGTAGCTGGGGGGAACATGGGGTGGCATGACAGCGCATGGATTTGAAAATCCTCTGTCTCCACTCCCGGCATCACAAACTGCTGTGGGGGAGCGAGGTCATCTTTATCCGCTCTCTGAAGCTCGTTTAGCTGCTCCAGTGAAGTGGGGAGGATCAGAGAAGAACAGGGGGCAACCAAGGCCTCCGGCACAAGCGGTTGAAGGGATGGGCAGAGACCGACTGTGCTCTGCCCTGTAGTCAGCACTTCTGCTGGGGTGATGGCTTCATTCACTCCCAGTGGGGATACCGGCTGCTGGAGAGGCAGCTCCTGGAGATCACCTTCGAGGCTCTCCAGATGTATATTAGGGTGTGGGCAGAGGCCAGCAGCGCTCTGCCCCGTAGCCAGCGCTTCTGCTGGAGGGGTTGGACACGAGTAGTGTCCGCTGGTGGGGACGGGGGGAGGTCTTCCTCCACTCGCGTTGGAGATGGAGAGGGCCATCCGGACCCGTCTGTCAGTTGTTCAGGCATGACATGGGCAACCCCAGGCTCATCCTGGCAATTTAGCACCTGCAGTGCTTCGTGCAACAACGCCACTTCTTCCATGGCGGGCAAGACGGGAAAATGTAGGAGCACTTCCGGCTCCATTTCCTCAGGTTCCTCTGTCCCGTCCAGACTGTCCGCTCCTTCTGCCGGACAGTCCTCGGCCTCTGTCACCGCCATATCCAGGCCTTCAAGCTCCCTCAGCCATCCTTGGCTGGGAGCACATTGGGGCCAATCTAGGTACTCTGCCCCACATCCCCACAACTCTCTCGTGGGGACGTCCGTTTCGCCCCCTGTGCCGAGGCAGTCCTCCTCTAAAAGTGCCCAACCGTCCTGCTGGGTCACACTGATGGAAACAGCTGTCTCATCCACAATCGTCTGCCAGTAATCCTCTGGTTCTTGGCGGTAGAGGCCAGAGGTATGTTGTGCCGTGGTCCGCACTTCAGCCGGCACCACATAATTGTCCCAAACCAGAGGCTCCGGGGCCTCAGACTGCCTCTGCCTACCTCACAGCTCAGCCACCCAGAGTTCGTGCTGCCGCTCACGCTCCCTCTCCTGGCTGTCCCGCTCTCTTTTCAGCACTCTTTCCTGCCAGGCATCCTGCAGCATTATGTCTGAGGTGGCCCGACTAATGGCTTCCTTGGACGTATCACTCCCATACAGGGCCATTTGTTGCCGGACCCTCTGCTGGAATAGCTCCTCAGCTGACCGGGGTCTTTGGTCAATTTCGGTTAGCTCTATGATTAGGGCATCTTTGTCCTTGGATCCGGCGATCCCTCCTTGGCTCTCCAGCAGGTCTCTCAGGGTGTCTCGCATGCAGGCTGCATAGTTGGCCATCTTGGGGTGTCTTAGTGTTGGAGAGCCTCTATCCCACCGATTGCCACCAATGTGACGGAACCGTTCTCTTCCACCTGTCCTGACTCTCCAGACACCCCTTCGTTGCGGTCAGCCCGGCTACTGGGAGCGCTGTCCTCAGTGCCTCGAGCAGCTTGACCCGCCTGCTTCTGTTCCTCTGCCCTGGAGCGGTTTGGAATTTCCAGAAGGCCGCTCGGTACCTTCTGAGGGTGATAGTGTAGTGTAGCGTCGCTGAATGAAATAAAACACCAGACGCGGCTATATGTTTTAAAACAGGATTCTCTCTCTCTCTCTGAGCTCAGAGAGTTCTGACCTTTTAATGAACAAAAACGCCACCATGTATGCTGAAATCCAACAGTCATAATTTGCATAAATGACGCACCTCGTCCTACCAATATGCTAATTACATTATATCAGTTAGATATTTACAATAAACATTCCTCTTTACATTCTTTAGCCTTTAGCTCACACAACATTTGCATAACCTATTGTTCTAACACATCAGATTTAAGACAAACACTATCACAGACTTCTTGAATCAAATATGCAGCCAGATAAGGGGAAAAGCCCTGTTGCATAAATTACACAGCAGTAAAGCTTGTTTAATGTCTATACAAAAACACATTTACCTACAGGAATATAAGTATATTTAAAACTAAAGTTACGCCATTTTACACTAAACTAATTTAAACTAAAACCAAACGATGTAAAATATATTTAAAATCACACAATACAATTGAACATAAAGTCTCTTGGGGTTTGAAGCATGGAGCGTTACATCAGCTCCATGACACTGTCTTCCTAGCTTCCGTTCGTGAATACATGACAAAATGCCATTGTTATTGAGGTATTGCTTTATTATTTTGTGGAAAAGTAGATTACATGCAGCAATGTAGTTTTATTTTGTAAATCTTTAAACATGCCCTGTTAACCATCTTGCATTCCATTGTGGTTGTTGCCCTCATTCATTAGGCTTTGAAGAGTCATAGAAAAATATAAAGTGAAGTGATAACAGTACTTGATCTACCTAAGAAGCATCTTGTCTAACACACTCACCTTCCTTCACGTAACTCTCTCTGTCCCCTCGTCAGATACCCATGATCCTGTACATACCACTATCATAATGACATTTGTCTCATCAGTGACCTCACCTACATTTCCTCCTTGTTCTATTACTCCAATCTCCCACGGTTTTGCCACTGCTCTACCACACATACACTGTGCCAACTCCTGCAGCACACCTGTCGATTAGGGTGGCCAGATCGTCAATGTCTTCCTGGACACTGAATACTGTTTCATACAGATTCGAGCACAGGGAAAAGTGCTGCCATGCAACATATATAATTCATATACTGCAGGAAGAAAATCAAGACCGATCACCTGGGATTCCTTTTTAGGCCCTATTCCGAGGTTGTTGTTAACTTAACCAAAACTGTTGTTAACTTAACCAGAGCTGTTGTTAATTTACCAGAGCTGTTGTTAACTTACCAGAGCCTTTATAGTCAGTCTTGAAAGTGCACGCTGCTGTTTTTACGTTTCTGCGCTGTTTGGGCAGTATTCCAAAGATAGTGCTAACTTAGCCAGAGTTGTTGTAAACGTAACAACTCCATAAACTATAATGGCTCTGGTAAGTTTAAAACGGCTCTGGTTAAGTTAGCACCAGCTATGTAATACTGCCCTTTGTGTTTAAGTCAAATTTTCCTCTTAGGCCTGGGTCAGACGAGCATCTTTGGAGAGCGGAAGGAACGTCCGTGAGCGTGGATGTTCCTTCCACTCGACGCCCGTCTGGCCACCTCGCTGAGCGTAGACAGTCCGCTCAGCGCTGCAAGGCTCGATCCTCCTACGTAGGATAGCGCTTTTGCAGCCCCATCAACAGCGTCTAGCGTTTTGATGGGGAGGCTTCGTGCACGGTCACTAGTAGCACCCGCATATTGTGCGCGCGCTGCAGCGTGTGACCTGCACCGTTGCAGCGGCACAACGCTAGGACGGACGCCGGTAGGCCCATCAGTACAGGTGCACCTAGTGCATTTGTCTGACACCGGCCTTACTTGTTTATGCAACCCACACATATTCCGTTTTTCTCGCCATTAAATGGACTTTCTAAAGATACCATTATTTCCATCATATCCTATAATTTACTATAAAAATTATGAAAAAAATGGAGAAACACACTTTCTGAAATTTAATCCCCAAAATCTACAACTGCCAAAAAAGACCCCGGCTAAATAGTTTCAAAATTTTGTCCGGAGATTAGAAATACCCAATTTTTTTCCATGTTTCTGCTTTTTAACCCCTTCACTGCTGAGCCAGTTCACCTCTTCGCTGAGCTCATTTTGACCTCTTTATGCTCATGTTTAAACGTCAATTGAAGCCCTATTTTATTATACCCCAGACAAGATTTTTTTTTTTTAAAAAATCCACTTTTTTTTTATTTATTTTTTACACCAAACCTAGTCATGATAAGGCTTTTCCAATTATACCAAACACGACCCTCTAGCTGCCACGGATCGGGAGATACGGGGATCCAAAGGATCCCCCTAACTCCACTTGACAGGTGGGGGTTAACTGGCCCACTGAAGTCATTGCACATATGGCGGCGATGTCAGTGTGTGGAGGGTGACCCGAAGGCTTGGCTGATATCCGCTTCTGGGTTCGAATCGCAATCTGGCATCTCTAGGGGTTAGACTTTCCCCTTTCTAGCCCTAACCGTTCGGGAGGGAGAGGCGTCCAAAGGACCCCCTCCCCTTTCAGGTTGCCCCTGTAGGAGCAGGGGGACGCTTGAAAGTGATGTCATCGTGAGATCCGGGCCTCATAAACACGAGGGGCACTCGTCAACCTTGCCAGTCTGCAGTAGGAGCCTGGCCAGAGAGGTGAGTATAGGGATGGAGGGGGGTTAATGGACCATGATGTACTATGTACGTCCATGGTCCTTAAAGAGAATTTTTCCCAGTACGTACTATGTACGTCAGTAGTCCTTAAGGGGTTAAAGTAAATTTGATAATATTTTGTGTATTTGTTGTTTACAGAAATATTGCTGGGATCAAAGGTTCTAAACACTAGGTGGTGTCCCTTATCGTTATTATTAATTATTATTAATCTTTTTTTATAAAGCGCCGGCATATTCCGCAGCGCTGTACAATGGGCACAGGGTTACATTTACAATGAGGGAGTACAGACATGAGACATAATAAAAACATAAGGAACAGACGGCATCTTATCTTATCTTGCATAGTTTCACACGGGGTCTGCATTATTACCATACAGGCAGAAATGGCCTGTGTGTCAAATACAGTAAATGTGATAATAGATAATGTTCAGATCTCCTGCTTCTAGGGATTTGTAGTGATCATAATGAGATAATTAGCAATGCATCTTCCAAATAATACCAACAGAATGTAAACATAATATCTGTATGTGGACATAATGCTTGTATAAGGAAATTACAGTAACACCTTGTATCGGTACTGGTCAGATATTGTCAGTAATTATAACCCCCTGAGCTGCTGTAAATTTATCAGAGCGATTATAATCTATGGAGCACCAACTTTGTAATATAGCCCCCTGACTCATATCGCTGGACAGTAGTGAGTGACCCCAGAGCTCTCCATGTATTCTGCCCTCACTCTGGCTGTTGTAACTCAACAGCAGAGTTTAAGCTTTTTGTTACAGTGAGGATAGGGGCTGCTTCTTTAGAAGGAGGAGTGAGAATCCACAAATACTGTCATTTCAATTTCAGAAAATTGTGTATACAAATGTTTGGCAGTAAAAGGGTTAACAAGCAGTATTTCTGGGGGGGTGGGGGTCACACTTTTAGGCCAATTCAGTAACCACAAAACCTCTCTCCTGTCTGTATGGATATGATTTGTGTTCCCCTGTTCTCAGTAGAGCCTGCATCCAGATGTTACAACGCTAGGCATTGTTTTAAATTTCATTAACATATTTAGAGTTTTCCAATGTCCCTGTGCCATGACTATAACATGTCTCCACAATATACGTCTAGGTTCTATTGATGAGTTTTAGATTTAGACTGTCTTTTTACAATGTGCTGATCATAATCTTTAAGATTTTCACATGTTTAGTGATAGTTGTGCCCATATAGATTTCAAATAACCGCTATCCCTGATAACAAATTCTTTACGTGTTTTACAAGCTCTTTGCTGCCAGCTCTGTAATAAAATATGCATATGTTTGTGTGGTGTCAGCTTCAGGGCAGATGTTTCCTTTGCAGTTAATTCGGAGTGTTTAGTATGCTACGTACGGCTCTCCGGATGCCAGTTAAGCTGCTTATTGTACATGCATCTTTCTAATAAGGGTTTGACATTTTCCACTGGAAGATTATTATATCATGGAGGTTATATTTCTGTAACAATGACTATATACACGATGAGACCTTTAAAACACCAATCAGCACTTATTTATTCTGCAAAGCAGCTTATTAAATTACATCTGAAATGACAGTAAATAGACTTGTTATATAGTCCACACTGTGTGATTATATTCTTAGGGATATTTTTGGATGAGATCTATTTTATACTGCAGAAGTTTCTTAAAAATGTTTGTAGGGAGGAATGTATATTTAATTTGTTTCCCATATGAAATCAATTAACTAATTATAGCAGATCTATCTCTTAGCATGCCTGAAAGAAAATCTTGTAATATCCTTCAGTTCCTTGTGTTGTTTTACGTAGTTTGTTATAAACTGGATCTCCTTAAGTAGGGTTAAACAGGGAGCTCTACTTATCCCAAATTTATATAACTAGTCTATTATTTTTTTTCTTCAAGGCAACCCAGATCTCTAAGTCGCACTAGAGTCAAAAACCTCAATGTGCCCTTTGGTCAGCTATGATAATCACATTGCAGTGCTCTACTTCATTAAAGGGACTCCCAGTACCTTTGCCATGGTTTTTTGAATGGTGTGTGCTATGATGTCACCTCCTATCTATAATGTGTCACAATGGGAATTTAATGCTTTAGTTTAAACCAGGCATCTCCATCTCTGGACTTTCAGATGTTTCTGAGCTACACCTCCTATGATTCTCATTTTTTGCCACTTATTGCATTCAAAGAATTATGGGAATTGTAGTCAATAAACACCTGGAGGGACAGAGTCTGAGATCACTGGTTTACACTATCAAGAGCAGGTGTTATCACTTAAGAATGTGAAGCAACGGTTTTGGAGAGTTTTTATTTTGGAATATAGGCTCCAGCGCTACTTGAGGGGAAAACCGATTGAGTGGCCAGTGGGTGGCTTTAACCAAGGGCCCTAGGTTGACTGGGGAGATCAAAGGATGTTCCCTGCCGATTCACAAAAGCAGCAACAGAAAATGGATATTTTTTTCTGGGCTCCTTATGCGCCTGCACTTCACCCTCTCATTCTTTTTGTGGACACTAGAGACAATCAGGGAAACTAGGTCAAGTGGTCATTGGGCAGCATTGACCATGTTCCACATGCTGACTGAGGAGATCAAAGGATGTTCTTTGCTGGCTCATCAAAGAGCTAAAAATGCCAGCTTTCTGCATTAATTGTACCTTCTCTCCATATTCCTCGTGTGCTCAGACGTCACCCTCTCCTTTTTTTACTGGTCACCAGAGGAAATGGAAGACCCACACTTGACCCTCTTCTTCTTTTCGCGGACACCAGAGCAAAGGGAAGGCTCCTTTAACAAACGCGTCTCATACTTAAACGACTTCGACTGATGTCAAACTAATCCTTCCTTTGATCAGTGTTTTTTATGTACTATTGGGAATAAAGGGTGGTTATACCTTTGTGGTTTAGTAAAGTACAGTCTCTTCGGAGTTTGTCTTTTGTGAGTAGGTCCTTGTATATTTCGTGCTATGCTTCAATGCTGTGGCTCGAGGGATTAACTCTTCCTTGCTGCACAGACAGCACTGTCAAAACACTTTTCTCTTGTAAATGTAATTGCATTTGCACCTTTATGGGACTTTCTTTTTTAGGATAAGTCCTCTTATTAGCTAATGTAATAGCTGTTGACATGTTCAATAGGTTGAATTGTATAGCACCGGTTACATATAATCTGCACGACACACTCCAGAATGAGTCCATCAAATTCTAAGCACGATTGGCATGTGTTTCTGTGCCTGTGATCCAGGATTGGGAATGTAGAGCCATGTATTCTTTAAAATTCAAACTGAATGCCCAACTTTACCGCAACTGCTTCGTGTGTGATGTAAATCCAAGTATGAAGAACATTTTTTTTTTTAAAAAAAAAAGCATGTAAAAGGAACATCTAAGATCTAATTAGAATGTGCATTTTCCGTCCTTAAAGTTACCCATTAAAGAAAATTATGCGTTTCAATGCCTAAAAGATACTGTATGATATCCTCTACGAATGTTCCTGTGTAGTTAAATGCCTCTGTAGCCACAAAAGCTTCCAGATGCAGTTGAAAAGATCTTTTAGATCAAAGCCTACGAAAGGTCGATAAAAGTACAATGGCTGTATTATATGACTATTTATACACATATACACAGCCACGAGGAACCAACGGGATTCAGATTTGAAACAAAACCAGCAGTTCCCTAAGCACCTTATGACACTATCGGCTTTAAATGTAATTCTATATTATAATGGGGGAATAAAACATAAAGATCTGTCACATACCATTATTTTGAACGACAGGAAAGTGTCTCCCCAGCCATTAATATCCTTCAACTTGGGAAAATTTACAGTATTTACAAATCTCTGTAATCGGCAATGATACAGTACATCCTCCTTTTTAAAAACAGGAAACCCTGCCAAAAGGTAGAATGAAAGGTGTTTATCATGGCAGATCTCAACTAAAAAGATGTGAAAATCCAGAAGTCCTCAAACTCTGTCAAAATTAAACCATCAGACAAGACAATGAAAAGAACTGCAAAAGTAACACATTCCTTTAAGAATTTTATTCATTGTACTTTTTAGGAGATTGATACTTCAAGTTTGGCCCTTTTTTAATGCTAAATTATATACATTATATAGATTTTTATTTGGAGTCAGTTTTCCTAGGCCTAAATTCATAAAACTCCCAACTTGATCAAGAATAGAGTTGTGGGATGACTCCAGTAGCTGTCAGCAGAAAAGTTCCACCAAATTCAATCTTTGGAAAAATGCATTGGAACCAGTCCATCCAGCACGCCGTTGTAACATTTGTGTGTACTTTATTAAAACCATTCACTAACATGGACATGTAGAGTTAATCTTCAAAAGCACCTGCAGGTGCCCCAAGAACAAGTATACATGATCTGGTCGTATTCTGGAGCAATGCAAAGGAATTTTGGTTATTGCAAAAGAAATTCCATTCCAAATAGGCTCCAGAATGTGCCCCTAAAGTTTCAATACATTGGAAATGTCAACCAATGTGTTGAAAATGTTTGAAAAGCTGTGAGTTCCATTATTTTTCCCCCTTCAAAGACACATGTATGCCAAGCTATAATGTACATGTAGCAGCTCTTTTTGGCCATCATTGGCTTGTCAAATAGGGCACACCTGCTGGAGAATAATATAAAGGAGGTGCTTTTCTGTATATGTCTGTGTACATAATAGAATGGGATTTTCTGTAAAACAGGTCCTCACAACTGAGGAAGCCTGGAGTCAATAAGAAATCCTGGTCTGGATTCCCCTTGGATTAGAGCTCATACCCTTCTGTCGAAAATATAGAGGAAGTATAATCACCGTCACAAGCCATGCCACGCACATTATCCAAATCTGTATAAAGGATATTGGGCTGAGTACTCTAAAGGTAGTGTAAAACTTAACTTTTAATGAACAGATCTCTTCTAAAATCTGATATACACAAATAAATAAATAGATCTAAAATAAGTCAAATGGGAAAATCTCCACCGATGACAAACAGGCGCAAAACTATGTGCGCCCGTACTGACGTGCCTTCTGGCGTTCGTTGCAGCATTGAGACGTTGCGACCGGGCCAGCCACATGTAATTCGTGCGCGCACTACAGCAGCCTGCAGCAACCTTCTCCAAAGCGCTAGGACGTGCGTTGATGGAGCTGCAAAGCGCGATCCTCCATCGGGGGATCAAGCCTTGCAGCGCTGAGCGCACCAAGTGCGCTCAGCAAGGTGGCCAGACAGGCGTTGAGTGGAAGGAACGTCCACTCTCACGGACGTTCCTTCCGCTCTTCAAATACACTCGTCTGACGCCAGCCTTAAACAGAGGCTAAAAACCAAAATACAACTATGGTGAGCTCCCGCGAGGTTCAGTTGATCTAATGAGTGGCTGAGCACCTTGGGAGATTTAGTTCCAAAACAAAGTAAAACCCCTTAGCTAGCAGTGTCATCTAAAATAAAAAATTCTATACCCTGCTTGATAACTTTGCAGCCCTAATGATCGAACTGCTACATATTGTATGAATAAAGATCAGAAAATATGAGGACTGAGGGTCTCATAAGAAAGGTGTAAATGTAAATACTTTATTTAAACCCTGTGGGTATAGAGTTTGAAGTTTGAATATCCAGAAGGTCTCCCGCTGTTGAAGACTCTTGTCAAGGTCACCACCCCTGTCACCTAGGGTGACTCTTTCAATGTCCATGAAACATGTGCTAACTGGATTACTCGCATGATGTAGCTTCAGATGTCTGGAAACCGTAGTCTCTTTGGAATAACACATTGATCTAACATGCTGCATAATTCTTATTTTCAACTTCCTTGTGGTGTTTCCATGTACAGTTTCCCACATGTGAGCAGGTAGACCACACCTGATACATTTCATGTGAAACCATCTGTTAATTTGAATTCATTGCTTTTGTAAGCATCATGAAAACACACTGAGGGGCGCGCAATGTATTTGCATGCTACAAATGTACCATATCTATAAGTGCCCGGTGTCAATTTGGGCAGCCAGTTGCTGGTGGTCCTGATTTTTCTGGGGTCAAGTAGCTGTGAGAAAGTTGATTCTTAATGATTGGACCTTTCCTAGAGGTGAACGAGGCCGTTGGGCCGATTACTGGTGCCAGATCAGCATATGTCAGAAGAATGGGCCAGTAGCCATTCAGTATCTCCCGTGATCAGCTTGGAGTCCGTATCGGGTACCTTATCTTTCATGGAGTGATTTCCTTTCTTCTCCCAGGGCTTGATGATTAACCTGCTTTAATATGTTATGTGCTTTTCTCTGTTGACTAAAGCATGTTCGAAGATCTGTTTAATGAATTCACCTAAGCTGGAACAATTCGTCACAGCTTTACATATTGCCCCATTGGTACATACCGACCTTCGAGATCTGGGATCAGATCTGGGATGGTAGCTGCTCCAGTGTAGCATATTGTTAGTATCCGTGGGCTTTCTGAATACAGCGGTTGTGATCTGGTCACTATGTTAATTGTAAAGTCTAAGAAATTCAGAGTTGATTTCTGAATTTCTGGTGTCCATTTGAGATTCAGATCATTTATATGAAGTTGTTAAATTCTTCAGGGTTACCATCCCAAATGATTAGGATATCATCAATATACCTACGCCAGAAACGGAATTTGGGTGTAAACGTTGATAATGACTCGTGAAACACGTACTCCTGTTCCTAGTAGCCTAGGTATAAATTTGCATACGATGGGGCACTTGCTGTGCCCATTGCATTTCCGCATGTTTGGCGGTAGTATTTCCCATTGAATAGAAAAAAAATATTTGTCAAACTCAAGGAGCCCCAGTAGAAAAAGTTTCCATTCAGGTGATAACTGGGCATGTGTTTCAAGGAAATGCCTAATGTGCTTGATCCCTTGCTCGTGTGGAATGGGAGCTGTTTGGCATCAGTAGATAACTTTCCCCTTTGACTTTTTTTAAATTTATTTATGTATATAAGATTTTAGAAGAGCTCTGTTTATTAAAAGTTAAGTTTTATTCTACATTTTAGGGTACTCAGTCCAATATCCATTGTTTCATATATACATCCCAGAGTTACCCCTGTTTATTTTTTGGTATTGGGCTTATTTTATCACATGGGGGGGTTGCGATTCCTCTTGTTTTTGATTTATTTTTACTGTCCTACAATTTTCAATCAATGTTTATAAAGCTACAGTACTAATGAAGTACATATTTTAAATTTAGCAGGTTTGGTTCAGTGATACCCAAACATTGACCCTTTCATTATATTTTAATACCCAGAAATACAACTGAATTTAAATGGTGTCCTTCAGCTTAAAAAGCTCTCTTACAAAATTTACAGAATGTGTGGGGCAGTCCAGGGAGTTGTACAGCTGTTTCCATAAAACTGGAGGTCCTGCATTGTGACATTGGTTGTGATATAAATCCTTGTAACATTTGAAATGTTGCTGTAAAGATTTCTTCTAACAGTATACAGTATATGTTCTTATGAGTCCCGAAATAATTATGTTTCCAAAGGCGCAACAGTGTTCTACAACTAGCTAATCCTGTGGTCTACATTCACATAATGGACAGTTATTGGATGTACATGACTGTGCTAGGTATTCGTATTTACGAAAAATTATACATTTGCTAATTAAGAATTAACAATTGCCCATTTAATTTTAAAGGCCATTCTAGTTCTACACTTTCTTTTTGTGCCTCCTATGGATTTCCTTGCTTGAGATTTGGTAGAGGGGTATCGGCTATGCCCTCCTGAGGAGTTATTAGCAGTGGCGTAGCATGTGGGGGGGGCCTCGGGGGCGGTCGCCCCGGGTGCAATTTTCTTATGGGCGCAAAATTTCCAAAGAAATTCGAACCATTAATATTTTCCAGCAGGGATCAGCAAGGTGTCCACGAGAGGCCCTTGCATGCAGCTGCCGGTTTTACGGTGCCAGCAGAAGAGAGGACAAGGACAGAAAATTCTGTTCTTATTCCTCCTTAACGCTGACATGAGTCACGTGAAGCAGCGCAGTATTATTCAACAGAACACCCTTTACCACACTTGTCAGCCCCCCCTTGAAGCCCTGTGCCAGCCCCCCTGCCGCTGGCAGCCCTGCAGACGCTGAACCGGAAGGAGGGACAGAGGCGCCTGCCCTGCAGTGCATTTATAATCCGGTTTCCACTAAGTCCCCTGGACAGCTACCCCCGGGCCACCTGCAACTTCACGCAGGTAGGCGACGTGGTGTGTGACACCAGAGCAGCATGACCAACACACACAGTGAGGGGATACGGGGAGAGGGTGACTGTAGGTTCAGGGAAAGAATGACTGAGGATACTGGGAGAGAGTGGCTGGGGTACTTGGATATAGAGAGAAAAAGATTGACTGGGAGAAAGTGGGGGTACTTGGAGAGAGAGAGAGGGGGGTTACTGTTAGAAAGTGACTGGGGATACGGAGAGAGAGTGAATGGGGATACTGGGAGAGAAAGAGTGACGGGTACTTTGAGAGCGAGAGAGTGACTGGGGTACTGAGAGAAAGTGGGGGTAATGAGAGATTGTGACTGGGGTTACTGGGAGAGAGACTGGGGGTACTTGGAGAGAGAGTGGGGGTACTGTGAGAGAGCGTGATGGGGTACTGGGAGAGAGAGCGATTGGTACTGAGAGAGTGTCTGGGGGTACTAGGAGAGAGAAAGTGACTGTGGGTACTTGGAGAGAGAAAGTGACTGGGGTACTTGTGGGAGAGAGTGACTGGGGTTACTGGGAGAGAGTGACTGTATAGTGTGAGAGTGGATCTATGCTAGGTTATACTGGGACAGGGTAACTGGTAGCAGTGGTGTAGCGTGGGGGGGCATGTGTGTTTCTTTTTTTTTATTATATCAGTATTTTTTTAATATGTAATACATGTGCTTATGGGGTAAGGGGGTCAATACTCTACTAGTGGAATGGAATCAGGGTGTGTTACCGTGTCCACAGGTTGGGGGGGCGCACAATTCTTCCCTTGCCCCGGGCGTTGACAACCGACGCTTCGCCGCTGGTCATTAGAAAACCGAAATGATCGTCGAAGGTTTGGATTTCATTAAATCTCCCACCCCTTGAAGTATCAATACTGAAAGCAGGCTTTCACACATCTATTCTATATATAATCTGTGACGTTTATATGACAGAAAATGCAGTTCTACAGAAAGAGTTTTTAGCAATAGGCCATCCCTGCACATAGAATTTGGGGCAGATGAATACCTAAGGGAAGCAGAATGTCACACAATGCAACCTAAGTGACTGTTTAAATATAAATACAGTTATAGGAATTTTTTTTCTGAAAGAATCTCTTTAAAGTGAACAGAAAATGAATTTGTTGCTGGCACAATGGATTGTAACTCAGACTCGCTCCTGGGAGGTTTCATTTGCATATGGATCCAAGAACAAGGACAGGCATGGTCACCCCGTACAAAAAATTCCCAGCTGTGTCTGGTGAAGATGATTCTCTCGCTGTTAGTTTTGATGAAGAACGGAAGAACATTGCATGCAATGTGTGCAGCTGCCATGGGAACACAGTCCTGTCTTCACACGACGGGGGGCATCTGAAAAGCTCCCAACACAAAAAGAGATTGTCTTATGCGTGAATTTTGGCAGACGGCAAGTCAGGAATTAACATCTTTGTTGGCAGTAGACTGTGGACACCATTTCCTCCTTTGACGGGTTGTACAACGAAGCGTCACAATAACTGTTGTCGTTGATAGCAGAACATTACTGTTCATTTTCAATGGAGCATTTCCATCTGGTGAAGATACTCCACATATTAGGGTTGCCATCACAAATTTTATATATGTATTCATTTTTTATATCTTCAGACCACTTTGTTCTGAACTATTTTATATGTATACAAGAGCCAGATTTCTCAACACTGGAAAAAATGTAAAACAAACGACTTTTCAGTAATATATACTGTAAGCAACTTTTCTCATTGGTTCCTAGTCCACTGTGTTTAACACATGGTTTACACAAACCCCCATCCTGCCTACTCTACTAATGCTGTCCACACTTGAAAGGGTCATTATTAAAAGGGTGGGCCTAATCAGCGGCCTATTTTTGTTTGATTTGTCAATATTTTTCGCAGACAATCTTGTGACAGGTTAATTGAGGGCAGATCTATTAACAGGCAGATGGAAAAATCCCTCTGTCCTTGCTTATAGGGTTAATATCAGTAGCAGCTACATCTGTAGCTAATTGGACATTACCCAGCCCATGTAGTCTACTAACATCTCTCATTAGGACCCATCACATTAAGTGAAGCTGAAAGCTGGGTGGTGAGAAAACAAAGAAACTTTTTATTTTTCTATGCTGTTTTGTGAATGGTGCGTAGCATAGCTGGCCAGTGCTGTTAGAATGTGTTTAATTAACCTCCATAAGGGAGTAGGTTTTTGTTTGTTTTTGGTTAACATTTCGAGGGATAGAGTACCCTCGCTGTAAGACTTGTCCGACGTGAAAATAAAGACCCTGCTAAGTAATTACTCAAGTGGCTGTCTCTGCAAGTGACTTATCTCACTACCGATGCTTTGGGTTTCCTGTAAGTTTGCACTTTATCACTGATTTAGGGCAGTTTGTGCAGAGAAGGTAAATCTTAACTGATTTAAAATGTAGGGCCCTATTCCAAGGTCAGTGTAAACTTAACCAGAGCTGTTGTAAACTTAACAACTCATAGGGCTCTATTACATTCTTCACGCAAAAACGCACGCGCAACGCGTGAATTTTTTGCGCAAAGCGTTAAACGTTAACGTGCGTAAATTACCCCTGGTATTATTATTATTCTTTATTTATAAAGCGCCAGCATATTCCGCAGCGTTGTACAATAGGCACAGTATAGACAGGGTTACAATACAATACATTGAACAACATTTGACAAACATTACAGGAGGAGATGAGGGCCCTATTCCCGTAGGAACTCACAATCTAGGAGGGTTGGGGTTGGAAACCGGAGGAGAGGACTGTAAGGTGAGAGTGATTGATGGTTGCGTCTGTGAGTTGGGTGGTAGGCTTCCCTAAATAGAATATAATAATAAAAACGTTTTAAGGGAGCGTTTGAAGGAAGAGAAGTTAGGGGAAAGTCTGACCGTACGAGGGAGAGCGTTCCAGAGAGTGGGGGCTGCGCGTGAGGAATCCTGCAGTCTATCATGGGAAGAGGTGATGCGGGGAGAAGCTAGGCGCAGGTCACTGTTTGACCTTAGGGAGCGGGCTGGGGTGTATTTGGTGATTAGTGAGGACAGGTAGTGGGGCGCTGAGTTAGTGAGGGTTTTGTAGGTAAGGATAAGGATTTTGAACTTAATTCTGCAGTGGATGGGGAGCCAGTGAAGGGACTCGCAGAGGGGAGCGGCAGAGACAGAGCGGCGGGTGAGGTGAATTAGCCTGGCGGAGGCGTTCAGGATGGATTGTAGGGGGGAGAGGCGGGACAGAGGGAGGCCAGATAAGAGATTATTGCAATAGTCGAGTCGGGAGATTACCAGGGCGTGTAGGAGTTGTTTTGTGGTGACAGCGGTAAGAAATGGCCGAATTCTGGAAATATTACGCAGTTGGTATCGGCAGGAGGAGGAAAGAGACTTGATGTGGGGGATGAAGGAAAGAGCAGAGTCAAGTGTAACTCCAAGACAGCGAACTTGGTTTGATGGGGAGATGGTGATACCCTCCACCGTGATAGAGAAGTCAGGAGGTGGGGAGGCATTGGAGGGAGGAATAAGTAGGAGCTCAGTCTTTGACGTGTTGATCTTCAGGTGGTGGGAGGCCATCCAGGAGGAGATGCCAGATAAACAGTCACTGACCTTTGAGAGGACAGGGGGAGAGAGATCAGGGGTAAAGAGGTAGATCTGAGTGTCATCAGCGTAGAGGTGGTAATTAAAGCCAAAGCTGTTGATGATTTTGCCCAGGGAGGAGGTGTAGATGGAAAAGAGCAGAGGACCAAGGACAGAGCCTTGAGGTACACCAACAGATAGAGGCAATGAAGAGGAGTTACCAGCAAAGGACACACAGAAGGACCTGTTGGATAAATAGGAGTCAACCCAAGCGAGTGCAGTGTCACCGAGACCCAGAGAGTTGAGGGTCTGTAGAAGGAGGGGGTGGTCAACAGTGTCAAAAGCAGCCGAGAGGTCAAGCAGGATGAGAATAGAATAGTGGCCGTGTTTTTTAGCAGTTAGGAGGTCGTTGGTGACTTTGGTGAGGGCAGTTTCAGTTGAGTGTAGGGGACGGAAGCCAGATTGCAGGGGGTCAAGTAGGGAATTGGAGGACAGGAACAGAGAGAGGCGGTGGAAGACTAGTTTTTCTAAGAGCTTAGATGTGAAGGGAAGCAGGGATACAGGGTAGTTGGATGGAGAGTTGGGATCGAGGGATGGTTTCTTTAGTAAAGGGGTAACTAGCGCTTGTTTGAAGGCGGATGGAAAGGAGCCAGTGGAGAGAGATAGGTTGAAGATGTGTGTGAGAGCAGGGGTGAGGGAGGAGGAGAGGGGAGGAATTAGATGTGAGGGAATGGGGTAGAGCGGGCACGTGGTGAGATGTGAAGAGGACAATAAGGAATTGACTTCCTCCTCAGTGGCTGGGAGGAAGCGGCAGAGGGGACCTCTGGGAGTGGAGGTGGCAGATAACTTGTGTTGGGATGTTGCTTCTGATAGTTAGAGTTTTACTGAGGAAGTAGTCTGCCAGGTCTTGAGCGCTGAAGGCAGCTGAGGGGGGAGGTGCAGGTGGGTAGAGGAGGGTATTACAATCTTCCTGCATTTTTTCATCCGTCGAGCAATAACGCGCGTAAAATGGACGCGCAAAGACACGCGCGCAGCAACGTTGCATGCAGAAATCAGTGTGCGGACTGTTTTATTTATTTTTTTACGCGATTCAGCCAGTCAGAATTAAGAACCACAATTGTCTCACGTTAAATTTTCAAAGTCAAAGTCAATCTGCGCATATATGCTGCATCAATAAAAAATGCACACACAACTTCTCAAATTTATTGGTTTGGTATGAGTAGAATGTGTAACTATACTTTGCTGTATTATTTTCGGGCTGGTGTATTTGGTTTCAGCCAGGTTGCTAGAATTTGCCATTAACACCAGCTTTTAGGAGTTGCTAAAATTATGCGCGCAAAGGCTGTGCGTTACAAACTGCGCATAGATTGTAATACCATCTGCGTACCAGCACACAAACGCATTTGCGCTCACAATTTTAAGTATAGGCGCGCAAAGTACAGTAAGCTAGCGAAGTGTTCGTGCAGGTTCACCCGTGGTAGACTTATACGCGCATTTGTTGCGCTGACATTGTAATACGATGTTCAGCGCAAAGGGTTTTGCCCCTCGCGTTGCCCCCAATGCGTTTTTACGCGGGCTCAAACGTATGTGCAAAGAATGTAATAGGGCCCATAGACTATAATAGCTCTGGTAAGTTTACAACAGCTCTGGTTAATTTAACAACAATCTCGGAATAGGACCCCTAATGTTTATTTGTTGATTGTGTTTTGTTGAGGGTAACCTAAAGTAAAACTGGTCACATGCCAAAAGCTAAACTACAAAATCAGAAGGTGGTTTCCATGCCAAGACTTACTCAAACAACAGTCTGAAGTTGGGTCTGAATTTAGTTTTCTGCAGCACATTATGTCCCAGCTGTCGTTTGACCTCAAAAAGACTGGGAATGCATAGTAAAAAAATAATCTATTTTTGTGGCGGTTGATCAGCAGATGTGGTAGCTTGATGCGTCAAACTACGTGGCCACATCTTTGCATAACTATGGTCATTCTGAAACAATCACGATAATTTCCTCATAAACTACTCAAAAAGATATTTAAGTCAAATTTATTTCCTATAGACTCTTAAAGGCACATTCTTATAGTGCTTAGTAACTGTATACCCTAAATATATCTTAAGTCCACTGCATCATGGTTGTCTATGAAAAGGTTTGCAGATAATAAGGATGTAGGGCAGGGGGCGAGAGACGGAGTACGGAAAACCGAATGGAAGAAAGAAGATGATAGAGAGGAAACTGCAATAGGTGAGGATGCAAGAGAAAAAGGACATTTAGGAGAGGCCTTCGGTTAAAGATCAAATGGTATTGAGGTAAATCAGTACGTATCAAAGTGTCCCATTTCTGTATCCTTGCCCACCATGTGCAAGATGATATTTGGAGGGGAGATGTGGTGTGTTCCAAAGAGCTGCTAAGACTCTACAGGTGGATAAAGCTAGTATCATTATCGGTTTATTTTTCTTGCTGGAAAGGCTATCCTCATGGGGTTTTGAAAGGAGCCAAAACCAGCTATCCTTTGGGATGTGCGATGAGAAGTAATTCTGAGGTGTAGTCTATAATTTCATTTTATAGGGAAAATACTTTTTTGAGCAAGACGGCCAGGCCTGGATGTATGTCACATATGTGACAGAGGAGTCATTCCATTTTATGTGACGTTTTGCTTTGTGTCATACTTTGCATGGGTGCGGAAATGTAATTGTTGGCAATGGTTGATCGTTATAGAGGAAAACTGTGAGAAAGCTGGGGGAAGTGGTAGTTTACTATGTTCAATGGTGCAAAATCCAAGTGATTTGATTTATTTTTTTATTATTTGAAATCATGAGGAAATGAAAAAGATATAATGAAAATAATAAAAATATTTCAGAAACTAAAATATTCTTCGGTTATCCATGTGTAGGTCTCCTAAGTATGGGGCCTTCCCATATCATACAGTATGACAAGTCAATAGCAGGCTCTAACTAAGTGGCTACCTGCAGGAGATGCCTACTATTAGGCAAAAACGTTTGGGCAATCTATGTACATATATTGTAGATTTGATGATACTACATTAACATCAATTTATTGATTTGAGGTATGGTGCTAAGATTGTGGTCAGTTCAGTCACTTGTGTGGTATATTGGGGAATATGGTTAAGAAGTAGTCATAGAAATAGGCGCAGCATACCAGACCCCTCAATTGATTCCTATTGTCATACTGTATGAAATGGAAAGGCCCCATACTTAGGTTATCCATGTGTAGGTCTCCTAAGAATATTTTCATTTCTGACCTCGAAATAAAGGTACCCCTGTGACTAATCAGCCAGTTGAGAATTGACTCAATACTTAAATTCTTTCGTGTAATACCCTTATTTAGTATCTCTGTTGATATCAATACACCCAATCCCAGGGGAGTGAACTAAGCATACGACGGGGTGTTGACAATTGTGTTTGTAAACACATTTTAATTTTTTTTCTCAATATTCAATAAAGAATTAATTTGATTTTTAATATCACGTATGTATGTGGTCATCTGGTGCCCATAGTAAGTTCGGAGTTTTTGGACTCTTGGCCTTTTTTCATATCACTAAATATATGGGTTTATCGCCCTAATGTGATGACGGTACAAAGATCCCTAATTTTTTCAGAGTTCTTGTGCAAGGGGTTACCACTGCACAACTGTAACTTTCATAGTTATTAATCTCTATGATGTATGGTTAGATCTAAGCTTCTGGGAGTCAACATTGAACGTAGACAATTCTAGCCTTTACTAGAGGGAGATCGATTTGTGTACGCACATCAGTTGCGGGTGGAAACTCCAGTCGGTTCTAAAAAAACTGAATAAAGGTAGTCCAGAATAGAAGATGTTTGAAGGTCCTTGCATAGCACCGAAATGTTGTATTTTCCAAGAATACCCTGCTCCTATTTGTGGCATACCCGCCTGATGTGACCAGTTCTTTCTCGGACTCTAAAATTGGATAAAAACTACAGAAATTCTGTTGTGACTTACAATTCCTCTCCCGGAGTGGTAAGATCCTGAGACATTCAGTGTTTACCATATTAAAAAGAAAAGATTATGTACGTTTATGTTTGTTTACTTTGTTAGATTTGTGTCCAGAAATGAATATGAAGTTAATAACATTATTCTATAATGGTTTTGCATATCAGCGAACAGACAGAACTATAAACAAAATCAATATGTATGTATTGTAAAGGGTATTAAAAGTATATCTAGTGTATATGGAAGATCATTCTAAACACAACCTGTACATAAACATTATTTTACAAAGCTACAACTGAGATTTGAGTTCTTATCCGTTTCAACACACACACACCGCCAGATGTAAGGGGAGACGGTGCACTTAAACATTTATGTAAACAAGAAGCCTTCTGGCAATTTATGTTGGATACCAAAGAACAGAAATATATGAATAAGAGATGGATATCTCTGGCTTTGTTGATTTTTTCTCTGGATCTATTATTATTTTATTTATTTTTTGCTAGGCCTGTTTTCATGAAAGTGCACAGCACCAGAGGGAGATGCATATTCAATGTTTAAAAAAAAAAGCTCATGCATTTTTGATCATAAAATATTAAATGAGAGATACTACTTAACTTGCACTTTTTATGTTACATCACTTGGTTTATTATAGAATCGGGGCCCTTTTCCCTACCGAACACTAAGGGCCATATTACATAGTTGGTGCTAACTTAACCAGAGCTGTTGTAAACTTAAAACCTCCATAGGCTATAATGGCTCTGGGAAGTTTACAACAGCTCTGCTTAAGTTAGCACCAACTATGTAATATGGCCCTAAAATTGGAATGCTAACTGGGAACACCTGCAGTTTTCCCCGTAGCGTCTCCATTTTAGCGTGATATTCTGCGGCAGGCGCTTAATCCCGAAACGCCCCTAAACACCTCAGTGATGGTAGCGCCTCTGTGAGTTTCGCCTCCTGAAGTCTATAGAGTCCATGAAGGGTTGCGTTTCAGGGACACGAGCCCTGTGCGTTCTCACTTCCGCAAGAACCGCCCAGCGCAGTGGAGGGAGACTGGGAACTATTTGTCACTCTGCTCCCTGGCTCCACCTTGTGGCCATTTGTACATTAACATTGTACTTTTCTTTTTCCATTTGCAGCACACTTTGTTGGCGCTGAAGTTTATCCTGGCGTTTGTAATCCCCGACCAATCGTACGAAGTCCAGGTGAAAGTAGCCAGGTTGGAATTTGAGTCCTTGGAAGCTCTCAAGCAAAAACAGGTAGGGATGAGCATCATTGCACAAGACGAAATTAAATCTACCATGAACAGAGGAAACGCTCTTAATTATGCTCATTACTGCTTTAGAATCACTAGTGTGTTGCTTTAGTCTCCAAGGAAAGCCATTCCCATTGGCTTCCAGTTAACCGGAAAGTCATGTGTCAGTAGCCGGTGGTTTGTGTTGGTATTGTAGAATCGCTCTGCTGTTCATTCTCTTTGTATGTGGATGAATTACTGTCAGTATTGACTCTAGCAGGGTTATTCAGAGAGCGTGAAAAGCAGGAGAATGACTGGAGAATAAAAAATTCTAGGTCAAAATAGCCGATTTGGAAAATGAGACGAAAGGGAGAATTTTTCTGGTTTGGCTATTTTGACCTAGAATTTTTCATTCTCCAGCCATTCTCCTGCTTTTCACACTATCTGAATAACCCTGCCTCAGCATTGAGGCAGCTAAAAGAATCCTTATCCAATTATTTTTTAAAGCCTCAACAGTTTTCCGACCTGTTTTGCTACGTGCGACCACATCCTGTGAAGGAACACAAGGTGCTGTTGCAATAATGCAAGGGCTGTTTATATAAAGATTCATTTCTAGAAGGGATCTTCCAATATAACCTAAAGTGACACACTCATGCCTAAAACAAGTTGGGCTCGTTTTCAGGGAATCACTTCCTTAATTTATGTCAGCATTTTTTTTATACACAGATAAAAAAAGGAATGAGCTGTTTGTCTTTTGATCCAAGAAACAGGTTTTTAATTTATGAAGTCAACAGCAATGTTTCACCACCCTTTACCCCACCAGCCTTATGTCAATATCATACACATGATCTATATATATATATATATTTTATTATTGCAGAAGCCATCTGCACATCACAGTAATTCAAAGAACGGCATCCCAGAGCCCCTGTGCTAGATTCCCCATATGCAGCAAGGAACCTTGGGTAGGATATGCAAATGATCTCTGTCTCACTTTTATTGCATCCTGTGTCTGTTTATACACAGGATGCAATAAAAGTGAGACAGAGGTCATTTGCATATCCTACCCAGAGTACCTTGCTGCATATGGGGAATGTAGCACATGGGCTCTGGGATGCAGTTCTTTGAATTGCTATGATGTGCAGATGGCTTCTGCAATAATAAAAATAACCATTATAGCGTGGAGGCTTTTTATCTACCTTTTTGTCCTCCACCACAACCGTTGTAAATATATATATATATATATATATATATTTACAACGCACACATCGGTGGGTTATACGTTGAATTTAATAAGAAGAGTCTGGTAAATGAAACTATTCCCAAATATTTCCCTATAATAAATCCCATTACTCTTTTCCAAATGCCATCCTGGGACTGCCCTACAGACAGATAAAACATGAAGCTGTTCTTTTACAGCAACTTTCAGTTGTTATGGGGCAGTTTTATTTATTTATTTTCGAGGGTCCCTTTTTTATTCATTAAAATCCCATTTTGCACCAAACCACATCAGCATAACCTACAAATGTGTACCAGTCTTCTGTGCAGATGGACGGGAAAGTGTTTGTATCCTTAATGGGGCAGAGCTCGATTTTACATATCTCTATATCTCATATTGCTAGATCATTTTATAGAGCGTAGAAAACAATGTGACTTTAACTGCTGACACGGTGAATAACACACAACGGAAGGGGTTAGTTATTCAGTAAGGGGCGAACTTGCCAACGAAATTCATCGTACGGTGCAATTTTGTGGCAGTTTGTCCATTCACTAAGCTGACAATTTGCTAAATATTGACGAATTGACAGTGAAATACGGTGCAGTTTGCTGCAGTCCGCTGACCTTCGGCAGCAGCGAAATTGTCCCATAGAGAAGTAATGGTTAATCTATTCACAGAACGCCGAAGTGTCGGCAAAATGCTCTGATTTTCAGTTATTCAGTTTGACCGGTTTAAACCGGCGAATCCCATAGGATTCAATGTAAAAAATATTATGGTTTTTATTTATTTAACCATTTATTCTTTTCATTTTCAGCAAATCGTCTTTTTATTTATTTTTTTGGAACACCTTTTGTATTTTTTAGCTGAAATTTTTGATGCCTAATATTTTAAAACCCTTTTTTTTTAAAATTCTATGCAGACCTTTTTTTTTTTTTTAACCCTTTAAGGACCAATGACACAACTGTTACGTCATAAATGCATTGACCTTAAAGACCCTTGGTCCTTAAGGGGTTAAATGACCTTTTTTATTATTTACACCAGTGTTTCCTCGGGACCCCCAACCAGGCCAGATTTTGCAGATCACCTTGGGGAAAAGCAGACTGAATCCTGCAATCGCTGAGCAGCAAATCATATCACCTGTGCGCTGCTTCAGATATCTAGCAAACCTGGCCTGTTAGCAGGTCCTGAGGACAGGTTTGGGAAACACTGATTTACACCCATTTTCATGCATTTTTATTGGTTTAAATACCTTTTAGAAAAATAGCAGTTTTCCGTTAGATTTTTTTTTTTTTTTCAGCGGTCCTCGGCGGCGCCATATTTGGCGCACTTTGGTGACCCGGCGGTGAAAAGTAAATTTACCGCAGGGTCAGCGAAATGGAATCACTGAGGTGCACCGAATTATAAAGCACCGAAATTTTAGTGCTTTATGAATAACCCCTTTAGTATTCCAAGTTGTATAGCTCTTGCCCCTAGTCACTGTACTTCATACAACAAACACAGGATGTTGTGAGCTCAACTGCCTCACTATGAAATCCAACATAGCCTACAAATAGTTACAGTTACAAGTATTTATAAAGTGCAAACAAATTCCTTAGCGCTGTACAATGGGAGAAACAGAATAACAAATATACATACACGTTACGCACGCGGAACAGAAGAAGGGAGGACCCTGCTTGAGAGTTCACAATCTAAGATGAGAGGGGTCACCCATTAGGTGAGGGTGAATAGGGTAAGCGGAGTGGTGTGTTGCAGGAGGGCTGAATGGGAAGAGGAGCAGGAAATGACAGTGGGGAGATCATGGAGTGAGGCGATAGGCTTCTCTAAAGTAATGTGTTTTCAGAGACATTTGAAGGACTGGAGAGACGGTGAGATTCTAATGTTGTGGGGCAGGGAGTTCCAAAGGAAGGGGGCAGCTCGGGAGAAGTACTGAATTCGGGAGTTGAGGGTAGGGGTATGAGGAACTGATGGCATCAGATCATTGGCAGAGCGAAGTGTTCAGGATGGGATCCTTCCATCCTGAACGCCTCCGCCAGGCTAATTCACCTCACCCGCCGCTCTGTCTCTGCCGCTCCCCTCTGCGAGTCCCTTCACTGGCTCCCCATCCACTGCAGAATTAAGTTCAAAATCCTTATCCTTACCTACAAAAGCCTCACTAACTCAGCTCCCCACTACCTGTCCTCACTAATCACCAAATACACCCCAGCCCGCTCCCTAAGGTCAAACAGTGACCTGCGCCTAGCTTCTCCCCGCATCACCTCTTCCCATGATAGACTGCAGGATTTCTCACGCGCAGCCCCCACTCTCTGGAACGCTCTCCCTCGTACTGTCAGACTTTCCCCTAACTTCTCTTCCTTCAAACGCTCCCTGAAAACATTCCTATTTAGGGAGGCCTACCACCCAACTCACTGACGCAACCATCAATCACTCTCACCTTACAGTCCTCTCCTCCTGTTTCCAACCCCAACCCTCCCAGATTGTGAGTTCCTACGGGAATAGGGCCCTCATCTCCTCCTGTACTGTTTGTCAAATGTTGTTAAATGTATTGTAACCCTGTCTATACTGTGCTTATTGTACAGCGCTGCGGAATATGCTGGCGCTTTATAAATAAAGAATAATAATAATAATAATAATAATGGGATATACCTGCTAATAAGGGAGGAGATGTAGGCAGGGGTGTGGTTATGGAGAGTTTTCTAAGTGAGGACCAGTATTTTGAATTGGATTCTAAAGGAAACCGGGAGCCTGTCACGGATCCCCCTGATACTAGAGTGGTGGTCCCTATACGCAGGACTCTCTCTACCCTTCCGATCCTTAGAGTGGTCGGCATGACTAGACAGACATAGGATGATACACAAGACCTTAGAACAATTAGCTCTTCCCAAGACCCTAACAACAGAAGGGGTAGTCTGATGTGTGCTTAGGGTGCCACACAGACTGACCTCAATACCAGAATTAGAAGAGTTAATGCCAATACCAGGGGTTACGCACAGAATGGTTCGTTCGCCAATGCCAAGGGTCATACACAGAGTGGTTCGTTCGCCAATGCCAAGGATCATACACAGAGTGGTTCGTTCGCCAATGCCAGGGGTCATGCACAGAATCGTTAATTTGCCAATGCCAGGGGTCATACACAGAATCGTTAGTTTGCCAATGCCAGGGGTCATACACAGAATCGTAGTTTGCCAATGCCAAGGGTCATACACAGAATCGTAGTTTGCCAATGCCAAGGGTCATACACAGAATCGTAGTTTGCCAATGCCAAGGGTCATACACAGAATCGATAATAGCCAAAATATATTCAAGAGCTCTGCGGGAAGTAACTACCACGTCAGGGCACCGGCGTCTCTGTGAGTCTGGGTTTTAAACCCGGCGGGTCCGCGTCTCGCCGCCAGGCCCCGCCCCCCGGCGTCTCACGTGTGCGGAAGCGTCCGCAATATCACTCGGCGCCTGGCCAGCGAGCAGCGAGGAAGCTGCTGCCAGGCGCCGGGGGGCGCGGGGGCCACCGTGACAGAACCCCCCCTCTACGGGCGGCCACTGGACGACCCCCAGGAGCGCGGGGATGAGCCACGTAGAAGGCCTTCACCAACCGAGGCGCATGGACCTCAGCAGCCGGGAGCCAAGAACGATCCTCCGGCCCGTAGCCCACCCAGTCGACCAGATACTGCAAAGTGCCCCTTGAGACCCTGGCGTCCAAAATGGCCCGGACTTCAAACTCTTCCTCACCCTCCACTGAGATAGGAGGAGGTGGGATACGGGCCCTGGTGTACCGATTACATAAGAGAGGTTTTAAGAGGCTCACGTGGAACACGTTGTGTATCCGGATATGGGGAGGTAATGCCAAAGCATAGGAGACGGGGTTGAGTCGTCGTAAAACCTTGTAAGGGCCTATGAATCTAGGTGCCAACTTCATGGAAGGCACTAGGAGCTTAATATTCCGCGAGGAAAGCCATACCCTGTCCCCAACCTGATATACGGGGGCCTGCCTCCTGTGTCTGTCAGCCTTGATTTTCTGGATGGCACTACTTTTCTTGAGTGCCTCCTTGACTTTCCCCCAGGTGTCCTTCAAGGACGCCAAATGGTCATCCAAAGCAGGTATCGTGGTATCCGAAAATGTAGTCGGTAACATAGGAGGGTCGAAACCATAAACGGTGAAGAAAGGGGAATGTCCTGTGGATTCGCTCACCGCGCTGTTCAAAGCATACTCAGCCCATGGTAGCAGGTCTGACCAGTTATCTTGCTGTTCTGAGATAAAGCACCTGAGATACTTTTCTACATTCTGATTTGCACGTTCTGCTGCTCCGTTGGTCTGGGGGTGATAGGCCGAAGAGAAAGACAAGTCTATCCCCACATTCTTACAAAACCCTTTCCAAAACCTGGAGACGAATTGGGTACCCCTATCGGAGACAATCCCAAGAGGAATACCATGTATGCGGACCACGTGGTTAATGAATATGGGCACCAGTTCGGCTGCCGACGGTAGCTTACGAAGAGGAACATAGTGACCCATCTTGGAGAACCGATCGATGATCGTAAGTATAACTGTGTTCCCTCTAGAATCGGGTAACTCCACTATGAAGTCCATAGCTAGGTGCGACCATGGTCGTTCTGGGATAGGCAGAGGTTGGAGCAAACCAATGGGTGCTGTCTTGGGATTTTTATGTCTTGCGCAAACCTCGCACACAGCTATGTAATCCTGAACATCTCGGCGCAACGTGGGCCACCAAAAGATTTTATTAATACTGGACACCGTTTTGGTGATTCCCATATGCCCGGACGTTTTATTATCATGGTAAAGGTTTAATATTTCTTCTCTTTCACATTCAGGTACAAAGAGTTTCGCGGGAGGTTTCCCTTCAGGAGCCGTGCCCTGCACGGTTTGTAACCTTTGCAACAAGGGAGACGAGACATTGATTGTGGTAGAGGCTATAATCCTTTCTTGGGGTACAATGGGATGCTGATCTTGGACGTTAAATTCGTAGGACTCATGTTGTCTAGATAAAGCATCTGCCTTAACATTTCTGGACCCAGGTCTATAGGTCAGTACGTAATTAAAGCTTGAAAGAAACAACGACCATCTTGCTTGTCGGAATTTAACCGTTTAGCATCTCCAATGTATGTGAGATTTTTATGATCGGTTATGATAAGGATGGGGTCACTAGACCCTTCCAGTAGGTATCTCCATTCTGCCAAGGCTGATATGACTGCTAACAACTCTCTGTTTCCTATGTCATAGTTCCTCTCTGCCGGGGAGAGTTTCCGGGAATAGAAGCCGCATGGATGCAATGGTTTGTCGGGTGCCTCCCTCTGGGACAAGACTGCACCAAGACCTATCTCGGAGGCATCAACTTCCACTTGGAACGGCAGAGCCGGATCCGGATGTCTGAGTACCGGGGCCGTAGTAAACGCTTGTTTGAGTGCTTCAAAGGCTTGACTGGCTTGGGGTGTCCATTTCTGATTACCCACCCCTTTCCTAGTCATGGCCGTGAGGGGAGATACCAAAACCGAAAACTCTTTAATGAACCTCCTATAATAATTTGTGAATCCTAGAAACCTTTGGATGGCTTTAAGTCCTTGGGGTAGAGGCCAGTCTAGGATTGCTGTAAGTTTCTTAGGGTCCATCTGGAACCCCTCCGGTGTTATTATGTAGCCAAGGAAATGTACTGTCCTTATGTCAAATAAACATTTCTCTAATTTACAATACAATCCAGCCTCCAACAATTTTTTCAGTACTATTTTCACGTGGACATGATGGGTTATGATATCAGGCGAGTATATCAGGATGTCATCAAGATATACTATGACAAATACTTGCAGGAATTCTCGTAAGGTATCATTAATGAGGTCTTGAAAAACAGCCGGCGCATTGCATAGGCCAAAAGGCATCACCAGGTACTCATAATGCCCACTTCTAGTATTAAAAGCCGTTTTCCATTCGTGTCCCTCTTTAACCCTTACGAGGTTGTAAGCCCCGCGTAAATCAAGTTTAGTAAAAATTGGCCCCCTTTAGGCGATCGAACAGTTCTGTGATAAGTGGTATGGGATAGGCGTTCCTTATGGTAATCCTGTTCAAACCTCTAATCTATACAAGGCCGCAGGTCTCCCTCTTTTTTCGATACAAAAAAGAAACCTGCCCCTGCTGGAGAAGAGGACCGTCTGATGAAACCTCGTTCCAGGTTCTCCCTTATGTACTCCTCCATAACGTCATTTTCTTTTTGGGACAAGGGGTATACATGTCCCCTAGGAGGCATAGTACCAGGGAGTAAATTTATAGCACAGTCGTACGGGCGGTGCGGCGGTAGGACCTCAGTCCTGGACTTAGAGAAGACCTCTTTCAATCCCAAATATTGTTCAGGCACCTCTGTAGACAAGGGGGGGCTGTGGCAACGTTGAGGCTAGCGATTACGTTGACCCTGCCCAGACAGTGCGATTGACAACGAGGACTCCAGTATTTTATGTCTCTTTGGACCCAGTCAATAACCGGGTTGTGTTCTGCCAACCACGGAAACCCAAGCACGACAGGACAAGAAGGGGACTCAATGATTTGGAAACATATGTATTCGTGGTGCAATACTCCTGTTTTCATACATACAGAAACAGTGTCGTGGGTGATATGGGGGCAGGATAGAGGGTTACCATCTATAGCTTCCACCATAAGAGATCTGTCCTTGAGGACCAGAGGTATGAGACATTTAGCAGCAAACTGTTTATCCATAAAATTGCCTGAGGCCCCAGAATCTAAGAAGGCCTCAGTCTTAATGTGAAGCTTGTCCCAGGTCAATGATATTGGTACCAGGATCCTGGACTTTTTTTTTTTTTTTTTCGTTGTTTACGAAAGAGGCATAAAGAGATCCTATAACCTGGGTATTGGCTGGTCTCTGGCTTGCTCGGCCACTCTCACCCCTGCTCCCCCTAGGTCTCTGAGGACATTGAAGGCGGAAGTGGTCTGCCCCGGCGCAATAGAAGCAGAGTCCCTTCTCCCTTCTGTGAGCTCTCTCTGCCTCCGATATACCAGTCTTACCTATCTGCATAGGCTCAACAACAGGTAGATCAGATTTAACGTTTTCCTGGTTACCGGAAGTAACGGTGGTTCTGGATGATAAGGGTAAAGGAGGCAAGAGCCTTCTAGGTCTATCCCGGGGTGTCTCCTTTCCCTAATTTGATCATCCATAGCGATACAGAAGTCGATCAAATGATCAAGAGTCTCTGGCAATCTTAGAGGAGCCAACTCGAACATAAACGCGTCGTTCAGCCCTTCAGTAAAGGCCAAGGTTAGGACATCGTTCGCCAGAGGACCTCTGAAGTCAAGGTCTTAAATTCTATTGCGTATTCCGCAACCCTCCTATTACCTTGTTTAATATGAAACAATGACTCCCTGCATTGGTAGCCCTTCTAGAGGGGTCAAAGGTGCGTTTAAGCTCTGAAGTAAAACCCTCATAATCGTATATGATGGGTTTTTTTGTTCTCACAAGGGAGTAGCCCACAATAAAGCCTTCTCCGTTAAATGACTAATTAGATAGCCCACCTTAGCTTTATCTGACATACATGAGCCTGGGTTGTTCTCGAACAATATCTCCAGTTGGGTCAGAAAGCCCCGGCACAAGTTTGGTGTCCCATCATAGCGTACGGGTGCTTTCATACTGAGCCTGCATCCCTCAGGAGAGGCCGGACTGATCCTAGGCACTACTGGGTCTGGAGGACTTGCAGTCCCAGAACTAGATCGGTTTAACAGGGTCTGCAGGGCAAGAGCAATCTGGTCCATCCTATGGTCCTGCTCTTCTTGTCTGGCTGCAATACGAGTCAACTGATTAGAGAGGTCTGCGGGATCCATTGGCCCTGACGTAATGTCACGGATCCCCCTGATACTAGAGTGGTGGTCCCTATACGCAGGACTCTCTCTACCCTTCCGATCCTTAGAGTGGTCGGCACGACTAGACAGACATAGGATGATACACAAGACCTTAGAACAATTAGCTCTTCCCAAGACCCTAACAACAGAAGGGGTAGTCTGATGTGTGCTTAGGGTGCCACACAGACTGACCTCAATACCAGAATTAGAAGAGTTAATGCCAATACCAGGGGTTACGCACAGAATGGTTCGTTCGCCAATGCCAAGGTCATACACAGAGTGGTTCGTTCGCCAATGCCAAGGATCATACACAGAGTGGTTCGTTCGCCAATGCCAGGGGTCATGCACAGAATCGTTAATTTGCCAATGCCAGGGGTCATACACAGAATCGTTTTTGCCAATGCCAGGGGTCATACACAGAATCGTAGTTTGCCAATGCCAAGGGTCATACACAGAATCGTAGTTTGCCAATGCCAAGGGTCATACACAGAATCGTAGTTTGCCAATGCCAAGGGTCATACACAGAATCGATAATAGCCAAAATATATTCAAGAGCTCTGCGGGAAGTAACTACCACGTCAGGGCACCGGCGTCTCTGTGAGTCTGGGTTTTAAACCCGGCGGGTCCGCGTCTCGCCGCCAGGCCCCGCCCCCCGGCGTCTCACGTGTGCGGAAGCGTCCGCAATATCACTCGGCGCCTGGCCAGCGAGCAGCGAGGAAGCTGCTGCCAGGCGCCGGGGGGGCGCGGGGGCCACCGTGACAGAGCCAGTGTAGAGATTGACAAAGGGGACAGAAAGGAGACTTTTGCTTCACGTGTAATGCACGTAGATACTGTACTTATTTATGTCTTAAACTTGCAGTCTTAATGCCAACGATCATGTTTAGCTAAACAAAAAGAAAAACAAAACATACAGCAAGAAAAAAAACCACTAACTTACATGCCATCTTCCTGAGTGAGCAGCATCTACACTAAGGCTGGACGTCCACTGGATCCGTATTCGTGCGACCACGACATCACACAAAGTCGTCCGTGTCGTCAGACCAATCCAACAACACTATTGTTAATGTACCGTCGTCCATTGCTTAAGACTTGCGACTTTTGAAGTCTGCTGCAGACTAGTGATCAGACCAAACATTTTGGAAATATCGCATAAGCAATGCAGACAGCCAGACGATCAGGGAAGGAGATGAATGCTGAGAAATTGATTAGGGGAGTTAAAAACGCTATTCTATTCAATTGTTTGATATTTAATTTAGGAACCTGCGAATCATAAATTTTCGCTCGAATCGAATCTCGAATCGAATCGGCTGTTAGGTTCGAACTCGAATCGAATATCGAATCGAATCGAAAAATGCAGCTTTCGAGCATTTCGTGTACGATACAGCCTGGATAGGTACAGTTGTGTTCAAAATTATTCAACCCCCAATGCTGTAAAGGGTTTTAGGGAATTTAGTGTACATTTGTAATTGTATTCAGAATGAAATCCTACAAGGACTTTTTAAAGAACCATATGCAACTAAAATGACATCAATTGGTTTTGTAATACAGTAGTAAATGTTTATTTTGTGAATTCTTCATTGACACAATTATTCAACCCCTTAAAGACTACCACTGTGAGGAACAGAGGTTCATTCAAGTGTTTTCATTCAGGTATTGAAAACACCTGTGGATGTCACGGAGCAGCAATAAAGCATAATAAGCACCAATTAGGCAGCTTTAAAATGACTGTGATACTCAGCTCCTTCTAGACATTTACTGGTGTGGTTACAAACATGGTGAAGTCAAGAGAATGGTCCAGGAAGACAAGAGAAGAGGTGATTACTCTTCACAGGAAGGGCAATGGCTTTAAGAAGATTGCAAATATGTTAAACATACCAAGAGAGACCATAGGAAGCATCATTCGCAAATTCAAGGCAAAGGGCACTGTTGAAACGCTACCTGGTCGTGGCAGAAAGAAGATGCTGACTTCGACTGCTGTGCGCTACCTGAAGCGTAGAGTGGAGAAAAGTCCCCGTGTGACTGCTGAGGAACTGAGAAAAGATTTGTAAGATGTGGGTACTGAAGTTTCAGCTCAGACAATATGGCGCACACTGCGTAATGAAGGCCTCCATGCCAGAACTCCCAGGCGCACCCCTTTGCTGTCTCCAAAGAATAAGAAGAGTCGACTGCAGTATGCCAAAAGTCATGTGGACAAACCACAGAAGTTTTGGGATAGTGTTCTGTAGACTGATGAAACAAAATTAGAACTGTTTGGGCCCATGGATCAACGCTATGTTTGGAGGAGGAAGAACAAGGTCTATGAAGAAAAGAACACCTTGCCTACTGTGAAGCATGGTGGGGGGTCAATCATGCTTTGGGGCTGTTTTGCTTCTGCAGGTACAGGGAAGCTTCAGCGTGTGCAAGGTACCATGAATTCTCTTCAGTACCAGGAGATATTGGATGACAATGTGATGCAGTCCGTCACAAACCTGAGGCTTGGGAGACGTTGGACCTTTCAACAGGACAATGATCCCAAGCATACCTCCCAAGTCCACTAGAGCATGGTTGCAGATTAAAGGCTGGAACATTTTGGAGTGGCCATCACAGTCACCTGACTTAAATCCGATTGAGAACCTCTGGTGGGACTTAAAGAAAGCAGTTGCAGTGCGCAAGCCTAAGAATGTGACTGGAGGCTTTTGCCCATGACGAATGGGCGAAGATACCCGTAGATCGCTGCAAGACACTTGTGTCAATCTATGCTTCACGATTAAAAGCTGTTATAACTGTAAAAGGATGTTGTACTAAGTACTAAGATTGAATGTCACTTGGGGGTTGAATAAAACGGATAATGATGTGAGCACAGAAAAGACATTTGTGGTTATGTTATATTTGTCTGACCTACACGTGCCTCTTTGATTTAATTGTAAGCAAGATGACTGAATGATCAAAATCAATGTCAAACTGGCCAAAACACTCAATTTCAGTGGGGGTTGAATAATTTTGAACACAACTGTATGCTTTGATTGTGCATACAGGTTTAGCTGACGTTACAGCTGCAATCTAACAGATGGGCTTAATTAGTATAGTAGCCTATAGCAAAGTACATTCACATCATAAATCCTAATTGATTATCTCCCACAGAGCAGCAGACAGCAGTGAGACCCCCATAATTTATTATCTTCCACAGAGCAGCAGACAGCAGTGAGTGACCCCCATAATTTATCATCTTCCACACAGAGCAGCAGACAGCAGTGAGACCCCCAGAATTATCTCCCACACAGAGCAGCAGACAGCAGTGAGACCCCCAGAATTATCTCCCACACAGAGCAGCAGACAGCAGTGAGACCCCCATAATTTATTATCTTCCACAGAGCAGCAGACAGCAGTGAGTGAACCCCATAATTTCTCATCTTCCACACAGAGCAGCAGACAGCAGTGAGACCCCCAGAATTATCTCCTACACAGAGCAGCAGACAGCAGTGAGACCCCCAGAATTTTTTCCCACACAGAGCAGCAGACAGCAGTGAGTGACCCCATAATTAATTATCTCCCACACAGAGCAGCAGACAGCAGTGAGACCCCCATAATTTATTATCTTCCACAGAGCAACAGACAGCAGTGAGTGACCCCCATAATTTATCATCTTCCACACAGAGCAGCAGACAGCAGTGAGTGACCCCCATAATTTATCATCTTCCACACAGAGCAGCAGACAGCAGTGAGACCCCCAGAATTATCTTCCACACAGAGCAGCAGACAGCAGTGAGACCCCCAGAATTATCTCCCACACAGAGCAGCAGACAGCCGTGAGTGAGACCCCCAGAATTATCTCCCACAGAGCTAGGAATAAAATAAACATTAATATTCAGCAGGGCCCCCCTGGATCCCCCCCCCCGGCGGCCATCTTCTGGCTTCAGGCAAAAGAAGCACAATACGTGACACTTCTCAGGCCAGGGATGGTTATTTAAATTAATATACTAATACTCACCACCAACAATTGGGTCAGACTCCGCCTGCTTGCAGCTCTCCTCCGACCACGTCCAGACAGTCTTCACTGCAGGAGCTCCAACCGCAGCTGCCTTCCAGTCCACCGCAGCCTCCACTGTGAAGGGACCTTGATGTGGGCAGCGCCTAGCAGCGTGCCGTTCCTTCCCAGCCACGTGCAGCCATGTGCTGCGCGTCTGGAAGGCGCTCTGCGTGCGATCAGACAGATTCGAAAAAATTTCGAATCACGCCTCAAAATCGAATTCGAATCGAATTCGACCAGCAATTCGATATCGAATCTCAAAGCTTTGCAGGTCCCTAATTTAAATGTATATTTTGTGTATGGGAGATGGGTGGGACTAGCCATGTTTGGATAGGGTACAGGGTGAATTATTATTATTAATCTTTATTTATAAAGCACCCGCATATTCCGCAGCACTGTACAATAGGCACAGCATAGACGGGGTTACAATACAATAAAGAACAACATTTTGACAAACCAGTACAGGAGGAAACGAGGGCCTATTCTCGTGGGAACTCCCAATCTAGAAGGGTTGGGGGTGGAAACAGGAGGAGAGGACTGCAAGGTGAACGTGATGGGCTGCGAGGTGAGCATGATGGGCTGCGAGGTGAGCGTGATGGGCTGCGAGGTGAGCGTGATGGACTGGTTGTGTCAGTGAGTCAGGTGGTAGACTTCCCTAAATAGGAAAGTCTTAAGCGTTTGAATGAAGTTTAAATCCTTTTTCAGCTGCGCAAAGGGATTAAAATTCACACACCGAACTAGCGCATCCAGCTCCTCCATATCCATTTTTGCACACAGACAAAGGACAGCAGTGATTCCAAAAGCAGAATGCAATATGCAATAGTCTCAGAAAAAAAAGAAACCAAGAATAAACAGTTTTTTGGGTCCGTAGTCGCTGATCGCGAGTCTGATGCAGTGGACGACCCTCGTCAGACCAAATCGCACGACCGATATCGTTCCTAGTCTGACGACCAAGTCGGTCGCACGACTACGGTTGTGCGACTTTGTCTGACGAGGGTCATCCATTGCATCAGACTAGCGATCAACGACCATGGAAGACTATGGATCCAAAAAAACAGTTTCTCTTTTTTTCTGAGACTATATAATATTGCAGTGAGAAAAGGGGGGTGTTTGTGAGGGTCCTGAGAACGAGCAACAGCACTAATGGCCTGCTCTACGGTGGGTGCCCACTCAGGTCTCACAACCAAGGTTTTAGCCTGATTGTGCCATTACAGGGATGAATTCTCCATATGCAAATCAGTCTGCTCTCACCCAGAAAGGGTGGCTAGCACTGATTGCCAAGGACGACATCCCTGCACGAGAGGTGCAGCAACCCCCGACGATCGTTTCGGCCTTATTGGGCCTCGTCAGGAGGATATAGCTGACACCCCTCTAGGCACATCAAGCAAGGGGTCCACATCTGGATTAGGGATGAGTCGAACACTCCCAAGTTCGGTTCGCATTCGATCTCGAACTTTTCAAAAGTTCAAATTCGAACTCGAACTCAATACAAGTCAATGGGACTCAAAATTCGATTTTTAGAGTGCCCTCCAAGAGGGCATATATGCTAGATATTTGCCATAAAAGGTGTATGGGGGTCCGGGTAGTGCCCTGGGGGGCAGGAAACAAGGACAAAAAGTTAAAAAAAAAATGTTTTTAAAGGGATAGTGAGTTTTCCATGAAATAAGGGTTAAAAATAAAAATGAAAAATTCCTTCAAATATCGTGCCTAGGAGGTCCCCATAACCTGCCCGTGAAGCGGCGGATTTCTAGGATGTATAGAAACCTTTAAAAACAATGTCCGGGTCCGGGTAGTGCCCTGGGGGACAGGAAACCAGGACAAAAAGTTAAACAAAAATAAGTTTTTAGCCCCTTCACTGCTGACGACGTGTGGGACACGTCCTCCGTTACTCCCGCTGTATGCTAAGGAGGACGTGTCCTACACGTCATCAGCTTTGCGGGACCCCCGGCGGAGATACTCACCTCTCTGTCTGGGGTCCCGCGGCATTCTGAATTCAGCGTCCTCAGATGAGAGGACACGTGAGATGCCGTGTATAGAGATGCTGATGGGGTTGTGTATAGAGATGCTGTTTGTGTATAGAGATGCTGATGGGGTTGTGTATAGAGATGCTGTGAAGCTGTGTATAGAGATGCTGTGAGGCTGTGTTTAGAGATGCTGATGGGGTTGTTTATAGAGATACGGTTTGTATATAGAGATGCTGATGGAGTTGTGTATAGAGATGCTGTGAGGTTGTGTATAGAGATGCTGATGGGGTTGTGTATAGAGATGCTGTTTGTGTATAGAGATGCTGATGGGGTTGTGTATAGAGATGCTGATGGGGTAGTGTATAGAGATGCTGATGGGGTTGTGTATAGAGATGCTGTTTGTGTATAGAGATGCTGATGGGGTAGTGTATAGAGATGCTGTTTGTGTATAGAGATGCTGATGGGGTTGTGTATAGAGATGCTGTGAGGCTGTGTATAGAGATGCTGTGAGGCTGTGTATAGAGATGCTGTGTGGCTGTGTATAGAGATGCTGTGAGGCTGTGTTTAGAGATGCTGAAGGGGTTGTGTATAGAGATGCTGTTTGTATATAGAGATGCTGATGGGGTTGTGTATAGAGATGCTGATAGGGTTGTGTACAGAGATGCTGTTTGTGTATAGAGATGCTGATGGGGTTGTGTATAGAGATGCTGGTTGTGTATAGAGATGCTGATGGGGTTGTGTATAGAGATGCTGGTTGTGTATAGAGATGCTGATGGGGTGTGTATAGAGATGCTGTGAGGTTGTGTATAGAGATGCTGTGAGGCTGTGTTTAGAGATGCTGATGGGGTTGTGTATAGAGATGCTGTTTATAGAGATGCTGTGAGACTGTGTATAGAGATGCTGTGAGGCTGTGTATAGAGATGCTGTGAGGCTGTGTATAGAGATGCTGATGGGGTTGTGTATAGAGATGCTGTGAAGCTGTGTATAGAGATGCTGTGTGGCTGTGTATAGAGATGCTGTGAGGCTGTGTTTAGAGATGCTGATGGGGTTGTTTATAGAGATGCGGTTTGTATATAGAGATGCTGATGGAGTTGTGTATAGAGATGCTGATGGGGTTGTGTATAGAGATGCTGTGAGGCTGTGTATAGAGATGCTGTGAGGCTGTGTATAGAGAGGCTGTGAGGCTGTGTATAGAGATGCTGTGTGGCTGTGTATAGAGATGCTGTGTGACTGTGTATAGAGATGCTGTGAGGCTGTGTTTAGAGATGCTGATGGGGTTGTGTATAGAGACGCTGATAGGGTTGTGTATAGAGATGCTGTTTGTGTATAGAGATGCTGATGGGGTTGTGTATAGAGATGCTGTGAGGTTGTGTATAGAGATGCTGTGAGGCTTTGTATAGAGATGCTGTGTGGCTGTGTATAGAGATGCTGTGTGGCTGTGTATAGAGATGCTGTGTGGCTGTGTATAGAGATGCTGTGTATAGAGATGCTGTGAGGCTGTGTTTAGAGATGCTGATGGGGTTGTGTATAGAGATGCTGTTTGTGTATAGAGATGCTGATGGGGCTGTGTATAGAGATACCTTGCGGCGCCGAAGTGCGGCCTAGCTCCGGTGGGGGCCGCCATCTTGGATGGCGGCTCCACCCCCGGGTCCCCCCCTCACTGCCCGACGTCCTCACGCATAGCGTGATGATGTCAGATAGCCGGGGAACCCCTAGCTGCCCGGAATCCCCTGGTGGAGATAGGGGGTTCATTTGAACCCTGATATCTCCAGAATCGTGGCAGCTAGGGGGTCATGGAGGGTGTCAATCGAAAGGCCTGAGCATGATACCCAACATGACCACGTATAAAGTAAAAAAAATATAAAAACATGTATTTTTTTGTGTTATTTTTATTAATGCAGCAATATTGTTCACATTTCAATTATAATGTGAACAATGATGCTGCACTAATGATTTTTTTCTATGGTGTGCGTTTGCTATAAATCACGTAATTCCCCCCACAAAATGTAACAAGTCCCCTATTTCTAATTTTTGTACAAGCGCACCCCATAGAAAAAATGTGGAAAAAAAACACTTTACACACTGCAGATGATTAAAAATTTAATTTTTATTGCATTTTTTGTTATAATATACAGGCAGGACATGACGTATACATATAAAAATTATATATTATGAATCTGCGGAGTCTGCCGGAAAGAACGATATCTAATATGTCTGGGTCATTTACTAAAATGTGGCTTCAAATCGCATTTAAACATGATGAGCGAAAGCGGTAAAAATGAGCTAAGGGGTTAAACAGCATATCAGAGGAAGATTTAGTAGAGAAATGAACACTTCTCAGAAGCACAGGTGTTGTTTGATACATGTTCAGATCAGGAGACACCACACCCTCAGTCTCTAACAATGTATCAAATTCATCAGACCAGACTAATTAAAAGCACAACACTAATTAACACCTGTTGTTTACGCCGTTTGAGAACACAGGTCATTTAGAGGTGAGAATCTTTGCACCTAGACATTAGGTTTTAATTCAATATCTAATAAACCGTTGCTTATAATATTCTGCAGTAAAGAGTCTCTTTATTTCTAGATTTTTTTGTATTTTTTAAGCATTTTTTTATACTTTTTTTTAAAAAAAAATATTCAAACTCAAACCGAACACGCCAAAAAGTTTGAAGTTTGCGAACTTGCGAACGGCCAAAGTTCGGATCGAACCGAACAGCTCATCCCTAATCTGGATGACCCTTATATATAATATAATATAATATTGCATTCTGCTTTTGGAATCACTGCTGTCCTTTGTATGTGTGCAAAAATGGATATGGAGGAGCTGGATGGGCTAGTTCGGTGTGTGAATTTTAATCCCTTTGCACAGATGAAAAAGGACCTAAAATTCATCCACCCTGTACCGTACCCAAGCATTGCTAGTCCCACCCATCTCCCATACACAAAATATACATATAAATATCAAAAAAGTGAATATAATAGCATTTTTAACTCCCTTAATCAACTTCTCAGCATCCATCTCCTTCCCTGATCGTCTGGCTGTCTGCGTTGCTTGTGCCATATTTCCAAAATTTTTGGTCTGATCACTAGTCTGCAGCAGATTTCAAAAGTCGCTGCAAGTTGCAAGTCTGACGCAATGGACGACGGTACATTCACAATAGTGTTGTTGGATTTGTCTAATGACACGGACGACTTTGTGCGATGTCGTTGTCGCACGAATACGTATCCAGTGGACGCCCAGCCTTACTCTGCAAGAAAGAGAATACATGGCAACTAACCCCTCTGTATTCTTCTGCTGGAAGTTCGCTCTGCTACAATCTTGCTGTAACAGGCTGGAGTGTAATTGACTCCAGACAGACCTCTGGAAGTATTTCTACAAAATGAAGATAGTAAGTTACTGCTGGATTCCGATTGGATCCCTATGGGCACTATTCCCTACTTGGTGCTATTTTGGTTACGCACATTGTTCCAGTATGACATCACGGAGTCTTGTTGCTATAATGTTCTCTCTCACTCTCTGCTTTCCCAAATGTGTCATCATGTATGTCTGTCTGTCTGTTCATACTGTATGGAGGAGGCATTAGAGTTAAGAGTATCCAAATTTCTCTAAACGTATACACTGCACATTGAGCTGTTTTCGTAAAACCGCAGCAATTGGACAGCTCCATCCAGGGCAACTAACATTAGCCGTGTACCGTTTGCTAAGTAACATTACTTGCAGGCTTCTAGGCTCAATGTCCATTTCTTCTGGCACAAGCTCACCCCTCCAATCTTGCCATGCTCGCCTTGTGATTTCTGCTGTAAAATATTTTAAAACCGTAAGTTCATACTCCTTGTATAAAGACGTATATTCTCCCGATTATAGGAATGGTCGGAAATGGATCTCTCTCAAAGTAAAACATTTCACCGAGTGGCGGAAATAGATACTAAATCAACTAACCTGATATTCTAATGAATCTCGAAGAACTGAAAAAAATGACCCACTAAAAGAAAGCGCTTTTCCTTTCTTCTAATCCCCTTACCTTGCTATTAATGGCTCTCCGCTCTGTCATCAATGTCTCCAGCTGTAAGGATAATGACCAGGCAATGGTTTGTCCCAAGGGGATCATTACCTACGTGTCAGCCTGTATCTGACAAATGGAAGGACTTCTCTGTCAATGATGTGTCAGCAGCTGCAATTGTATCAATCTGCGTGGAGAACATCAGTTCAGTGTGTTGATGTGTTTTGACCCTTGCCCTGGAGTACGTTAACAAAAGTGCAACTGTATAGAGAGCAAGTATAAAGTAAGAGATTTTCAGTAGACATGTACCATGCACTGAGGACCGATCAGCTAACTAACCTGCCAGCTGATATAGCCACATCTGCTTGATTGTCGGTACGTTTAATAAGTTTGTGAGCTATTTGCTTTACCATACTTCAAGGTTTTCACATTTGTTTGCTGTATTATAGGGGTTATTCAGAGAGAGTCGATCTGGCCCCGAAATTGCACCGAACAGAGAATTTTCCCTTGGCCATTCGGCTATTCAGAAAGCAGGCAGTTTGCCAAATTTTTGCCGAATTGCCAGCGAAATACAGTGCTGTTCGGCGTCAGTGAAATCCCCATAGAGAAGCAGTGGTTAATTTATTCAGAGGACACCAAACGGCAGTGAAATGTCAGTGAAGTGCCCTGATGTTCGGTGGTTGGTGGCTCAAATTCCTTAAGAAAATCGGGTCCTGTTTTGCTCATTTTAAGCAACTTTGAGGAGGCACCAGGTCTGAGCATTGGCTGGAGATTCTTCACCCTCTGAAGGCAGATGAAGCAGGTTTTCCAGGTCATTGGAAAGCACCTATATTTTCTAAATCTAGTGAGTGCGGTTTGAAGGGGGCCGTTTGCATCCACACTTATTGTTTGTGTTGCGCTATGATCTTTTTGTTGTTTTATTTATTGTTGTTATTTCCCAATTCTTCATGTTCATACTATTCTAATATGCTGCCTGTTAACCCCTTCCTGCCGCAGGACATTCCATGCCGACCTGGCGGCGGGAGGACTTTGAAAACACAGGACGTACATGTACGCCCTGCTTTCTTCAATGGGGCTGCCTCAGCCCTTCCCCACAGCCTGCACGCGCCGCGCGTCATTGGCTGCATGGAGATGGCCTGAATTCAAGCGGTCCCCCTGCAGCCAATGACACGCAGTGGGCCAAAATCATTGCCACGTGCCGGCACCTGTCAGCGTGGCATACCTGTACGCCTTGACGGCGAAAGCCACCCTGAAGGGCGCCACCCGCGCACCCTGAAGGGATTAATGAACTTTATAATTCCATTAAACTGTTATCAAGCCATATAGGTTATTCTACTCGTTAATATACTCCGTGTGGCTTTCTATCATGGTTCACGTGTCAGATTCCGTTTCTTTGCTAAGACTTCAAGATTGCATAATGTCTTTTATCTGACGTTAATCGGTATTCTGTACCTGCACAGTTTCTAGTTTTAATCTGTTTAACTGTTTGGCAAACAGATGACCCAGTGACATGACCATGCGGGAGTGAAAAAGCTCATAGCACCAGCAAATTTCTGCAGCTTGAAAAAAAATCAACAAATGGGGGCAGGGGGCACAAGATTTTGTAAAACAAACCTGTTTTTACCACCTCACATGTTGCTGTTGAGCTGGCTTTATTGCTAGCACATCAGCAATAACAGACCACTTGTAAACCTCTCCTTTACAGTTATATTCACTGTGTGGTCATAGCAATACAATGTTGTCCTACCAATACATGGACAAATACCATGTGAGCTCAACACAGGTGTCTACTCTGGTTGAAATTCTATCTTTTACCGCAGTTTTTCCATTCATAATGTTACTTACTCTTGCACACTATGTAAGATAGGGGTCAGCAGCCTAGGCCCTCCAGATATTTCAAAATGACACATCCTATGACGCTTAGGTACTCATTATATAGGCTGAGCCTCATGGGAAATGTAGTTCCAAAACATCTGGAGGGCCAAGGTTACAGACCCCTTATGTAAGATTTCACACTTGTACAGGTGAAACTCGAACAATTAGAATATTGTGCAAAAGTTCATTTATTTCAGTAATGCAACTTAAAAGGTGAAACTAATATATGAGGCTCATTACATGCAAAGCAAGATAGTTCAAGCCGTGATATGTCATAATTGTGATGATTATGTCATCTGCCCACACTACCTGCACCTGCCCACACTACCAAAAGCACCAAAACCTGGTTCAATAACCGTGGGATTACTGTGCTTGATTGGCCAGCAAACTCTCCTGACAAGAACTCCATAGAGAATCTATGGGGCATTGCCAAGAGAAAGATGAGAGACATGAGACCGAACAATGCAGAAGAGCTGAAGGCCGCTATTGAAGCATCCTGGTCTTCCATAACATCTCAGCAGTGCCACAGGCTGATAGCTTCCATGCCATGTTGCATTGAGGCAGTAATTGCTGCAAAAGGGGCCCAAACCAAGTACTGAGTACATATGCAGCTTATACGTTTCAGAGGTCCCATATTGTTCTATGTACAATCCTTATTTTATTGATTGCATGTAATATTCTAATTTTCTGAGATTTTGGGGTTTTCATGAGCTGTAAGCCATAATCCTCACAATGCCAAATCACGGCTTGAACTATCTCATATATTAGTTTCACCTTTTAAGTTGCATTACTGAAATAAATTAACTTTTGCACGATATTCTAATTTTTCGAGTTTCACCTGTATATAGTGAACACAGAAAAATGGCCCCTTAACCCAGTTTATTTCAATTTATAAAACCAGTGGGAAGATGTAAAAAAATTTCTTCAAGACTGCGGTTTCTCCACCCTGTGTAATAAGACAGGAATGTAATCTAGCAGGTCTATTCAGAGAAAAGTGAAATTTAGGAGAACTGGAAGGAGAAGTGAAAGTTCTAGGAAAAGGAAATATTTTTATTAGTTTACAGATTATCTGGTCATGTTTGGTATCATTGGAAAGGACAGGATCTGGACCTCGTACGTTACATAATTTAAGAGATGGGGGTCCAAATAGGGGGGTCTCTTGTATTGGGATTCCCCTGCCAGGGTCGTAGTCCCACAGCGAGTGCTAACATACAAGATGTCAGCCCGCTGTGGTTGAAGACACAGATCGGCACTGAACTGGGGCAATGCTTCGGTCTGCCCCTGCTTGCCGCACCCCCCAGGCACCTGGGAGCAAGTACAACCCTCGCTACGCCATTGCCTGCCATCTCCCTTCCTTATCTATCTGTTACAATCTCCCCTACATTTCTTCTCAACTTTAAACACAATGTCAAAAACTCACCTCCCTTTTGTGAAATGGAAATATAAGAGGGCAAGGTTGTCGGGTTACAGAAGGATGCTGAAGAAATATGATTAACTCAGAATCAGAATATTATGTAACTGATTTCAATGGCTAAAATGCCAAACGGGCAGAGCCTTGTCTGACGAAGATTCCCTGACCGAGTTTTCCAGCTCTTGACTGTTATTCCCATATGATTGTTTGTGAACACGCATTGTATGGTAGATGAGTATTTTGCTTTGTTCTGACAGAAATGCCAGTAGCTCTTTACTCCTCAATCTTCTGGCCAAGCTCCTGGCAATTAAATTAAAAGTAGTTAAGCAGCCCCTGAGAGGGTTGCAATCTGAATAAATTGAATTCCGGGAGTAAAACCAGATCACATTAAATCAAATTTAAAAGACTGATCTCTGGAACGTTTATGGTTGGCCATTTCCTGCTGTATCATTTATCTCTATTATAGTATGGTTTCTGCAAACCCTCAGTGACTCCTTTATCTATTATGATGTGGTACAGCTAATTTAGTTGACCATGCTCAATGGGTAAGGCCAGTCTGTCTACAGCAGGGATCTCGAACTCCAGCCCCCAGGTGTTTATTGCCTACAGTTCCCAGAATTCTTTAACCCCACAGGGCCAGGCTGTTTTACCATTGTCTGTTCAAAAGTGCCCACTGCCGTTTATACATCTCTGCGCTGTTTGTGTTTAGTTTTAATTTTCCTCTTACTTGTTTATGGAACCCACACATATTATATACTGGTTTTCTCGCCATTAAATGGACTTTTCAAAGATACCATTATTTTCATCATATCGAATGAGTTACTATAAAAAAAATATGAAATATGATGAAAAAATGGAAAAACACACTTTTTTGAACTTTGACCCCCAAAATCTACAACCGTCAAAAAATACCCCGGTTAAATAGTTTTGAAATGTTGTCCTGAGTTTAGAAATGCCCAATGTTTACATGTTTTTGTCTTTTAACCCCTTCACTATTGAGCCATTTCACCTCTGTGTGCTGAGCTCATTTTGACCATTTTGTGCTCATGTTTAAATGCGATTTCCTGTCCTGTTTTATTATACAATCCAGACAATTTGAACTTTTTTTTTAAAAAAAAACACTTTTTATATATATTTTTTTTTTAAATCTTACACCAAAGTTAATCATGTTTGGTATCGCTGGAAAGGCCTTGCTCTGGCCCACTAGCTGCCATCGATCGGGAGATACAAGGGTCCAAATGACACCCCCCTTATCTCCACTTGGTAGCTAGGGAGTTACCTGCCCAACTGACGTCATTGCGCATATAGCGATGATGTCAGTGGGCGGAGGAGGCCCTGGAGGCTTGGCTGACAAGATGTCAGCTACTTCCGGGAAAGGCATGCGATTTGGCGCTGAATAGCGATCCTGCACCTAAGGGTCAAAGAGAGGCATTGCTGGAAAGGGCAGACTGTGCTGGGGTCTTTAAAAACTGAGGTCTGACTTCAAGGAAGTCAGACCGTTGTGGGACCTCTGCCAGAGAGGTAAGTATTGGGAAGTAAGGGCGCTAGAGGATCATGACGTACAGGGCACGTCCTTGGTCCTCAAGGGGTTAAATGAAATAGATGGCCACAGAGTCATAGGAGGTGTAGTTCAGAAACATCTGGGGGGGGTTTGAAGTCCCTGATCTACAGTACCTATGTATTTATTTGTCTATCGTTAAATGTCCTAGTTCTCTATTTCAGTTTGTCTTTTTTGTCTAAAGACCGCACACCAACCAATGCGAATATAAAAAATACATTTTATATAAACATATCGCTAAAACAAATCTAAATGGTCACATTGTGATGACAAGATCGAAATAGCTGTTAAACAATAACTCTATAGCAACCATATCACAATGTGACAAATAATATAACCGTAATAAATAATCTCCGTGGTCTGAAGCAACATGTTGGCTACAAAAAGAAAAGAAAATGTTTCCACCACTCCTTGTGATGGACAGATACACCCAATTGCCAAAAATCCCACACTCAAATAAATATATACAACTGAAATTAACAAATTAAACCACCCAAGTACACTTATGGTCAATAGTGTGAAGGCTCTGTAGCCAAAATCCAAAATGTTGGGGGCGTGGTCTCGACGCGGACCAAGATGGCAGCGTGAGCGAGTGGCTCCAAGGTCCCCTCCGGCTATAACGCACACCGCTCAAGCTAACCGGCGATGGTACGGGGGAAAAAGACGCAGGGAGGCACACAGACACCCCGCAAACCATCCCGCTCCGTTCCGGGCCCCATAGACGGATTTCTTAGCCCCTGGCGCCCACGGACTCCACCTCCACGAGGCCGGACAAGATGGCGGCCGCACGCGGAGGTCCAGGAACAGCAGCAGGATCCCTTTCTGGCCATCAGCAGACTGGAAAAACTAGTGGCCGCCTTACCAACGAAGACCGACCTCTCAGCCATGATGGAAGACTTCAGCCATGATGGAAGACTTGCACCATGAGCTCAGGGAGGTACGTGTGGAAGTGGCGGGACTGACGGACAGGGTTGGAGGCCTGGAAGACCGGGCTAACATACCGCCTGAGGCCCCCCCTTCGTTGCTAGCAGAGTTGTCTGACATGAAGAGGAAACTGGATGACTTGGACAATAGGGGCCGGAGACAAAACGTGCGGATTAGGGGGTTACCGGAGAGTGTGGTCCCGGATGACATTGCTGCTCACGTCGATGCCCTGTTTGTCACACTCATACAGGACCCTGCGATCACTTCGGTCCCAGTGGATAGGGTGCACCGAGTGCTGCGTCCCATGCCGCCAGAAGGGGCCCCTCCACGAGACGTAGTATGCAGGATCTCCAGCGGAGCGCTAAAAGAGCGAGTCATGTCCGTGGCTAGAACGCAGAGACAATGGCTCTTAGACGGTCACCAACTCGAATTTTTTCAGGACCTTACACCCTTTACTTTAGCTGCACGGAAGGCCTTACGCCCTATCACCTTACAATTACGACAGCGACAGATCGCGTATAGATGGGGGTTTCCATTCGCCCTGCATGCCCGCACCGACGGGATCACGGCCGCTATATACCGGCCTACGGATGTACCGGACTTTCTCACCCGCCTGGACCTGCCTCCTACACTGGTGATAAATTGGGAGGAGAGTGGCTACGCTGACCGGAGAGTTGCGGCTGATGCCAGGCCCCTGAGGCCACAGAGACGACCTCGCCCTATCCAAGTCGACAGAGCTCGCTCCCCGTCCCCTGAGCACCTCGGGGAATGATTGTTCGCTGGTTCGGAGAGGTGGATACGCCAGAATATCTATGGACATATGCTATCTACGGGAGGACACACTGGGCATACTTTCCCACGTCATCTTGTTTCACCACTGAGCGGTTCACTGGGGAAGGGGGGGTGACCCCTCTGTATGGACTCCGACATACAGGAGCTGCGGAGGACCCAGGCTCTCACCTATGAGGATCATCTTAACACCGTTTTCCGCGCTCCACGGCGAGGGTCTTGGGTGGGATGGCCACACCTCCCAGGTTCGTCCCCTGGATACACCGCGATTCGCTGCCACCCTTATACGGGGACACACGGCACTTTGTAGTCGGCTTTACCGATGTGGCAGGTAGGATTTGGGGGATGCACGCTGACGTTCATTATCCTACCAAGACTTCTGCTACCTTTGGGACACTGATTTTGCCCGCCCCAGACCACTGCAGACGCTATCGCGCCGTTTTGAACATTAAGAGAGACCCGGGGGTCAGTGACCCTGCTTCGCGACCCGTGGACTCTTTGCTTCCCCATCTCGTGCTCGTTACGTTACTTATTTGGCACGATGTATGTTTATTTTGTAGCCTAACACTGTGCCTCTGCCCGGACCTCTGGCGCGGCGCCTCCCTCCTCGCCCCCTCCTCCTGATGCCCCTGTTTGCTTCCCCCTCGTCTCCATGAGCTCCCCACCCGGTGTGCGCCACCCACCATGCGCCCATTGCGGCGGACCCTTACTGCTTGCGCCTGCTTCTTGGAAGGAACATGGGTGGTGGCCCTCCATGCGCATTGCTCGCGAGGAAAACCTTTTTTTTTTTTCTCTCTCTATCGGGCGGGGGCGGGGTGGGGGGTTGCTGGAGGGGGATCTGCGTGAGTGCGATATTGAGCACGGCTCGGGGTGGTGCCGCGGGCTGGGGGGGTGGGCTCGTGGATGGTTCTGTGGTTGATGACTGTTACTTGTATAATGCCGCCCTACCAATGTCCTCCTCGTACTCTGTATTTAGAAACTAATACCCCGTTATGCTCCTCACTGATGTTCTGGCTCCTTCCAGTTTTACAGTTTTACGTTTTTTCTTTCCTCTGCCTACCTTTCATACCTAGTTGTCCGGAGGGGACCGCCGGGTTTTCTGTTTAGCACACACTTGTATACTACATTATTGTGTTCCAACTTGTTACACTTGCTGCGTAACCGGTCTACTCGTCGTAGACCCTTTTTTTTTTTTTACCCCCACGGGTTGTTCTTCTTAACGTCATCACATTCCCCTTGGGAGACACTTCCCCAATCCTCTACGTAGGAGCAGTGGGTACCTCTCTCAAGGCTGACGTTAGTAGCCCTTGTTCCTTTTTTGATTTTGTCCTTTGTGCCCAGACCAGCTTTGCGCTTAGCTCCTTACTGGACCTCTCTAGACACGGGCTCTTCTATATAGTGGCTCGCTGACCTCTCTCTTCCTTCTCTCTCTCTCTCTCTGATTCTCTCACTTTCTCTCTTCCCTCACCACTTGCCTTTCTCTCCTCCTACCCACCTCCTTGCCTGCTATACACCTCTACTTTTTATCCTGTCACCGACCTTCTATCTCCACTGTCTACGATCTCCCCTCACCACTCTTTTCCACCGCGCCTCGCTGGGCCCCAGGCAACCTCTTTCTCACGCGGTGGAGACATGGCGGGGGCGGGGACGAGCGCTTCGGCATATTTGCCAGCCTCCCTGGACATTGCCTCGTATAATGTTCGAGGCTTGAATGCTCCGGAGAAGCGCAGAAAACTGCTGCGCGACCTCTGGATGCAACGGATCTCGATAGCAATGATCCAAGAGACACACTTTAGACGAGGCTCTCACCCAACCTTGCACAATTCCCATTACCCGATAAGCTATTATGATTCGACCACGGAGGGTAAAGTCAAGGGAGTCGCAATTCTCTTTTCCAAACATGTTCCATTTGTACTTCGGGACCAGATGACGTTGGGAGATGGCAGAGGTCTCTTCCTGAAAGGGACGATAGCGGGTAAGGCTTACACGTTCGCCAACGTGTACTTGCCAAACACTAGACAGCACATCTACTTTGCCAAAGTGTCACGCTTATTACAGGCGTTTACTGAAGGAGTACTGATCTTGGGAGGAGATTTAAATGTTGCACTCTCACCACAGGAGGACACCTCTCTACGGAAATCGTCAACACCACACCACATACTGCGCTCGATGCGTCGACGCTTACATGAATTACAACTGATTGATGTGTGGAGGACCCTCCACCCCTTAGATCGGGACTTTACCTACTTCTCCTCGGTGCATTCCTCTTACACTCGCATAGACTACCTTTTTGTCTCTCATTTTTGAACTGTCCTCTGTCACAATGGCTAAGATTCACAGGCGAACTTGGTCAGACCATGCGCTACTCTCCCTATCCATGATGTCCTCACATAGCCGACCTAAACACTTTCAATGGAGATTGAACACCTCATTGTTCACAGACCCCTTAGTAGTAACGACACTTACGGAAACATTGGAATCTTACTTTGATGAGAATGACCAGAATGAGACCACGCCGGTTACTCTCTGGGAAGCCCATAAGGCAACGATTCGGGGACAACTCATTGGGATAGCTTCTAAGAAAAAGAAAGAACGCCACCTGGAAACGAACCAACTGCTGTTGGACATACGCTCCCTGGAACTCTCACATATGAGATCTAATGACGTCACTGTCTATAGCCAGTTATTGCGGAAACGGGCCCGATTGGCGGAACTCTCCAACTTGCAGCTTCACCACACCATCTTGAAGACGAAATGTTTTTTCGCCTACAATGAAAATAAGCCGGGTCGGTTACTGGCTAGGATGCTGCGCAAAAAACGGGCGCAGACATATATCCCGTGCATTCGCACCTCAACAGGTCAAGTTGCCTCTTTACCAGACGATATTGTCGCGTCATTTAGGGACTACTACGAGGGGTTGTACTCTTCGGCGCCGACGGACACACCCGCCTTACGGCACTCAATTGTGGAGTATTTAACACCCCGCATACACCGCAGACTGACCGACGTTGAGAGGGCCTCTTTGAACGACCCTATAACGACTGCGGAACTGGCATTGATCCTGAAGAAACAGAAGAACGGAAGTCACCAGGCCCGGACGGATTCCCAACGGAATATTATAAGAAGTTCCGGGAGATATTGCTACCTCCTCGTTTAGCACGCTCTCTGAACGCGTTAAAAGACGGCACGCCGATTCACACGCAGGCCTTACAGGCTGCTATTGCAATCATACCTAAGGAAGGTAAAGATACCTCCTTATGCACGAGTTATCGCCCCATTTCGCTTCTCAACTGCGATCTCAAGCTCTTTTCCTCTGTCCTTGCGATGAGACTGCAACCCTATGTACCCCACCTGGTGAGGAAGGATCAGGTGGGTTTCGTTTCTGGCAGGGAGGCGAGAGATGGCACACTCCGAGCCTTGAACGCCATCCATACTGCTAGACGCACTGGAACCCCGATGCTGCTCCTGTCCACCGATGCTGAGAAGGCGTTCGACAGGGTTGCATGGCCCTTCCTTTTTGAGACGCTAAACGCCATGGGATTGTCGGGCTCATTCTTGACGTGGATAGCTGCACTCTACTCAAAACCAACGGCAATGGTACGGGTGAATGGGGCATTATCGACCCCATTTGAGAGCCGGAATGGGACGCGCCAGGGGTGCCCACTCTCCCCACTTTTATTCGCGCTCACACTTGAACCCTTTCTGGAGTCCGTAAGACTTAACATGAGAATTTCTGGCCTACAGGGCCGATCCCGGGAACATAAAATATCAGCATATGCAGACGATATGCTGTTCATGGTGACGAACCCCCAAGTCTCGTTGCCGGAGATTGTCGCAGAGTTTGACATGTACGGAGTCTATTCGAACCTCCGCATCAACATGACCAAATCTGAGATTCTCAACATCAATCTCCCCACGGCTCTTGTACATGGACTGCGTTGTACCCTGCCCTTTAACTGGTGTGCAGAGCGGATGCGGTTCCTAGGCATTTGGTTGTCACCGGACCTCACCAAATTGTTTGAAATTAACTTTCCACCGCTATGGTGTACCTTACAAACAGATTTGAAAGACTGGAGTTCCCTGAAGATTTCCTGGTTTGGACGTATTGGAGTACTTAAGATGAATATCCTACCTCGACTCCTTTACCTCTTTAGCACGGTTCCGGTGCTTCTACCTCCGGACTTTCTAACCCTCATTCGGAGGACTCTCTCTAAATTCGTTTGGTCCCAGACGCGCCCAAGCGTTAGACTTCACACCCTAATGCTTCCGAAACAGGCAGGTGGAGTGGCCTATACAGATGTGCGTCGTTACTTCCTGGCTTCACACTTGATGCGAGTGGTGGAGTGGTCTACTGGAGGCAGGGGAGCCCTGTGGCTAGACCTGGAAGGGGATGCAGTGGAGGTGCCCTTATGGGCGCTGCCGTGGATCTCCAGGTCGGACAGACCGGGTGATGTGATGTCTCACCCACTCATTGCTGCCACGCTACGAGTCTGGGATCGGACTGCTCGGTCTCACCGGCTTACCACGTTTCCCTCTCCCCTACTCCCCCTGATGCACAATCCAGCATTCCCTGCGAACCTCCGTGTATCATTGCGGGGTTGTCTGCGGGACCCTCATAGGGCCCGAGTGACCCATCTGATTCGTGACTCCGATTTACACCCGCCGTGGGTTATCTCCCCACGACCTACGCCACCGACGATACTGGAGCTCTTTAATTACCGACAATTAATGCATTATCTCCGGTCACTACCGGGTAGAGATAGACTATTACGTGACCCCACTCAGTTTGAAAACCTCTGTTTGTCGAACACACCTCTCTCACATGGCCTATCGGTCCTTTCTACAGTTCTGAGAGAGTCGGACCCTACAGAACCCCCGTCCCATGAAGTCCGATGGGACAGAGCCTTGGAGGTTGTTCTGGGAGAAGAGGACTGGTCCAAGACGTACACCTTGACACATAGGGGAACGCGTCAATCGAAATTACAAGAACAAGCATACAAGCTACTATCGTTTTGGTATTGCACGCCCTCCCTACAGTTTAGGGCGGGGTTGCGACACACTCCTAACTGTTGGAGATGTGATGAGTACCCAGGTGACTCTACATATGTGGTGGACATGCCCGGTGGTGTCGGACTTCTGGAAGAAGATACGCGGCACCATACACACTGTGACTGATGTAGACTTACCATTTACGGCAGCGGTCTTCCTCTTACTCCAGATACCTTTGGCTACAGACGGCCTACGGTCCTCCCCATTGCTATACATGATCTTAGTGGCAAGGTCCATTATCGCTTTAAATTGGTCCACCGCTGTACCTTTCTCTACGAAAACTTGGGTGGAACACATGGAATTGCATCGGTCCCATGAAAGTCTCTTGGCAACCGCAGAGGGGAAGACACAGTCCCACCTCCGTAGATGGTTCTATTGGGAGCAGTTCCTGACCTCGGCGGCAGGTGGTGCCTTGCTGGTCGGCTGATGCTCCAACTGGACATACTGGGGCCCTGGGCGATCCCAAGGGGGAGACGGCAACGAGGGGCAACGGCTGTATGGCCCAGGCCCTCGCCCCCCCTTTTTTTTCTTCGAGTGCGCCCCGCTCCCGCCATGTATATTGCCACTGGGCCCTGTTATGTGCTAACTTCTTCCTTACCGCCCACACCACTGATGTTACTCACTCCTTCTCCTCTTACTTACGGAATTCTGTTATCCCTCCTATTTCGGAGAGGCCTCTTGGAGAGGGGAAGAGAGTACTGTGTTCTTTCCTTTTCTCTATTCTTTCTCTCTTCTTCTTTCCTCTCAATTTGTTTCTCTCACTTAAATTCCCTATTTTCCTTCTCTCTCCCTCTCCCCCTTCAACCCCTCCTCTTTCTATTTTTCCACACACCCGCCCTCCTCCCCATCTTCGTACTACCCTACTCTCCCCTACTCAGGCTCGTTTCCGTTTATCTCCTCGCTCCCCCCGCCTTATCCCGATCTTACCACTGATATATGGAATCCCGTGCTACGACCCGTCCGAGGCGCATCGACTTTCTGTACCGTACACCCCCCCCCCCTCTCTTTTTTTTTTTTTTTTTTTTTTTTTTTGGGGGGAGTGCGGATGAGGGCCGGACACACTTGGGACACCCAGAATGTTGTTCATAGCTTTCTTTATGGTTGTTACTGACTCGCTTAATTTAACTGCATATTGAAGAGGCGTAAGCTTCATGTTCATGACTTGATGAGCCCGACTGCTAACTTACGCACCTTGTTTAATGTTAATGTTCATGTTGCATATATGTACTACCTTACCTTGTACACTCTTCAGCTTTGAATAAAATAAAAAAAAAAAATCCAAAATGTTGAGGTTATTTTCCCCAGCAGCCTGTGGCCCTTTTGCTATTAACCCTTGGTAGGTAGTCACGCTATAGACAATAATTTTATGTAATTAAAGTATATGCTTAGAAAAGACAACATGAAATGGACGTTTTCCTTGGCAATAATCAAGAGAATGCAGAAATACATTATATTCTTGTTCTCCTTATCATGAACATCCAAAAAAGTATAGGTTGGGTGGGGACAAGCAGGGACATTTCACCAAACCAAGCACATACCACGTTTGTCTTTGTCAAAATGTCTCATTTCATACCATAATTGAGGCATATTGTAACTCATTTCCCTTGCACATAGATTATCTTGTGCCCCAGCGTGTCCTTTCCTGGTTAACATTATTGACTTTGCTCCACAAGCTGCATTAAAGGTCATATGTGTTCAGCAACTATTTTTATTATTGCATTTTACAGTAGGTCAGTGCCAGGGGCATTATGTCACCTTTAACGTGCATTCATTCTGGGTAAACAAGAACAGTCTGTACCATGGAAATTGGTTAATCTTTAATTTCCCCTTTTTTTATTAATTTACAGTAAATATTTCGTTATTATATATTAAGCATTCTTAAAGCAAAGCCGCCACTTAAAAGGTTACTCGGTAGCGCACAATCTGCCTTTACGCTCTGTTAACAAATCCTTTATGGCTGCCGAGCTCTACATTTGAATACATTAGTTAAAAAAAAACAACTGAAGTGAAGCTCATGGCAAGAAAAAATAAGGTGTTCATCGAACCTTCTCCTTCCTGTCTGGATTTGCATCAATCACTAAATATGCCACATAGGTATAGAAAAAATCTATATTTTCAAAGAACAAAACACAAGAATTGAATATCATAATTTTTACTCTTGAAAATGTAAGCTATTTTACTTGTAATCTTTTGTGTATTATTTTGTAAAGACTATGGGCCCTATTACAATCTTCACACAAACGTTTGCGCCCGCGCAAAAACGCATTGACGCAAGGGGCAAAACCCTTTGCGCAGAACGTCGTATTACAAAGTCAGCGCAACAAATGCGCGTAATCATCTAACGCGGGTGGACCCTTTGCGAGCGTACTGTACTGCGCGCGTACCATACTTAACATTGTGAGCGCAAATGCGTTTGTGCGCTGGTATGCGGATGGTATTACAATCTTTGCGCAGTTTGTAATGCACAGCCTTTGCGCGCATAATTTTAACAACTCCTAAAAGTTGGTGTTAATGGCAAATCTGAACGTCCTGGCTGAACCCAAATACACCAGCAAACCCAAAAAATGCAGCAAAGTATAGTTACACATTCTACACATACCAAACCAATAAGATTGAGAAGTTGTGTGTGTTTTATTACTGATGCAGCATATATGCGCAGATTGACTTTGGCAGGCGCAAAAACTTAACGTGAGATAATTGTGGTTCTTAATTCTGATTGGCTGAATCGCGTGAAAAAAGCAGTCCGCACACCAATTTCCGTGCGCAACGTTACTGTGTGCGTGTTTTTGCGCGTCCATTTTACGCGCGTTATTGCTCGGATTGCTGTGGATGAAAAAATGCACGAGGATTGTATTACCAGCGTTGATTTACGCACGTTAACTTTTAATGCTTCGTGCACAAATTCATGAGCTGCACGAGCGTTTTAACGCGAAGATTGTAATAGGGCCCTATGTATGTCATATACGTAATTAACATATAATTAACCTTTGCTCTTTGAGTGCCGCCTTTTTAAGTTCTTACTGATTTCAAAGAACATTTATCTGGCCTTAGACCTTGCCCAGCTCGAATTTTGAGAACCAACCAGCGTGTGAGATGTTGAATGTCAGAGTTTGTAATTGTGAATCTTTGCTTCGATAATTGTCTCGTCGACCAGAGAAGATTTAAACATGGCTGCCCTTACAAGACTAAGATTAACTGAAAGTGGGATTTTCTGTGTGTGTGCTAGCTGCACGTCATGAGTTCTTTTCATTAACAATATAAGGGGATGCCAGTTTTCTATGAAACCTATCTAATCCGTTTTGGATTGGCCATCTAGCACGCCCGAATAATGCCCGGTGGGGTGCAGTTGCAGTGGGCTTTGTGCTGCCACAAACCCAAAGCCCCACCCACAAACTCCACCAATGTCATCCCAAAAATGCCCATAAACTGCTTTCTTATTGACGTTTAGCCATAACAGAAAACGCCATGCCTTTCCATTTGATGTCACAGCTTTTGAGTAAGCCCATTAAGTCTTGTTGGTCCAAAATAAAGTGGGCATATAAAAGAGCCAAGAAGGCTTATTTTTAGCCAGCATCATACAGATTCTCGCTTTAAACATGGCTATTGGGAAAATCCATTCTTTAAAAATAATTTGTTTGATATTTCATGATTTTCTGCCTGAAAATCCATTTATCAACACATCTCAGAACTTGATATTTTTTCGAAAATCGGCATAAATTCGAATTGAATTGATATAGCCAATATTATATTGTCCATAAGTATAGCTGCGAGAGCTGAAATTTGAGACAAATTTTTATGGGAAATTTGAAATGAATGTAAGCCTGAATTTAAATCGCCCAAATCAAATCAGGATGAATTAACTCAAGCCCTTAGTTGGAGATGTGCACTTTTAATGTTTATTGCTGCATATGTATTGGTATGTCATATTAGTTGGCATTGTTCTACTAGGATTACTGTATGATGATACTTTTAAGTTGAATTATTGCTTAAATTTTTAGTTTTTTACAGTAGCCATAAACGAGGGGATAAAGGATTGGGGGACAGGCTTCTGTTACCATGAAAACGTAATAAAAATGTAAATGGTCATGATGACTAGACTGTTCTTTTGAACATCTCAAACAGGAAGTTGTCATAAAACAAAGCCTTCTCCTAAAGCCGTCAAATCCACTATAATATAAACAAACAATAATAGAGTAACTCCAAATGCTAAAAGTATACAGCACTCACAGATGTTAAAGGAATAATCCCAGAGTCTCCAATAAATGGAAACCCAAGTTGTAAAGTGCTTTAATTAATGTACAGTTCGCAAGTCCCAAAAGTTCAGTCCCGATGGACAGCTTGATGAAGAAGCGCAAATGTTCCCTCCTTCTGTTAGCAACAGACGCACCTCGGAAAGAACCAAAAAAATATAAAAATAGTGTAGACAGCCGATTAGTATAACAAAGTAAAACACATTTATTGTGCTTACATGATAAAAAAAATAGGCAACACATCATAAAAGGGTACCCGATCCCACTGGAGTCCATAGATCGACCACGGTTGGTCCCCCAATGACAACACCACTGCTCAACGCGTGTCATCTTAGAGACTTCCTCAGGAGATTGGCAGACCCTCCATCCCATCCCCTTTAAATACACTACTGAATTAAAATTAATTCAATCCAACGCGTTCCCCGAAAACATAATTTGCACTGTTGACACCTTCGCGCATGCGCACCGAGACCAAGGGTGATCCGGAGCCACTCCTCCACCCACGTCATTGACAGTAGTGTATTTAAAGGGGATGGGATGGAGGGTCTGCCAAGCTCCCGAGGAAGTCTCTAAGACGAAATGCGTTGAGCAGTGGTGTGGTCATTGGGGGACCAACCGTGGTGGATCTATGGACTCCAGCGGGATCGGGTACCCTTTTTTTGATGTGTTGCCTATTTTTTTTTTATCATGTAAACGCAATAAATGTTTTTTACTTTGTTAAAAAACTATCTGCTGTCTACACTATGTTTGTATTTTTTTGTTTCTTTGAGGTGTATCTGTTGCTAACAGAAGGAGGGAACATTTGCTTTTCTTCATCAAGCTGTCCTTTGTGACTGAACTTTTGGGACTTGTGAACGGTACATTAATTCAAGCCTTTTACAACTTGGGTTTCCATTTATTGGAGACTCTGGGATTATTCATTTAACCTCTGTGAGTGCTGTATACTTTTAGCATTTGGAGTTACTCTACTATTGTGTTTTAAATCACATGTTTTTAGCTCCTGTCGGTATTTACTGGAAATCCACTTTAATATATTTCTAAACAAAGCTGTTTTATTGTAAGAATTCTTAGACATTTTTTAGCTTGAGAACCAAAGGAAAATAATGGTTCCTTTGCAAAGGAAATGTTAAAACATTTGCTAATAAGGTGTGCGCTTACTGTGAACGGACTGTTTGTACCAAGCAGCGGTCTGAGAATTGTTTGGAATAACTGTGCGAATGCTCAGGAGATTATTTCCGTGTCTGTAAAGATCAGTTACATAATAGCTCTGAGTTACATAAAACATGTCATTCCAGATATGCCTCGTGCAGCTTGTAAATTAGAAGAGGCAGTGCATGAAAACAAGGCCCAGGTGCCACAGATCGCTTTACAGAACACATGCATTGAAGTAGGGAACAAATCTGGTATCATCGAAGATTTCAGTTTAGATTTTTGGGTGAATGACAAAAATATCACAGAATAAAACCTAATATTCGTTTTTTTTTTCTCCCAGACTTTGGTAATGTTTTGGCACTTTTGCCATAGTGGACCCAGACCTTTTTTGTATGGCATTATTGACATATCTGTGAACACTGGTTGATGAGCTCTTACTCTTAGGATACCCCACTTCCCATGCCAATGGTAATTTATTGCATTGGCTTCGTAATCAGCCAAAGCTCAGGGGCAGAATTCAAAATGGGATTTATTCATGGTGATTGGAAATGTAATTATTGGGGGAATCATAATAAAAATAATATATAGAATACATTGGCTCCTTTTGTGTGACTCTCCATGGAGGTCTGTGGGACAGAACAGTGTTGAGTATGCACAATATTTTCTTGTCAGGCTTGTAATTCAGCAATCGATAGGGAGTTGTGATTCCAAATCATTAAATTCTAGCTCCTGCCCAACACTGACCAACGGCCCTTGCTGTTTAAATTGCAGAGAAAAACCTCCACTAAAATCCAATCATACATCATCATTGTGTTGGCTGCTTTGAAAATAGTTTTTTTCGTTTTACGTCCCCGGTATAGAAAATGCTGTGGCTACCTTGTTTTTTTTTTATATATGTTTTTTCTTCTTTGCCATTTCACCATCCCAACAAAAGTACCATTTACCACAATACCGTAGTATACAGTTAGTTACAAGTATTTATAAAGTGCCAACAAATTCCTTAGCTCTGTACAATGGGAGAGACAGAATAGCAAATATACATACACGTTACACACACGGAATAGAAGGAGGGAGGACCCTGCTTGAGAGCTTACAATCTAAAAGGAGAGGGGTGACCCATTAGGTGAGTGTGAATAGGGTAAGTGAAGTAGCAGGCTGCAGGAGGGCTAAATGGGAAGAGGAGCAGGAAATGCCAGTGGGGAGATCATTGAGTGAGCCAATAGGCTTCTCTAAAGTAATGCGTTTTCAGAGACTTCTTGAAGGACTGGAGAGACAGGGAGATAATGTTGCAGGGGAGGGAGCTCCATAGAAAGGGGGCAGCTCGGGAGAAGTCCTGAAGCCGAGAGTTGGGCGTGCGGGTACGAGGAACTGATAGCATCAGATCATTGGCAGAGCAAAGTGGTTGGGATGGGGTGTACCTTCTAATAAGGGAGGAGATGTAGGCAGGGGAGCGGTTATGGAGAGCTTTGTACGTGAGCACCAGTATTTTGAAATGGATTCTAAAGGAAACAGGGAGTCAGTGTAAAGCTTGATAGAGGGGCGAGGCTTTGTCATAAAACAGCAGGGCCTTACGAAGTGAGTCCACGGAAATAACCACTGAGACAGCCAGACACACTATTCCTCCTAGCAGCACGGATCTGTCATGGGGATCTTCCAGAGTAATGAAACCTGATGCTGTATAATTAAAGCCCCTGGCAGAGGAGGGGTTTTACATTTGCTAATGGGATGCGGTGTTTATTGGTGTTTCCATTGCACAGGAATGCTCTTCCTACACAGCCTTTGGTCTTCTCCAGAAGGAACTGCACAGAATGGATGTCTCAGATTAATTTATAGCTACCCGGCTGACTTCTAATGGGGAATGTTCTAACATTAGTAAGAAAGAATATTCAAGGACACGCTCAAGCAGGCATGTGATATAACTCCAAAATATAAATGCGCTCTGAGTGCTTTGTAATAATTTACAGTATGTTTTCGAGACATACACTGGCATCGGTTGAGCTCTTGCGCACATATATCGGGCATTACAAACATCCTTTACCTTATTCTTCAGTTTGTTTGCTTTCCGTTTCAATAACTGAAGTTTATTTTCTTATTTATTTCATTTCGATATTCATTTTAACAAGAAAACTTGCTTTGCTGAATTTCCCATAAAAGACCAACACACGGTGTAAAAAATCTAAAAATGGGCGCGAGATAAACAATAATAACTTGACGAGAGCCATGGAACGCAAGACTTGTATTGTGCCTTCTTATTTCATTTTTATTTAAGAAACATGTCTAAAGCAGTGGTTCCCAAACCTGTCTTCAGGACCCGCTGACAGGTCAGGTTTTCCAGATATCCGAAGCCCAGCACGGGTGATCTGATTTGCTGCTCAGTGATTGCAGGATTCAGTCTGCATTTCCCCAAGGGAATCCTTAAAACCTGGCCTGTTATTGGGCCCATCCTGAGGACAGGTTTGGAAAACACTGATCTAAAGTGTTTTAGGGACCATCACATGCCCTTCAAATAATTTGAAGCCAAGAAATTTCTGTTCATATCTGCAGTAGGGATAGACCGATATAATTTTTTCAGGACCGATACCGATTATCGGCAGCTATTCTGGCCGACAGCCGATATTTGGTGCCGATATATTTTGTAAATTTTAAAGTTGTGAAAAAAAACCAGCACAAATATGACATTATGCCATGAACTCAATGTGTTTAACATTTAAACATTGCACCACGTCCACTTCATTTATTCACTTTAATAAGATTTTTTTTCATTTAAGCTTTTATTTTTTACAAACAATCAGACGGTGTCTTTGGCTTTCTTAAAGATCCCTCATATGACCTTGTATGTGAGGGGTTCAGCAACCTTGCCCTCAAAGGGTTAGAATACAAAGTTGGTGCTAACGTAACCAGAGCTGTTGTAAACTTAACAACTCCATAGACTATAATGGCTCTGGTAAGTTTACAACAGCTCTGGTTAAGTTAAGTTAGCATTGACTTTGTAATATTGCCCCACATGTTTTGGAATTACATCTGCCATGATGCTCAGCTTCTCATTAGGTTCTTGGAGCCTCATGGGTAATGCAGTTCCAAAGCATCTGGAGAGTCCAGGTTGCTGACCCCTGCTGTAGGAAATAGACCCTGCATCTCCTGTATAGGTAATTCTGTGCCAGATGGGATGGAAGCCCCATTTCTGTTGCCATAACGCTCATGTGCAATATGGTCAGTGAGCAGGGGTCGTTCTGCAGTGACGGCTTACAGCCTGATGTGGGAGAAGCCCCGGATTCGCACAGTTCTGTGGGATCTTGTGTGTCGCAGCTACAGTGAGCTAACTTGTCCAATTATCGGCAAATAAAATGCCGATACCGATATCAGTAATTTTCTGAATATCGGCAGCCGATAATCGGCAAAACCAATATATCGGTCTATCCCTAATCTGCAGCAATCATAACTGTGACAAAGCTCTGTACCCACATAGGGTATCTCCGCTACTTTGCCTCCTTTTGTACAGCCCAGGCGTCCCAAGGTGAGTATAGCAGACTCCCATACACCAAGTGAGACTTGTTATTATTGCTTCTCCTTATTTTACCTTCCGGTATTTCTTTTTTCTCTATTGCTCGTCTCTTATTTTCAGATTTTTATCTACAGTATATTCATTTGTCCTCCCTATATAGCTGCAGTACATGTTTTGATAGCCTTTTGTTCCCATCTATATTTACGCTCTTCAGCACTTATTTTTTTTCTTATTTTGCCTTGTTTTGTTTTCCATTATCTCCTTTCTTTTCTTCTTACATGCATGTGCCATTCCATTTTATCTCCTTATTAAGTCTTCTCTTTGTACTCATCGGCCTAACGATTCATTTATGGCATTTTTAACCTAATTATTTTCAGTGTTAACCAATCCTAATCTTTTCTTTGTACAATGCAGCTTTATTTTTATTTTTTTCATCTTGCTTATGCCACAGAAACTAGTTGGCTTCGTGGCTTTTAAAGTAAGAAATCCATTTATTCTTGAATTTGTGGGGTTCTTGTTTTGTTAAAAAATACCAGTAACAAGATAGAAAAAAAGTATGTCTTTATTGATCATTTTAAAGTCCTGAGAGAGCTTTGAGTGATTCTTTTTCAAAATCCGTTGCTTCTGTAACAATACTCAGCAGCTCGGAACAAGACAGCGGCCCTTTTTGCCGTGTATCTATATCTGGTCGCAGCAAAACACGTCGGCATAACATGTAGGAAAGGTGAGGAATCCTGCTGTGAAAACACATTAGAAGAAGCTTCTATGTTTCAGCTCGATGGTTCATCCAGCTCTTTCCCTGCTCAGTACAGAGATTTGTTTCTTCTCCGTAGCCTCTATTTCCATTCGCTCATGTAATGTAACTCGGAAGAAATATCTGTGCAGTCTATATTTAATATGTTGGTTTACAGTGTAAAGAATTCAGATGAATTATGGTAACGGTGTTTAATGGAGGTGATGCTGTGAAGTGTTTGCCAATGGAGGTGACTTTGTGTATTGGTGTCAATCATTACTAGCCAACATTGCTCAGTGTAAGGATTAATTAAAGGGACACTATCGCTTACATAACCTGTAACTAGATTACTTGTGCATTACAAACAAAAAGGCATTATAAAACACATGCTGCTGTTTTGTTTTTGTTTTAAGTAATTGCATGTAGAAAGGAAAAATAAAATTATATTTTTTTATCTCCCGTTTCCATTTTGTTTTTTATTTTTCCCCCTGAGGCAACATTTACCAAAGGTTTTCCTTTACTTCTGTGGCTTCTCTAATCTACAGTATTTAACATTTATTGAGGTAGTGGAGGGCATGTTTAGGTAAGGCTACAGGGGTGTTTTGTTCTCCAGGCTATTTGAGATAAGAGATGGCAGCTGTATGACATAAAACAGGGAGATAGACTCTTTATCAGTTTTTGGCCTTAAAGTATTCTGCGCCCTCGTTACACAGGTTTACAAAAAACACAGATGTACTGATTGCATACTGCAAGTGTTTGGTTAGGCAACCACCCTCCCCAGCATGATGTGGCCTTAGCATAGTTTCTGCTTTGAGGTGTCATACTCAACTTTTCCATTGCTAATTTGTCAGGATAATGCTTGACAAGTTATCGTTGGTTACTCTGCTGTATTGCTGTTTCTTTATTTTGTGTCCGATTCATATTTTAAAAAAAACAAACATGGCTTAAAAGACTTCTAATCAACCCCCTGGTGATGTCCTTTGAATACATCCCACACAATACAATGATATTTGATTCAGTGATTGACCCACAGACTCCATTCTATGGCCATTGCTACAGAGTAAGGTCAAGGTGATCAATATATAAACTAAAGCCGGATCGCTGATTCCTCCAATGTGTTGTTCCTACTAACCACACTAAATCATAAAACAATACAAGAAAAGGGTGTAGTGTTCTACGTATAGTGACAATATGAAAGCCCAAATACAGTGGAGGCTCCTCCATAGGAGCACATGAGCATGTGAACCCCCAATCCCCAGCACTAAATAAATAAATGATGAAAAAAAGCTGGAGAAGATGATTTATTTTCAGTTTTTTTGGGATGGGGGGGGTGTTGTCAGTTGGGGGAGCCTGGAGGTCATGTGATGCCTCCAGGCTCAGCCAGAGGCAGCCAACAACATTAAAAAAAAATCGCGCGTACGGTAGGGAACCAGGGTAGACATGAAGATCTTTGCATGTGCAAAGCTCCACCTCCCATGCACTTCCCATACCCAGCTGAATCGCACAGCTCTCACTGTGCGATTGACCCAGCCCTGTTCTCATGTCAGTCTGAGCGAGCCTCCTCCCGCACTCCCACCAATGACATCACTAAGGTGCGACCCGCCCCCTACACATGGCCACAATTATCAGGTGAACCAGGAACCCTTCCCTGCACAGCCCAGCTCCTGAATCCCTTCAGGAGCTGTACGCTCCCCCCCCCCCAGTTCCTTCATCATTCAGGGCACCAAGGGACAGCCTGCCTGTCTGTCTGTCTCATAGCATCAACCAGCATGCTGGCCCCACCCTCTCCAGCCCAGCAGCAGTAGGTCCTGGCAGGCAGGTAGACAGGATTCTCTGTCACACTCTCTCTCTATTTTATTCACCATTATCTCTGTGTCTTTAACTTTCTGTCTTTCCATCTCTCACTATTACATTCTCCTCTCCTTTCTCCCCCCTTTCCCTCACTCTCTCCTTAACTTCTGCCCTCCACTTTTCTCTCTCTCCCCTGTCCAACACATTGGTTTTCCCTCTTTTAGGTTGAATTGTGACTCCCATCACACACAGGCACACACAGACGTCACACACAGGCATCACACAGACACAGGCAACTCCTACATACCGTACATTACGGTGAGTTTTATTGCCGTGGAGCTCTGTGATACGCTCATACACACAGTACATTACTGTGTGTTTTTTGCTGGGGAGCTCTGTAATACGCTCATACACACCGCACATTACTGTGTTTTTTGCTGGGGAACTCTGTAATACGCTCATACACACCGCACATTACTGTGAGTTTTATTGCTGTGGGGCTCTGTGATACGCTCATACACACTGCACATTACTGTGAGTTTTATTGCGGTGGGGCTCTGTGATATGCTCATACACACTGCACATTACTGTGAGTTTTATTGCGGTGGGGCTCTGTGATACGCTCATACACATCACACATTACTGTGAGTTTTATTGCTGTGGGGCTCTGTGATGCGCTCATACACATCACACATTACTGTGAGTTTTATTGATGTGGGGCTCTGTGATACGCTCATGCACCGCACATTACTGTGAGTTTTATTGCTGTGGGGCTCCGTGATACACTCATATGCACCGCACATTACTGTGAGTTTTATTGCTGTGGGGCTCTGTGATACGCTCATACACATCACACATTACTGTGAGTTTTATTGCTGTGGGGCTCTGTGATACGCTCATATGCACCGCACATTACTGTGAGTTTTATTGCTGTGGGGCTCTGTGATACGTCGTATATGTAAATGTAATTTTCACACTATGTTTTGTGAACCCCCATTTGAATAACCCACGAGCCGCCACTGCCCAAATATTTATGGGTATATTTACCTCCAGTATAGTCGCTATACAAAGTAGGAGGTATTTGGAAGACACAAGTGTAAATTTTCAAAGATTTTCGCTAAACCTCAAAAATAGCTTAAGAACAGCATAGCGCAGTTCTATAATAAAAATACTCAAAGCGCAGCTCACTCACACATGTCTGGGCCCTAGTAGGGCTCACACGAAAGTTGCTTGTGGGTCCTTGGATAGGCTATCCATCAGCACTTAGATATTCAGAACTTCCAAGGTCCCTCTTCAGTTCTCCCTCAAACGAGATAAACATAGACCAATAGTGCAACGCTATAAATGTAATGATTAGAAGTAAGTGAATGCAACTACCCACTCACGTGATTAAGAGCCCGACCTGGCTCTACAATTGTGCCAAGAGGTTGTTTCATTTGGTACAACTCCCCAAAAAAAATCTGATAAAATATTCAGATTTCAATGGATATCCATAAATAACATAAACAGAAGCCAAAAATAACAAAGAAAAAAATGCCATGTTGGAGGTAAATATACCCATATATGTTTGGGCTTTCATATTGTCACTAAACGTAGATCGCTACAGCCTTTTCGTGTATATATAATCTTTTGCAAGATTAACTGCAGCATTGTTGCTCCCAAGCATTTAATCAGGACCTTTTCATTGCAGAGTTATGCAACTGAGCTGCTAACACATGCCTTGAATTCTTGATTGTGATGAACATGCAGATAAAGGACAAAAAAAGCAGGATCAGAGTTCACTGCACCTAAATCATTCAGTCAGCTGCCCCATAATAGTCGACAACCCAGCTGCCAGACTGCACGCATCTCCTCGAGCATGCGTTGCATGCCACCCTTCGTGGAGGTAGAAGGCTGCTGCCGTCAGGCGTCCTGGGTAAAACTGGAGGTGTGTTCGCAGCACCGTTAGGGTCACAGGATGTCTCAGAAAGTCTGCTTCCCACCATAGACCTCAGATCACTGGAGCCACCCAACTTCTGCTTCGCCAGCCCCAGTTTCCGAGGCGATTTCTGAGTAGCTGAAGCGGCCTCTGTCCAATAAGGGTCTTCCTCGTCCAAGGAGCTCACCCCTGGGGTCAAGTGCTTCAGGGGATCACCTTTGACGATGCCACCTGTCATTTCCCAGGTATTCTCAAATGTCCCGCTGCTGGGGGCCCTTCGGCAGCTGGGACTTCTTCCCTGTTTTCTTACCCATGGTCAGACGGGCAGCAGGAGCGGCTCAGAGCAGTCTTCAGCACGGGGAAGGCGCTTTCAAGATGGCCACCAGGCCTAGGCCGCTGAAACAGGCCGCACTCCACAAATCCCCCTCGTTCGGTGCCAAAAAGCCCACAATTAAGAGTCTGATATGGGGGAGCAGGGTGGTCCGGGTTCCTCTCACCAAAGATGCACAACATCTAACGGTGAGTCGCAAAGCCGCAAATAACGTACAAAGAGCCGGTGAGCTCTTGAAAATGTGACTGCACCCGTCGGAAGTCAATTTCGCCCCCCTTTTCTTTCGCTTTAAGGATACGGTGGACTGGCTACATGTGGGAATTTGTGCACTCATGCTGGCTGAAGAATTGTGGCGTGTGCTTCTGTTTTCTCTAGTTTGGATACTGCTCTGCCAACAGTTTGATAGGTGGGGGTTGGGCTCACCTCCCATTCATGTTGGAGTATTTAATCAGTTACCTGATCAAGGCATTCAATTTGTGATTTGTTCAAAGATTTCCTGCCTTCAACAATTGACACTCACTGCCCATCAGCATGATTGTATATATGTCTAGAAAAACTGGAGAAACAATCAAAAGAAGAAAAAGTAACACCATGATAATCAAGTTCTGTTTTAGTAGTGCCACAGATCCTTCTCACATGATTGAAACTTTTTGAAATGAAATCCAATTTCCCCGCTTTCAGATTAACAGCAAAGTGGATCACAGATAACAAACTTTTTCTAAATACTGACAAAATTGTTAGTATTCTTTGGAACAGCACCTAAACAACATAAATTACAAACTTCCCTTCTATGCGTCAGGGCAAAAACAAATGGCACACTGACCAGTCAATTCTCTCAAATATCTAGGTATGTTGTTAGACCCAAATCTATCCTTTGGTCCCCACATCGAAAAACTCATCTAAACTTTACCCCATCTAGGTGCCCCGTAGAAAAACAAATCTTGCCTGAATCATGCGGTAAGAAAGCAGAAAGTACAAAAAATGCTTATGCCGGCTATTGAATACGGAGATGTATTGTATGCAGCTGCCCTCCAAACGCACCTTCATAAACTTTCTACATTGTATAACTCATTCTGCCGCTTTGTGTTACAATTGTGACCCCATTGTGACATGTTAAAAGAGCTAAACTGGTCACTGCTGGAATCTAGATTCACCTTTCCACCTTGGTGTTTAAGAGCTTTTCTGGGAAGCTACCACCCTACCTGAATAGACTGCTTCCCTTAGCAGTTCCCTCATCCTCTAACCTCCGATCCAGGACTTGCACCTTACTTACAATACCACAATACAAAAAGTAGCTTGATCCTCATTTTCCTACAGCGCACCGCAAATATGGAATAACCTCCCAGACACAATCAAATCTTCCCCCAGTCTAAAGTCACTTAAGAGATCTCTACTAACATACCTCGATACAGAATGCACCTGTAAAACATGTAACATAGGGAATATATTTCCTGCATGTTTATTTTCTGTTAATCTGTATATTTGTGTTTTGTTTTTAATATCTTGCATTTATTACTTTGTATTTCCGTACCTACTGTAAAAATTCAATGTTCTTGAACCCAGGACATACTTGAAAACGAGAGAAATCTCAATGTATCCTTCCTGGTAAAATATTTTATAAATGAATAACTTGAATGGAGTTAGCTCATCTTTGAAGCACGGTTATATATTTTATATTTTAATATGGTACTTGCACTATTATCATTTTGGGTTGAACTTGGCTAAAGTGTCTCTTTAAGACCTAAAAATATAAATATGCCCCCATTCAATATCCAGTTTGCTGTGTAACTGTCAGAATCTACTGCAATGGACGAAACCTCACCCTGTGGTATTTTTTTTTTTCTTTTCAGAATTTCATAACATTTTATTATTTTTTTTAAATATATTTATTGAAGGTTAACATTTTATTTTAAAATGTGTAGAAATCCCTAATGCCCATGGTATGGTTACTGCTGTCGTCATACAGATAAAGTGGTTTTCTATTAGACTTTTATTGACTATTTTAATCTATAAAACATTTCCAAGGCTATGGACTATAAAAAGTAAATTGAATAAATGACAGGTCTACATTAAGTGTGCGCGCTTGTTTAAACCAACATCTGCGTGAAATGCTGTAGATCAGAAGGTATAAAACTTGATTCCGTTGTCACATACAGCTGTAAAAAATAAGTATTTGGCCACTTAAGGAGGGATTTTGAAAATTGCACCTTTTTACCCTGTCATCTGTGATCATGAAATCCACTTAACATCTGTAAAGGAAAATGCAATAAAAAATTGTGTTGTACAGTATAATAGAGAAGTGGACTTTGATGGATGTTATTGCCTTTTATATGTTTATTTTTATATAGGATGTCAAGATTTATTGCTCCTGCTGCTGATTTTCAAACCGTGGCACAGCTGCTGGGGAATGCTCAATTGGTGTGTTCTCTTGTCAAAAACGTGCTTACTATTGATTAGCCTTTGCACATTCTCTGTTATAGTAATATGTGATGGAATATGGTTTATGTATCATATCATCTTTGACTTCCTAGTAATCCAGTATGGATAATCTACTCATGAGCCCTCGGTGGACACATTTTCATTAGGTGTCTGACAGGCCGTCACATCTTGTATTAGCTACTTATCTGACCCTTGCTCATCATGACCGAGGACACCCTCTCTTTCTTTGATTCTTTGATCCATATTTTATGAAAGGTCGGCAGCACCTGAGCTGTAACCAAGCATTTTTCGTTGGAAACATGTTATCACTTTACATATAAATATATATTTGATTCTTTTTGAAACATGGGGGCCCTAGACCAATGTTGCCAGTAAGGAAAAAAAAAAAAAAAGGAAGTGAGCCAATATCCCTTACTGGCTCCCTGTTACCTGGTCAGTTTCAGGCCAGCTACTGTATTAGCAACTTGAGTCAGAATAATTGGGAGGTACAGAGAACAACCTCACACTGCCACTGATATCTGTCCCCTGGAATCAAGCGCAGACTCACTGCAAGGCCGCACTGGAGGAGGAACCGGGGAAGGACACTGGGAACTATTTGTGTCCAGTCTTCTGCTGTGCACTGCGACAGGAAGCTGTGCATTGCACCGCCTTCTTCACTGTGAGATCAAAAGTATGTTTTTTTTCAGGGGGTTGTTTTAATGTATTAAGTGGCTTTGCAAAAGCAAAATCACTTAACCTCCCTGGCGATGATCCCTAGTGTGTCTCAACATACTCGGGTTGTATACATTACCTCTCCGTGCGCTCCCTCGCTGATCTCTGCAGCCTCCCCCAGCGATCGCAGCATTTTACTTCCTGGATTCCTTCTCGCGAGGAGGAAACAAGGAAGTAATGAGGTTGGCGGTTCGCCGGAGGAGGCAGCTGGGGACTTCGAGGGAGCGCACAGAGAGGTAATGTATCCAGCGGCATCCCGAGTGTTGCTCAGGGTTACCGCTTCCAACATAGGAATTTAACCCCGAGCAACACTCGGGATGCCGCTGGGGGGGGGCAAAAAAAATTAAAAATAGAGCGCTTTCAGCAAAGATTTTGTTGCAGAAATAGAACGCCAGGGAGGTTAACAATTTAACACCAGGCTCTGAGAGACAGTGTTTTGATTAGAAATACTGGCTGTCATGCCCCAGCCACGGACGGAAGCATAGAAACATACAAAAATGTCGGCAGATAAGAACCTTTCGGCCCGTCTAGTCTGCCCAATTACATGGATACTTTACCTGGATTTATCTTTTGTTTAGGGTAGCCTTATGCCTATCCCATGCCTGCTTAAATTCAATTACTGTTTTGGCCTCTACCACTTCAACTGGAAGGCTGTTCCATGTATCCACCACCCTCTCAGTAAAATAATGCTTCCTGGTGTTACTTTTAAACCTTTGCCCCTCTAATCTAAGACTATGTCCTCTTGTTTTGCTACTTTGTTTCCTTTTAAATATACTCCCTTCCTCTACCTTGTGGATTCCCTTTACGTATTTAAATGTTTCTATCATATCTCCTCTGTCTCGTCTTTTTTCCAAGCTGTACATGTTAAGATCATTAAGCCTTTCCTGGTAACTTTTCTCCTTCAAGCCGTACACCATTTTAGTAGCCCTTCTCTGAACTCTCTCGAAGATTTCTATATCCTTCTGGAGATACGGTCTCCAGTACTGCACACAATACTCCAAGTGAGGTCTCACCAGTGCTCTTTACAGTGGCATGAGCACTTCCCTTTTCCTACTGCTAATACCTCTCCCTACACAACCAAGCATTCTGCCAGCATTTCCTGCTGCTCTATTACATTGACTACTTACCCTTAGATCCTCTGCAATAATAACCCTTAAATCCCTTTCCTCAGATGTTGAGGTTAGGACTGTATCAAATATTCTATATTCAGCCCTTGGGTTTTTACGTCCCAGGTGCATTATCTTGCACTTATCCACATTAAAACTCAATTGCCACAGCTCCGACCCTTTTTTTAGTTTACCTAAATCATTTGTCATTTGGCTGATCCCTCCAGGAACGTCAACCCTGTTGCAAATCTTTGTGTCATCCGCAAAAAGACATACTTTACCATTAATACTTTCTGCAATATCACTAATAAAAATATTAAAGAGAATGGGTCCAAGTACTGACCCCTGAGGTACCCCACTGGTAACAAGACCTTGCGCCGAATAAACTCCATTTACCACAACCCTCTGTTGGCTGTCACTCAGCCACTGCCTAATCCATTCAACAATATTGGAATCCAAGCTCAAAGATTGCAATTTATTGATAAGCCTTCTATGCGGAACAGTATCAAAAGCCTTACTGAAATCTAAATAAGCAATGTCTACTGCACCACCTGTGTCTATTATTTTTGTTACCCAATCAAAAAAATCAATAAGATTAGTTTGGCATGATCTCCCTGAGGTAAACCCATGTTCCTTTAACATGGTTTCCATTAATTTCCCCACTACTGACGTAAGACTAACTGGCCTATAGTTCCCCGATTCCTCCCTACTACCCTTCTTGTAAATGGGCACAACATTTGCTAATTTCCAGTCTTCTGGGACGACTCCCGTTAACAGATTTATTTAACCAATCCTTGTTAACGGTTTTGCAATTACACCACTGAGCGCTTTTAATAATTTAGGGTAGATCCCATCAGGCCCCATTGACTTGTCTTTACTTTAGACAGCTGCTGTAGAACCTCCTCCTCTCTAAACTCATATGTAAATATCTTGTTAGTGTTTCCTCCTAACTGAGGTCCCTTTCCTTCCTTTTCTTCTGTAAAGACTGAACAAAAATATTCATTGAGGCAGTCAGCGAGACTTTTATCCTCTTCTACATTCCTTCCTTTGTTTTTAATCTAACTAATCCTTGTTTTACTTTTCTTTTCTCATTTATGTATCTAAAAAATGTCTGATCTTGAAGGCAGCACCCTTCATGCCTTGTTCGTGCTCAGCACTGGTATTCAGAACACTAACCGTTAAAGCACAAACCACATGACACCTACTTGACCTGAATAAAGGGCTACGCCTGCCTTTCTTCAGAGCTTCAGCATTGTCGCTCATTTAAAGTCCCATAGATACCTGCTCCTGTTACTTGCTTCCACCATGTACCTAGACCCTGAATTCTAAACTGACCACGCTACGTAATCATCCCTTTTGTGCTGTGCTTGGATTTCCCTTCAGCGGTGTTGCTTCACCCTAACTCCTACCTCCCGTGGATCCATCTGTGTCTTCAAGTTCCAAGTACCCTCTCAAGTACCCCATTGTGCAAGACCCACCTATCCCTCTAAAGTTCCCCGTTGTGTCTACAGAACCCACTGTACTCCAGACCCTCCAAGCCTCCTGGTAACCCTTCATTCAGTCTGGTCAGCCCTCTTTAAACCTTGCCTATCATCATAGCTTGTTCTGCTGTTTCTGACTTCACCCTTTTTTTTTTTTGAGAAAGGATTTTACCAGGAAGGATACATTGAGATTTCTCTCGTTTTCAAGTATGTCCTGGGTAGCGAGTATGTACCGTTAGGTGTCTTGCCCAAGGACACTTACTGGAGAGGTTTCTCGCTGGGATCAAACCCATGACTCCACAGGCTCTCTCCATGCAGAGCAGTGATGTTACCTTTCCCTCAAGTGTGTGTGTACATATGTATCACTGTATACCAGGCCCTTATCCACAAGGCCAGTACCCCTCTGGTACTGATCCTGACACTGGCAACAGAGGAGAAGCGTTAGCTAGATTGCAATGGGTTTGGGTCGAAATCCCTACAGCCAGGTTCCCTAATGCCAAAATCCCGACGGCCAACTTCCCTACAAAGACAACCCCCGACGGCCAACTTCCCTACACGGCCAACTTCCCTACACGGCCAACTTCCCTACACAGAGAACTCCCTGGCCTTTCAGACATCCAAAATCCCAGCGGCTAACCCGAACCCTACTCCCTAACCCCCCTAAACCTAGCCTTAACCCCCCTAAACCTAACCCTAACCCCCTAAACCTAGCCTTAACCCCCTAAACCTAGCCCTAACCCCCTAAATCTAGCCCTAACCCCCTAAATCTAACCCTAACCCCCTAAATATAACCCCCTAAATCTATCCCTAACCCCCTAAATCTATCCCTAACCCCCTAAATCTAACCCTAACCCCCTATATCTAGCCCTAACCCCCAAAATCTAACCCTAACCCCCTAAATCTAGCCCTAATCCCCTATATCTAGCCCTAACCCTAACTCCCTAAACCTAGCCCTAACCCCCCTAAACCTAACCCTAAACCTGGCCCTAACCCTAACCCCCCTAAACCTAACCCTAAACCCCCATAACCTATCCCTAACCCCCTAAACCTAGCCATAACCCCCCTAAACCTAGGGTTAAGGTATTATTATTAGGGTTAGCCGCTGAAATTTTGAATGTCTGGAAGTTGGCCGTGTAGGGAAGTTGGGATGTCCGGCAGTTGTCCTGTCTGGAAGTTGGCATTAGGTAAACTGGCTGTAGGGATTTTGTCCGGCACCTGATTGCAATAGCTTGTTCTTAACATTCTGGCTACAAGTTAACAGCTCTTATAGAAAGTATAGGAGATGTTAATGTGCAGTAGGCGCCTCCTACTTCTGTTCCACAAGGTCGGGATGGCAACTGCAGCCATTAAATCAACATCTGGAGCAATTATACTTAATGGCACGATTGGAAAAGGGCCCCTGGAATAAAAAAAAATTGTCTATATGAGGAATTTCTCATATAACGCCTCACTTCGACCTGCAGGGAAACTTCTACTCATCGTTTTTAGGCTGGGGTCAGACGAGCGCAGTGTTAATGTCCGTGATTGCGCCTAAAAGTACGTCCGTGATAGCATGACAGAAAGCCCATCGGAGCCCGTTAGACGTAGTACGTCCGCACTGAACTGCAGACGCAAACGGCCGCGGCCCACGGACGCAAGGCAGGCAAGAACGTACAACCCTAGAACGGCCGCACAAAGTGCGCTGCGTCCGCAACGTCTGCATAGCTTTGTGTGTGAGTGATTGAACGTGGTCAGACGGACTGCATTTATACGTCCAGCATTTTTCACGGACAAAATGGTTTTGCTTTTTAATTAGGGATGCACCGATACCACTTTTTTAAGACCGAGTACAGATACTTTTGTTCAAGTACTCACCGATACCAATTACCGATACTTTTATTTTATGTCATGTGACGCTTTCCAATAAGAACAGACCTCCTATAAAGCCCCCAGGTCTCATGGATTTGCCCCAGCTCATGGATATTGCCCCAGCTCATGGATATCCTGACCCCAGCTCATGGATAATTGCCCCCCAGCTCATGGATAATTGCCCCCCAGCTCATGGATAATTGCCCCCTGCTCATGGATATGCCCCCCTTGCTCATGGATATGCCCCCCTGCTCATGGATATGCCCCCCTTGCTCGTGGATATGCCCCCCCCTGCTCATGGATATGCCCCCCTTGCTCATGGATATGCCCCCCAGCTCATGGATATGCCCCCCAGCTCATGGATATGCCCCCCTTGCTCATGGATATGCCCCCCCTGCTCATGGATATTGCCCCCCAGCTCATGGATATGCCCCCCTGCTCATGGATATGCCCCCCTGCTCATGGATATGCCCCCCCTGCTCATGGATATGCCCCCAGCTCATGGATATGCCCCCCAGCTCATGGATATGCCCCCCTGCTCATGGATATGCCCCCCAGCTCATGGATATGCTCCCCTTGCTCATGGATATGCCCCCCTGCTCATGGATATGCCCCCAGCTCATGGATATGCCCCCCCTGCTCATGGATATGCCCCCCACTCTCCGCTCATACTTACCTTCCTTCAGCGCCGCCGGTAAAGTCTTCGCGCGCGCGCTCCTTGGAAGGACCCCAGCCGCGACCACGTGGGACCATGTGATCGCGGCTGGGGTCCTTCCAACGAGCGCGCGCGCGGAAACTTTCCCGGCGTCGCTGAAGGAAGGTAAGTATCATCGCGGAGAGCAGCTGCAGGGCCTGTCCGAATGCTCTATCGGCATTCGGACAGGCCCTGCAGCTGCTCACTTTGTTTAATACTTACCTTCCTTCAGCGACGCCGGGAAAGTTTCCGCGCGCGCACTCGTTGGAAGGACCCCAGCCGCGATCACATGGTCCCACGAGGACGCGGCTGGGGTCCTTCCAAGGAGCGCGCGCGCGCGCGAAGACTTTCCCGGCGGCGCTGAAGGAAGGTAAGTATTAAACAAAGTTAGATGACCAGCTGCAGGGCCTGTCCGAATGCCGATAGAGCATTCGGACAGCCGCCGCAGCCCCTTGGATACCGGCAAGCCGGCTCAATGCCGGGTTCCGGTATCGGAAAAAAATATCGGGGGTACTGCACGAGTACCAAGTACTCCTGCAGTACCCGGTATCGGCACCGATATCGATACTAGTATCGGTATCGGTGCAACCCTACTTTTTATTGTATTTTCTCTCCTACATCCGTCAAAATATACATCAGTGATAAACGGACTGTGTGGCCACTACTGTGTCTTCCATACTGACGTACGTCAGTGTACACGGACGTACAGTCCGTAGAAATCACGCTCGTCTGACCCTAGCCTGAATGTATCAATTCCCACCCATGCTTGCTCTAATTAGATCTCACTCCGCTTGTGTGATATTTACCCCATGTCTCCTCACAAAATATCTTGCTTTGCTTTTTTCATGTTTAATTTTTTATATTCATGTTTTATTATATCTGAGAAGCTTTCTGTTACTAACGATTTCCTTTTTTTTTGGCTATAAATGCAGTTATAGCACTATGCGTTAAGTCTTCAGTTTTTAGGTTACTTTGCTTTTAGTGTAACCCTTTCAGTATTCTATTTTATAAGAAAAAATGACAGTATTGTAACACGTTGGCATATATTCTTTTAGATATTCAATTTATCATCTGGAGTTAAGCAGGGCAAAGCTTGCAGAACTGCAGCTTCTATTATTGTGACGTCTAGCCCGCCCGGCACACAGTCTCTTTAACAGGAGTATAATCAAAAGGTCATTCTTTAAATCCTGAGTGTGTCCGGCTCGGCGTGGACGTAAAGGAGCCGAGGTTTGATCACACTTGATCATCACTCTGAAGCGTGGAGAGGTGAAGCAAGGGCTTAGCCATCAGTAGTATGTTCTGAAGTGGCCAGGAGATTAACAAGACTGGAGTACATCAGGTATCAGATTCGGATAGAAGTTCATCCGGTGATGTGAAGAGGTCCAGTCACAATTCATTTTTAAAGTAAGGATTGAAAATTTACTTTGGGCCTAATATAACATCATCTAAAACATGGAAACTATCCTTACGCATTCATTTCCTCTTCCAAAAGCAAAGAATAATATATTGTGTTATATTGGTCCTTTTTGGGCTTTTTTAATGTTTAGGCCCTGTATCTAATATTTAAAATGCTAAAAAATGTATTACTGGCCAACAGAGACTACAGATGTAGAAAATATAAATTGCAGTTGTATATACAATACACAAATGTCAATATAGTGGTACTAATTGAGCCTATATTTAGCTAATTTAAGGTACTTTATCATCGTGCAGTTCATCATAATCTGTTTAAGCATTTTTTGGCACTTTAGTAGAAAACATAATTGCAAACTGTGTTAACCAGAGGGATCTTGTGTTAAATTACCCCCTTTTTGTGTTTTTGAGTCAACCCTCTTTACAATTTTACCAGTCTTTGGTGTCAAATTAAAATGGTAATCGTATACAAGTTAGCACTCGAACCATGGAGACACAGGTTTGAATCCAGCAAGAGCACCTCTCCAGTAAGTGTCCTTGGGCAAGACACCTAACGGTACATACTCGCCACCCAGGACATACTTGAAAACGAGAGAAATCTTAATGTATCCTTCCTGGAAAAATACTTTAAAAAAAAAAAAAACTAAATACAACATAATGCACATTGTTTGTTAGGGAGCAGCTTGAGTTTTAGAGGAGACAGAAAAGAACAATCATAATCCAGCATAGAGGTGAAAACATTGGAAACAAACAATTGAAGACAGAAGGGACGGAGCAGACAAATCGAGGAATTAAGGGTAGAGTGTAAAAAGGGAAACAAAGGTGAAAGGTGGAGAGGGGCAAAAGGAAAACGTGTAAAAAGGAGCAAACAAGAAGGGAACGGATATAGGGTAAGAGACAGAAGTTGAGTGATGAACAATTAATACGAGGGGAAAAAAAGAACGGCAACAGGCGCAAAGAGAAGAAAATAGGAAATAAACTTAGAGGCAAAACTATTGGAGAAAAGACTATGTACAGGAATCCATAGAATGGGTTGTAAATTAACTCCTTCACTGCCACGATCAGTTGTAGCAGACACAGCAGCCCGATATCATGTTAACACGATCATAGGCTATGCAGTGTGGCTACATATGAAATGAGTTTGTTGCAAACGAATTCCATTTGCTTTTGTGCTCCAGAAAGTGCCCCCTAAGTGTTAGCCCTGTGGGCATAATGCCAGAGGTGCCAAAACTGGTTAAAATCGGCTAAGGAATGCCCTGACCTATCGAGCATTCCCCAGATATGAGCTGCAGTTTTAGCTGCAATAACTCTATTTGGCCATTAGATGGCGCCATCTACCTCCCAAATTGATTATTACAGTAAGAAATAAACTGCGAATGTTCAAAAATATTCCTTACTGTATGATTTAATTAAATTATTTTCCAGAAAAAAAAAAACCACTGGTTCCAGACAGTGGATTTTTGGAAAATAACTTGCAAGTGAAGGGGTTAATATATAGGGCGTTATATATAAAGAGTGTAAACAGCATACTGTAGTAAAGTGTCTAGCAGCCAAGCTGATGAAAAGTGAGTTACACAACTATGTAAATGAAACCTCTACTCTAGGAATCGCTGGGTTTCTGCACCCACTGCATGATGAAACAGTCGCACAACAAAGCTCCATTCATTTATTCCCATCCATACATATTACTCCAACAAGCAACCCCCTCTCTGGGATCTGTATCTCCTCGTGTTTGTGTTTCTTGATAATAAATTAAACATTACCAGGAATTATCTAAATTAGCACAAATCATGGCCAATCTGTTTGATACATTCATCCACACAATAGATGTAATTTGTGAGCGCTAGTTATGGATCTCAGGAGTGCGCTTCGCGTGTATTCACACAGAATTAATCTGCTTTATAATACTCCTTGCGAATGTGCCAGAAAGCCGATTTGGTTTGTTGCCATGTAAGGAATTCTTCCCCTCTCCTCCCAAGAATTATGTTTCTATAAACCGAATGTTTTCTAGTTTATCACAGTAACGAGTAGTATTTAGAATCATTTTCTTCATCTGTAGATTAATATCCATCATAGTCGGTCACTAATAACCACAACAGGTTTATTATTACACAGGTTAATATAGAAGACGTCCGGGGCATTTGCAGAAAAAACTTCAAACATGACGAATAGGTTTATTTTTTAGAAAGTGATAATAAAATGAATATTCTATTTATTTTTAGTTTAAAGAAACCCTCTAGGACAGTGAAAGCGCGAACCTTGGAGTCCCAGATGTTTTGAAACTACATGTCCCATGATTCTCTCACAGCTTTAAGGGTGGTTAGGCATCACGGAACACATAGTTCCAAAACAAGTGGGATCCAAGGCTCGTGGTCACTGGTGTAGGAAAATTTGGTTTTCTTTCCTTCCTCCTGTTTTTCTAGTTTCTTAAAGTGTAAAACTCTTTTCTGTCTTGCCGCATCATTAATGCACCAGCAGCCAATCAGATGCTTCTTCATTGAACTATGTCAGGGAGTCCTCCCTACATTATGTCAGCGTGCAATTACATACCCAGCGTTGGATAGACCTGCAGCTGCTGAGTGACATCGTTCAGAGGAAAGAGTACACTTATGACACCTTGGCCATTCAAATTCTCTTAAAGGGATTGTTAAATATTATGGGCCCAGGAAAAATTAGTGATCGCCAATTTCCCCTTTGCATCCCAGTTTCACCAGCAGAGTACAGGTCAGGCACGGAGTCCAGCAGCCCGCCCCTTAGTGGCCTCTAGGCTCATGGATGCAGGGCCGTATTTACATAGGGGCTGATGGAGCAGTAGCTCCAGGCCCATGCTCCATAATAGGCCCAGAGAAAGGATAACTATGTCTACATTGATGGGCATTTGGACCACTGTATCTCTAACACTATAGTAGCTACAGGGTCATGTAAGGTAGGGTCATGTAAGGTAAGGTCATGTAAGGTTCCCACCTGGGCATTTTACAGCGCGTAGGAATGAGCTGTAAAACGCCCTACGCCCAAAGAAATACAGGAGCTTCTTTGGGGCATATTACAGCGCGTTTGTGGCCATAGACTTCAACGTGAATGTGCTGAAATGGGTGTTTTGGGCATCAAAAACACGGGTATGAACGCGCGTTCCGCACATGGCAACAAGCACAAAAGGCACTAAAGTCTTTTTCATTGGACGCCTCCGTAGTCAATCAAAAAAACGCGCATACGACGCGCGTTTCTAATTGTCAAAACGCCAGGTAATACGCTCATAAAACGCCCGACGCCCAAAAATGCGCGCAAAACGCGCATATGAGATACGCTCAGGTGTGAACCCAGCCTTAAGCTAGCGCTAACATGAGTGCTAGTGTTAGCTTGAAGGAGGTGATAGAGCCCTATATCTTCTGTATAGATTGGGGCCAAGAATAGGCATGAATGAGATTTGAGTGACACTACAGCAGATGGTTTGCAGTGACAATGCTCTATGTATGGCCAACAAACTGACCTATTCTATACTCTATTCTATAAAGTATCCATGTAATTGGGCAGACTAGATGGGCCGAAAGGTTCTTATCTGCCGACATTTTCTATGTTTCTATAATCGTTTATGCTGCAGATCTGTTCTTGGAAAGCTCTGCCCACTAAATAGCTGACTTACCATGTAAGAATATTAATGTTTTGAATAGAAAATAGCTGCATTTTGTACATATATAAACGTCTGATTTCCCATCGGGACACACACACAATCTTCCCCACACACCTTCACATATACACACATTGTCATGCACATTCTCACATTCACACGCACATTGCAATGACTACAGAAGCTGATCCTGTTAAGTCCATTTTCTCTGCATTTAAGATTTATTTTTGCAACTGACCACTAGGGATGAACCGAACACCCCCGAGTTCGGTTCGCATTCGAACTCGAACTTTTCAAAAGTTCGAATTCGAACACGAACTCAATACAAGTCAATGGGACTCAAAGTTCGATTTTTAGAGTGCCCTCCAAGAGGTCATATATGCTAGATATTTGCCATAAAAGGTGTATGGGGGTCCGGGTAGTGCCCTGGGGGACAGGAAACAAGGACAAAAAGTTTAAAAAAAGAAAGTTTTTAAAGGGACAATGAGTTTTCCATGAAATAAGAGTTAAAAATAAAAACGAAAAATTCCTTCAAATATCGTGCCTAGGAGGTCCCCATAACCTGCCCGTGAAGTGGCGGATTTGTAGGATGTATAGAAACCTTTAAAAACAATGTCCGGGTCCAGGTAGTGCCCTGGGGGACAGGAAACAAGGACAAAAAGTTTAAAAAAAAAGACGTTTTTAACCCCTTCACTGCTGACGACTTGTGGGACACGTCCTCAGTTACTCCTGCTGTATGCTGAGAAGGACGTGTCCCACACGTCATCAGCTTTGCGGGACCCCCGGCAGAGATACTCACCTCTCTGTCCGGGGTCCCGCGGCTTTCTGACTTCAGCGTCCTCAGACGCTGAAGTCAAGCTCCTCCCGATGTAAATGACGTCATCGCGCCATGCGCGATGACATCATTTCCAGGCGACCCCCGCCAATGCCGGGAGATCGCCTGGAAGGGAGGGGGGGTTCGTGCGGATCCCTCTCTCTCCCGATCGGGAGGTCCCACAAAAAAAAGCCAGGCACCGCTTAAAAGGGGAGAGTCTCCCCTTTTAAGCGGTGCTTGGCTTTAACCCCTTAGGCACCGGGTCGCACTTCGGCACCTTGCGGCGCTGAAGTGCGGCCTAGCTCCGGTGGGGGCCGCCATCTTGGATGGCGGCTCCACCCCCGGGTCCCTCCACACTGCCTGACGTCCTCACGCATAGCGTGATGACGTCAGATAGCCGGGGAACCCCTAGCTGCCCGGAATCCCCTGGTGGAGATAGGGGGTTCATTTGAATCCTGATATCTCCAGAACCGTGGCAGCTAGGGGGTCATGGAGGGTGTCAATCGAAAGGCCTGAGGCCTGAAAGTAATAAAAAAAAAAAACATGTATTTTTTTTCTGTGTTATTTTTATTAATGCAGCAATATTGTTCACATTTCAATTATAATGTGAACAATGATGCTGCACTAATGATTTTTTTCTATGGTGTGCGTTTGCTAATAATCACATAATTCCCCCCAAAAAATTTAATACGTCCCCATTTCTAATTTTTGTACAAGCGCACCCCATAGAAGATATAACCGCAAATGTTCATGTGATAAAAGGTGAAAAAAAACACTTTACACGCTGCAGATGATTAAAAATTCAAGTTTTATTGAATTTTTTGTTATAATATACAGGCAGAACATGACGTATACATATAAACATGATATATTCTGAATCTGCCGAGTCTGCTGGAAAGAACGATATATAATCTGTCTGGGTCGTATAATAAAATGTGGCTTCAAATCGCTTTTAAACATGATGAGCGAAAGTGGTAAAAATGAGCTCAGCACACAGCGGTGAAATGCCTCAGCAGTGAAAGGGTTAGAGGAACAGTGAGTTTTTCCATAAAATAAGGGTTAAAAATAAAAACCAAAAATTCCTTCAAATATCGTGCCTAGGAGGTCCCCATAACCTACCCGGGAAGTTTCGGATTTGTAGGATGTATGGAAACATCGCCATCACAGACCCACACACGACACCTAGCACTTCCAGTCTGCATACAATGTATCAAATTCATGAGACCGGACTAATTAGAAGCACATGTTATTTCCAAACACTAATTAAACACCTGTTGTTTACGCCATTTGAGAGCACAGGTCATTTAGAGGTGAGAATCTTTGCACCTAGACATTAGTTTTTAATTCAATATCTAATAAACCATTGCTTATAATATTCTGCAGTAAAGAGTCTCTTTATTTCTAGATTTTTTAGTATTTTTTTAAGCATTTTGTATACTTTTTTCAAAAAAAAAATTCGAACACGCCAAAAAGTTTGAAGTTCACGAACTTTCGAACTGCCGATGTTCGAATTGAGCTCCGAACTGATCAAACCGAACAGCTCATCCCTACTGACCACCTGTCTCTACATCACAAGGTGACGACTTGTTCTTCTGAGGCTCCGTGAATAAACATCTTTTTACCTCTTCTGTAAGTAAAGACACTTTTTACGTTGCACTGTCGTATGTACAGTATGTAATTAATAACCTGCAAAAATCATGACGTAACCTGCAAAAATCATGACTAGCCAATACCCAAAGACCATCCATACGAATAAAACAGAGATTTTTTTTTTATAAATAGTGTCCCTCAAAAAAAAATCAAAAAAAAAATCAAAGTTTCCTATTTTTGCCCTTAAATTATTGGTCAGAGGTTGCTGACAGCCTGTGGCGAATTATTTTCAATTTTTTTTATTTTAATTCGTTTTAGGTGTTTTTACTCACCTTTTGTCACTCGACGCACGCAGCTCCTTCTCCTCTTCAGCTCTGAGACTCCTGAACCTGGAAATCGCTGAAGCTATTCTGAGCATTTTGCACTCCTACACAACTTGCATAGCTTAGGAACCGCAACTGCGCACCACTAAGGGACTTGCACACTTTATGTACGCATGTTCCGTAGCGACTGAGCAGAACAATGGATCAGAGCTGCAGCGATTGGTCTCAGAGAGGGTGACGTCGACACACTCTCTACGTGCTCATGTCACTAGAGACCAATCTGCGACTGGCGGCCGGGAAATTATAAAATCCTGGCTGCTGGTGACACTGGGTGGGGTGGAGGAAACTCCTCCACTTCACCAAGAGATTCTGCCAGATTGGGGCAGCTAGGAAGAGGGGGAAGGAAGGAACTCCTCACATCCTGTCCACGCTACTCATCCTGACCACTTTATAGTTTTTCCCCTTAAATAGTTCTGGTGGTCAGAGTTTCCATTTTCTTTGATTATTTGGGCGCACTGGTACAACAGTTAAGGAAGCCAAGCCTGTTTATGTATTTCAAGATTAATCCCTCTGGTTCAGTTTGGTTGTGATATAAGCTGTTATCATTTGGTGACCGTCCTCGACTGTTTCGCAATTGACTAAAAATCTCATCACATATCCGTTAAACTTGGACAAAGCCATGAGCTGTGTGTGTTTGACTGATTTTTATTGAATATAGAATATGTGCCATAAGACAGAGGTACCTTATGCATTGCATGTTTCTGCTTGTTTTTGTGATCACCTAAATTATTACCTGCATTGTTTACCCCTTGGAAGAATGTTAATATACTTGAAAGCACAGCCCTCTTGGCCCTCTGGCTGTCACAGCCCTCTTGGCCCTCTGGCTGTCACAGCCTTCTTGGCCCTCTGGCTGTCACAGCACTAGGGTTTATCTGCAAAGAACTATGTGATTACGATTATGATAAAATCATTCAAATTCCTGCAATGTTTGGAAGAAAGAGGGGGCTGGGAGAGCTGTGACATTAACATTGCACTAAAACTACATGTAAGTGCTCTAATATCATGAAGAAAAGGGACTGTTACATAATGTTTTGTTCTTTTAAGTTGCCATTGTTCTATGTAACTAATGGTTGTACTCGCTGTAAGCCTATTTGTTTTTATTTTTTAAATTAATCTTTTACATTGTGCTCCCTTCTTGGCAGTCAAAGGTGTCGTAAGACAAACATACTTAATAATGTCCATTTGGTTTTAAAAAGTAGTTCCAGTTGGTTGGGCACCTGGTATCCAGGATACCAAAGTCAGGGAGATGATGGAAACCAGAATTTTCTTCCAGATATTTTTTTACTTACCTCCCTGACGCTCAAATAAGGTCATCCTGCATGTGCATGCCACCATTCCGCCAAGGACTGCAGCACCAGCTAGGAACATGCTGGGCGACTCTGTGCTGCTCCAGCATTTGACATGTTGCACAGAGACACGTTCTTCACAGCATGTCCCTTGCAGAGCGCTGTGCTGCAGCAGCCAGTCTATTGGGATTATTCTGCTGTGTCCCGCTCCTTTCCAAAATCAGAATCCTAGCCAGATTCTGAAACCCAGAAGAATTCAAAATCCAGAATACTCGGCGTCCCAGATGAGGGGTGGTCAACCTGTGTTCTAAAAACTGTGTAGTGTATTGTATTGTATTACCTGTACCTCAGGTATAGTATTTAGAACACCCGTTAGCGTTATTTAAATAAAATGTGCAGTAAGTGCAGCAGTCGGCCTACAGTCGCCACTTCATCAATGGTTGCTCAAGCTGCAAGCTCTCCCAAGAGGCAAGCTCAAAAACCATTGTATTGACTAAGATGCATAGTACAGGTGTTCAAAATGAACTCTAAATGCTGCATCCCCATATGATCAAGAGATGCAAAGACTTAGCGCGCTCGTCTGACGCCAGCCGATGTGCGCTCGTACTGACGTGCTTACCGTCGTCTGTCGCAGGGTTGTGACGCTGCAACGGGGCCGGTCGCACGCTTGTCACGCGCACGAAATGTGCGCGCGTCAAGCATCCGTTATTCAAGCCTCTCCGGCAAAGTGCTAGGACACACGTTGACAGAGCTGCAAAGCGCGATTCTCCATAGGAGTGCGCTCAGCGAGGTGGCCTGACGGGCGTTGAGTGGAAGGAACGTCCACTCTCACGAACGTTCCTTCCGCTCTCCAAAGACGCACCTCTGACACTAACCTTACATGGGTTCTGAGACACAATGTTTCTGAATCTGAATGCTCAGGGTATCCGGGGTTCAATTAAATGGATAACCTATTGAATAATAGTTTCTTTTTTGTCCTTAAATAATTGGGCAGAGACTTCTGACAGCCTCTACCCAATTATTATTTTTTTCTTTTTGAGGGTGATTTTTTTATTCACCTTTTTATCCCTCGCTGCACGTTGCTCTTCTTCTTCAGCTCAGGGGCTCCCAAACCCGGAAGTCAATGAAGCTTTTCTGTGGAGTTTGCTCTTCTTCTCTACTTGCGTAGCATAGGAACCAAAAATTGCACACTGCTACGCGACTTGCTCACTTTATGTACACCAGTTCTGTAGCGCCTGTGCAGAACGATGGATCAGAGCTGTGCGCATGTTTCAGATCCATCAGCTGCCTCTCTGAGACCGTTCAATGCAGCAATTGGTCTTATAGAAGGTGAGCGATACGATGACCGGCAGCTGGAAAGTTGAAAAATCCCAGCTCTTGGCGACGTCGGTTGGGGTGGAAAAATCTCCTCCCCTTTACCCAGCGATAACACCAGGTTGGGGCAGCTGGGGGAGCACTCCTCACATCCTGACCACTATAAAACTATAAAGTGGTCAGGATGATTAGCGTGTCCCTTTAACACTTCTTTATTTGGTCTTTGATGATTAATGGAATTGATAATGTAAAAAATACTGTTTTACCACCTGTTTTATTATAAACTCTTTATACAGAAAGACATATTTGGGAATATTCTGTGAATTACATATACTGTAATCTCTCAGGCAGATGTTGCCTTCTACTGGCCAAATGGGGTTAGTACAGTTATGTGTTCCGTGCAGGATCAGCTAGGGAAAGGTCTGTTAGAGACATTCCCCAGCTGGTTTTGAATAGTGTTAGCAACACGGGCATCATACCCACGGTGCTAAATATTTAGGGTAATGTTCTGGAGCCCAAATGCAAATGAAATTTGTGTGCACAAACAAATTTAATTTGCGGCGATGCAGAATAGCCCCAGATCATGTTAATATGATCTCGGGATCTCTGTCTGCTACTGCTGATCATGTAAACATGACCACGGCAGTGAAGGGGTTAATGAAATTTGAGAAACAGATGTGCACACATTGGGATGTAAAATGCAGAGAGGTAAGCTTAGCAGGAGAATATAGCGGTGTTACTTGTGGGGTTAACCCTGAGCAAGCCGTCCATGATCCAGGCTCTAATTGCATGGGAGGTTTCAATCTATTGTTTTAAGGAGAAATTGTTTTACATGCCATTGTTGCATAATGCAAAATATTGAATTCTAGGCATGCCCAAAGACAGTGGTATCTGTTTCTAGGGCGGTGTATTTCTAACAAAGTGCATTTGGTTACCATCCCATTTTAAGTTGTTATTGGGGTGAGCAATATGCCCATTAGACTAATAGGAATTCTCACTTTGTTTTTGAACTTCGTGCCGTGTAGGCGTCAGTCTCGGATTCATGCAGGTGCAGCCACAGCCTAAAGTGATGTTATATATCACCCACAACTGTCCCCTTTGATAAAACAACACACAACACAAAACTGTTTTGTTGCCGTGACTACATGCTCCTCATAAAACAGAACGGTAGCCTCCGAAACTGTGAGCAAATAAACTGAAAGTAAAGTATTGCACTCGAGTCGTAAATTCTTTTATTGAAAAGGGGGAGTTTTGCAGAGTTTTTCATAGCACTATGGAAATGTTACGGTTAATGTTTTCTACATGCAGAAGAGTGCACAAGGGGTTATACACAAAGCACTGGTGCTGCAAATGGCACATGAGGCCTGTTTAATACCTTAGCAGCTGCTGAATTGCTGCAGCAGTGTCGTTGAACGCTTTGGATGCGAATTTTGAATCCAAAATGGCCGACGATTTCTTAATGAAAAATTCAGATTGTTTTTCGGATCACTCGGACAAAATATAATAAAGAGAAGCAGTCAGCACAATTCCGTTTTGTATGCACACACCACAAATGATAGTTTTTAATGAATAAACGTTATGTTTACTTCTGAAACAATATATAAATTGAACTGTAATATATGTCTATGTGCAGGGGGAAATAATAAATAAATATTTTGTGCTTTGGTGAACAAAAACCTCAAAATTAACATTGCTGTACGGAATTATTACTTACTTCGAGGCGGCGGCCATCTTGCTGTACGGCATTGTTACTTGCTTCATGGCGGCGGCCATCTTTAAAACGTCACACTCAGCATCTCCTCGGGTCGCTGCAAGTGCTAGGTTAGCACTGCTGAGCGGTTGAACGGCGTTCAATGGCAAGTTGCTAACTTAGCACTTGCAGCGGCTGAGGTATTGAACAGGTCTTAGGTTTGTCATAGAGTGCTATACACACACGTTAAGAGAGAACAAAATATTAGATTTACAGGGTTATTCAGAGAGAGGTGAAAACCAGGAGATTGACTGGAGAAGTGAAAATCCTAGGTCAAAATAGCCAAACCAGAAAAATTCTCCCATTTATCTCACTTCTCAAATCAGCTATTATCACCTAGAATTTTCACTTCTCCAGTCATTCTCCTGGTTTTCACCTCTCTCTGAATAACCCGGATAGTAAATATCCCAGAATAATGCTTTGTTTGCAATTCAACTACTGTTTTCCTAAATTATGAATGTATGTAAAGCTTAATATTCTGTAAAACCAAGTAATTACCATCCGGGTTTTAATGGTCCATTTATTTGTTCATGGTTTCTAAGCTTCAGGTCTGGACATTAGGAAGTAAATATTTGCTGAGATTCTCAATCTAGTGTATTTGTGGAATCCTCCCACAGGTTCGCCCTGGTTATTTAAAGAAAAGGCAGGCAGCGAATATAGAGAGACTTTCTATGAAAACAGACTGGCTTCCATGTGCTCGGAAAATGGTTATGCATTGTCACAACTGTGAAAGCACAGAGATTCAATCTGTCTCCATAGCTGCCTGGCCTCTTATACCCGGGCAGTGAAAATTCAGATGGCACAGTAAATGGCGTAGCAAATTGAGCGGTTAGTCATCCAAAAATCACCCTGCTGGATGCTTTCTCTAAAGAATTTGCCATATAATTGGCTGGATATGTTTCAAAATAAATAAATATAGCTAGTTACCTAAGGAAAATGTGACGAGGGTTACAATTCGACCTCTGGCATTCCATGCTGTTTTTCTATCTCTCTTTCAAAATTGCAGATTTTCAGTATTTTGATCATTATGGAACTGCTAGAAGTCGTTACTCTAAAACCGGTCTTGCCAACTCTGTCTCCAGGTACCCCTAAGGCCCTGTTCACACTTGGGCGTTTTACAGCGCGTTCCTACGCGCTGTAAAACGCCCAAGCACGAAAATCATAGGATTTCCTATGGGGCCCGTTCACACCTGGGCGTTTTACAGCGCTCAGGAACGTGCTGTAAAACGTCCTACGCCCAAAGAAGTACGGGAGCTTCTTTGGGGCTTATTGCAGCGCGTTCACGCTGCAATCTATGGCCGTGAATGCACTGCAATGCGCGTTCGCGTGTTTTTTTAAGTTTGTGCGATACACGTGTCAAAAAAACACGCAGGAGTGAACCCAGAATAACAGGCTAGATTTTAAGGGTTACCTTGGGGAAATACAGACTGAATCCTGCAATCACTGAGCATCAAATCATATCACCTGTGCTGTGCTTCACATATCTGGCAGACCTGACCTGTTAGGGGGACTTGAGGACCAGGGCTGGGAAACAATGACCTAAAGAATCTCTGTGAGCTGGAGTTATCAAAACGAAGTACCGTTATTGCATTCAAAATTATATATAGAATTTAGTAAAATAATGACTTTGGTCAAGGGAATTACACGGAGTGTACAGACGTATTCTCAATAACGTGGAAGTGCCGTAATAATTTTAGCCAGTCGTATTCTTCTTTGCAGATATCACGTATTGAATGTGAGTATGTGGGGCATATGCTTTCCCAAATGCCTGCAGTCACTTGGTCTTCATTATATAGTCTCTGCTAAACCCACCGGTTTTATAGACAAGAATATTCAAGAGATAGGATTGTAAATCTGTGGCACCAAGAGTTTATCCAAAGCAAGAGATCTAGCAAGCTAATGGTCACGTGTACACAACAAATGTTCTCAAGCGATAAGACCGTCAATGTCCAATGACTGAATAAGAGTTATGGTCCCTTGGACGTATTTGTGTTTAGTGAGAGACCGGAATCAGTGGTGTATTTTGGCCTAGGCCAACAAGGCCTAGGCCTAGGGCGGCACTTTCCAGGGGGCGGCGGCCCGCACTGGTGGCCCCACTTTTGCAAAGTATTTTGCCAGGAAGGATACATTGAGATTTCACTAATTTTCAAGTATGTCCTGGGTAGGCAAGGCCTAGGCTTTCACTTTCCAGGGGGCAGCAAAAAACCTCACCACTAAATGGGTTAATCATAGAGCACCGAAATGACGCCAACATTTTGGTGTTCTGTAGTTCCCTGCACTTTGGGGAATAAAATTTCCCCACCCTGCAGTGAATTCACCATTCACCGCAGGGTCCCCAAAGTGCATGGAGTCGGCCGCTGAATGCTGCCACCGCAAACCCGTGGCCTGCTGTTTTCAAAAGAACTACTGAAAAATTACTAAAAGGTACTAAAAAAAAATCAATAAAGACTTTTTACTGCAGATTAAAATAATAAATGGTTTATTAGATATTGCATAAAAACGGGAATATTTTTAACATTGAAACCTATGGGGTTCGCCTGAATAAACCTGCTGTTTGAAACCACCGAACATCAGGGCATTTCACTGCCATTTCTCTGCTGTTTGGTGTTCTCGAGAATTGATTAACCATTACTTCTCTATGGGGATTTGCAATGCCTTCAAACAGCACCGTACTTGCTGGCAGTTTGCCAAACTTGTGTGTGAGCATATCACAGAGCAGTGGTGTACTCAGGGGAGTGGCGGAGGGCGGGCCGCCCCAGGTACCAGTGATTATTTGGGTGTCATTAGGGGGTACTAGGAGGTGCCACTGTCACTGTGTGTCAACTTTGAGCTGTGTTCTCAAACAACGAGCAGCGGAGAAGGGCGTTTGCATACGGAATAAAATCGAATAGAATAAAAATCCCCCTCTCCTCCCTCCATAGCTCCTCCCCTGCCCCACAGCAGCTCTAGGAGAGGGGAGGGGAATGTGATTTGTGTGCAGAGAGAGAAGATGACCGTAAATGGCAGGTAAAGGGGGGGTATCAGCAGAATATGAAGCCCTGTCTGCTTACTGCTGTTTAAAGTGGACCTTTCCTTAACCAGCACTGCAGTGATAGAAATTTGTCATTGAGCTGCCTGGCTCCTGGTGAGGCTGCGTGCATGCAGGTCACGCGGTCCGGCCAGTCAGGTTGTACTGAGTCTCAGTACCTCCTGACTGTCTGAACCACCTGACACGCACGCAGCTGCCTGCCCTTTCGTTAACACGGACTCTCACTCTATTCTGGACTGAACACCCACCAGGAAGGGAATCAAAGCCACGTTGCCCCCTCTGGCAGTGGCACCCCACTGCTGACAAGATGGCTCCATGCACAGCCGCGATCATAACTTGGCCTGGAGGGACCTCCTGCTGAGTCCGTACACAGTCCTTGCTGACTCTGCACACAGCCCTACCAGGGACGGAGGCCGGTAAATATAGAATAAATAATTGCTGTGTGCTCATATTCACTCGGTTTGCTGGGAGTCTTATTGCAGTGGATTCTGATGCACTCATACACACTGCACATTGCATTGCTGTGAGTTTTATTGCTGTGAATTCTGACACGCTGACACACACACTGCACATTGCATTGCTGGGAGTTTTATTGCTGTGGATTCTGATACACTCATACACACTGCACATTGCATTGCTGGGAGTTTTATTGCGGTGGATTCTATGATACACACTGCATATTACTGTGAGTTTTATTGCCCTGGAGCTCTGGGATACGCTCATACACACTGCACATTACCGTGAGTTTTATTGCTGTGCAGATCTGATATGCTCATACACAGTGCCCATTTCTGTGGGTTTTATTGCTCTGCAGCTCTGTGATACACTCATATGCAGTGCACGTTTCTGTGGATTTTATTGTTCAACCAATTAGAGCGGCTGTGATCCAGTATACTTGACATGCATGGCTGTTCTTTGTAAAAAAAAAATTAATTTAAACATTTCATAATTTTATTTATCTCAATAGATACATTTGAAATGGTATACAAAATATACAAGTAGGCACTTGGTATCCACTTTTAATATAAAGAGAGGAAAAGGCGGAGCTCTACGAGGAAAAGGTGGAGCTTAAAGAGGAAGGGTGGGGATTAACCAGGAAGAGGTGTGCCTCAAATTTAAATTAGGGGGTGCATGAGTTTAGTCAGGCGTAGGGCAGCATAAAACCTTCCAGCGCTGCGGAATATGCTGGCGCTTTATAAATAATGAATAATAATAATAATAAATACACCACTGACCGGAATAATATAGCTATTGTCACATGGGGATCAGTACCCAGGATGGGTATCCACGTGCTTAAAACTCCCCTTGCCGGTAGTATCCTGAAGGAGTACTGATTCTGACCCAAATCCACCCAGTCAATAGAGCTCCTTGCAGGGTCTAAACAAGGTTGGGAATGACTTTATTCAGGGTTCACTGTTACAAACACAGACGGGGTAATGTACAGAATACAATGGAAAACAGACCCCAGCGTTTCCATACCAACTTGCCTTCCAATAGCTTCCCCCTCCCACACACAACCCAGTGTAATAGACAATGGCTGGGGAAGATGATGGGGAGATCTGGTTTAAGCCAGTTCCTGGGTGGTGGTGTTGATGGAAGGAGGAAAGACAAAGGAATCCATTACTTACAGATGTCACATAGGGAAAACGGCACAGTATATACCACATGACACTCTACGATAAATACATAGGGGACTAATACTATAGCACAGACATCAGGGAATAGGGCAGAGAAAACTCAAATACCCTGCACCTACAAATGTCAGGGATGCACCGATATTTCGGCCACCGATAGATTCTGCCGATAATGGGGTTATCGGTTTCGGCCCGAAAGCAAAACACCAGCCGAAAAAGTCAGCCCGAAAATTGATGATCCCTGCTGACATTGAGCGAGCACTCTTTCAATGCTGCTTAGCTGGAGATAATTGTAATTGTAGAAAGGCAGGAGCTGCTACACATTTATTTCTGCACACAATGGGTTAACTGCTTGATCCACAGTATCAGTGCACGCAGTAACCTCAGGCCTCTCAGTGACAAAGAACAAGTTATTTATCACTGACCTCCTTGCCAGTGTCTGCTCCGAGGACAAGAGGGGGGGTTAATGTGGGAGCTTACATCCATGCCTCCAAAAAGTTAAGGGAACGTTTTTCTGCACTTTAAAATAATAATAGATTAAGAGAAACAGACTGATGTTTAGGCTCCATCTGAGCCATTATAGATTATAGATATATATTTCCTCATTTAAATTGTGTTGGAAGGCAAAAAAATTTGATTAAAAGCCTCCACACAACAAATAATAAACTTTATAGTTGCAGAGTTCTCTGAATTGTTGGGATGTGTAAATGTCTTCTGCAACTATAAAATGTGTGTGTGTGTCTAAAAATTTTACACATGAATGTATGCACTAGATGCAAAATAACTCCACCAAAAATTTTAATGTGGATTAATTTAAATTCATGATAATTATTTAATAAAGTCTAGTATTAATACAGTTATACAAAAAATCTTAAAATTAATTGTAGGGGAAAAGTCATTTTCGGTTTTGTTCCAAAATTTTCATTTGAGATATATATATATATATTACACACACCAGACATATGTATACACAGTATGTGTGTATATATAGAAAGTCATTTTAGGGTTTTGGTTTTCGGCCAAGCTCATCGTGCATTTTCAGTATCGGTTTCGTTTCTGTGCATCCCTAACAAATGTAGGTACAGGGTGACTCCAACACAGGAGAGACCTAGCAAACAACACAAAACATCAGACCTGTACCACCCAAATGCATCTCTACGTCCTTGTACCCAAAGTGACCACTGAGGAGTGAAGAAAAAAAATGATGCAATGTATTTTTCCTGCGTGTTAGGTATACCGTAGTTCCTAAAATAGAAAAAATATCCAGTTTTTGGCTTTTAGTTCTGCATTTCTGTCTATTATTAGTGTGCCTGAAAAGTTACAGTGCGGTTTCTACAAAAATAATTTTCTAGAGTAACCAGGTAGCATTTCCTGAATATTAACCAAATTGTTCTGTACGTTATTTATTAGTCAAAGTTTTCATCTAGGTACATCAAAGGGTTAAAACTGAGGAGGGGAGTAGGATGGGGATAAATATTAACCCCTCCCGATCTCATCTTATTTTAAATGAGAGTACACCTTTATACCTTTATACTGTCTTCTACAACTTCGGGCTCCTTAATGCTAATCTTGAACTGACAGCTCTCTGCTCCACTTGAGTGTCCAGCCAATCAGATGTCAGCGCCTGATGGTTTCCAAGTAATAATAGGAGATTGCACAACTCCACTGTGTGTGAACATTTGCAACCAGGAAGTTAGAACATGAATGCAGACTTTAGTGAATGTCAGCACCGGCACGAGATTTCCACAGTGAGAAAATTTAGGACCATCCATGAAATGTTTATGTTCTGCCCATCGATGGATCAATGAGGAGAGCGATTCAGTGTTCCCCATCAAAAACTAGACTCCCAAAGCAAGAAAAATGGATGCATGCAAAAATGACACAAACAACCCGAACAAGCTGCACATGTCACTTTATGACACGCAAGTTGAGAAAGTGAGCAAATTAGATGTCTGTAAGAGCATGTGACTGTATCAAACATGACGTACGTGATAAAAGTTTCCTGGGCATGAGATCGTGCACACAGTCATCCCACCTTCGTGGCGGAGTGTAGTGCAGCCATTGCGGCTGCCTTTTTTTCCTGGCGTTTACGTCCATTAGTGGCCTTAAGTGACTTTCTACTTGTACCAGGTGACTCTTTCCATGTCCATATCGATCAATAGTTGATTTCCGCCACTGACAAGAATGTATACATACAAGAAAACCAGGAAAGCCATGCATACACACTTCTCTCAATTACATGGATATTCCTCTTTACCTGTGGTAAGTGGTGGAGGAGATTGTGAGGTCAGCAGCAGCACTGTCCATGGTACATAGCAGGATGTGGACTGTGTCTACACTCTCCGGAAGCAGGTATAGCTTCAGGACTCCCTTGCACGCTCAAGTTTAAACTTACACACAATGTGAAACCTCCCACACCCTTGAGGGAGTATCGTGGCTAGTAAAAAGTTAAACTTTAGACCCCCTTCTTTATTAAAGGGTGACAGATTCCGGGTAATACTTCTACATTGGAATTAGAAGCTATTTTATTCTTAAATAATAGAAAGGGGGCCTACTGTCATACACTTGGGTTATCACCTTGAGTTTTCCTGTGCTTCTAAACATTTAACTTACCGTATTTGGAATTCAGTGAAATCTAAGATTCTAAATGCTAATGCATCATATATATGCATTTATACACTTCACATACTCAGGAAACAACCTAGTCATATATAAATTTGAAGTGTTATTTTGAAGCTTTTGAAAATTTGGATCTGCTCTATGTATATCTAGGAGTATAAATATTTATTTTCCATGCGTTCCACTGTCTTCAAAATGTTATTTGAGAAATGTTTTGGTTCTTCAAGGATATATTGCATTGCAAATCATAATCTTCAATTCAAACCTAGATAATTATGTTTTCTGCTTTAATACCTGTGGATAGAGAAGATCAATGCTTGGATGCATTTTCTTACCAACCTGCAGTCTTTCTCCTATATCGCGCCAGGAAATATAGTGACTTCAAGGTCATGAATGAGGGGAAACCTTTAGCTATATGAAGTACATAGATTTAGAGAGTGGTTAGGCTGTTTTTAGATCCTTGAAAATTATTTTCCATACATCTGCAAGGATTTAGGCGTGCGTATCATAAAGTGTTCCCAGGCTCCTTGCAAGATGACAACTGGACAAACATGAGTTTGACTTTGAAGTAACTAAATCACAATAACAGATGTAGTCTTAGAGGCAAATCATGACGGTAATAGTATAACTTGGCTAAGGAAGGCAACCAACTACTTCTATTCTGATGCCTGAGCTTTTAAGGTGTCTAGCAACATGCTTGTGAAATCTCCTAAAAGTATTCTGGCCAGAGCACCTCTCCAGTAAGTGTCCTTGGGCAAGACACCTTATGGTACATACTTGCCTACCACACAATATCAGCCTGTGGAGTCCAATGGTACCGTCTTTACCCTTCGACTGTGGAGAAGCAAGTCAAAATCCCCTTCAGCGCATCCCTCCAATTCAACTATGGAGAAGCAAGTCTCGACTTTACAAGAAGCCGGTTCAACCTAACCACCAGGTCACTGATCTACAATCTTGGAAAGCCGATTCTATCCCACTCAGAAGATGCGACCAGTGAGTGTCCTTGGGCAAGACACCTAACAATATGAATTCACCTACCTCACAGAATACTTGTACATTTCATAGATTGTAAGTGCCCTTGGGAATAGGGTCCCCCTGAATCAGGTCATCCATATGTGGTATTTTAATGTATCAACACCTTCTACACTGATCTTGTAAAGTGCTGCAGAATTTGTGGCGCTATATAAATAAAGGATAATAATAATAGTTGCCAAAACTGATGTTGGGACGTCCAGAAAAACTGCTAAAATACTGCATACATCTAGATTATGGTTAACAAATGAAGATATCCTTTGACCGAAGTTGTATTGTTGGAGCCCAAAGTCTGACATTATCCGACTGGGAGAGTCTCCAATAGTTTTCAATACTGTTAGAGAATTGAAGCAGTACTTCCATGACCCGTTTTGAACAAAATCCATGATATATGATTTGTTCTTAAATCTACTGTTGAAGATACTTTCATTGCGTTCCAGTTTAGGCCTATGTTCCTGTCTGTAAATTAACAAGCCTCCCTAATAACAACAGGTTTAAGAAATCTAGGGCTTTATTCCGATGTGCCGTTAGGCAGAGTGCTCAAGCCGTACAACTACTATATACTCATCTCAGATCCCTTGATAGGTTAGAGCATCGTAATCCGCCACCTCCTTGACCCGTGGGCAGCTGAACACTGGGGACAAATAGTTCCCAAGGTTACATTGTGTATCCTTCAGCCGTTCTGGCCCAATCTGACTTGTCCGAACTAGCATTTGTCACCATGGCGTCCTATGGACTCCTGAGCTGATCACAGTAGCAGTGGTCAGTGCAGCTAGTGTTATCATTTAACACCTCGGAAGGATTACGACTCGAGCTGCTGACAAAGTGGCTCGGTTGGAATATGGGTGTTCTATGGCAGATCCTAATGGAAACCAGCGGACGCTTAGGCTTTCCTTTCGCGTCTGCCATTTAACACCAATTTAGAATAGAGTCCCTAGTGTTTTAAGGACTATATCATCCCAACCTTTAAATTAACAAATGAAGCCGCTAAGTATAACGGCTCCACTCGTTACAATAATGGCTCCAGCCATAAAGTTAACTGAGCCAATCTCACAGGGCGTTCCAGGCAGATGCCAGAGAAGGCCCTTTATAATAGCATTCATTTTTAAGCCCTTAGGCAGGTTTTGTGTTCTGCTGCATTATGCAGAATCCAGCACACGCACTACACGCAGAGACAGAACAAGAGATGATAGTACAGAATACAGACACAAGAGGGAGCCCTGCACAGGGTAAGCTTTCTGATCGAATACAGGGTTGGGGGAAAACCATACGATACACAACAGGAGTAAGCAAGAAATCACAAGCTGGATACCTAGTAGAAATACAGAACCCTGGACTATGACTGAGGTCCTTATAATTGGCCTCTATAAAACCTGAACTATGCTGCTGGGTAAATACAACACAAGCCAAGAAATAGACATACAGGATACAGAGAGTGGATATGAGAATGGTCCAGAAACACTCCAGTAGTCAAAAACAGGAATACAGTATGCACGGTACAAGGAGTTGACAATGAGAGAGATCCAGAAAACACGCTAATAGGTCATACACAGGAAATCAATATATATATGTACGGTACAGGGTACAAGGAGATAGCAAGAGAGAGATCCAGAAAACACGCCAATAGGTCATACACAGGCAAATCCGATACAGGTCTCAGAAAGCACAATACAAAAATGCAGGTACTCCAGTAGGTGAAACCTATCCTGGACCAGAGAACAAGTGCACTGCTGGCCATATAAATAGGGCAATGCAGGTCATGTGACCACAGGTCTGCTCAGTCACAAAGACTCCAGGGGCGGAGAGCCTGACGATATTAACCCTAAAAAGCACAAGGGCTGATATAATGCTCTCACCACCAGGGGGCCTGGCAGAAATTGGTGGAAACGTGACAGTCACACATTTTGCTAATGCACCGCCACGAGTATCCCCTTCTGAAGTCCATAGGACTCCATGGGGGTTTTGCTGCCGGGTCACGTGACCGGCTAGATCTCACGTTTGCAAGATCGTGCAGGTCCACGGAGTGATCGTGGAGGGAGACCAGGGACTTTTTGCCCCCAGTCTCACTCTGCTCCCGGTGGCCAGAAGCAGCGGATCGGTTCACCATTTGCACCGCGGGATGACGGGTGAGTATCTCAGATTTTGGCCGTTTACAGCTGGTGCTAAATGATTCCACAGAAGCGGAATCTATTAGCACCAGCTTCAAGCTGTGTTTAAATTTTGAGATAACCGCAGCGGTGCGGTAATTAGCATTAGAATATTGTAATCCTAACGCTAATTACTCTTTGCGCTCTCGATGTTAAGCATAGAGAGCGCAAAGTACAGTAAGCTCCGCACAATCTCCGATTTCAAAAAGCGTTTCAAATGTAATATGGGCAGGCCGCGCTAGGGCCACTTAACTTAACGTTAACGATCACACAGCTGAACACTAACGCTAGCGATAATAATAGTGCCCGATGTTGCTGACACAAAGGAAACAAGACATGAACATCTGTTACTGCCTTCGACATTTAAGCCTGGGACTTGAATTATTTCTCTGGTCTATCTGTGTGTTTGTATGTCACATCCTTAAATATTGCATATCGGCAACCAGCAGGAGCATGTTTTGGAATTAAAAGAATGTGTTTCTAAGTAATGAGAAAGTCTAGACATGGTTACACTGGGATTTGAGTTTGACAAGTCTATTAAAGGGCGTGGAACAATATTTTTGTAACTTCCTAATAGGCTTGGTGGGTGCAGTGGATGCAATAGAAGTTTGAATAATTGTGCAATAGGTTCTCAAAAACTGAATGCATCACATACCGGCTAGTGATCTCTACCTTGAGTCAACAACCTGCACCCTGGCAGCTACTGTGATGAATCCAGGAGTGTCTGGGCAGAATTCCGGTTTCATGTCCCACAGACACAAAAATGGAATTTTGCGCAGCAAGGAAACCCATCCAGAATCCGTGTGACTGACCCTCCTTACGTTGCTCTTATTACGTGCCCTCTGATTACATGAAGATGTATTGTTTACAAATGAGAGTAGACAGGATTTTCCCAATAAAAATGTCTTTAAAAAAGTATGTAAAAAAATATTAAGATATTATATTTGAAGTGACATTTTGCAGTATGATCTCCGGGTCATCATTTGGACTTTTGTCGGCATTAACACAGAAGGCTTGATTCCAAGCTAATTGACTTCCAAAGAGCATTTTCCACATTTGAAATAATCATAATCAAGTCAATAAAGCACTCATCGATGGAACAGTATGTTAAAAATCGCCAGATTTTATTTTTTTAAATTTTTCATTTCATTTTTTTTCTTAATAATACAGATGTATTATATCGGCTCTTCTGTGTTGTATCAGCTGCCATCTTTAATTCAGAATAAAAAGAACTGTAAATGATTCTTGGTTATTTCCTACCCTTGGGTTCTTTGTGTGTGTTACAGATAGTCAGAACATGGCTTGGTTTTCAGAATTTCTGCAGTTTAGTGCTAGCTGGGTAATCTGTGGGTAATCATACCTATGTGGAGCTACCTGTAGACCAAAGCTCAACTATGGGTAAATTTGCTGTAAATATCTGAGCAGAGCAGTCTATTAGGAAACCTTATACAGCGAGCGTTTCAAATGTTCAAAAAGCTGTTTTTTGTTCAACAAGGCTAGATTTATCCATCCTGGTAAAGGAACGTGTATAGGTAATAAGGTATGTGGTATTTATTGCTTTACGCTGCTCATGTATATTTATGGAATAGTGGAATAGTTTGCTTTATCATCAAGTAAGCCTTCCTTTTTTTAGCTGTTTATTGAAAGCAAAAGAGCTGGGAAAAACGTATCTTATGCAAATAGAGTGAACTCTCTTTTCTGTGGATGATATCCAGGCCAGACGTTCAACCCAGTGGAAAATCTTAGTGTTTAGTTAACATTTCTTTTTGAAGAGTAACGGTTTGCAAAAACTATTTCAGGACATTCTCTTCCCTAAAAATATTGTCATTCTAAATCCTAACGGGCATATTCTTGTTGCAAGTGGACGGGAAGACCAAGTGAGCATCTCCAACACGTAAGATAATGGAAGAACAGAGAGTCCATCTATCCTACATTGAGTTGACACCCATAAAACTCCGTGAGCCACTTACGATATGTAAAATTACCAATCCCATAAAGATATGCCAGTTTATTAACCCTTTAGTCCTTTTTTTCTGACCTTAGTTGTTTTTTTCCCCATGAACAATGATGTTGGTGTTCTAAAGACTATCGGGGTTATTCAGAGAGAGTGAAAAGCAGGAGAATGACTGGAGAATGAAAAATTCTAGGTCAAAATAGCCAAACCAGAAAAATTCTCCCTTTCATCTCACTTTCCAAAAAGGCTATTTTGACCTAGAATTTTTCATTCTCCAGTCATTCTCCTGCTTTTCACGCTCTCTGAATAACCCTGTATGTTCCACTTGCTGATGAGCTGTTCGTTGAAGGATTGTGTCACAGACAAAAGGTTGTTTATGGTGAGAAGCGTTGACATACATAGAGGAACAAGGCTCTACATAACAAAAGCAATAGTGTATCAATAATATAAGCTTCAAGTCTTTGAGAGATGCGGTTGCCATGTTGGAGCCAAGAAGACTCCCCCTTTTATAGACAAAATCTGGAATGTCTGCAATTCCGTTTTTGCCATCTTCTGGTCTTAATACGATACCAAGGACACAGAGCTAGTCCTCTTAATTCAATCAATTTACTACTTAGGCTGGTGTCGGACAAATGCACTATGTATGCCCGTACTGACGTGCCTCAAATTGCGCACGCTACAGCAGGCGTGCTTCGTCCCTTTAGAAATCCTCCCGGTTGAAGTGCTACGACATGTGTTTGACGGGGCTGCAAAGCGCTATCCTCCATAGGGCAAGGTGTCCAGACGGGCGTCAGAGTGGAAAGAACGTCCACTCTCACAGACGTTCCTTCTGCTCGTAAAAACGCTCGTCTGACACCAGCCTTAGTTGTGTATATTACCATGTTCCGATTGAATAAGTAGAAGCTTTGGTTTGGTAAGGTGTGATGATCTATATGTTAGCTATAGGAATGGTGTTAACTTCTTTTCTAAGTCGAGATGCAACTTTTCTTGAGGCTTGCCTGGTGTGACACCTAAGCGTGCATTTCCTTTGCTTTTTATAGGAGGTGTAAATGTAGCAAGTCAATGCCCAGTCGCTTGTTATTCGAGTCTGAGCAGAAAAAAAATGACAACTGCAAACTCAATGAACGCCTCAAAATTAAAAACAAGAAAATGTTTAAAACTCGTCATCTCTCATCCTATGGTGAGCAGGAAGGTGTGATCTGTTACCTCTCTTTGCCGTAATTTGAAAGACATGGAAAACGAATAGTTCCTTTAGGTTTTTCTGCCAGCCCAAGGTGATCCCGTGAGATTGCGTATTTGTAATCCTCGGCATACCTCAGTCTCTATCGACTCTCCATGGATTCCTATGGACTCCAGGTGAATGCTCACTGTAACAGTCGCTAGCCTGGTCCTAGCATGGCAGATGACTCCTAATTGAGCTGCTGCTATGCAACCCAAAAGGTATAATGGCTCACACAGAATAGGACCTGTGTATTTGTATAAGAAGTTTTTGGCACAGTACATTTTATACAGTCTTTGGAGGCTTAGCTCTTTATTGGAGATCACATACTGGTTCCATTGTGCCACCTTGGATCTGATGCACAGTCCAACAATACTGCACTGACAGGCATTCCGTTTGGATTGCAAATGTTGCTATGTTACCGCAAGTAAAAGCTCAGTCTGTTTTTAGATCAAATCTGTACCTGTGCCGCACAGTGATCAGTAAATAGCTAGGTGGATAAAATAGGACGGGCAGGGACTGGCAGACGTTATCCTTGGGTTACACGAAGATTGACAATCCCCTCTGAAGACATGTAGAGGACAAAAAGCAATACAGCCCAAGAAATGTGAATGCCCATTGATATTAAGCGAGGAATCTGTAGGTGAGTGAATATTTATAGACTGTAATAAATGCAGTATATTGGGGAATAAAGCTGTCATGTTGGATCGAGAGACACCTAGCACAACCTGAATAGCCAAGCCAATACAATTCTATGTGAAACACTTGCTAGCCGGATGGTTTTTATACACAAAGCTAGAGATACTTAGATACTGAAATTACTTTGTCTATGGAGTCTGTAGTAGGTGAAAGATAATAACTTACAGAACAAAACACTATATTCAGTAGGCTGAAATGCCTTAAATCTATTTCACCAGATAAAACCCTGATGTGTGGCGCAGTCAATGTACAACAAGTACTTTTATTTGTTTTAGAGGTTTGTGTGTTTTTCCTTGCTAATAGATGAGCTAAGCTCTGGAATTCCTAAGAATGGCTTCATAAATTGTGCAATATTCCCTCTTAGTCACTTTTTTATTGCTCCATATGTAACCTATGCATCATTTCCAGGAATTGTTGTTTTTTTTTTTTCTTTTCTTTCTCAGGTATATCCTATGTACGAATGTTTTGTTACGGATTTGATTATTTTAATCAAGGTTTGTTTGCATGATGAAGGTTCATGTATATGAGGTCATGCCCATGTTCCGTGTGCTTTTCATGCTTATACATACATACATGGAGGAGGGAGGATCAATGGGAATTTTTTTTAAGCTTTTCACGTTCTTTATAAAGTATTTTACCAGGAAGGATACATTGAGATTTCTCTCATTTTCAAGTATGTCCTGGGTTCAAGAACATTGAATTGTTACAGTCGTTACAGAAATACAAAGTAATAAACTACATGGTATTAAAAAAACAGCTCAAATATACAGATTAATAGAGAAAATAAATATGTAAGTAATATAGTCACTATGTTACATGTTTACAGGTACATTCTGTTTTGAGGTATGTTAATAGGAAGCTCTTGAGTGACTTTAGACTGGGGAAGAGTTGATGGCGTTTGGGAGGTTATTCCATAACTGCGGTGCCACTTTCTTTTTGGATTGTGGTATTGCAAGTAAGGTGCAGGTCCTGGATCGGAGGTTATAGGAGGAGAGAACTGCTGGGGGGAAGCAGCCTATTCAGGTAGGGTGGCAGCTTCCCAGAAAAGCTCTTAAACACCAGGTTGGAAAGGTGAAGAGTGCGTCTAGACTCCAGTGACGGCCAGTTTAGGTCTTTTAACATGTCACAATGGTGGGTCATGTAGTTACACTGTAGCACTTACAATGGAAGCATATACAGAAAAAAATAAAGATCTCTTATATTATGTCTATTAAGTAAAGAATTTGAAGTGACTATGTTGGAATACAGCTTGTATTTTTCTGTTGAAGAGCTGGCAAGTTAATAAGACTATAGGCAAATTTACAGCAGAAACAATGCCAATAGATAACCTGTTAATGTCCTATCCCTATCATGGTGTGACCCCTTTCATCACATCTACAGCTAGCCCCATCCTTTATGGCAATCGGCCAGATGATATTATGGATCGTATCAAGAAAAAAAGGGTTGTCATTTGCGCTCACTCCTGTAGCTCCATGCGAAACAAAACACAGAGGTTTTGGTTTACTTGAATGACCATTAAAGTGTAAGTTGACCTGCCACGTCACGGCACCTCTAATCAGGTGAGTCCTACCTAATGACACCAAGAGTTGCTTTCCACATATGCTTATCAGTCATGAGAGAGACTGGTGGGTTTACATTTATACCTTCACCAGGAACATTCCACTTTGGGATTAAAAAGAAAAACATGGAAAGAGGCAGCTGCAATAATGACCTGGCTTGGGATACAACAAAATATACTGTACATATGTGCAGAAAAAAACGTTTGCGCTCTTATTCCCTAACAGGACGGCTGCGTAGACCAACTTTTCACGTTATAGCAAATATACAGAAAAAAAAAATCAAGATATTTTATATTCAGTATATTAAATAAAAAAATTGAAGTGACTACGTTGGAATACAGCTGGTATTTTTCTGTTGAGTTAGCAAGTTAATGAGGGACTTGCAGGCAATAGACAAATTTACAGCAGAAACCATACCAATAGCTAACCTGTTAATGTCCTATCCCTATCATGATGACCCCTTTCACCACATCTACAGCTAGCCTCATCCTTTATGGCAATCGGCTGGGGGATATTATGGATCATACCCTTTTCTACTCCTCTTATATTGGAATACTAATGGAACCAAAGTTATATCTCTTACTAGAATGAAGTCTTTCCAGTTTATGCTTTGTTTTTACTGTACCTGTTATAGGATATGCTGAGGGTCCATCCCAGAGTTGGTGCTCACATTAACTCTACGAAAGCTGTTTTACATTCGTGGTTCGCTATTAACAGCTGTAACGCAAATGACTGCTGTAGCAGCTGCTCCAGTCAAAATATTTTGAACCTGCTTGTAGATACCAGCAGTGGCACAGTGTGTCACCACTGGTATCGGCTCCTGGAGACAATAGTGGAACCATGCGCGACCATGTGAAAGAGGCCCACTTGTTTTCTACTTCTTTCATTTTCTTTATAGTTCTGATTCGCCACAGGTTGGTCAAATCAATGTTTGTCATGACAGTCTGGTCATGTCATCTGGGCTAAATGAGTTGAATTACTATAATCCTATTATTCACTTCTCAATGATCAAGAGTCACTGTTGAGGGATAGTGGATTTAATAAATGAGCTACGATTTCCCATGAGAAAACCTCAGCTCAAAAAATTTGAAATTAATTTAACCTTAAGATGAAAATCGCAATCTTCGCGCCTTGAGAATTGTACAGGATCAGACGCCTAGCCTCTTATTACAAAGATCAACATTCGTAAATGTATTTTTCATAATACATTTAAATTTACTATAAATATAAAAAGGCATAGATGCACGACATGACCCTTGTTTTTGACTATTTATCAAATAATAGTTTAAGTCAGGAATAAATGCTATGGTCTTAACGGGTGATAAATGCATATATAAGGTTTTAGTTGGCCAAGACTGTAACTTTTAAATATTATTTCTCGAGGCATCTTCATTGACAAAATCTCCTATTTACTGTATGGTCAGCTCCGTTGTGTCCTACGATACGAACGAATACCACCTTTATCCGATCTTTTCTAACGCAACCTTTAGCCTAGGGTCAGACGAACCCATTTTTCACGTTGTCCGTGAAAAAGTGCGTTCGACCGAATGGACGTATTTTTTCACGGAATACGCGATAGCGGTCATACGATGCGCATTTTCGTCCGTGATTTTGTACGGATCATAAATAAAACACTTTTTGTGTCTGGACGTTATGTTGGCCGGACGTGTGCAGCGTCTGACGTCTCCCAATCACGCAAACACGCCGCTATGCGGCCGCAGCGCACTCTGTGCGTCAGTAGTAGCGGTTTGACGTTCTCGAAAAAATGCGTTGGTTTGCCACTTGCGTTGCGTGGACGAACGTTCGTGCGGCCGTTCGTCGTATGTTCCCCGGCATTGGACGTCATTTGCTGCTAGCACGGCCGTGATTTCGTGCGGCTAAACGCACGTTAAAACTGCTTTCGTCTGACCTTAGCCTTAATGTCAAGAAGATCACAGTTCATTGAAGATAGATCACGATTATAATGTGATATATTCCTTATCAATTTTCTCCAGCAAACTTGATACTCTACTACTACATAGTTTGAAACCCTTCTCTTCTATCCACTTCTATCTATGAGTTCACAAGGATTATTCTAAATGGATGGTATAGTTGCAGAAAGCCACTGGGCAGAAAATCATCCATCTATACCAACATATGCTGCTGATATTTACTAACCTTGCCTTCTATATTTGTGATGCCATGACAATTATTGCTCCTCAAAGTTGTCATAATTACAATATACACTGCTGCTTACCAGTTTTCTCCAGCAGCCATGCCAAATAATCCAACTGTTGCTGCATATCTTCAAACCCTTCACTCTTCCAACGTTGTCATAAAGATCATTGTTCCTAGAACATGTCCTAGTGAATTCAGAGTCTGTACCCAACCAGTTTTTCCCAGCAACTATACCAACTACCACTATTTTGTTCCAGTTGCTATTCCAGCAGTTGAGCTGCATATCTTCAATCCCTGTTTCTTTTTTCTAATCTGGCCTCTAATCTGTGTGTGATGTCATAAATTACTTGTTCACAGAAGACATACTAGTAAATTCATGCCTACTTCTTTCCAGTTTTCTCCAACATCTAGAGCAGCTACACCAACGTTTTGCCTTGTTCTGTCATGTCATAAGTAAAGATCGTTGTTAATGGACATCATAATGATTTCATGAACACTTTCTGGCCAGTTTTCTCCAATTCTTTGATTGTAGGTTTTTTTTATCTGGTGTAATGATTCGTGGATATCAGTGATGTGTGCCATGATCCATGCTTTCAACTGTTTTGAATATTGGTGGTTATGCAGATTTTTTCTCATTACATTTTATTGAAAAACTCACAGCTTGTATTATTTGACTATTGCCCTTAGATCATATTTATTTTTTTAGTAAAGGATTATAAAAATTATGAAATTGCTACCTACACCCTGGAGAAACCTCTTTTTCCACGTAAGAGAGATGTCTGATGATAGGCTATACCTACAGGTCTATTGAAAGAAAGGTGAAACTCGCTGACATAGTTTAAAGAGGCGTCAGGGAGTTGAGCAAACGTCCAACCCACCAGTTGGTAATTCCTTATAAACACTGCATTGGAGCCCTTTTATGTGCCATCCATATGTATGCTGGAAAGCATGGTCAAGGTGGCAATCTTATTGTAAATGTTTTTTCCCATGAACCTATGAACATGAATTACTAAGATCTACAAACACCATCAGGGTTATTCAGAGAAAGGTGAAACAGGAGAATTGGCAGAAGAAGAGAACAATCTAGACCAAATAGCTGATTTGGAAAGTGAGATAAATGGGAGAATTTTTCTGGTTTGGCTATTTTGACCTAAAATTTTCACTTCTCCAGTCATTCTCCTGAGATTCACCTTTTTTTGAATAGCCTGCTAGTTTTGGGTAGTGGGATGAGTGGCATGAAAGGAAAACGTTACAGTGTACAATTCTTAACGATATATGAAACTGTTGAGATTGATACAGAAGCGGTAGTTCTTTCATTTGGGGAGTGGGATTTGGCTTAATTTGTATATTCAAGTATAAAATAAGAATAGTAAATGCAAAAGTGAGGGGGGGTTAATTTGTCGTGTTAAAAAAAAAATCAATATTGTAAGTAAAGTTTCTTTTAGCTTCATAAACCCTATTTCTGTTCACTGCCATTTGTGTAACTAATTTAGCCAATTAATGAAGCTTAATCAAAATACAATATTCATTTTATTTTTTAGACGTTCAGACTCACAGATGTCTGTACACTAAGGACGTGATCGGCTGCCCCTCGCTAGAACCAGGACACAAAGGGGAAAAATTTCCCCTTTGCGTCTCAGTTTCTGCATCAGATCACGGGGCAAGCCCTGAGCACAGCAGCCCGTGCCATAGCGGCTGCCAGGCTCACAGATGCTGGGGGCAGCGCTAGAGCACCGTCCCTAGCATCCACTTCATGGAGTCCATAGGACTCCATAGAGGCTTCTCCTGCAGGGTCACATGACCGGCAGGATCTCTGCTCTTGCGAGATCCTTCTGGTCGGCAGAGTGATCGCGGAGGGAGACTGCAGACGTTTTTTTCCCCAGTCTCCCTCTGCTCTCGGCAGCCAGAAGCAGTGGGTCGGGCCGCCGTTCTAGCCGGGGGAATAGAGGTTAGTATTTGATTTTGGGGGGCTTTTCTTCTGCTACTAACTGATTTTGAAGCAGCAGAATCCGCAGCAGCTCAGAGCTGTAGCAAACTTTTTTTAGTTAGCACCATCTCTTCGTAACTATGTAAGGACCTTGTCATCCGATCGCTAGTTAATCTCTGCTCGCACTTTGTGCTCGCCAAGTTAAGTATAGGGAGCGCAAAGTACAGTACACTAGCGGTATAAACCACTAATACCGATTTGCTAACCGGTTTTTAACCCATTAGCACTCTGCACAGATCACCTCCAATTCACTATCCCCTCATTTTAAGCTAGCGCTAACGTGAGAGCTAGCATTAGATTGAAGGAGGTGATCGAGCCATAAGTATAATTACATGTAGTTATAGCCCAGTTGCACTTACTCTGCATCAGCACATTTACTTATATAAGGAATAACCCTCTTTTTTCATCGAGTATATCTTATGCAAGTCAGCAAAGCTACAGGACTATTCCCTTTGAGCTGATCTTGGACACCTGGAACTGATCCTATAGACTTATTGTCGCTGTACACCACTGGTCCAGATTAGCATGTTAGTGGCCACACATTGTAACTAAACCAAGTTATTCATAGTGCAGCGGAACGCAACAGCAAGCAAGTAACCAAACTGTGAACTTTTGTACTACTTGGACAATTATGAACGAACTTGTCTATTTATAACTGTTTTAATAATTCCTAGAATTTCTGTGTCCGCATTCAACAATGACATTCTTGGTATAAGATGTCGCACAATCACAAAATTAAATACATATCGATAATGTGTAATGTACATAACCTCTGCAAATTTTGATTATGGTTGCTAGTAAAATGTGATGTTTGCCTGCAGTAAAGGGTATTTTTTTACTCCTTTTGGAAATTCTAATGAAGAAAGGGCCTAAATGAGCGATATCACAGTTTCCTTCAGTTACAGAAGGCTCAGAGCAGTGCACTCAGCATTATTATCATTTTGCTTGTTATTAAGTAACTCCCTCCATCCGGATTCCACACCATTTCTTTCTCTCTCATTATCTTTAAGCCCCCTCCCTGAATTGTCTGTAACATAAAAAGTCCTCACAATTCCTTTCTGGAATTCCGTCCCATTCAGATCTTGTTGCTTCCATTCTTTCAAGGAATAACAAGGTCTGAAGATAAATCTCCTGTCTCAAAGATACCAGGAACTGCATCGATGGGGTGGGAGTCCTTGCACAAACTTTCCCTGAAGAGTCCTGCTAGTAACACCGTTCACCTTATGATGAGGCCACTCTTGACTGAAAACCTCTAACACTTATTTAAAGAAGGATGGTGCCACAGCTGTTAGACCAGTGTTTCCCAAACCTGTCCTCAGGACCCTCCGCCTCACCAGGTTTTCCAGATATCTGAAGCTCAGCACAGGTGATATGATTTGCTGCTCAGTGATTGCAGGATTCAGTCTGCTTTTCCCCCAAGGTGATCTGAAAAATCTGGCCTGGTTGAGGGTCCCGAGGACAGGTTTGGGAAACACTGAGTTAGACGTTTGGAACAAAATGATGTCTGAGATAACAACGAATAACCTAAGTCTTACTGTCCAACAGCCTTCAATTGGACACACATTGGTGTCCAGTTACACTACACCCAGGCTGTCAGTAATGGGCATGTTTTCTTCCAAAAAAGAGTGATACCGTGTCTAATGAGATACCAACCATTAGAAGGACCATGGTAGGGATAATCAAAAATCTCCAGTTACTTTATCTCAATGGCAGGTTGTATTGACTGTACTTTATGCTCTTGCTTGTCTTTCTGGGTTGGACAAGTCTAATTTATCCCGATCTCTGCATCTTTTGAGCATCCAGAAGCACTCTGTAGGGGTAGCCATTAACCATTGATTATCATCATCATGGTTAATTGTTTCTTTTAGATCATTTCCTTACTGTTACAATGACTTTAGAGACATGTGCACCGCTACATTAATCCGTACGGAAGAGAAAACTTATTTTGATGGTGACGGCTTTTGTTTTAAAGCTGTGTGACACTCCGTAGGAGAAAGAATACACACAGGATCTTCTCTCTGCATTATCCCAACTGGAACAACCACTTCTTGTTCTTATTGACATTTTTATTACTAGATCAATGTTTCCTTGCTTTTCTAATTACTCCTTTGTCATACGTAAATGTATTAATTAAATATAATTGGTAGATTACGAACGTATAATTGTGCACGGCTATCGTTTGTTTTTGAGCGTCATGGTACAGCAAAGATCTCATTTTTTAATAAATGACTGTAAAATAGTAAGTTATCCTGAAAAGAAGGTTTAACTAGTTTTTTTTTTTTAAAGAGTCCATATAGCTGCAATGAACACTTTGGTACAGGAAGATATAAAATCCACATCTGTATGCAATAGCTCGCTGACATAGTTTAAAGAGGCGTCGGGGAGTTGAGCAAACGTCCAACCGACCAATTGGTAATGCCTTATAAACACTGCATTGGAGCCCTTTCATGTGCCATCCATATGTATGCTGGAAAGCATGGTCAAGGTGGCAATCTTATTGTAAATGGTTTTCCAAAGAACCTACGAACATGAATTACTAAGATCTACAAACACTGTCAGGGTTATTCAGAGAAAGGTGAAATAGGAGAATTGTCAGGAGAAGAGAACAATCTAGACCAAATAGCCAATTTGGAAAGTGAGATAAATCGGAAACATTTTCTGGTTTGGCTATTTTGACCTAGAATTTTCACTTCTCCAGTCATTCTCCTGAGTTTCACCTTTCTTTGAATAGACCTGCATGTAAATTAGCATTGCAGATACAGGTGGTCCATATCTTCTTTCTTAATCCCTCTAAGTCCGTTATATACTTCTACTTTATTCCCTGTCCAGTAATATTTACAACTCAACGTCCCCCTCCTCAATCATTTCATTATTTGCAGAGCTGTCTTTTATTTGCATTTTTCGAAGTCGTGTATCTGTCACCCTTCCCAGCCATGCCTCATACTGGTTTACCTGTATGTAGTTGTATGATGAAGGACTAAGGTGTGTCATAGGAATGGAGAGACAAACCCTGTACTCAACAGAAACCAACAACACTTTCCCATGCCTGGAAACAATAGCTTGAAACATTTACTATAGTGGAAGTAAAAGAGCTATATACATATTGGCATAGAAATGATTGATTGACAGCTAACAAAATGATGCCCACAACTTCAATCCTTTACCCACTACATGAATATCAATCGCATAAATATTAATGCATCATATCTGTTTTAACATCAGAAAGCTAAATTGTTTAACTAGGGCGACTGCAATAGCTTGTGATCCTTGATGATTTTCCATAGGGTACTATACACCCTATACTATAGGGTACTATACACCCTCCCTTTTTTCCCCTCACTGTTCCTGAAAGTCATTCACTTTTGTCAATTGCCAATCCTCTGTCCAGTGCAGCAATATAAGTGGTACCTGAGCCTCCAAACAATGTTAAGATTCAAGGAATTCCCAACATTTTAGGTTTTTAAACTATGGGCTATATTATAAGGTTGGTGCTAACTTAACCAGAGCTGTTGTAAACTTACCAGAGCCATTATAGCCTATGGAGTTGTTAAGTTTACAACAGCTCTGGTTAACTTGGCACCAAGTTTGTAATATTGCCCCTATATCTGAGAAGATTATCCTGTGGGGACTGTGTCCCCTTCTACTCTTCAGGATATTCTCGGAATCGCCGGGAGATCTGTGCCTCAGATCACAAGGGTGACGTTGTATTCCAGGTCGGTCATCTCCAGGTGATGAGGATGGTTGATGGCTGCAGGTTTTTGGGAGGTGGGAAAAGGTAACGATCCCTGCTGTCACCCTTAGTGACATTTGTGTGCTGTTTGTGTAGCCTAGGTTTGCAATGAATTATCAATGCGCATTGCCATGTAACTGCTGCTCCCAACGTGTGCACGGTTCACGACCTGCAACTTTGCCGTGGCAGCTCAACAGTCTACATTTCATGTGCTCATAAATAATGCATGTATCCATTAAACTTGTCATTGAGATTTCCAATGAAAACCCCAACTCCTGAGTGTAACAATAAGCTGGCAGATGCACAGCTTTGTGTTTGACTTCTCGGCTTATATATATATGTTTTTTCCAGGCAGTAAAAATACTACTCTCCTTTCTTTAAAAAAAATAAAACGAAAACATAATAAAATCAATTTGTTTTCTGGCCTAATAATGTCATCGCTTCTTTAATCCCTTTTCGACTTAACTTTACAGTTACTATGTCTTTGTTTGCCAGCATTGTGTATTAAGATTAATTTGTGACGGGACCGGTTGGAAAGGCGACCTAGCATCGGAGTTAATTATTGACTTCCAGTACATTAATTATTTACCTTCATTTTGTTCTTTTCCAGCTTGTATTGGTGTGTATACTAAGGATAAATCAGTACGCTGGCAACTGGTATCCCTGCACGATACATCATGCTGGATTTATACATTATCCCCATGTCTTTGTGAATGGAGCTGAGCACTTCCATGGTATTGGCAGATAATAAGCCTGAAGAAGACATTGTCGCCCACTAAAAGGAGATTATTAGTCTGTGTGTGCATGATTGGATGTGGCACTCGCCTCCCTGGGATAAAATGGATTTTTCTAGGTTACAGTTTGCAATACAAGATACATTGTAGGTAGGAGGAGGCGCATCCCAATTAGTTGGCGTGAACACCCATATAAATATTCTAAAAATATGTTACATGATACAGCGTTAAAGACAGTCTTGCTCGACCTTAATTACGTTTATACAGAACTACAGTCAGCCGTGATATGGTTTATCGTGAACCAGATAAGGAACATTCAAAATGTGTAGAATTGGACCTAAAGTGTTCAGGTAGGACCATTTCAAGCCGCAGTAGGGGCCCTGGTGTATGCCTGTGGGTGTAGGGGTAAATCTGTGTTGTTATAGGTTATATCAGACCTCCCGAGAAGCAGGATTTCCTTCATCCCTCCTGATCAACAGGCAGCCTTAGGCTGTTACATGGTTTTTGGGAGGAATGGGGGAAAAGCAACACAAGCACCTGTTAAATGGCACTTGCGGTGATGAGCTAGTTAAAATCAGAGTTTTTTAAACGAAAAGATTGCAGATGACAAAATTGATGGTGGAAATGTGTGTCGTCGAAATACAGTATTTTATGAATTTCACTTAGGATGATGCTGGTGCATGCAGTGTTATGATTGGTATTCAAAACCCGATATATATGTATGTGCTGTAGTGCAAATAGCTCAAATACGTATAATAGTAGAAGCTTCTACAGCATACATTATTAGTGTTTCGATTTTCAGACGTTACTTTTAGATTTTTATGCAGAATTCATATCTTGATATAGTTTTAACCTCCCTGGCGGTATTCCCAAGTGTGGCTCGGGGTTAAATTTCAATGCTGAAAGCAGGAACGCCGAGCCACAATTGGGCTGACACATGCCTGTACCTGCGTTACCTCGGTGTCCTCCTGCAATCGCATTCACCTTTGTCTGAACGCGACGTCCTGCTTCCTGGTTTCCTTCTTGCGAGAAGGGAACCAGGAAGCAGGACGCCGCGATCGGATGGAGGTGACTGCAGGAGGATATCGAGGGAACGCAGGTACAGGTATGTATCCAGCCCAAGTGTGGCTCGGGGTTACTGCTTTCAGCATTGAAATTTAACCCCGAGCCACACTCGGGAATACCGCCAGGGAGCTGGATTAATGCACTGATTTTGATATACGTGTATAAAATATGTCAAGATCTGACCGCCAGAGAGGTTAAAGATCAACACAAACATAAGTTGTTTTTTTTTGTGTGTGTGTTCCCCCCTCTACTGCATGATGTGCTTCTATAAGTGTCACCATTATATGTATTTGTGCAATTTGACAAATTGTCAGTATTACAGTACTTGATATATATATATATATATATATATACTGTATATCTCATCGGGTTTTGAATACCATATTTTGTTATTGTCTCTTATTATAGTAGTATTGTTTTAGTGCAATACTACTATATTTTTTGGTTTGTATTTTAGGATTTCTGATAAGGTGGATATCGGGGTATCAGTGGGTGTGTTGTTAATGTTATGAATTAGAATGCATTTGTTTCCTTAATATTTACTGCTCTATCTTTGTTTGGACCAGTATTTGAGCATCCATACAGTGTCAAAATGACACATGTCACAACTCTGGGGAAACAAGACTTTTTTGCACTTTTAAATGGCACCATATGTTTTTATATATAAAAAAAGAGTCAGAATAAATATCACATATAAGCGGCAAGATGGTTACAAAAGGATAAAAAGTGATACATTTTTATCTTCAGACCATCAGCTAGTATTTTTCACATAGAAATGGGCATAGTATCCTATTTTTTAGTTTTCTATGAAGATGATGTGATGTTTAATATGAAACCATACAATGTATATGATCTATTTAGTGGATTTATCCCTTGATCAATGATACAGCCTCATTGCAGAATTTACTTGGAAGCTATGCTTAAAGCATATAGAGGCTCTGCATAAACAAAATATTGACAAATTACGAATGTGTGGGCATCCACTTTTTAAAAAAGTAAACAAGAATTAGATAAAAGTGCCAGATGCCCGAATGTAACACATTGATCCATTTAAAAAGTATCTATATTATAATAGAGTAAGGCTTTGGCTGTCCGTCGCCAAAGCCCTACTGCGCATGCACGCGCAACCAGCGGCGGTTGGTTGCGCGCGCATGCAACCGCCGCGGCACGAGCCGGCTGCCGGCTCGCCGCGGCGGTTACACATGCACACAGCAGCCGGGTAGAGGCTGCGCTCGCAGCCTCTACCCGGCTGCCGCGCGCATCCTACCCCCGAGCGGCGGAGGGAAAGTTCCCTCGCTTCCGCTTTGAAGGACCCAAGCCCCGGTCACGTGACCGGGGCTTGGGTCCTTCAAAAACAGGAAGCGGGGAAATCTTCACTTCCCTGGCGCCGCTCGACAGGTAAGTATGAGCGCTGGGGGGGCCATATCCATGACCTGGGGGCAAATCCATGAGCTGGGGCAAATCCATGAGCTGGGGGCAAATCCATGAGCTGGGGGCAAATCCATGACCTGGGGCAAATCCATGACCTGGGGGCAAATCCATGAGCTGGGGGCAAATCCATGACCTGGGGCAAATCCATGACCTGGGGGCAAATCCATGACCTGGGGGCAAATCCATGAGCTGGGGGCAAATCCATGAGCTGGGGCAAATCCATGAGCTGGGGGCAAATCCATGAGCTGGGGGCAAATCCATGAGCTGGGGGCAAATCCATGAGCTGGGGGCAAATCCATGAGCTGGGGCAAATCCATGAGCTGGGGCAAATCCATGAGCTGGAGCAAATCCATGAGCTGGGGGCAAATATCCACGTGCGGGGGCAGTATCCACGTGCAGGGGCAGTATCCACGTGCAGGGGCAGTATCCACGTGCGGGGGCAGTATCCACGTGCTGGGGCAGTATCCACGTGCTGGGGCAGTATCCACGTGCGGGGGCAGTATCCACGTGCTGGGGCAGTATCCACGTGCTGGGGCAGTATCCACGTGCTGGGGCAGTATCCACGAGCGGGGGCAGTATCCACGAGCGGGGGCAGTATCCACGTGCTGGGGCAGTATCCACGTGCTGGGGCAAATCCATGAGCTGGGGGCAAATCCATGAGCTGGGGGCAAATATCCATGTGCTGGGGCAGTATCACGTGCGGGGGCAGTATATCACGTGCGGGGGCAGTATCACGTGCGGGGGCAGTATCCACGTGCGGGGGCAGTATCCACGAGCTGGGGGGCATATCCACGAGCTGGGGGGCATATCCACGTGCGGGGGCAGTATCCACGAGCTGGGGCAGTATCCACGTGCTGGGGCAGTATCCACGAGCTGGGGCAGTATCCACGAGCTGGGGCAGTATATCCATGAGCTGGGGCAGTATATCCATGAGCTGGGGCAGTATATCCATGAGCTGGGGCAGTATATCCATGAGCTGGGGCAGTATATCCACAATAGACTGCCCTCTGGGCAGGCTTTACAACTAGTGTGTATATAAACTGATATTCCTATAAAACTGCAGGCTGGAAATATCTGTAAAATTTCAATGTTCTTGAACCCAGGACATACTTGAAAACGAGAGAAATCTCAATGTATCCTTCCTGGTAAAATCCTTTATATATAAATAAATAATAAATAAATCTGGGTTCCTGGAAATCTATTCGAGGGGATATGACGCGCTTATAAAGATAGAGTGAATACGGTTCCTCAGCATAAGAGCTGACTGGATGACATCTAGCTTCGGCCTATGGAGGATCAAGTAGCGTTGTAGTTATGGAAAAATAAACAGTGAATCCTTCACACACACAAATGGAATTTTATAAGTATTAATAGTTAAAAGTATAAATAGAAATCTAGATTTGTGCCATGAGATTCTGAAGGTGGTTATTTTTGGGTTCTTGGATGACAGGCCGTGGGAAAAAATTACCTTGTTAAACCCAATCATCGACATAGCAAAAATGTACTATATATATTGTTTTGGATTATTATATTCACATTGTAGTATGTGTACAATATTTGTGGAAATGCTTTGTAAAATCACATCATCCCTGAACAACTAAAATCTTCTTAAAAGACCAAGAGGGATTTTAATGATGTCTGTGGTACAAAAGGTCTCCTTATAGTGCCCGCTACAGACCTTTTCTGCTTTTAAGGAAACACCTCTGTGCAGCTTAAAAAAATATATATATGGATACTTAAAGGAATTCAAAAGATAAAACCAGAAAGGGTGTCAGAAAATTAGAGGGATTCTATATAACTTCACCCATTTTTACTTTAACGTATCACTACAAAACTCACGTTTCTCTTTGGGCACCGCTCCATTCTGACAGCCTCTGCTTCCTTTCAAGCAGGGCTATAGCAGACTGGATGCTCCTGAGTATCCAGCCAGTCCGATGCCTCTCAGTGTGCTTTCCTAACCTAAATCCCGGGAGGTGTACAGCTTTGGTTGATGAACAACCTTCTAGGCAGAAGAAAGCCCTCCTGATCAAAAGGGTGAATCGGCTTAAGAGGACAACAAAAATTGGGACTAGATTCCAAGTTAGGTGTAAACTTAACCAGAGCTGTTGTAAACTTACCACCGTCCCATCTCTCTGCTCCCATTTGCCTTCAAAATCTTAGAACGCCTGGTCTATAACCAACTCACCAGTTTTCTTGCTGCTAACTCTCTACTTGTTCCGCACTAGTCCGGCTTTCACTCCCAGCACTCTGAGACTGCTCTGACCAAGGGGACTAATGATCTAGTTGCTGCTAAAACCAAAGGTCACTTCTCCCTCCTTATTCTTCTTTACCATTCCACTGCATTCGACACGGTTGATCACCCTCATCTGCTCCTCAGGCTGCATCAGCTTGGCCTCAGTGACACCGCTCTCTCCTGGTTCTCTTCCTGTCTCTCTCTTCACTCCTTAAGTGTCTCCTTTGCTGGTGACTCTTCCCCACCTGTTCCTCTTTCAGTTGGGGTACCTCAAGGCTCTGTTCTGGGTCCCCTACTCTTCTCAATCTATACTGCCTCTCTGTGCAACCTCATATCTTCCTATGGTTTCAATTATCATCTCTATGCTAACGACACCCAAATCTACCTTTCTTCTCTCGATTTCTCTCCTCTCTCCGTGTTACTGCCTGCCTCTCAGCTGTCTCCGACTGGATGACTTCCCATTTCCTAAAGCTCAACCTCTCAAAAATTGAACTTCTTATCTTCCCTCCCTCTAAAACCTTGATTCCGGCGCCCATTTTCCTTCAGGTGAATGGTGCCACCGTTACTTCTGCCTCTCAGTCTCGTTGCCTCTGGGTCCTCTTGGACTCCAATCTATCCTTTACTCCTCACATTCAGTCTCTAACAAATCTTGCTACTCCAACCTAAAAAACATTGCACGCATCCATCTCTTTCTTAATCCAGACTCTACTAAAATGCTCATCCAAGCTCTTATTATCTCCCGCCTTGACTTTTGCAACCTCCTTCTCTCTAGCCTTAAGCTCCCGAGCTCTTCTGTTCCGTGTGTGTAACATGTATGTATATATATTATTCTGTCTCTCCCATTGTACGGCGCTAAAGAATTTGTTGGCGCTTTATAAATACTTGTAACTGTAACCTCCATATACTTCAGTGGTTTTAGTAAGTTTACACCTGATTCCGAATCTAGTCCATGGTTGGTGTCCTTCTGGACGTAGGTAATGTATAGGGGAAACACAAATATTCCCCTTGTAGAAAATATATTATATATATATATGTAGAAAAGGATTTCCCTTCACTTTGTACTACCTGGGCAGAATCCACACTGTTTTCCCAAAAACAAACCAAAGTCCCCTTTTTACAAGCAACTTACCTTGTATACAGAGGTGAAGGGTAATTATGCCACGTGGCCCCTTAGCAGTTCTTTTCGCCCATGCACAGTATGGTGTAGAGTAAATATGTATAACTTTTATTTTATCTTCATAAAAAAATCTTTTTCCCAACTTTTCAAATATAACATCCTTTTTTTTTAAATAAATAAAAATGAAATAATTCAATTTCTCAGTTATTCCAGTAAATTGCATTTCTCCGTGCCAGATCAAGGTAGCTTCCTCCGGGTTTAAAGCCTATCAGGCACACTGAAAGATTGAACAGGCCAGTCTCACAAGGCTTTTGCCCAGTGATATCCATGGATGGGTTTCACAAGTAGCCTTACATATTTCTCATTTGTGGTCATAAAACAGGTTGTTTAATTTTTGTGTGTTATTTAAGTGAACCCCTCCTGGTATACCCCATTTTATAGATTCTTAAATGATCTGCGTCTCACACACGTCAATCAAATTGTTGGCATGGTTCTCTTTGTAGATCACTGTGCCAATGACGCAGTGACAACCGGTGAGTCTAGGAGAGTGGGCCTGTTGGTGGTTCTCCTTCTGACTGCATCCATTCCGGGATTTCTAATGCTCAGCTGGATGAGTGAGCTGGGTGGAGTAGAGGTAACATCACTGCTCTGCATGGAGAGAGCCTGTGGAGACATGAGTTTGATTCCAGCAAGAGCACCTCTCCAGTAAGTGTCCTTGGGCAAGACACCTAACGGTACATACTCGCCACCCAGGACATACTTGAAAACGAGAGAAATCTCAATGTATCCTCCCTGGTAAAATCCTTTCTCAAAAAAAAAAAATGTGAATGGCTCTCAGGATCAGTGCGATGGAGGCGCCAGGTGCTGAATACATGGTAGGCCTCCGTTATCAGTAGCTCATCAAGCAGTGGCTGACATATGTTGAAATTCATGGACTGGCTGCAGTGAGCAGGAGAACCATGGATTGGACAGCTCTCCTGGTCTCAACTGTTACTTCTTGTTGGCACAATCATCACATTAGAAACATAGAAACATAGAAAATGTCGGCAGATAAGAACCTTTCGGCCCATCTAGTCTGCCCAATTACATGGATACTTAACCTGGATTTATCTTTTGTTTAGGATAGCCTTATGCCTATCCCATGCTTGCTTAAATTCAATTACTGTTTTGGCCTCTACCGCTTCTACTGGAAGACTGTTCCATGTATCCACCACCCTCTCAGTAAAATAATGCTTCCTGATGTTACTTTTAAACCTTTGCCCCTCTAATCTAAAACTATGTCCTCTTGTTGACATTGATCTTTACAATGTCATACACTGGCCCCATTATGGTCATATTTTAACAGCGATATTGTGCTCATTTTATAAAATAAGTGTCCTAACAAAAGTTCCTTTGTTTGACAACTTGTTTGTTCCAAAATTAACCAATAGTATCACGGTTTCAATTCATCTGAAAGCTTGTTGCACAATTTAGTAATAACAATCTATATTGTTTTTTAAAGTAAGTGTTAAATCCAGTCTGGTAAAAGAAGAATTTATACAATGGAAACTATTTGCTTATTCTCTACCTACAAAGAGTTACTTCTATTTATTCCCGAGCCCATAGTTCTCAGCATACCCAGGACATACTTGAAAATGAGAGAAATCTCAATGTATCCTTCCTGGTAAAATACTTTGCAAATAAATAAATAAATAAATTGTGATACTTAGTGGTCATGTTCACAGCAGGGGGTGGGAATCTCTGGGACTGGTGTCAGTGGTGAAGGATGATTAGACATCAGCCTATTGAGACAAAAGGTGTCAGGAAACCAGCTCAAAGTAAAAAAAAATATATCATTTATTTAGACCAGTCATCTCAAAATCTACCCTCCCCCCATATATGTATTGCCTACAAATCCCAGAATTCTTTGAATGCAGTAGATGTCCAGAGAATCAAAGGAGGTTTAGTTCTGAAATATCCTGGGGGCCAGAGTTTGAGATCTCTGGTTTAGAATTGTCATCAATTTTAGAAGGAACTCGGATGCGGTTGGTAAATAGATACATTATATTTAGGGTACAATTGAACGTTCTAAAAATGTTCCCCGAATAACAAGTAAAAAAGCATTGCCTGGCTATCCATATCTAAATCTATGCCCCTTTGTCACGTACATGCACACCAGTGTAGTTGTAGGCATGGTAACGCATTTATCTCAATATAGCGATACTTGCTCGTGTGCCGGTATCCTCTTTCCATGCTGTACGTTGCCTCTCTTCACTATGCCCTTTGTTATTTCCGCATACCCTATCCCTAGGACAACTCACAAAAGTCTTTTGATTTCAACTCTCATCAAACGCTGATCTCTTCATACCCTCAGCGACACACAAGATACAATGGAAACTTTCAGAATGTCCTCATGCTTTAATCTTCTACAGAATAAAATTTAATATGACAATGACTGACCTACTTGTACTTCCTCTAAAATCCTTCCCGGTACCTAACGTTAGTCTAGTTTGAAGTGAATGTGCAGACGGTTTCATGAGGGTGTGCACCTATTAAACATTTATTCATTTCAATCTAGAAGATTTATTAAGATACATTTTATAATTAAATCCTTCAAATATAAGTCACAAAATGCATTTCCTTCATCAACAGTAATCAAGTGCATGGAAACAAGGAGTAAGGCTAGGGTCAGAGTGGGGCAGTCGGAACGCGCGTGCAGGCGCACTAAATCACGGCGGCAGTAGCAGCACATAACGGCCAATGACGGCCAATATACGCAGTACGTGCGTACAAAAGTGCGCCGACACCACGCAACCGGCAAATGAACGCATTTTTCTCAGAACGTGAAACCGCTGCTACAGACGTACAGAGTGCGCTGCGGCCGCATGGCAGCGTGTGTGCGTGATTAGGAGATGTCAGACGCTGCTAGTGTGCGGCCTACATAACGTTCAAACAGCCGGATTTCCCTAGAATTGCGTTGGTGAGTACCTGCGACTGTGCGACTGTGGTCGTCTGACCACTTAAGCGTATTCCGTGAAAAAATGCGTGCGCACGCATCGACGTACATTTTGACGGTGGCCGCAGAAAATGCGCTCATCTGTCCCTAGCCTTAATTCTCATGCTGTTTGTTTTAAATGGTCAACCTTAAAACAATGTAAAGGTATACTATATGGTTAAAACAGGAGGGGGAAAGAAGCAGGGGTTAAACATTAACCCCCTCTGACCCCTTCCACACTCTACTTTCATTGTAACCCTGTAGTTTCATTTCAAATCTCATCTAAATCCCACGCTGGTCTCCATCTGAGCCCTGCGGGATATGACATGCTTCCAGGTCAGCATGTCACATGACCACAGGGGGTCTGACACTCCAGCCAATCCAGTAGCTCCCAATGCAGGAAGGCTTTGATGCCATTGGATGGGCTGGTTTCCTTCCAATGGTCTTCAAGCCCTGAAACCTGAGTGGAGGGTCTGGGCAGGACTAAACACCTGCATCTGGAAGACTGAAATAGCCCTGCAAGCCCCACTCAGAGGGGGAAGAGGGAGCAGAGCGCTCACAGCAGAATGACCATTCCGATAACACTGAGTGCTCACACGGTGTAGAGTGTTGTTTTATATAGATGGAACTTGTAGGACCCAACAGTAGGGTTTGACATTACACATGTTTAGTGTCCACCTTCACGGAGAGTGTTCTTGGGCATAACAATGGGGCCCTATTGTGATTTGAGGTATTAAGAGTACAATTACAACTTCTAGTAACTTGTTACCAGTGGCATCTTTAACACTTATTGCTAAGACAACCACTACTATTACTGAGAGACGATATGCACATGATGTCATGGACTTCTGCTGATTGATCACCACATGTGTATGTAATTAATTTTTTTTAATATCTGATTTCATTTCTGAGGTCTTGCCGTTAGTCCCACAGTAACACCCATTTAGGTCTTCTTGACCTCATAGCGTATACCTCGAGTGGTGATTGTTGCTGCTTATGGTAGAAGCACCTGAAAATAAAGTTCTTTACCAGATCATCAATAATATTGTGCCCGTGCTAGTGGGTTACCCAGAGTGATAATTATGCAGGCTGGCGCTTGCAGATCTCTGCTCCTACTGGAATAGGGCCCACTAGCTTGTACATTATTATTATTATTGTTGTTGTGTTTCTAGTTGATTTAGCTTTTGCAGAATCTGACCCCAACACAACATGGTTTGAGACACCGTGGTTTTCTTTCTGTTTTTGCAGTAGCCTGAAAAGTAACGAGTGACTTGGAATCTAGCCCCGCAATACTTTAACATGCTCTGTACAATTTAGAAGTCCTGTAAAAGTGCAGGAAGCAACCAACCAATACACTATCCAGTCTATTCACTAAAGGTGAAACTCAGGAGAATTAGCAGGAGAAGTGAAATTTCTAGACCATATAGCCAATTTGGAAAGTCAGATAAATGGGAGAAATTTTCTGGTTTGGCTATTTTGACCTAGAATTTTCTCTTCTCCATAAGTTCTCCAGAGTTTCACCTTTAGTGAATAGACCTGTAAGTGATGTAAACAAACTAATAGAGTTATAAGAGCATTGGATTAACTTTTTTAAGAACCATAATTAACCACATCAGCCCTCGGGACTGAAGCCTATAATTCCAGGTTTTAAACCATATGATTTTACAAGGCACCTGCCAGTTTATACTGGATGAGAACATTGAGTCAGCCTGGAAATGCGACAATTACTATGATTTATAAAGTGCCAACATATTCCACAGCGCTGTGTGGAAGGTCATTGACCAATATGGGGGCCAGTGATCTACTGCAAAGAAATTTAAAGTATGTACATCTGATCTGTCTTTTTGGGGATTTGTTTTCATCTTTCAAACCTTAGAGCGTTAAACTTGTAATGTTCCTGACTTTCCCCTTAATCACAAGTCAGCTGAGATGTATCAGATGCAATCAGTGTCTCGGCCTGAGAGCCTACAGATCGATTTTCTGCTTTCAATAAAACGTCTAGCTGAGGGCAATCCATGCAGAGTCTAATATGCTGCAATAATGTTAATTGGCAGTCTAGGGATATCTGCAAGCCACAAGTTAATCAGATGTGATTTTTGTACATCAGATTGTGGTTAGTGGCGTCTTCTGATCACATGCACTCCTTCTCCTTTTTTTCCCAAATGTAATCATTACTTCCTTGGACTTTACAGCTGTGGTTATTTATGCTTCTAGTAGGATAAAACAAAAACCCATAAAATCAGTCTCGCGCTCTACTTCTCCTCCCATTACTCTTGGGTGGCAGAGTATGCTGATAGTAGCCCCAATCCATACAAAAATGGCCGAAAGTTGTCATCTGTTCTTTGAATCGTGTAAAACCAATCCGCGAAACACAAACACGGAGGTATTTCATTTTTGTCTCTGAGCTGAAAGTGGTTGGAGGTAATAGGATGAAATTAGGTTCCATCTAAAGAGGTTTGCCTTGACATTGGTAATGGCCAATTAAGTAAACTACAAACCTAAAACTTTAAAACTACCTGTAGAAACCTGTATGATTTTGTTTAGCGAGGGGATATATGAGATGTAAAGCACAAATTTTGTTGTATGGAGTGATGCTGTATACCAACAGTGTATACAAAGGCTATTGGAGTAGAGCGCAGGACAGATCTTATGTGCTTTTTACCACTTTCTGGGCTCTATTACATTCTCTGCGCAAATTCGTACGTGCAGCGCAATTTTTTTTGGGCGCAGCATTAAACGTTAACTCGCGTTAATTAACGCTGGTATTACGATCTGAGCACATTTTTTTCTATCCGTCAAAAAACGCGCTCGGGGTAACCCTTTCGCTGCTGAGCCATTTCACACCTCTGTGCTGAGGTAATTTTTACCGGTTTCGCTCATCATGTTTAACTGCGTTTTGAAGCCTTATTTTAACCACTTCGATGCTGAGGACGCGCTCAGCGCGTCCTCAGCATTCCCGCTGGTATGCGGAGGACGCGCTGAGCGCGTCCTCCCATTGGGGTCAGCGTTCGGCCGGGTTCCGGCCGATCGCTGGCCCCCCCGGTGCGGGCTGACATCCTCGATGTCAGCCGCGCATCCGGGACCGCAGCCGCCGGAATTAGGTGTCATCGCGGCAGCGCGATGACACCTAATTCAGGCGCCCCCCCGCATGTGCGGAGGAGGCGCCTGAAAGGGAGGGCGGCTCTGCGGGGGTTAACCCAGGCATCATTTGGAAGGGCACAGCCTGCCCTTCCAAATGGTGCCTGGCATTAACCCCTGGGGAGCTGGATCGCGAATCGGCGCTGAAAAGCGCCGGTTCGCGATCCTTTCCCGGAGCTGGCCGACATCTTGGATGTCGGCCAAGCCTCCGGGAACTCCCCCTGAGGACTGGCGTCATCGTGCTACGCACGATGACGCCAGTCCTGGACTTAACCCCTAACTGCCACCAACTGTGGAGATAGGGAGTTCCAATATACTCCCTATCTCCCGATCCGTGGCAGTTAGGGGTTAATGTTTGGTATGGTTGGATCGGCCAGAGCATGGCCGTTCCAACGATACCAAACACTACTGTGAAAAATGTTGTAAAAAAAAAAAAATTAAAAATAAAAAAAAATATAAAAAAAAAAAAATAAACACTTTTTTTTTCTTTTTTTTGTTTTGTTAATGCAGCAATATTGTTCCCATTTCAATTATAATGTGAACAATGATGCTGCACTAACGATTTTTGTATGCGGTGCGTTTGTTAAAAATAGTGTAATTTTCCCCAAAAAAAAATGTAACGAGACCCCATCTCTAATTTTTTTAACAAGCGCACCCCATACAAAATATAACCGCAATTGCTCGCATGTTAAAATGTGAAAAAAAACACTTTACACATTGTAAATTATTGAAAATACATATTTTATTGCATTTTTTGTTATAATATACAGACATGACATAACGTATACATATAATAATGACATATTATGAATCTACCGAGTCTGACGGAAAGAACGATATATAATATGTCTGGGTAATATACTAAAATAAGCCTTCAAAACGCGTTTAAACATGATGAGCGAAACCAGTAAAAATGACCTCAGCACAGGGGCGGGAAAAGCCTCAGCAGCGAAAGGGTTAATATATGATCCAGACTTATTATATATCGTTCTTTCTGGCAGACTCGGCAGATTCATAATATATCATTATTATATGTATACGTCATGTCCTGTCTGTATATTATAACAAAAAATGCAATAAAATTAGAATTTTCAATAATTTACAACGTGTAAAGTGTTTTTTTTTCACACTTTAACATGCGATCGTTTGCGGTTATATTTTCTATGGTCTGCGCTTGTTAAAAAAATTAGAAATGGGGACTCGTTACATTTTTTTTGGGGGGGAAATTTAGCTATTTTTAACAAACGCACCGCATACAAAAATCGTTAATGCAGCATCATTGTTCACATTATAATTGAAATAGGAACAATATTACTGCATTAACAAAACCAAAAAAAAAACTTGTTAATTTTTTTTTATACTTCTTTTTAAATATCTTTTTATTTTTAATTTTTACATTTTTTTAAAAAAAAATTATATGATCAAGTTTGGTATCATTGGAAAGGCCATGCTCTGGCCGATCCAACGATATCAAACATAAACCCCTAGCTGCCACGGATCGGGAGATAGGGGGTTCATTGGAACCCCCTTATCTCCACCATTGCTGGCAGCTAGGGGTTCACTCCAGGACTGGTGTCATCGTGCTATGCACGATGACGCCAGTCCTCAGGGGGAGTTCCTGGAGGCTTGGCCGACATCCAAGATGTCGGCCAGCTCCAGGAGAGGATCACGATTTGGCGCTTTTCAGCGCCGAATCGTGATCCGGCTCCCCAGGGGTTAATTACAGCCACCGTTTGGAAGGGCAGGCTGTGCCCTTCCAAACGGTGCCTGGATTAATCCTGTGCCCCCCGGCAATCGGGAGGGAGAGAGGTCTCCCCCCCCCCTCCCTTTCAGGGGTCTCCTCCGCACACGCGGGGGGGGGGCACCTGCATTCAATGTCATCGCGCCGCCGCGATGAAATCTAATTGCTCCGCCGGGGTCCCGGAGTGCTGGGCTGACATCCAAGATGTCAGCCCGCACTGGGGGGGCGCAGCAGTCTGCCGGAATCCGGCGGATTGCTGCCTTCTGTGCATGGACGCGCTCAGCGCGTCCATAGCACAAAACAACCACTTGGCTGGACGCGTGAGCGTGTCCATAGCAGCCAAGTGGTTAACGTTGCGTGCAGAAATCGGTGGGCAATCTGAATTAAGAACCACAATTGTCTCCCGTTCAGTTTTTGCGCCTGGCAAAATATGAGTATATGCTTCATCAATAATAAAAACACGCACAACCTCTCAATATTCTTGTTTGGGTATGTGTACATTGCTGTATTTTTTTTCGGGCTGCTGTATTTGGTCTCGGCCAGAACGTTCAGATTTGCCATTAACACCAGCTTTTCAAAGACGTTAAAATTATACGCGCAAACGTTGTTTGTAAAAATGTGCGCATCGATTGTATTACCATCCGTGTACCAGCGAACAAACGTATTTGTGTCACAATGTTGAGTATGGGATGCGCGCATGAGCTTGCACTCGCGCAGGGTTCACGCAGGGTCACTCGCGCTAGACGTTAACGCGCATCGTTTGCGCGAACGTCGTAATACGATGTTCAATGCGAAGGGTTTTGCCCCTCGCGTTAACGCGTTTTTGTGCAAAGAGTGTAATAGAGCCCTCTGTATTTTGCAGCCAGCCCATAACAGTTAATTTCTTGTGTATGTTTGTTATTGTTCATGCTTCACCTGTCAGCTGAATGTATAGCAATTCACGTATTGCTTGACACTCCATCTCTTGTGATCTTGGTTCTCAGGGTGTTGGCTTTATTTGGGCGCAGCCCATATGTTAGTGTGTGCATACATGAAGCATTTTTACAAACTGTAAAGAATCAGGTACATTTCAAGCTCTTTATCATGAACTGAATAACAATCAAAACAAAAGTGTGTAAATGGGGACCTAAAAGGTGGACACGCAGGACCGATTCCTCCATGCCTATGCTGGTAGGACATAAGCATATGTTGCACCCAGCAAATAAAACACCAGTCGGCGTCGACACGCTTCCAATTCCAAAATACTCAAGAAATAAATAGTTACCGACTCCTTAATGTGGTAAAGTAAAGAGGATTTTATTCCATAGTGAGCAGCGAGAGACAACGTTTCGACACAATGGTCTTTATCAAGTCTGGTTCCACCATGGTGCACAAAGAACATATATTTAGAGAGAAAAGGGGTGTATAACCAATGGCACAATTGCTCATTGATAAAAAACCATGTGAGACAATTAAAACCTCATTAGTAAACTCCTTCATCTCATCTTCAATCACCTGTTTAGAAGGAGAATTAAAATGTGAACCAGTGTTACATATATATAGCAAAAGATAAAAATCCTCTTTACCACATTAAGGAGTCGGTAACCATTTATTTCTGAAGTATGCTGGTAGGACAGACTTTGTGACCCATTCACAATCCAATATTATGAATATTAATGACAAGATATGCTTCTATACCTCAACATTGAGAATGGTGAGAACAATAAAGCTGTGGAATTCTCTGCCTGTTGAGGTGGTTGGGTCAGACACTGCACAGACTTTTAAAAAAAATGACTGGATGACTTCTTGCAGACACAGAATATTAAGGGTCATAATATTTAATATATGGGTAAGCTTCTTGATCCAAGGAGAAATCTGACTGCCATTCTGGGGTCAAGAAGGATTTTTTCCCCAGTGTGTTGCATATTGGCGAGCGCTTCAGACTGGGGTTTTTTGCCTTCTTTTGCATCAACAGCAGTAGGTGCTGTGTGAGAGGCTGAACCCGATGGACGCATGTCTTTTTTCAGCCTATGTAACATTGTATTTACATGACTGGCATACGTGTACCCTCTGTACATGTAAAGTCTGCCTTGTGGATGTTGCTCCTCCTAAGCCTGGCTAAGATTGAGTTTCATAGTATTATTATTATTATTATTATTCTTTATTTATAAAGCGCCAGCATATTCCGCAGCGCTGTACAATAAGCACAGTAAAGACAGGGTTACAATACATTGAACAACATTTGACAAACAGTACAGGAGGAGATGAGGGCCCTATTCCCGTAGGAACTCACAATCTGGGAAGGTTGGGGTTGGAAACAGGAGGAGAGGACTGTAAGGTGAGAGTGATTGATGGTTGCGTCAGAGAGTTGGGTGGTAGGCTTCCCTAAATAGGAATGCTTTCAGGCAGCGTTTGAAGGAAGAGAAGTTAGGGGAAAGTCTGACAGTACGAGGGAGAGCGTTCCAGAGAGTGGGGGCTGCATGTGCGAAATCCTGCAGTCTATCATGGGAAGAGGTGATGCGGGGAGAAGCTAGGCGCAGGTCACTGTTTGACCTTAGGGAGCGGGCTGGGGTGTATTTGGTGATTAGTGAGGACAGGTAGTGGGGAGCTGAGTTAGTGAGGGTTTTGTAGGTAAGGATAGGATTTTGAACTTAATTCTGCAGTGGATGGGGAGCCAGTGAAGGGACTCGCAGAGGGGAGCGGCAGAGACAGAGCGGCGGGTGAGGTGAATTAGCCTGGCGGAGGCGTTCAGGATGGATTGTAGGGGGGAGAGGCAGGACAGAGGGAGGCCAGATAAGCGATTATTGCAATAGTCGAGTCGGGAGATTACCAGGGCGTGTATGAGTTGTTTGTGGTGACAGCGGTAAGAAATGGCCGAATTCTGGAAATATTACGCAGTTGGTATCGGCAGGAGAGGAAAGAGACTGGATGTGGGGGATGAAGGAAAGAGCAGAGTCAAGTGTAACTCCAAGGCAGCAAACTTGGTTTGATGGGGAGATGGTGATACCCTCCACCGTGATAGAGAAGTCAGGAGGTGGGGAGGCATTGGAGGGAGGAATAAGTAGGAGTTCAGTCTTTGACATGTTGATCTTTAGGTGGTGGGAGGCCATCCAGGAGGAGATGCCAGATAAACAGTCACTGACTTTTGAAAGGACAGGGGGAGAGAGATCAGGGGTAGAGAGGTAGATCTGAGTGTCATCAGCGTAAAGGTGGTAATTAAAGCCAAAGCTGTTGATGATTTTGCCCAGGGAGGAGGTGTAGATGGAAAAGAGCAGAGGACCAAGGACAGAGCCTTGAGGTACACCAACAGATAGAGGCAATGAAGAGGAGGAGTTACCAGCAAAGGACACACAGAAGGACCTGTTGGATAAATAGGAGTCAACCCAAGCAAGTGCAGTGTCACCGAGACCCAGAGAGTTGAGGGTCTGTAGAAGGAGGGGTGGTCAACAGTGTCAAAAGCAGTCGAGAGGTCAAGCAGGATGAGAATAGAATAGTTGCCGTGTTTTTAGCAGTTAGGAGGTCGTTGGTGACTTTGGTGAGGGCAGTTTCAGTTGAGTGTAGAGGACGGAAGCCAGATTGCAGGGGGTCAAGTAGGGAATTGGAGGACAGGAAGAGGAGAGGCGGTTGAAGACAAGTTTTTCTAAGAGCTTTGATGTGAAGGGAAGCAGGGATACAGGCGGTAGTTGGATGGAGAGTTGGGATCTAGGGATGGTTTCTTTAGTAAAGGGGTAACTAGCGCGTGTTTGAAGGCGGATGGAAAGGAGCCAGTGGAGAGAGATAGGTGGAAGATGTGTGTGAGAGCAGGGGTGAGGGAGGAGGAGAGGGGAGGAATTAGATGTGAGGGAATGGGGTCGAGCGGGCACGTGGTGAGATGTGAGGAGGACAATAAGGAATTGACTTCCTCCTCAGTAGCTGGGAGGAAGCGGCAGAGGGTGGCAGAGGGACCTGTGGAGGTGGCAGATAACTATCTTGTGTTGGGATGTTGCTTCTGATAGTTAAAGTTTTACTGAGGAAGTAGTCTGCCAGGTCTTGAGCGCTGAAGGCAGCTGTGGGGGGAGGTGCAGGTGGGTAGAGGAGGGTGTTGAAGGTGGACCAGAGCCGTTTAGGGTTGGAGGACAGCGTAGATATAAGAGATGAGAAGAAGGATTGTTTGGCCAAGTGGAGGGCAGAGGTGTATGACCGGAGAATAAACTTGAAGTGAACAAATTCAGCTTCAGAGCGGGATTTCCTCCAGGCACGCTCTGCGGTGCGGGAGCATCTTTGCAGGTAGCGAGTCTGGAGGGTGTGCCAGGGCTGAAGCTGGCGGCGTGGGGCCTTACAGAGGCGAAGAGGAGCAAGAGTGTCTAGAGCAGAGATAAGCGTAGTGTTGTAGTGATTAGTGGCAGCATCAGGGCAGGTGAAGGATGAGGTATGAGGGAGGTGGTGAAGTAGGTTGGAGAATTGATGGGGTCCACAGCATGTAGATTTCTGAGAGTGTGTGTGCGGGGTGGGGAGCAGGGTGTTTAGGAAGTCCAGATAGGTTGAAAGAGAGAAGGTGGTGGTCAGAGATGGGGAAAGGGCGACATTTGAACTCAGAAATGGAGCAGAGGTTGGAAAAGACAAGGTCAATAGCGTGACCATCGCGGTGGGTAGGGAGGATTGTGTGAGTCCAAGGGAGGACGTGAGTGAAAGAAGTTTGGAGGCAGGCAGGGCGGAAGGATCGTCAATGGGAATGTTGAAGTCCCCGAGAATTAGGCATGGAGGATTAGAAGACAGGAAGTGAGAAAGCCAGGTAGCAAAGTGGTCAAAGAACTGGGAGGTTGGTCCCGGTGGGCGGTAGATGACTGCCACCCTGAGAGCCAGAGGAGAGAACAGGCGGATGCAGTGTGTCTCGAAGGAGGAGAAGGAGAGGGATGGGTGGAGGGAGATGCTGGTAGGTGCAGGTGGGAGAGAGCAGGAGTCCGACCCCGCCACCATTTCTCTCACCCGGTCTGGGGGTATGGCTCAAGTGTAGACCGCCATGTGAGAGAGCAGCAACGGAGGCCGTGTCAGAGGGAGTTAGCCAGGTTTCAGTTAAAGCTAGGAGGTTGAAGGAGTTTGAAAGGAAGAGGTCATGGATTGCTGTGAGTTTGTTGCACACAGAGCGAGTGTTCCAGAGGGCGCAGGAGAAAGAGGACAGGCGCTGAGGGATTATGGGAATGAGGTTGCTGGGCTTGCAGGGAGGTGATAGTACGGACGATGCGCTAATGAATAAGACATCAATGATTTATAAAAGTCTAAAAATATCATTTAAAAAAAATAATAATAAAATATGTGTTCTTTCATATTAAGTAATTGAATTTAGATCTTGAAAGTCTGCTGGCATGATGTTAATAGCAGATTATCTATGGGTACATTGTGTCTGTATCCTAAAGGATGCAGGAAGTGTGAAACCGCCAACAGGAAAAAGATTGTGGGCCCAGCTTCCCATGGAGGCCGATTCCAACACAATGAACGCAGGAAATTCCTGCCTGTGAATAAGCACAATTAAAGGCAACCTAGACGGCCACTTTACGCGTCAAAGCTTCTATTTCTGTAAGCAGGTGCTTCCATCCTCATCCTCTCGGGCTGCTCCGGACCTTGTGTGATGTGGTTTTAACGTATGTTCCAAGAACACATTGCAAGCAAAACGTAGGGAAGAGAGGAAGGATTTAATGATCGTCACTCGTCCCCCACTGGAAAGTGCAATAATGTCATGTAACTTATGCAAACATCAGAGGGCTGGCAAGAGTGGCCAGCAGGAAATTCCCCTGGGCCACTGACATACTGAGGCTGTGGGCCACTAACATCCAGCTACTTTCTTCTGCTTATTAAATGCAGTGTGGGATACGCTTGGCTGTCTACACACAAAGCACATCACGAGACAGGCTTCCATGGAGTTAACTTATGGAGCTGTTATATAGGTGAAGAATACAAAAGGCTACAATAGTATCAACCAAATAGTCGCACTATACTCAGGCTAGGGTCAGACTAACGCATTTTTCGTGTCTTCCGTCAAAAAGTGCGTCCGGACGCATAGACGCACTTTTTGACGGAAGAAGCGATAGCGGTCATACGATGCGCAATTACGGCCGTGATTTTATACGGATCCAAGCCAGGAAACTTTGGGTGTCTGGACGTTATGTTGGCCAGACATGTGCAGCGTCTGACATCTCCTAATCACGCACACACGCCGCTATGCCGACTCAGCGCACTCTGTGCGTCAGTGCTAGCGGTTCGACGTTCTTGCAAAAATGCATTTGTTTGCCGCTTGCATTGTGCGGCCGCACTTTTGAGCGGCCGTACTTTGTATGTTGGACGTCATTTGCTGCTACCACGGCCGTAATAAAGTGCGGCTAAACACACGTTCACACTGCGTTCGGCCTGACCCCAGCCTAACACTGTTTGTGTGTCCCTTCAGCGCTGAACCGTTTCACTACCATGTGCTGAACTAATTTTGACAGTTTTTTGCTCATCACATTTAAATGCTATTTGAAGACGTGTTTTATTGTAGAATTCAGACAAATTATAGATCTTCCTTTTTTCTGAGGACTCAACAGATTCTAACTATATCATTACTATGTGTGTATGTCACATCCCGATGCTAAAAACAAAAAGCGTAATTTTCCATTTAGATTGTGATCATTTGCAGCATTTAAAATATTTTTTCCACATTTTATCATCCAAATTGTTTGTTATATACAATTGACCGGGTCCTCCTCAAAACAAATTCAAAAATGGTGAACCTGTTACTGTAGTGTCCTAAGGCGATGCGCAATTTTAACCAAAATTTCAAATCTCAACTTCTCCCTTGAATTTTGGCACATAGCGTTGCATAAAAAATACTGATTGTTGTTTTTGAAATTTTGTGTACTTTTTAAAAATGGATTACAATTTCACAAAGGGTTAATAAGTATAGAGATAAAAAAAAAAGCAGACTAATCAGAAATTGTAATTATAAGGCTGGGGGATTAACTTAACTTCTCCCACACATTGATTGAAGCGAACAAGATAAAAAAAAAAATGGGCAAACTGTTTTTTTCTCGATTTGAGCCTCAAATAATTCACATAATAACTTGAAATGTTCCCTATGAAGGGTAACTATAAACTCAAAATCTTAGGCTCGGGTCAGACGAGCGCAGTGTTCATGTCTGTGTTGCCGTACATTTTAACGTCCGTGGTAGCATACAATTATGACCATTGGAGACCCACACATGAAGTATGTCCGTACCGAACTGCGGACGCACAACGGATGCGGCAAATGAACGCAAGATAGGCAAGAACGTAGATCCGCTAGAACGGACGCACAGAGTGCGCTGCGTCCGCAACGTCTGCATAGCTTTGTGTGTGAGTGATGGAACGTAGTCAGACGGACTGCATTTTTGACATCCAGCATTTGGACGGACAAAATGGTTTTCATATTAATTTTATTTTCCCTTCTACATCAGTCAAAAAAAACGTCAGTCACAAAAACGGACTGTGTGGCCACTACCTTTTCAGTCAGTTAGAAAGTACGTACGTTGTGCAAGGACGCACAGTCCGCACAGAATGCGCTCGTCTGACCCTAGCCTTAAACTCAAAAAAATAGTTGACAACTATTTTCATTATCGATTAGTTGTCGATTAATCGATTGTTTCAGCCCTACTCAAATGCGTGTCCTTTCTTGTTACACAAATGCAGAAATGAACACCATATACTTTCTTTACTGAAGATTCTTCATAGTAACATAGGAAACTGTATATCAATATGCACATAAATGGAGTTTGCAAACTGACATTCCACATAAGTTTCATACTGTGAGACCCCTGTGCGTGTGATACTTAGGCGACCGCCTTTTTTGCCTAATTATAGAGTCGTCTCTGTTCATTACTTTTAAACCAGGAAAATGTTTTCAGTGGATCTCTGCAAAGCATAATGAACAAGTAACAGGAGAAGAAAGACCTCACCCCTTTATGTGCTGAGATTCACAGTACATATTTTTACAGCAAAAGCTGTTTCTTTCACCCTACTTTCAAAATCAAATCCTTTTCATTCCTCCTCTGTGGCTCCAAAGCAAAAACCAAACTAATGGCAGATGTATTTCTGGACACGATTATAGATGTACTGCATAGCATATTGTGAATGGTCAGTCATATTACTGTATTATGCACAATGCAGAGCAGCGGGTGAGAGACTATTAATGCTTCTTATTGTTCGACGTCTTAACCGCACGGAGATATCTCTATACTAAAACAAGGTCATCTTTTGCTGAATATCTTTAACTAAGGTAAGCCGGGACAAATAGCATTAAATCAGTGTGTGGCGTAACGGTCTGTTCTATCCTCTTACTCTTCAGGAAAGATCACAAGCTTAACAAGATTGTGATACCAAGTGAGCCAAGATCGACTAGGTGGGACAACCCACTGTGATTTTGCCCTGGATGTTCCTCATGTATTTCAATACCTTCTTGTTTTATCCAGTGTCTGTCAAAGTTACTCTTGCTTTTCCTTCAGTGGTATGGATATGTTTCCCATAGATTAGTACAGATACAGAGTAGGACGATCACCTCTAAGACCTGGAGAGGCCAATTCCCACAACACAATCAAAGAACAAAGGAGGGCTGGAAACTCAGTCTTCAAAACAGAGGTTTATTTGGAATAATTGGCAACATTTTGACTCGATATGAACCATTCTTAAGCCTTTTTTATTTTTTCAAGAGGCTTGAGAAAGGCTCATGCCAATTATTTCTACTAAACCTGCCATTTTTGGAGACCAAGTGCCCAGTCCTTCTGGTTTGTTCATTGGTTTCTCAGCCATAACAGTTTCACCCAGTAACACCATAACAGTTTCACCCAGTAACCCTGGTGTTAGGATAAAATTCCAAGCTTTAATCGATTTTATTAACATTTCTGAATAAATACATTAGGGGGGGGGGGTTATTATAATGTAGTTATACGCACAGGACTAGATTCGAAGCTTAGTGAATATGTAACCAAAGCTCTGGTAAGCCTAACTACTCCATAGACTTTAATCCAGCGCTCCGTTTAAGTTTACACCAGGTTTATAATCTAGCCCTTCATATTTAACATCTAGAGTACATGTGGTTTTCTACTTGGCCACTATATCCAGTCATATAAAGTGATTGTATTATGCTCGTTATTCCTCCATTGCATCTGCACCTTTATGGATTTTAGGGTTCAGAGTCCGGATGAGCTGATGTACTATCTTTAAGGCTAGGGTCAAATGAACGCATTATTTGCAGCGACCGTCAAAAAGTGCGTCCGAACGCATTGACATTTTTTCACGGAGTGCGCGAAAACGGTCATACGATGTGCATTTTCGTGCGTGATTTCGTGTTCATTTTCCACTTGCGTTGCGCGGCCGGACTTCGAATATTGGCCGTCATTGCGTGTCATTTGCTGCTACTACGGCCGTGATTAAAGTGCGCCTAAACGCACGTTAAAAATGCGCTAGTCTGACCCCAGCCTTAAGCTAGCGTGCTGAAGGAATATATCATTGTACTATTTGAGGTAGCAAAATGCGAGTTTCTGTCTTACTCATGGAAGACTGTAATTATTTCATCATGTTCATCATGTATTCTAGTTCTGAAGGAATAAAACATAACTGTGTTCTTTTTGAGCGATTACTAAAAGAAAGACCCAGCTGCTATGTGATTTGTTTTTTTCTACTGAAGAGAAATTATTAATGAAGATTATTGTGTCTGTTGTAAAGGCTTCAATTCACTGAGTCATGCATTCTGTAGGAGTAAAGCATATGTACATGAAAAGCCGAATATATCACTTCATTCATTAGACTTTGGAAAAGAAAAAGACTCCTTTGAAACGTAGTAATAAAATAACAATACGTGTGCCAAGTCACATTGTGTGGTCTTACTACTAAATCTAAAGTTTTGGTAAAAGGTCACCACAACTTTCTGTTTTAGTTAATAGACCCTTGTGTAAATTTGGTTCTAGCTTTTTGTGTTAGCCATGGTCAGATGTTCCCCTTCAAACTGGCCAATGTGGTAGTAAATACATCAAAAGAATAAGCCGTCCTGACATTCCCGTTTTGAATGTCCCTTGGCACAGTATAAGGACTGGTTCTAAGAAACCCATAAAAACCTCTCTTGTGTGTGTAGGTAACAATTTCACTTTGAGAAAAACACATAAAATGCTGTTCATATTTAACCAATATTTTATTAGTCTGATGGACAAATCTAGGAATGACTTTTTGACTGAACAAGGACAGAACCTGACAGACTAAGCCAATGTGAAGCAGAGTTTAACCTGGCATTCGTCGAGCGGCAAAGTTCATATGGGCTCATATCTTCTACTACTGGTACATGTACCAGGTTTGTGGGTGCCTGAGAGCTTCATTCTCCTTGAGATACCTCACTATGGGAAATACAGTGGCAAGAAAAAGTATGTGAACCCTTTGGGATTACGTGGAGTTTTGCATGCATTGGTCATAAAATGTGCTCTGATCTTCATCTAAGTCACAACAATTTGAAAAACACAGTCTGCTTAAAATAATACAACACAAACATTATATGTTTTCATGTTTTTATTGAACAGAACATGTAAACATTCACAGTGCAGGGTGGGAAAAGTATGTGAACCTCCGGACTTAATAACTGGTTGACTCTCCTTTGGCAGCAATAACCTCAACCATACGTTTCCTGTAGTTGCAGATCAGACCTGCACAACGGTCTGGAGTAATTTTGGACCACTCCTCTTCACAAAACTGTTTCAGTGTAGCAATATTCTTGGGATGTCTGGTGTGAATTGCTCTCTTAAGGTCATGCCACAGCATTTCAATCGGGTTGAGGTCAGGACTCTGACTGGGCCACTCCAGAAGGCGTATTTTGTTTTGTTGAAGCCATTCTTTTGTTGAATTACTTGTATGCTTTGGGTCATTGTCCTGTTGCATCACCCATCCTCTGCGGAGCTTCAGTTGGCGGACAGATGGTCTTACATTTTCCTGCAAAATGTCTTGATAAACTCTGGAATTCATTTTTCCATCAATGACAACAATCCGTCCAGGCCCTGAGGCAGCAAGGCAGCCCCAAACCATGATGCTCCCTCCGCCATGTTTTACAGTGGGGATGAGGTTTTGATGTTGTTGTGCTGTGCCTTTTTTTTCTCCACACATAGTGTTGTGTTTTTTCAAACAACTCAATTTTGGTTTCATCTGTCCACAGAATATTTTGCCAGTAGTGCTGTGGAACATCCAGGTGCTCTTTTGCAAACTTCAAACGTGCTGCAATATTCTTTTTGGACAGCAATGGCTTCCTCCGTGGTGTCCTCCCATGTACTCCATTCTTCTTTAATGTTTTCCTTATTGTAGATGTGTCAACAAAAATGTTAGCTAAAGACTTACAGAAATCTCTGGCACATGCTGACACTCTAGGATTCTTCTTTACCTCATTAAGCATTCTGCGCTGTGCTCTTGCAGTCATCTTTACAGGACGACCACGCCTAGGGAGAGTAGCAACAGTGCTGAACTTTCTCCATTTGTAGACAGTCTATCTTACCGTGGACACATGAACATCAAGGCTTTTTGAGATACTTTTGTAACCCTTTCCAGCTTCATGCAAGTCAACAATTCTTGATCGTAGGTCTTCTGAGAGCTCTTCTCTGCGAGGCATTCACATCAGGCAGTGCTTCTTGAAACCAGTAAACCCAAAACTGGTGTGTGTTTTTAAAGGGCAGGACAGCTTTCAGCAACACATCCCATAATATCACACTGATTGGACTCAAGGTTGGCTCACTCCTGGCTCCAGTTAGCTTTTGGAGAAGTCATTAGGCTAGGGGTTTACATACTTTTTCCACACTGCACTGTGAATGTTTACATGTTCTGTTCAATAAAAACATGAAAACATATAATGTTTGTGTTGTATTATTTTAAGCAGACTGTGTTTTTCAAATTGTTGTGACTTAGATGTAGATCAGAGCACATTTTATGACCAATTCATGCAAAACTTCACGTAATCCCAAAGGGGTTCACATACTTTTTCTTGCCACTGTAAGAGGGGGCAATCGCACATCAATAATGCGGCAGGGAGTGAGTAGAGAACACGTAGCAAGTAGCAGTTGCACTGGGATCGATTCTAAAGGACTCAATAGATTTATTTTTCACTTTACACATATATAAAGCGAGATGATAATGGATATGAGATATTTTTCTTTATTTTAAATATATTCTATTGTTTTCTGTAGGGAAAATCAAGAAGGTATAAACAAATGGGACGGGAGGGCGGGTTGAATATAGGCAGTTCACACCGTTGCCAGAATTATTGAAATTCAATGCTTGTGCCACATTCTATGTTTTAAAATAAAAAAAACACAGACAAACACACCTTTACAGCTCATTAACTATTAGCAGAACTTCCCACTGCATCCACCAAGAGATGACCCAACATATGGTCAGCTCAGCTACCTTCTCATTACAGAGATCAGGAGAATTGCCTTGATTTGACCACCTTTTCGTCTAGCAACTATCATGATACACTGTGGACTACATTGTGGCGTTTACTGTATTGATACATTTTAGTCATTTCTTTTGTTTTTGTATCAACTGCCGCTGTGTTTTATTTCCGCTAAAGAGGCAGCTGCTGGTTGTATTAACTTTCCCTTTTTCTTCATTTCAGCAGTTGAAGCTTTCTTCTGACTCGGTCACAGAGGACAGTGACGCAATATATTCTTAAAGACGAAAACACTGATCTGAATCTACCTACTTGCACTCTTTAAGCCTTTTGCAGAGTTTACTTACCCTTTCTCCTGCACCAAAGTCACCAACGCGTTCCTCAGGATGAACCATATCTGTATGTTTGTCCATTTCTGTGTGTTCCACAGACCAGCGTTTCTTTACCTCCAGTTGTTATGGATATCCACACATTGCTTAATCATGGATCCACCTTTATGATTAATCACGGCTGAATTATTTTGATTAACCCACTTGTGCTAATTGCACAGAAAGTCAATTAAGCCTGCTCTATGCCTCGATGACTGGAGATGAGGAGCGCTATCGTGTGTTACCGTCAGTGTTGAATATTAACTCTCAAGGGCCGCAGAAACGCTTGGGTTTTATGGTTTACACTTGCTCTGCGATGCTTTATTGTTAACTTGTCATTTATACGCTAATCACGAGTCTGTCGATTTATAATCATTGAAGAGTAAACTTGATACACCTCCATTAGATAATGTCAGGGTAACAAACCTCCCATTTGTCGAAGTGAGGATCACTGCACATCAGGGTCTGAGATCAGTAATTACATGTAGGGCAGACCTGGCTTTAGATCTTTTTCACAGTTCACGGTACTATCAAGTTTATTATCAACAATACATTAAACTACATCCAATGTCCTTCAAGAACAGGATAGAAATAAAAACCAAGAAACTTTAATTGGATAAATGTTGATTTCTGACTTTAGTTTTCGCCGCTGGACAGTAAAAAGATACTGCCAATACCTATAAACGTTGTCTTCATGAACTTGAACCAATGTATTTTTTTCAGATTCTTTTTTTGGTACAATTTTCTTTATAAAATAATCCAGCATTATAAACGGTTTCCCAATGACCTGTTATCAGCATTCATTTTTAAGTACAAAGCGTGTATTTCCTATTTGCATGTTTAATAAATACGTATATTCAGCAAAGTGATGTTTTTTGTGATGAGTAATTTGTTTTCTTTGTTTCTATTGTTTTAGTCCAATTGCAGTGTGTGAATTACTGTAGAGTATTTGTCATTATTTGTGTATGAAAGGTGTGTGGATGTGGGGTGTACTTGTAGTTGTTGCATGTGTTTGACATGTATGAATGTGTTTTTGTGAGGTATTTTATCTTACACTGGTTACTCTCAGATCTCACCCCATTTTTTTCCCCTATTTCATTTTTCCTTTATCCGCAAACTCTTTCTTCACTCACTTGTGTCTCATTCTCCATGTGCGATTTCCCGTACACCATTGTGTCTTTCTTGTCCCATTGTGTCCGTCTGCACACTTCTCTACCTTGACACCCAAGATTTGGTGTTATCCACCACTGCCGTCACTTCTGCCACTCGCCACTCTTTGTAATGATTGCTGAAGCATCCAATTATTTTTTTGTGTTTTTTTTCTTGTCAACATCCTCACATTTTCTATAATTGCCTGGAATTGGCTGTGTGTGTAAAATAAAAGGGATTTTCAGTGCTGGCGACTGAAAGCTTTTAAAATGGCCACACCAGGCTCTTGGCTTAATAGCACACTGACGCTCCATTTCAATAGGAACAATCAATGTTTTTGCAGCATAAAAACCAGTCGCAAGTCTTCACACAGTTGTTTCTGCATTTCACAGTAAGGGACAGGGCATTTGCTCACCGCATCAGCATAAACCTAGCAACAGAATCTAGAACCTAGTTGCTGTGGACAATCTCAGTGATGCGATGTAACCGTACGTCAACAGTTTTGAGTCCTATTTCGAGGGTTGAACAATGAGCTTTTTGATGCAGAGTGTTCTAGGACGTCTAGGAATATTCAGTTCCGTCATCAGGTGCAAGGAAATCTCAGCCTTGAAATAAAAGGTAGTCAACCTATAGATCCCCTCGATTACAGCTACATACAACATCTCGTAAAATACAATGGCCAGATTCAGAGAACCGTCTATCCTCAACCAGAACTCTTGTAAAATCACCAAAACCAGTTATGTTTACGGAGTTTCTAAGTTTAGAACAGCTTTGGTAACTGTACATCTGACCAAGAATCTAGCCCCTGACTGGGCATAAAATATGGAGTTTGACAGCCCTGCCCTAAGCCTTTATTCATGTAGATGCCAGTTTGCGGAAGGAAACCAAAATATTTGAAAACCATTTGGATGTAAATGTTTGTTACTTTATTGTCCCTTTGATTTTTGTTTCCTGCATTCCACACAACCGCAGATGTTTTGGAGAAGCCAGTATACATCAAAAGAACTTATTTTTTTTAATTAAATCCACATTTCTGCAAGTAGATCAATAAAACCCATAATAACCGATGTATACTTGAGAAAACATTTGTCTGTCAGCCAGGATTGCCATCTTGCAGTGAGAGCATCATTACGATCAGGGGCTTTGCCAAGCTTGAGGGTCTTTGTCCTTACTGCAATATAATCGGATCTAATAAAGACCTGAAGAGGATTCTCTAGACCAGTGGTTCCCAACCACGGTCCTCAAGTACCCCTAACAAGTCAGATTTTAAGTATTACCTTGGAGAAAAGCAGACTGAATCCTGCAATAACTGAGCAGCAAATCACCTGTGCTGTGCTTCAGATATCTGGAAAACCAGACCTGCTAGGGGGACTTGAGGGCCGTGGTTGGAAACCACAGATCTACGGAATGGCCAACGGATAGAACGGTAGGTTTTTGGTCATTCTAAATACATGGAAGATTGTTGCCCAACTGTTGGCTTACATCAGAATACACCTATAATAAGAGACATTCTTCATAATGTATCCATAATTTATCCAAGAAGGTGGCACAGCATCATTAATGAACTTCCCATTGTTAAGAAGCCAAGGGGAGCATATTTTAAATGGACAGATAAGATAACCATAAAGAAACAAGTAACGTTATAAGACTACAGGAGAAGTCTTAAAGAAATATGTAATCTTCCTCAACTTGTCATCGTGACATGCGATCACAAACTTGTTATTGTGAGAATGTTTTCGGGATGCGGTCTAAAACCACTCCGCATTGTTTTTTCAGGAACAAAGTTTGGATGAATTTGAATTCCTTCATAACAATTAGGTTTAGAAATTTCTAAACCTAACCTAAACATGAAAAAACGAATTTAAGCACAGTCTAAAATTTTCAGATAGTCTTTTTTTTTTTAAATGAAGAAAATTCAACTTTCGATAAACTTGACTCCCTAAAAACTACAGGAGGCATCATTCTCGACCACATCCGAAATTTTTTTCTGAAAACTGTCATCTCACAAGAAGTTATTTTGTGTAAACAAATTGAACTTATTTTTGATAAAAAAAAAACCTTCTACTCATGATTGTTCCCCTTGGCACCTCAAATTGTTTCAGGGTGTGTTCATCATCGCATACAGCCAACATGAGAAATGGCTCAGTTGTATGGGAGATCTAGCAATGTCTCTAGGGCAGGGAGGTCATTTTTCAGTCCCAGATGTTGATGGCCTACATTTCATTTCCCAATGATCGTTGAATGCAATAGCTGCCACGGTTCACTGGTCAAATACAGGGGAGGCACAGAGTTTGACATCTGTACTCTAGAGGGCTTTGCCAGGTCATTATCCTTGCTTGTCACAGTACTGTAACCAGCCTGTGAAATATGCAAAAAAACTAAAATACCAAAGACCACGTATCCTATCTAAAATGTAATGGTAACCATATAATTGTGTACATTGATGGCTAATCATCATGGTCTTCTTTACTGTTTCTTAATCTTTGCTAAACACATCACTGGAGGCTGCGTTCTGCCAAGCCAGGGAAGTACAAAACGAGAACGAGATAACCTTGAAAGACCTTCCTGCAGATTTCGTTGTGTTCTTTTAGTAGAGGAAACGGTACTTGACATTAGCGAGATTACTTGCACGCACAAGGCAATAAAATCAAGGAGAAGCTTGGGATAGCACGGTTGCTCTATAGTTGTGAAATACTGGCATTATAAAAGGTTAGAATTTAATTGGAATTTCAAACGGACTTAAAACATTACTGCCCCCCCCACATACTTTTTATTTAAAAAAAAAAAAAAATGATATTTAGGGTTCACATAACCTTGTTTTTCATCACTTCCTTATTCTAATAAATTGCAGGGTCATCTGGAGAGGTTAATGTCCAGGAAATTATCCACTAGCAGAGTACATAGTGATTTGAAGGCTAGGTGTTAGCAGCCACCATGTCCCCTGATCTAAGTTACTCAAGAGAATACATCAGAAGGTAGAAAGTATGTTGGTCAGCAATCTCTGCATTGCCAGTTCATTCGTGGTGGGTTCTAGACCCAGATGTGAGAACATTCATTAAAACACTGCTCAAAGTCCAGCCTCCCATCAAGCCCTTGGGATTTACCACTCATTTGTGCCTTTGCTGCTCCTAAACATCAGAACTGCTCTTAATCACATTGACCATTACGCTAAACTGAATTTATGTATGGAGGCGCGTGACCACAGAAACAGGGATTGGCGAAGGTCTACCAGTTTGTTTGCTTTTCATTTGAATAGAAGGGGATCCTGCCTCATCTATTACAGCTGATGGATTGTTGGCCACTACTAAAGCACATCCATCATTTTTGTTAGTCAAGTGATTGAGAAGTTATCACGCCACACAAGGGTTAGGTTTTATTACTCCTTTTGGAGAGCGAGGACAGAAGAAATCTGAAAAGCAGTCACCTGGACTTCAGTACATATCAGGTGACAAGGCCTAATAAACCTACCTTGTCAATGTATTAACAGTGTTCCCAGTGTCTGTTTTTTTTTGGTAAATTAAATCCTTTTTTGTATTAACAAGAACCTGGTACCATTCTTCATTGGCATCTTGTTCATTACTTTGCTTGATTTTTGCCCATTGTTGTGCTGTCACACGTTGGGGGGGGGGGGCACACAGATTCCTTCTTCCAGATATTTTCCTTTTCTAAAGTTGAGCCATGACAGCAATACTCTTTTTGGTTTGGACGACTGGGGTAAGAAGTGGGACTTGGCCCTTTAATTCAGTTTTGTGTTCCTATCAAAGGCAGGTGGAAGGAACTCATTGCAGTGCTAACATAATATTTTCCTTTCCTGGCAATAAGGTCGACCTTATGTATGTGCTGTTGTGTTTCACATGGTATTATTGCTGGATGATACATTTGCGATCAGAGACACACTTATGAATTGTAAAAAAAAAAAAAAAAAAAACACATTCTCATTTACTCATAGAGTAAAGCACCTTTTACCCACGCTATCAGAGCTGTCAAACTCTGGCCCGCAGCCGTTTCTGAACTACAACTCCCATGCCATTTATTAGATTGCCTACAATTCCCAGATTTCTTCCATTGACATCTGGGGGCCACAAGTTTTACAGCCCTGTTCTAGATCCTATTCTTAAATAGTTAGGCCAGTATTTCCCAAATTGGTCCTCAAAACCCCCTAACAGGTCAGGTTTGTCAGATTTCTGAAACACCGCACAGGTGATATAATTTGCTGCTCAGTGATTGCAGGATTCAGTCTGCATTTCCCCAAGGTGATCTGCAAAATCTGGCCAGGTTGAGGGTCCCGAGGACAGGTTTGGGGAAACACTGCTTTTAGGCACAGTCCATCGCTGGATAGTAAAGAACTGATCATAAAGCATTAAGTGGTAGTAAATCTGGTATTTACATCCCGTCTGTGTCATGGATGGCAGACTGCCACTAGACGACCTGGCAAGGCCTGAACTGGAGCCCTTTTATGAACAGTTTGTGCCTTAAACCAGTGTTCCCCAGCCCGGTCCTCAGGACCCCCTGACAGGCCAGATTTTAAAGGATCACCTTGCGGAAATGCAGACTGAATCCTGCAACCACTGAGCAGCAAATCATGTCACCTGTGCTGTTCATGCTCCCTGAGGACAGGGTTGGGAACCACTGCTCAGCTCAATATACTTCCAAGGAATAGTATCAGAAGTGTGTAGGTTGGAGATGTAATGTATAGAAACCTCCATTCTTTTGGAGGGTTGACCTCGGGTACTTCTGACAGGCTGTCTCATGCAATACATGAGTTTCCTTCAACATTGTATTAACGGTGTCAGTTGAGGAGACATCCTTTATCCTGAGCTTTGCCATAATGGCTGTAATACCAAAGAAGTGAAAATTCTCAAATACGATGTATGGCTCATTTTCAGACAGAACAAACCTGAACCATTCAACTCTGCTGGTATAAACATGCAGCCAACTATATACAGATTGCAAGAAGGTGGTAAGCAGATCAAAACAGTGCTTAAAAGAACCAGATCAGGGCACATCGTTCACGTATAACTTTTATTAAAATATGTGGATTTGGTCAGTCATGGAAGCTCACGGATGCCACTTGCTTAACGTTCAATCTAAAAAGCTGCGAATACAAACATTTTTCTTACTGCGGTCCCACAAGATATTCCAACGGACAATAAATGCTTATCTCTACAGTCCACTGTACATAGAGCAGGTAGCGTCACTCGTGGGAGACTGGAAAAAGCAGAATACAAATTCTTTTACAACAGCAGGTTCATTATTAAGCAATAGTCAAGTAAACCACCACAAACTGTGCATAAAATGACCTTTCATTCATTGCGCATACAGGTTTTTTGCTGTGAAATAAGTTAACAGTCTTAGAGGAGCAGCACTCTGTTTCTACGTATCCCAAGTCCATATGGTTTGGAAACGCTCACCGTCTAAGGCCATTTGCCCTGAATAGCATCTGTACGGAGTTCAAAAGCAGCTACAGCCGATTTGTACATGGACGGGTTGGCGCAGAGGATAGGCCATGGTTTTACAGAACAATTTTGGTGCCAAGAGCTGGTGTCTGCCGGCTTTAACAATGGCCCCTGTCAAGCAGCAACCCAAGAACTACCAGATGAACATTAACCCTATAGCTTTAGTAGTGGACTATACGGTTTCAAGAAAGGATGGCTACCCAATTCAGGATTCCCCAAGAAGGAAGGAAGGGAGATGTAGTTTATTTCTATCAGGTGAAAAAGCTTTTTAGTTCCCATTTTATATACACAAGAAGCAGAAGGGCAGTAAAATATTTAGCCAATAATCCCAAACTAGCTTTGCGCTTCCTATGATTAAAAATCGATTGTTTGGGCTGTAACAATGTGGCAGATGCTACAGAAATGATAAAATCAGAAGTTACCTTTCCCACACTAGACTTTTTTTTTCCCCTGAGAAAGTATTTTACCAGGAAGGATACATTGAGATTTCTCTCGTTTTCAAGTATGTCCTGGGTGGCGAGTCTGTACCATTAGGTGTCCTGCCCAAGGACACTTACTGGAGAGGTGCTCTTGCCAGGATCGAACCCATGTCTCCACAGGCTCTCTCCACGCAGAGCAGTGATGTTACCTCTACTCCACCCAGCCGGTACATTGCAGAGGAGCAGAAGAGATGTCAGCCACACAATCTACCAGTGTTCAGGGTGTGCAGAGATACTGTATAAAAAGGTCATCTACATCCAAGTCTACATCCAAGAATGGAGGACGCCATGTAGGAATCGAGATGTAACTGCTTTTGTAACTAGCACAGGAGTTGCCCTGTGTGGTGGGTTGTATGACAGGATTCAGCGATTTGCCTCGGTTAATCAGTCCCAATCTCAGAGTGGAAGAGTATATTTACAAAACCGTTTATACATATTCTTAAAGCCATCATGGACATCCAGTAAACTTCACCACACAGATCTCTACTGGAAAAGTGGAACTAAAAACACACTTCCGCTACTTTCAAGCCTTTTGTGTCGACTTGACAGGATCTAGTTCACAAAAGATCGAGCAGCTTGGCCTTTGCTTTCTCATGACATGAAACATACAGGTTTGATGGCACTACGGGAACAGGTTGTTTCCTTTTTACACTCCTTGTAAAAGAAAAAAAAGTTCTTTGCTACCAGTCAACAATTGTGTTTTCTATGCTAGTCTATCGAGCCTTGGAGACACCGTAGAGTTATTTATTCAGAATATTTATAGTCACACCGCTATTACTTAAACACAACTTCGTCTTAGTGCTATTCTTACACCTACATAAGATTTATTTTCAGATCTTCAGGTTTACACAAGGTTGCCAGTTACATAATATACACAAATACAGAAAATACAAGACTAAATAATTGATTTTCACAATATTTAATTTGTACACTAGTGTAACTATTTGCAACGTCTGAAGAACAAAAAGGTAATGCGGGTACAAGAACGGGTTAGAGCACAATTATAGTTTGGTCCGACAGTATCTTATTGTAGTGGTTACTTTTTTGTTTCCCTTCCGTTTAGAGAACAAGGTAACGTAACTTACATCGTCACATGCACAATCATTCACGGATGACAACTGCGGAAACGGGCCGGCACGTGTGCACCCTGTGTCAATCATACATATCTATAAGGCTATTATAATACATCTATATGCAGCATGAACTCTCAAACACAGCCATTCGTATTTCGAGCACCATATATACATATGTATATATACACAAACTGAAACAGCAGACTCGTGGAAACACAATTTAGAAGTGCCATTCGTATGCTGCACATAAAATATAATATTTATATATATTTACAAAGTTTGGAGAAAAAAAAATAACAGCTGCAACATAATTTATTGCCAATGCCCCTTAAGAAATGGTCATTTTGTACATTTAAAAAAACCGTTAAAATCATATTTCCTCTTTTCATTTACAAGTTAAAGTTCCCTGCTTCAGGATTCATTGTAAGACCTATTCTATGGCTTTCCTGTGTCCGAGGTTTTCCCTATCCTGTTAATAAATAGCAAATCAATGAAGCCGTAACTCAAATAACGCTAAAATGCCTCGAGGGTAGTGGCGTACAAGCCGTCTGTATACTGTAAATGTACATAAGGTATTACACATGGCTAGTTATAGGAAAATAGCAAAAGAATAGCGTCTGAGAGAACCAGTGTGGAGCTACAGAGTTCTTTGGTAGCCCTGGGCAGAGGGTTTATCTGCCCGGACCAACGTTTTAACAAACCTTTAAGGTGGTCCCAGAGCTGCTACATGTCAGCCACCCCACGCTAGTCACAGGTGTGCACGCGTGTTATGCTCCACTGAATAAAGAGCACTCTTCATGCACACTGAAGGGGGGGGGGGGAAATAGAAGAGATCACAGCCGTTGCTCAGGTCTGGTCTATCTAGGATTTTGGATAAAAATATGCCACTGCTCAATCGTTAAGTTATCCTGGATAACCAAGTCAGCAGAATAAATATAGTATTTGTTTACATTCCTCCTTTTAGTAATGCCACAGATGAGCCGTGTAGAAGCACTCTGATGTGTGTGCGTTCAATCTCACAACCCATTTAATTGTTTGAAGAGGACCAAGCACTAGGAACATGTCAGCCTGGGGTACATGCATGTAGCTTAAGATAAAGTGTTCCCTAAAAAAGTTCTACTCTTGCCTCTTCAAACAGTAAATGGGCTGCACGAGTGAACTCACAAGCAACGGAGCATTTCTATTTGGCTTCTTGCCTTTTTTCTAAAATGCAACGGTAAAAGTTCACTTTAGTAGTTAAGCAGCTGGTTTTGGATTTTTTGTTGGGCTGACCCCCTCCTAACCCGATCATGTTTTAATATGAACCAAGAGCTTCCAGGATCTTACGGTGACAAATTCTCTAATTTTTTTTGTACAGGCCCCTACAGAGAAATCCATTAGACAAGCTCAAGAAGAAATCTGTGCACCCCCCTCCTTGCCTCTCCATACGGACTCTTAACATCTTGAGCCAGGATTCCATTTTGAATGACCAATTCCAGTTCAAACCTTCACCCTGGGTAATGGGGTAGCACATATCAGCATCGTGTGACCCCAATGTGCATATGCACACCAGCAAATCATGGTAAATAATCCAGTAGTTGTACTCACAAACCTTGAATGCACCAAAAGCTGTACAGAACCAGATGGCAAATGCAACTTGTGGAACAACATCATTCTGCATGGAAGGACTGGCCCAAACAAGTCTTCCATGGTGCTTTGCTGGTCTCAAAGTGCACCGGCCATATATACCTGCTGGGTGCCATCAGCCATCTATGATCTCACTTGACAGGTGAACATTGACAGCTCTGGTTAAACTTCAGATTGCTCCGCTAATGCAATTTCCAAGATGGCGGCACCCTGTTGGCAAGTATGACAGATGCACGTCAAGTTTGGCAACAGCATCATAGTAGGTTTTGCTGCAATAGCCAGGGACATACCATTTGTCGTGTTGTATAGGCCCGTGTTTCTCAAACCTGTCCTCAAGACCCCCTAACAGGCCAGGTTTGCCAGATATCTGAAGCTCAGCACAGGTGAAATGATTTGCTGCTCAATGATTGCAGGATTCTGTCTGCATTTACCCCAAGGTGATCTGTAAAATCTGGCCTGTTGGGGGGAGTTGAGGACAGGTTTAAGAACCACTGGTACAGGTGCAATAGGGCTCAAATACCCCGCATTTTAGAACCAGAAAACGTTAATAAATGTGCATCAAAAGCATGTGAACCCATGCAGCATGCAAATATTTCCCTTTAAGCCACAGCATTACAGTCTCTTTAGGCATTTGATGCCTAAATCAAGGTTTTACAAGGTTCTACAGAAATAAGCCAGATCAAAGTAAAGAAGACATTAAAAGCAACATAAGCACTTTGTAAACAACCACAACATGGTGGTTTTCAATACTTCGCCGCTTGCCTCTGGGGGATGAAATTTAAGGGTTTTGGACTTTAGAAATGACAAGTTAGAGTCAAGATTATTCTTCAGTCATTGGAGATGTCCCCAATCCCTGACATCTGGATAGCAATTAGGTCATGTAAAACAAAAATTAATAAAAACACGGGATAAAAGAGTGGGGTGCAGAGTTAATATACGGCCTGTTTACAGTAGAATCGGCAACATTTGCTTTAATATGCTCAAACACATTCCAATATCTCAGGCAAGTCCCTTACAGATGTGTTTTCTAGAGGGGATCTGGAGAAGAACATTTGGGACACTGCGTCTCAGTGCAAGCCTTGGAATCTCTGAAAACCCCTTTGATGGAGATTTCAGCATAGACACGTTATTGCTTTGGTTCTTTATCAGACACACAGAAGAATGTCAGACGGTAGGACTGGAATTAATGAATGTAAGAAAAACCCAAAAAGGAGTTCTCTTAGCTTAAGTGCTGAACAAGAAACTTTAAAGTGCTCCTCACGCACAATGGTCAAGGTTACCACTCAACATGAATCCAGAATTTAGGTTCTTTTCTTATAGCTACATTAAAAAAAGGAAATGCCATTAAAAAAAAGTCTGCTAACAGCATGCACAGTTACAATGCAATGCTGATCTATATGGCAACACACAGCAGAAAATTTAATAAATAGCCAACATTACAACCCGTTAAAAAAAAAAAAAAAAAAAACTGAAGACCGTTAAGACGACAAAATGGAATACAGAAAAAAAAAATGTTCACAGCCAAGTGCACGGCGCGAACTGTGGTGTCAAACGCCCTGTACAAGAAGTCCTAGCTATATAACATGACAACAACTGGTTTGACTTGCAGTACATAGAAGTCCCTCCTTAGGATTTCGCTGGATATTCACAGATATCGTTTTTTCACAAAGAGGTAGCTGTAATACGTTATTTTTAAAGTTCTTGTTCTTAAAGATTTCAAGTTCGTTGTTGCCTGACATTTGGTCAGAAAACAACTTCAAGCTGCCTGCGGGTGTAGCTTTTCCGCCGCTGCCTCCATTCGAGCTTATGCACATCTTCCAACTGGACTTCTCTTGCACTTTGACACTTGAGAAGGTCAGGTTATTTTGAGAGTCTATTATATACTTTGCTCCGTTATGTAGCTGGGACCCCAAACACAAACTCATTAGTTTTAGGCTTTCCACCAGCTCGCCTGCACTTATTGGGGATTGTTGCACGGTATTTCCCGACCCAGCGCAGTTACGAGTGTTTCCAGATGAGTTATTGGTGTTCCCTCCGGATGTGTTTGAAGGGCTGCCGCCGCCTTTGTTATCGCTGGGGCTGGTTTTGTCAACACCGGAATTACCATTACTTGGTTTACTTTGTCCTCCGCCGTCACCTTGATTACCAGGAGGACCCTCGCTGCTATCCCTCCTATGCCAGGAATAGGTAAACCCGCTATCTTTATCTAGACGCCGTCTACTTTCAGAGTCGTCATCACTGGTTTCAGAGCTGCTACAACTGGAGCCCCGGCCTTGACTTTTCCGTCTGTGGTACCTTTTGTGCACCGTGCCAGGAGATGCAATGTTCATTTTTAACCGGCTGAGCTTTGGTGGAAGGTTCTCATCCATATCAAACTCGTCATCAGACTCTCCTTCCTCAAATATTTGGTTGAGTACAGGGGCACTCTTTCTGGAAGTGAGACGATTTGTAACAGAGGGTTTACGCCTTAAGACAACTTGAGTGGCAAGAGGAAGTAGTTTCTTCTCCTCCTCTTCTTCCTCTTCATCTTCTTCCACCCTGAAAAGACACTTCCTTCCACTGGTTGTTGGGTTTATGTTGACAGGCCCAGAAGCTGTTGGATCAGTAAAATCAGGAATATCCTCTTTTTTCAAAGGATCTACAAGACCTTTATTTCTATGCCCATTCAGCACATTCTCCGCACTGCGAGCAGGAGATGGGGGAACAGCCACATGGGATAAAGAAGCAGCTGTCAAGTCATCTTCTAGGTCTTGAGGAACATCGATCTTTGTTGGCCACGATTGCCTAGGACGAAAACAAAAGTCAGAATAAACATGGTAAAGCATCCATCAAGCAGGTTTTACTAAAAATTCCAAGCAAAATTAAAAAGTTATGGCAAGGTAGGATGGTATAGATAAAGCCCTCCACAATGTGGTAGTTGAATTAAGGATTACTGACCAGAACAGGGGAAGGCGGGGGGGGGGGGGGGTCAGAGGAAAAAAAAATCCACTATAGAGGTTAAATGGCAGCGGTACAAGGCCTCCTTGACTTCTCATAGGACTACAAAAAAGCACTCGCTTTCCAAATGTACCATGTGTATTATTCCAGGCCTCAAAATTTCCACTCGCCTACTCGCATTTGGCGAGTAGAAATTACATGAGGGAGAGTTGAAATGCAGATGCAGGGCAGGATAAGGGTTAGGTGGGGCAACGAGTGGCGAGTAACTCTTAAGGCCTGGCTAGTAGCTTCGGACTTGAAATTTTGAGCCCTGTATTATTCAATCTCAATATATCCTTCCTGGTAAAATACTTCGCAAATAAATATTATTCAATGTGCGCATGTATGCTGACAACTGCTACGCCCCCCCCCAAATGTTTTAAATAAAGATCGCATAGAAAGCAGCTCAGGAGAAAACGCTAACCTTAAGTGCCAATTGACCCATTATATTAATACACCTTCACGTGTGGTTAAGCATTTGATTTAAACCACACTCTGAAATCATTGGTTTTCTTTGAAACCACTAGATTTGCCATTCCTTATGATTTCAACAACTAGTAGTAATCGCCAGATGAAGGTTTCAGCTTTAGAATACAGCTTCAAGTTCATTCAACTGTTCTATTAAACAATCAGAAGTCACCATTTTAACAGCTTGATCCACTCCCACCACACTTCACTCCTTGTGCAGATCTATTCCACTCAACGTATAGCAGGTAAGGGCTGGATTCAATGTACATGGATTTACGTTTTTGCTGTGAATTAGAGGTATCTACCAGGATTTTTGGAACCGAAAGTCCAAGCATCGGCAACAATATCTACTATACACTTTATATGATGTCCATTAATCTAGTCAGATAAAAATGCACGATATACAGCTCATGCTACAGAACTAAAAAATATTTAATGAGTCATAAATAAGGATCTTTAAACAAATACGATCTATAATCTAAAGCAGAATTTTAAATGCTTGCAGTGCAAATAGGTAAAATTACTTTGCCTCCAATTCAAGCTGCAAGATATAACATGAAACATAAAGCGGGGAAAAGGAAATATAAAACAAGCCAGTCCATTAAAGTCTATTTATATTAGAAGAGCAGCTCTGAGCGACTGACTCGTCTCCAGCCTTGCACTTAAAACACGTCTCCGCAGAGTTGCCATGATACAAATTAGTGTTACAGGGAAATGAATTAAAGTACTTTGAATAGGTTTACCAAATGCCACAGTGTGCAAGAGATCCGTCAGACGATTTAACATCAAAAAGTAGCATTCCAGATGCTCTGAAACACTTGTCACCTGGTGTCAGCTTCTGGTGCCACAGCAATAGCAGTACCAGAGACTAGACTTGGGAAATTTGGTGCCGACCGAATAGAAATTCAGCAGGGTGTGAAGCTCCAAACCACTACCAAAATAAATTTACAGAGCCAAATAGAACAGAATTCATTGGTTTGACTGCGAAATTGCACTCACCATGTAACGCAAAATCCCCAACCCTAAAATGAGCAGAAATAGTAACCCCATACCTCCCAGTTTAGGCTATAAAAGGGGTAAAATTATGTGACCCCCTGAATTTTCTGACCCGGTATTGAGCGGTCTAATATTTTCAGTACAAATCCACACTTTCTGAATGAAATTTTTTTGCCCGTGGATAGGTCTACCGGAGACACCTCTCCTCTCGCATGGAGCAGCAGATATATCAAGCCTCACTAAAACATTTCCATACCTGAACTGCGCTTTGAGGTTACTGGGACTGGCTGACCGTGCCTGAATTTCTTTTTCTTGTTTTTCTCTCAGTATCCTCTCAGCCAGCAGAAAATATGTAGCTGTGATGTGGTTGTACTTGTTGGTCTCCAAGGCGCTAAGAGGGAAGAAAAGGGGGAATGGGGGTAGGAAATTAGGCAAGTGTCAGAATTTCTTCTTTTGCCCCACATATATGCACACATTTTCATTAGTGTTTTATAAGATGCTCATGACATGATGCACTGTCCCCAATATCCATTTCAGGTGGGTTTGTCAAGGAGCATCCAAAAAATCTCCAGCCTTAACAGTAAGAAATCCATTGGCACTCCTTGTTATGAAGGACAGAAATAAACCGTAGCGGTGGGAGTTTGGGTTGTTGGTCTGCATCATGGATGTTCTGAATATATGGGCTACAAAGAAGTAAAAGTTTTGAGCACACAGCATGCTCTGTGGCCCGACCCACACAATTCTAGAAGAAAAAGGAGTCCCTACCACCCAACTCACTGACGCAACCATCAATCACTCTCACCTTGCAGTCCTCTCCTCCTGTTTCCAACCCCAACCCTCCTAGATTGTGAGTTCCTATGGGAATAGGGCCCTCATCTCCTCCTGTAGTGTTTGTCTAATGTTGTTCAATGTATTGTAACCCTGTCTACACTGTGCCTTTTGTACAGCGCTGTGGAATATGCTGGCGCTTTATAAATAAAAAAATAATAATAATTTACAGTATAAAGTTCTCAGACTTAACACATTCTCGCCCATATTCCATAGTTTGTGCTAGCTGAACCAGAGCTGTTGTAAACGTCAGACTATAATAGCTCTGGTAAGTTTACAGCAGCTCTGGTTACGTTAGCACCAACTTTGGAATATTGGCCATCATCGGGAGAGTTAAAGACATTATGAATGGAGGTGCCTTAACTGCTTACATTTAAAATTCTGTGCGTTTCTGAAAGAAGCCATTCCGGGTATGTTTTGGTCAAGTGTTAATTCCACCTCACACACCCCCCCCCCCCAATTCTGCCAATCCCCAACCTTAGAACCAAAAATTTAAGAAATTAAACAGCAGGTAACCTACTCCACGATGGCGTCCCGGTCTGCTATATCACCAAGGACCATGCGCTGTATGATGCCGTTGTGCTCCTCTTCGGAGAGATTCTTGTAGGACACTAGAGGGATGTTATACTTCGTAGCAGGCGATGGGTCGACTCCCTGGAGCCAAGGATGATTTTCAATTTCTTCCAGAGATGCTCGTCGCTTCGGGTCTCTCTGCAGCATGCGAGTGATCAGACTGCAAAGCAATACAAGAAACTCCGTATTTGCATAAAAGCACTGCATATATACACATCCTTCTTGGTCACCATGTAGGGCGCATTAGGACTTACTCTTTGCACTCTTTGGATACATGCTTGGGGACGGTGTATTTACAGTCCATGATCATAGTCAGAGTTTCGCTGTCATTCGCCTCTTGGAATGGGGGGGTACCACAAACCAACATGAAGAGGATAACGCCAAGGCTCCAAATATCTGAAAAACAGAAAACACGTCAATATACAAATACATGAAAGGCAATTTTTCATTCACAAAACCACATCATAGAATTTTTTGGGGTTCCTCAACTCTGAGAGGAAAAAAAACAAAAAAAACAGCATCTCCATGCTTTGCCCGTTCCATGAGATGCTGAACTGTGCAATGGGTTTGGGCTTTCACCACAAAAGGAACCACTGATTAACAAATGGTGGATCACCAGATCTAGTATAACTAGAACTCCCATGAGGCGGTCACACCATAAAACTGACAAAGCAGACATTGTGCACATTTACCACATGTCCAACACCATCCCCCCCCCCCGAGTTATGGTGTTCATTAAAGATCACGTGATGAGGAAAAGCAACACGACCATTACACAAGGTCCAGGCCGACCTTGCAGCACGTTTTGATTGCTATTAACGACACGCGGCATAAAGCAATCAAACAGATTGAATACAATCTGTGTGTACAATAGGTTCGTAGAGATTTTGCTTCAATGTGCCGGCAAACTCCCTGTAAAGGGATGATGTGGTGGCAAAAAATAAGCGGGATGGGACTCCGAGCTCAGAGCAGAGGCCACTCATATCATTGAGTAGACACACCATGTATAGTGTCCTTGGTGGTTTGTAGTTATGATTTAAGGGTCACCTGAGATCAGTCATTATAAACCTGAGGGACAGGCAGTCCATGAAGAGCAGCCAAAACATTAGATACGATTCATGGTTGAACAGTAAGGGTCACTACCTGCCCCACAAAATCAACGCTATGTTTGGAGGAGGAAGAACAAGGCCTATGAAGAAAAGAACACCTTGCCTACTGTGAAGCATGGGGGGGGGGTCAAATCATGCTTTGAGGCTGTTTTGCTTCTGCAGGTACAGGGAAGCTTCAGCGTGTGCAAGGTACCATGAATTCTCTTCAGTACCAGGAGATATTGGATGACAATGTGATGCAGTCCGTCACAAACCTGAGGCTTGGGAGACGTTGGACCTTTCAACAGGACAATGATCCCAAGCATACCTCCAAGTCCACTAGAGCATGGTTGCAGATTAAAGGCTGGAACATTTTGGAATGGCCATCGCAGTCACCTGACTTAAATCCGATTGAGAACCTCTGGTGGGACTTAAAGAAAGCAGTTGCAGTGCGCAAGCCTAAGAATGTGACTGAACCGGAGGCTTTTGCCCATGACGAATGGGCGAAGATACCCGTAGATCGCTGCAAGACACTTGTGTCAAGCTATGCTTCACGTTTAAAAGCTGTTATAACTGTAAAAGGATGTTGTACTAAGCACTAAGATTGAATGTCACTTGGGGGTTGAATAAAACTGATAATGATGTGAGCACAGAAAAGACATTTGTGGTTATTTCATTATAAATGTTATGTTATATTTGTCTGACCTACACCTGCCTCTTTGATTTAATTGTAAGCAAGATGACTGATCAAAATTAATGTCAAGCTGGCCAAAACACTCAATTTCAGTGGGGGTTGAATAATTTTGAACACAACTGTACATGTGAGCTGGGGCATTTTTATATGAGGTCTGTTCTTATTGAAAAGCGTTCACATGACATAAAAGTATCGGTACTCTGTATCGGTGAGTACTTTAAAAGTATCAGTACTCGTACTCAGACTACATAAAACTCAAGAGGTTCCACACAGACCAGCAGTTCTCATTGAGAACTCACAATAGGAGGATGATGCAAATATTTGACGTTGATGCAGTTTCTGAAGCAATTCTGAGCGTTTCCTCCACGCAATCACCAAGGACACAAAACAAGTCACAATCAGGATGCAACATGAAAGGGAAAGTCCAGGCTCAGCGTATTTTACGATATATATCACACAAATTGTGTAATGTAATGATCACATTTCTGTATTTGCTGTGAATCCCCAGGTCTGCAGCTTCTGCGGGAAATCCGTGCAATATCAGGAATTGACTCATTGAATCAGGACACTCTCATTCCATCGCTATGACAGCGGCAAGCATATTCCATAGAACAAAGTGAGGGGTGACTGCATGTCAGTGTCAGGTTTGTAGTGTAGCTTGGCTTAAAGTCCCAAAGCCACGGGTGAGCATCCTCCATGATCACTACACTTTATATGCACTTTCTGGTACATTTTTCAAATGCATGTGCTGGATTTAAAGGCCAGTATTTTCACATACTGCTCAATTCATAAAAAAGGCACTGAGCAGCGACACTAGGACAGGGGACCTTATGTCATCAAAACCTATACAAAGAGTTACATGGGGAGAGCCCTTTAAAGGTGCCATGATATTGCTGGCACTTTGCTCATTATCACCTGTACCACGGTCCAGCATCATTGTATAATGTGTTCCCCTGAGAATTTAAGTCTAAGATCTCACTGCTGTCACCCTGTGAAGCTACAAGGAGCAGCTCCTACCCTAACAAAATGTTCAACGAACGTTACAACGGCCAGGAAGAGGGCAGAAAACATGGAGGGACCCTCACTACTGACCAAGGATAATTTTCAAGGGTTATTGCTGAAAGTCCCTGTAATTTCCATACACAGGCATTATGCCACAGATAATTCTATATTGTATTGGTGGTTTTTAGAAGCTGCATTGCCAAAAAAAATAAAAAAAATCACCGAAGATCCCCATAAACTGTAAATCTGGCCATTTGCAAAAAAGTAATTTCTGCCTGTAAACCAATAATGCAGCCCCTGCTGGAAATTGTGCGAGGGACGCCTTCTAGAGCTCAGAACTTTTCATCCCAGCAACATTTCTGTAAAGGATGAAGGAATACATGAAAATCTAAAAATCTTTTCACCGGCTTCAGAACACTCTGCAATTTTAACAAACCTTGTGAGACCTCAGCGGGCCCCATCGTAGAGCAGGCCCACTTGTGCCGTTGCTCTCTCAGGACCTCAGTGTTTTTCACGTTAAGTCTACTGATTTGCATATGGAGCATTCGTCCCTGTAATGGCACAATCGAGCAAAAACCTTGTGAGACCTGAGCGGGCCCCACCATAGAGCAGGCCACTAGTGCCGTTGCTCGTTATCAGGAAACTCAACACCCTCCCCCCCCCCCCCCCCCCCGTTTCTCACTTATTCTGCATTTAGCTGATAATTATGCATTCCGATTTCAAATAAATGACAGGTTCGTTGTAGGTTTATATTGTTAATTTAGTGGATATTTAAAAAAAAAAATGGAGTCGAGTTCAACTAAAACCCAAATAGGATAAAACAAAAACCGGGTCAAGTATCAAAAAAAAAAAAAAAAAAAAAAAAGTTTAGGAATGTACAAAATAATCTCTCTACACAGCGCAAGAAAAGTCCCTTGATTTCTATAATGGGGATTCTAGATTATTTTGTTTAGGAAGACAATTTAGCCAGTAGAACGAGCCACAAAATGTAATTAGGGATGTCTTTACTATACAAAAGAACCATTTCTTGGAAGGAAAACATGCACACATTACTTTATAAAATATCCACGACGTCACACATACCAGGATGAGCATCACACGAATAAGAACCGTTTCCAGACCTAACATGACATTAACTCTTATGTATTCACACCCATCATGGCGGACAGGCTCACTATAAATGAAATGCACGCCAATTTGAAGGGGATTTAAATAAACGTGAATGTAAATCCAACACAATCATTAACCAAACATGGTTAGAAAACGAATATTATATAAAGCTCCAGTATTTCCTTATCATTGGATTTGTCAACAAAATAATTCACCCCTCCTCCCTGAGCTTGGGTAAAAATATCCAGAAAATGTGGATGTAAAGAGCAGCGGTGGCAGGGACGCCGGGATCTGGTGCTCCAGCTGCTGTGGATTATATTCCTGATGACAGATTTACTGGACATATGGCACAGCATAAAACGTAAAGATAAAAGCCACACATGCACTGGTAATAAAAGGGGACAACAAAAAGCCTGCACAGAAAACAAACACATTTTAAGGGTTGGTGTACTGGCTAAATGATCTTAAGGCAATCTAGAACAGACTGTGTGTAAACCCCAAACAGAGAACCTCATGGACCAAGGCTGCTTCTTCCAGTACTGTGAAACAGGTGACCCCACGCCCCATAGGTCATCTATTTTCCAGTACTGGACCTGTGACAAAATCGAAAGCAGTTTGTATCTGTCAGAAGACCTCACCAACAAGCTTCCTTAAGCAAGACACTAGGGATGCACAGATACCACTTTAAGAACGAGTACCGATACTTTTTAAAAGTACTCACCGATACCGAGTACCGATACTTTTATTTAATGTCATGTGATGCTTTCCAATAGGAACAGACCTCATAAAAATTTATCATGGATTTGCCCCCAGCTCGAATGCTGGGGAAGCTGGCCGTGTGCATGTAAAGCACGCGGCCAGCGTTTCCCTCCGGCGCGCCGCGATACTCACCCATCCTGAAGGTCCGGTCGCTGTGCAGTGATGCGAGCATGTGGCCGCCCGGCAGATCTGTGACGCTGCCTCCAGCCAAGGGGCAGCGTCACAGGAGCGCCCAGTGGCCGCGTGAACGCATCACTGCCCAGCGACCAGACCTTCAGGATGGGTGAGTATCGCGGCATGCCGGAGGGGAACGCTGGCCGCGTGCTTTACATGCACACGGCCAGCTTCCCCAGCCCCGCGGATACCGGCAAGCCGGCCCAGCGCCGGCTTCCGGTATCGGCGGGATGTATCGGGCCGTTTGCACGAGTAACAAGTACTCGTGCAAACGGTAATATCGGCCCCGATACCGATACTAGTATCGTATCGGTGCATCCCTACAAGACACCTAATGACATATCTCCCAGTGTTCACATTTCTTGTACAGCGCTGCAGAATGTGTTTGCGCTACATGAAAAAGTATCATTTCAGTTTCTTCACGACAAAAGGGTCCAAAGAGGAAAGAATGATCATGTCGGCATGGAGTGGCTGTAGGTGTATTAGGGGATGCATAGGATGTAGAGCAGGGATCTCAAACGCTGCCCCCCCAGGTGTTTATTGCCTACAATTCCCAGACTTCTCTGAATGCAATAAACAGACAAATCATTGGAGGTGTAGTTCAGAAACACCCAGGGGGCAGCATTTGGCAGGATTTGGGTTCAAGACAGATTTATAGCCCACTTTGAAATCCCGATTCATCATGCCCTTCCCGTTTAAAGTGGATAGTAATAAGTGAATAGATAATGCTTTGCAAGGTGTGCTTTAACAATGCCAGGCACATGGGTACCAATGCTAAACGAAGAGATGCGAGTGCGGCACATCTGCTCCAAGAACATAATCAAGTATGAAATGCTTCCCCGGGTGAGGGGGAAAAGAAGAGTTGATGCAGGCGGTCATTTGGACCTCTGTAGCTCCTGAACCATAGATGCTAGGGAGCATGGCTTTTCCAATTATACCAAGCATGACCAGAAAAGTAATGTTATGTAACAAACTAAATAAAAAACAATGATGGTGCTCTGTGAAACCCACTCCTATACACAGCACATTAGTGTGAGTTTTGTTGCTGTGCAGCTCTGTGATACAGTAATGTTACGGCAGGGCTTGACAAATTTGCTTTGAATCTAGGAGCCAGCTACAAAAGTTAGGAGCCAACGTTTCGGCGAGGATTCATCTTTATCAAGGTATACCTTGATAAAGGTGAATCCTTACCGAAACGTTGGGAACCTTGCCTCTGCATCTGGGAGTTTGTATGCACTGACCCAAATTATAAATTTTAGCAGCTTCTATTTATTTAGCACTTTGTTACCTGGTGCTTTTTCCTGTTCGGTATTTTTTGTGCATGTGGTCTTGTGGCTACTTTTTTGAGTCTAGAAGTGCAGACCATTGATTCGAATATCAGTTTGGCCGCTCTGATATATATATATATACTTATTAGATTATTTGTGTTAACATCTGTACATTGTGACGCGGTGATATTGTTTTTATATGTTTACTTATTTTCTTTGCTCCTTTGTCATTGGACACCCTATTTACCTACTGCAGGCACACACCTCTATAAATACATACACCAGGGCTGGATATATTTACATTAAATGTAGGGGACGGGAAGAAAACATTGAAGCCAATTAGATGTTTTTAGATGCCAAAGACTGCTTTTAGATTATTTTACACCAAACTGGAAATTTAGGAGCCAGTGGCTACCAGGCTTTGTCAAGCCCTGATGTACGGTGTGTATAAGCAGATCAAAGCGCTGCACAGCAACACAACTCACAGTAATGTACCGTGTGTTTGAGCGTATCACAGAATTCACAGCAATAAAACACACACACTGCACATTACTGTAAGTTTTATTGCTGTGGAGCTCTGGGATACGCTCATACATGCCACACATTGCTGTGAGTTACCTGTCACTGAGCGCTGAGATTCTTTAAAAGAAGATATTGTTTAGCTTTCTAGTGACATTTAGTGTGCGATTGTTTTAATCTTTTTGGTCATTTCTCGGTGTTCTGCAAAGCTATTTTGCAAGCACTTTTATTTTTCTCAGTTGTTGTAAGGTTTATAATTTTTACACCAGATTTGTTAAATTGTGATTTTTCAAAAAATTCAATGTACCTGATATCGGCACCTGATATCGGCACGAAAGATGGCCGATAATAATCAGTCTACCCCGAATACATATTAGATATCCATCTCACAGAGGCCACCATTTATAACAGATACAGAAATATAGAAGAATTGCTGCTTAACCCTAAAATAACTAGACATTCACCAGTTTGTGGTTAATTCCATTATTAAACCGGCGAACGATTCCCAAGTAATTGTGTTCGATCAAGCAATTCCGAAGCTGAGGAAATTCCCAATGCAAGTGTGAGCCTTAACATTTTACTGATAATTAAACAATCCCCTAATCATCTCCTGAGGGAAACAACTTCAATAAACTACAAACTTACTGCAGGTAGTGAATAGCGAATCTTGTTTCGGTCTATAATGAAAAATATTAAGAAAAAAACCCCGAAAATAACAGTTTGCAGCTTGTGGTTTAAGGCTAGGGTCAGACTGAGGCAGTGCGAACGCGCGTGCAGCCGCACATAATCACGGCCGTGCTAGCAGCAGATGCCGGGCAATGATGGCCAATATACGAAGTACGGTCGCACAAAAGTGCGGCCGCGCAACGCAGGCGGCAAACAAACGCATTTTTTCGAGAACGTGAAACCACTAGTACTGACGTACAGAGTGCGCTGCGTCCGCTAGCGGCGTGTGTGCGCGATTAGGAGACGTCAGACGCTGCTAATGTCCAGCCAACATAACGTCCAGACACAAAAAGTGTTTTATTGATGATCCGTACAAAATCACGGATGAAACTGCGCATCGTATGACCGCTATTGCGTATTCCGTGAAAAAATAAGTCCATTCGTTCGAACGCACTTTTTCACGGACAACGTGAAAAATGCGTTAGCCTGACCCTAGCCTAAGAGGCCGGTCCTGCAACGGCAGAACAAATGTCTCGTCAGTATTTAGTTACACTTTGGTTTGATGATCACTTCCTGAGGATTGACGGTTTATTCTGGATGATGGCTCTTAATTGAATTTAAGCAGGCATGGGATAGGCATAAGGCTATCCTAAACAAAAGATAAATCCAGGTAAAGTATCCATGTAATTGGGCAGACTAGATGGGCCGAAAGGTTCTTATCTGCCGCCATTTTTCTATGTTTCTATGTTTCTTGAGCAGAGACTACTGGATTATTCACTTTACAGTTTGACAGACGCGGGCATATGAATATACATTCACGTGTCCAAACCACAATGCGCAGGCAGGGTGAACAAGATTGTCGGCAACACCGGAAGTAGGGATAGACCGATATTTTTCCAGGGCCGATACCGATAGACGATATTCTGTAAATTTAAAAGTTGTGAAGAAAAGAAAAAAAAACAGCACAAATCTGACATTATGCCGTGAACTCAATGTGTTTAACATTTAATCATTGCACCACATCCACTTCATTTATTCAATTTAATAAGATTTTTTTATCTAAGCTTTTATTTTTACAAACCATAAGACAGTGTCTTTGGTTTTCTTAAAGATCCCTCATATGACCTTGTATGTGAGGGGTTCAGCAACCTTGGCCCTCCAAGGGTTATTTTACTAAGTTGATGCTAACTTAAGCAGAGCTGTTGTAAACTTAACCCCATAGACTAGAATGGATCTGGTAAGTTACAACAGCTCTGGTTAAGTTAGCAGTGACTTTGTAATATTGCCCCAAATGTTTTGGAATTACATCTGCCATGATGCTCAGCTTCTAATTAAGTTCTTGGAGCCTCGTGGGAAATGCAGTTCCAAAATATCTGGAGGGCCCAGGTTGCTGACCCCTGCATCTCCTGTATAGGGAATTCCCTGCCAGATGGGATGGAAGCCCCATTTCTGTTATCACGCTCATGCGCAATACGGTCAGTGAGCAGGTGTCGTTCTGCAGTGAGGGCTTACAGCCTGATGTTTGAGAAGCCCCAGATTTGCACAGTTCTGTGGGATCTTGTGTGTCGCAGCTGCAGTGAGCCAACTTGTCCGATTATCGGCAAATAAAATGCCGATATCAGCAATTTTCTGAAGATTTTGAATGGGTTTTGGAGCAACTTTCCTTGCCTTTCAAACTGACGTCAGTGCTTCCGGTTAGGGATAGACCGATATATCGTTTTTGCTGGTTATCAGCTGCTGATATTCAGAAAATTACTGTTATCAGTAATTTTCTGAATAGCGGCAGCCGATAACCGGCAAAACCGATATATCTGACTATCCCTAACCGGAAGCACTGATGTCAGTTTGAAAGGCAAGGAAAGGTGCTCCAAAACCCAGTCAAAGTCTTCGCATCGGAAGGACCATTCTGTGAATAAGGCCAATACCACGGAGCATTCATGAGAACAAAATAAACCTGAAGGCTCCACACTGGAATTCCAGACAAAAACGATTCTCAGAGCTCAGACTTGTCAGCAACAAGTGCAACTCCGCTAAAATTGTGCACTTTGTGTCACCTCATTACAAAAAATTACGCTTTAATTGGAGGGAGTTTGAGGACATAACTAGATGACCAAGTTCCCCCATAAGGATTTTCTGTAAAGCCCTTTTGTGTTGAAGCATACAAGACCTCAGTATTCTCCATAAGCCGAGCTAGTCCATACACATGTGATCCATGCAGTGCTCAGGAATGAGTCGTTAAAGAGCCAGGCCATTAGGTAGTGTCACATCAATCCAGTGCCATGGCTGCCACTAGGGATACACCGATACTAGTATCTGTGCCAGTACCAAGCATTTGCATGCGTACTTGTTCAAATGCCCCCCCCCAATACCATAAGCCAGCACTGGGCCGTCTTGCCCAGCAATGGGTGGAGTAGAGGTAACATCACTGCTCTGTGTGGAGAGAGTCTGGAGTCATGGGTTCAATCCCGACGAGCACCTCTCCAGTAAGTGTCCTTGGGCAAGACACCTAACGGTACATACTCGCCACCCAGGACATACATTGAGATTTCTCTCGTTTTCAAGTATCCTTCCTGGTAAAATCCTCTCAAAAAAAAAATCTGAGGGGCTGGGGCGGGTGGCATAATGCCATAACCACATTCTGCCAGGCCTCTCCGACTGACCGCATTCCAGCGAGTGGCCATCGTCCTGTGAAAGTTGTACCGCAGCTCTGCACTCTCGCAAGATTTTGCAGGGTTCGCGAGGTCCAGGGGGGGCCTGGCTGAATGCTGTTAAAAGCATTCTGCCAGCCGTGGGTTTGTACGTGTCTGAGGTCCAGTGCCTGGTCAGGGTGTGTGCAGGCCTGAGCCAGTGGGTAAATGGGGTGTCTGGCCATACATTTCAATATTAACATAAACTGGACAGGCTTTCAGCAAAATCCTAAATTATTTATTGAAAAGCATCACATGATAATAAAGTATCCGTATCAGTGAGTACCTACAAAAGTAGGTACTCTGTCCAAAAAAAAAAAAAAAAAGGCATCATGCATCCCTACCTGCCACAGAATCAAATATTTACAAGTGCCTACAAAAGCACCAACAAGTTCTGTAACTCCGTACATTGGGTAAGACAGAAAAAAAATACATGCCAAACCACTTCCTTGTATGTTATGGTGCACCAAGGTTAAACACAGAATATTTTAGCACATGACAACTGTCTGAAATACTACTTCTCAGTCCTAGTAAATGTTGGGTCATTTGCAAGGAACAGGAGGATTTTAAATGAGAAATTTATGCATGAGATGCAGGATATCTCAGGCTTCCAGATGCTTTACAGAAGCCGCCATCACCAGAACAGCACCTCCATACATTTTATAACATACTCCACCAGGCCAGAGATTATGGGATTGTATCTCCTAGGTCTGGTCACCACTCCCTGCAAAAGCTGTAATGTTTCAGGAGAGCTGTAGAGCAAAAAGGCAGGAATGTCACATTATTCTCCCCCCCCCCATTAATTATAAATCAGGTCCACTCCCACAAGTATTAGAAACTCAGGGAAATCACTCAAGTATACCCAATTCAAAAGTCTTGGGTCCAAGCTAACAAAGACACAGTATTTACAGTTACAAGGGACAAAGAAAGAGTTAGAGTGGCATTTTAAATTAGCAAAAATCAACTTATTTCCTTTGAAGAAAAAAATAAAATATATACACACCAGTATATATTCTCTTTAGCTAAATGCAAACAGTGGAAAAGGAGCGCAGCGCAGAAGGAGCGGGCAGATATCACCATACACAAAGGAAGCCGGAATCGCAGTCGAACATGCAGCTGAATCACAATAAGCCCAGCAAAAGGTCCTCAATCTACATAAATACAGTGGTTTGCATATCTTTGAGTCAGATAAATGTTAGAATAGCACAAGTTGCTCTGCTGCACAAAGCTGGGGGGGGGGGGAGAACGACAAACCATCACTTCAATCCATACACCCAATCCTAGGCCACTAAATGGCTAGCATTTAATCTGCTCTTAGATTTCGGACAGTGAAATAAGAAGCTTTGAAGAACTAGGCGTCTTTAGAACAGTTACCAGTGTCAAATCCCCAAAAGCGTTTAACATAAAAATGTACTGAGGAAGAAAGATGGACGCCCTTTCATGAGAGGCGTGCAGGCCATAATCCAATCATAAATAGGATATATAATAAAACGTGTCCCCTTCACCCAGAGTGTTCAATACAGCAGCACAGCCAGAATTAGAAGCCCAGGCATTGATCATGGCAACACCAAATAAACCTACCCACAGCAGGTGCGTCGTACTCATCTCCAAGTAGTATCTCCGGAGCAGAGTAAGCAAGTGATCCACAGCTTGTTGTGAGCTTTTTCCCAGGTTGAAACTTGTTGCTGAAGCCAAAGTCTGTCAATTTGACAAGTCCCTGTTTCTCAAAGAAGACCACGTTCTCAGGTTTGAGGTCTCTGTGCACCACGTGCAACTTGTGGCAGTAAGAGATCGCATGTACAATCTGAGCAAAGTACTTCTTGGCCAGATCCTCGCTGAGACCTTCCTCATGTTTCATTATGTAATCATACATATCGCCTCCATCGCCAAGTTCCAAAATCAAATACAATTTGGTCTGGGTATCGATGACTTCGTACAAGCGGACTATGTTGGGATGTTGCACCAGTTTCATGCATCGAACCTCTTGGAAAAGATGCCCTGTGGCGAGAGTATCTAGCTTGGTCTTGTCGATTACCTTGACAGCTACCTTCTCACCGGTGAAGACATGGCGGGCAAGCTTCACAACTGCAAAGTGTCCACGACCCAAGGTTTTATCAAGGTCATAAAGTCCCGCTATCTTCCCATCGTACCCCCTCTTGAATCCTGCCATGCTGTACCGAGGAGCAGAGATTCCTGATGCGAGTGGCAGTCAGGTTTCTTTCATGAGAGGATATGGGGTGTGAGCACGGAATGCATTGTCACGGCTGCCAAAACTCATCTGTAAAATAGAAAAAGAACAAAAGATTAGACTGGAGAGAAATTCTCAGGAAGTCTACAGTGAAATAGCCATCTATATATAGCTTTATAGATAAGAGTATTAATGGTTTTGTAGACTTTTTTAATAGAAGAAAAAGAAAAAATTTTTTAGAGATTATTTTTTTTTAAGTTGCAGTCACTTTGTGTCGCTAGAAAGACCAGACCCAAATAGAAGCAAGTGATAGAAATTATAATGCACCAAACAGCCCATAAAAAAAGCAAACTTCCTAAATAAATATAAAAACATTGAAGCTCCATTACAATCGTTGTTCCTGCAATTTGAGTTTCCATTCTGTTTACAAACATACAAATCATTCTGTTAAAAAAAAAAAAAACAACAGTTCAGTCTATTGGGCCGAAAGGTTCTTATCTGCCGACATTTTTCTGTTTCTAACAGTGCCCGATTCTAAACAAGACGTCTCGTTAACGACTATTCTGACCGAGTCGCTGTATGAACCGCTCGAGTTGGAGTCTCTGGAAGCTGCTCGTTGATACCAGCAGAGGTGCTGACTCCTGAAGCCCCTACAATCCATGGAGGGGACGCAGAGAATAGATGGTAAATTGTGCTGCCCTCGGCACCGCAGAACCATAGAAAAGCATGAGATTTATTTTTACATTGAAGATTCAAGTGGTTTTGCAAACGACTGACATGAGAAAGGAGGGAGATCTGCATAGAAATAGAGCACCGGCTCTCAGTGCCGGCGATTAACCCAGCACGTCAGCTTAGGCCATGGTTATTATAGAGGTAATCCCTCTTTAAGCAGGGACATACCATTATTATTATTAATTTATAAAGCGCCAGCATATTCCGCAGCGCTGTACAATAGGCACAGTATAGACAGGGTTACAATACATTGAACAACATTTGACAAACAGTACAGGAGGAGATGAGGGCCCTATTCCCGTAGGAACTCACAATCTAGGAAGGTTGGGGTTGGAAACAGGAGGAGAGGACTGTAAGGTGAGAGTGATTGGTGGTTGCGTCAGTGAGTTGGGTGGTAGGCTTCCCTAAATAGGAATGTTTTAAGGGAGTGTTTGAAGGAAGAGAAGTTAGGGGAAAGTCTGACAGTACGAGGGAGAGCGTTCCAGAGAGTGGGGGCTGCGCGTGAGAAATCCTGCAGTCTATCATGGGAAGAGGTGATGCGGGGAGAAGCTAGGCGCAGGTCACTGTTTGACCTTAGGGAGCGGGCTGGGGTGTATTTGGTGATTAGTGAGGACAGGTAGTGGGGAGCTGAGTTAGTGAGGGTTTTGTAGGTAAGGATAAGGATTTTGAACTTAATTCTGCAGTGGATGGGGAGCCAGTGAAGGGACTCGCAGAGGGGAGCGGCAGAGACAGAGCGGCCATGGATATTTAGGGTGAATGACATTCATTGCACCATCACATGTAGAGGTCTATTCATTACATGGTCAGGTTCTATTCTAAATAAGTGGATTTATTTCTTCTCCCTTACAGGGTGGACAGACAACTTTTCCCACGGAGAGGAGAGGTATTTAATGAATAGTTAAAGGCTAAAGAATAAAACCACAGACTCTGTGACAGCAGGGGTTAATACTTAACCCACTCATCCAGTTTTTACCCAGTGTCCCAGTAAATAGACAACTCCACACACATAAAAACACGTCTAATACTCAAGGCTACACAAGATGTTGCTATTGATTAAACCAGTGTTTCCCAAACCTGTCCCCAGGACCCTCAACCAGTCCCGATTTTGCAGATCACCTTGAGGAAATGCAGACTGAATCCTGCAATCACTGAGCAGCAAATCATATCACCTGTGCTTCAGATATCTGGAAAACATTGCCCGTTAGGGGGACCTGAGGACAGGTTTAGGAAACACTACACATCTTGACCACAGTAAAAATAAAAACAGACATCCGGTGTCACCAGGAGCCGGGATTGGATTATTTAATTTCTCAGCTACCAGTGACGCAGCGTGCAGAGAACGTGCAGACACCACCCGCTGTGTGGCCAATCACGGTAGTGATATGTCTCAGCCTGCCGATAACTCAGGGGCTACGGAGCTTGCGTATGTAAAGTGCATTATGCAAGTAGCGTTCAATTGGGCAGAGGCAGCGATCACCAGCCTCTGATCTACTTAATGGTAAAAAAAAAAAAAAAAAGGAGTTTCCCCCTTTTCTTTTAATAAATAATTAAAACGTCAGCGGTTTATATCAAAGAGTAGCAGGTCACAGAACATTTTTAATGGAAATGCCTGGATACACGATACACTATTTGTTAATGCAAGGGAGTAAGGCAGAGGTCAACAACCTTTTTGGAACTACATGTCCCATGATGCTTACTCATATTGGCAGAACTGTAAACTGGGATTTCAGACTCCAACCCCAGATATAAGTAATCTAATCCCCAGAACTGTTTGAATGCAGAAGGTCAGAGAATCATGGGAGTTGTAGTCTAGCAACATGGGGGGGGGAGGGGGAAGGAGACAGACCAAGATCTCCATTATAAAAGGAGTGCACACAGTGCGAGCCAGGAAGGATCACCCCAAACCTCAAAGTTGGCATTCTTGCAGATGCAGCTCTTGGCGCCTTCCACCATGGTATGTGCTCCTTTCCTGAGCAATAAACATGTAATCCCTTAGGTGCTCAGAGAAAGGAAGCATGAGGACGTCACGCACTGCAGCACGGCAACCGTGCCCTGAGCACGCTATAAATATTCTGGATAAACCCCCAGACGCAGCGCATGTGATTATGTACATAAACAAAAATCAAGGTTTATTTATCATGCCTCTGGTCTAATGGGTAAATGCACAAAACCAAGTTGTGCTCGCGTTTCATGTCCGATTTGCACGACTTGGGTCAATATAGGCTAGACATGGAGACCTTCCTCTATCCCCTATACTGTGATTTAGATTCTACAGCGAGGCTTCCTTCATCTACAAATTAAGAAGAACCTAAAAACCAAGAGGTGGGGAGAAAAAAGCCCAGATTTTGGGGGGGGGTGGGTGTACATCTACACGGCTTTAAAAGCAGGGCAGTCCCAATAGAAACCTGCTGTAAATGCTGAGAAAATGCCAGTGGCAACCACAATGGTCAGCAGCTTCCACAAGAGATAAAGAGTCCTTCCTGAACCATTTACAAGGCCTTCCGCTCTTCTACAGACTAGCAAGAATTAGATATCCCTGCTTCAATTGTACTCTACAGGTAATCTGTGGCAAACGCCAGGGGAGAGAAAACCTACTGTTATTGTTACAATATCAATCTGAAGCAGTGGCCATCTAGATATTAGATCAGACGCTAGGGATCAGCACTGCTCCAAAAAGGGGTTTATATACAAGATTTACTGAGTGCAGCCTCCATTGCTTCCCTGCAATAGCCATGTACAGGTACCGGAGCGTCACAGCCCATCAGCCCGTTACCGGTTAAACCCCAATGCACCGATGCTTTTAGCATAAAGACAGGAAGCCACTTCCACCCCACTCAAAGTTATTCAGCAGCAAAGTAATATCTGCAAGCAGACAGCATTGAGAGGTAACACGATAACATGACATGAACACGTCAGGCATTCTACACGTGCAGAGCCAAGAGCTGCTTTGTGGTTAACGTGTCACGGCAGCCGAGTCAGTCTCTGGTGAAGCACAGGGTGAAAGAATTAAAAGCTACGTCTCCGGTAGCAGACCAGGTCATCTTAGGCTAGGGTCAGACTAACGCATTTTTCACGTCTACCGTCAAAAAGTGCGTCCGAACGCATGGAGGCACTTTTTGATGGAACATGCGATAGTGGTCATACGGTGCACAATTATGGCTGTGATTTTTGACAGAGCTATAAAAAAAAAAAAAAAAAAGGATGTTGGCCGGACATGAGCAGCGTCTGACGTCTCCTAATCACGTACGCCGCTATGCCGATGCAGCGCACTCTGTGCATCAGTACTAGCGGGTCGATGTTCTTGCAAAAATGCGTTAGTTTGCCGCTTGTGTTGCGCGGCCGCATTTGCTGCTACCACGGCAGTAATAAAGTGCAGCTAAACAGACGTTCACACTGCATTCGTCTGACACCAGCCTAAAATGCCAGGTTGCATCGAAACATGCTGACCAGTGTTAATGAGCCGTGCACCATGTATACATGCCGGCTGGGTGGAGTAGAGGTAACATCACTGCTCTGCGTGGAGAGAGACTATGGAGACACAGGTTTGAATCCCGGCAAGAGCACCTCTCCAGTAGGTGTCTTACCCAAGGACACCTAACGGTACATACTCGAAAACGAGAGAAATCTCAATGTATTCTTCCTGGTAAAATCCTTTCTCCAAAAAAAAAAAAAAAAATTATGGGTTGTCAGACCTTTAAATCAAAGTTTTTTTTAAATCCTCACAACTGGTTTCATGCAGATTGTATATATTATGTTTGCTTCCAAATAAATACATCTAGAATAAAGTGCCAAGCTAATATCAGTGACGGGCAGCATTCAAAAAGAAGTATGCGGGGTAGAGGGGTGCTGAATCACCCCGTGAGTATATAAACAAAGATCAGCTGCAGACGATGGTGTCAGACGAGTGCACTATGTGCGCCCATACTAACGTGCATTTCAGCATCCGTCGCAGCGTTGTGACGCTGCGATGAGGCCTGCCATACGCTCGTCTGACCCCAGCCTAAGATGCGATTCCCCCTCTACATCCAAAAAGGTAAAACTTCAGAATGGGAAAATAAAGGACACCTCCAGCGCCATTATGTAGTAAAGTGGTATCATTATTACACCAATGAAGCAGCACTGGAGGTGTCAGGTCTTAATTTTTTTTTCTATTACGAAGGGTTGAATGCTACCTGTGGGGAAAAATAAAGTAGTAAAACCAGCATACAAAACCACTTTTGCAGAGTATTTGAATGCAGAACGAGTCCCTGTGGGCAAACGGAATTTTCTGAGATCTCAATCCTGTCCCCTATATTACTGTAAAGCTAAAGAGGAGCAGGCTAACAATCACTAAGAAAAACATCAAACTTTACAGCTGCGACCATATCAGAATATGGAAGTCTGCGGGGGGCGTGGCTGACTGCGAGGGAGAGAGGACGCGTTATGGTGGAGCTCCGCGCGTACCTTTCTCCTTGGGGACCCTAGCTGACTTCCCGCATTGATTTTTGCAAACCCGAGGTCCCTTAGTGGTCGGTCATTGGGATACTCATATCCGGAGCCCACTTTGTCCCCCCTCCGGATCAGAGACTAGCTGTTTGGAAGCTTATACTGCGGGGCCATGATGCCGGCGGCCATTTTGCGGCCTACCACTCAGCGCCTGTTACCTCCTCGCCATGCTGCCCTGGACGCTTCAACCCCGGATGGGATTCTGAGGACTGGGGGGACGGAGGGCCCACGTCTCCCGGCCGTTGTCGCAGGTGAGGTGGCGAGACTGGACGGTGGGGACTCAGGAGAGCAGAGGGACGGTTTCCCTCCCCCCGCTGGAGCGGAGGGTGCCATGATCTCTGGCCTGGACATACTGGCGGCAGAGGAGGATGGTCCGCTCACTAAAGGAGTGTGGCGCCGACTGATGGCTGCACTCGGCAGCTGCCGTGTACGGAGTGCCCCACGAGCGTGTGATGCGACGGCTGCTGTGGCTCTGGACCCGGATGTCTCAACGGTGGACGCCGATAGACCTCGCGGAGTGCTGCGGAGCGGAGACAGAGATCTGGATGTTTTGAAGTCACCGGCAGTCACCTGTAGTGGGGAGCTGTTGTTGCTGTGTGCTCCGGGGGTGCATTCCCGCAGAGAATCGTCTGCCCGGGCGACGCTGACGGGTGCGCGGGGGGCGCTTGCTGGTACTGGCCGGCACCTGATGGCTGCCAGGTTGCCCCTACCGGGGTTTGCATGGATCTCATCGTCTGGATCCCCCAAACCGACCCCTTTCATGATTGCGGAAGCTGGGAGGTGTCTCGGTACAAGAGGGGGCCTACGTACCCTGTGGGTTGCGCTCTTTCCCACCAGACCTGGGTTCGTGGTCTGGCATGGCCTGCCCTGTGATGCCCTGCCTGCATTGAGACTGCTGCCATTTAGGGATGCCGGATGAGGGGTTTCTGCTGTTTTTTGTGACACACCATTTTGTTGACGACCCCCTTTTTCCGTTTCCTACATGATTGACTTTTTTGATGCCGTTATATGCTCCTGTTCCCGGCCTGCGCTGCAATGCTGAGCTCCCCTAAGATGACAACGTTTCTTCTACGTATACAGCTGACTTTTTGTTTTTTCTCTCGGATTTAAGATGATTATATGCTGACATTTTATTTTTTATGCTGACTTTTTCGTCTCTATTTTATTTTCTACCCCCCCTTCCCTCCCCCTCTTGATTTCTATTATATGCTGCCTGAGACCCCCCCCCCTTTTAGGGGATGTTTATTATTTTTCACACTGATCCCTCACCCCCCACCCCCGATGACTGGCTGAGAATTAAGAGACATTGTTTTTGTCCTTTTTGCTGACTCTTACAGTGTGCAGAGTATTCATGACGTCTTAGTGGATGTTGGACCTCATTTCCCCCCCCCCTTTTTTTTTTTTTTTTTTAAATTTTTATTTTTTACTTGGCAGATCGGGACTCCCTTGAGGTGAGCCACTGTGGCGACTTTTCTGGATAGGTCTGCCATAATTGGCCCTCAAGCCCTTGGCCGCGTGACATTTGTCCTCCATGGCCTCCTTGTCCTTGGACACTCTGGAGTGAGCCACGTAGATGGCCTTTGCCATATCCCCCTCCCTACCTTCCCCACCCCCCCCCTTTTTTTTTTCTTTTTCTCCTTCTCTTTCCCTTTTTTTTTTTTTTTTTTTTTTATTCCCCGGTCCCCACTTCTCAACTCAGTGTTTTATATCACTACTGTGCACACCAGCTTTCTCTTCTTGTTGGCCCTACGAGGCCTCTGAATTCAAAATTTTTATTTTGAAAAGACAGCAGAATAAAACATCCAGTGTAACAGAAAACAGAGGCCTCGTAGGGCCAACAAGAAGAGAAAGCTGGTGTGCACAGTAGTGATATAAAACACTGAGTTGAGAAGTGGGGACCGGGGAATAAAAAAAAAAAAAAAAAATAAATTTACAGCTGCATTACAACAGCCAGAGAGAGTGCAGATTACAGGGACAGCTTTTGGGTCACTCACTGCCGTAATGGGATAGGATTATGAGGGTTAGAAATGCTGAAATTCCCTGTAAACTACAGATAGAGGCTTTATGCAATATACAGATATTACTTCTAAATTCTAAAAATTGGTATTTTGTGGAAGTTGCATTGCTAATAATCTCATTATGATCACTACAAACCCCCGTAAGACAGAGCCCGTCATTTTTATTATCTTGATCACATATACTGTATTTAACAAAGACCATTTCTGCCTGTTTGCTAATAACTCAGACCCCATGTGAAATTGTGCATGATAAGGGACACCATCTAGGTGTACAGAACCTTTCATCCCATCAATATTGCTGAAAAGGATTAATACATAAAAATTAGCAAATCTACATTATTTTAATCTTTTAACCATCCCTGCATAACGTTCACCATCCAAAATTGCCATTTTACTCTACATTATCAACTTTGCATCCCAAGATCGTATAACAAGGCCGTAACGAAGTTTATAGCCGATCCATCCATACGCACCTCATTCTATGCATATTATGACCCCCCTCCAAGTATCTTGCACAAACTCTCATTTGACATTTTTTCAAACCTAAGCAGATCAACTTGTCAATGTAGGAGTGAATCATTACCCTTTGTGCTCCCGGCCATATAGGTCCTGAGTAACTATGACGTGGATCCACTCCTTTCATAACTCGGGAGTAGAAAGACGCTCTTAGAATGCAGAAGGAAACATTGCAATCTGGTAACTCCCTGATCCGCACGCAACGCAGGCCGTTTAACCAGGAGCCGCCTGAGGCCCACGAGGCACTTTGGGAGGTGTTAACAGGACCCCAAAAAGCCCTGGCTACAGAGCAGCAAGATCTCTGCGGCTCAGATTGGATATTGAGTGCTGCCATAAGCACATACAGGCTGCTTTTCCACCTGTCATGATCTTTCAGGTGGGTATAAAGAGCCCTGGGATCCTGAGTGTCGCTTGAGCTTCGATTGGCTGGGAGCGCAGAAGCAATTTTTTTTAAATCAAACGGCTTAAGTAATAATGGGGAGGGGGGGTTAAATTGAGGCCCGTCTCCAAAACATGCAGTGTGTGCTTACAGATGGCAAGACAACCTTGATGGTTATATAACAGTTGACACAAAGCAGGCAAATGTATATATACCATCACACCACACAAAGTCACATTTATCATCATGCAACTTTATGATAAATTTGTCCATTAAAATATCCAAAACCAGCATGTGCATCTAGTCGAGTCTGGGATGTTTTTTTTTTTTTTTTTTTAAATATATAAGAGAACAGATCAAGCATAAAAGCACAGGAAGACAAGGGTTAAACAGGCTCTTGCTGGCCGCTGACACACAATGACAGAAGAATTCGCATCATCCTGTTTAACAGCTATTTTTACATTCACTTCATTCTTGAAGAGCCAGCGCGGTGCGAGAATGCATGGACGGCAAATATCCCATATGTGTATATTTAGTGGTTTCTATGTATAAAAGCTGGGGCATGTGCGAACAGATTGCCATGAATGGAGATCAAGCGATACACACCAATACATACAATGCACACCAAACATAAATAAAAGGAGTGGGAAACACCATGTAATATACAGATATATCCCAGGATGCTTCCTGGTGATTTAGAATGGGTGTCAATACAGCTTAGCCACCATAGTATGCTCTCTGTGCAGCAGGTGAGCGGCCTCTGATGCCACATCTGATGAACACTAAATCCCAAAGCCTGTGTTGGTGACAGAGCGGTGGGCACATCCATTCAGAGCAGCTACAATGGTGACACTCTGGGGAATAAAGAGACCATCATGCAGCACCAGAAAACACGTGGAGGAGCAGTGATACCTGGATTTCCACGTTATTTTAAGGGAAGGCACAGAATCAAACTCTTGAACTCAGTGATATCCTATGACAGCTGCAAAGTGAGCAGGTACGCGCAAGCAGACAAAGCCACCGATCCTGAAGGCTGGGCATCATCCAGACACCCTGCCGTCATGCTCATACGGATTTTATGACTGCCAAGACAAACGGACAGCAACTAATACAAGACACATTTATGGAAAGCCAAGAAGTGAGAGGATGTGAACATCAACCACAGCAAGCTACAAATGAATTATATGTCAAAGGGACACAGTGTACAAGTGTATGAATACATGTAGAAACGGTCTCCCTAGAAAAGAAACTGTATCTGGTATACATTTCCGTTCTGTGGCATTGATATAGATCACGACAGAGCAGACACACACAAAGGTTGGAGTAAACATAATCCCATAGACAATAATGGCTCTGGCATGTTTATGCTAAACTTGGAATATGGCTGAAAGCGTTTAGATTGGATGGAGTGGACAACACACACTTGCTATATAGTGCAAAACCCACATTACAGAGGGTATATAGACGTTTACATGTTGGCGTAACCAAAGATCAGATTACCCACACCCCATGGAACACCAGATCATTAAAGCCCCGTTCACACTGTGCGATTAATCGCACGGATTTTGCCGCGACGGAGCAAAATCCGTGCGACGTCTCGCTTCTCCAATGCATCTCAATGGAGCTCTTCACATCTTGACGCGGTAGCATGTCGCTGGTACATGACTTTTTTGCGATTTGCTATCTGCGATTTGCATTGGTGGTGCCTTGGAGAGAGAAATTTTTTTTTTTACAAAACTGCAACATCATCGCACTATGTTGCGAATATGAAAATCGCGCGACTTTCAAATTGCACAGTGTGAATGGGGCCTAATGCACAGTCCATGGATTCAAGTTCTATTTGAAAAATGAACATTAAAAGTCATTCTAGCCAGTATTTAATGTAGATTTATAGGTAAGGACCCCATAGTTCAGCTTATGACACTCAGGAGCTGGGGTTCAAAACAGGCATTTAATACACAGCCTGTAAATAAATATATATATATATATATCATCCGATTTCTAACACAGGTAAGTTCCCAGCTGGAGCTCAGGTAAAACATTAAGCCACTATTGGTATATTACTTGAAATGGAACCCCCCTCCCCCCCCAACAAAACCATGACAGTTCACTTTAAGGTGTGCATGCACATAAGGAGCTAGACCCGAAAAAAATCATGAGGTTGGGGAAAAACCCCAGTGTTTTTTCCTGCTGATGAAATATCTCCATTAACTGAATGGCAAGTCTGCGTGAAAAAATAAAACAAATTGTTTATGCTCCTTGTGTATATGTAGGTCTGTGCAGAACTGATAGGCCCGTGTCAGACGAGCGCAGTGATCACGTCCGTGTTGCCGCACATTTTAACGTCCGTGGTAGCATACAATTATGATCAATAGAGACCCACACACGAAGTACGTCCGCACAAACGTACATGCGGAGTGCTCCACGTCCGCATAGCTTTGTGTGTGAGTGATGGAAGGAAGTCAGACGGACTGCATTTTTTGACATCCAAAATGGTTTTTCATATTAAATTTTATTTCCCATCTACATCAGTCAAAAAATAAAGGACTGTGTAGCCACTACCTTGTTGTCAGTCAGAAAGTACGTCCATCGGACACGGGTGGACACACAATTTGAGCCCTGGCCCCTGGATTTGACAAGACGTAATATAAGCAATGCAGTGACTTGCAGTAGACAGCGACAAAGTCAGATACTTTTAAGAAATATATAATCAGAAATTATTTACTACAGCTAGCCACCCGGGGAATATTATTATATATAATCACCCCCCTGGCCTTGCTTTACTAGCTGGTGTTAAGAGCTTCCAGCTCCGTGCAACTTATCCAAGCTGTTTCATCAGTTACTTTGGCAGGTTTAGGGATCGTGAGTGTAAAGTAAATGTGCTGCTCAAGACCAATCCCCAGCAGTTGCAGGCATTTTCTCAGACCATCTACGGAGACACTTTTCCAGTCTGGGAGTCCTGTCAGTGTACACAGTGCCTAAAAAAGCCATATTACCCATTTCCTGGGCCGGATTAACCAATGGATTGCCACTCAAGTCTTGGCACACTCCCTTTTGTCAGTGTTGCTCAGCACGTCCCTTGCCGTCACTGTGGAACACATTGCATAAGGAGGGAGCGTATTCACCATGTCTGAAAACTGTCCGTTTTTGGAATTCCTGTAATGCCCGACGGTCCTAAGGGAATTGCATAATATAGAATAAAAGAGCGGGAAAACCAGGATGAAATATTTATACTGAGTACTGTATACTGAAGTATTAGACTGAAAAATAAATCTCGAAAGGCGTGTGAAGAAATTACAGAAATTGTGTGTGCACGACAACTGCAATATTACGTGCAACAATATGTTGGGGAAAGTGAAACAGAATATGATGAACTTTCAAATTCTTTGTCCCAGTTATGTGGCGCTCTAGTCTAGGAGCAGCATTATCACGCGTGCACTAGAGCAGTCTCTGCCTGCGCGTGCACTAGAGCAGTCTCTGCCTGCGCGTGCACTAGAGCAGTCTCTGCCTGCGCGTGCACTAGAGCAGTCTCTGCCTGCGCGTGCACTAGAGCAGTCTCTGCCTGCGCGTGCACTAGAGCAGTCTCTGCCTGCGCGTGCACTAGAGCAGTCTCTGCCTGCGCGTGCACTAGAGCAGTCTCTGCCTGCGCGTGCACTAGAGCAGTCTCTGCCTGCGCGTGCACTAGAGCAGTCTCTGCCTGCGCGTGCACTAGAGCAGTCTCTGCCTGCGCGTGCACTAGAGCAGTCTCTGCCTGCGCGTGCACTAGAGCAGTCTCTGCCTGCGCGTGCACTAGAGCAGTCTCTGCCTGCGCGTGCACTAGAGCAGTCTCTGCCTGCGCGTGCACTAGAGCAGTCTCTGCCTGCGCGTGCACTAGAGCAGTCTCTGCCTGCGCGGAGCTTACTAACCAGCCTCAGTCATACTAATGTACAGGGTGCCGCCATTGTGCTGCCAGCATTGGCATGGCAATGTGAGCTTGACAAAGGCTTCTTCCTGAAACAGGCCTGACAGAAAAAGTATATTTAAAAAAAAGGAATACCAAGCAGGAAGGATGCGTTTCCCCTCATTGGAGACAGGTTCTGTGAACCTCTAGCAGAGATCAACGCTTCAGAGAGGTTAATACCCAGCGACAGGCCCTGCAGCTGTGCCGGGAAGAATTGCTGCAGGCCAGCGTGGCAGCAGATGGCCAGAATACCCACCTGCTCACCCCTATGTGTACAGCAATAGAGTCTCAAACAGGCACCGCGGGATGCCAAGGGAAAAGACACCAGAGGCGCGTTCAATACCGCTGCAAGTGCTAAGTTAGCAACTTGCCATTGAACGCTGTTCAGCCACTCAGCGCTCAGCACTGCTAACTTAGCACTTGCAGCGACCCGAGGAGATGCTGCGAGTAGCTGAGTGTGACGTATTAAAGATGGCCACCGCCATGAAGCAAGTAACAATTCCGTACAGCAAGATGGCCGCCGCCACGAAGCAAGTAACAATTCCGTACAGCAATGTTAATTTTGAGGTTTTTGTTCACCAAAGCACAAAATATGTATTTATTATTTACCCCTGCACAATAGACATTACAGTTCAATTTATAATTTTGTTTCAGAAGTAAACATAACGTTTATTCAATAAAACCTGTCATTTGTGGTGTGTGCATACAAAACAGAATTGTGCTGACTGCTTTTATTATATTTTGTCCGAGTGATACGAAAAACAAATCTGCATCTTTCATAAAAAAAAATAAAAAAAAGGCCATTTTGGATTCAAAATTCGCATCCAAAGCGTTCAACGACACTGCTGCAGCAAACTGAATTGCTGCGCTGCAGCAATTCAGCAGCTGCTGAGGTATTGAACGGGGTTCAGATCTTCGTTTCACTGCAATGTGCATCCAAAGCCATTGTAGACAGATTTTCAAATGACGACCGTCACCACAAACCAGAATACTGTGCGCAACGCTCACAGCACAACAAGCGGCCCGAGCAGAAAATATGTTTTACATTAACATGCCTTCATTTACAATATTTGGAAGGGTTTCTTTTCCCTGCAGGGAAATCCTGTGCTAAAACGAGTTTGTCCACAGTATATGGTTAGACAAAACATGAGAGCTGAGTGTTTCAGGATCCGACCACAGCTTTGTGCATAGGTTGAGCAATATAATCCAGATTGTGCAGAAGCCAAAAGGAAGAAATCTAGAAGCCCATGGCTGCAGGGCCCCTGGATATGTCACCCGCTGCCTTGATAAGATGTGACGGGGAGGGAGATTCTTTTGTTGTGAATAGACAGCGGTGCGCTAATCATTAGCAGTTGGATAGCATCGCATTGGTGCACGATCACCATGTTCAATAGTACAAAGTACCAGAGACAGGAATCACATGGAGAGGTCTGAACAGAAAGAAATGTAGAGCTATGAAAAGAAAAACCCAAGCAGCTCCTGTGATGCAGATCAGAATATCTGAATCTAATACGGAGCATCTGGATCAGAGGAAGAAACAATGCACTGAATATGGATTGATTGGAGCTTTCGTGTCGTTCCAGTATACATCTGAATTTGGCCAATGAGTGTCACGGTCAAGCTTAAGGGAAAGCGAGAGAAAACTTGGAACTCCAGGTTTGTTTCTTACTATAAGCCAGGCCCAGCCGACATATAGATTTGTTCAGAACAATCCAAAATTATGGGGTCATTCGTCCCTGGATTTGCCAAACCCTGATAGATCCTATCCTAACAGGGATTATGGGTCAGTTCGGTACCAAATCACACCACGCTCTGTGTATCTCCACATACAAGTCTCGGAAATGTTTCTGAAGTCCAAGCAAACACCTGTAGACATTAAAAAGGTATTCCACCAACTTGTTTAGTGTTTTGACACGCATGGCGTGCATATACTGTCATTTATTGGCTGTGTCCAAGTCACCGCGAGGCAACCATCAGCAAGTTCTAAAACTGGATTTCCCAACAGGTAGTGTATATGGAATGAGATTAATGTACGGGGATTCTGAAAATAAATAGCTTTTTATGTGGCTGTATGGAAGGAAGAAAAAAAAAAAAAACACATTCCATATGACCCTATTTTTATATTATACCCGATGCCAAGCCATGTGCTCAGGTACAGAGACTGGTAGGTACGTGTATTGATGCCCTAACATGACACTCTTTTCCTGCTGTTCCCCATGTGCCAAAATCATTTCGCAGATTTTATATTTCGTCCTACCTGTTGTACAGCGCTGCAGAATATGTTTGCGCTTTAAAATTAATGGTTTTAAGTGCAACACTCCAAGTGCCTGGAAAATGTACCTGCATAGTAACGCTAGTCCAGCATGCTTAACAAGCATTCTGCCCAGGTCTTTGTGAGATACATTACAGGAATATTAAAAGTGCATAATTAAATTTAACTCTAATTATTTTTTAATTCTCGTTGCTGGTAAAATGTAATTTCTAACTACACATTCCAAGTAGAAACAGAGGGCTGACATCAGGAGAAAACACATTATTTCCGTGTGTGACAAAGCTAGACAGACAACGAAATCAATGTAAACACTGGACACATTGCTTTCCATATGGATTCTTGTGACATCACACCTTCCATAAGCAGCAGAATGAATGGACCACATGGATTCTGAACAAAACCCCGCAAACCTCTCACTTTCCACGCCAGGTGCGGAGTCTTCCTAAAAGGACATCCCTATAATACAGCGACATTAGGATGTCAAATCCCTCAGAGTTAAACATGCAGGTAAAGTCCTATACAGGAGAATGAATGGGGAGATAAAGTCACCCCGGCATCAACCTATGTACAGCGATGCTGTGTTGACAGTTTAGGAAGTATAATAAACACTAACAACCACCTTTGTATTATTCTCCCAATAAAAAACTTCTTGCACTGACCATTACCCACTGCCTGGAAAGAAACCCTTCCCATTACATATAAAACTGAGCTTTGTGTATGGTTATTGAGTTGACATAAGCCGAACTGCTGGAAAACTCAAGCCAATACGAAATATTTTGGACGGACAGACACGCAATGCATGTTTCCAGATAGCGACCCGGCCGACACTACAGCGAGACGACCGATGGGCCTATCAGACACACATTCCGTATTTAGGAAACAACCTGTGGTTTCTACAAATCATTCCAGGACACTAAAGGAGAACATTGGCACGGCCGATATTTCAGGACTGTATGTGCCACAACGCTCAGGAAGTGTTCGAGACCTGGTGCGCCAAGATTAGCCATCACTATAAAGCTTCCCCATGGCAGGGTTTAAATTACAATGTACCCGACAGATCTGAGGAACCAGTAGAGCAGAGAGGATCCAAAACAGCAGCTGGTGGCTGGCTACTGTCACACCATAGACGACAGCCCTTCGCCATTATGATCCATATAAATAACACTCCGAGCTGCCTCCTACCTGAACAAATGCAACAAGCCACAAGTGCTCCTCATCAATACAAGCGGATAAATCAGACATTACACAAACACGAGCATCTATCCTCCCCGGCTTAACGTATAGGATGGAAAGAACAGACAGTGTCAGTAATAAAGCAATTTGAGGATAAACAACAAGAAACAGTAAAACCGCACAAACCAAATCCAGTAACACACACAAGTCACCCATCAGTTTGGGACTACACATCCGTGTGATGCCCAGACAATGCCAGAGCTGACTGACAGTCATGCCACACACACCTTTCGAAACCTGATGCAGACGCAATAAATATTAGGGTTGGGATATCGATTTGGGGAGGGGGGGGTGTCAGCAGCCAACCCTTTCCACGTGGCTTTGAACTACATTTCTCATGATGGTCAGCCAACCCAATGAATGACTAAGCATCATGGGAGATGTAGTTCAAAATATCTGGAGGGCTGTGCTTGCCGACCCCTGTTCCGATTAATAATTTCTCACCGATATGTACACCAGGGGGTCTCAAACGTTGCGCCCCCCACCCCTCCAGTTGTTTGCTTTTCCTTCAGTTTCCTGAAATCTTGGAATGCAGTGTTTGGCCAGAGGATCATGGGAGTTGCAGCTCAGAAACATCTGGGGTCCAGAGTTATAAATCCCCCCTATATGTCTTTAAGTATGTACAAAAGACAAGGACGCTCATTCACAACATGTTGAACAACATGGCAGGGCTTGACAAAATGAAAAAAAAAAAAAATGAAGTACAGTAGGAGTCCAGTATACATGTTTAGGAGCCAAGCAAAACCTTGCATACAGAGTGCGGCAGAATGACAGACATCTAGGAGCCAGATGTAACCTCGTAGGAGCCGGCGGCTACCTGGCTCCCAGATCTGTCAAGTCCCATCATACAGAAAACTTACAGAAACGCACAGTATGTGATACAAAATCATATCACGCTTGGTAGACACTGGCAGCATGAACACACAGATGCCAACAACCACCCCCCCCCCCCCATAGGCACCTTTTTTGTGTAAATACTTCCATGTATAACCCAAAAGGTAAAATCCTTGAAAGGCGCTGTCTTTGAGTTTATGGACACACCAAGAATGCAGCCATTTCTTACAGTGCCGGGAACAAAGAAACGTGACATAGTTACACACGCCAACTCCACGTACACACAATCACACAGGTGTGTAATGTAGGGCAAAGCAGCAGAGATCTTGCATCAGCTTCCTTACCGTCTGTCACAATGGACTCGATTATGTTCAGGGACTGTCACCAACAGAACCGAGACACCCCAACAACAATCCAAGAGTACCAGAAGCAAGACGAACGAATGCATCACAGGGTTAATCTGCCACTAAGCATGCCAACCCTCTCCCAGGCTGACATGAGCTGCCGATTACTGCCCGCAGTCACTCCTCCCCATGTGTGACCCTGTGACAGCAATGTGCACCAAGACACACACACACACCCACTGCAAATCAGCAATATATCTATATACATACACAAAGCACACACACACACACATACACACACACTGCAAATCAGCACTAATATATATCTATACACACACAAAGCACAGCTCTGTTTTTGTTTTTTTAACATGACAGATCCAAACCTGCTGCAATATCTATGTTTGATCCAGATTCATTCAGGGGTTTCTAAAACACACTAATTATATATGTCTAGGTTTGTGTAATATATACACACACACAGCCATTTAGGATCTAGATCACACACACACACACACAATGTAATGATTGTAGCATGTAAAGCTATGCACATTATAGTCACTATGTACCCAGACACCCCATACATAGCTGTGCGCCCAGATGCCAGTTCTCCCTCCCCTGGCACACGCCATGTTGGCATGGAGCTCCTGGCTGTGCGGCGTGATGCCATGCTGAGCCCTGACAGGATGCCCTGCGGGCACTGAGCCCCAGGCCGTGTTTCGGGGGGGGGGGGACACGGCCAGTTGCAGAGGGCGCCGGGCAGTGCCGCGGGGCACGCCGGGTAAATTGCCCGCCGTTCGAATGTGGCGGTCAGGCGGGGGGAATAGTTACTCACATCGTAGGGCCGAGAGGGCCAATGGCAGGCCGGAGCCGGATGCGCGGCTACTCGCACCTTCCCACACAGGCTGGACAGATCCGCGGCGGGGAGGCTGCTGTGAAGACGCGGAGCATGGAGTGGCGTCCGCCCAGCAGGATGCTGCGGGGAGGGGCTGTGTTTTGGTTGCTAGTGATGTCGCTGTTGCTGCCGCTCTTCCCTCTCGCCCATCGTGTGTCTCCCAGCAGTGGCGGCGCTAACACTGCACAGCAGCAGCATGACGGCTCCGCTGTTATCAGAAGCAGCTGCAATACTGGAGCCGGAGCGCAGGCGCACCGTGCCGCCGCCGCAACCCCTCCCTCTCATGACGCTACTCCACCGGCCGGTGTGGGCGTGTCCAAGCAGTAGAGAATGCTGAGCCTCAGAACAGGGCGTGGTTAGAAACAGGCTGCGGGAGGGCGTGGCTTCCTTTCTGCATTCTTGTGATTGTTGTTTCTTTTCTGGTTTCAATTTCAACACGCTTTATTAGTATCTTGACAAACGCACATCTATTTTTTTTCAAGGTTGCGAACTATTGCGTTTACACCCTCTTTTTAGCTATGTTAATTCACACTTTAGTGCTAAAACTAGTATTATGTTACTTGCAGTTTCATTGTAATTTCGCACATCCCATGAAATGTATCTGTTTAAGAGGGAGTTTTCCAATGTGTATAAATGTGTGTGTGTGTATATTAGTGTATGAGCAAGTGGATGTGTGTAATAGTGTGTTTATGCACATTTGCATACATGTGTTTTTGTAGGTGTGTGTATATAAATGCCTCTATGTAGGTAGGCATATATATATGAGTGTGTGTATGTGTGTTGATGTATTACAACTGTATGCATAGTTATACTATTATTATGTAAATATTTATGTTTGTGTACAAATGCATTGGGGGAGTGCGGTGTGTGCACAAATATATGTCAAGTCTCTGAGATAGAGGGGCTCGGCCCATAGCAAAGTATTGCCATGGGGACCAGTGAGGTCTGGTAACTAGGGTTGTCAGATCAGCCATGTTTTCCTGGACACATATTACTATTTCACTCAGAGGGTGAGGGAGGTGCTGCCTTGCAACATGTATAATTCATATGCTGCAGGAAGGAAATCAAGGCAGCTCACCAGGGATTCCTTTTTGAATTTTTACCTGCAGCATATGGATTCTGCAGGATGACATTTTTCATTCCCTGCCCATCAACATGAACAAATTACATGTGTCCAGAAAAACATGGCTGATCTGGCAACTCAACTAGTAACGCCTCTATTGAGAAAAGGTCATGATTATCTCCAAGGTCAATACCAAAACTCTGGGCTGGATTAAAGTAGGGGTGGATAGAACGGCCGCTGCCTATTCTGAAAATTGGCCCACAGCAGCTAGCCATAGACAGATCGCTGGCTGAACAAGAGCTGCTGGCTGGCTTAGCGAGATGGCCAGATGGGCGTCAGACAGGCATCAGAGTGGAAGGAACATCCACTCACACAGACGTTCCTTCTGCTCTTCAAAACGCTCATCTGACCCCAGCCTTAGTGGGATCCCAGGTAAATGCACTTTAAGGCTGGGTTCACACCACGGCGTAGCGCAGCGTCGCGCAATGCGCGCGTTTTGTTTACGCGCGTTCGCACATACAAAAAAACGCGCGAACGTGCGTTGCAGCGCGTTCGCGGCTATGATATGGCCGCGAACGCGCTGATAACTGCCCCAAAGAAGCTCCCGCACTTCTTTGGACGTAGGCCGTTTCTCAGCGCGTTCCTGCGCGCTGAGAAACAGCCAGGTGTGATATGCCCACATAGGGAATAATGGTATTTCACTGTTTGAGCGTTTTCCAGCGCGCAGGAGCGCGCTGTAAAATGCTTAGGTGTGAACCCAGCCTTAAAGTATTCCAGAATTTTCCAATAGGTTAATATAATATTTTGTATCCTCCACATGGCTATCCACTATACAAATAATGTCAGGAATTAAAAATGAAAATTGTGCAAAATGTAAGTAGATTCTCTGAACTGGGAAAGCTGTATGTACTTCATTTTTTTCCAGCTCAAATATGTAGAACTAAAATTTTCATGACCACGAACTGTTTAGCCAATAACATTGCAAAGGTGAACTTTATGGAGTAAGCTGATTTTTTATGGTGTCCTTTTACATACAACCTAAATCAAAAAAGGTTCATTCTAGTGTTTTGGGTTTATTTTTTTAAAGGGACTCTACCACCTGAAATTAAGTAGTCATGCTGAAGGACACAATTCTGCACCCCAAACCATCCACCGCCCTTACTGCTTTGACAGCTCTTTGACTTGAAGGTCGAAAAATCATCAAGTAGTTCTTATTTCTAAGATTTTGGTGCACACTTGTACAGTACTTGGACCTCTGCTACGTGTAATATACACTTTCTACTAAGAGGAGTGAGGAGAAGGATTGAGGGTATTTCTGTCCAGTCTCTGTGTGTTGTGTGCATTGCTGAGCTGGATGAGGAGGGAATAAAGATTGAGATCAACAGGTCAGCTAACAGAGGGATAGAGGATGCTAAAGAGCCCTGTCATAGAACACAAAAGAAATACTACAGCTGCATAATTTTCCAACAAAACAAAATGCAATTTCCCCTCATCTGTGTGTCACCCACTCTTCTTAGATTGCAAGCTCTTGAGCAGGGTCATATTTTCTCTTCTTTCTCGGTAAATCAAACTTCTTTGTAAATTTGGTTTGTTTTGTCCTACCCACTGTACAGCGCTATAGAATTTGTTGGAGCTTTATAAATAATTGTAATTATAAACAGAAAATATTATTAGGCAAGTCTTATCCAAGATTTCAATCCTAATGCAATTGGCGATAGAGTATATTTAGGGTGCAATCATGCATATTTAAGAAAAAATTTGCTCATTTAATAAAGCTTAAATGGACACTCAAAGCACCCTGACCACTTCAGTTTATTAAAGCGGCCTGGCTGCACGGAGTGCCCCCACCTTCCCACCCTTACCCCTCCAGCCCTGTATATCCTAAACCCACTCAGCTGTCGCTCAGTATACAGGATTTTGGATATCCGGCCTGCCAGGGACATGCTCAGGGATCAATGATATCAGCACATTCTGCCTCGTCTCTGCATACGTGCACATGACGCGTCACTCGGGGGGACAGCAGTCATAGGAGGAAGAAAAGAGGGGGGTGTATTTTTGATAAGTGTTGCTATAATGTTATTGTTTATTTTTGAGTAATGTTGGAGTATATAAGTAACAACAACTTTACTACTGAAGCAGCACTGCCATCCTACCGAGGGTCTTAATGCCCGCATTGACATTTTTGTATCTGTTGACCTCACAATGATGCTGGTGACATACTGCAAACCCTCTCAGCAATTTCATCTAATTAAATAGTCTTGTAATTTATAATCTATCCTCCAGTTAGTGCCAGTCCAGCACTGGGGAACAGTTCATGAATTCACCTATTTTTCTTCCTTGACACTTGAAAAATTACAGTGCTCACACTGGAATGCAATAAATCATGTGGGAAACGCATTGTCTGTGTGTGATTTTTCCATTTGTGTAACTCACTTAGTGAGATTTTTTTTCAATCCATAATCTGTGTTATTCAGTGCTTTCTTTCTAAGAAACAAGGTGGGGGTACTCACCATGAAGCATCTTAAAGGGCCAGGCAGCCAATGAAAAGATGGCGTATGCTTGCATGCAGCCAATGAATAGAGGGCCCACACCAGAATACAGCCAGTTGAATAGAGCCAGGGCCAAGTCACAACATTGTGTTGCCTGGGTCCAAGGATGAAGTGCTGCTGCCCCCTCAAACTATTCCCATAAAAACACATTCATGCTTATCTCGCAGCTCCACAGCAATAAAACTCACAGTAATGTGCAGTGTGTATGAGAGTATCACAGAGCTCCACAGCAATAAAACTCACTCTCATACACACCGCACACTACAGTGAGTTTTAAGGCTGTAGAGCTCTGTGATACTCTCATACACACTGCACATTACTGTATCACAGAGCTCTACAGCAATAAAACTCACAGTAATGTGTAGTGTGTATGAGCATATCGCAGAGCTCCACAGCAATACAACTCACTCTCATACACACCGCACACTACAGTGAGTTTTAAGGCTGTAGAGCTCTGTGATACAGTAATGTGCAGTGTGTATGAGAGTATCACAGAGCTCCACAGCAATAAAACTCACAGTAATGTGCAGTGTGTATGAGCATATTGCAGAGCTCCACAGCAATAAAACTCACTCTCATACACCCTGCACATTACTGTATCACAGAGCTCCACAGCCTTAAAACTCACTGTAGTGTGCGGTTTGTATGACTGTATCACAGAGCTGCATTGCGCAGCATCATTGTTTACTTTATAATTGAAAAATGTACAATAGGGCTGCATGCTCAGGACTTTCCAATGATACATGACATGACCCTCTAGCTTCTATGGTTCCAGAGATACAGGGGGCCAAAATAACCCCTGTATCTCCTCCGTAGGGAATTCCCTGCCTGGCTGGTGGGAAGTCCCGTTTCTGACGTCATCATGGCCATTGGCGATGATGGCAGTGGACGCTGGACGGGAGATGTCAGCCTCCTGCTGAAGAAGTCCGCGATCAGCACGGAGCCGGGAGATGTCGTCCACATGGTAGCGGCAAAGTGTCTGCCCTGAAGATAGATGCTGGTACTGTGTACTGGCAGAAAAAAAGGCCTGGCCTTATTATTGGTAAATCTAAAAACCCAACTTATTCAACCCACCGAGTGCATGAGACAAGCATGGAATGATAGACCCAAGGAAATCTGGTATTGCATAGGTATCAGTTTATTCAAATCTGATGATTAATTATAATAAAAGCGATAGTAATTGTTATCATGAGTAACACATATATATAAAAACATGGAATCCAGATGTTTGTACAAAGAAATACACAAATGTTTAATGTAACTTATTCTATTGCTGATTTTCCCATGCAAAGCATAGGTAATTAAGGTAATTTGAATATTCTGACTGACAACTGTAACAAAAATTACAATTTAAAAATATAAATTTAAAATAGTATTGCTATCAAATTAAGACAGATATAGGCATTATCTAAAAAAGTATAAAATATTTAAATTAATTCTATATGAAATGTGTGCCACTTATGAACTATAGGTTTTGACCCCAAAGATAAGATTTTTTTTTAATAATGATATCGATCTCATCTAATGCTATAAATATGTTTGCTTCTACAAGGTACATAATTCCGTCTTCCCATTTGTGATGTGAAAATGTTTTGCCAATGGTTGGTTTGTCATGTTTATTTGGGATGGTTTTAGTTTGCTTCCATGCTATCATGTAACATTATACTGATTTGTTCTTATTTTATCTGCTCCTCATCAAGTGGGTTTTACACTACCATCCTGGGAACAATTATGCTACACAATCAGGTGTTTTTGTATATGGGGTATTTTGGTTCCAGGAGCATATATTAAGGCAAGTTGTATTAAAAAGAAAAATATATTGACGTTTTTGTCCATCCACTGGCTTGGAACAGATATGTCAATTTCAATTTGCCTGATTAGACTGAACTGTATGTGGGGTGATTCCCCCATCAGCCATAACTCTTTCTTTTTTCTTCTACCTTTATTGCTTCATAGGTAGATTGCAAAAGGTTTCTTTAAATTAAATAAATACATACATAATGCTGTAAAATAGTTAAAAGTCCTTTTCCTTCATGTCTGTCATTGGTCTTGTCAAAGCACATATAATTTACTATAATCTGCCAAATCAAGAGCTACAAGAACTATTAGGTAATTTATTTCTACAGCATACAATCAAGTATGCAGTACTCTGTCTTTAATGGTACGAGCTTGCATGGAATATTCTCCTATTATATCTATTCCTTTTAGCGTACTGACATGATGTATTTTTTTGTTTCAGGGCTCTATATTTATTTTAAATTGCACTGATTATTGTCATGGGAGTGTATGTGGGTGCATATGTATTTTTAAATTTATTTTACACTTATCTTAATATACTTAGGTCATGCACTCTCCATAACAATTCTTTGGACAGCATACCTGCTTAGAAATTACATACCTCCATGCCACCTGGGGCCAAGAGGTACAACCCACTGGCCACTTCTACAGCTTGTTTCTGCAGGGCTTGACCAATTTGCTTTGATTTTAGGAGCCAGAGCTAAATGTTAGGGAGACACACACACACACACACACAAAAATCCATTCTCTTCTCCTCACCTACTGAATCCAATACTGGGAATTAGATCGCACATAAACTAACAAACCTTCACACAAACACACAAGTAACCTAGGACACACAAATAGTGATACATGCATAACAAAGCTTCCTCACCTTTACATACTTTTCAACACAAGCACACATGAAAACACTTTCATATACACTTAAATGCATTCATATTTCTGCTTATTTCTTTGTTTCCTCTTGCCTCCTATAGTTCAGAGCAGGAGTCAAGTTCTAAAAAGTAAGTATGGGAACTCCCAAAACTCCATGCCTACAGCCTCGCCATATATATGTGGATTAAGGCTAGCGTCAGACGAACGCAGTCATCACATCCGTGTCGCCGCACAGTTTATCGTCCGTCGTAGCATTGATTTGTGATCAATAGAGACCAACACATGAAGAACGTGCGCACCGAAGTCCACACGCACCACGCAGGTGGCAACGGACGTCATTTAGGCCTCAACGTCATTTCCTGCTCCTCTTCCCATTCAGCCCTCCTGCAACCCGCCACTTCACCTACCCTATTCACCCTCAACTAATGGGTCACCCCTCTCCTCTTCGATTGTTTGCTCTCAAGCAGGGTCCCTCCTTCTGTTCCGCATGTGTAACATGTATGTATATTTGTTATTCTGTCTCTCCCATTTTACAGTGCTAAGGAATTTGTTGGAGCTTAATAAATACTTGTAACTGTAACTGAACAACCTGACTACACATTATGTGTCTTTACCATTATTTCAGTGGCACTGGTGTTGATGGAAACATTATCATCAGTTTGGACGACAATGGAATGTTCCAAATGATTACATTGTTTTCCTTCGGGATTACGCCAGTGGTAAAACTTTGTCCCACAATTACATTTCTTTAATACCAGGGACGACAATCCTAAATGTACCTCTTTGGTTTCATCTAAAGAAAAAAAATATAGGGTATATCAGGAGATTAAACATTCACATTTCACACGACCTATTGCTGAGGGACAGATGTCAGTCTCTAAATGATTCTCCTCTAACAGGTTGTAACACTTGGCTTCTATATTGTGCCTAGAATATGGACCAGATACATTTTAAAATATACCTTTATTTATATTCTTTATAAAAAACTGAAATATTGCACAAAACACTCTAAAACAACAAAAGAATGAATAAAATAAAATCAGATACCGTCTCATTCAATTCCTAGTGATATTCCGGCCTTAAATCAGTAAGTATCCTAAAATAGGGGCTCTAGACATTTACATATGAGTTTACAGAGGAGGAGGTTCTAAAGCAGCTGTCTAAAGTAAAGACAAATAAGTCAATGGGGCCTGATGGGATCCACCCTAAATTATTAAAAGAGCTCAGTGATGTAATAGCAAAACCGTTAACAGGAGTTGTCCCAGAAGACTGGAAATTAGCAAATGTTGTGCCCATTTACAAGAAGGGTAGTAGGGAGGAATCGGGGAACTATAGGCCAGTTAGTCTTACGTCAGTAGTGGGGAAATTAATGGAAACCATGTTAAAGGAAAGGATTGTTGAACATCTAAAAACACATAGATTACAGGATCAGAAACAACATGGGTTTACCTCAGGGAGATCATGCCAAACTAATCTTATTGATTTTTTTGATTGGGTAACAAAAATAATAGACACAGGTGGTGCAGTAGACATTGCTTATTTAGATTTCAGTAAGGCTTTTGATACTGTTCCGCATAGAAGGCTTATCAATAAATTGCAATCTTTGAGCTTGGATTCCAATATTGTTGAATGGATTAGGCAGTGGCTGAGTGACAGACAACAGAGGGTTGTGGTAAATGGAGTTTATTCGGCGCAAGGTCTTGTTACCAGTGGGGTACCTCAGGGGTCAGTACTTGGACCCATTCTCTTTAATATTTTTATTAGTGATATTGCAGAAGGTATTAATGGAAAAGTATGTCTTTTTGCTGATGACACAAAAATTTGCAACAGGGTTGACGTTCCTGGAGGGATCAGCCAAATGACAAATGATTTAGGTAAACTAAAAAAATGGTCGGAGTTGTGGCAATTGAGTTTTAATGTGGATAAGTGCAAGATAATGCACCTGGGACGTAAAAACCCAAGGGCTGAATATAGAATATTTGATACAGTCCTAACCTCAACATCTGAGGAAAGGGATTTAGGGGTCATTATTTCAGAGGATCTAAGGGTAAGTAGTCAATGTAATAGAGCAGCAGGAAATGCTAGCAGAATGCTTGGTTGTGTAGGGAGAGGTATTAGCAGTAGGAAAAGGGAAGTGCTCATGCCACTGTACAGAGCACTGGTGAGACCTCACTTGGAGTACTGTGTGCAGTACTGGAGACCGTATCTCCAGAAGGATATAGACATCTTAGAGAGAGTTCAGAGAAGGGCTACTAAAATGGTGTACGGCTTGAAGGAGAAAAGTTACCAAGAAAGGCTTAATGATCTTAACATGTACAGCTTGGAAAAAAGACGAGACAGAGGAGATATGATAGAAACATTTAAATACGTAAAGGGAATCCACAAGGTAGAGGAAGGGAGTATATTTAAAAGAAAACAAAATAGCAAAACAAGAGGACATAGTCTCAGATTAGAGGGGCAAAGGTTTAAAAGTAACATCAGGAAGCATTATTTTACTGAGCGGGTGGTGGATACATGGAACAGTCTTCCAGTTGAAGTGGTAGAGGCCAAAACAGTAATTGAATTTAAGCAAGCATGGGATAGGCATAAGGCTATCCTAAACAAAAGATAAATCCAGGTCAAGTATCCATGTAATTGGGCAGACTAGATGGGCCGAAAGGTTCTTATTGTAACGGTTAGCCCCTGCTTGGGCCATCGTGGTGGCTTGGAACAGGAGATGAAGCCCTTAAGGCAGGTGAGTAACTGACTGGACACAAGGACAGACGGATTTCTCCAAAACCAAGGAGCACCAAAAAACAGAACAGAATTGCCACTAAGCTCCGAAGGCTTCAAGACCGACAGACAACTTAGGACACTCAGAAACACAATGATACGCCTGCCAATCCGTGAATTGAGCAGGCTGCAGGGCAGTCGGAGAAACACAAAGATACACTTGACAATCCGTGAAGTGAGCAGGCTGAAGGACAGTAAACAAAACAGACTATACTAAAAGAGGTCCTTATAAGCGGCCTCTGAATAATATACTAAACTAAGACAGACAAGGTACATAAAACATGAAACATACAAGAATCGTCAATCAGGCAGAGGTTGGCAACAGATCAGAAATATACGGTACCAGGGGGGAGTAGAAGGGATAGTCAAAAATAAAGCCGAGGTCAGAACCAGAAAACACTTGAACAGGAATGCTTTGCAGCAACTCAGGAAACACGAACCAGACAGAACCACCATCAAACTCCACAAACAGTCAATGAGGCTCTGTGCTGCTGGGAATATATAGGGAGTGGGTCTGTGTGATTGGGCCATGTGACCCCAGACCAGGAGATCACAACAGAGCCCCAGATCAGCACTAAACAGCACAGCCAGACACACCATAGGGGAAAAACAAACATGAAGACCCTTCATCACCAGGGGGCAAGGCCGAGACGTGACACTTATCTGCCGACATTTTTCTATGTTTCTATGTTTCTATGTTTCTAGGCTATTCTTCATTGTATTGCAATAGAATCCAAATATTTTCCCAGCCTTTCTTGCAATCTGCCGTCCTGGAGACCAATTCTTACATATATATACACAGGTATATCTCAATGTGTTGGCTTATCAAGTTGTTCACTGGTGCGTTACTAGATTTCACCAATTTATTGCTATTTATTGTAACATAGTGACTATATTTTCTGTGTTAATCTGTATATTTGTGTTTTGTTTTTAATATCTTGCATTTATTACTTTGTTTTTCTGTAACAACTGTAAAATTTCAATGTTCTTGAACCCAGGACATACTTGAAAACGAGAGAAATCTCAATGTATCCTTCCTGGTAAAATACTTTGCAAATAAATAAATAAATTGCATCCTGAAGCACTTATTTCTTAGAAACAAATCTCTAGTGTGACGGACACCTCCCTTTACCTTAGATGTAATTCTATGCTGATCAATCATCAGGTGGCTACACAAAGAAAACCTCACTCCAACTCAAAACCTCCAATTTTCCTCTGTTGTTTGAATTCGTTACATTAGATTTTATATGGACATTAATGTTTTTATATTTTATGCAGTCTCAATCTGACACTGTCTGGACGTATCTAATCAATGCCCACTGAAGCTTTCAGCCATCAAACAAGATGTCATACACTTTACCAATTGGCTGCAAGATTGCAACTGCAGTCAGATATACATGTCTCTCAGATGTCCCATGCAGATATAGCATATAGCTCACAATTTTAAAAGGTCACATAAGTCTCTATTCTAACATTTCTTATGAAATTTAATTTCAATGTATTGATTCTATAATATTATGATTTCTATAATGTAATCATGGCCTCTGCCCCGCACCCGACGCATGTTTCGCCTCTCTGCTCGTCAGGGATGCTAGTATACCAACTTAATTTTTCTTATTAAATTTTCAATGAGTGAGGCAGTCTCCTCCAAAAGAACCATCTATAACGGTCACATGTCTATTTCCACCTATCATGGCTCATCTCAGCATGTGTGGTCAATTCATGCTCAATTACCGTTGCCATGGAGTCAGAAACAAACACCCGCCTTGTGTAGGGATATTCCAATGTTTGATCGCAGGCTACTCCTTTTCTAATATGTGGAGACCTGGGGGACATCCCCCCATATGGTTTGGTTGCATCCCACATGTATTTCACATGGTGCATGGCACATGCCGGCTGCAGGGAGGGGCTGAGGCGGTACCTGTACGCCCTGCGTCTTCAAGGCCCACCTGCCACAAGGACGGCATAGAACATCCTGTGGCGGAAAAGGGTTAAAGTAGCCAGATCTATCCTAGGAGGAGATGACACGTGGTAGTGCAGGATCTCAGGCAAAACATAGTATAACAGATCAGTATAGAAACTGTAGGGTTAAACATTATAACAAATAGCCAATCAATTAAAGCACAGAGAGTAGCCTGCAGAGCTAGCCAAGGTCGGTACACAGAATTCACACAGGTGCAGGAAGGGTTAAAGCAAAGGGACAAAATAAACAAAAAATAAATACAAAGGCAAGGAAAACAGAGAACCAAATAATTAATAAACCAAGGGGAAGAAAAAGGCAAATAAAACAAATACAAGACAAAGAAAACAGAGGGACAAACAGGCAAGGGAAAACAGGGAACAAAAATAAAGCAGAAAAATATACAGACAAATCAGAGGAGCTTGTTAGCAGCAGGATCACAGAGAGACACATTGAAAATGATTCAAATCAAAGAATGTAGCACCATGGGAGAAACCCTTACATATAGGGAGATGATTAAGTACTAGCATTGACAGGTGATCCTGAGGAGAGCTAATAGCAAAGAAACTCCTGGACTGAAATGCAAGACTGACAGGGCAAGAACTAAGAGCCAACCCAAATCAGCTCACATACAGGGGTCAGGGCTGGAATCGTGACACCTGGCTGTTGCATGATCCTGAGAATTAATGCATCGGCCAAGGGACTCAAGTCGAGCGGGATCAGAACGGCACACAGTATCGGTCGAATTCTGAATACTGTACAACTCAGATGGGATCAGGGTTCTCGGTTATCCTCTCCTGAAGTCTACAAGACACCATTGGGATGAGTGTGAGACCATCTAAGATTCCGCAGAGACCGTGAAAGGACACTGGAAAACAAATTGTTAACTGAGTACTTCACTTTTTTAATGTTTTTTTTTGGATAATGCAGCCCTGTTTTTTTTCTCGTCCTAAAGCAGTAGTAGACTCACAGTCTAATGAAATAACATGACATTTCACTCTTGTCCTGATGCTGATGCAGTGTCATTCTCCAGTCGTACAATTTCTGGCATTCCGCTAAGGCTCACGTTCATAGCAATTCTATTGTGCATAAACCCATGCGTCATTCCACACAGAGACGATCTGGTGTACTGAGAGGACGCTGACCTATGCCTTACTTAGTTTCCTATGTAAACTGTTTCTATTTATCTTCCTGCTTGCGTCCTCGTTCGCTCTATGCTTGCTTTCCTGGCTCTCTGTCATTGTCTACCCTGCATTTGGCTTATTGATTCTATGAATTCTGAATACCGCGTCCTTAGCTTTAATTTTGGATTTGGTCATTATGATGGTCAGTATTAACTCTGCTAGTTTAGTATTTGGAGGTTCACACATTGTGTGGTAGGATCAGATGCTGTCCTAAGCACATTGTATATTCACAATAATGTACTACGGGCAGCCATAACAGCCAAGCTGCGAGAGGAGTTTGCAGCTCAGTGGGATTTGCTGCTGAGCCGTTACCATTAATGAGTGAGGCTGTTATGGTTTTATGGCTTATATGTCAATGTTAACAGCTTGGGGATTAGGAGGCTGGTGTATTACATTTATGTTCAATGCTACTATCACTGCTTTAATGGAGATTATCTCAGATGCTAAACTAAACAGGATAACATAGAACAGACCTGGGATTACATTGCATGGTCCCAAAAATCTGAACTGTTAAGGAGACACTCCACACACCCTGACCATTTTATAAAAGATAAAGTGGTCAGGGTATGTAGTGTGCATGCCCCATCCAGTATTGATATGGGGAAAGCACTTTATGTGAAGTGGAGGAGTTTCCTTTGTCCACATGTGCATCACCAGGCAGCCAGGCTCTTTAATTTACAGGCTGCTGGTGACTAGTGGCATCAGCCTGTTCTGCTTTCTGGCACCACCTTCTCTCATAGCCAGCATCCTGAGAGGTTGCCAATGGATCAGTTCTGTGTATGCATCCATAGCTCCAATCCATCGTTCTGAGCAGGCGCTATGGAACGTGTGTGTTCCAAGTGATTCACAAATTGCATAAAGAAACTATCAGGGACTTGCAGAATTTGGAAGCCATGAGCTGACAGTGAGTAGGGTGCGTAAAGGGAGAAAAGGCGAGTATTTGTACCTACAATAAGAAAAATATTTTAAAAAATAATTGGGCACACGCTGTCAGCAGCATCTTCCCAATTATTTAATTAGAGTGCACAGATGCAACAAACTTAATAATAAGTATGTCTTTTATTTTATGTTAAACGTTTTCATTTACATGTGTCTCCAAAGTGTCCCTTTAAATTAGAATTAACCCAGTCATTCTGATAAACCATTGTATATAATATACGTCATACAACTATACACTAAGCCTTATCAACAAATCCTAAGTTTACATTTCGGTTTGCACGGAATGTTACCCAGGAGGCTGGCTCATATTTGGCCTAAACTATCAGCATCACGATGACGGCTGGAAACATTACAAGGATGATAATTCACTGTATAATTTAAAATGTTATTTATAGAATATCTCCATCAGTCTCCCTTTTTACATACTAATAGTTGAAATAAACCTGGCTGATTTAAATGTATGCCATGACAGAGGAATAAAAGGTGTGAGCTGAACTATTGGCCATTCTTAGGAAATTCTTTATTAACATTTCAGTTCATATGATTACCTAATAAAATAAATAGTATATTTCCTGCCTTTTTTAGATTCATGATTTTATACAAACCTACATGGTCTATTTTTTTTATCTCTCTCATCAAGACAATGTCCTTCGATTCCTTTTTATTATGCATATTATTGACAGTTACTATTTACTCCCATTTCCCAATGTGACATTAACATGCCTTGGTGAAAGTGACATTTCATTTTTTTGCTCATGTTTATTTATTTAACTTAGTTGGCTAAATGTTGCAATGTAAACAATTAATAGTGTCTTTAAAAATATATATATATATATTGTTTTGAAAAAGTATTTTACCAGGAAGGATACATTGAGATTTCTCCCGTTTTCAAGTATGTCCTGGGTGGCGAGTATGTACCGTTAGGTGTCTTGCCCAAGGACACTTTCTGGAGAGGTGCTCTTGCTGAGATTCGAACCTGTGTCTCCACGGTTTAGAGCAGTGATGTTACCTCTACTCCACCCAGTCAGTATGTTTGTATTGCTGCCGAGCCTAGTTCTTGGAAACCTATTACAAATAATTACTAATATGGACAAAAGTATTGGGACACCTGAACGTTACACCAACAGGGACCTTTATGACATCACATTTGAAATACATACAGGGTTATTCAAAGAGAATCGAAAAGTCACTGCGCGTTCGGTGACTTTTCGTTCTCTTCAATTCGACTTGATTTGGCGATCCCATTTCGGCGACCCTGCGGTGTATTCAGCAAGCACCACAGGGCCGTCGTAGTGCAGGGAAAAGCCGCCGCAAACCCGCCGAAAACTCACCACAAAACCAGGGCGAACACTCACCGAAACCCGCAAAAACATCTGGATTAACCCCGCCGAACGCACCGGAGAAACCCGAGCAGGAGCCTATCACAGCGCAGAGCAGCCACCAGAAAAACCCGACACCGCAGACGAATGGAATGAAAAAAAATTTACATATGAAATCCAATGAATGATAATAAAAAGGGCTGTTACAGAAAAAAGTGAAAACGTTTTAAAAAAAATAAAAAATCGGACAACTTTTTTTTCCAAAAAAATCCCGAAAAATGCTTAAAAGATCCTAAAAAATCTATAAATAAAGAGACTTTTTACTACAGAATATTATAATAAACGATTTATTGGATATTGAATTAAAACAGGAATATTTTTAACATTGAAGCCTATGGGATTTGCCTGAATAAACCTGTCGAATGAAGCAACTGAATGGAAGGGCATTTCGGCAACTTTTCCCTGCTGGTTTGTGTTCTCTGAATAGACGAAGCATTGCTTCTCTATGGGGATTTCACTGCCCTCGAACAGGTACCGTATGTGCAGGCAATTCGCCAACATTTGGCAAACTGCCTGCTCTCTGAATAGCCGAGTGGCCAGGAAAGGTAACCGAACGCTGAATTTCAGTGTTCGGTTCCCTTTCGCCAGCAATTCGGAGCTCTTTGAATAACGCTGATAGACATTAATATGGGGTTGGTTTCCCTTTTTCAACTATATCAGCTTCCATTCTTCAGGGAATGCTTTGCACAAAATTTTGGAGTGTTTCTGTGGGAATTTTTCCCAATTCATCCAGGAGACCATTTGTGAGGTCAGGCACTGATGATGGACGAGAAGGCGAGGATCGCAATCTGCATTCCAGTTCATCCCAAAGATGTTGAACGGGGTTGAGGTCAGGGCTCTTTGCTCTCCAGTGAATATCTACCACACCAAACTCCTACAACCATGTCTTTATGGACCATGATTTGTGCGGGAATCAGTCAGCACCAGCTGTAAACCCCTCAAAAATCAGATACTTACCTTTCATCCTGCTTCGAGAAAGGTGTCACGATTCACCACTTCTGGCCGCCGGGAGCAGAGTGAGACTGGAGACAAATAGTCCCAAGTCTCTCTACGCAGCCCTGCACGATTTTGCAAGATCGAGATCGTGCAGGTCACGTGACCCAGCAGCACAAGCCTCCATGGAGTCCTATGGACTCCAGGAGATGATACTCATGGCGGCGCGTTAGCACTGCATTATGGGGCAGGCTGCTGGATTAGCTCATGCCCCATAATATGGTGCTAAAATAGGGATGCTATGGGGAAACCTGCAGGTGCAGGTTTTCCATCTTTAGCATCCCCGATTTAGTGGGAACATTGTAATAGTGTACACACTTCTATGCTTGGGAGTAGGTTTGCCACCTTTCCTTCCAGCCAAACTCAAACACTCAAACGTCACGCAACATATTTTTGTTATGTAGAGTGTAGCGGATCCCTGCTACCCTGCCCGGGTAGATCCGCCGTCAGCGCCAAACTGGTCTGGGGGTGTAGAGTCAGGGGTAGCGGGCGGTAGGGATTCGGCGGTGATCCAGCGTTTCTTTCCACGGTCCTTGCAGCATCGCGGTTCCCCAAGCCCTGTTATCCCCAATTACTAGCCGAGGCAAGAGTAAAGGTTCAAACAGGAATGAGTTTATTTTAACATGGAGAATACAGGGTTATTTATGAGAAATGAAACCATTGTTCTCCCCTGGCCCGCCCTCAGTCCTCTTGCGGTGATCTGTGTTTGTACCTCAAGCCATAGCCCAATCTGCCTGGGTTAACCTGGGGGAACCCCTACGGCGCGCAGCCCTTATCTCGGGTCTCGGCGCCAGCTCTTCTGTTCCCCCCTCCCAGAGCCTCTCCCTGTCTGGCCAGCGCCCGGCCCCCCCTGTGGTGTGAGCGCTCCTTGTGGCTTTCTGCCCGAGTTTGGGGTTTTACCAGGGATTTCGGGGTGATCCCCTGGGAGCGGCGTCATGCTGGGGGTACAGCCTGGTAGCTCGGGTTTCTCGGGGTGTTTCGTTCTATAATTCGCACCCCTGTAAGCACCTATTTTTAGGAGCCCACTGGCCAAGAAGCACTCTTCTGCGTGGTTTCCACGCTGCGGGGCAAGGCGGGCAAGTTTGGGCGGCTTGGCAGAGACAGTCAGCGGCGGCTCGAGGCATTCACAGGCCGGGCGTCTTCCCGGGGCTATGGACAGGCGGGGAACAGGTCAACCATGGGGAGAATTACAGGGGGAACTTATAAAAATACAACCTAATGAATTCTTTAATACACCATACTAAAACAACATTTTTAAAATTTTGTACCGTGCTACGGTATAGTGGCGGCCGTTCCGTCACATAGAGTATACACACTTTGTGAATGAAGGATGACTGAGGCCTCTAATGACTGAGGCCTCTCATTCTAAAATGAGATTTTGTGTGAAGGAGTCATTATCAGACTGGAGGAGTTTAAAGGGAGTCCAGGAGAAATGGGATTATTTAAAGGAAGCATTATTGAAGGCCACAGGCAATTGCATTCGACTTCTTAGCAAAAACAAAAAAGGGAAGAAACCACTGTGGTACTCTGCAGAAGTGGCCAAAATAGTGAAGAACAAAAAGACAGCATTCAATAATTATAAAACAACTCAGAGTGAAGAAGATAGGAAAACCTATAAGATTAGGCAGAAAGAGGCAAAGCAATTTATAAGGGCTTCAAAAGCACACGCAGAAGAGAAAATAGCTCAGTCAGTAAAAAAGGGGGACAAAACATTTTTTAGATACATAAACGAGAAAAGAAAAGTAAAACAAGGATTAGTTAGATTAAAAACAAAGGAAGGAAGGTATGTAGAAGAGGATAAAAGTCTCGCTGACTGCCTCAATGAATATTTTTGTTCAGTCTTTGCAGAAGAAAAGGAAGGAAAGGGACCTCAGTTAGGAGGAAACACTAACGAGACAATTACATATCAGTTTACAGAGGAGGAGGTTCTACAGCAGCTGTCTAAAGTAAAAACAAATAAGTCAATGGGGCCTGATGGGATCCACCCTAAATTATTAAAAGAGCTCAGTGATGTAATAGCAAAACCGTTAACAGATTTATTTAACCAATCCTTGCTAACGGGAGTCGTCCCAGAAGACTGGAAATTAGCAAATGTTGTGCCCATTCACAAGAAGGGTAATAGGGAGGAATCTGGGAACTATAGGCCAGTTAGTCTTACGTCAGTAGTGGAAATTAATGGAAACCATGTTAAAGGAAGGATTGTTGAACATCTAAAAACACATAGATTACAGGATCAGAAGCAACATGAGTTTACCTCAGGGAGATCATGCCAAACTAATCTTATTGATTTTTTTGATTGGGTAACAAAAATAATAGACACAGGTGGTGCAGTAGACATTGCTTATTTAGATTTCAGTAAGGCTTTTGATACTGTTCCGCATAGAAGGCTTATCAATAAATTGCAATCTTTGAGCTTGGATTCCAATATTGTTGAATGGATTAGGCAGTGGCTGAGTGACAGGCAACAGAGGGTTGTGGTAAATGGAGTTTATTCGGCGCAAGGTCTTGTTACCAGTGGGGTACCTCAGGGGTCAGTACTTGGACCCATTCTATTTAATATTTTTATTAGTGATATTGCAGAAGGTATTAATGGAAAAGTATGTCTTTTTGCTGATGACACAAAGATTTGCAACAGGGTTGACGTTCCTGGAGGGATCAGCCAAATGACAAATGATTTAGGTAAACTAAAAAAATGGTCGGAGCTGTGGCAATTGAGTTTTAATGTGGATAAGTGCAAGATAATGCACCTGGGACGTAAAAACCCAAGGGCTGAATATAGAATATTTGATACAGTCCTAACCTCAACATCTGAGGAAAGGGATTTAGGGGTTATTATTTCAGAGGATCTAAGGGTAAGTAGTCAATGTAATAGAGCAGCAGGAAATGCTAGCAGAATGCTTGGTTGTGTAGGGAGAGGTATTAGCAGTAGGAAAAGGGAAGTGCTCATGCCACTGTACAGAGCACTGGTGAGACCTCACTTGGAGTACTGTGTGCAGTACTGGAGACCGTATCTCCAGAAGGATATAGACATCTTAGAGAGAGTTCAGAGAAGGGCTACTAAAATGGTGTACGGCTTGAAGGAGAAAAGTTACCAGGAAAGGCTTAATGATCTTAACATGTACAGCTTGGAAAAAAGACGAGACAGAGGAGATATGATAGAAACATTTAAATACGTAAAGGGAATCCACAAGGTAGAGGAAGGGAGTATATTTAAAAGGAAACAAAATAGCAAAACAAGAGGACATAGTCTTAGATTAGAGGGGCAAAGGTTTAAAAGTAACATCAGAAAGCATTATTTTACTGAGAGGGTGGTGGTTACATGGAACAGTCTTCCAGTTGAAGTGGTAGAAGCCAAAACAGTAATTGAATTTAAGCAGGCATGGGATAGGCATAAGGCTATCCTAAACAAAAGATAAATCCATGTAATTGGGCAGACTAGATGGGCCGAAAGGTTCTTATCTGCCGACATTTTTCTATGTTTCTATGTTTCTAAGGCGCTCACACAGCTGGGCCACCATTCGGTCACACATGCCCAGTGTCAGCTGTACTCTGTCTCGGCATCCTTACGCAAGAGAAAAAAGGAGAGGGTCATGGATTATCCCACAAGACACGGAGGCTCTTATTATGCTATCTTTTCTTTACTTACGCCGATAGCAGCAAAGAACAATCTCTCAAATACACAACAAAGTATTTTGAGAGAGAAAAAACAGGTTTAAACAATAAATATACATAACAGATAATAATGGTACAGTCTAGTAAACAATGGTATAGTCCAACTCTTCAAATCCTCTGACCCCCGCTGGTTCTTCTCTTTTCTTTGCTGCTCGCCGTGATGAGATGAGTATCAGCAGCAATAATTATTATATTATATTGATTACACTGACAGTTGCTGTGTTTTCACTGTAACATTATATATATATATATATACACATGTATTTTATTAATTGATAGATGCTTTATACACATACACTTTGTATTCGTTTTGATTGTATTTATTGCAGGGACTGGGCTTCCCAGTTATTGTTTCTCTTTATTTGGGAGATAGTGTAGTTCGTGCCCAGCCGGGGAGGTTTTTGTCCCGTTTCTAAGAGTGTCCGCTTATGCGGCGGCTATTGGTTTGTTTTTCTGCCTTCCCCATGTATCCGTCATTCGGGGAGGAGCGGTTTCGCGCCACGCTCTGAGGTAAAGTTCTGAGGTAAAGCTGCGACGGCTCGCGCATGCGCGGTGGGACGCGCCGAGTTACCTCAGGAGACCGGCGGTTGAGTTAAAGCGGCTGTGAGACGGCAAGTTTTTTCACTAAATAACTTAAAGATTATGGCCAACAATAAGGTACCAATAACCCCAGGTACTATAGTGCCTGTTCCCTTAAATGCTAACCCGGCAGATGCCTTTGTGGCTGCGCTGTCGGCGTTCTCTAATAACTTAGAGAGTACTATGGTCAGAGTACTGGCAAGCCATTCAGCCAGAAGGTCCTCCATTATTTCCCCGGCATCAGATAAATTCTTATCTATTGATTCACACCGGGATGAAGAGGTCCCTGGGACCTCAATTGAGGGAGGTGAGCAACTCCCTAAAAAATGCTCACATAAGAAACGTACTTATTCAAGTACACATGATTCTCCACAGCATTCCACTGTGTTTAAAAAAAGGGCCATTTAACATCGGCCACCAAACGGAGATGGAAACGCGCAAAACGCGCAAAAGACACTGACAGCTCCTCTGATTATCCCAGTGAGGAAGAGCTATCAGATCCTGAGGAGAGTTCTGACCCCGATTATGATCCAGAAGTTTCCTCTATAGAAACGGACACGGTGTCTTCACCTGAGTCCAGTGAGGGAAACAACCGGCTTTAGATCCGGTAGATGCTCTGGGGAACTCAATGTTCATTCCGGAACAATTGAAACATCCACGATCCTCAGAGTGGTCACCAATTGATCATGTGGCTAAATACATTGAGCAACGTATACGTTTGCCCATGGATAAAAAGACCAGAAATAACCTGAGGGCTGAGTGCCCGGCCCCAACTTTGGCACATAAATTACATCTAGTACCGGAGTTAGATCCGAAGATAATAGACATACTCCAGGAGTCTAATTGGACTCCAAAGAGGGGAGTTGAGGCCACATTGAAGGTGTGTCACGACAAATTATTCGACCTTCTAGGTCCATTGGCAAAATTAATGGATTCCGTTGAAAGAGCTCTCCTCACGAATGAGAAACCAGACCTGTTTGAATACAGGGGCTGGATACAAAGATTGGTCTGTGTGTTTGGGAATCTGAACACGGCCATTTCAAGCGAGAGGAGACGTTCAATTCTCCTTAAGATTGATCCTAAAGTAACTTCTCTGGCAACTAATGAGCCAGGCTCCAGGGCTGAAGGCATGCTTTTTGGAGAAGGGATCTTTAAAGAAATGTCTGACTATTCAGGATCTTTCTCAACAGTTGGCAAAGTCAAGGCCAACATAAGAAAAGCTTTCCAAATAGGGTTTTTGGGGGCCGGGAAAAACCGGGGTCGTTTTCCCGGCCGCAATCCATATTCCACCTCAAGAGGTGCTTTCAGACCCTCTTACCAAGAGGCCCCAAAAAACCCCACCTTTTTTCCACAACGATCCAGACCTTTCCGTCAACGCGGTTACAGAGGATCTAGGAGATCAGGATCCTTTGGTGAGTATACCTTCACTCCAATGTTTTTCCACAGCAGAGGTGGGGGGAAGGACATTAAATTTTTTCAATCAATGGCAAATAATCACATCCGATTCATGGGTTCTTCAAACAATTCGGGGTTTCAGGATAGAGTTCATTGCTCATCCCGTACAAACTATACCTCCGGGAATAATGGTTATGCCCAAAAAAGACAGAGTCATTACTTCACTGGAAGTAAAAGAGCTTTTAAGAAAGAATGCAATAGAAGAGGTGATACCTCAAAGAGAAATATTTTTGAGCAATATATTTCTGGTAAAAAAGAAAGACGGGGATTTCCGTCCTGTAATCAATTTAAAGCAATTAAACGAGTACGTTGTCTACAACCATTTCAAAATGGAGGGCATTCCATCATTAAAAGAGATCTTAACTCCGCAAGATTGGATGGTCAAAATAGATCTAAAAGATGCATATCTGACGATACCGATAGAAGTTACCAGCAGGGATTTTCTCCAATTTCATTGGGAGGGCACCCTTTGGAGATTCAAGTCCCTGCCGTTCGGTCTGTCATCCGCCCCTTGGTGTTTCACCAAGGTAATGAGGCCCGTAGTAGCGTTCCTGCGCAGCAGGGGAGTGCGTCTAGTAATTTACCTAGACGATATTCTCCTCCTGGCAAAGGATCAAACATTATTGACAATTCACAAAGATTGGACGATCAATCTGTTGTCCAATTTGGGTTTCCTAATAAATTACAAGAAATCGGTTCTCACACCAACACAGTTAATCGAATTCTTAGGTTTTACCGTAGATTCCACAGAGATGTCTCTTTCTTTGCCCTCAACCAAGGTTCGGTTGATTCACAAGGAAATCAGACGTCTCCTGTCGACACAGGAGTTCCCATTACGAGGTTTAGCTCGTCTTCTAGGTCTACTTTCCTCAGCAATACAAGCGGTCTTTCCAGGACCGCTGTATTATCGGGCCCTTCAACGTCTGAAGGCGCGATATCTGAGGAGGGGATGGCTTTATCCAGATTACATCTCTTTAGACGACGAATCGAAAGAGGAGATGCAATGGTGGCTGAACCATTTAGAAACATGGAATGGCAGGGCCATCATTCACCCAATACCAGAATTAGTCATAGAATCAGACGCCAGCAGATCTGGGTGGGGCGCGCGATGCGGCTCGCTTTCCACAGGCGGCAGATGGGATACTACAGAGGTAGATTGGCACATAAACTGTTTGGAACTCCTCGCTGGTTTGTTTGCGGTTCAAAGTTTCATCAAACATTTTCAGGCGAGTTCCATTCTTCTCAAAATGGACAATCTGTCCGCAGTGCGTTACATCAACCACTTAGGAGGTCCCAGATCCAAACAGTTGGCGGAGACGGCAAAGACCTTCTGGGGATTTTGCCTGTCTCACAGTCTAACAGTTCAGGCCCAATACATTCCAGGCCTCCACAATGTAGTGGCGGATTGGAATTCTCGATACCTGATAGATTCCAGCGATTGGAGATTGGATACCGAGGTATTTGCCAAATTGTCATTTATCTGGGGTCCTTTTTCTATAGATCTATTTGCATCGCGCCTCAACACACTACTACCTCAGTATTACAGCTGGAGACCAGATCCCATGGCTCTAGCCACGGATGCTCTGGTTCAGGTATGGCCGCTAGGGACTCTTTATGCATTTCCACCATTCGTCCTCATTCTAGCGGTAATAAGACTCGTACAATCGCAATTGGCTACGATAGTTCTCATAACACCACTGTGGAGGTCCCAGCCTTGGTTCCCACTACTTCTAGAACTGTCTGTGGACGTTCCCAGGTTAATCCAGGCTTGGCCTTACACTCTGAGGGACCCGGAGGGGACACTTCACAATATCTTGAATCCTCACTCGTTGCGATTGATAGCATGGAAAATATCAGGGGTCATTGGCCTTCCATCGACATTTCGGAAGCAACTGCCTCGTTATTGTCGAGTTCCTGGGCCCCATCCACCAGAAGGAGATATAGATCCGCATGGAAGGCATGGGCCTCTTGGTGTTTGGAACAACGTATTAATCCCGTTTCAGCTTCTTTGAGTAGCTTGTTAAGTTATTTCACTCGTTTATTTGAGGATGGGAAAGCATATCGCACGATCAATAATTCAAGATCGGCAATATCTGCTTCACATCAAGGTTTTGACGGGATCCCTGCAGGGAAACATCCTATGGTATGTAGATTATTAAAGGGTATACGGTGTAAGAGACCACCTCGTTCTCGTTACTCTAACACTTGGGATGTCAATGTTGTTTTTAGTCTCTTGGAGAGTTGGCCTGATAACGAAGTTTTGTCCATCAAACAAATTTCGGCAAAATTGGCCATTCTATTTTGCTTAGTTTCCTGCAAAAGGGTCTCAGACGTTCGAGCCCTAGATCTAACGGGAAGATGTTTTTCTCCAACTGGTGTGAGTTTTTTGGTTTCTCACAGGACAAAAACTTCTTTGTCAGAGGTCTTCTATCCAGCTTTTCCTCAACGTCCTCGACTTTGTCCAGTTCATTGTTTGAAGGAATATGAAAGGGTTACTTTCTCTAACAGAGCTGGTGTATCACGACGGTTATTCATATCTTTATGCAAACCATACAAGTCGGTGTCTTCCACCACACTCGCTAGGTGGGTTAAATGGATCATGTCTGAAGCTGGTGTAGACGTCTCCGTATTCGGAGCTCATTCATCCCGGAGCGCTTCTGCTTCAGGGGCTTTTTCCCGGGGATGTCGTCTTGAAGACATCTTAAAGACAGCGGACTGGTCCAGAGAATCCACTTTTAGAGAATTTTATTTTAAACCGGTGTCTCACATGTCGCATTCATTAGTTACTTAAGCTTTGAACTAGCATAATAAGAGCCTCCGTGTCTTGTGGGATAATTCCCAGATTCCCCTATTTATCATGACGGGGAATCGTAATTATAGTAAAGACACGGAGGCGAGTATTATCCCGCCCAATGTGAAAGGTTTGTTTTCCCACCCTAATATCTGACGTGAAGTTTCAAGGTTCGATAAGTTCTTAGATCATTTATCATTCGTTAAACAAGCTCTGGTGATCTCTAATGTGTTGCTTTCTCTGACAGCTTAATCCTTGGATGGGACTTTATCATACAAGTTTTCCTCTACGTGATCAAGGTTTATGTAAAGCTAAAAAGGCTCTTCCGTTGTTCGATTGGTTAAAGAAATATCGGGAGGGTCTCGCATCAGAAAAGAGAAGAACCAGCGGGGGTCAGAGGATTTGAAGAGTTGGACTATACCATTGTTTACTAGACTGTACCATTATTATCTGTTATGTATATTTATTGTTTAAACCTGTTTTTTCTCTCTCAAAATACTTTGTTGTGTATTTGAGAGATTGTTCTTTGCTGCTATCGGCGTAAGTAAAGAAAAGATAGCATAATACTCGCCTCCGTGTCTTTACTATAATTACGATTCCCCGTCATGATAAATAGGGGAATCTGGGAATTGTCCTCTGCACTGCGGGACAAGAGGGGAGTATAGATTCTTTAGGTGGTTTTGCAAATGCACTTCATATCAGGTTCCCAGAGCTGTTTTTTGTTTGTTTTTAAAAAAATATGCTTCCGGTTGGGAATTATGAATGACAAGCGGACAAAGACTCATTCTGAGTTAAAACATTGCCAGGTGCACTTGGGTGGAATAAAGCTCTTAATCCTGGAGTCGGGTGGTTACCACTTGCTCATACATTCTACAGGGACCCCTGACCACAGACCCAAATACTGCCAATGTGTAATATCCAAATTTGTTTTTCACACGGGCAGTATTTGGGACTGTCACTTATGCTCTCGTAGATATGCAGTCACATATGCTCTCAATTGTATACACTCACACAGGCACTTACTGGTATTCAGTCCGGGCCTGGTCTGAATCATCTGTCCTGGTGGGTGGGCAGCTGAAACACAAACACATGATTAAAAACCCGAACTTTCCGGGTGAAAACCGGACAGTTGGTAGCCCTACTTAGGCCACTTGTTAGTGTTTTATTTTTTATTATTCAATGACATGCAACACAGATGCATTTGGAGGAGGACACATTGCAGTCATGGAAATAATGTGCAATGGTCTTCTGCTGTGCCGCAGGAGATTGCTGTGCACTGGCACAATGCACAGTACACATATGCCATGATTTAATTCCTTTGGAGAAGCATATTTAAACGATTAAAATGTGTTAGAAAAACTTCAAAAAGTACTCTACAAGAATTCCCATGGATTTAACTCCTTAACACTGGGGCAGCACTGGGAGAAAGGCAGGCCTGATCACTGCAAGGAGACATAACCGGCCCAGTGGGTCTCCGGCAACAGCCCCGACCCTCTTTCCTTCCCTGTGGCCAATCACCACATTTTGCTGCAGATGTGAATACCTGAACGCAAACAGTTGCGGCGATCGACTGCAGGAAAGGGGGCAAGCTGGGGATTTGCTATGATGTCCCAGCAGCATCAAAGGGTTAATGCTGACATTTGTAATTAAATCCCTATATGTTTTTCTAGCAGATTGCAATCATTTGAAAATGCTTCTTCTAAGGAATTAAAATGAGGCCATAGTTTGGTATTGACACAATAATGTAGACACTCATGAATGGGTTTTAAAAACCCTAGTTTTATCTATTTATCTCCTTCACTATGGAGTAATTTTTCAGAAAATCACTATCAGGAACCAGTCAGGAAAATTCTCAATGTATGTTTTACTAAAAGAGCCCTATTTGACAGACAGATGTCACCACCTGCTGGCCACAGAAGGTTACTGCAGCTAGGGCTCCATGCTGAATCAGCTGGGGATCCATGTCTTAGACATAGATTCCCTGCTTTTCAAGCAGTGTTTCCCAGTGCTTTAGCACCTCAGGTGTAATATCCGAGGTGTTAAAACTTTTGGGGCACAGTCTGCAACAAACAAATTTCATTTCCAATTATAGAGTATTGCTCCAGTTCGTGATTACCCGATCTCTGGCTGCTGTGTCTGGGAGGGTGCAGAGTCAGCATCTAGGAAACAGTGCGTCCCATGCGGCTGGGCAAATTCCAGGGGTGCCCACTCTCCAAGTCTAGCAGAGGATGGTATGAAAAGTTGTTCCCAAGCTCTCCTTTTATGACCAGCCTGTAGTGCCCCCCATTGCTTTGCAGGGATGGTGGGAGAGTGAAGAGATGTGAATGGGTTCAGTGCACCTATTGTTCCTGCCAAGAGCCTGCCCTGTTCATTTATTACCAATGGAGAAGAGGTAGCTTTTCTGGGACCCTGTAAATTATGGGGCCAGAGCTAATTGCTCCTTTTGACATGCAGTAAAGATGGTCCTGGTTAGGAGGGTGTTAGTAATTACCCAGTCTGTTCTGTTACATCCTTTATTTTGCTTAAACACTATAATGTAAACCATCTATGTGCAACATTGCTATGTCACCGTACATTTAAGTGTTACCTACACATTACGGGCCCTATTACATGCTTAACGCAAAAACGCATGGTAAACGCGTGTTTTTTTGCGCAAAGCGTTAACGCACGAAAAGCACTGCTGGAATTACATTCCTCGCGCATTTTTTCATCCATCGGGAAATTGCGCTCATAAAACCGACGCGCAAAAATGCACGCAAATTACCGTTGCGCGCAGAAATCAGTGAGCGCAATGTAATTTTTAACGCGAGTCTGTCAGATGAACGCATTTTTGTGCGGACTGCACACAACAGACGTTCTGACGGAAGACAAGGTAGTGGGCGTCATTTTGACGGATCTAGTAAAAAAAACATGCGCCTCGACGTTCTCCGCTGTGAATCCGCAGTTTAGTACAGTCAGGTTGTTATAATTTGCCGTTACCACCAGCTTTTCAAAGATGTTAAAATTATGCGCCCAAACGCTGTGCGTTAAATTTTGCGCTAAGATTGTAATACCTTGCGCACCAGCACATTTGCGCTCACAATGTTAAGTACAGGATGCGTGCACTAAATTGCACTCGCAAAGGGTTTGTGCAGGGTCACTCGCGTAAGGCTAGGGTGAGACGAGCGCATTTTGTACAGACGTACTTTCTGACTGACGACAAGGTAGTGGCCACACAGTCCGTTTTTTTCACTTGATGTTATTTTTGACCGATGTAGCAGGGAAAATAAATTAAAATGCAAAACCATTTTGTTCGTCAAAAATGCTGGACGCACAAATGCAGTCCGTCTGACCTCGTTCATCACTCACACACAAAGCTATGCAGACGTTGTGGACGCAGCGCACTCCATCCTAGCGGATTTACGTTCTTGCTTAACCTGTGTCCGTTTGCGGCGTCCGTCGTGCTTCCACACTTCTGTGCGGGCATACTTTGTGTGTGCGTCTCTTTTTATCATAATTGTATGCTACCACGGACGTTAAAATGTGCGGCAACACGGACGTGATCAGTGCGCTCGTCTGACACGGGCCTTAGACGTTAACGCGCATTTTGTGCACAAACGTCGTAATACGACGTTCAGCACAAAGGGTTTTGCCCTTCGCGTTAATGTGTCTTTGCTTGCGCGCACAATTGTGCGTGAAGAATGTAATAGAACCCCACATATCAAATATATATTATGCTAATATTTCTTAACACAAAGAGTTTGGAACTGAAGGGGATAAGCAGAGACTGTATTCATTTTGTAAGCACTCAGTGGAGAAATAATATTTTCCTCTTTTGTGAATGGTTTTGGTTCTCCTCCATAACATCTTAAAATCAAGATGACACATGTCACGTTCAATCATTCTATGTGTCATTGCCCATTAATCGTTGTTTAATCACTCACCAATTTTGTAATCAAATTATTCCATTATTATTCTCTGGCTGTGATTGCATAAATAAATTGGAAAGTCATCATTTTCAGACAACAACTCACCGTTGTGCTGATGTTTTCAGAGTAGCAGACAAGCTCGGGCAGCTCATAGTGACGTGGGTGTGAGAGTGTTAAGCATTCTTAAGAGTCATTTCTCATCATAAAGCCCAGGCAAGATGAGGCAGCACAACAAACTGCATTCTAGATCCTCCTTAAATTTACTCAAAACAAGAAAAACACTTCTGATATGGCTCCTCTAATCATTTTAAAGATTCCATATAGCCTCCTCCACTAGAGATGAAGACATGTTTATGTTTTGGGGATTTATTTTTTTCTTTACTTACTGAAAAAATAAGTACAATTAGCAAAAATAAGCCAGAACCTACAACACTAGCTGAGATTCACTATGGGTCATATATGGGCATGATGACAGTCGTATATGGTGTGAGGAGGATCTCCTAACTTACAATGTATCTCCTTTCCATCAGCCTTCAAACACGCGCTAGTTACCCCTTTACTAAAGAAACCATCCCTAGACCCCAACTCTCCATCCAACTACCGCCCTGTATCCCTGCTTCCCTTCACATCAAAGCTCTTAGAAAAACTAGTCTTCAACCGCCTCTCCCTCTTCCTGTCCTCCAATTCCCTACTTGACCCCCTGCAATCTGGCTTCCGTCCCCTACACTCAACTGAAACTGCCCTCACCAAAGTCACCAACGACCTCCTAACTGCTAAAAAACACGGCCACTATTCTATTCTCCTCCTGCTTGACCTCTCGGCTGCTTTTGACACTGTTGACCACCCCCTCCTTCTACAGACCCTCAACTCTCTGGGTCTCGGTGACACTGCACTTGCTTGGGTTGACTCCTATTTATCCAACAGGTCCTTCTGTGTGTCCTTTGCTGGTAACTCCTCCTCTTCATTGCCTCTATCTGTTGGTGTACCTCAAGGCTCTGTCCTTGGTCCTCTGCTCTTTTCCATCTACACCTCCTCCCTGGGCAAAATCATCAACAGCTTTGGCTTTAATTACCACCTCTACGCTGATGACACTCAGATCTACCTCTCTACCCCTGATCTCTCTCCCCCTGTCCTTTCAAAAGTCAGTGACTGTTTATCTGGCATCTCCTCCTGGATGGCCTCCCACCACCTAAAGATCAACATGTCAAAGACTGAACTCCTACTTATTCCTCCCTCCAATGCCTCCCCACCTCCTGACTTCTCTATCACGGTGGAGGGTATCACCATCTCCCCATCAAACCAAGTTCGCTGTCTTGGAGTTACACTTGACTCTGCTCTTTCCTTCATCCCCCACATCCAGTCTCTTTCCTCCTCCTGCCGATACCAACTGCGTAATATTTCCAGAATTCGGCCATTTCTTACTGCTGTCACCACAAAACAACTCATACACGCCCTGGTAATCTCCCGACTCGACTATTGCAATAATCTCTTATCTGGCCTCCCTCTGTCCCGCCTCTCCCCCCTACAATCCATCCTGAACGCCTCCGCCAGGCTAATTCACCTCACCCGCCGCTCTGTCTCTGCCGCTCCCCTCTGCGAGTCCCTTCACTGGCTCCCCATCCACTGCAGAATCAAGTTCAAAATCCTTATCTTTACCTACAAAACCCTCACTAACTCAGCGCCCCACTACCTGTCCTCACTAATCACCAAATACACCCCAGCCCGCTCCCTAAGGTCAAACAGTGACCTGCGCCTAGCTTCTCCCCGCATCACCTCTTCCCATGATAGACTGCAGGATTTCTCACGCGCAGCCCCCACTCTCTGGAACGCTCTCCCTCGTACTGTCAGACTTTCCCCTAACTTCTCTTCCTTCAAACGCTCCCTTAAAACATTCCTATTTAGGGAAGCCTACCACCCAACTCACTGACACAACCATCAATCACTCTCACCTTACAGTCCTCTCCTCCTGTTTCCAACCCCAACCCTCCTAGATTGTGAGTTCCTACGGGAATAGGGCCCTCATCTGCTCCTGTACTGTTTGTCAAATGTTGTTCAATGTATTGTAACCCTGTCTATACTGTGCTTATTGTACAGCGCTGCGGAATATGCTGGCGCTTTATAAATAAAGAATAATAATAATAATAATAATAATAACAAGTGAGATAATCGCTAACCGGCATGACTTCCAGAAAGTGCCAGCACTAGACTCTATAGCAGTGTTTCCCAAACCTGGCCTCGGGACCCTCAACCAGGCCAGGTTTTAAGGATCACCTTGGGGAAATGCAGACTGAATCCTGCAATCACTGAGCAGCAAAATATATCACCTGTGCTGCGCTTCAGAATAGCTGGAAAACCTGGCGAGGCGGAGGGTCCTGAGGACAGGTTTGGGAAACACTGCTCTGTAGTCTGAGGCTCAACATGAAAGTTTGGATGGCTGCATGCGTCATCTGAGGGCCAGGAAAACATTATTACTTATGTAGGTGTTTTACGTACGTTCCTCCGTTTTCACAGTGTTAGGCTGCCGGCACACAAGCTGATTTTTTGCGTCCATCTGTGCGCACAATTTGCCGTCCGTGGAAGCTTTTTGCTGGAGTGAATAAAGAACACCGTATGTCAGGTATCCGACCTCGGGGCCACTCACCTCCACGCCACGACGGCATACAGCGGCGCCATGGATGCGCGGGTCGCGGCACCATACAATGCTGCACTCCCTTCAGCAATGGGGGCTTCTCACCTCGGGACCTGCGGGAAGCGCGGGGCATCTACAGCCTGACGCACGGAGCCGAACACCGGCATACTCCCTCTGTCTACCATGCTTCAGGGATGTGCAGTCAGGGGTGGCAGGGGAGGCAGAGCCTCCCCTACCATTCCAGTAAATTAATGTGCTCATTGTGCTGTACTGACATGTATATTTAAACTGTAAATAAAATGTTATTTATTGAAAAAAGTTCTCATACTCACCTCTCCACGCTCCCTCGCTGCTTCTGTCCTCCTCTTTTTTCCCCCTGCACTTTCAGTTTGCCAGCTGCTGTGTGTGTGTGTTTGATTCCATACACAGACAGCAGGGGCAGCACTGAGCCAGCCTAGCCTACACAATTTGCACAGCTGAATGCTACACTAATTGCGTAGCTCAAGCTGACTTCCTGGTGCTATGCTTTTCAGTGCCTCCAGAGGCACTGAGAGCAATTGAAACCTTGAGCCAATGGGAAAGCTCCACTGGTCTGAAGCACTTCTTTTGTAAAAAAAAATGCCCCCCATGGGAGGCAGAGCTCCCCATGGATTGATTGACGCAGGACAGTCATGTGACGGTCTTCGTCAGTTGTGTGGGGGCAGGCAGGCAGAGCTCCGCAATCATCATGTGTGTAATAGCGCCCTCTATTAGTCACATTGTAAATGCATGCTCTTAAAACAAAAAAAAATGTGAACTTTACTTTATAAATAGTGAAATTCTATTCTCTTATATAACGATAATCAAATGCGTAAATTGCGACCGCGTAACCCTGTGTATACCTGGCTCTGATCCTGGCCAGTGCCTCACCAGCCACTAAACTCACCGCACGTCACTGCCATGCTTCCTGCATATCTAAGGGCGAGCACGCCGCACCACGCCCCCTTTTACCTCCTGTCTCTTCCTGGCACTCGGTGATGACTTCATCGGTCAGCTCAATGGGAGTAGGGGTGGAGCCATATCCCAACACTTTTTAAACCCAGCGCTCACTAAGCACAAACGCTCTGGTATAGAGTTCCTTACCCTTTGCAAAGTATACCTTATCCAAGCACCCTTTATTCTGATTCCACGTGTACCGACCCATTGCCTGTTTCATTGTTTCCGCACCAAAGCTGCCTGCCCTCAAGACCCAATCTGCTGTTCCTGACTATCCTCATTCTGTAATCCCACTGGTCTCTGCATCCTGAGGTCTCCATATCCTCGAAGACCTATCCTGACACCGTACGATGCACCTGTGCACTTGTTCAAGCACAGCCTTTATGTATTGCTACGGACGCAAAAATGCCATGTACGTGAAAAAGCTAGGCGCCCCGCAGGAGCTACGTACTACTTCCTGTGTACGTGAATATTTGCGCAAGAACGAAGGCCGGCACACTGAAGCATCTGCCATCTTCTGATCCACGTTTATAACTTCTGATCGTCTGTTGAACACAATATCTCCTGTCAAAATGTGCGTCCGTAACGGATGCACTGTACGCAGTACCTGTACGCTCATGTGCCGCCAGCCTTAGTCGTACCAATCCTGCAAATCGGATGGAGTAGAGGTAACATCACTGCTCTGCATGGAGAAAGCCTGTGGAGTCATGGGTTCGATCCCAGTGAGCAACCTCTCCAGTAAGTGTCCTTGGCAAGACACCTAACGGTACATACTCGCCACCCAGGACATACTTGAAAACGAGAGAAATCTCAATGTATCCTTCCTGGTAAAATCCTTTCACAAAAAAAAAAAAAAAAAAAAATCAATAAAGTCTGCACTAACCTTGCTATGGGGGCAGGTTCACAATAGAGGATCGACACTTCTGCACTTTTGAATTGATGTCTGTGTGTGCAAGCGTATTGGAGACACGTGCGTTTTTGTTCCGTGACTACTTTACTTTTGTTTCAGCCGCGCAAGGCACATTTCATTTCAATTATTTTGTTTGAATTATGTCCATGTTCTCTCATTAGAAAAGTGGCATTTATGGTAAAACGCTGTAAGAATAACATTGAGCCTGACTTTGAATGATGGGAAGTGACATCACCAGTCTGTTGGTGAAGATGTGTAGTGAATGCAAAAATCCAACGCGTTTCATCTAACTCAACTAAAATAACTCAAAATAAACCAGTAATTATTTAGAAATTACAAGAGTGTTGTATTTTATGTCAAAATATATGCATGGAATTCAGATGGTGAAACATTCTTCAGTAAAATTATGAAAGTGGCTCATTCTTCAACTGTAAAATTTTATGTATTAAAATACACTATGCCATATACTATTCATTATACATTCAGTTGGCTCTTCCCAGTGTTAGATGAGAAAATAGTATTACTGCAATAAATGACCCTTTCAGAAAAACGCCTCTGCTTTAACAAATATGATTTTCCTGCACCAGCTGGTAAGCCTCCACTTACCTATTAGGCTGATGCAGCTTAAGTTCAAGTCCAGGTATTAGATGCTACATTCTGTAATTAACCAGGTTACGAAAACAAAGTGGCAACGATAGAAAGAATATATAGATATCTGAGGGCTTCAGTTGGTCTCGACACGTCTTTGGCTTTCATGTGATGCCTGCTGTAAGAATATATATATATAACGACCTCAGTCAGGGTTTTTGAATATTTTAAAACTGTTTTTTTTTGCCACAGAAAATGATGGAAGAAGGTGATCAATAATGTGGAGTGCTCTTTCTTGGTGTTTTGTATTTGATGTCTTACAGTTGTGTTCAAAATTATTCAACCCCCACTGAAATTGAGTGTTTTGGCCAGTTTGACATTGATTTTGATCAGTCAGTCATCTTGCTTACAATTAAATCAAAGAGGCACGTGTAGGTCAGACAAATATAACATAACATTTATAATGAAATAACCACAAATGTCTTTTCTGTGCTCACATCATTATCAGTTTTATTCAACCCCCAAGTGACATTCAATCTTAGTACAACATCCTTTTACAGTTATAACAGCTTTTAAATGTGAAGCATAGCTTGACACAAGTGTCTTGCAGCGATCTACGGGTATCTTCACCCATTCGTCATGGGCAAAAGCCTCCAGTTCAGTCACATTCTTAGGCTTGCGCACTGCAACTGCTTTCTTTAAGTCCCACCAGAGGTTCTCAATCGGATTTAAGTCAGGTGACTGCGATGGCCACTCCAAAATGTTCCAGCCTTTAATCTGCAACCATGCTCTAGTGGACTTGGAGGTATGCTTGGGATCATTGTCCTGTTGAAAGGTCCAACATCTCCCAAGCCTCAGGTTTGTGATGGACTGTATCACATTGTCATCCAATATCTCCTGGTACTGAAGAAAATTCATGATACCTTGCACACGCTGAAGCTTCCCTGTACCTGCAGAAGCAAAACAGCCCCAAAGCATGATTGACCCCCCCGCCATGCTTCACAGTAGGCAAGGTGTTCTTTTCTTCATAGGCCTTGTTCTTCCTCCTCCAAACATAGCGTTGATCCATGGGCCCAAACAGTTCTAATTTTGTTTCATCAGTCCACAGAACACTATCCCAAAACTTCTGTGGTTTGTCCACATGACTTTTGGCATACTGCAGTCGACTCTTCTTATTCTTTGGAGACAGCAAGGGGGTGCGCCTGGGAGTTCTGGCATGGAGGCCTTCATTACGCAGTGTGCGCCATATTGTCTGAGCTGAAACTTCAGTACCCACATCTGACAAATCTTTTCTCAGTTCCTCAGCCGTCACACGGGGACTTTTCTCCACTCTACGCTTCAGGTAGCGCACAGCAGTCGAAGTCAGCATCTTCTTTTTGCCACGACCAGGTAGCGTTTCAACAATGCCCTTTGCCTTGAATTTGGGAATGATGCTTCCTATAGTCTCTCTTGGTATGTTTTACATCTTTGCAATCTTCTTATAGCCATTGCCCTTCCTGTGAAGAGTAATCACCTCTTCTCTTGTCTTCCTGGACCATTCTCTTGACTTCACCATGTTTGTAACCACACCAGTAAATGTCTAGAAGGAGCTGAGTATCACAGTCATTTTAAAGCTGCCTAATTGGTGCTTATTATGCTTTATTGCTGCTCCGTGACAACCACAGGTGTTTTCAATACCTGATTGAAAACACTTGAATGAACCTCTGTTCTTCAGAGTGGTAGTCTTTAAGGGGTTGAATAATTGTGTCAATGAAGAATTCACAAAAGAAACATTTACTACTGTATTACAAAACCAATTGATGTCATTTTAGTTGCATATGGTTCTTTAAAAAGTCCTTGTAGGATTTCATTCTGAATACAATTACAAATGTACACTAAATTCCCTAAAACCCTTTACAGCATTGGGGGTTGAATAATTTTGAACACAACTGTAGATGCACCTGCTTAGTTTGAGGTTGAGTGCAACCTTTTGCTGTTTTGTATTATACACAGAGAGCTGACAACTCTCATTTGGTATGCACAGGGCCGGATTAAGATCTCTATGGGCCTGGAGCTGAAGATTTTGGTGGGCTTTTTTTGGAATTTAGTGAAATGAAAACATATTTTAGGTTCTTTAATAGTGCAGATATGGGTAGATCTAACCAGGCAAATACTGGGAGTAAATTTCCATTTAGGCCCGTGTCAAACAAACGCAATGATCACGTCCATGTTGTTGCACAGTTTAACGTCTGTCGTAGCATAGAATCATGATCAATAGAGACCCACACACAAAGTACGTGTGCACTGAATAGCGCACGCACAACGCACGTGGCAAACGGACGAAGTTAGGCAAGAGCGTAAAACCGCTAGACGGACGCGCAGAGTGCGCCACATCCGTCTAGAGTTCTGTGTGAGTGATGAGATGTCAGACGCAGCACATTTGCAAAGTCCAGCATCTTGACGCACAAAATGGCTTTTCATAACCCTTTCAAATTTTTATAATTTTTCATATTAATTTTATTTCCCATAGTTCTTTTTTTTTCTACGTCCGTCAACAAAAACGGACCGTGTGGTGTCTACAGTATCTTCCGTCATGCACGCACGCAGAGTTCGTTCAGACTGCGTTCGTCTGACATTAGCCTTAGATTTCAATCATTTACAGAGTGTAAAACGACACTTTTGGTATCAATGCAAAGGCCAGACTCTGACCTGTCCAATGACACCTCACTTGCACTTGTAAGGTGTCAAAATTAGTGATGCAGGGTTCTAAAGTCGTCGTCCCCCCGTGATCTTCGCTGCAGTACAGTGGTTTCAGTTTTTGATGTACCATTTCTTAACCACAGATTGTGCCATCACATCCATACTTGTTGGTGACATGAGAAATGAGATGGTTAGTTAGTGCAACATCATTGTTCACTTTATAATTGAAAAGTGAAAAATATTGCTGTGTTAGAAAGAAAAAAAATAAACTTTTATTTTTAAAAGCGAACATGGTCATGTTTGGTATCATTGGAAAGGCCATGCTCTGGCCTTTCCAGCGATATCTCACATGACTCTGTAGCTGTTATGGGGTTGGAGATACAGCGGTCAAAATGCCATAAATGCAGACATATTTATCCTTTCTCTGGGCCTATTCTGGGGCATGGGCCTGGAGCTGCTGCTCCATCAGCCCCTATGTTAATCCGGCCCTGGGTATGCACCCCTCCCTGTTCACAGGTGTCCCACCGTGGCTGCCTATATAAGGCCTAGAGCTGCCGGGGAGCTCAAGGGTGAGTTGATCCTGTAAATACAGAATCGGTCAAGATAGATAGGACCCGTCAACGATGGGGTACATTGGTGTCTGTGACTGGCTTAAGCAAACTATGATCATACTTTGTGAACTAAATCCCCATAATTTTTTATAGGGTTGCACCCATACCGATACTAGTGTCGATATCAGTGCCGATACCGGGTACTGCACAAGTACTTGGAACTCGTGCAGTGCCCCCTATATCAGAAGCAAGCATTGAGCTGGCTTGCCGGCATCCGAGGGGCTGGGGCAGCTGTCCGAATGCTCTATCGGCATTCGGACAGGCCCCTGCAGCACACCGCGTACATAGTTACCTTCCACAATGCCGCCGGCAAAGTTTCCGCGCGTCCGCTCGTTGGAAAGCCCCTAGCCTCGATCTTGCGAACTCCCGCGAGATTGCGGCTGGGGGCTTTCCAACGAGCAGACGCGCAAAAGACTTTGCCGGCGGCGCTTGTGGAAGGTAACTATGTACGCGGTGAGCTGCAGGGGCCTGTCCGAATGCGATAGAGCATTCGGACAGCTGCCCCACATCTGGTCTGGGGTCTGAAAGTGTGTGTATGTGTATATATATATATTACACATACACACTGAGGGCTGCAATGGGCCAATGTATGTGTGTATGTGTATACACATACATACACATTGGCCCATTTTAGACCTCAGTGTGTGTGTGTGTATGTGTAATATATATATATATACACATACACACACTTTCAGACCCCAGACCAGATGTAGGCCAGCTGTCCGAATGCTCTATCGCATTCGGACAGGCCCCTGCAGCTCACCGCGTACATAGTTACCTTCCACAAGCACTGGGTGGAGTAGAGGTAACGTCACTGCTCTGCATGGAGAGAGCCTGTGGAGTCATGGGTTCGATCCCAGCGAGCAACCTCTCCAGTAAGTGTCCTTGGCAAGACACCTAACGGTACATATTCGCCACCCAGGACATACTTGAAAACGAGAGAAATCTCAATGTATCCTTCCTGGTAAAATCCTTTCTAAAAAAAATATATATATATTACACATACACACACACTGAGGTATAAAATGGGCCAATGTGTGTGTATGTGTATATATATTACACATACACACACTGAGGGCTGCAATGGGCCAATGTATGTGTGTATGTGTATATATATTACATATATACACACACTGAGATCTAAAATGGGCCAATGTGTGTGTATGTGTATATATATTACACATACACACACACTGAGTTCTAAAAAGGCCAATGTGTGTGTGTATGTGTATATATATTACACATATACACACACACTGAGGTCTAAAATGGGCAGTGTGTGTGTATGTGTATATAACACACACTGAGGTCTGAAATGGGCCAAAGTGTGTATGTATGTGTATATCTATTACACACACACTGAAGTCTGAAGTGTGTGTGTATATATGTATATATATATATATATATATATATATTACACATATACACACACACACTCTGAGGGCATGTGTGTATACACACACTGTGGTCTGGTGTCTGTTAGGTATACATGTATCTGATGCATGTGGGGTATATTATATATAAATAATATACCCCACAGGCATCAGATACATGTATACCCAACTGACACCAGACCAGTGTGTATATATGAATGTATATCTGGTGTCTGTGTGTGGTCAGGGTGTGTGCAGGCAGTGGATAAATGGTGTGTCTAGCCATACATTGCAATATTAACTTAAACAGGACAGGCTTTCAGCAAAATCCTAAATTATATATTGAAAAGCGTCACATGACATTAAATAAAAGTATCGGTACTCGGTATCGGTGAGTACTTGAAAAAAAGTATCGGTACTCGTACTCGGTCCTAAAAAAGGGGTGTCCTTGCATCCCTAATTTTTTACCTCAGTCAGGTTTTTTGAATATTTTAAACTGTGTCTTTTTGCCACAGAAAATGATGGAAGGAGGTGGTCATTGCTCTTTCCTGGTGTATTGCATTTTATGTCTTAAATGCACCTGCTTCATTTATATAATTTTTATTAGAAAGTATTTTACCAGGAAATATACATTGAGATTTCTCTCCTTTTCAAGTATGTCCCGGGTGGCGAGTATGTACCGTTAGGTGTCTTGCCCAAGGACACTTACTGGAGAGGTGCTCGTACCGGGATTCGAACCTGTGTCTCCACAGTTATAGAGCAGTGTTGTTACCTCTACTGCACCCTATCGGTATTTGCACAAATGTACCATCATGGGTATATTTCACACCTGCTGAGGAAGCGAGGCCGCTCGCGAAACGCGTATAGGTGCTTTACCCATGTGTCTGTTTTATTTATCTTAAATAAATTTTGCCTTTTAAATCTATAATTGGCGTGCAGCACTTTTTGGGATTACAAGACTACGTATCCAGGGGAAATTCGGCATTCCCATCTAATTTTGCCGATTTGATTGGAGCATCTAGTGTCTGATTGAGAAACAAAAAAATGTGAGTGCATCCACTTTTTTCTTATCTACATTTGTTTAGAAATTTATTACGCTATGGCAGCTTTTCTGTTTATTTTAAAGGTACACAGAAAAAAAGAAAAATCCCTTTGAAGGAAGCACTGACTCGATCATCCCTCCTTTTTGCTATGGGTATATTTAGGCTTGGTGCTGCTCTAGGCACTCAAAAATCTACCCCAAAATATCAACCAGAGCATACACATGAACATCTGAGGGTTGGGATTTAGGGGTTATTATTGCAGAGGATCTAAGGGTAACTAGACAATGTAATAGAGCAACAGGAAATGCTGGCAGAATGCTTGGTTGTGTAGGGAGAGATATTAGCAGTAGGAAAAGGGAAGTGCTGTCGTACAGAGCACTGGTGAGACTTCACTTGACGGAGACCGTATCTCCAGAAGAAGGATATAGATAGCTTAGAGAGAGTTCAGAGAAGGGCTACTAAAATGGTGTACGGCTTGAAGGAGAAAAGTTACCAGGAAAGGCTTAATGATCTTAACATGTACAGCTTGGAAAAAAGACGAGACAGAGGAGATATGATAGAAACATTTAAATACGTAAAGGGAATCCACAAGGTAGAGGAAGGGAGTATATTTAAAAGGAAACAAAGTAGCAAAACAAGAGGACATAGTCTTAGATTAGAGGGGCAAAGGTTTAAAAGTAACATCAGGAAGCATTATTTTACTGAGAGGGTGGTGGATACATGGAACAGCCTTCCAGTTGAAGTGGTAGAAGCTAAGACAGTGATTGAATTTAAGCAGGCATGGGATAGGCATAAGGCTATCCTAAATAAAAGATAAATCCAGGGAAAGTATCCATGTAATTGGGCAGACTAGTTGAGCCGAAAAGGTTCTTATCTGCCAACATATTCTATGTTTCTATTACAGGAAATATACATGACTTATAGGTGTTTTTAAAGCAATAAAATTTAATTTAGGGCGAAAGCAAATCATCTTATTGATTTCTCATAGGGATGCACCGATACCGATACTAGTATCGGTATCGGGGCCGATATTGCCGTTTGCACGAGTACTTGTTACTCGTGCAAACGGCCCGATACATCCCGCCGATACCGGAAGCCGGCGCTGGGCCGGCTTGCCGGTATCCGCGGGGCTGGGGAAGCTGGCCGCGTGCATGAAAAGCACGCGGCCAGCGTTCCCCTTCGGCGCGCCAAATACTCACCCTTCCTGAAGTTCCGGTCTCTGGGCAGTGATGCGGTCACGTGGCCGCCGGGCGCTCCTGTGACGCGGCCTCTCGGCTGGAGGCAGCGTCACAGATGCGCCCGGCGGCCACGTGACCGCATCACTGCCCAGAGACCGGAACTTCAGGAAGGGTGAGTATTTGGCGCGCCGGAGGGGAACGCTGGCCGCGTGCTTTACATGCACACGGCCAGCTTCCCCAGCGTTCGAGCGGGGGCCAATCCATGAGAGCTGCGGGCAAATCCATGAGAGCTGCGGGCAAATCCATGAGAGCTGCGGGGCCAATCCATGAGAGCTGCGGGGCCAATCCATGAGAGCTGCGGGGCCAATCCATGAGACCTGGGGGCAAATCCATGAGACCTGGGGGTAAATCCATGAGAGCTGGGGGCCAATCCATGAGAGCTGGGGGCCAATCCATGAGACCTGGGGGCAAATCCATGAGACCTGGGGGTAAATCCATGAGAGCTGGGGGCCAATCCATGAGACCTGGGGGCCAATCCATGAGACCTGGGGGCAAATCCATGAGACCTGGGGGTAAATCCATGAGAGCTGGGGGCCAATCCATGAGAGCTGGGGGCCAATCCATGAGAGCTGGGGGCCAATCCATGAGACCTGGGGGTAAATCCATGAGAGCTGGGGGTAAATCCATGAGACCTGGGGGCCAGTCCATGAGACCTGGGGGCAAATCCATGAGACCTGGGGGTAAATCCATGAGAGCTGGGGGCCAATCCATGAGACCTGGGGGCAAATCCATGAGACCTGGGGGCAAATCCATGAGAGCTGGGGGCAAATCCATGAGAGCTGGGGGCCAATCCATGAGAGCTGGGGGCAAATCCATGAGACCTGGGGGTAAATCCATGAGAGCTGGGGGCCAATCCATGAGAGCTGGGGGCCAATCCATGAGACCTGGGGGCAAATCCATGAGACCTGGGGGCAAATCCATGAGACCTGGGGGTAAATCCATGAGAGCTGGGGGCCAATCCATGAGAGCTGGGGGCCAATCCATGAGAGCTGGGGGCAAATCCATGAGACCTGGGGGTAAATCCATGAGACCTGGGGGTAAATCCATGTGACCTGGGGGCAAATCCATGTGACCTGGGGGCAAATCCATGTGACCTGGGGGCAAACCCATGTGAGCTGGGGGCAAACCCATGTGAGCTGGGGCAAATCCATGTGAGCTGCGGTCAATCTCATATAAATTTTTATGAGGTCTGTTCCTATTGGAAAGCGTCACATGACATTAAATAAAAGTATCGGTACTCGGTATCGGTGAGTACTTTTAAAAAGTATCGGTACTCGTACTCGGTCTTAAAAAAGTGGTATCGGTGCATCCCTAATTTCTCACATTGTATTGTAATTTAGAGATTAATTTCTTGTACTTTTATTGCTTTATACTCTATTATACAACCACAAGCCTCAAACTTATTGGAGTTCTAAAAGAAAAGACATTAGGAAACAATGTGTCCCTCCCCATAACTGGACCCAGTTGGCCAAAGCAAGAATATAGCCCTGATACCCCCACACATAATGAATAACACCTTTTGCATTGCCAACTGTGACAAGCCATGAAACATTTGTTACTAGTTTTTTCATTGTACTGGCTTGTCTTAACCAAAAATAGCTGTTGCCTTTGATACCTAAAAGGAAATGGACAATGTTCAATAATATCACAATTTTAACACAGAAAATGAGCTTTGTTTATTCATAATGACAATGTACGCCTACAGCATATTTACAGAAGTAAAAGTAGCATGAAGTGAGCATGTGAGTTTGACCTCTTAGTTGGTTATTGAGGCAGAAATGCTACTGGCTAAAACATGACCTAATTCCAGGATCACGCCGAAATCAGATAATCAGGAATTAAACATGAGCTCTTTCAAACACAATATTTTACTATTTTTTCCCTCGCTATGTGGATAAAAAATTTAATAAATAACAGGACTCATTCCAAGCACATACAGTCAGGTCCAGAAATATTGGGACATCAACACAATTCTAACATCTTTGGCTCTATACACCACCACAATGGAGTTGGAAAGAAACAAACACAATGTGCTTTAACTGCAGACTGTCAGCTTTAATTTGAAGGTATGTACATCCAGCTCAGGTGAACGGTGTAGGACTTACAGCAGTTTGCAGATGTGCCTCCCACTTGTTAAGGGACCAAAGGTAATGGGACAATTGGCTTCTCAGCTGTTCCATGGCCAGGTGTGTGATATTCCCTCATTACCCCAATTACAATGTGCAGATAAAAGGCCCAGAGTTCGTTTCAAGTGTGCTATTTGCATTTGGAATCTGTTGCTGTCAACTCTCAAGATGAGATCCAAAGAGCTGTCACTATCAGTGAAGCAAGTCATCAATAGGCTGAAGAAACAAAACAAACCCATCAGAGAGATAGCAAGAACATTAGGTGTGGCCAAAACAACTGTTTGAAATATTTTCAAAAAGAAGGAACGCACCGGTGAGCTCAGCAACACCAAAAGACCCGGTAGACCACGGAAAACAACTGTGGTGGATGACCGAAGAATTCTTTCCCTGGTGAAGAAAACACCCTTCACAACAGTTGGCCAGATCAAGAACACTCTCCAGGAGGTAGGTGTTGTTAGATTTTAATTTCCTGTATAAAATATAAATATTTTGTATTGAAAAGCCTGTTTTGATAAAATGGGCTGTGAAATTCCCCCCTCCATTTTGTTTCTTTCAATTCTGCATAGACAGTTGTTCCTTCTGTAGGATAATGGAATGTGGCTGATTTCCTGTTATGTTCAGTGCAGGAAAATGTGCGCAGAAGCGGGAAGATAGGAAAAAGATTTTTTGTAAACCATATAAGGTAATAAGTGCTTATTAAACCGTGTTGGTTAAACTTTGACGTGGAAATGTATCTGTATGCTGATTGGCTAGAAGTTCTTTGAAATCTAATAAACCAGTCTGTCTAACAAAAAATACGCAGACATGATCCGAAGCTACATTTGGTGTCTCTCACCATGGCGTAGCGCAGCATCTTATTTCAATTTTGATATATAAGAAGAAACTTGAAAAAGGTTTAAGGCATTCCATATATGGTAATTATAATAGGATTTTAATTTAACAGTTGGTGCCAGAAATGGGATCTAATAATTCAATTGTCTGATATGATTTATTTCATGTTAAACAATTGCCTATATAGATAAAATAATCTTTGCTTCCATGGGGAGACTCTGGCTGTGAGAGTCACTGTGTTGTTGTTGTTGTAGGACGCTCTGTTTGTTTTTTTTTGTTTACACTTGCTGTTATATTATGCTTGTTTATCTTAACTCGCCCGATAGAGAGCTGTTAATGAGCGGTGACTCACTCATTGTGTTATGTTGATGTACCCTGATAAGCTCTAGTGCTGAGTATTCGTTAGGTCACTCACCCGGGAAACTGAAAGACGTTTCTAAGCGTTGAGTATGTGTATATCGATCTGTCTGTGTCCGTATTGTAGCTCCGTTATTTTGGAGTTTTGACTAGTCTATCTGCTTGTAATTGTGAGTATTTTATTTTAATTGATTAGATCTAATTTCTTCTCATATAACAAAAAATTTTGACTCCCATTGAGAGCCATTCACTTTGCATTGCTGTATATTTGCGCACTAACTAATTTTAAAGGATTTGCAAACTGTTTTTTCTTTCAGATTTCACGTTTGTTTTTGTTTTATTCTTTTATTGTTTCTTGCTATTGATTGCGTCTGTTTCTTTCACTGTTTGTCTTTACTAATTATTAATGTATGTGTTTATCTTTGTTTTATATTTACTAGTTCAGATATTGTGGTTTTTCATATGCAATTTATGTATAGGGACTGCCTTTTTTACCACAGGTTGCTTCGTATGTGTTTTTACTGCTTGCCTTGAGTAAAAAAACAAATAAAAAAAAAACACAGGATATGGACAGACAATAGCACCTTTCAAAAGCGCTTGCTTACGAATTTTTTCTCTTTCTTATAAATTCTTTGTAGAAAAAGTTTTCTTTCTTTGTTTTTTTATTACTAGTTCTTTCTATTTGCAATATGTAGTAGTTAATAGAAACATAGACATAGAAAATGTCGCAGATAAGAACCTTTCGGCTCATCTAGTCTGCCCAATTACATGGATACTTTACCTGGATTTATCTTTTATTTAGGATAGCCTTATGCCTATCCCATGCCTGCTTAAATTCAATCACTGTTTTGGCCTCTACCACTTCAACTGGAAGGCTGTTCCATGTATCCACCACCCTCCTTAATGATGTAAATTGAAAAAAGTATTTAGCTGTGAGTTCTGGAATGTGTCTTATTTTCATGCTATAATGGGAATAGTTAGATATTGATAATAACAAGTCTAATGTCTTAAATATATAATAGTAACTAAATTCTGGAACTATTAATGCTTTATAAAAACTGTAGCTGTGGCTGTTGAGGAACTGGGCGCGGTTTGAGCGCGTTTGGCTGTGTACATATGTGGAATAAAGAAAGAAATTGTGGGAGCTGGATTTACTGTGAAAGAATGATATAAGTTGATAAATGATATATGATAAAAACACTATATTCAGGGTTATTCAAAGAGATCCGAATGGCTGGAGAAAGGTAACCGAACGCTGAAAATCAGCGTTCGGTTACCTTTCTTGGCCATTCGGCTATTCAGAGAGCAGGCAAAACGCCAAATCCTGGCAATTTGCCTGCACATTCGGTGCCTGTTCGAGGGCAGTGAAATCCCCATAAAAAAGCAATGCTTCGGCTATTCAGAGAACACAAACCAGCAGTGAAAGGTTCCCGAATTGCCCTGCCATTCGGCGGTTTCATTCGACAGGTTTATTCAGGAGAATCCCATAGGCTTCAATGTTAAAAATATTCCCGTTTTAATATAATATCTAATAAACCGCTCATTATAAAATTCTGCAGTAAAGAGATTTTTTTTAAAAAGTCCGATTTGTTGTTTTTTTTTTAACTTTACTTATTTTTTCTGTAACAGCCTTTTTATTATCATGCCTTGGACCTCATATGTAAATTTCAGACATTTTCGCTCAGTAGTTTCTTTGCAAACAGCGTTTCACTTTTCAATCATTCAAGCAAACTGTTTTCCTAATTTATTCACTGCCTTCTTCTGCGGTGTCGGCTTTTTCCGGATGCTTCGCTGCGTGTGATCAGCTCCTGCTCGGGTTTTTCCGGCGTCTTTGACGGGTTAATCCAGATGTTTTTGTGGGTTTTCGCCGTGCATTCGCCGGGTTTTCGGTGGGTTTTTTGGCAGCTTTTCCCTGCAGTTCGACAGCCCTGTGGTGCTTGCTGAATACACCGCAGGGTCGCCGAAATGGGAAAGCAGATTTGCACTGAATTGAAGAGAACGAAAAGTCATCGAACGTGCGGTGACTTTTCGAATCTCTTTGAATAACCCTGTTATTGTATCAAGGCGATGGGCGTCGTCAATCTGCCTTAATATAAGTTATAAATTTTCCCAAGAGACGTGGTCGGTTATTTTTCTCTGGTCTTTGTTTGAGTCCAGCACCAAGGGATTGACCACACCTTAATATAGGTTATAAGTTTTGCATAAGGGACGTGCATTATTATTATTCTTTATTTATAAAACGCCAGCATATTTCGCAGTTCTGTACAATAGGCACAGTGCATGCCTGTGTAGTCTTTTTTGTTGCTGGGAGAATGATAATCTCTATTGAAGACATAATAATAATAATATTTGAGTCTCCTATTGAATAATTGCCAAAATGGCTGACTGAAGTCATTTACAGGTTCTGTAACCTGTACAATGTTTGATATATTTAGGTTAAGAGTAGGCAAAGAGGTCCTGTTTAAGAGCTTACAGTCTAAAAGGATTAAAGTTAAAGTTTACTGAAAGCGCCTACAGGTTTTGTAGCGCTGTACAAAGGAATGGTAAAGTATGTATGCAGGTAACTAGAGGAAATAAGAAGGAAAGGAAAAAGGAAATTAGGCAGATTTCAGGTGATGAGTGGGGATAGAAGGTGTTTTTTTGTTGACAATGGAGATGGAAGGTTGTAGTTTAGTATCCTGAGTATTGTTTGTTTGTTTTCTTTTTTCTGCATTTGTAGCCATATGTCTAGTTTTATTTATTTTTTGCTGTCTGATGTTTTTGTCTTTTGGTGTGAAGTGCAACAACGTATGACTATGCCCCCATTGAATTTTCTTGGGGAGGGAATAAAACAGGCTGTAAAATAGATGCACAAACACCACACGTTTGAATGTTTGTTTGTAACCAATATCCTTAATAAAGATTGCTGTTTAAGGCTAGGGTCAAACGAACACATTATTCGCAGCGACAGTCAAAAAGTGCGTCCGAACGCATTGATGTATTTTTTCACGGAATGCGCGAAAACGGTCAGACGACGTGCATTTTCGTGCGTGATTTTTTTATGCATCGTCAATAAAACACTTTTTGCGTCTGGACGTTATGTAGGCTGGACATTAGCAGCGTCTGACATCTCCTAATCACGCACACACGCGCTATGCCGCCGCAGAGCACTCTGTACGTCAGTACTAGCGGTTCTGCGTTCTCGAAAAAATGTGTTCATTTTCCACTTGTGTTGCGCGGCTGGACTTTCGTACGGCCGTACTTCGTATATTGGCCGTCATTGCCCGTCATTTGCTGCTACTGCGGCCGTGATTAAGTGCGCCTAAACGCACGTTAAAAATGTGTTAGTCTGACCCCAGCCTTAGGCTAGGGTCAGACTAACGCATTTTTCGCGTTGTCCGTGAAAAAGTGCGTTCGAACGAATGGATGTATTTTTTCACGGAATACGCAATAGCGGTCATACGATGCGCATTTTCGTCCGTGATTTTGTACGGATCATCAATAAAACCCTTTTTGCGTCTGGACGTTATGTTGGCCGGACGTGTGCAGCGTCTGACGTCTCCCAATCACGCAAACACGCCGCTATGCGGACGCAGCGCACTCTGTACATCAGTACTAGCGGTTTGATGTTCTCGAAAAAATGCGTTTGTTTGCCACTTGCGTTGCGCGGCCGCACTTTTGTGCGGCCATTCTTCATATGCAGCCCCGCATTGGACGTCATTTGCTCCTAGCACGGCCGTGATTTAGTGTGGTTAAACGCACGTTAAAACTGCTTTCGTCTGACCTTAGCCTTAGATGTTTATTAAGAATCTTTTTCTCTGAGAACTTTGTGCTAGTTAACATGTCAAGTTTTAAACATGCCCTTCTATACTTTCTTTCCTAGTTTATGATATTTTTTAATGTGTTTTTTATTTGAGTTGAAGAGCATTTTAAGAAAATTGGTGACCGTTGCAAAGGTAAAAAAAAAAAGGTTTCCCATTCTTCTCCTAGCCCCCTCCATTTTGTCTCTCTCATGACCCCTCCTCTCTTCCATTTTGTCTCTCTCATGACCACTCCATTTTCTTTGTATCCAAAATGGATTCTTGGTTTCTTTAAAGTATTTTAACCATATAAATTTTAAAATTTCTGACAGGTTAATAAAACATTTTTTTCCCAAGTTTTTTACTTTAGGTGAAAATTACCCATGCATGCCAACTTTGATCAAGCTAGATGGAAGATTATGTGATACCAATATCGATACAGCTATTGGAATTGAAGGAAATTTACTCAAACACATTATCATTTCACGTTACAATGTTACATCAACCGGATAATAAGGAATTATCAGACACCAGGCAATAAAACATTCTAACAAAAGAAGTTGCATTTTATTTTAAATTAATGAATGAATAAGACATTTTATCAACAACTCATCAATTACTTAATGTGATTAAAGAAGATCATTGATTTGGAAATAAAATTTAAGATATGTCAGTTTCACAAAACAGTTATTTTCAACCAGTAAGACAGAAGACAAAGAAAGAAGAAAATAAAGTATGTTTTATATGCTGATGGATTTAACATTGTGTTGTCTAAGTGATAATTATTCTGTATCTTTTATATTTTTATTATTTTTGTTGTTTGGTTACAATCAATATTGTTCAAATTCCCTGACACATTTAGGATTATTGGAGATTACATCCAATTAAAATTAGAGTTAATTAATGTATTTAGGAACATATAATTTAATGCATTTGCATAAATATGTTTCATGACATATATAGTGGTAAATGGAAAGTTTTAATTCGGTAAAATTCTAAGTTGTTTTTATTTTTTGGATTTTATTTGAGGATTGGTGTGTTTTATAAACACCAGGTTTATTTCAAAACACCGAACAAGACTGAATAGAATAGTTATTAAATATATTTTGATATTTAAATGGGTGGAATATGCACTTCGGCTATTTCCCTTTTGAGCCAAAGTTGTGTATATATAATTTTCTCTAATGCAATGAGTCAGAAGTAGTATGATTTTTCTTTTTTTGTTGCGTGAGGCCCATAGGCTTTGCAGGGAAATTTTACATTTATTATCGGTGTCTCTTCTTGTGTAAATTAAATTTTTTATTGTTTTCATGCACTTGAGAGTGACAATGAATGAATGGATGTATATGATTGGTGGGTATACCATATTTTTTAAAATTTCTTTATTGTTGATAAAACCGTATCACATTATCAAGAAATCTGACAGTCACAATGACTGCATATGGAACAAATCATGGACATTTTGTGTCAAGGTCAAAGGTCACAGGTAATAAGCAACCAGCGCAAAGAGACAGCTTGTTCAGGAGTCCCTATGGCGGGAGCTCTGATGACATTCAATGATTATGCGTCTCAAGCTGGGATGTTGGAAAAGACCACACCTTGATCTCCTTGATGTCGCTTTCGATAAGGACTACGGTATTAGATTATGAGATTTTTTTATTTTTATTTAATCCCCTAGATAAGTGTGAGAAAGGATTGGATTTGTGAAAATGAGAATGTATTTCTTGAGAGTGTGTGTGAATGCAGGTGTGTATGCGTTCTGTGGAGTGAAGCGGAACATAGGAAAACACACAGATATAGATCTGACTCATGTTGATTATTAGATAAATGAACTTTTACATTCAAGTTATTATATTTTTCTTGTTCGGTGAAGTACATTTTGGGAAATGGGAATAAATAGTTATTTAATGTCTATATTAGGTATTTTGGCCTAGGCTCCAAGTGTGGTTCGCTGGAAGAGTGAATCTAGATAGATAAGTGTAGGTTATGCTCATAAAGGGCCTCCTTGGGGAATCCCTTTCGTATATCGTAAAGGTATTAGGCGAGGACACTGTAGCCCAGGTATAATTAGTTTAATTGCCTAGGTTTTGTTTATCTTTTAGATGATCACAAGTGATATGTGATCAAAGGAAAGAATTGTTAGATTTTAATTTCCTGTATAAAATATAAATATTTTGTCTTGAAAAGCCTGCTTTGATAAAATGGGCTTTGAAATTCCCCCCCTCCATTTTGTTTCTTTCGATTCTGCATAGACAGTTGTTCCTTCTGTAGGATAATGGGATGTGGCCGATTTCCTGTTATGTTTAGTGCAGGAAAATGTGCGCAGAAGCGGGAAGATAGGAAAAAGATTTTTTGTACACCATATAAGGTAATAAATGCTTGTTAAACCGTGTTGGTTAAACTTTGACGTGGAAATGTATCTGTATGCTGATTGGTTTATTAGATTTCAAAGAACTTATAGCCAGTCTGTCTAACAAAAAATACCCAGACATGACCTGAAGCTACATTGCGTGTGGCTGATTTTGGTGTCTCTCGCCATGGCGTAGCGCAGCATCTTACTTCAATTTTGATATATAAGAAGAAACTTGAAAAAGGTTTATGGCACTCCATATATTGTAATTATAATAGGATTATAATTTAACAGGTGTATGTGTGTGTCAAAGTCAACAATCAAGAGAAGACTTCACCAGAGTGAATAAAGAGGGTTCACCACAAGATGTAAACCATTGGTGAGCCTCAAAAACAGGAAGGCCAGATTAGAGTTTGCCAAACAACACCTAACAGAGCCTTCACAGTTCTGGAACAAGATCCTATGGATAGATGAGACCAAGATCAACTTGTACCAGAGTGATGGGAAGAGAAGAGTATGGAGAAGGAAAGGAACTGCTCATGATCTTAAGCATACCACATCATCAGTGAAGCATGGTGGTGGTAGTGTCATGGCGTGGGCATGTATGGCTGCCAATGGAACTGGTTCTCTTGTATTTATTGATGATGTGACTGCTGACAAAAGCAGCAGGATGAATTCTGAAGTGTTTAGGGCAATATTATCTGCTCACATTCAGCCAAATGCTGCAGAACTCATTGGACGGCGCTTCACAGTGCAGATGGACAATGACCCAAAGCATACTGCAAAAGCAACCAAAGAGTTTTTGAAGGGACAGAAGTGGAATGTTATGCAATGGCCAAATCAATCACCTGACCTGAATCCCATTGAGCATGCATTTCACTTGCTGATGACAAAACTGAAGGGAAAATGCCCCAAGAAAAAGCAGGAACTGAAGACAGTTGCAGTAGAGGCCTGGCAGAGCATCACCAGGGATGAAACCCAGCGTCTGGTGATGTCTATGCGTTCCAGACTTCAGGCTGTGATTGACTGCAAAGGATTTGCAACCAAGTATTAAGAAGGGAAAGTTTGATTTATGATTATTATTCTGTCCCATTACCTTTGGTCCCTTAACAAGTGGGAGGCAAATCTGCAAACTGCTGTAAGTCCTACACCGTTCACCCTCAAATTAAAGCTGACAGTCTGCAGTTAAAGCACATTGTGTTTGTTTCATTCCAAATCCATTGTGGTGGTGTATAGAGCCAAGGATGTTAGAATTGTGTTGAATTGTATTTCTGGACCTGACTGTACTAGATCTGACTTCAGGAAAATCTTTTTGAGTTACATGTCTGACACCATACAACGTAAAACGTCAGGAAGCTCACACATTGGGATATATATATATATATATATTTATAAAGTATTTTACCAGGAAGGGTACATTGAGATTTTGCTTGTTTTCAAGTATGTCCTGGGTATGTATATATATATATATATCTACACACACACAGTAGATGTTTCTATTACAGGGAATATATGTATATATCCACACACACAGTAGATATTTTTTTTCTAGATATTTCACACCACATATTTATTCAACGTTTAAAGGGACACTCTAGGCAACATGACCACCTAAGCTTTTTTAGGTGGTCATGATGCCCAGAGTATGCCGCCCTCTGTCCCCCCCTCCCTCCGCTCAGCAGTTCAGCTGTAAATGCTAAAAACAGCTGAGAGAGGCGGAGAACTTTACTCCGCCCTCCCAGCTGTCAGTCAGCAGAGCGGGAATCATATTTCCCGCTTCTGCCGACTTTTGCCGAGTAGGAGACGTCATCGCGCTTTCAGCGCAATGACATCTCCAACTTGCCGCAGTAGCTGGCGGCAGCGGCTGAAGGTTAGTGTTGCGCGCATCCTCTTGCGCGCAACACTAATCCTCAGAGGGAGCCGGGAGGAAGCCTGCTGATTGGCTGGCTTACATGAGAGGCGCGCATGCGCGCTTCTCACGTAAACCAGAAGCCAAGACGCATGAAGAAGGACGGGAGCGGAAGAGGAGGGAGGTGAGTATGAAAAAAAAAAAAAGCCGCCGCTGGAAACAAGACGATTTTAGGGTAAGTATTACAATTACAAAAAAAAACAAAAAACAAACGATTTATTAAGGGAGTAGGGATAGATTAAGGTTAAAAAACGGGGGGTGATTTTTTATTAGAGTGTCCCTTTAAGTCCACAAAAAACTTGTAGCAAGCTTGATAAAAATCCATCATGGACTGTAACATCTAGTATCTGTGCTGTACAGGGATTTTCAGCACTTATAACCCCCTGAATCTTATTCCGGTACTGTAGTGAGTGACTCCCTGTCTCCCTGTCCAGAGCTCGCCCTGTATTTTGCCCTTTCCCTGGCTGTTGTAATGCAGCAGTAACATTTTTGAACTTTTTGTTACAGTGAGGATAGGGGCTGCTCCTTGTAGCCTCTTTACAGTAACACAGGGAAACAGCAGTAAGATCTCACAGAGGTTTTCATTTCTCCTGAGGGAGAACACAAATCTTGCACTTAAAATGTAAGGAGATGGGGTGTTATATGCTTAATTACATTGTATTTCAATGAAAAAAAATTGTTTTTGGTAATGAAAGGGTCAAAGTGAGACACTAGCCATTTAATTTAAAAGGGTCATGGGGACCTGAATGTAGCCCCTTCCCCTCTCCTTTCAGAAGTTCCTGCTGGCTTTGATAGCATTCAAAACCGTTCTGTCCTCCGTCCAGAAGGAAATCAATCATTTTGCGCTGGACAGCCTTCCAGGTCACGGACAGTAATTCACAGCTAGTGCAGCACTCATCGGTCAATGCCTCTCAAAGTAGAAGCACTGATAGGCAATAGATTGCCCATGTGCTCTATTGAGCAATAGACTATCGTCACGTTAATGCCTGCTTCAGGAAGAACTAAGGGAGAACTAGGCGCTGCAAATGAATTGACTAGAAAAAAGATAATCAAATCTAAAAACAAGGGGCAATCCTTCCCCCTTTTGGCATGCTGTATTCCATTAAAAATTAAAGAAAATGGCTCGGTCATACATGATGGGATGACAAGGACAAATTAAAATAGGATGTAGTGGATATGGTATGACCAAAACCTCCAAAACCCAGAACACATATGCAGAAATCTGTTCCTTCTTCACTGAATCCATTCAGAGACAAAATTATTTATTTATTTATTTATTTATAAAGGATTTTACCAGGAAGGATACATTGAGATTTCTCTCGTTTTCAAGTATGTCCTGGGTTCAAGAACATTGTTACAGAAATACAAAGTAGTAAAATGCAAGATATTAACACAAAACAAATATACAGATTAACAGAAAATAAATATGTCGGAAATATAGTCACTATGTTATATGTTTACAGGTGCATTCTGTATCGAGGTATGTTAATAGGGAGCTCTTAAGTGACTTTAGACTGGGGAAGATTTGATGGCGTCTGGGAGGTTATTCCATAACTGCAGTTCTCTGTAGGAAAATGAGGATCGAGCCACTTTCTCTTTGTATTGTTGTATTGCAAGTAAGGTGCAGGTCCCGGATCGGAGGTTATAGGATGAAGAAGCTGCTGGGGGAAGCAGCCTATTCAGGTAGGGTGGCAGCTTCCCAGAAAAGCTCTTAAACACCTGGTTGGAAAGGTGAAGGGTGCGTCTAGATTCCAGCGACGGCCAGTTTAGTTCTTTTAACATGTCACAACGGTGGGTCATGTAGTTACATTGTAGCACAAAGCAACAGAATGAGTTATACAATGTAGTAAGTTTCTGGAGGTGCATTTGAGGGGCGGCTGCATATACTACATCTCCGTATTCAATAGCTGGCATAAGCATTTGTTGTACAATCTGCTTTCTTACAGCGGGGCTCAGGCAGGATTTGTTTCTATACAGTGCACCTAGTTTGGGGTAAATTTTAGATGAGAGTTTTTCGATGTGAGGGGCAAAGGATAGATTTGGGTCTAACCACATACCTAGATATTTGAGAAAACGGATTCTGGTCAACGTGCTATTTGATTTTGTCCTGACACATAGATGGGGTGTTTGCAATTTGTGTAGTTTATGTGCTGTTCCAAAGAGCATTGTAACAGTTTTGTCAGCATTTAGAAAAAGTTTGTTATCTTTGATCCACTTTTCTACCTCTGTGAATTGGTCTTGCAGCACAGCCTCCAGCTGTGGGAGATCTGGTTTGCTGGTATAGATTACAGTGTCTGCGTACATGTGTACAGTTGAGGCTTTGCAGACATTGGGCAGATCATTTATGAATATTGTGAATAGCAGGGGGCCGAGTATCAAAACTTGGGGTACACCGCAAGTGACTGGGAGGGGGAGGGAAGTGCTGGCAGAAATGGACACATATTGCGACCGATCAGACACATATGATTGAAACCAGGTTAACGTGCGATCACCAATACCAGAGTTTTTAAGTTTTTGTAATAAGATGCCATGGTCTAATGTGTCAAAGGCCTTGGCAAAATCAAGGAAGATGGCTCCAGTTAGGTTTCCTTGTTCCATAACAGCCTGGATATCATTGGAAACTTTTTAAAGGGCAGTTGTGGTTGAATGATTTGGACGGAAGCCGGATTGATCTGGGGTTAAATAGTTCAAATACTGATAGTAATCGCGTAATTGAGTGTAAAAAACATTTTTCCAGAATTTAAACTATTATGAGTTTGTTCTTCCATATCTCCAGTAAGACATGGGAAAGAAAACATAGGCAAAAAGAGGTATTGTTTGAACATAGTATACGTAGACAAAAGAAGGCACATGCTTTGTCTCTTCTGAACAGCCCTTCTGCAACAAACCCTGTTGTGCGACAGCAAGTGTCTTATATTGTCAGAAGAGTGAAAGCACACAGGTTCTGGGCAATCAACAAGGTTTTAATGGGTACCACAGACAAGGGCTGGATATTGCATATGGCTGGACAAGGCAAGAATAAGGCGGGACAGAAGACATGAGACAGCAGACTGGAGGGACTAGAAAAGGACTGGGTGGGTAGCTGAGCAGGATCACTGTGGGTAGCTGGACAGGAACACTGTGTGCAACAGGGGCGGAGCCAGAGCCTAGTCTCGGGAGGGGCACTGACAGAAAATAAAGTGTTAACCGGGTAATAAGGTAATAATCAGGTAACCCTGAGCTGCCCATGGATTTCCTAAGGAAATCCTATGGTGGAGATAAGAAGGTTTTTGAATCCCCATATCTCCCGATCAGCAGTAGAGGGTCTAGTTTGATATCATTGGAAAGGACAGAGCATGGCCTTTCCAATGGTACCAAACATAACCATGTTATAAGTAAAAATATATATTTTTTTAAAAATGGAAAGAAATTAGTGTTTTTTTATTAATGCAGCCTTATTCTTTATCTTTCAAATATAATGTGAACAATGATGCCGCACAAACAACTTTTTTGGGGGGTTTTAGCTAAAATCACGTAATTTAACGGGTTCCTAGTTGTAATTTTTTAACAAGTGTACCCCATAGAATATATAACTGCAAAGGTTCGGATGATAAAATGTGAAAAAAATTACGTTACACACTGTGGATGATTGCAATTTTATTTAACCCTTTCGCTGCTGAGGCTTTTCCCGCCCCTGTGCTGAGGTCATTTTTACCGGTTTTGCTCATCATGTTTAAACGTGTTTTGAAGGCTTATTTTAGTATATGACCCAGACATATTATATATCGTTCTTTCCGTCAGACTCGGTAGATTCATAATATGTCATTATTATATGTATACGCTATGTCATGTCTGTATATTATAACAAAAAATGCAATAAAATATGTATTTTCAATAATTTACAATGTGTAAAGTGTTTTTTTTCACATTTTAACATGCGAGCAATTGCGGTTATATTTTGTATGGGGTGCGCTTGTTAAAAAAATTAGAGATGGGGTCTCGTTACATTTTTTTTTGGGGAAAATTACACTATTTTTAACAAACGCACCGCATACAAAAAGCGTTAGTGCAGCATCATTATTCACATTATAATTGAAATGGGAACAATATTGCTGCATTAACAAACCAAAAAAAAGAAAAAAAGTGTTTATTTTTTTTTATAATTTTTTTTTAATTTGTTTTCATTTTTTTTATTTTTTTTGACAAACTTTTTCACAGTAGTGTTTGGTATCGTTGGAACGGCCATGCTCTGGCCGATCCAACCATACCAAACTTTAACCCCTAGCTGCCACGGATCGGGAGATAGGGAGTTCATTGGAACTCCCTATCTCCACCGTTGGTGGCAGTTAGGGGTTAAGTCCAGGACTGGGGCAGTTAGGGGTTAAGTCAAGGGGAGTTCCCGGAGGCTTGGCCGGCATCCAAGATGTCGGCCAGCTCCGGGAAAGGATCGCGAACCGGCGCTTTTCAGCGCCGATTCGCGATCCAGCTCCCCAGGGGTTAATGCCAGGCACCATTTGGAAGGGCAGGCTGTGCCCTTCCAAATGATGCCTGGGTTAACCCCCGCAGAGCCGCCGATCAGGAGGGAGAGAGGTCCGAAGGACCTCCCCCCCTCCCTTTCAGGCGCCTCCTCCGCACATGCGGGGGGGGCGCCTGAATTAGGTGTCATCGCGCTGCCGCGATGACACCTAATACCAGCGGCTGCGGTTCTGGATGCGCGGCTGACATCGAGGATGTCAGCCCGCACCGGAGGGGCCAGCGATCGGCCGGAACCCGGCCGAACGCTGACCCCAATGGGAGGACGCGCTCAGAGCGTCCTCCGCATACCAGCGGTAATGCGGAGGACGCGCTGAGCGCGTCCTCGGCATTGAAGTGGTTAAAGTTTACTTTTTTTTTCCACTTTTTGCTATAGCATTCTGGCAGGGCATGACGTATACATATAATAATGATATATTATGAATCTGCCGAGTCTGCTGAAAAGAGGACATATAATATGTCTGGGTCGTACAATAATTAATGACTTATAATCACATGTAAACATGAGCAAAAACAGTACAAATTAGCTCAGCACACAGAGACGAAATGGCTCAGCAGTGAAAGGGTTAATTTAATTCCACCCCAGGTGGAAAGGCAAATTGAGGATTTAAAAAATCCTTTTTTTTGTTGGAGGGGGGTTTAATGTGTGGCCAAATAAAGTATTTTTTTGCATTCCAGGGGACGGGGGGATCAAATAAACTCAGTTTGGCTTGTGTTGTTTTTTGTTTTTTTTGCTGGGGGCAACTTTTTTTATGAAGCATGAGTCGGGGTTCTTAGCAATATATATATAATGTACTGTAAAAGCTGCCGCTGGCACACTCACTCACAGCAGATACCTTGGGCAATGGATGGCACGGGCGACAGATCGGATGCCCCAGTTCTGTGTCTCACTGTCAGGCAGGCACACTCACTCTGCGCACTGGTCTGGCTGCAGTGTGGAGCCTCCTGTTTGCTGCCCATGTGACAAGCGGCGTGGCGCCGGCGCACTTCGTCACCGGCGTCATGTGACTGCAGCTGAGTCCTCCGACACAGAGAGCCCTGTCGGTTCTCAGTCTAGCGCTGGCCGGCGGCCGGGTCGGTAATATTTTCTCGGGGGGGGGGGCAATTGCCCCATTGCCCCCTCACTGGTGTGCAACCAATCGGCCGATGGTGGATCATTCATGCGTACTCTGTGCTGTGCAATAAGGGGCGAGTTTAGATTCTTTTTGAATAATTGTTATTTTTAAGTGATTTTGCAAACTCACAACATATTCATTCTGTAGTGGTTTTTCTTTTTTCTGTAAGAGACCTTTTTATTATCAATCATAGGACCGTATATGTAAATTCCAGCCATTTTCGTTAAGTAGGCCGACTCCCTCCACTTCGGGGACCCTGCGGTGAATGGTGAATTCACTGCAGGGTGGGGAAATTTGATTCCCCGAAGTGCAGGGAACAACAGAACACCAAAATGCTGGCGTCATTTCGGTGCTCTGTGAGCACCCTTTTTTGATGGGCTTTTTGCCGCCCCCTGGAAAGTGCCAGCCTAGGCCTTGTCTATCCAGGACATACTTGAAAATTAGTGAAATCTCAATGTATCCCTCCTGGTAAAATACTTTGCAAAAATATATATATATATATTTTTTAGGGTGTCATCCTAGGGGGTGGTGTCACCAGCCGAAAATTAGTGAAATTTCAATGTATCCTTCCTGGTAAAATACTTTGCAAAAGTAAAAAAAATAGATAATTTTTTTTTTTTTAGGGTATCACCCTAGGGGGTGGTGTCACCCGGTGCGGTCCACCCCCCTAGGTACGTCCCTTCGGGCAGGGCAAACCAGGAGTGGAATCTGGGACAAGATGACCAGGTCCCTCCAAAACCTAGGCTGGAATACTCTCAGGGGATACCAGGAAAAGTGCTGCCGAGGTGCGGGCACGGGCCTGTCTATGCTTGGTTTCCTGACAGACGTAAAAGAACAGCTGGACTTCACGATTAGTGATGGGCCGAACACCCCCGTGTTCGGTTCGCATTCGAACATTTGAAAAAGTTCGAATTTGAAAGCGAACACGAACCGAACTCAATGCAAGTCAATGGGACGCGAACGTTCGAATTTTAGAGTGCCCTCCAAGAGGGCATATATGCAAGATATTTGCCATAAAAGGTGTATGGGGGTCAGGGTAGTGCCCTGGGGGACAGGAAACCAGGACAAAAAGTTAAATAAAAAAGTTTTTAAAGGAACAGTGATTTTTCCATGACATAAAGGTTAAGAATAAAAATGAAAAATTCCTTCAAATATCGTGCCTAGGAGGTCCCCATAACCTGCCCGTGAAGTGGCAGATTTGTAGGATGTATAGAAACCTTTACAAATAAAAAAATTGACATTTCAAATGACGGTAAATGGTTTTCCTTTAATCTATTCATAAACAACTGCTTGGGGCGGCAGCCTGTATGAAACGAGGAGACGTTTTAGGACACGCAAAACAAGTTTAGTGATTTTTTGGCTAAGTTATGGTGAAACTTATGCAGGCTTTGGATGAAAGTAACAACAGGTGCATTAAAATTGGACCTTTGGTGTTGGCTAGTGCCTTCACACCGTCTGTGACAGTAACCCCTCTGAGGTATTGTGGAAGAGTGCAGTGGTGGACCCTGCGGTCAAATATTACAATGATATGAATCTAGTACACGCATCAGTGGCAGTGCACCCAAATATTACTGCGCTATAGTGTATGGCAGGATGGAAGCGCACCAGCAGTAACAAGCAGCGGAATATACCAGACAGGGGCACAGAGCGATGGTAGTTGTTATAACAAAACCGGGTCAACAACGTTTAGGCACTAGTACTGTGCTACTGTATATGGTGAGAATTGGCGCACACCAGTAGCAACAGGAGGCAAACAGAACAGGCAGGGAGTACACAGAGAGAATAGTCAAATGGCAGGCAAAGCCGGCAACAGATCGGGTCCTCAGAACAAGCAGGGTCAGTAACAAGTGTACAAACTGATTCGGTAAGCTAGCGATGCGGGAATGAAACTCCACGGCAAGGCAAGGTGTACAGCGCGCGCTCCTGATTTAAAGGTCCCGGCGGCTCTGCTTCATCACGCCGCGCCCTGCCCCCTGATCACTCACAGCTGGGCCGGGTGCCACCGGAGCTCCTGGTATTCGGCCAGCAGGCGGCACCATACGTCCGGGGCCCCCCCGATCGCCACCCGGGGCCCTGGATGTCACAATATTACAATCCAAACGCAAACGGCTTAAGTAACCAAATTTGTAAGACGAATAATTAATGCAGCATATGATTCCGCACACTGCCGGGCAGCACCTCTACAGTATAATAATGCAGCATTTGAATCCTCACACTGCCGGGCAGCACCTTTACAGTATAATAATGCAGCATATGAATCCTCACACTGCCGGGCAGTACCTTTATAGTATAATAATGCAGCATATGAATCTGCACACTGCCGGGCAGCACCTCTACAGTCTGATGGTAGCTTTAATGAGAAGATATGCTATTAGTGTAGCGGGGAAGCCGGCTACGCATTTTGCATCGCTAACTAAAGAGACTGGAGTATTGCTTGTTGTATTAAGCTCGAGTAGCTACCAAATTGTGAGTTGTAGTCACTGGAGACGGTTGGGTAAGCGAGTGGCGGATTGTTGTCTGTGTAGTCATTATCTGATTCTAGGATAGACGGATAGTGGGTTGCTTAGCCCTGTGTCTTTCCCTGCGAAGAGCGTGGTGTTCAGGGGAACTGGTGGCAGCGTAACTAATAGAATAAGAAAGTGGTCACAGGGATTGTTGGAAACGTAGTGACTACCCAATTCAAGAGAAGATTGGTACTGCGTTGCAATCCTGGGCCCACTTTATTGCGCTGTACGTGCCTGTTGCAAGAGAAAGTGTGCAGGGATGGATAGGTAAGCGAGCGCGCAGGGATTGTTGTCCACGCAGTCATTATCTGGGTCTAGGATAGACAGATAGTGAGCAGCTTAACCCGGCATCTTTCACAGCAGCGCGCGTAGTTGCCTTGACAGGAGGCTGTGCTTGTTTGTGGATCCAGGAATCAGGTGAGTATTAGAAAGAAAAAAAGTTTTATTTTATGTTCCAGGGGACATTTAAAGATGTCCTCTGATTTTATTTTTTTTAAAAATGTGTCGTCTTACCTTAGCCTGGTGGTCAGTGGGGGCTCCCTGGATCCTGGTTGTGGGGGGGTCTGCCGTGGCTCCCTCCCTGCGCCAACTCTCTGCCACATGCACCCAGCCGGCCAAACCGCACAGTCGCAGCTCTGTCATCCTGCGGCCGCGTGCTCCTCAAGGGGTCCTTGGGAGGCCCCGGTGGGCTGCCCTCTACAGTGCCTGATTATAGGGCCTCGTCTGCCTGATGTTTTAGCAACAAGAATGTTTTATCCCATAGGCTTCAATGTTAAAAATATTCCCGTTTTAATTCAATATCTAATAAACCATTGCTTATAATATTCTGCAGTAAAGAGTCTCTTTATTTTTAGATTTTTTAGCATTTTTTAAGCATTTTTTTTAAAAAAAACCAATTTTTTTTCGAACTTTTGGCGAATGTCACAAAAAGTTTGAAGTTTGCGAACTTTTGAACGGCCAATGTTCAATGCGAGCTCACGTTCGTATCGAACCGTCAGCCCATCCCTATTCACGATGCACAGGCAAACTTTGTGCAACATTTCAGTAGTAGTAATGTTGATATTGAGTGCCAGATGAAAAAGTATTATATAGAAATACATTCTGGGGGGGGCGTGGCCGGCAGCGGACCGAGACGGACGTAAAGCAGTGGAGCTTCGATCCAGCATAACTAATCAGCGGCCCAACCGAGGTTTAGGGCCGGGAAAACTCCACCAAAGTGACACTGCTGCCGGCTATCGGTAGGTGGACCTCCGGAGCCCGTTTACTCCCCTCCTCCGGTCCGGCATTCGAGTCGGAGGCTGCTGTGTTGCCGCATCCCCTGTCTCGTGGCGGCCATTTTGGGGCCTGAGGAGGCTGACACCTTCCCTCGCGCTGCGAGGAGATCTCCTATACCTGGATGGGGAAGAAATCCAAGACAGGCGAAGTGGCGGAGGGCACCCGTACCCCTGATATCCGCCTCTCGTTGACGGGTGGACCGGTGCGACGGCTTCAACGCCCTGCTCTGCCTGACGTGGAGGACCTACCAGTTTTGGAGACCGAGGATGCTCCACCTGCTCCCCACTTGGCGACGCCGACCCGGGGGGAAGATGCTCTCCCCGCCACCAAGGGCGATATTCGCGCTCTCCTGGAGGACGCCAGGAAATCCTGGCAAGCGGATTTCCAAACCCTCGGTGCGGCGGTCGCGGAGACCCAGACGCAACTGGGGGATCTCCAGAACCGCACCAGAGCGATAGAGAGCTCACAGGCCGTTTCTTCCTCCTCCATACACGCCCTGCAGCAGCAGGTCAGCGGCCTACAATCAGCAGTGATGGCAATAGAGACGAGGCACAGACGCCGAAACCTGAAGCTCCGGGGGGTCCCGGAGACGGTACCAGACTCGGACATATTGCCCTATACTACACGATTTCTGGAGTCAGTTCTCCACTCTACGGAACACTTGCGGGACTCTGTCCTCACGGCACTCCGCGTGCAGAAGGCGGCACTGGCCCCAGCAAAAGCAACGTGCGACGTGATCGTCACACTCAGAGATATGGCCGTACACCACTCGGTTTTTCGTGCAGTGCGGAATGTGCCCGTGGTCCTTTTTGAGGGGGCCTCAATCGCTGTATTCCGAGACCTGCCTTTTATGTTACTTGCCACCCGCCGGCAATTTCGGCCTGTTACCACCCTCCTACGCATGCACGATATCAGCTATAAATGGGGTGCCTCTGGTTCTCTCATCATCACCACGGGCGATGGACAGGCACCCGTGGCCACTTCATCAGCCGAGGCTGAAGGTCACCTGCGCTCCCTCGGTTTACCTCCAGACCCCTCGTGTCAGACACCTGCAGGCTCCACACCGTCCCTGGGCAACCCGGATTGAGACTGGGACTTGTTATCATGACGTGGCTACTATCCCGACTCGTTATGGCATTCTGCCTTTCTCCCCTTCTATCCTGTTTGTGTTTTCCTAGGATACGCGTTCCACTGAGGTTGATGTTCTCCCCATCTCCCCCCCATTTATTTATTTATTTATTTTTTCACCGGGTGACCACGGGGCATGCCATCATGGTACTCTTGCCATGCCTGGCCCTCGTGTACCGGGCCACGTGACAGTACCCCTCCATGGCCTCCCTCGGGAGCGCGCCAGGAGAGTCACGGACATGGCCTTTGTCACTTCCTTCCCCTCCTTGTTGGAGGTGGTTCCCCCACCTTTTTTTTTTATTTTTTTTTTAACGGAGCCATCTACCCCCCCTCACAGAGAAGCTCGGCATAACCCCCCCCCTTCCATGTTTCTTCCTCTTTTTTCCCCCCTCCGGATTTTTACAGTTTATAAGTGTACAGCTTAATATGTGGACTCTGTCTTACTAGTGCGAAGCTCTATTGGTGTGGCCCTGCGAGTCCACTATTGTCGGTCGATTTGTGACCTATTTTCTTTCAGAAATAAAAATTACAAATTAAAAAAAAAAAAAAAAAAGAAATACATTCTGCCCCTCCAGGGTTAAATATTACCTTTTAATGATATTCAATATGTAAATGCAAGAGGGAACATTTCTTACATGATGAGCAGCTGGTGTGAAACTAATGTGACTTAGGCTAATTAATATATGTACTCGTTTGTTTTATAATCACTGCTATCACATTTTTAAACATATGTGTCATATATAAACACCTTCTAATGTAAACATATATAGCGGTTTATGAGGAATTTGCCAAGTTTATTCCTTTCCTAGGATTATAGGGAATTAAAACCTGTGTTTACTTATTGGAAGCTTCAGGAAAATCTCTCAAGCTGTTGATCTTTGAGGCTGCTAGTGGACGTTACAGCTACAGGCTGAATGTTGTCTGATATTTAAGGGGTTATTCAGAAAGCACCGAAATTTCAGTGAAATTTATGTGTTTTCTATTTCTTTGCACTTTGGCGATTCCAGTTCGATGAGCATGCAGTGAATTAACTATTCACTAAAGGGTCCCCGAAGTGCGCTGAATGTGGAGCAGCAGAAGACCACCGCCAACTGCCGAACAGACCACCGAGCGCTGCCAATCTGCAACAAAAAAAAGCCAAGGAACTCTGCTATTCTTTAAAAGGTGTTTGAAACAATAAAAATGTCTGAAAATTTGTGGGAATAATAAAAAAGGTCTGTTACAGAATAAACAAAAAAAAAAACACCTTAAAACAATATTCCTATTTTTCACTTATTTGACGACTCACTACCCGCTGAGCCTGCTGCACGTGAGATCCCACTAAGGGATGCCGGCTGAGATGGCCTTGCCGCTGATTGCTGTGTTCCTCTTTCGACTGACTTTATTTTTATTTTAGTTTATCTTTTTTTTTTTTCTTTTATGAGACCTTGCTTGATGTTACTTATGTCGCTTTCTGAGGACTCTTGCTTTTTGATGGGATCTTTATTAACCCCCCCTGTTTTTTTCACATTTCTTGCGGCGCACTTATGTGACCCCCCTACTGTTTTGTGTCTGAGGACTCCTGCTTTATCTCGATGTACCCCGAAGACTTGTTTTACTTTTGAGACTAGATGTGCGCTTTCCTTTCCCCTTCTATCTTAGTTGGTATGTTAGATACTCGTTCTGCTGGAGATGGTGTATTCATTCCCCTCCTCCCTTTTTTTTTTTTTTTTTTTTTTTTTATTATTTTATTTTTATATTTTTGGCAAAACTGGGTTGCCTGAGGTGTGCCACCATGACTATTTGTTATGATTGGCCCTTAGGATCCCGGGCCTCGTGACATTGTCCCTCCATGGCCTCTTTCGGGAGCGTGCCAGGAGCGTCACGGTGATGGCCTTTGCCATTCCCCCCCCCCCCCCTTTTTTTTTTTTTTTTTTCTCCTATATTTGTTTTTCTTCCTTTTCCTTTCTACGGTTATTTGGATCACCATCTTTTTGGCAGCGTTGCGTGTATAACCCCTTCTTCCCTATTATCCTACACCCACCCTTATTCTCTGAGACATTTTTATGTCGATGGATCTTTTGTGTCATATGTATTACGTATGCGAGTTCTTCTGGCCCTGCGAGGCCACTTGTGTTGATTTACTATGGGTTTATTCTTACAAAATAAAAACCTTGAATTACTAAAAAAAAAAACAATATTCCGGGGGCGGAGCCGAGCCGGCAACAGTGATGGTCGCTGTGTGAGGGAGCTCCCGTCTTAACCCGCCGAAAAACAACTCCAACCAGCACTTAAACCAGCCAAAACATTTCTAAATCAGGTACAATACAGCCCCTGACCATGAAGAGGGCAAATAAAACGAAAAAAGATGCCGAAATTACCGTGGCGCCGATCTTTTCACCTCGGGCCCGGCATGAAGACACCTCCCAAAATGGCGCCGAGCCTGCCTCAGCATGTGCGGACGCCTGCAGAGAGGGGGACTCGGAAGCTTACCCGGCTACCAAGGCTGACATCCTGGGTCTAAAATCCTTCATCGCCACAGAGTTGGAGAAAACATCACGCTGTCTCTCTGCTGACATCCAGGAAATAGGTGAGCGGACCGATAGACTCGAGGACAGATCTGAGCAGATTGTAACTCATTATAATGCACTTGCAGCCCACGCTGACGCTATGGAATCCAGGGTACAATACCTAGAGGAAGCCATTGAAGATCAATCGAACTGCTCTAGGCGCGATAATATACGCCTCAGGGGCCTATCTGAGACTGTTCTGGGAGACAAACTACTTCCCACGCTCACAGGCATCGTGCATCGCTTTCTACCAGACCTCCCTCAGGTTAAACTGCTATTTGATCGTATACATCGAACACTGGGCCCTAGACGTGACAAAAACGCGCCTCCGAGAGACGTGGTGGCACAATTTCATTACTATTCCACCAAGGAAGCCCTATTGAAAACTACCAGAGATCAGAAAGTAGATTATGATGGCTCCCCACTTTCCTTCTATCAAGACCTTTCGCCCACAACCTTGGCGCGCCGCAGGGAGTGGCGGGAGGCAACAGGGATCCTCCGTCAGCATGACATCAAGTACGCCTGGGGCTTTCCTTTCAAACTTCTGGTCACCAAGCAAAATCGCACACATGCATATTCACACCTTTACCAAGCAAAGGACGTTTTACGCCTCTTCAACCTACCGGTTCCGCGGGCATTGGAGGACTTGAGGCCCCCGCCACCACTTCCTCGCCTGGATCAAGACTGGTCCTCGGCAGCGGATTGACAGGGGAATAACTTGCAAAGGTCTTTCCCTGAAGCCTTGGATGAGGCTATTATCTCAGGCATGGCATCTTCTCCTTGGATGCTGGGGTCGTCGCCCCAGCCCCGGGCTCGCACCGGGACTCTGGACTGCAAGCCCAGGGTGCCATGATTCATGTGGTAATATTCTATGTTGTCCTATATCATTACAGGATGCTGTCTCTGTTTTATTTTTGTTTTTGCTCTTGACAGTTAATATTGCTTCTATGGTTGGAGCGCATGCTCCGTTCTGTTTTAAAAGTTTTCAAACTCAGCGGGCAGACGGCGTACCCTCTGTGCTCTTTTGGTTTCGCACCAGATGGTCGTCGGCTTCCCTCTTCCTCTCACCTCCTCCCTCGCTTTACCTCCCCTCCGGTATACCCGCTTGGTTGGTACTACCCCTTACCCCCATGACTGCCCATCATGGGGTTTCCTGTCTCTTCTTTTTCTTTCTTCTTTTCTTCTGAATGATTCTCTTTTCTCCTCACAACTTCTCTTCTCTCTTTCTCCATATGTACTATTCTACATTGCACACTGTGACTCCATACTGGGATGGCTCCGGTAAATATATTATCCCTAAATGTCAAAGGCCTTAATTCGCCTCGTAAACGCCGCCTATTATTCCGAGAATTAAAACGCAAAGCAGTGGACATTGCTCTATTACAGGAAACTAGGATTCCTAAAATGGCTGCTTTTCGTTTATCGGATCCTGCCTACTCTAGAGTCTTTTTATCGTGTGCTACTCCTAAGCGTAATGGGGTAGTGGTATTGATTCGAACCTCTTGTCTCATTACTATTACGGACTCCCACACAGATGACATGGGTAGATGTGTCCTAGTATCAGGTACGGTGTCTGGTCAACAGTATACATTCGCCTCGGTCTATGGCCCAAATACACCAGACGCTGATTTTTGGTCCTCTACTCACTCTTTTATATCATCCCACGCTAATGGCCATGTTGTTCTGGGGGGGATTTTAATGCAACACTGTGCCCACCAATTGACAGATCTACCTCACATAATGACCAGACTTCACATCTCCCATCACTACAAGACAAACAATTTTATAACTTCGTACATCACGCAGGCTATATTGACGTATGGAGGGTCCAACACCCCTCGGTTAAAGACTACACATATTTCTCTCCCGTCCATCACACCTATTCTAGAATAGACTGCATATTAACCTCCGACTCATGTCTTCCCTTAGTCATCTCCTCTTCCATAGGCTCCATAACATGGTCTGACCACGCGGATGTCTCCCTCCGGCTGCGGCCTTTTGCTCCTGCGGCGGGTCGCCATTGGCGATTAGACCCATTCCTGCTGGACAAGCCAGGGGTGCGTGATTCTGTGAGGGAAACATTACAAGAATACTTCCACCTTAATGACATAGATGACATATCCATGCAGGTACTATGGGCTGCCCATAAACCGGTGATCTGGGACGCACTACTAGGTTTAGCCTCCCACCTGAAAAAACAGAAATTAGCGGACATACAGGATCTTCAACGCCAACTCCGTGAGAGGGAGATGATTCATAAGACGTCCCCCTCTCCTGAGACCTACGCTACCTTATCCCAGGTCAGACAGGACTTAAATAGGTTATTCCTAGATGATGTAGGACGATCGCTTCTCTGGTCCAAGCGAAGATACTACGAAAGGTCCAACAAACTGGACACCCCCCCTCGCACGACTTCTTAACCCTAGAACGCACTCACAGAACATGCCCCCCATACAAGACGGCATGGGTTCCCGGCTCTCCACCCCGAATATATGAATAAAAGAGTGAAACTATACCCAATCAATGTACATACAGCAGTTCACAGCACTCTCCACCACAATGTGCTAAATAAATTAGAAACAAAAACCAAAAGAACTGCAGTAAAATGAATACAACCTTTAAAAATTGGTCAATGATGTAGATGGCACAGCCAGATGAAGAGTGGATTCCAATGGCTAAAACAATAGATACACCAACATAGCATAATACTGTAAAAACATTTAATAATATAAAAAAAACACAAGGAAGCCACTCACAAACAGCGTGGCACACGTTCAAAAATAGTGTGCATATATGCATAATTAACACATCCTTATAGTCACCGCCACCGGAATGCATTCAGTCCACAGAATGGAGACTCCTGGCCAGGGTAGACTCCAAGGAAACCGATATTGTAGCCCACTCAGTTAAAAACACTTTGGCCCCGAGCTGTTTACCTTTGGAATTTAATAAGGAATCTAACCCCCACCCTTTGCTCAATAAACCTAAAGGCTTTTTTAAATGCAAGATGTGCTCAATGTGTAGAGACCTTAAAGTCAAAGTTGATTTGTTTAAAAGTACACGTACTGGAAAAGAGTATTATATTAAGGAGTTTATTAACTGCAATACTACTAACGTAATATATCTCCTTCAATGTGGATGCGGGGCCCAATATATTGGGAAAACGAAGCGTAAGCTGAAAGAACGCATTTACGAACATTTTTATAACTTTAGAAAATGTAGTGACAAACATAGTGTACCCCGACACTGTTGTAAATGCCCACTTTTTAGTTTTACTACATTTAGTTGGTTGGGGATTGAAAAGGTTAAATTGAATTGGAGGAGGAGGTGATGGAGCTAAGGCTTTATCCCAAGCAGAAATTAAATGGATATTTTACATGGATACTCTGAAGCCGCCAGGCCTCAATGTAGATATCGACCTCCTATCCTGTTTGTGAACTTTTTTATGTGTTTTTATGTGGTTCTAGACCTTAAAACTTTCTTTTCCTACAGATCTTTTCTATAGATTACATATTTTTTCTGTAGATCACTGTTTTTTTATAGATTACTGTTTGTTGTCCTATATAATGGCATATGGGCCTATCATACTATATAAACATATAATCTCAATGCTTGGAAGGGATTTTTATCCCATTATTTTATATTATGGTTTGCTGTTCTTGTTTTTTCTGTTTTTAGGTTCATCTATCGTCGTTTTGCATTTTATACAAATGTATTGTCCTCTTTGCCTTAATTTTGGGGCTTTATTTATATATTTTTATAATTTTTGCCCTTAAGCAAGATGGATGCCGGAGGGGGGTGACGTTATTTCCGGAGCGCTCTGTGGAGGTTACCGGCGATGCTGTCCTCCCCCGGACTCCACAGGTGATCTCTATCCACTCTAGTTTTAACAATTAAGGAGGGTCTATAATAGGTTTGCTTTGTGATACACAGATCAGCTCATGAGTAAGTCCTACGGACGAAACATGTCGAGCTGATCTGTGCTTTATTTTGTGTCTACTGCCTGCCGCCTTGCTGTCCATCGTTTGAAGAGGAGCTTGATTTTCCGGTCGTTGAAACTGGGTGGTCTGCAAGAACTTTTCTGCCTAACTATATTGGACTACAATATTGGTTTCCTTGGAGTCTACCCTGGCCAGGAGTCTCCATTCTGTGGACTGAATGCATTCCGGTGGCGGTGACTATAAGGATGTGTTAATTATGCATATATGCACACTATTTTTGAACGTGTGCCACGCTGTTTGTGAGTGGCTTCCTTGTGTTTTTTTTATATTATTAAATGTTTTTACAGTATTATGCTATGTTGGTGTATCTATTGTTTTAGCCATTGGAATCCACTCTTCATCTGGCTGTGCCATCTACATCATTGACCAATTTTTAAAGGTTGTATTCATTTTACTGCAGTTCTTTTGGTTTTTGTCTCCACCCCGAATACCATCAGAGACGCCTTCACTCAATACTTCGCATCCATTTATAATCAAACCCCGACCCATTCAGCCTCAGATTCCTCTCTGATGGACGATAGCAAGGATTACCTATGCAGGGCCTCGCTTCCATCTCTGAGCGAGGAACAGGCGGCCACACTGGCTTCTCCCATTACCGAAACAGAACTTGGTAATGCCCTGAGCCTAATGAAACCCCACAAAGCACATGGCCCTGACGGCTTCACATACCAGTACTATAAAGCCTTCCCCAAAATACTGTTCCCTTATCTGCTCCGAATGTTTAATGACCTGATGGAGGGAGGCACCCCACCCCAAGAATCCCTACTGGCGTCTATTGTCTTAATACCCAAACCAGATAAAGATCACCATCTCACTGAAAACTACAGGCCCATCTCACTAATTAATACAGATTTGAAATTATTAGCCAAAATCCTCTCCCTAAGACTAGAACCATTTTTAATCCTTCTTATCCACCCTGACCAGGTTGGCTTTATACCCACTCGACAGGTTTATGAAAACACTAGGAGGGCGGTGGACTTGGTATGGACAGCTATGGAGACACATCAGCCTTCTCTGTTTCTCTCCTTGGATGCAGAGAAGGCGTTTGACAGAGCAGAGTGGCCCTTCCTGTTTACCCTCCTGCAGCATATCAAATTACCAGAATCCTTTCTAGCCGCTATTAACGCTTTATACACCTCACCCTCTGCCCACATCTTACTGCCTGGAGCAGAACCAATCCCTTTTATGATATCTAATGGTACGAGACAGGGTTGCCCCCTTTCCCCTGCCCTATTCGCCTTGTATTTGGAACCACTTCTCCAACACATTCGGATGAACCCAGGGATACGGGAACTCAGTCCGCTCCGAATCCTTTAAGGTGTCGGCTTATGCTGACGATATCATCTTATCCCTGTCCCACCCCTTGGAGTCTCTGCCGCAATTGTTTAAAACTTTAGATGAATACGCAAGACTATCAGGCTATAAAATCAATATCAACAAATCGGAAGCCTTCACGGTCCATGTTCCCCCCCTCAATATGACTCTCTCTGCACTAACTTTCCTGTCCGCTTCTCCCCCTCTTCTTTCAAATACCTAGGTGTTATGCTTACTAACGACCCTTCCACCCTATATGATGCTAATTCTAAGAGGTTATGGTCACAAATAAAGAAGGACTTGGAATGTTGGGATAGGTACCAAATTTCGTGGGTAGGCCGCATTTATAGCGTCAAAATGAATATCTTGCCACGTTTATTATATTTTTTCCAAGCATTACCTATTGCACTGGACTCTGATGATATACGGGACATACAGAGGGCTATTGACTCCTTTATTTGGCAAGGAAAACGCCATCGAACTGCTTGAGCTACCCTGTACAGGCCAAAGGAGGCGGGGGGCCTGGGACTGCCATGCCTGCGGTCTTATTATTACGCTGCACAACTTGCCCAGGTTGTGGCCTGGCACTCCCCTCAGACCTCCCGTCGATGGGTAGACCTGGAAAAGGGTCTCATGTACCCGGATCGTCCTCAGATGTGGATATGGCTCCCTAGAGCTCACCACCCTTTCTTGAAAACCACATGTCCGGCCATCATTAATTTTCTCCGACTATGGGACAAATTGCCGACTAAATGCGATCTTACATCTTTCCCGTCTCCGCTAACACCGATCATGCAGAATCGTGATTTCCTGCCAGGACTCATCTCCTCTTCCTTGGAGGGCTGGATGGGCTCCAACATCTCGAGAATCTGCCATCTATATCCCAAAGGACAACTATTACAATTTACGGACCTACCTCACTCTGGAGTATTACATGCCTTACCTTTACTCCAGATACGAGCATACGCAACTCGCCCTCACATCAAAACTGCAGCACTAACCACACCATCTTCCTTTGAACGACTGTGCCTTCGAGGCTCTTACCCTAGGGGGTTAATCTCTACGATTTATCACCAGTTTACAGTCCTTCTCGACTTGCGAGAACTCCACTACATTCAAGCTTGGGAAAGAGACTTGGGGGAGACACTGGACGCTGAAGAATGGGGTGATATCTGGACGCTATGAGAAATGTCTCGGTATGCACGGTTCATCAGGAACAATTAATCAAAACTATTTTCCGATGGTACACCACTCCTGTCCAAGTTTCGCACATGTCTCCACAGACCCCTGATCTTTGCTGGAGATGATGTGGACTCCGGGGTACTTACGCCCATATGTGGTGGTTTTGTTCTGAGGTCCAACGATTTTGGGACCAGACACACACTCTACTACAGGCAATATTATCGAGAGAAACTCCAATGGATCCATGGGCTTACTTGTTGTCCAGGCCCTTACCGTATTTGTCGCGACATGAAAAAAATTATTGGCCAAGATAACCCTTGCAGCCCGCCGCGTTCTCGCGGAACATTGGAACTGCCCGTCGATCCCTCCATTCTCAAAAATTTACTCTAAAATCAGGGATGCCCAACTGATGGATGAACTCACAGCCATTACAAACCACACACTCTCAGCCTATTATAAAACATGGACACCTTGGATAGAACAGATGGGCTCAGTTTGAAACGGATCTCCCTTTTCTTATACAGTTTTGGGGTTTTGGTTGGCTCTTCTAGCCTTATAGACCGATGATGTTAATATGGACACTGTTGCAATTATCTCTCTCACTGTATAATCTCTACCTTCTCTTTTCTCTATCTCTCCCTCTTTCTCACCTCTCTTCTCTGGGTTTGGCGACCCCTCCTCCAGGGCCGGATTAAGATCTCTATGGGCCTGGAGCTGAAGATTTTGGTGGCTTTTTTTGGAATTTAGTGAAATGAAAGCATATTTTAGGTTATAGTGCAGATACGGATATATCTAACCAGGCAGATACTGTGTGAGCAAATTTACATTCAGATTTCAATCATTTAAAGCATGTAAAATAATTTTTTCACATTTTATCATCCAAACCTTTGTGGTTATATATTCTATAGGGAATTTTTGTTAATTTTTTTAAAATGGGATCCTGTTACTGCATTTTTCTGAGAAAATATACAATTTTAACCAAAAAAATAAAATATTTCCCTTTTGTTTTTTGAATAATATGACTATGTATAAAACACTGATCTTGCTCCCAGCATTGGAAATGAGAAGGTGAGTAATGGCAGTGGTATTGCTCATTTTATAAGTGACAGATGGACAATGCCATTGCATTGGAACTAAAAATAAAATGATAAAAAATTTTTGGGTTTTCCTTTTAGCTTTTACAAGGTCATGTTTGATATTAATGCAAAGGCCAGACGCTGACCTGTCCAATGACACCTCCCTTGACCTTGTAAGGTGTAAAGATTAGTAACGCAGGGTTCCAAAGTCACTCCCCCAATGCACTTTGCTGCAGTGCGGTGGTTTAGGTTTTTGGTGTAACAATACGTAATAACGGATCGTGTCATCACCTCCACACTTGAGAGGGTGAGTTAGTGCAGCATCATTGTTCACTTTATAATTGAAAAGTGGAAAGTTTTGCTGTGTTAGAAAGAAAAAATAAAGTAATATTTATTAGTTTATTTTTATTGTTACATAAAACCTGGTCATGTTTGGTATCATTGGAAAGGGCATACTCTGGCCTTTCCAGTGATACCTCATATGACCCTGTAGCTGCTATGGTGTTGGAGATAATGGGGACCACATGTTCATAAATGCAGACATTGTTATTTTTTCTCTGGGCCTATTCTGGGGCATGGGCCTGGAGCTGCTGCTCCATCTGCCCCTATGTTAATCCGGCCCTGCCCTCCTCTCTCCTTCCCCTCCCCTATCCCCTATTCTCTAAAATGTTATACCTATATTTGCTTGATTTATGTATGACAATTATCTCTTAATAAAAACTACATTTAAAAAAAAAATCCAAAAAATAAATAAAAAGATAGTTTGCTGAAAATGAAAAGAATAAAGAGTTGAGTAAAAAATATTAAAAACATTATTTTTTAACATCGGATCATATGGGATTCGCCTGTTTAAAACTGTCGAACTGAACCACCGAAAATCAGAACATTTCCCTGACACTTCTGTGCAATTCAGCGTTGTGTGAATAGAATAACCATTACTTCTCGATGGGACAATTTTGCTGCTGCTGAAGATCACTGAATTCAGGGAACTGCACCATATTTTGCTGTCAATTCGTCAAATACTGATTGCTTCTGTGTACAGGTGTCTTTTATACAGGTAACAAACTCAGATTAGGAGCACTCCCTTTAAGAGAGCACCCCTAATCTCAGTTTGCTACCTGGCAGTCAGAAATCCTGCTGATTGATAGGGGATCAAATACTTATTTCACTCATTAAGGCTAATGTCAGACGAGCGCAGTCTGAGCGCACTCTGCGTGCGTGCATAACGGACGGACGTACAGACGGAAGATACTGTAGACACCACACGGTCCGTTTTTTTTTAACGGATGTAGAAAAAAAAGGGAAATATGGGAATCACAATGAATTAAAATTAAATGACAGGTACAGTCAGCCAGACCAAAAAAAACCTGAGCATCAACGTGATGGACGTTGCAAATGAGCTGCGTCTGACGTCGCCTCATCACGCACACAGGCCGCTACGCGGACGCGGCGCACTCTGGGCGTCCATCGTAGCGCTTTTACGTCGAGGTCTAAATGGCGTCCGTTGCCACCTGCGTGGTGTGTGCGCACTTCGGTGTGCACGTACTTCGTGTGTTGGTCTCTATTGATCACAAATCAATGCTACGACGGACGTTAAACTGTGCGGCGACACGAACGTGATGACTGCGTACGTCTGACTCTAGCCTAAAATGCATATTAATTTTTAACTTTTTTGAAATGCGTTTTTCTGTATTTTTTGATGTTATTCTGTCTCTCACCGTTAGAATAAACCTACCATTAAAATTATAGACGGATAATTTTTTGTCAGTGGGCAAACATACAAAATCAGCAGGGGATCAAATATTTTTTCCCCTCACTGTGTACTGATCCTAGCAAACCTGAAAAGCTTAGAAAAGTACAGTGTCATGATAATGCCAAGAAAGTCACCCCCTTATGACAGCAGCACTAGTATAACAGTAGGTTTACTGGGACATAATGTTACTTTTGCTTTAGCGATTCTAAAAATTGTAATTACTTTAATCCAGTTTACCTGATATCAAACATTTTTGGTTGTAATTGCCAAATCTTCCATAGAAATGAAGAAATAGAACCAGACGAACCCAGAACTACCCTAAACCAGTTTCCAGGTTTCTCTATCATTATACCTTAGAAAGTAAGCAAAGGACACAAACAGGGCGGTTGTTAATTCTTTATATTGGTACAATAGGAGTGGCAGATTCTATGGGCCTTCATATGTCTAGAATTTTGCATAATGTATTCTAGTAAGTGCATTATATTCCAATGTGTGGAACAGGCTCGCTTGTCAAAATAGCTTCAAAAGTGTTGGTTAAATATGAAGCTGAAAAACTGACAGATACAAACATTGATTTACAGGACTTAATTAAATTGCTTCCGCTTGGTGAATTATTAGCTTTTAGCAGCTTTTATATATGTAAATATATAATTCAATTTCTCCTAAACTCATAAATCCTAGTATTTTGACACACAGTGTATTAATTATTCATTTGTAACTTTATTATTTTGTTACAAATAAGCCAGAATTCCATTTCAGAATTAAAGTGCTGTAACTAATGATGATTTTCCTAATTAGTTAATTCCTCGATTATGCTTTCAATTAATCGGGATTAAAATAATTCAATACCAAGTTTAAATAAATTGTTTAAAAAAGTTCACTTTTAGGCTGGAGTCAGATGAGCGCACTATGTGTGCCCGTACTGACGTGCCTTCTGGCGTCCATCTGGCGCACTTTGCGCTCCCTATGCTTAACATGGAGAGCGCAGAGAGTTAATTAGCGTCTGTAATCCTAACACTTATTACGCCTTGCAGTGGTTAATGGAAAAGTTAACAACAGCTAAGAGCTGGTGCTAACTGATTCTGCGGAATCAGTCAGCACCAGCTGAAACCCCCCAAAAAATCAAATACTCACCTTTCTCTCCCGCGGCGAGAATGGCGGCTCGATCCACCTCTTCTGGTCACCAGGAACAGAGGGAGACTAGGGGAAAAAAGTCTCCCCCCGCGATCACTCCGCCGACCTGCCGGATTTCGTGACAGGCAAGATCCTGCAGATCATGTGACCGTCAGTGGCAGCTTCAATGGAGTCCTATGAACTCCATTGAGGGAATGCTCGTGGCGGTACTTAGCGTTGCCTCGAGCATCCCGAAGCTTTGCGCCACGTTATGGGGCAGGCTGTTGGAATAGCGCCTGCCCTGTAATATCACACTAAAACAGGGATGCTAATGAGACGCCTGTAGATCTCCCTCCTTAGCATCCCCATTTTAGCGTTAACATCATAATATGAGTGAATTGGTCTTGTTTATTCATCTTCTAGGTCCCCATGTGCAATTTTTGGTATTCCTTATTTGGTTAGTGACAAAGAGTATTAAAATTGACTGTTTTGTTGGTTTGTTTTAAAATTATTACATATTGTAATTAGCAAATGTTTCATTTGTGCACATCCTACAAGCAACTTTCACGCTGCCAAATTTATTTTGGAACAGAGTGAAAGCAATTATTCCGTTCAGACTGACCTTAATGTTCTGGCAATGAAACCAACATGTTGGTTTACTGAGAATGTGCATCCCTTTGGGACATGCTAGCGTGCGTTGCGTGAGTGGACAATCTGGTTATTGTACCCACAAATTTGCCATTGTGGCTGATGTGAAAGCACTGGATGGGACGAGTAAGTTACTTTATTACTACAACTTTACAATAAATAATATATTAATTGCATTAATTAAAATCAGCCACATAAGGCTTTCAATTTATTCACTTTCAAATAGCTCCAGTATGACCACTGTCAACCCCAATGGAATAACCGTGCAAATCTTTAAGATGTTTAATTTCCAACAGACAAATCTTTAACTATGCATGTATTTTCAGCATGGATAGAGTGAATTATTTAATGATGACAGAGCAATATGGTTGAAAAATTGGTATTTGCAGCTTACAAGTGTCTCACAAATCATGTGTGTTCTAATATTTTTCTGCTTTGCATTGCTCTCCATTAATTACTGTATTTTTTAATTACTTATCATATATTGGATATATGGATACATATTAATCTCCTTAATAAAATAAAGTCTCAATACAGAAGCAAAAAAATGACAGATGTGCTTTTGTATATATTTCTATGACTCCTTTTGTCTCGTTGTGATGTTTAAAGTTGCTGTCCCACTTACTCTGCCATATAAAACATCATCAAATTAAAAATAGCACGGGAGGCATAAAACCTGTATTGCCAGTTGCTCTTGAATTCCTTCTATATAGAGATGATCCTGATAAGATGTAGATTTTTATTGGTATTTCTACTTTGTTTCTTGTACGAGCAGCAGTGCCACATTGTATTGCCGTGCAAGCCAGAACAATGAAGAGCCTGACCACTGCTATAGCAACGGAGTCATAATCCAGCCAGTATTAAGACTGACAAAAGCCAGTATGTTGAAAGTATGTAATAAAAAGACACGTCAGCAGCGCCCACAAGTGCAGATACTTTTTGTTTCTTGAACCAGGCAAGCAGGACTGGTGGTGGGGCGAGTGGGAAGGGGAGGCACTGCATGCAGCCTGACCACTTTAATAAGCTAAAGTGGTCCCGGTGCTAGAATGTCCCTAGTTTTTTTTTTAAAAAAACACATATTTACAAATAGGCAATTTTCATGTTATATATTACGAACTTGATTTAAAAAAAAAACATCTAGAAAGTGTAGATTGGAACAATAAGGGCCAATTCAGTCAGCCAACTCTGCACCCCCTCTGCTCACACAGCTTTGTTTACATACAAAACATTCATATAATAACCCCTTAACGACAGGTGGACGTCGCCTGTCAGGAGTGGGTTAATGCCGGCGAGCAGTACAGGCGCACGGTACGCATCATTGGCTGCAGGGGGACGGCTTGAGTTCAGGCAGTCCTACTGCAGCCAATGGCGCGAGGCGCGAGCCGGCTGCGAGGAGAGGCCGAGGCGGCCCATTGAAGGCATCGAGGCGTAAATGTACGCCTTGCATCTTCAAAGCCCTCCCGTCGCAAGGACAGCATAGCACGTCCCGCGGCAGCAAGGGGTTAAAGGGGTTATTCAGGGAGAACCGAAATGTCACCGACATCAGCGCTCTCTTGTTCGCTGCTCTTCAGCAAGTTAAATTTCCTGACCCTGTGGTGAATTCAGCATTCACCACAGGGTCCCAGAAGTGCAGCGAATTGACCTGCCGAACGCATCTGACAATCTGCCGCAAAACTGCCAAATCAATCTGAAAAAACACTGATTGCATCCAACGATCTGCCGAACAGACTGCCGTAACATCCTAAAAAAGCCGACGACCCACTGAACAGCCTCCGGAAAAAGCTGACAAGCCACTGCACATGGTTAAAAAAAAAACGAAACTTTTAAAAGGCGTTTGAAAAAAAAAAAATAGTGCATGAAAATGCCTGGAAATAATAAAGTCCTATGAATAACAATAAAAAGATCTGTTACAGAAAAAAAAACAGTATGTAAAAAAAAATCCCAGAAAATGCGAAAAAATCCTAAAAAAAATCAATAAAAAGACTACGTGTATTTGCTGCAAATGAAAAGAATGAACGGTTGAATAAATATTTAAGAAAAATGGGGTTTTGTTGAAAAAAAAATAACTAATGGGATTCGCCTGCTTAAACCTGTCGAATGGAGCCACCAAAAATCAGGCCATTTCACTGACATTTCGGTGCTGTTCGGTGTTCTCGGAATAGGTTAACCATTACTTCTCTATAGGGATTTCTCTACCGTTGAAGTTCACCATATTTCACTGGCAAATCGTCAATATTTGGCGAATTGCCAGCTTTTTGAATAATCGAATGGCCACGAAATTGCACCGTGCGGGGAAATTCACCATCCCATGCAATTTCGTGGCCAATTTGGTGTTCTTTGAATATCCCCTTACTGTTAGAGTCCCTTTGTGCTCCTAAAGGGATTTAAAACCTATTGCTACTGAGCGCCGCACAGCTTTGCATTGAACTAATTCAGGGGTAGAGATATAATAATATATAATGCATGCATACGCATTATGCAGTTGTGACTGTATTAATTTGTGACCACGTTTGGTGCCAGCACTGAGGCTCCATTCCAACTGCAAGACTAGAACTGGCTATAAATCTGGAAATGGAAAGATATATGGATTCTTCACTTTCTCCTTCAATTTCTTACCTATCTGCAAAAGAAAGCTGACTCCACAAAGTCTGCAGAATGTTGAAAGCCAACTGCAATAACTCTTATAACACATGAAAATCCTGTTGAAGCATAATGTGATTTTATCACCCAAATACGGGGAGAAAAATATTCTCTCTTTTTTGTATTCTTTACCTCTACAGGTATATGTTTATTGGTGTACGTGTGCATGGATATGTGTTTATGTATGCATGTGAATGTGTATTTATTGGTATATATGCTTGAATTTGTAATGGTACATGTGCAAATGTATGTATGTATACATGTGATTGATTATGCAGTATATGTGTGTTTATATGTAGGTATATAGACATGGGGACCTCATGCATGCGTCACGCGTCTTACCTATCCGTCATAAACGTTATAGCCGCCTCTGTCTATATCAATCTGGACTTCTGAGAAGTCCGTCTCATCACATGTTTTTATTAAATCGCAGCATTTCTACATCAATGACCCACATAAAAGCTCCAATACCATGTTTGATAGAATTCATTTGTTTGCAGATGATTTTTGATGAATGGTTTGTGTTGTAGGTTTTATTTATTTGCTAAGAATTGCATTTTTTGATCGGCAGAAGATGAGGATTATGTGGGTATTTGTTTAACATATTTTAGGACAATGGCAGTAAGGCAGGAACATTTTTATTATTTTTCTCTAGCGCACCATAGCATATGACCCGCAACATGACTAGATGACTTACTAGCAGCAGACCACAGGGCATCTAGCAACACAAGAGTCTGCTCAGTGCTACAAGAAGGCACTCTGTATTTATAGAATTAAACTATTTTTCTCCTGTCACACAGCTGATGAATCGGTTACCATTCACCTAGGATAATGTTTTCTTTCGATGTGCATGCCTATATATTTACTGCATTATACATTATTAATAACAGCTATTTTCATCAGCTGCAAACTGTGCATAATGCGCGCTCTGAATGTAATGCACGTGCGGTCGGGGATATTAATTCTTCCTCAGTTGTTTTGTGAAAGTGATTTTTCTCATAATGTCTTAAAATCAAGAAGGAAGAAGATTATGGGGGAAAAAAAGTAGAAAATACATAGCAACACAAATTAGTGATAAGCTTAATGTAGAGGAAACAATAAGAGAACAGAACGCATGGGATGGGTGATCTGACACCCTGTAAAATTTGGGGGTCAGTGCAAAAAAAAAAAAAGAAGTCTGATCATTCAACATCAAGGGTGTTATTCAGAGAGCACCAACATTTCAGTGCGGTCTTGTTCAGAGTACTTCGGCGAGTTCAGTTCGCCGACCCTGTGGTGAATTCAGCATTCACCGCAGGGTCCCCAAAGTACGCCGAAGGGATCCGCCGAATGCAGCCGCCGACCACCAAACAGACAGCTGAACGCAGCCGACGATCCACCAAACTCAGCCGAAGACCACTGAACGCAGCCGACGATCCGCGGAACAGACTGCAGTCGCAGACCGGCAAACGCAGCCTACGATTTGCCGATTGCCGCCAAACTAGGGGTTTATAAAAAAAGTCTAACTTTTTAAAAGCTGTCTAAAACAAAATAAATGTATGGAAAGAATAAAAAAAGGCCCTATAAATAATAATAAAAAGATCTATTACAGAATATATAAAAAACACCGCTTAAAAAATGGGAATCAAAGGTTTCCCCTAAAAAATACAGAAAAATTTCTAAAATATTAAAAAAAAATCATAAATTAAAGACTTGTTGCTGCAAATGAAAAGATTAACCGGTTGAATAAAAAAATCATTAAACCTGTATTTTTTTTATATTGAATCCTATGGGATTCGCCTGTTTAAACCTGTCGAACTGAAGCACCGAAAATTGGGGCATTTCACTGACACTTCGGTGCAGTTCGACGTTCTCTGAATAGATTAACCATTACTTCTCTATGGGCCAATTTCACTGATGCCGAAGATCGGCGAATTGTAGCAAATCTGCGGCGAACTGCTCCGTATTTCGCTATGAATTTGCCAGTATTTGGTGAATTGACAGCTTTCTTAGCTGAACTGCCACGAAATTGCACCATAAGGAGCAGGGGCGTACCTAGAACATTTGGCACCCGGGGAGGATCCTATATTTGGCATCCCCCAACTTTAAAATGTAAAAAGAAAAAAAATCAAAAAAAATACACACACACACACTTTTTTTAAAGATTTCAAAAATATTTTTAGTTATAGCATTCTGGCAGGACATGACGTATACATATAATAATGATATATTATGAATCTGCTGGTAGTGGATCATGTGTCCTCTGTGCTGTGCAATAAGAGGCGAGTGTAGATTCTTTTTGAATAATTGTTATTTTTAAGTGATTTCGCAAACTCACAACATATCCATCCTCATACTATGAACAAAAGTACACATGTGGCTGGTTTTGTTGATGGGAGTTGTGTGTGTGTTGGGGTGGCTGGCTTTGTGTGATAGGAGTTGTGTGCTGGTGGCTGGGTTGTGTGTTGGTGGCTGGTTTTGTGTGATGGAGTTGTATGGGTGGCTGGTTTTGTGTGATGGGAGTTGTGTGTGGGTGGCTGGTTTTGTGTGATGGGAGTTGTGTGTGTGGGTGGCTGGTATTGTATGATGGGGTTTGTTTGTGTGGCTGGTTTTGTGTGATGGGAGTTGTGTGTATGTGCTGGGTGGCTGGTTTTGTGGATTGGAGTTGCTGAGCAGAGAATGGGTGTGTTTTGCAGGTATGAGATGCTGCTATGGTCTTTTTTCTTTACCATTCCAGTTTTTTAAGACTCCCTCTTCCCTGTCCCTGTTTACCCTGGGCTGCCTATTCCCTGGTGATGCAGTGAATGCAGCCTGGTCCCCTCTATGCAGGACCTCACCATGAGCCAGGTAGCTCAGTGACAAATTATTGATCACTGCAGTGCCGGTTAAGGAAAGGTCCACTTTAAACAGCAGTAAGCAGACAGGGCTTCATATTCTGCTGATATCCCCCCTTTACCTGCCTTTTACTGTCATCTTCTCACTCTGCACACAAATCACATACCCCTCCCCTCTCCTAGAGGAAGGGGAGGAGCTATGGAGGGAGGAAAGGGGGATTTTTATTCTCCTAATGCAAACGCCCTTCTCCACTGCTCGTTGTTTGAGAACACAGCTTAAAGCTGACACAGTGACAGTGGCACCTCCTAGTACACCCTAATGACACCCCAGTAATCACTGGTACCTGGGGCGTCCCGCCCCCTGCCCCTCCCCTAAGTACGCCACTGCTCTGTGATATGCTCACACACAAATTTTGGCGAACTGCCAGCAAGTACGGTGCTGTTCGAAGGCAGTGCAAATCCCCATAGAGAAGTAATGGTTAATCCATTCAGAGAACACCAAACAGCAGAGAAATGTCAGTGAAATGCCCTGATGTTCGGTGTTTTCATTCAGCAGGTTTATTCAGGCGAACCCCATAGGTTTCAATGTTAAAAATATTCCCGTTTTTATGCAATATCTAATAAACAGTCTAATATTTTCATCTGCAATAAAAAGTCTCTTTATTTATTGATTTTTTTTTTAGTACCTTTTAGTCTTTTTCCAGAATTGTTTCGGCAAAATTCTTCCCCCTTTTTTTTTTAATAGCAGTTTTTCTTTTTTCTGTAACAGACCTTTTTATTATCAATCATAGGATCTTATATGTAAATTCCAGACATTTTCGTTCAGTCGTTTTTTTGAAAACAGCAGGGTTTGCGGTGGCGGCATTCGGCGGCCGACTCCCTGCACTTCAGGAACCCTGCGGTGAATGGTGAATTCACTGCAGGGTGGGGAAATTTGATTCTCCAAAGTGCAGTGAACAACAGAAGACCAAAATGTTCGTGTCATTTCAGTGCTCTGTGAGTAACCCCTTTAGTGGTGAGGTTTTTTGCTGCCCCCTGGAAAGTGCCAGCCCTAGGCCTTGCCTACCCAGGACATACTTGAAAATTAGTGAAATCTCAATGTATCCCTCCTGGTAAAGTACTTTGTAAAAAGAAATATATATATAATTTTTTAAATTTTTCTTTAGGGTGTCACCCTTGGGGGTGGTGGCACCTGGTGCGGGCCGCAGCCCTAGGTACGCCCCTGATAAGGAGAAATTCACCGTTTGTTGCAATTCGTGTCAAGTTCGGTGCTCTTTGAATAACCCTTATAGACTTTTTTTTATACTGTATCAGGGTGCACAGACTACTTGTGGGGAAAGGGACGCTTTAATTCTTGTTTCTGAGAAGTCATAACTATGGGATTCTGTTGGGAAAATATTACCATTGGGTTTGCATTTTCCGATCAGAAATAGAGAAAAAAGCTGTATGAGATGTGTAATTGCTTGGCGCTATAGCAATTTGTGCACATAAATTACTGTGACAGGCCGTGGACCTCTAATACTTTGAGCTGACATGGAAAGTAATCTACTGCAAAAGACTTTTTAAACACATTATCTATCGTTACCTCCTATTTGCTGTTGAAGAAGCAGAAATACCATTGGAATTTATCTTCTAAAATGGTATTAGTGACATAACAAGCAACCCGTAAATTTAGGCAAAAACTACCCAAGATGGATATATTTGCTTTGTAAAGACATTTGCAATGCATTACCTGCAGTAGAGAAGCCAGAACTAATATTTGCTGAAGGTGTGCCATGTCTGTGGGCATATACCAGCCGGATGCCAACTATTGATGTGTGCATACTGTATGTCTGTGTGTAAACTGAGGGCAAGGACAAGTGTCATGATACATTTCCTTACACAAATTAATTTTTCAGCCAGTCTTTATCGTTTTCTCTACATTTTGTCTTGTTCTTTGTGTTATACAGCATGCAGTAACTGTTTTGGCTATGTTGTTACCCATATATTGGGGATGAAAAGGCAGCAGAAAACAGATTCATCAAAAAGTGGTTACCATTTTAGACACACAGCCAATAAGTCAGCAAGTTCCTCTGCCCTGATCTAAAATGATTTAACATTCGGATATATGCTAAATATTGTTCTTTCACAATGTTGGGTCGCAGTCTACTGAAGGTTATCTACATTATGTAAGCTTGGGTCTCATAAGATGAGTCCAGGGCATGAGCGTGTGCTTACACGATACGGCATAGAATACAGGGTGATTCACATAGACCCGAACCTGGCGTTTTCCTCATAGATTGTAAACATATGAAAGGAAATTAATGAGAGTTTCAAGACAAGTACCTCCTCTTATGTTGAACACATCCCATCACAACAAGTGTTGGAATCAGCCTCTAGCTGACACAACAGTCATGACAGCAGCACAGTCAAGTGAACAGCACTACCATGGAACAAAATGGTAAGCCATTTTGGAAGAGCACAGGGTTGCCACCAGCATGATGGCACAGCATGACACACAACACATGAGTCAGTGGTGACAATACAGAGTTTTGTGTCATTTCCAAGAATCAATCAGGTAATTCAAAGAGAATCGAAAAGTCACCACACGTTCGGTGACTTTTCGTTCTCTTCAATTCGGTTCGTTTTGCCGATCCCATTTCGGTGACCCTGCGGTGTATTCAGCAAGCACCACAGGGTCCCCGAATTGCAGGGAAAGGCCGCCGCAAACCCGATGAAAACTAAACGCAAAACCCAGCAAATGCACGCTGAAAACCCACAAAAACATCTGGATCAACCCGCCGAAAACACCGGAAAAACCCAAGCAGGAGCCGATTACATGCAGCGAAGCCGCCAGAAAAAGCCGACACCGCAGACGAAGGCAGTGAATAAATTAGAAAAACAGTTTGCTTGAATGTTTGAAAAGTGAAACGCTGTTTGCAAAGAAACTACTGAGCGAAAATGTCTGAAATTTACATATGAGGTCCAGGGAATGATAATTAAAAGGGCTGTTACAGAAAAAATAAGTAAACTTAAAAAATAAATAATAAAAAAAAATCCAGAAAAATGCTTAAAATATCCTACAAAATCTATAAATAAAGAGACTCTTTACTGCAGAATTTTATAATGAATGGTTTATTAGATATTGAATTAAAACAGAAATATTTTTAACATTGAAGCCTATGGGATTCGCCTGAATAAACCTGCCAAATTAAACCACCGAATGGCAGGGCATTCCGGGAACCTTTCACTGCTGGTTTGTGCTCTCTGAATAGTTGAAGCAGTTCTTTTTTATGGGGATTCACTGCCCTCGAACAGGCACCGAACAGGCACTGTATGTGCAGGCAATTCAACAGGATTTGGCGAATTGCCTGCTCTCTGGATAGCCGAATGGCCAAGAAAGGTAACCGTATGCTGATTTTCAGCGTTCGGTTACCTTTCTCCAGCAATTCGGATCTCTTTGGATAACCCTGAATGTCTCCTGATCTTACCAGCCTGGACTTCTTGTTTGTGTAGGGAACACAAAGGCAGCAGGTGTGCAGTAACAATTCCTGCATGAGTGATGCCTTAGCAGATAACATGAGGATTGAGATCTACAACATTGGTGATGCAATATTGAGACACGTGAGCAACAACATGCAGCCCTGCATCGAAATGTGCCTTACAGAAAATGCCAGCCACTTCCAGCACTTCATGTGATGAGATGTGCTCAACATAAGAGGAGGCATATTTCCTGAAACGGTTATTACTTTCCATTCATTCGCTTAAGAGCTAAAACCTTTGGGTTTTGGTCTATATGAATCCACCTGTGTTATAATGTTAAACGTTATGCACCCATCTAACTGACCGTTTGCCTCCATGAGCTGTATCAGACTGGTATTAGGGTCAGATGTTTTTGAAGTTTCATTAAATATATACATTTTTCCATTAATATGAGATTTTAGTGAAACCCTTACTTGGCCTTTAAAATATTTTTCACCCTGTGTTATATTTTTATATGTTCAAAACAGAAATTTAATTTAGCCCAATGGGCAGTAGCAGAAAGGTCCAAAAATAAATAAAATTAAATCCAGAGCTGGATTTAGAGATAATTGATTTTCCACTCTTAGCAGTTCTGAGATGTCAACTAACAGGACTCATTCGCTGTAGCCAAAGGGAAGACTTCTTAAATAGATAAAGCATCCTAGTGGAATAACTAATAATCTTGCCTCACATGTATTTTTTGCTTTTAACTGTTTACTTGGTGCATAGGGTAATATTCATAAAGAAGATATTGTTTTGAATTTTTACAATAACCCTAGCTACAATTTGAACAATGGGATACATTGGCATTGGAGAAAACAATTGTGACTATTTGTAAAAAAAGGAGAATTTATATACCTAGTCCTGCTGTGATGTGAATTAATATTTAATCCCTTAAATTATTTCTAAAAACACTTTCAGGAACCAGTGTTTTTTTTTTGGTTTTTTTAAAATTAATTATACAGTATGAAAAATTTGGAGTATTCTCAATGTATTTCTTACTGTAATAACCAATTTGTCAGGCAGATGATGCCATCTACTGGCCAAATGGAGTTACTGCAGATAGAACCGCAGTTCAAGGCTCCGTGCGTCGGCTGACGAAATCCCAAAATATTAGGACATCCCCTAGCTGATTTTAAACAGTTTTAGCACATTGGATAGAATGCCCACATGGCTAAAACGTTGGGGGCACCTTCTGGAGCCCAAAAGCAAAAGAAATTAGTTTGCAACTAATTTCATTTGCTTTTTCCCAGCTCAGCTGCGGCTCAAGATAATATGATATTGGGTTCCTTATGGTGCCTTTGAAGACCTGAGTTATCTCGATCTTGAGAGTTAAAGGGCTACCAACAAGAAACCAAAATAAAAAGGAAATATTTGAATTAATCACAGGACAATCATATGCATAATTGAATAGGAGGGTATTCAGTAACTGCTGTGGTTTACCATTTTTTTCAAACATTGGTGAATATCACTGTTACTTTCCACCCCTCTGGTGTTCTAGCCAACAGGGTTCCTCGTTTTGTAAGTCCTTCCTGTTCCTTGTTCCTGTGCAGGGCCGGATTTACCATTAGGCAGAGTAGGCATGTGCCTACAGGCACCTGCCACAATGGGGTGCCTTGCTCTGTATATATATAATTTTCTTTTTTTTAATTTACAATAATTTAGACCACTGTATCTCTGGAGTCCTAAGGGCTAGAGGGACATATGAGGTATCATTGGAAAGGTCAGCTTATAGCCTTTCCAGTGATACCAAATATAACCAGTTTAGATTTATGTAAAAATAAAATATCTTTTAAAATAATATTTTTCTCTTTTTTTCCTAACACGGCACTATTATTCAGTTTACAATTATAAAGTGAAAAGTGATGCTGCACTAACTCACCTCAATTACCATAATGCCAACAAGTGTGTATCTGGTGAAGCAACGCAATGTTTAATTCAAAACCTAGACCGTGGCGCTGCAGTGAGGAGGGACAGGGGAACTTTGGAACCTGCATCCCTGTATTGTACAGTACACAAGGTTAAGTGAGGTGTCATTGGAAAGGTCAGAGTCTAGTCTTACTATGATACCAAACATGACCATGTAATGTGTAAAAATAAAAAAAATGAAAAAAGTAAATGCAAAATATTTTTTTGGCGGTTCTACAGCAGAGGCAATATATGCTTTAACATATAAAAACAAACAATGCTGCTGCATTCACTGCCCTCCTCCTTTAACCATTCTACCCCACTGACTCCCTCACTCCCTGCCCCCACTTCTACTATGTCTTCCTTTTCTACAGTCTCGGAGGAGGATGTAACTGAACTTCTTATGTCCTCCTACCCGACCACCTGTCCACTTGATCCTATCCCCTCACACCTTATTCAGCCTGTCCTACCAGTTACTGTCCCTGCTTTGACACATATTTTAACCTCTCCCTCTCCTCTGGAATATTCTCCTCTGTATTCAAACATGCTTTGATCACCCCATTCTAAAAAAGCCATCTCTTGATCCTACCTCCCTCTTGAACTACTGTCCCATCTCTCTGCTCTCCTTTGCCTCCAAAATCTTAAAATGTCTGGTCTATAAACAGCTCAGCAGTTTTCTTGCTGCTAACTCTCTACTCGATCCGCACCAGTCTAGCTTTCGCTCCCAATAATCTACTGAGACTGCTCTGACCAAGGTGACTAATGATTTAGCTGCCACTGAAACCAAAGGTCACTTCTCCCTCCTTATTCTTCTTGACCTTTCCGCTGCATTCAACACTGGTGATCACCCTCTCCTGCTCCTCACTCTGCGTCAACTTGGCCTCAGTAACATCACTCTCTCCTGGTCCTCTTCCTGTCTCTCTTTTCGCTCCTTCAGTGTCTCCTTCCCTGGTGTCTCTTCACCACAAGTTCCTCTTTCAGTTGGGGTACCTCAAGGCTCTGGTCTGGGTTCCCTACTCTTCTCGATCTATACTGCCTCTTTGGACAACCTTATCTCTTCCTATGGATTCCAATATTATCTCTATGCTGACGACACCCAAATCTACCTTTCCTCTCCCGATCTCTCTCCTCCGGTGTTGGACCGTGTTACTGCAGACCTATCGGCTGTCTTCGACTGGATGACTTCCCATTTCCTAAAGCTCAACCTCTCTGAAACTGAACTTCTCATCTTCCCTCCCTCTAAAACCTCCATTCCTGCGCCAGTTTCTCTTCAGATGAATGAGCCACCATAACTTCTACCTCTCAAGCTCCATTGCCTCGGGGTCCTCTTGGACTCCGATCTATCCTTTACTCCTCACATTCAGTCTCTAACTAAATCCTGCTACTTCCACCTAAAAAACATTGCGCACATCTGTCCCTTTTTAATCTAGACCCTAAAATGCTCATCCAAGCCCTTATTACCAGCCTTGACTACTGTAACCTCCTTCTCACTGGCCTTAAGCGATACCAGATTCTGCCTCTGCAGTCTGTAATGAACGCCTGTGCCAGACTCGTACACCTCATCTCCTGCACCTCACGTCTCTGTCAATCTCTACACTGGCTCCCTGTTTCCTTTAGAATCCAATTCATTATACTGGTGCTCACATACAAAGCTCTCCATAACCGCGCCGCTGCCTACATCTCCTCCCTTATTAGCAGGTATATCCCCTCCCGACCACTTCACTCTGACAATGATCTGATGCTATCAGCTCCACGTACCCGCAACCCCCAACTTTCGCCTTCAGGACTTCTCCTGAGCTGCCCCCTTTCTATGGAACTCACTCCCCCACAACATCAGACTCACCCTTCTGTCCAGTCCTTCAAGAAGTCTCTGAAAACGCATTACTATAGAGAAGCCTATCAGCTCGCTCCATGATCCCCCACTGTCATTTCCTGCTCCTCTTCCCATTCAGTCCTCATGCAACCCGCTACTTCAAATACCCTATTCATCGTCACCTAATGTGTCACCCCTCTCCTCTTAGATTGTAAGCTCTTGAGCAGGGTCCTCCCTCCTTCTGTGTGTAACATGTGTATATATATTTGTTATTCTGTTTCTCCCATTGTACAGCGCTAAGGAATTTGTTGACGCTTTATAAATACTTGTAACTGTAACTAATTCAACTAAGGCAACAGATTCTGCCCCTTCTTCTGATTTGAGCACGGAGAAAAACTGTTTTTCAGTTTTTTTAAACTGTATTTTTTTAGTTTTTTGCCTCAAAACAAAAATTTAAATAGTAATTTTGGCATGTTTATTTTTTTTTTTGGGGGGGAGTAGGGGCGCTCCGCATTTCTGTGCCTACAGGCTCCTGAGGAGCAAATCCGGCCCTGTTCCCGTGCCCTGTTGCAGTTTCCATTTCCCTTCAGTGCATTATTCTGATAGTTTGGTCTGTGTGTTTGACTTTGGTTTTCTTCGTGACCCCCATAGGAATGCACAGAGGTTGTGCCATGCACACCCTAATGTTGGGTGAAGAGGTCCTCTTTATTCTCCTACATTGACAATTTAGATGTCCCTTATCTGTTTCTTGACGAACAGAATAAAAACTGACAGTATCTCTGATTACAGGCTTGTTATTTGTAATGAAAAATATGCATTTTGTTTAAAATCTTCTAAACATAAGTTTCCGATGAAAAAATGTTCCATTGGTGCACACCCTAATATAAAGGGCTGTAAACGCCAGTGGTGACCACTCTGACTTCTGACTGTCTCTTGATCTCAGCTTGTTTCCTCAACTTATTGATTTCTGCTACCCCTGATACAGTTTGCTTTCTGTCCATTCTCTGTGTAGGTTATTATTTTTTACTAAGGACCTGTAGTTAGTCTGCTTTTTATCTCCTTCCAGGGTTTGATCTGTGTGCTGGAATGATTATACCCATAGAATTCAATCGCACATTGAGGATTCTTTCCCCCTCTGACCTAGAGATATTTGCTTTCCAATGCTCCCTCCTTTTTTTCTCTTTTTTCTTTTTGTTCTTTTACGTGTTAATCCCTGCCTTGTCTGAGGTTTATTTCCTCTTCAATAAGCTGGAACCTTTGATTTCCTGTTGTCTCACAAACTCTTGATTGTTTTTATTTTTATATATCCTCTAATTTTTACACATTGGTTATTCTTGTCGTATATTTTTATTACATGTTCTAATAACTTTTATAGCAGAAGAATGAAAAAGTGCAGAACAGAAGTAATGGCAATAAAATTACTAAATTACCTTATTTTCTTTAGAATGCTCAGGTAATCTTCCATTTCTTTTTTAACGGGTGTTCCACTGTTAAAGTGTATTGTTTTTAAACGCAGTACTTGTAGTTTGCAGGTGTCTTTTTTTTTTTTTTAAATTGAACCAGATGTATGCAGTTTAGATCAGACTAATCAGGTTTTAATGTTTGCTGCTCAGAGATGTATGTAATCTATATACCAGCCAGGTGTGTAAATCTAGTACAAACAGCTTTAAAATAAAAATAAAAAAGGCAAACCAAACACGACAGTTAAGTTTAAAACCAGATGGCAGATAAAAATTGCTCAGATATGGTTATGGTTTTATATTTTAGATGTTTAGCAGCTAGAATAATATTGTGGAGGTCGCCTTAAAAACATCCTCCTTTTGATTTACTATTATAGGAAGAGAAATGTATTTTTTTATGGGGGTTTTTTTGCATTGTTTTATTTTACAATGTTGACTATAATTTGTAATATCTATTGGAAATTACTGCATGGACATATTTTAAAAGTCTGAATTGGCAGAAGGCTACTTCGATACAGTCACGTGCGGAGTACCCCAAGGCTCAATACTCGGCCCCATGCTATTCACATTATTCATAAATGATCTGCCCAACATCTGCAAAGCCTCAACTGTACACATGTATGCAGATGACACCGTAATCTATACCAGAAAACCAGATCTCCCACAGCTGGAGGCAGTGCCACAAGAACAATTCAGTGGTAGAAACGTGGATCACAGATAACAAACTTTTTCTAAATACTGACAAAACTGTAACGATGCTCTTTGGAACAGCACCTAAACTACATAAACTGCAAAATCCCCATCTACATGTCAGGACAAAATCAAATGGCACACTGACCACAGTCACTTCTCTCAAATATCTAGATATGTGGTTAGACCCAAATCTATCCTTTGGCCCCCACATAGAAAAACTCTCATCCAAACTTTACCCCAAATTAGGTGCCCTGTACAGAAACAAATCCTGCCTGAGCCCCGCGGTAAGAAAGCAGATTGTACAACAAATGCATATGCTGGCTATTGAATACGGAGATGTAGTGTATGCAGCAGCCCCACAAACACACCTTCAGAAACTTACTACATTGTATAACTCATTCTGCCGCTTTGTGCTACAATGTAACTACATGACCCAACATTGTGACATGTTAAAAGAGCTAAACTGGCCATCGCTGGAATCTAGACGCACCCTTCACCTTTCCAACCTGGTGTTTAAGAGCTTCTCTGGGAAGCTTCCACCCTACCTGAATAGGCTGCTTCCCCTAGCAGTTCCCTCATCCTATAACCTCCGATCCAGGACCTGAACCTTACTTGCAATACCACAATACAAAAAGAAAGTGGTTCGATCCTCATTTTCCTACAGTGCACCGCAGTTATGGAATAACCTTCCAGACACCATCAAATCTTCCCCCCCAGTCTTAAGTCACTCAAGAGCTCCTTACTAGCATACCTCGGTACAGAATGCACCTGTAAACATGTAACATAGAAACTATATTGAAATGGATGTAGTGTCTGTATGGCGCCACTAGATGGCTTTATTGGCATAGGCAGGAAAATAAAAGGAAATGGACTGTATATAAAAAAAACTAAAAATAAGTAGGAGACTCACTGCGTGAGAGGACTGTATTGACCAGAAATAGAATAAAAAAGGATAAAAATTATTATTAAGCAAAAAAATACATATGGAACCACAAAAAAATGTGACATCCGTGAAATTACAAAGGACGTGACTTAATAGTAAAATGTGTACTGCAAGGGAAAAAAAAACCCACAAACAATAAGATCAAACAGTGTTAAATGTAATGAACTCTGCAAAAATAGATGATTTGTAGGTAGCTCTAAGGCTAAAACCCCATAGTTATGGGCTGAACACAATCAGTGAGCAAGATGCTCTATAAAGGGCGTGGTAATTTGTCCAGATGCTGGAAATAAGGCACAGTGCTTGATCCTTGTGCTGCAGTTAAAATACTAAGCAAAATACAATAAATAAGTGAAAAAAACACCCAAAAAATTAAACATTTATTCCTTTAAGTCCATAAAAACGAATAAAACAATTAAAGGTGAAAAAATGAAGTGAACAGAAAAAATGGAACAAAAGATAGTGTGTATAAAAATAGTCCATACATAAAAAGAAGAAAAGTTGTTTATACTGGCCAGATTCGAGATGCAGCAGCCGGGCTGTCCAAACAAACGGCAAATCCCAAAAACCAGCTTAGTAACTATATTACTTACTGTACATATTTATTTTCTGTGTTAATCTGTTTATTTGTGTTTTGTTCTTAATATCTTGCATTTATTACTTTGTATTTCTGTAACGACTGTAAAATTTCAATGCTCTTGAACCCAGGACATACTTGAAAACGAGAGAAATCTCAATGTATCCTTCCTGGTAAAATACTTTATAAATAAATAAATAAAAGAAGTCTAAAACGTTGACAACCTGCATAAGGAAATGTACAGTTGAGTCAAGCTGTACACTTTTTGGGGTCTATCATCTCCTTATCGCTAGGGCTCACATACCGCAGCCCGGCCAGATCACATCCCGAATGCTAACGGGTTAAAAAAAACCATTAGAGCAGAGATCTTGGAGCTATTTTCCAGCCTGGACAAACTCACTCTTAGAGGCCCCGGAGGACACCTCTCGAGTGGGCGACCTGAGGCAGATCACTCTGACCTCCCGGCTGCGGTAATGCTGGCGGATCCGGAGATGCAGACGAGGGATGCAGTGAAGTGGATGTCAGCGGCACTGCCCGCGGCATGGCTGGAGGTGTTACCTGGAAGCCAGGGCTCCGTGAAAATCGCTGGCTGGACCCGGACGTCGTAGGGGGCGATGGTCGGCCCCCTGCTGTGATAGCTCTGCTGCAGATACTGCCCGGTGGTGGTGTCTCTACTCCTGTGGGGGCGACCTTTTTCTTGGCCTGACCCTCCTCCTTTTTAACGGCTTGTTTTTGCACCTGGAGCCCTGCGGTGGTACACTGTGGATCTTGGTCGCTGAGGATTGCAGAGACGGGGCCCTGTATGACCCACTATTTCTGGACACTGGCTGAGACTTTCTGGTCTGGCATCTTTATGTGTCCCTCGTTCTTCGGAGGTTTTACAGCTGCCGGCCTCTCTCCCCCCTCCCCTGATGGCACCCTCACCTGATGACACCACCCCCCGATGACAGCCATACCTTGCGGCACCCCCCTCCGTTTTGGACATTCTTCTTGGGAAACTGATTTACCCCCGCCCCCTGGTCTGGACACTCTTTCTGCAGACCTGCTTCTCCATACCCAGGCTGTGATTGTACGTACCGGCTCGGGCGTCTGCCATTTTTTTTTCTTACCCCCACCCCCTTTTTTTTTGGGTGAGGGACATTGGGTTGCTCTGGGCGAGCCATTGAAGTGGGTACCATGGCTCTGACCGCTTGCTTCCTCTGGCCCCAGTTCACCCTGCCATATGGCCTCTTCCGTGGCCTCCTGCCCCTGTGGGGTTCTTGGAGCTAGCCGGGAATGCCGCCTTATCAGGCGGTCCCCCACCCTTTTTTACCACTCCCCCCTTGTTTTGTTTTCTTTTGCCTGCCTGAGGCCTCACCAGCGGACTGCCTACAGACTGCATCACCTCGCCGGTACCACTACTCTATGTCTGTCCGAGTGTCCATTCCCGTTCCCCTTTGCTTTTGCTACCTTGATGATCCTTGCTGACTCCTTTTTGTTTTTATCTGTTGGATTGCTGGCTGATTTTCAAAATAAAGATCTTGAAAACTAAAAAAAAAAAAACATTAGAGCATCTGTGAGAGCTCTTTCTAGCGCTAGCTTACTGAACTATGCTCTCCCTATGCTTAACATGGAGAGCACAAAGAGTAAACCTAGAGTAAGTACCATTAGGATTACAAAGTCGTAACACTAATTACGCGGCGCCCCACTACAGTTAACTGAAAGGTTTGCTGCATCTCTAAGCTGGTGCTAACTGTTACCACTTCTGCAGAATCAGTCGGCACCAGCTAGACCCACCCCCCCTCAAAAAAACGGATACTCAAATCTCATTCGTTGCAGAAGCCACTTGCACATCATAGCAATTCAAAGAATTGCATCCCAGAGCTCCTGTGCACATTCCCCATATGCAGCAAGGAATTCTGGGTAGGATATGCAAATAACATCTGTCTCACTTTTATGCATCCTGGGTCTGTTATTACACATAACCCTAAAATCAATGCTATGCCACACCGTGACTTTCTAGCAGAAATAAGGTCTATGCAACTGGTCAAAGCCACTTGCATATAAATATATACACACACAAATCCAAAAAGTATAGGATGCACTCGAGGGCTTTGGTCAAAAGATAATTAAAAAATTCTAGTTTTATTGAGTATGTATAATGAAAATCCTGTAAACAATAGCCAACATTACGGCTCCCTATGAGCCTTTCTAAAGGTTACAGGTAAAGGTTGAAAGCATGTTTTTTTATAGAATACCATAATAATCCACTCACCCATCCTGTGGCATAATTCGCCAGGGGATGCCGATTACCACGTGGATACGGTGTCTAATTTCGGCTTGCTTGCATTTAGTTGAAGTCACTAACACGCGACTCCAGTACTCCCAGGCAGCGTTGCCATGGTGACCCTGGTAATGCTAGAATGCGACCAGATAAAGCCAACAGATGTCATGTGACTGCAATCCACTCGGCTAAGACATCTGAAGCATCCAAGTTTCTGTGTCCTCACATTAGTTGAATAGGATTGAATAGGGTTCCGTCTTAACTAAAACGTCTCATAAATTTTTAGATTTTTTTTTAATAACTGAATTCGAGGCTGCCAGAATTTCCTTGGTAGAGTTTTGTCACCCTGGAACAAATTCCAATGTTGATGGATCATTGCGGTCCTCTGACTGTGAGTGGATATTCAAGGGTAAGAAAATACTAGATCTTGGATTTTGGCGGTAGGAAGGCTGTTGAATATCCTTTTTTTTTTTAAACTCTGTTTATTAACAAATTTTCAATTTATACAGAAAGAGAAAAAAATAATAATATGTAGCGCTCACTCCCGGAGGAGCCGCTGAATTTGAACCTCGGGTCAGTCTCCCCGCACTAGGGAATAAATATACTCCAGCACCGTCGTTGGTTTTATAAATTATATAGTTTACTGAATAAACTGGCATATAATGAGTAACACGGTAGACGTATATATATTTACAGTACTTCGTAATGCGAGAAACGCGCAGCGGAAAAGGAATACAGTACTTCATAATGCGAGAAACGCGCAGCCGAAAAGGAAAAAAAAGTATTTTTAACCCGTTTGTGGTTGGAGTGTGAGTCCCGTACAGGTTATGTCCCAAGGAATTGGGACCCGGGTACAATATTCAACTGGCCAGTGAATTATTTAGGAGGTATCTTCGACTAGTCACGTTGGGGCCCTGTAGGTTTTGAACAAACTGCAGCGTGCTTTAGTATTTTACAGTGGCCTGGAAGGCCTCTCACCCATTCGCCAGATACTCTGTGCTCCGCTCGACCCAGGACGTCTCTCCGCTCGATTTTGACTGGGATTCTCTGTGTCACCGGATCCGCTGTCTTGCTTGTCTGTATCGGCCACAAGATGTCCAGCTCACCACCTGCACTCCCTGTTAGATCGTCTGCGGTTCTCCTAACTCGGGGTCCTTCAGCTTACTCTGTATCAGCGTGGGTTACTAGCGGTGGATCACTGGGTCTTCGTTTAATAAGAAGGGAAAAACCGATCTCCAGCTCTGCTAGGCCGCACCTGCGCTCTGGCCTGGTCGTGATCACTCTCTGCTACACTTACGTCTTGCTCCTCTCACTTCTCTGCGCGCTCTGCCGGCTGCGTGAATACACCTCAGACATGAATGGCAGTAACTTTCCACTTCAGGTCTCATGCAAGGTCAATAGAATCTGTCTCGCACCAGCTTAAAAGTCCTTTCTGCGCCCAAACGTCCATGCTCATCATGTAGTGATCGCAGTACACTCTTCCTATGTTTAGTGGGAAAGAACAACTGTTGGGTCTCTTCAGCATTGGTTGAGGGGCCCCTTCAGTAGACCACCCCATCCAACATCTTCAACCGTTCCCACTCTTTGTAGACTAATCTGGCTCCATCAGGGGAATTGGTCAGCAGAATTTCCCGTTGGTTCGCAGTTAGGGCCTTTACGGTTAACGCAATTAAAGGGTCTCTAGCCTGATCAGCTTTCAGGTCCTGTTTTGAAAAGGTAGGCAGACTTTCATCCCTAAACTGCGTAGGGTTGCAGTAGAACTCCGGAACAGCCGCAGCCATGACTCCTATGGCCTCCACTTCAATCCTGACCCTGACCCGGCGCTCCGCTCCCTGACACAAAGCCTGCACCCCGTCTGGAGTTAACTGAGTCCATTCTGTAGTGTAGGGTCTTCTCGACAAAGCATCAGCATCTCGATTATTCACCCCAGGGCGATACTTCAGGCTGAACCGAAACCCTGACAGAGCGGCCAACCACCGATGTCCCGTTGCGTCCAGTTTTGCAGTAGTAAGGACGTAGGTAAGAGGATTGTTATCTGTCTTTATCACAAACTCGGCTCCATACAGATAGTCCTTTAGCTTGTCTACCACCGCCCACTTTAAGGCTAGGAACTCCAACTTGTGGGTAGGATAGTTCTTTTCCGAAGGCGCAAGGCTCTGGCTCACATACGCTACAGGCCTCAGCAGTCCACCATACTCTTGATACAGGACTCCTCCTAGACCTTCTCTGCTGGCATCCACATGTAACTCGTACGGCTTGTGAGGGTCTGCATAGGCCAAGACAGGAGCTCGAGTTAAACTCTTTCAGCTTCGAAAAGCGCCTTCGCATTGACTAGTCCATTCTCCCTGGATGGACTCTCAAGCTTTCCTTGGCCCTGGAGCTGATGGATTTCGGTCAGAGACCTTGTGGCCTTCTTCTGTGTTTTCCTTCTGTAGGAGTTTGTTCAGTGGTTGAGCTATTTTTGCGAATCCTCCTTCAAATCTTTGATAATAGGAGCAGAACCCCAAGAAAGATCTAAATTCAGTAACGTTTCGGGGTCTAGGCCAAGAAGCTACGGCCTCCAACTTCCGAGGGTCAGTTGAAACGCCTTCTGCTGAGACCACATGTCCCAGATACGTAACAGACGGTAAACAGAATTGACATTTCTCCAGAGACAGTTTCAATCCCTATTCATGGAGCCTCTTCAAGACCTTCTCCAAACGTTGTTCATGTTCTTCCAGAGTCTTCCCGAACACAATTATGTCATCCAGGTACACTAATACTTCGATCAGGTTCATGTCCCCGACTGTCTTCTCCATTAACCGTTGGAACGTGGCGGGAGCCCCCGTAAGGCCTTGAGGCATTCTGTTGAATTCGAAGAACCCCAATGGGCAGATGAACGCAGTCTTCTCTTTGTCTTCAGGATGCATTGGTATCTGGTGATACCCACTTCACAGGTCTAGTACACTAAACCATTTTGCTCCAGACAAACACTGTAAGGCATCTTCTATCCGAGGAGTAGCATATTGATTTGGGATGGTTCTCCGATTCAGCGTGCGATAGTCTATGCATAGGCGGACAGAACCATTCTTCTTCCAGACCATTACTATTGGAGATGCATATGGACTCCTGGACTCTTGGATCACCTTGGTTCTTTGCAGTTCATTCAGCTGTTCTCGTAGATCATCCAAGTCTCCCAGCGGAACTCGTCTTGACCTTTCACGAAACGGCTTGTCCTCTTGTAATCGAATGCGGTGCTCAGTACTTTTAGCTAGGCCCACATCGAACTCATCTTTCGAGAACAAGTCTCTCCACTTTAGAACTTGGGACTGAAGACGTTTCTTCCATTCAGGTGAAATGGGAGCGTCCTTGGGGTAGAACCTTTCATCTGGAATCTCTTTATCCACTCCCCCTCCTAAATCGGTAGGAGAGAGGGGAGTAGCGGACGCTACTTGCCCGATAGGCATTCGTGATTTAAGGACTACTGGAGAATCAGACACATTGCACACGCTGACTGAGACTCTTCCTCGTGTTCTTTTCAAAGCTTTAGTGGAGATTATTTCAGGGATTACTTCTACTCCGGCTTCATTCCCATGATTAAAATCGGTTTCCAGTACCACATAGGGACCTGGTTGCGATCCGTTCAACTTGACTGAAGCCCGGAAACTCGTTACTTCTCCTGCTTGCAGAACCTTATCTGTTCCTTCCAATCTCCACAGGCGCCCCACTTCAGCAGGTGCATTCTGTTCTTCGACCATTCTCTGATAGACTGGACGTAACATTGGGTGTACTCCTTTAGTAGAACCTTCTTCCAGCACGATAGGTGTCAGGAGACGTCGCACCAAATCAGTATTCGTCCCCACTATCATGGAACTCCTGTTTGCCCCTGAAGGCCGAGGACACACAATTGCCAATGCATCACAACCTCCGGACTGTCCGATGACTTTGGATCCGATCTCCAACTTCACCTGTAGATACCCGTCATAAGGGAGTTTCTCAGTTCCGATACCCCAGATTTCCAGATCCTTCAATTTCTGTAGAGGTATGTGCTTCAAGTGTTTCTCATAGAAATCTCTGTAAATCAATGTCACTTGAGCCCCTGAGTCCAACAGAGCTTTAGTGTAGACTCCCTCCACTTGGATCGGCACAATAGGGGAAGGACCTATCAGCTGGACAGGAAACTTGGTGGTGGCAATAGGACATTTAGACCCAGTTTGTTGTACCCTGGCCTTCTTCTTGGCCCGTGTAGGATTTGGGTGTGCATTGCTTCCCCATGACGTAGGACCGGATGCTAAGGGAGTGACTCTTTCAGTCCTGGCAGGCTCGGCAGTTGGCCAGATTTTGGGCCCTCTCGCCCTCTTAGTCCTGGCTTGATTTTTGGAGCGGGTTTCAACCTTTGGGCACCTAGGTTGCTCCTTCACTTGTGCCCTCTGGCGTTTCCCGCCGGTGAGGTAGATAACAGCCCTTCCAAGGCTTTCAAGAACTCCTCTACTCTATTTCCTTCAGGCTTTTGGCTTTTGCATTGTGCGCGGAAATGGCCCATTTCTCCACAACTGAAACATCTCTTCTTTGAAGACGGAGACGCATTCGCCCGCTGTGATTCGGTTGAAGGATCCTGGCTAGATGCCACAGCAACTCCGGTTGTCTGCATGTCTGTAAGGAACTTCTGCATCTCTGTCTGTGTCTCTGTCACTTTCAACAATACTCGGCACAGTTCCGCGTGCGCCTGTTGCAATTCAGCTTGAGCTTCTTGTACCTTCTTAACAGTTTTGTGCAACTCACCATGTGCAGAGAGGTTTAATTCTTTGACAGCCTTCTCTGTGGATTTAAAAGCGATCAGATGCTCTTGTTCGTCCACGTCGGATCCATAGGTATCCAACGAGTCACTTTCAGGCTGCAAACATTCGTTATGCCTCACAGGTTGCGCGTAAGCTCTTTCTCCTCTCCTGAAGGATTTTTCTTCCAGTAAAGCCTCCTACTCTCTGACAGCTCGGATCAGTTCCAGGTACTTCAGTTCTCGACTACCTTCCCTGCTTCTCAGCTGCAGCATCACTGGATCTAGAGGTTGAGCGCCCCTCAGGATCTGCTGTATTCGGATCTTATCTACTTCGGCCGGTTCGCCCCTTTCTTGAGGAGTATCTGGTGCAGAATCTTATCTAGGCGCCTCATATATTTGGTCATTCTCTCACCTTTCCGCTGGTAGGAGTGTTCATACTGATACACGAGCTCTGCAGTCTTTTCCGTTCGCCCAAAAACTTCCTCCAGAACATTTAGATAATCTAAAGCAGTGCAGTCTTTCTTACTCAATTTTAGGTTTCTTACAGCCTCTGACGCAGGTCCCTTTAAGCTCTCAGTAATCCTTTGCTTTTTCTGTGCTTCAGGGACGTCCCACTCATCCAGAGCCTGCATCACCTGTTCCACCCATTCTTCGAAGGTTTCTTCTCCCGCCGGAGTTGGAATGTTTCCTGTAAAATTTCTCAACCGTCGATAACCAAAGTTAGTGTGCGGAGGGCTTGTTCTATGACATTTAGCCAGCAAATCTCTGATAGCCACTATAAATTCAGGCCCGATCATGGCCAACGGACTGGGCGCAGGAACACTCGCGGATTCGACCCAGGACGTCTCTCCGCTCGATTTTGACTGGGATTCTCTGTGTCACCGGATCCGCTGTCTTGCTTGTCTGTATCGGCCACAAGATGTCCAGCTCACCGCCTGCACTCCCTGTTAGATCGTCTGCGGTTCTCCTAACTCGGGGTCCTTCAGCTTACTCTGTATCAGCGTGGGTTACTAGCGGTGGATCACTGGGTCTTCGTTTAATAAGAAGGGAAAAACCGATCTCCAGCTCTGCTAGGCCGCACCTGCGCTCTGGCCTGGTCGTGATCACTCTCTGCTACACTTGCGTCTTGCTCCTCTCACTCCTCTGCGCGCTCTGCCGGCTCTTTCCACGAGGCTGCGGATGTCACTGTCTCTCTCCCACCCACTTCCTGTTCCCACCCGCAAAGCATGCTGGAAAATGTAGTCCCAACGTCCAGTGTCTTACATTGCGCTTGTCTCCCTCCGGTAGCCAAAAACAAGTACTACAACGACAGGGAATTAAAACCAGCGCTACAAATAAATCAATAAAAACAGCGGCTAGCTGTCCACAGGCACATTGCATAGACCAACAGCGATAATACGGTGAGGCGGAGTAGAGAAAAAAAGAGTAATGCAGTGGACGAAGGGCGAGAAAAAATCTCATTGGAGGGCAACAATTCAGGATCCAAGAGTCCTGCGCCGTGGGTAGGACAGCATCTCACGTGGACTTAAACCAGTAAGTTGAATATACTTTTAATATATACTTTAATTGTTCTTCTCATAGGAGTAGAAATAATAGCTTGCAGGTTCCGAATTTGTCCTCCCTGCAAATTGAGACTTCATCCTGTTGTTTTTATCTGATCGCAGTAGCATTACCGGGTCACGCTGCCCGGGAGTACTTGAGTCACTTGACATCAACTAACTGCACCGCAAGCCGGAATTAGATGCCAAATCTACATGGTGGAATCTACGTCCATAGGACTCCATGGGGCTGCTGCTGCCGGGTCACATGACTGGCAGGATCTCGCCTCCTGCGACATCCTGAAGTTCTGCGGAGTGATCGTGGAGGGAGACAGAGGACTTTTTCCCCCAGTCTCACTCTGTTCAAGGCGGCCAGAAGCGGCGGATTGGGCCGCCATTCTTGCCACAGGATGAAAGGTGAGTATGTGATTTTTCTGGGGGGGTCCAGCTTCTGCTAAGCTCTAAGCTGTAGCAAACTTTTTTAGTTAGCAGCAGTGGTTAGTAATTAGCATTAGGACTTTGTGATCCTAACCCTAATTACTCTTTGCTTACTCTTTGCGCTACCCATGTTAGCCATAGGGAGCTCTTGCCCTAAAAAGGCGCTAATACCTATACGCTAACAGATTTGTTTAACCCGTTAGTGTGCTGCACAGATCACCTCCCGATCGCTAACACTCACGTTAAGGAGGTGATAAGACCCTAAGGGCCATATTGCATTCCTCGCGCACGCAAATGCGCATTTGCGCGAGGACAAAACCATTTGCGCAGAACGTTGTATTTCAACGTTCGCGCAAACGATGCGCATTATCTTTTAACGCGGATGGACTTGCGCGAGCGTGATGAACTGTGCGTGTCCTATACTTAACATTGTGAGCGCAAATGCGTTAAGCGGATGGTATTTCAATAGATGCGCAACTTCCTACGAACGATGTTTGCGCGCATAATTTTAACGTCTTTCAGAATTTCAAGGAAGGACTCGAAATCCGTAATACGTAGTTTTAAAAAAAAATCTGGTAAAAATTTATTAAATACACGCAAATAAAATTAGTAACAGAAAATAAAATGGAATTCCATATGTTATAATGGGAAATCAGATATCTGGGATACGCGTTTCTCCAACCACCATGTCGGCTTCATCAGTCCCCAATTTTATCTAAGTTAGTCATTCCTTGAAATTTTGGCATAAGGAGTTTATAACCTGATATATGCAGAACATCTATTCTAAGGAAGCTGACCAGAAACCTCTAACGGCGCAAACTGGGAAAACAAAGGAAAACCCATTGCCTGAAAACCATCTCAGAACGGGACCATCAACATAAAAAAACATAAGTACCTTTTTTCTATTTATATGGTTGTATTTTTACATGTAAGGATTAATACACATGTTTAAAAAGATATACAACAAAACATTAGAATTGCGCTTGAGGATGTTTTTATGGTATCAGATGTTTATCTATTAGCCACCCCTAGAGAGAGTGGGTTGCATCTTATCCAATATAGCTGCATAACTTTAGATACAAAAGGTCTGAGTCAATATTAATGACTACAATCAAAAAATAACGGCGCCTGTCTTGCACACTTTCTTTCTATCTAAATAGAAACATCAATAACAGAAAAGAAAATCACAAGTCACTCACTCACCCGGTGTGCAGAACCTCCAGCGTGTCCTCTGTGCTACTGCGCATGCGCCACTGCCTGGCGCTAGCCAATGACATCACACATGTGTGTATATATGTATATATATATACACAACAGTTGTGGTGGAGGACTAAAAGTGAGATAAAAAGCCTCCACACTATAATAAGTGTGTTTATTATTCTCACTTTTATGCATCCTGGGTCTGTTATTACACAGAACCCTAAAATCAATGCTATGCCACACTGTGGCTTTCTAGCAGAGATAAGGTTTATGCAACTGGTCAAAGCCACTCCTAGGACAGCGAAGTTTTGGAAACCGCGCTGTCCTAGGAGTGGCTTTGACCAGTTGCATAAACCTTATCTCTGCTAGAAAGCCACAGTGGGGCATAGCATTGATTTTAGGGCTCTGTGTAATAACAGACCCAGATGCATAAAAGTGAGAAAGGGGTCATTTGCATATCCTACCCAGAATTCCTTGCTGCATATGGGGAATGTGGCACAGGAGCTCTGGGATGCAATTCTTTGAATTGCTATGATGTGCAAGTGGCTTCTGCAACGATAAATATAATTATATATATATATATATAAATATATAAAAAGACAAATATGAAGAGCACTCAGTCCGTGATAAGGAATGTAATTGCCCAGGTGCTAACCTCAAGGATGAATATAGAAAAGCCAGGTATAGGAGCACACTGGGACTTATGAAAAAATAACAAACTTTATTAAATAAAAACCAACGTTTCGGTTCCTAAGAACCTTTATCAAGGAATGGAATTATTCCTTGATAAAGGTTCTTAGGAACCGAAACGTTGGATTTTATTTAATAAAGTTTGTTATTTTTTCATAAGTCCCAGTGTGCTCCTATACCTGGCTTATATATATATATATATATATATATATATACTGACCTCTAGTGTACTGTACCAGGTTCCTTCCTTGACCTTGCTATTGCCTAGTGGTTTTCTTGTAGATCAGATCCGATCTTAAGGACCGGCCTATAAGTTTAGGGACTCTTTTAGGGTTGTCCGCGTGTTGGGCCACACGAATACTTGACACATATATAACATGTACAGTATGTTTTTCCTCAGCAAATACAGTTCCTCCTTTTTATATCAAATTAAATTTTCAGCCTCCCATAGCATCCTGGAAACAACTTTTATCCTAGTTGCAACCGAATTGTTGTCAATTTAGCAGAGACTGGCCAAGTATTTTTGTCGGCCAACCGACCAGTAATCAAGCAAGTGCAAGTTGGCTGTAACTGCCAACTCAAGGTTTATTGCAAAGACCCCAAAACAACAAAAGTGCTCTGTTATGAAAAGATACATCTTCTAAATGGAAGAGGAAGCCTACAGATCGATTAGGCGAAACGCGTCTCTTTTATTGATTTTTAGAATAAATGTTTTATTTATACCTATTGGAAGTTCAGATAATTTTTTCCAACTGGTAAACCTTCGGTTCAAGACTATCTGCACCGGTTTTGATCCTTTGAAAGACTGTTTACTGAGCCACTTTATCGAGAAAGGCTCAAAAGATTGTGAGTATTTACTATATACTTACTGATATGTTACAAGAATGCTGATACTTGCGCAATGGAGGTCTTCTTTTCCTTTCAAGTGTTAAAGATGCTATCCATTGATGATCCCACTGACGATTTGAGCGTGAACAATCATATACAAGGGGTGTGACCCCCCAGAGTGGTCAAGAGGCGACATTATCTGAGCCTTATAGGGCTCTACACTTGTGAGTTCCTTATACATACAAATTGTTTTCTCATACCTGTCATTCATTTACTTAAACGTTATTGAACCATAGAGTTTCCTTCTATCTTTCAACTATTAGGTTATGTCGAAGTTGATTCTCTATTCAGGAATATGCAGAATTACTGTTGAAGTTTCTTTTGAAGTTACTACTTGACAGATATATATATTTGCCCCAGCTCACATGGATATATATATATATATATAATGTCCCCAGGCAACTCACATAGATATATTTGCCCCCAGCTCACATGGATATATATATTGCCCCCAGGCAACTCGCATGGGTATATTTGCCCCCAGCTCACATGGATATATATATTGCCCCCAGGCAGCTCACACATGGATATATATATTGCCCCCAGCACACATGGATATATTTGCCCCAGCTCACATGGATATATATATTGCCCCCATGCAGCTCACGCATGGATATATATATTGCCCCCAGGCAGCTCGCACATGGATTTATTTGCCCCAGCTCACATGGGTATATTTGCCCCAGCTCACATGGGTATATTTGCCTCCAGTTCTCACCTCTGCTGCCAATGCCAGGCCCCGCGTACCTGCCGGCGTTCTTCTCCCTGGGAGCAGCCGCCAGCATGCAGCTTGGCCGGACGCCGGGAACCACCTTACCAGTGCAGCCACGTTCTCGCGAGATCGCGCGCTGGTTGGGTGGTTCCCATCCCAGGTGAGCGGCCAAGCTCCGTCATGCCAGCGGCCTCTTGCCTCGTATGGAGAAAAGTGGCCGGCGGCGGTGATTTTCTCGGGGGGGGGCACAATTGTATAAACAATGGTGAACTGAGAACTGCTGCAGTTTACACTATTTACTGAAGAATAGCAGTGGCACCGTTGTTCACTGTAGTTCAGCGGCAGGAACATTGCCTGCAGATATTGGATTTTCCTTCTGTAGAAAACCAAAGTTCACCACAGTTGTAACAATGGCGAACATCAGTTTTTCGTGACTTGCCTCACCAATGTGCATCCTCTCTTTACACCTTAATGTTGGAAACAATGAGGACTTAGCTTGGGACACCTTACAATATGCCAGGTGTGAATTCATCAGACACTCATCTCCAAGAGCAATTTAAAGTCATTATCTCCAATTATGCTTCAGCACAATTAAATGTATGTTTAACCTACCAAGACCTTTGCTTTAACAAAATATCAGTAAATGCAGTAATTGCATGTAGTTAACCTTAAGTTAACCCTCATAACTTGAGCGAAGAAGTTCCTTATGAGCCCAGGATAACCAAGGTCATGTAAGGAGTTCAAGTCACATGAATTATCAGCAGATAGCTGAGCATATCACCATATTACACCACCATAAAAAGGGTGAATATGAATGTTTTTTACGAGCTGTGTCTTCTGTAGCCTAATGATTGGCCATCATCATCATATAGAGAAACCACTGATACCATCTACCTATCAACCAAGATTACAATATAAAGATATGGTGAAATCCCATAGTTAGGTAACATATCTTATAATATAGCTACCGTGCTTGCCATGGCTCACCCAGACAATAGCCTTGCTGAAATCCCCTAGTAAATGTGATTGAATTTATTAGTGGTGACATCTCATTTTTAACTTTGAGTCTGCTTTGAGGAAAACATACATTTAAGGGGATATTGATTTTATTATAATTACACCGTAACCAACTCACATTAATAGGTGCAATTAATTTGACTAATCCTCACTGTGAGTAGAATAGCTTTAACAATGTTTCATAAACAAGAATCATTTAAAAAGACAGTCTGTTGGCTGTGTGAATGGGCTGAATGAGCTATTTTTTTATTTATTTTTCTTTGACAATTTTTATTGTCCACAGAATAAAGTACAGTGGAAAAAACAATACAATATGCATGGTGACAGTAAAATAAAGGCAAACAGTTGTTTCGTACAAAAGTTTATGTCGTGCAACATTTTTCCTTTTTATCTGTTTAGGCTGGGGTCAGACGAACGCAGTGCGAACGTGCGTTTACCCGCTTTTTATGACAGCCGTGGTAGCAGCAAATGACGTCCAACACAGGCCCACACACGAAGTATGGCCGCACGGAAGTTCGGCCGTGCAACGCAAGCGGCAAACGAACGCATTTTCGCAAGAACGAAGAACCGCTAGTACTGACGTACAGAGTGCGCTGCGTCTGCATAGCGGCGTGTGTGCGTGATTAGGAGACGTCAGATGCTGCTCATGTCCGGCCAACATAACGTCCAGACACCCAAAGTTTCCTGGTTTCCATCCGTATGAAATCACGGCCGAAATTGCGCATCGTATATCGCGTATTTGTGAAAAAGTACGTCCATGCGTTCGGACGCACTTTTTTTACGGACGATGAGAAAATTGCGTTCGTCTGACCCTAGCCTTACTGTTACGTCAACAATCTGTCAGCTCATTGAAAACAATCATTTTGTGATGAGTAATTATTTAACCATAAAATTAGAACAAAGATATCAAAAACAAACAAAACAGTGGACTGCCCGGTCCAAAGCAAGTGCTTTTTGTGCCGGGATTTGTGGGTATGGAAACACTAGGTTCAGTCTTTGTTAGGATGAAATGAGAGCCTGAAAGGTTTGCACATTGTGAGGTATATATATCAGAGTAAGCGTTGTAATGGGTCACGGCCTGCTACCATTTCTGCAGAATAACAAGCTGTGTATTGTATTGAGGTTCGAATTAAGGTACGCATGTGGGGATCCAGTGTTGGGAAGTAACATTGCTACATGGTGAGAAATTTCTTCGTATGGGTTTCCTTATTAACCAAGGTGTGAAGTCAGTCCATGCGGCAAAGATGGTTTAATTTGGTTTGAAAGAGCGCAGGAGGGATTGGAGTGGAGTGATTCCAGGTTTGTAAAATTGTTTTCCGACCCACGGCAGCGACCAGAGATAGAAAGTGTTTGTAGAGTATTTTCAATGAAGGGATGGGACCAAAAATGACGAAATCTGGTGTTAGCGGTAGTGATTGTTTAGTAGTAGCGAGTATATGTGTGTGAACAGATGACCAAAAGCGACGCGTTACTGGACAGCACCAAAAGCAGTGATATAAATCAGCGTGTTTGTCTGGGCATTTAAAGCACGAGGGATTAGGTTTCCAACCCATTCAATATAGTCTACTCGGGGAGTAATAACTATGATGTAAAGTTTTTATGAACATTTCTTGGTAGGACATTGACAGCAAAATTTTGATCATGTATGTGTGAGCTGATAACAAATCGTCAGTAGAGATGGATGACATGTGTGAGAGCCACTGTATAGGGCCTGTCTTTATCGTTGACCAATCAACAGTATGACGGAGTATATGATACAGAGAAGAAATGGAATAGTTAAAGGGACACTCTAGGCAACATGACCACCTAAGCTATTTTAGGTGGTCATGATGCCCGGAGTATTCCCTTGCCTGTCCCTCCTGCCTCCGCTCAGCCGATCGTCAGGAAAGGCTGAAAACAGCTGAGAGAGGCGGAGGAGTTTACTCCGCCCTCCCAGCTGTCAGTCAGCAGAGTGGGAATCATATTTCCCGCTTCTGCCGACTTTTGCCGAGTAGGAGACGTCATCGCGCTTTCAGCGCGATGACGTCTCCGACTCACCGCAGAAGCTGGCGGCTCCCTCTGAGGGTTAGTGTTGCGCACATCCTCTTGCGCGCAACACTAATCCTCAGAGGGAGCCGGGAGGAAGCCTGCCGATTGGCTGGCTTATGTGAGAGGCGCGCATGCGCGCTTCTCACGTAAACCAGAAGCCAAGAAGCATGAAGAAGGACGGGAGCGGAAGAGGAGGGAGGTGAGTATATAAAAAAAAAAAAGACGCCGCTGGAAGGAAGAGGATTTTAGGGTAAGTATTACAGTTACAAAAAAACCAAAAAAAACCCAAAGATTTATTAAGGGAATAGGGATAGGTTAGGATAAAAAAACGGGGGGTGATTTTTTGAATAAAGAGGAATGCTTAATATGATTATTAAGACGGTTAGTCCAGTAAGTCATTGTAAAGGTAGATGTGACCCTAGATAGATATGAGCGTAATTGAAAATATGCAAACCACGGGAAAGATAGTGAGGAATGAGCTATTTTTAATCATGGAGCAGGTAAGATAAGGTTAGATTCCTTAGCAGGCAACTGCTATGTGTAGGTCACGTATGTATAACAGGTAACTCACGAACAGAACGTGAACACGAGCCTCAGATTAAAGATTATTGCATTAAAAAAATCTCTGATAAGCAATGGAAATAAATACCTACTTGTACAATGTACATAAGGTAGCTTTAAAGTTTTAATAAGTGGGTGGGGGGGGCACTTCTTTTGTTATTCTGCAAACTCAACAGTGCTTTTCCGTTGAAAGCGTCAGAAAAATGAAATCACTATTTCAGCCATTTAGTATTCCACTCACATTCTTAATTATTTAAACACCAATTACATTATTTTCATTCCTCCATCAATTAGAATATCCAAATCTCTCTGTCGACAACAGCATAAGGCCAGGTAACTGTCATGAAACGCTAGCATTTGTCACTGTTGCGAAAATGGCAATTTTGGCCATTGTTCACTACTTCGACAAAAACTGGCACTTACACAAACTCTTCACTCAAGTGATTTTCCCAAACAAAAAAAAACTCACTGTCAGAAGCCGGTTTGGGTATTTTTTCAAATATTTTTAAAAAAAAAAAAAAAAATTATACAGTAAGAAATATTTGGGGATATTCCCATTGTACTTCTTAATGTAATAACCTATTTGGCAGGCACATGGCCATCTGCTGGCCTAAAGCTGTTACTACAGTTCTGAGTTCAGTGCACAAACACCTGGTGAAAAAGTCCATTACAGACATTCGGCAGTTTGTTTTGAAAGATGTTAGCACCTTGGGCATCATGCTGACGCTGCTAAAATGTTGGGGGCACCTTCTGGAGCCCACATGCAAACGAAATTAATTTGCAACAAACCAATATCATTTGCAATGATAAAGCATAGTTCCAGATTGTGTTAACATCATCTTGGGCTGTTGTGTCTGGTATTGCTGATTGATCATGCATCATCATGGCAGTGAAGGGGTCAATAGCCCACTAAGTTTTATATGTATTACTATTTTACAATATCAAGGTATAGTGCTAACTTTAGGTCATACAACCATTAAGTATCATGGCATGTTTTAGACTAGCAGGGTTATTCAGAGAGAGGTGAAAACCAGTAGAAATGGCAGGAGAAGAGTACAATCTAGACCAAATAGCTGATTTGAAAAGTGAGACAAAATGGGAGAATGTTTCTGGTTTGGTTATTTTGACTTAGATTTTCACTTCTCCAGTCATTCTCCTGGTTTTCACCTCTCTCTGAATAACACTGTAGGTGATTAGTTGTTCTATGAAAGGTGATTTATCATATAAATAAGCCTTTCATTGTATTGGCAGGTATTTTGTACTTTATTGACTTTATTCGCATATATTTTATGAGCTGCTTCCATCCTTTCTTATAGCCTTCAATATGCTGTATAAATTCTTTTAACAGTTGCTGTAATTTTACCGTTGAATGATTTTAATAAACGCTCTGCTTTCTCTTTCCTGAAATTGCTGTATTCTTGGCATGATGATAGCTTATCTTTCATAATTTTATGAATTATCTTTTTCTTTCATCGTTTTAATAATTTCATTCTTTCATTGTTTTCTGTAGTTTCTTCACATTTTACTCCTATGTCTCTTTGTAAAGATTTAGCTTAAAGTGTTGTTCCTTCGCCTGAAACCAGACAGTTTATTAACATCTTAACGCCATGGGGCGTACCAGGCCCGGACTGGGGCAAAATATAGGCCTGGGCATTTTGGACAGAGCAGCCCATTTTTTTTTCTACACAGCGCACATTACAGTGAGTTTTATTGCTGTGGAGCTCTGTGAAATGCTCATTCACTGCACACATTACTGTGGAGCTCTGTGACACCCATACAAAACTGCACATTATAGGGGTGTCACAGAGATCCACAGTAATATGCAGTGTGTATTAGGGCTGTCAAAAATAATCGGATAATCGATGCATCACGATTATTTATAAAGGATTTTACCAGGAAGGATACATTGAGATTTCTCTCGTTTTCAAGTATGTCCTGGGTTCAAGTACATTGAAGTGTTACATTTACAGAAATACAAAGTAATACAATGTAATATATTAACAACACAAATATACAGATTAACAGAAAATAAATATGTAGGAAATATAGTCACTAGGTTACATGTTTACAGGTGCATTCTGTATTGAGGTATGTTAATAGGGAAATTTTGAGTGACTTAAGACTGGTGGAAGATTTGATGGTGTCTGGGAGGTTATTCCATAATTGTGGTGCTCTGTAGGAAAATGAGGACCGAGCCACTGTCTTTTTGTATTGTGGTATTGCAAGTAAGGTGCTGGTCCTGGATCGGAGGTTATAGGATGAGGGAGCTGCTGGGGGAAGCAGTCTATTCAGGTAGGGTGGCAGCTTCCCAGAGATGCTCTTAAAAACCAGGCTGGAAAGGTGAAGGGTGCGTCTGGATTCTAGCGATGGCCAGTTTAGCTGTTTTAACATGTCACAATGGTGGGTCATGTAGTTACATTGTAGCGCAAAGCGGCAGAATGAGTTATAGTGTAGTAAGTTTATGAAGGTGTGTTTGCGGGGCGGCTGCATACACTACATCTCCGTAATCAATAGCCGGCATAAGCATTTGCTGTACAATCTGCTTTCTTACCGCGGGACTCAGGCAGGATTTGTTTCTGTACAGGGCACCTAGTTTGGGGTAAAGTTTAGATGAGAGTTTTTCGATGTGGGGGCCAAAGGATAGATTAGGGTCCAACCACATACCTAGATATTTGAGAGAAGTGACTGTGGTCAGTGTGCCATTTGATATTGTCCCAACACATAGATGGGGATTTTGCAATTTGTGTAGTTTAGGTGCTGTTCCAAAGAGCATCGTTACAGTTTTGTCAGTATTTAAAAAAAGTTTGTTGTTTTTGATCCACTTTTCTACCTCTGTGAATTGTTCTTGCAGCACGGCCTCCAGCTGCGGGAGATTTGGTTTGCTGGTATAGATCACAGTGTCGTCTGCGTACATATGTACAGTTGAGGCTTTGCAGACGTTGGGCAGATCATTTATGAATATTGTGAATAGCAGGGGGCCTAGTACTGAGCCTTGGGGTACACCGCAAGTGACTGGGAGCGGGAGGGAGGAGCTGCCAGAAATTGACACATATTGTGATCGGTCGGATACATATGATTGAAACCAGGTTAGCGTGCGATCACCAATGCCAGAGTTTTTAAGTTTTTCTAACAAGATGCCATGGTCTACCGTGTCAAAGGCCTTGGCAAAATCAAGGAAGATGGCTCCAGTTAGGTTTCCTTGTTCCATCCCAGCTTGGATATCATTGCAGACTTTTAAAAGGGCGCTTGTGGTTGAGTGATTTGGTCGAAAGCCTGATTGATCCGGGGTTAAGTAGTTCCAATATTGATAATAATCACGTAATTGTGTGTAGACACATTTTTCCAAGACTTTTGACATTACAGGGAGCCTTGTACAAAGCTGCATTGTTGCATTCGGGCTGAGAAATCAATTCTGCCTGACCGCAGACTGAGCGGTCGGGCAAATCGAACCTGCAGCGGGAGGTGCAGCGGCTTGAGGCGGCCTGCGGGAGCTGTGCAACATGCTGGAGCTTCACTTCCTGGGCCCCAGTCTGCATGCGCGAGTGAGGCTGGACGGAGGAGGCAGCCCCAGCAGTGCAAAAGCTGCTCAGCCCAGCCTGCCTGCCACCTCATCTCTTACCTGACAATGCTGCCTCTTGAACTCTGATGTGGCCACTCGCTTTCGCCGCTACAAAAGTTAGGAGCCAGCTACAAAAGTTAGGTATACCTTGATAAAGGCAAATACCTTTAGTTGGCCAACTGATGAAGCCTTAAGGATATTACACCCCAGGTGAAACGCGTATTGGCATACTTTTTATTTTTATTTTGTTTTTATGGAATAAATGTTCTTATAATTTATCCACTGCTGAACATCTGCGATTTCTTCCTGATGACCATGGTTTTTTTATGGTAGTTGTACCCTTCAAACAATTTACCTGGGCATATATCCCTCGGACCCGGCTTGAGGTCCTGAACCACGTGAGTGAATCTTGGTTTTATTATGTATCTCACCTACAGCTATGGTCTGCACTATGGTATACATTACTCTTTAAGACGATGGAGTCTATCAAGATCTGAAGAGGGCGATTGGGTGGCCAGTAATTACCCTAAGGCACAAGATCCCGGAGCTGGGAGCTCAGACAAATGTGAGTGAGACCATAATACATGGTTTATATCTTGAGAGTGTTATGGTCTGCACCATGAAGGTTTTTCTCTTTTATATTTTGAGGTCTGGCTAGAAGAGCAAGCTGTCAACCAAGACCCCCATTTCCCTGTGCGCTACACTTATTTCTTTATATTGTTTTATTTGTTTACTTATTTTCTTTGCTCTGTTGTCATTGGACACCCTATTTACCCACTGCAGACACACACACACTGACACACAACAGACCTCATATATAAATACATACACCAGGGCTGGATATATTTACATTAAATGTAGGGGACAGTAAGAAAACATTGAAGCCAATTAGATGTTTTTAGATGCCAAAGACTGCTTTTAGATTGGTGTAAAATAAACTGGACATTTCGGAGCCAGGGGTAAAATTCTAGGAGCCAGTGGCTACCAGGCTCCTGGCTTTGTCAAGCCCTGTGTTAACAACACAAATAATATAATAAGTATATATATCAGAGCGGCCAAACTGGTATTAGAAGCAACAGTCTACACATCTAGACTCAAAAAATTAGCCAAAAGACCACATGCACAAAAAATACCTAACAACAAAAAGCACCAGGTAACAAAGTGCTAAATAAATAGAAGCAGCTAAAATAATAATTTGGGTAAGTACAAACCAACTCCCAGATGCAGAGGCAAGGTTCCCAACGCTTCGGCGAGGATTCGCCTTTATCAAGGTATACATTGAAAAAGGCGAATCCTCGCCGAAACGTTGGCTCCTAACCTTTGTAGCTGGCTCCTAGATTCAAAGCAAATTTGTCAAGCCCTGGCATAAGAGATCAGTAATGTTATTTTTTAAATTTCTGCTAATTGCTAGTCCAAGGAGGATTTAACAATTTAAGTTCAAACAATGTCGCCAGAGTAGTGCAGTGATGGTAATGGTGTTATCTGCTGCATTATAATGAGATATTTAGTAGATGTTCATGTGCAGTTATGACATCAGTACATTATTCACTATGATAGTAGGAAGAAAGACTCTTAGCTAGTGGAATGCCTCACAGGTGAGTAACGCATTCCAGTCACTGAAATAGTTCATTCCTAAAAGGGATGTGGAAAAAAAAAGAATAGTGTTAATAAAAAAAAGAAATGGATTCACATGGGTAAAACCTGAACAATCTGTGTAATCACTTGGTGAATACTGTATCAGTCATCTGACTCATTAAGGTAAGGTCGCACTCTACAAGAACAGGTCAACAGGCAGGCCTCTGAGTGATGATACAGAGGAAATTACAAGCTGAACATGTCACATCCTAACCTGTGTGTGTGTGCTGCTGAGGAGAGATTGAGCTCCTTAATGACTACTTAGTGACATTCTGGAGGCACAACACGATATATAGAACTATTTTTACAATGCGTTCTGAGATCCATGTGGAAACAACAGCTAACGAGAGTATTAGGTTTCTGGATGGCAAGGAAAATGTTTTGAGCAAATATACCTACATAGACAAAAAACTGTAGTCATTTTCTGCTAGAAACTGCTGGTTTATTCACTGTTACTAGTACTGTAAATTATGAGTTTAAGGAAAGCCCCTGGTAGATCATACGGTTTAGGCCGGGATCAGACGAGCACACCTGGCGTCTGTCACAGCATTGTGACGCTTAGAAGGGGCCGGCCACACGCTGTAGCGTGTGCAGGAATTGCGTGCGCAACAGCAGATGTGCTGCGGCCGTGCCGAAAGCCTCCCAGTCGAAGCGCTGCAACGCGCATTCGATGGGGCTGAAAAGCGCAATGCTCCATAGGAGTACCGAGCGTTGCAGCACTGAGCGCACTAACTATGTTCAGCGAGGTGGCCAGACAGGCGTCTCACGGGCATTCTTTCCGCTCTGCAAAACACTCGTCTGACCCCAGCCTTAAACATTTCTCTCAACCTCCAATTGGTTAAAACACTTAGAATCGATTCAGCTTCGACTGACCACTGGCAAAGCTAGTTTGTGACCTGCAAGGTGCCTTTTTGGACTGTCTACTGGTGAATATTTTAAAACGGTCCCAAATCAGGCATAGCACTGTCGATCTGAGATTCCTGGTCTGCTGCCCTTGGATTGCTCTCTGGCAGACCCTCTGGGCCAGGAAGTTCACCATAAATGTGTAAGTTATTATGATCAGTAAGTTGAACCTTTACATTTCTGTACATACAATAAAACTCCATTGCAAAGACAGACCTGTAATGTGGCCATGATTGACATGCCTATTTTTGTGGTTTGTGTGAGGCGTGGTTGCATTTGCATTACTGCCAAAAATCACTATGGCCAGCGAAACCTCCTGACAAAAGAGTATGTGGTCTCTCCTTTTTATATGTTATACTCAGGTCCTTTTTAATGGAGTATCTGATTCTGGAAGGTTTTGTGTGGGGCAGAGGTTTGAAGGCCCAGGATCCAGACATTTCCATTTACTTGGTCTGTCCACCAAGATGTTTACTCCTTACCCCTTATCTGGGATTAAGCAACCTCTCCAATGTGGATAGCGCCCTGATACATAGAGAAGTGTAAACCATATACTAAACGTATTATAGCTTCTTCTAGACTTCTAGATAGCTATCAGGTCCATCTTTTGTTGACCGTACCCAAATCTATACAGTAAGTATAAGGAAGTTGCTTTCATCTTTTCATTACAAAGACCATCTTCAACAATGCTACAGTATCACTCTACTTAGAGCTGCCCAACCATGAACTCCTTGTTGTTATGCTGTTATTTTATGGTTGATCAATAGAAACAGTGTATATAAGAATAGAAATGGTAAAGGTTAAAAATAGAGTTACATCTTCTTGAGTTGATTGGGTTCCACCAAAAAAACGAAAAGATCTTGCTGTTCATAGCCGTGGCGCAGAGTGGATGTTCTCCACGTTTTGTCGCTCTTTCTCTCTATGCTGTAACAGCTGCTTTGTTAATCTGGACATGCAGGGATGTAATATCTATGTTCTCATGTTTCATGTTCTATGAATCCAATCCGGCAGGCATGATTGAATCTCTGCTGGACACAGAAGTATAAACTGATCTCATACTATCCACTCTCCCAGGCCTGTTAAAGTTGTCGACAGAAAACCCTTTGATCAGTTCCTCAAACGGTACTCCTCGAATGTCCCACAACATCACAAGAATTATTATTAGCATCATGTTGCACAGGAACCCCTCTTTGGCTATAGATCCTTGATGTTGGAGAAAAATAACGTTCAAGTTCCCAAAGCTCGCTTTATTCCAGCCTGTTAGCGTGCTCTTTAATGGCTTTGCCGTTAACACGGTTATTTCCAGGAAATATATTTCGGAAGGTCAAACAGAGGTAACTCGAAGAAAGACACTTCTAATAGGAAATGATATGGCTAAAAATACCAGAAAACAGACCTGTGTGTGTCTATGTGTGTACACATCAGCATTTATAGTACCACTAACATGTATGGACGAATAAAATGAAGATTAATTATGGTTCTTCCCATCAAATTGTTCCGTAAACCATAAGAATTAAATTTATGGATATAATGGAATAAAAACAACACATGCAGGGTTATTCAAAGAGATCTGAATTGTAGCCGTAAGGTAACCGAACAGTGAAATTCATCGTACGGTTACCTTTCCTGGCCATTCGGCTATTCAGAGAGCAGGCAGTTCGCCAAATGTTGGCGAATTGCCTGCACCTACGGTGTCTGTTCGTTGCCTGTTCGAGGGCAGTGAATCCCCATAGAGAAGCAATGCTTCGTCTATTCAGAGAACACAAACCAGCAGTGAAAAGTTGCCGAATTGCCCTGCTGTTCAGTGGTTTCATTCGACAGGATTATTCAGGCGAATCCCATAGGCTTCAATGTTAAAAATATTCCTGTTTTAATCCAATATCTAATAAACCGTTGATTATAATATTCTGCAGTAAAAAGTCTATTTATAGATTTTTTTAGGATCTACTAGGCATTTTTCAGGATTTTTTTGACAAAATTTTTCTTTGTTTTTTTAAATCGTTTTTTCTTTTTTCTGTAACAGCCCTTTTTATTATCATTCATTGGATCTTATATGTAAATTTCAGACATTTTGTTCTGTAGTTTCTTTGCAAACAGCGATTCACTTTTCAAACATTCAAGCGTACTGTTTTTTTTCACTCCATTCATCTGCGGTGCCGGCTTTTTCCGATGGCTGCTCTGCGCTGTGATCGGCGGCTGCTCGGGTTTCTCCGGCATGTTTCGCGGGGTTAATCCGGATGTTTTTGCGGGTTTCAGTGTGTGTTCGCTGGGTTTTGCGGTGAGTGTTCGTCAGGTTTGCGGTGGCTTTTCCCTCCACTACGACGGCCCTGTAGTGCTTGCTGAATATACCGCAGGGTCGCCGAACTGGGACCGCCAAATCTCACCGAATTGAAGAGAACGAAAAGTCACTGAACGTGCGGTGACTTTTCGATTCTCTTTGAATATCCCTGATGGATATATGTTACATACTGTGTATGTCATGGAGTACAATGCTCGAGATATGCATGAATGTTATCCAGCACTTAAAACACTTCAGAAGAGATTTATCAGGGAAATGATGGGCAAAGTGTAATAACCATTCAAATATACCTACTTGACCTTCTGGTTTCCATGGTAAATGTTCTTCTTTCCTAAGTTTGCAGCTCTTTTCAGATCACAACACTTGGATAAATTTCTCAATGTATTTTCAGGCTGTAAGGTATTGTCTATATGTAAAAGCACTGTGTAAAATGTTGGAGCTATATAAATGGTAATAATAATAAAACGTGTCACTTGTGGTAATCAAGAATATGTAAATTGGCTTCAATGTGCAATCCAGCCTGTATATTCATGCAGTAACCCATTCTATACATAGTATCTATAATGTGACGTTATGTGGAAAATGTTCAAGCTCTGTAAATTATCATTGTAATAATAAACTTATTTCTAGTCCTTTGTGTCAGTTAAAAAGGGCTTCAAGATGTAATGCTGTCATATATTCAGACTGTAATAGAACAAGTGTTTTCTGATAGTTTGAAAACGTATGGACCGCAGTGTATTAAAAATATAAATATTATTATCCTTTATTTATATAGCACCACATATTCCGCAGCGCTGTACAAGTTCAGTGTACAAGGTATTGATACATATTAGAATACCACACACTGGTGTATTTTGGCCTAGGCCGACTAGGCCTAGGGCGGCACTTTCCAGGGGGCGGCGGCCCCCCTTTTGCAAAGTATTTTACCAGGAAGGATACATTGAGATTTCACAAATTTTCAAGTATGTCCTGGGTAGGCAAGGCCTAGGCTTTCACTTTCCAGGGGGCAGCAAAAAACCTCACCACTAAATGGGTTACTCACAGAGCACCGAAATGACGCCAACATTTTGGTGTTCTGTAGTTCCCTCCACGTCGGGGAATAAAATTTCCCCACCCTGCAGTGAATTCACCATTCACCGCAGGGTCACCAAAGTGCATGGAGTCGGCCGCTGAATGCTGCCACCGCAAACCCGTGGCCTGCTGTTTTCAAAAGAACTACTGAACGAAAATGTCTGGAATTTACATATAAGATCCTATGATTGATAATAAAAAGTTCTGTTACAGAAAAAAGAAAAACTGCTATTAAACAAAAAGGGGGGGAAATTTTGCCCAAAAAATCTGAAAAATGACTAAAAGGTACTAAAAAAAAAAAAAAAAAAAATCAATAAAGACTTTTTACTCCAGATTAAAATAATAAATGGTTTATTAGATATTGCATAAAAACGGGAATATTTTTAACATTGAAACCTATGGGGTTCGCCTCAATAAACCTGCTGATTGAAACCACCGAACATCAGGGCATTTCACTGCCATTTCTCTGCTGTTTGGTGTTCTCTGAATAGATTAACCTATGATAGATTCTCTATAGGGATTTGCAATGCCTTCAAACAGCACCGTACTTGCTGGCAGTTCGCCAAACTTGTGTGTGAGCATATCACAGAGCAGTGGTGTACTTAGGGGAGTGGCGGGCCGACCCAAGTACCAGTGATTATTGGGGTGTCATTAGGGGTACTAGGAGGTGCCACTGTCACTGTGTGTCAGCTTTGAGCTGTGTTCTCAAACAATGAGCAGCGGAGCAGGGCGTTTGCATACGGAATAAAATCGAATAGAATAAAAATCCCCCTCTCCTCCCTCCATAGCTCCTCCCCTGCCCCACAGCAGCTCTAGGAGAGGGGAGGGGGATGAGATTTGTGTGCAGAGAGAGAAGATGACAGTAAATGGCAGGTAAGGGGGGGTATCAGCAGAATATGAAGCCCTGTCTGCTTACTGCTGTTTAAAGTGGACCTTTCCTTAACCAGCACTGCAGTGATAGAAATTTGTCATTGAGCTGCCTGGCTCCTGGTGAGGCTGCGTGCGTGCAGGTCACGCAGTCCAGCCAGTCAGGTGGTACTGAGTCTCAGTACCACCTGACTGGCTGAACCACGTGACATGCATGCACGCAGCTGCCCGCCCTTTCGTTAACACGGACTCTCACTCTATTCTGGACTGAACACCCACCGGGAAGGGAATCAAAGCCACGGTGCACCCTCTGGCAGTGGCACCCCACTTCTGACAAGATGGCTCCACGCACAGGCACAGCCGCAATCCTCACGTGGACTGGAGGGACCTCCTGCTGAGTCCGTACACAGTCCCTGCTGACTCTGCACACAGCCCTACCGTGGACGGAGGCCGGTAAATATAGAATAAATATTTGCTGTGTGCTCATATACACTCGGTTTGCTGGGAGTTTTAGTGCAGTGGATTCTGATGCACTCATACACACTGCACATTGCACTGCTGGGAGTTTTATTGCTGTGGATTCTGATATGCTGACACACACCACACATTGCATTGCTGGGAGTTTTATTGCTGTGGATTCTGTGATACACACTGCATATTACTGTGAGTTTTATTGCCCTGGAGCTCTGGGATACGCTCACACACTGCACATTGCTGTGAGTTTTATTGCTGTGCAGTTCTGCGATATGCTCATACACAGTGCCCATTTCTGTGGGTTTTATTGCTGTGCAGCTCTGTGATACGCTCATATGTAGTGCACGTTTCTGTGGGTTTTATTGTTCAACCAATTAGAGCGGCTGTGATCCAGTTTACTTGACATGCGTGGCTGTTCTTTGTAAAAATGCTTGAATTTAAACATTTCATAATTTTATTTATCTCAATAGATACATTTTGAAATGGTATACAAAATATACAAGTAGGCACTTGGTATCCACTTTTAATATAAAGAGAGGAAAAGGCGGAGCTCTAAGAGGAAAAGGTGGAGCTTAAAGAGGAAGGGTGGGGATTAACCAGGAAGAGGTGTGCCCTTGACAGGAATGGGTGCCTCAAATTTAAATTGGGGGGGGGGGTGCACGAGTTTAGTCAGGCCTAGGGCAGCACAAAACCTAAATACACCACTGATACCACACATGGATGATACGGCCTGATTTAGGGGGTCCCTGTTCCCAAGGGAACTTCCAATCTATGAGATGTACAAGTATTTTGTGAGGTAGGCGCATCCATATCGTTAGGGGTCTTGCCCAAGGACACTCGCTGTGGCGTCTTCTGAGTGGGATTGAGTCAGATTTCCATGATCATAGCTATGATCAGCAACCTGGTGGTTAGGTTGAACCCGCTTCTCGTAAAGTCGAGACTCTTCCACAGTTGTACCGGAGGGATGTGCCGAACGGGACATTGACTTGCTTCTCCACGGTCGAAGGGTCGAGACGTTACCACTGGACTCCACAGCTGATATTGTGTGGTAGGCAAGTGTGTACCGTTAGGTGTCTTGCCCAAGGGCACTTACTAGAGAGGCGCTCTGGCCGGGATCAAACCTGTGACACCACAGTTATAGAGCAGTGATGTTACCCCTACTCCATCCAGCCGGTATTCTCTTTACTTTTGCCCTTAACCCCTTCACTCCCAAAATCGAGTTATCACGCTTTTGCATTGTAATGTTTGAAAAGCACATATTAGCATTTCAAAAGCCAATTTTAACACTTTATCGCAGGATTAGTGTGCCCCCTGTGGAGAAAGGAATTCAACTGTCTTATCTATCTCCAAACACCCTGCAGAGAGATAAAAGAAGCTGCATATAGGAGCCCCAGACCTCACTGTAGGGGCGTGGTTTGGCTCGCGATCAAGATGGCCGCATGTTAGAGTGACTCGTCGGTCCCCTCCGACATTTCCGCACAACTCATAGCACTCGGGCAATGGTGCGTGGCAAAAAGTCGACCGGCTCTGCCTCCACGCCGCGGCGCACCACCAGAACAGTTTCTGGACCGCTGGACGACTTCCTTCACCCCTCTCAGCCTCGTGCGGCTCCCGCGGCCTGCTCCTTCTCACCTCCCAAAATGGCGGCAGAGCGTGCTCTTACGGAGGAGATCTCAAACTCTGTGCCAGCCATCGAACGCCTGGAACGCATGGTGGCGGTTCTCCCCACTCGCTCTGACCTGACAGCAATGATGGAGGATTTTCGGGCGAACTTCCAAACGGAGCTCAGAGAGGTGCGGACAGAGGTGGCAGATTTAACCACACGCACAGACGCACTTGAACGCCGCGCTAACTTACCCCCACGACTCCCGGCCTCCCTCGAAGATGATTTCTCAGAGGTAAGAAGACGACTGGATGATCTGGATAATCAGAGCCGTCGACATAATGTTCGTATGAGGGGGCTTCCTGAGACGGTCTCCAACGAAGACCTAGGGACTTGCATTCGCTCCGCTTTCCTACATGTACTGGATGACCCCGCGATAACTGATATCCCTCTGGATAGATGCCATCGAGCTCTGCGCCCTGTGCCCCCGGCAGGAGCTCCACCTCGAGACGTGATCTGTCGGGTCACCAGCTATACGCTCAAAGACCGCCTAATGAATGTGGCCCGTACGCGCAGGGAATGGGAGGTAGAGAGTTACCGGCTGGAACTCTTTCATGACCTCTCCCCATTTACGCTAGCGGCCCGGAGGGCTCTGAGACCGGTCACTCAACTGCTGCGTCAACGCCACGTTCCTTATCGCTGGGGATTTCCCTTCTTGCTTCAGGTGCGTCTTGATGGGACTGCCGCTACCATCAGGAGGCCGCAAGATGTACCTGGCTTCCTGCTGCGCCTTGCGCTCCCCCCTGTCTCAGTCCCCAATTGGGAGGCCGGAGGCATCATGGAACGCCCAGCCAACGTGGGAGATCGCCCTCGACAACCTCCACGTCGACCCTGGCCCCGGAGGGCAGAGAGATCCCGCTCGCCTTCACCTGAAGTACTAGATGATTAATTGCCTCAACTGATCTGCTACAAGACAAGACCAGGACTTTCCGGCTCACGTAGCTCCTATCACCATGAGCCCACTGATCCCCTGGGGTCCCTCTGCTCCTTTGCTCCTGCCTACTCCCATATCGACGGTGCCACCCATGGCGATGATACCACACATGCCCTGATTTTCTCTCTCCTATAGACCATGGAAGGACACTGGCCCATCGAGACTTGACCGATGAAGATGACTATAGGGGCCTCCACTGACCTCCAAGGAGGCAACCGGGCTGCACAGAACAATGATGTGGCAGGTGAGCCCGGGGCCTTGCCGTGCATTTTTCTTATCACTCCCTGCAAGCGTTTGGAGCAGGCACCCTACTAACTGCTGACTGGGGACTCCCTTTGTCGGGATCGGTGGTCTTCGCTGGACTAACTTGGCGGACAGTGGTGGTCCCCACCCGCCCCGACTCATTACACGTATGCGCTCACTGTGGGACACACGGGAGACACATCCTGAGTGGGGGGGACTACGGCCATGGAGGGGGGAAGGCCCTATCTCGCTGAAACTGATGTGCAATGTGTCTTTGCAGGGAGGGATGGGGGTGGCTATCTTTCTAATACTGAGGGGGGATCTCGGGGGGAGGGGGAGGGAGGGGAGGGAGGAAGAAACAGAAAGGGGGGAGAGAGAGGGAGGGAAGGGACAATGGGAAAGGAGAAAAATAGGAAGGAGGGGGGAGAGCGGGGGGGGAGGGAGGGGGAGGGAGGGGGAGGGGGGGGGGAGAAGGGGATAAAAAATAGGGGGAAAAGAGAAGAAAAAAAAGAGGAGAAAAAAAAAAAAAACATATTGGCCTCTACAGTAGTAGGAAATATAGGGGGTAGAGTCTGTTCGGTGAAGACCATGGACATAATCGGGATACGGTATGCTCTGCTCTATGGGTGGGGACCTCTCACGCTCTGGAGTGGCGTCGTGTGTGGGGGGGGGACAGGCGCATTGTTTTTTCGCACCTGCAACTGAGGAACCTGAGGGAGTCGACTTGGAGTGAGGAGGACGTGAGGGCGGTTGGGAAGGGATAGGTACATCCACGTTTGGGGATGAACGCATACACGCTCGATATGATCAATTTATAAATGCTAAATGCCGGTAGCACTGTCTTATAAGTTATATGTACTGAGATCCTCGGAAATATGAGGGGTTCCCCTATCTTTACACCTGCGACTATATTTCACTGCCCACGATCTCCCTGATGAAGTCCTGGGGTGGGTGGGGTGGGGGGGGATTTGATTGAGTAACCTTAAATGTTTCTATTGTGACACCATGCATGCTCTAATATAATGCTGTCATCGGAGGGGACCGTTGACACTTGTATATAAGTTTCTTAAGTTTATTTTTTCTTGACTGCTGGCTGTTGGGTCGGGACGGCTCACCTCCCCACGGGATTTTTCTCCTTGCGTCCCTGCACTACTCCTGAGAGGAGACATTGTGCTCACTTCGATTCTCGAGGGGAGCATTCTCCTCCTGGACGGACGCATTTGACCCTTTGTGTGTTTTCCTTTTTTTTCCTCTCTCCTCTTCCCTCTCTTTCTCTTCTCTTTCTTTTTTCTCTCTCCCTCTCCCTCCCTATTTCTTTTCTCGCCACACTTCCCCCTTCTCTACTCTATCTTACTACTTCTGCTTATTCCGCCTCACTGCTTGCCTCACCTCCTACTAGATGGAGAGGGGAGGGGGACGGTCTCCGGGGTTCCGTCGGGGCTTGATGGGGATCCTGACTCTAAACGTGAGAGGACTAAATATACCAGAAAAGCGCCAACGGCTCCTGCGGGACCTACGTCGAGAGAACTGTTCGATAGCACTCCTACAGGAGACACATTTCAGGACTGGTGCGCACCCGACCCTCTGTGACTCCTATTACACGACGGCATACCATGACACGACGCCAGAGGGGAAGATAAGGGGCGCCTCGATTCTGATTTCCAAACACCTCCCCTTCGTATACATGGACGCACTATTCCTGGGAGACGGTAGGGGGGTGTTCTTGAAAGGTACGATCGCCGAGGTTAAATACACATTTGCCTCGATTTATCTCCCTAACTCTAGGCAACATCAATGCTTCTCCAGAATTGCACAGAAGTTGACTAAGTTTGCGGAGGGGACTCTGATCTTGGGGGGGATTTTAACGTGGCAATGTGCCCGACGGAGGACTCGTCGACGGGCACTACCAGAGTTCCCCTACATATTCTTCGATCCATCAGACGCTCGCTGAAAGACCTACAACTGATAGATGCTTGGCGACTCATGCATCCATCCACGCGTGACTACTCCTTTTACTCGGATGTGCACTCTACTTACACTCGACTGGACTATATCTACGTCTCCCACTTTGCATTAGATGACCTTATCTCGACCTCAATACACAGCAGGACGTGGTCGGACCACGCGCCGGTGTCCGTGGTTCTTCGTTCGGCGCACAGTCGCCCGAAGCGTTTTAATTGGAGACTTAACACCTCTCTCCTCCAGGACCAAGTCCTACGGGACGAGATCATGACGACCCTACAACATTATTTCGCGGAGAATGGAACCGAGGACGTGTCGCCGCACACCATTTGGGAGGCACACAAGGCGACTATCTGCGGTCATTTGATTGCAATAGCCTCCAGGAAGAAACGGGAAAGGATGGATGAAACCCGCGCACTGATCTCTGAGATACGGGATCTGGAACTTGAACACATGAGGACAGCTGAGGCGGCAACTTATGCCCTACTCCAGCAAAGACGGTCGCGATTGACGGAACTGGCACACTCACAAATACACCGAGCGGTGCTGCACTCACGCTGTTTCTTTGCATATAATGAAAACAAACCAGGTCGTCTGCTGGCCCGAATGCTTCAAAAGCGGCGGGCCCTAGCGTACGTCCCTAGGGTCAGACGACCGGGGGGGACTTTGCCCAGACACCGGACGCAATAGTCCGAGCCTTCAGGGAATACTACGCAGAACTGTACACCTGCGCCCCGACTCCTGATTCGGAACGCAACCAAAGAATCCTTACGTACCTATCTTCCAGGGTCCACAGGAGACTGACGGGACCGGAGCGTTCCTCTCTGAACGATCCTATCTCGGTGGAGGAACTTCGACTCGCACTGAAACGACAGAAAAATGGAAAAGCGCCTGGGCCGGATGGCTTACCATCTGAGTACTATAGGCAGTTCTCCCACATATTATTGCCACCACTAGTTGCCTCACTTAATGCACTGCGTGACGGTTCGTCACTACACACAGAGTCGCAACTGGCAACGATTACGGTCATCCCGAAAGAGGGGAAGGACCCAGAACTCTGTTCGAGTTATCGTCCGATTTCCCTCCTTAACTGCGACCTGAAGCTCTTCTCCTCTGTACTGGCGATCCGCTTGCAGCCTTTTGTCCCGTTGCTAGTGAAACGAGATCAGGTTGGCTTTGTGCCTCGAAGGGAGGCACGGGATGGCACTATCAGGGCACTTGCTGTTATTCATGAAGCTCGGGGGTTTGATAAGAGTGTCCTTCTCTTGTCAACAGACGCGGAGAAGGCATTTGACCGGGTAGCCTGGTCATTCCTCTTCTCAACCCTTGACGCCATGGGGATCTCGGGTGAGTTCTACACATGGATCGCGGCGCTATACTCAGAGCCCACGGCGTCAGTAAAGGTGAATGGAGCGCTCTCCTGCCCTTTTAGGGTGCGTAATGGCACAAGGCAGGGCTGCCCCCTGTCACCGCTTTTATTTGCTCTCTCTTTGGAGCCATTCTTGGAATCAATCCGAAATAACCCAGACATACAGGGGATACCGGGCCGTACCGGGGAACATAAGGTCGGGGCCTACGCCGATGACCTACTGTTCTTTGTGGCTTCGCCGCTGGAGTCTTTACCCGCAATCTTGGAGGAGTTCCGGATATACGGGGAACTAGCGAATCTGCAAATTATTATGCTAAAATCAGAGATCCTCGACATCTCTGTGCCTACCTGGGAACAAACCCGCCTGAAGGACTCTTTTCGCTTTCGCTGGTGTGAGGGGGCAATGTCGTACCTGGGGATTAGACTTCCAGCCCGACTAGACACGCTTTTTGAGGACAACTTTCCTCCACTGTGGAGGACTTTGACGGCAGAGCTACTTACTTGGAGCAAGATGCATATCTCGTGGTTTGGGAGGATTAGCGTTTTGAAAATGAACGTCTTACCCCGCCTCCTGTATTTGTTCCAGACCCTACCGATACGAATTCCGACCTCATTTTTTGCTCTCATGAAGTCGGCTTTCTTGCGGTTCGTTTGGCGTGCCTCTCGCCCGAGGGTGCGATGGACCGTCCTGGTTCGGGCGAAGTCGGGAGGTGGTGTGGCCTTGCCAGATCCCCACAGGTACTATATCGCGACCCATCTACTACGTGTTATTGAGTGGTCCACTGGGGGGAGGGGGGTGCTCTGGGCAGATTTGGAGGACTCGTTTACCTCGGTGCGCCTTTGGTCTCTCCCATGGATAGCGGCTACGAGTAGGCCGGGGGAAGTAAGGACCCATCCGACCGTTGCGGCCACAATGCGGATATGGGACACGGCCACCTCGAGATACCAGCTGTCCACATTCCCATCGCCGTTACTCCCATTGGCGGATAACCCTGCCTTCAGCGCTACGCTAACTCAGTCCTTCAGGGCAAGACTGCCGACACCAAATAAGCCAAGGGCGACTGCCTTAATTCTTGATGCACAATACACTCCACCGTGGGATAGCACCGCGGGGACACCACCCCCGACGTTCCTGGAACGATTCAACCTCGCACAGGTTTTACACTACCTACGATCCCTACCGGGAACGCATCGTATTCTCCGGGATACTGGCCCCTTTGAGAAATTATGTCTAGCTTCTGCAGCTCCGAGTCATGGCATCTCCACTCTATACAAGATGCTGATGAGCCCTGTCGCTCCAGACCCACCACCCTTTGAGGCGCGATGGGAGGAATTATTGGATGAAATGATTGATGAGGAGAGTTGGGTCAAAACATACGAACTGATCCATAGAGGTTCACAGCAAACTCGACTGCAGGAACAGGCCTATAAGATTGTGACGCTCTGGTATTGCACTCCGGTGCTGCGCTTTCAAATGGGGCTTAGTCTCTCCTCTTCCTGCTGGCGCTGCGACGCAGAGGAAGGGGATTACCTACACATGTGGTGGTCCTGCGAGATACTTCAGCCTTTCTGGCACAGGTGCATGAGGTTATCCTGAGGGTTACTGATGTTGACCTTCCCCTCACGATACGGGTCTTCCTGCTACTGCAGATCCCCCTGTCTACTACCGCACTACGCAGATCGGTGCTCCTGCCGCTGTTGCTTACTGCTAGGTCTCTGGTGGCTCTGCACTGGGCGAATGGGTCCAGGCCGAGGGGTGTGGACTGGGTCGCCCGAGTGGAGGAGCTTAGAATGCATGAAAGCCTGCTGGCGTCAGCGGAGGGTCGGACACCGCAGCATCTACGGAAGTGGTTCCACTGGCAGGATTACGTGTCCTCTCCTGAGGGACGCGCATTATGGGTTAAGGTTCCCCTCACGTGGACTTCGTAGGGTGGGGTACTGACCCCTCCCCTCTCGGTGAGCCCTACTATCCTTTCCTGCTTTTCTCTAAACTAATTTCTTTGTGTACTCTTTCTTCTCTGCATTCCTACCCACCCGCTGTTCCTATCTTCCCCCCCCTTTTTTTTTTTTTTCCTCTCTTCCTTCCTCTTCTTTCTCTCTCCTTCCTTCCTCTCCTCTTCTCCTTTTCCCTTTTTTCTCCCCCCTCCCTTCCCCAAATGCCTTTCCTCACCGATCACCCCATGTAGTCTGTATATGTCTTTGCCCGCCTGACTCAGCAGCCGTAAAGGGGGACTTTTTGTTGTGTTTCCCATTTTATACTCGTCCACCACCTGCTTTAACATTTCTGCCTGTGACAATGGCTGTGGACGTTTTAGCCTCTGGGCTCTTTATAAATACAGAATGTTGATATGCTTTTGATTGCTACTTATATATATGTATACTTGTTGCACTGTTATACTTGTACGGATTCATATGCTTGAATGAATAAAAAAAAAAAAGACCTCACTGTAACAAAAAGTTCAAACACATTACTGTTGTATTACAGCAGCCAGGGAGAGGACAGAATACAAGGAGAGCTCTGTGGCAGATTAGACCTGTATTTCTATCTATATAAGGGTCTGCCTGTATATATGTGTCTATCTGCCGGTTCATACATATCTCCTCTCCTCCATATAGAGTTATATTCATATTTGTGTCTGGCCATTTGGTAAGTGTATCCCTGTGTCCACAGCTGAAATGTAATCAAAATGTTTAGCTTTCTCCCTTGGGGGGAGGATATAACACGTAGCTGTAAAAAGGGAATTTCTTTGTACACTAACATAGAAAATCACACCTTGGCAGCCAGCACGGCCCCAAGAGAGCTGGACACAATCTTCAAAGACAGGAAGCACATCCTTGATCTCTAAGGGGGGTCTGGAGGGAAGAGGGACGCCTTTAGGCAATTAAAGATTAACGACGAAGTGCACTGGGCATGCTCCAGAGATGGGCACTCTGGGATTGTAGGCAAAGGCTCTGCCAGCTAGGAGGCTGGACTTAGAAAAAGGCAGCCCTATATATTTTGAATCAAGCATGGCTCAGGGCTGATCACTTGGGGCACCATCTAAAGAGGACTGATCGGTCCATGTCCTACCTCCAGGCCCCAGGAGGCACCGATGCTAGCTACTGATTATTCCGTCGTAAGTAAGGCTCTGTGATTAACACCTTTTTCTTTATATTTTGCTGTGTAGTGTGTAAGTAATTGATTTATTCTAGTTATAAGTTTTTATGTAACCAAGCACTGATTTTTCTATCATAAATAAACAAAAAAGTATTTAAGTTTTGACTCTGGCTGATGAAATCCATGCTAACTAAGAGATTGGGAGTATTGCTATTTGCTTTAAGCTCGGTTATATATAAGAAATTGCGTGTTGCGGTCATCAGGAAACAGCAGGGAATTGTGGGATCCGTAGTCACTGTCCGAGTCTAGGATAGTGCGGATGCTAAGCCCTGCGTCTCCTGTTGCGACGCGCGTAGTGTCCGTGAGGACTGGTGGCAGCGTTACTAATAGAATAAGAAAGTGAGTTCCAGGATTGTGAGAGACGTAGTTATTATGCGCTTCAGGAGAAGACTTGTACTGCGTTGCAATCCTGGGATCAGTATATCGCGCTCTACGTGCCTGTTGTGAGAGAAAGTGTGGCCGGGACGGGTAGAGAAGTGCGCGTAATTATCTGGGTCTAGGGTAGATAGATAGTGAGCGGCTTAGGCTAGGGTCAGAGTGGGGCAGTCGGAACGCGCGTGCAGGCGCACTAAATCACGGCGGCAGTAGCAGCACATAACGGCCAATGACGGCCAATATACGCAGTACGTGCGTACAAAAGTGCGCCGACACCACGCAACCGGCAAATGAACGCATTTTTCTCAGAACGTGAAACCGCTGCTACAGACGTACAGAGTGCGCTGCGGCCGCATGGCAGCGTGTGTGCGTGATTAGGAGACGTCAGACGCTGCTAGTGTGCGGCCTACATAACGTTCAAACAGCCGGATTTCCCTAGAATTGCGTTGGTGAGTACCTGCGACTGTGCGACTGTGGTCGTCTGACCACTTAAGCGTATTCCGTGAAAAAATGCGTGCGCACGCATCGACGTACATTTTGACGGTGGCCGCAGAAAATGCGCTCATCTGTCCCTAGCCTTAACCCGGCGTCTTTGCGCAGCAGCGCGCTTAGTGGGTCGTGACAAGCTTTGGGTCACTCACTGCTGTACAGTAATAAGAGTTAATGGATTATAATTACTGAAAACAGCTGTACACTACACAATGTGTTACTGCAATTACATAAACGGGCTTTATGCCACATAAAGATAATATTTTTATATATTACTGGTATTTTTTGGAAGCTACATTGCTAATAATCTCATTATGATCACTACAAATCCCCATAAGCAGGAGATCTGAACATTTTTATTATCTACCTTTATCACAGTTACAGTATTTGACAAAAAGGCCATTTCTGCCTGTATGCGGATAATGCAGACCCTGTGTGACATTGTGTAAGATAAAGGACACCATCTAGAGTTCAGAATATTTCATTCCAACAATGTATTTGTAATGGATAAATGAATAAATGAAGAAAAATTAAAAATGAGCGAATTTACATTATTATAATTTTTTAACTATCTCAGAACAACAATCTCTGTGCAGAATTTATATTTTATGCTGTATTTAATTGTTAAATCTGCACCCCACGATTCAAATAAATGTTGTGATAAAAAATGTTTCAACCAAAAAATTGCTTGTAGTGAAGGGGGTTAAAATCCAGGGTGGAATGACACAAGAGCAGAACTGTAAAAGTGAAAACGCAGATCATTGTGAGGGTTAATAAATATACAGTATATATATATATATATATATACACACATATACATACATACATACATACACACACACACACTGGATATTTTTGCTATTTTATAGGATTTATTGCCGTTTTGTTTTCAGGCTTTCCTTTTATTTTATTAAAATTCTAAAGGTTCTTTTTAAGAAACGTAAATACTTTCTATCGGGATCCGCACGCCGCACATGCCTAATACATGAAACACACCACCACATCAGTCTAGCTTCACACGCTGAGATGTTAAAGCCAAAGACAACAATTAATTTTATTTGCAGTTAGCAAAACAGCACGTCAGGAAGTATTCTGTCATTAAATCTGTCACTGATGACATAGCACAGCAGAACAGACTCAGCGGGAAATAATCCCAAAAGCTCTGTGATTTGTAACTGAAGCATTCGTATGACCCGATACAGCTGTAGCTATTTCCAGCACCGACTAAATACTGTTCACAGTTTTCATTAATCCTTAAATCCACAGGTTGTATAACCACAGCTGAGCTCTAGGCCTCTGCCTTGTCATTTCCTGGAACGCTCAAATCCTATTAAGAAGGCCTCCATTGTCATTATTTTGTTGCCGTGCTGATATATTTGATGTCGTAAGCCTTTATATAAGCAATAGATATCAATATATCTCAGTATTGAAAGATAAAAAAATATTTTTTTTGCTGAAATGTGCCGTTTTTGAGAGTATAAAAATATAACATTTATAGTTTAATGGCAGACTTGAAAAATATGCTTTTTTTAAATTCTTTATTTAGAAGGGTACTTTCAGAAACGATAACAGTATACATCATAAGAGATACTCTGTATCAGCTTCAGGAAATACAAGTCTGGTATAGACAAAGTGCATGTCACACAAGAGAATTTCACATTATCGTGGAAGAGAATGGAAACAGTGGGAAAGAGAGAAGAAGATTGGGTAAATATTCCTCCCTTCGTCCATAACGGTATTCCTAGATCAGGGCTGTCCAACTCCAGATGTTTCTGAACTACACCATGATTCCTTGGCCATCTAATTCACTGAAAGAACTCTGGGAACTGTAGGCCATCAACATCTGGGAGGCTGCACCCTAGAGCAATACCAGGGACAGTACATTTTTTTCTTTTTTTTTTGAGAAAGGATTTTACCAGGAAGGATACATTGAGATTTCTCTCGTTTTCAAGTATGTCCTGGGTGGCAAGTATGTACCGTTGGGTGTCTTGCCCAAGGACACTTGCTGGAGAGGTGTTCTTGCCGGGATCGAACCCATGTCTCCACAGTCTCTCTCCACTCAGAGCAGTGATGTTACCTCTACTCCACACAGCCACATTGCAGCTGTGGCTCTCATGTTTTATAGTACAACAACTAAGGCTAGGGTCAGATGAGCGCATTTTGTACGGACTGTGCGTCCATGCAGTACGGACGTACTTTCTGACTGACGACAAGGTAGTGGCCACACAGTCCGTTTTTTTCACTGACGTATTTTTTGACTGATGTAGCAGGGAAAATAAATTACAATGAAAAAACATTCTGTCCGTCAAAAATGCTGGACGTATAAATGCAGTCTGTCTGACCACGTTCCATCACTCACACAGAAAGCTATGTGGACGTTGTAGACGTGGCGCACTCCGCACGTCCGTTCTAGCAGTATTACGTTCTTGCCTAACCTGCGTCTGTTTGTAGCGTCCGTCAGCCTCCACACTTCTGTGCGCACGTACTTTGTGTGTGGGGCTCCATTTAACACAATTGTATGCTATCACGGACGTACTTATGTGCGGCAACACGGACGTTAACACTGCGCTCGTCTGACCCCAGCCTAGGCTTGTGCACCGATTTTTTTTTCGGTTCGATTCGGTTCGATTTTTCGGATCTTTAAACTTTTCGATTCAGCCCGTTTCGACCGATTTCGGTTTCGATTCGATTCGGTTCGGCACGTTTTTCGGGTACATTTTTTTTTCGGAATTTCGACCATTTTTCGTATTTTCGTGTCACTGTGCTCGGTTTTTGTATCGACTTTTCGTAATTTCGGAAATTTTCGTTTTTCGGAATTGCACATTTTTCGGAATATCGACCATTTTTCGTATTTTTCGTGTCATTTTGCCCGTTTTTTGTATCGACTTTTCGTTTTTTCGAAAAATTTTCGTTTTTCAGAAATTTTCGTTTTTACAAAATTTTCGTTTTTCGGAAAATTTTCGTTTTTCGGAAAATCTGTTCTCCTCGTTTGACACATTTCAAGTCCATTCGAAAAATCCGAAAATTTTCGTTTCGGCTCGGAAAACATTTCGGATCTGAAAATTTCGGATCTAAAATTTTTCGGAAATTCGGCCACATCCGAAAACACGAATCGGGAAATTTCGTGAAAATTCCGAAATTCCGAAACCCGAAACGCACATCCCTACCCAGCCTAAAGTGTCCTGCAGACGGGCAGCAAGCATATCCCTCTGTTGAATCTCCTGTATTAGTTGTAGGACTCTGCACCAAGGTGGAGGTGACCAAACCTGACATTTTCTTAGCTAGTGCCTGCCTAACCGCAAGAGCTAGTTTGGAAAGTAAGCAGTTGCCAGTGGTTTTTTTCTTCCCTTCGGAAAATCACTTTCTATTAATTATAAAGTAAAAAATTATTGAAAATGGTCTTAATAAATTTTTTACTGTACTAGCCCTATTAGTCAGGCTAATATTGCCATCTTTTGCCCAACAAGCAATACTGTAGCACTGGGCTCTGTGCTAAACCTGCTGGGGCTCCTTGTATGAGACACAGAGTCCCACCTAATCAAACCATTTTAGCACCTCGTGTGTCATGCCCGCCTTGCTGAAACTTTTGGGGCACATTCTAGAGACCGTTTGAAATAAACAAAATTCCTTTTAATTTCTCCAGAAATAGACTGGACAAATCAAGGATACTCGATAATACCAGCAAGTGTTTTTGAAGAACAAGTATAGTCTTGTTAGAGAAGGGGTTAAACTTTAGATTTCTCTACGTTAAGGTACAAAGATTAAAAGTAAGATCCTGTCACGGTGGCACCAGGCTTGAGCCAAGGTGGGGCCCTTGTTTAGGAAGAAAGCCCAATATGCAGGAGATACTACTGCAGACAACAAGACAATAGAGGAAAACCAGGAGTCAGAAAGCCAGATAGAGTACGTAAACCAAATGCCAGGGTTCTAGAGCCAGGAGGGAAGTCGAACAAGCCAGATCAGTACACAGGATATCAGCATGGAAAGTAAACCAGAAAAAAAAAAACACCAAAAGGGAAAACCACGAACTGAATCACACAAACAGGAAGAGAAATAATACACAGGAATATCCAGAAATAAACAAGGAACACAATGACAGGAGTGACAGACAGACAGGGGAACAGAACCATTAATATATATGAACAAAATATACAAACAGAACAAGAACTAGAAGCAGGAAGCACTGTGAAGGCAAAAAACAGAATGACTCAGGGAGACTGAAAATCATGGAGCCATGCACTGTGGGAGCAGTGCTCTAATATAGGGAGTGCAACAGGACATGACAGACAGGTGAGCTGTGCCCAAAACAAGTAACTCCTGGGCTGGAACCCAGAAATGACAACATGAACCAAGACCTGAACTGGATCAGCTCACATACTGGGGACAGGGCTGGAAATGTGAGGAACGTGACAGATCCTACTTCATGCATGATCAATCCATGCTTGGAGCTTGGAACAACATTAAAAAATTGTCTTTATGGTGTACTTTGAAAATACGTTTATCCAGTAATATGAATTACAAGTTGTAATATTGATACAACATCGCACCTAACAGTTACTAAAATTAGGAAATGTATGATACTTATATGCTCTACCCCATTATTTATTTACAAAAAGTTTTACAAAAAGTCAATAATAGTTATAGTGGCTGCTTTCCTATTGAATGGATGGTTATACGTATGGTATAGTCAGTTTACCTGTTCATTGACAGTGAACAATATCTGGCTTTGCCATCGATATGCACTGTAACTATTGTAAATACAGTATACAGTTGTGTTCAAAATTATTCAACCCCCACTGAAATTGAGTGTTTTGGCCAGTTTGACATTGATTTTGATCATTCAGTCATCTTGCTTACAATTAAACCAAAGAGGCACGTGTAGGTCAGACAAATATAACATAACATTTATAATGAAATAACCACAAATGTCTTATCTGTGCTCACATCATTATCAGTTTTATTCAACCCCCAAGTGACATTCAATCTTAGTACTTAGTACAACATCCTTTTACAGTTATAACAGCTTTTAAACGTGAAGCATAGCTTGACACAAGTGTCTTGCAGCGATCTATGGGTATCTTCGCCCATTCGTCATGGGCAAAAGCCTCCAGTTCAGTCACATTCTTAGGCTTGCGCACTGCAACTGCTTTCTTTAAGTCCCACCAGAGGTTCTCAAACGGATTTAAGTCAGGTGACTGTGATGGCCACTCCAAAATGTTCCAGCCTTTAATCTGCCACCATGCTCTAGTGGACTTGGAGGTATGCTTGGGATCATTGTCCTGTTGAAAGGTCCAACGTCTCCCAAGCCTCAGGTTTGTGACGGACTGCATCACATTGTCATCCAATATCTCCTGGTACTGAAGAGAATTCATGGTACCTTGCACACGCTGAAGCTTCCCTGTACCTGCAGAAGCAAAACAGCCCCAAAGCATGATTGACCTCCCGCCATGCTTCACAGTAGGCAAGGTGTTCTTTTCTTCATAGGCCTTGATCTTCCTCCTCCAAACATAGCGTTGATCCATGGGCCCAAACAGTTCTAATTTTGTTTCATCAGTCCACAGAACACTATCCCAAAACTTCTGTGGTTTGTCCACATGACTTTTGGCATACTGCAGTCGACTCTTCTTATTCTTTGGAGACAGCAAGGGGGTGCGCCTGGGAGTTCTGGCATGGAGGCCTTCATTACGCAGTGTGCGCCGTATTGTCTGAGCTGAAACTTCAGTACCCACATCTGACAAATCTTTTCTCAGTTCCTCAGCAGTCACACGGGGACTTTTCTCCACTCTACGCTTCAGGTAGCGCACAGCAGTCGAAGTCAGCATCTTCTTTCTGCCACGACCAGGTAGCGTTTCAACAGTGCCCTTTGCCTTGAATTTGCGAATGATGCTTCCTATGGTCTCTCTTGGTATGTTTAACATCTTTGCAATCTTCTTATAGCCATTGCCCTTCCTGTGAAGAGTAATCACCTCTTCTCTTGTCTTCCTGGACCATTCTCTTGATTTCACCATGTTTGTAACCACACCAGTAAATGTCTAGAAGGAGCTGAGTATCACAGTCATTTTAAAGCTGCCTGATTGGTGCTTATTTTGCTTTATTGCTGCTCCGTGACATCCACCGGTGGTTTCAATACCTGATTGAAAACACTTGAATGAACCACTGTTCTTCAGAGTGGTAGTCTTTAAGGGGTTAAATAATTGTGTCAATGAAGAATTCACAAAAGAAACATTTACTACTGTATTACAAAACCAATTGATGTCATTTTAGTTGCATATGGTTCTTTAAAAAGTCCTTGTAGGATTTCATTCTGAATACAATTACAAATGTACACTAAATTCCCTAAAACCCTTTACAGCATTGGGGGTTGAATAATTTTGAACACAACTGTAAGTGACATATATAAATAATTGTGTACGCAAAAAATATTACATGTCTTTTTTGTAGGCAATCCTCTGACATTTTCAATTATTTAATCTTCCACCAGAGCACATACCAGTCTCAACAGATACAATGTAGTTATGAATCATGATACCAGGGGTGGACTGACAGCTAATGGGGCCCCCGGGCAATAGGAGGTCATGGGGCCCCCCTTGTTCTGCATCCACAGGAGGCCACACCCATAAAAAACCCACCCCCTACAACGCAACACCCACATGTACATTATTGTGCTAAAGAAAAAACTTCTGAACTCCTAAAAATAACCTTTTTGAAAATCCACTTGGACCCAGCAGCGAATTGTGCCCCCTCCATACTTACAGATGGCCACCGCACTGCTGCAGCAGCCATCACCCACTCATTGCAGCTAAGGCTGCGCCGCGGCACAGAAAGTCCCTGTGGAAAATGTGGGAAACTGCCGATTAGTTTAAAAGATACTGTACAATCCTGACACACTGCACATTACAGAGTTCCACAGAAATAAAACTCCCAGTAATGTGCAGAGTGTATAAGCCTATCACAGAGCTGCACAGCACTAAAACCCACAGTAATGTGCAGCTCAAACATGGATATATACTGCCCCCAGTAGCTCAAACATGGATATAAATTGCCCCAGTAGCTCAAACATGAATATATATTGCCCCAGTAGCTCAAACATGAATATATATTGCCCCCAGTAGCTCAAACATGAATATATGTGCCCCAGTAGCTCAAACATGGATATATATTGCCCCCAGCAGCTCAAACATGAATATTGCCCCCAGTAGCTCAAACATGAATATATATTGCCCCAGTAGCTCAAACATGAATATATATTGCCCCCAGTAGCTCAAACATGTATATATTTGCCCCAGTAGCTCAAACATGAATATATTTGCCCCAGTAGTTCAAACATGAATATATTTGCCCCAACACCTCAAACATGAATATATTTGCCCCCAGTAGCTCAAACATGAATATATTTGCCCCAGTAGCTCAAACATGGATATATACTGCCCCCAGTAGCTCAAACATGAATATATTTGCCCCAGCACCTCAAACATGGATATATATTGCCCCCCTCCCCCCAATTGCTCACCGGCTCTGAGGGCCCGCGGGTCGGTAGGGGTACAGCGCACACTCTGTAAATGCCGTGGTGGCGCAGTCTAAAACTGGAGCAGGCACGTTGCACTGGCGCTGCCCCTCACGTGACACGTCACGTGAGGGGGCAGCGCAGGCGCCACCGCAGCGTTTACAGAGTGCGCCGCTGGCTGCCTGTTAAGTGCACTGATCATCACAGGGAAATCGACGGTTGCCCACAATGACGCCCCAAACCGGGCCCCTACTGACCCGCGGGCCTTCAGGCAGTGCCCGAGTGCCTGATGGGTCAGTCCTCCCCTGCATGATACATGTATATAGGAAGGGTGTGCACATAAATAAGACTACAGGCCCTATTCCACAGAGATCTGGTAACATACCAGTCCATAAGTATAATGGCCCTGTTGACTCCTGTTGCCGTTTGGCTGTTACAAGAGCCCTAAGTACGCCTGTGTTTCCTATTCTTATAAAAAGAAATGCTCTTTTGGAAGCAGCTGGAGAATAAAGAGTGATTCCATGTCTACCCAAATATATGAGACATATATACATCTATTTCAGGTATGCACATGTACTACCCATGTAAGGACTTTCAGGTCTATTCAAAGAGTGGTGAAACTCAGGAGAATGACTCGAGAAGTGAAAATTCAAGGTCAAAATAGTCAAACCAGAAAATTTCTTCCATTTATCTCACTTTCCAAATCAGCTATTTGGTCTGGGTTGTCTCCTGCCAATTCTCCTGGTTTTCACCTTTCTCTGAATAACCCTGGTAGGATCTACACTATATTGCCAAAAGTATTCGCTCACCCTTCCAAATAGTCAGAATCAGGTGTTCCAATCACTTCCATGGCCACAGGTATATAAAATCAAGCACCTAGGCATGCAGACTGTTTTTACAAACATTTGTGAAAGAATGGGTCGCTCTCAGGAGGTCAGTGAATAACAACGTGGAACTGTGATAGGATGCCACCTGTGCAACAAATCCAGTCGTGAAATTTCCTCGCTCCTAAATATTCCACAGTCAACTGTCAGCTGTATTATTAGAACGTAGAAGTGTTTGGGAACAGCAGCAACTCAGCCATGAAGTGGTAGGCCAGGTAAACTGATGGAGCGGGGTCAGCGGATGCTGAGGCGCATAGTGTGAAGAGGTTGCCAACTTTCTGCAGAGTCAATCACTACAGACCTCCAAACTTCATGTGGCCTTCAGATTAGCTCAACAACAGTGCGCAGAGAGCTTCATGGAATGGGTTTCCATGGCCGAGCAGCTGCATCCAAGCCATACATCACCAAGTGCAATGCAAAGCGTCAGATGCAGTGGTGTAAAGCACGCCGCCACTGGACTAGAGCAATGGAGATGCGTTCTCTGGGGTGACGAATCACGCTTCTCCATCTGGCAATCTGATTGTCGAGTCTGGGTTTGGCAGTAGCCAGGAGAACGGTACTTGTCTAACTGCATTGTGCCAAGTGTAAAGTTTGGTGGAGTGGGGATTATGGTGTGGGGTTGTTTTTCAGGAGCTGGGCTTGGGCCCCTTAGTTCCAGTGAAAGGAACTCTGAATGCTTCAGCATACCAAGACATTTTGGACAATTCCATGCTCCCAATTTTGTGGGAACAGTTTGGAGCTGGCCCCTTCCTCTTCCAACATGACTGTGCACCAGTGCACAAAGCAAGGTCCATAAAGACATGGATGACAGAGTTTGGTGTGGATGAACTTGACTGGCCTGCACAGAGTCCTGACCTCAACCCGATACAACACCTTTGGGATGAGTTTGAGCGGAAACTGAGAGCCAGGTCTTCTCGTCCAACATCAGTGTGTGACCTCACAAATGCGCTTCTGGAAGAATGGTCAAAAATTCCCATAAAAACACTCCTAAACCTTGTGGACAGCCTTCCCAGAAGAGTTGAAGCTGTTATAGCTGCAAAGGGTGGACCGACGTCATATTGAACCCTATGGATTAGGAATGGGATGTCACTTAAATTCATATGCGAGTCAAGGCAGGTGAGCGAATACTTTTGGCAATATAGTGTATCTTAAGAAAAAGAGTATGTATGAATAAAAAATAAAATATGAAATTCTTATTGATATTTTAAAAGGTGTGATTTGTTTTCATTAAACTTTGAAGCTTTTAAATTTTGAGATCTACAGTTACTTCTTTTTGATTTTCTTTTATTAGTAGTATACCAGCTAAACCTATGTCATAAAATATTTATATAAAAGTAAAGATTCCAGATCTGGCATGGGTATGGGACAGGTGTCACAAAAACAACAGGTCATAAATCTTACAGAAAAAAAATATGGACTAAAAATTCAAAACTTAACTCTGGTCCCTTCCTCTCGCTGAACACTGAAGAAAATGGAGAACATGTAGTTCTCCAGAGTCCTTCTACTGACCAGAGTGATCTCTCGTAGATCTTGTACTCATTTACATGCAATCCTATAGACTCCAAGAAAGGATACCAGTGACAACACAATGCACCTTTACGGATATTCTTTAGTGGCTCTCATACATTACAATGTAAAAAACTATTTGAGGCTGGGGTCAGACGAGCGCACACTAACGGATGTACTTTTTAACTGACGAGATTGTGGTTACATTGTATCAGTCAATTTTGACAAAACTTTCTATATTAGTGTGGCGCTTAGAATAGTGGTCAGATGACTATTTTGACTGATGTTGAGAAAAAGAAAAAAAAAACTGTATGCAGTTGTTTCTCTACGTTCGTCTAGCTTTTTCACGTTGATGCCATTTTGGCGTCCGTTGCAACATGTGTTGCGCGTGTATGAAAAAGTGCACACGTGCTTCGTGTGTTGTTCTCTTTTGACTCCACTGAAAAGCTACAACGGATAGCAAACAGTGCGGTCAGACGGACACTAAAAGTGCGTTCGTCTGATGCGGGCCTTAGCCATTCATTTGTCACGGTGGACAGGGTGGGGGGGGTGATTCTGAGCCCATAATGCAGTGATACGGTCACAGACACTTGTACTAAGGTACCATAGGCTTTTAATTTAGGCAGTACACAAGAGACATGGGCAGGGCTGGTAACAAAGCAAACAGGATAGAGGGCAGGAGTGCAAGGAGAGGGGCAAGGAAGGAATGTAGGGACAGGAGAGAACCAGGATAAACAATAAGACACTGGTAAATTGAGAACAAGGGTCAAGACATCAAATTCTCTGGACACAAGGGCCAAGACAGGGAATATGTTGGATGATACAAGGGGCGTTGGTCTGGTCAGTCTGGCAGCAGCGCAAAGTGGTTCCCTGGCTCTGCTGACATCTGACATCAGTGATGTGTGTGCCGGGTCTCGGGGAGTGGCGGCCTGAAGTTAGCTGGTCGAGGGGAGGAGTGCTGGAGGCCTGGAACCAATAGACTACCGGGAAGTCGTGAGAGGAGGCGTGGGGGGCATGGCTGTACCTGGGTGCCCTATTTACACCTCTTAAGCCACCAGGTGAGTGCTCAGGTGTTTTGTGCTTTCCCGTAGAACACTGCTCTGCACAATCTATATTGTTTATCAGATATCTGACCCTTGGAGTATATATCCAATGACTTTCCCACTCGCTGTATGCCCTGACCCTTGAAACGACTGTTGGATTCACCTCTTGGATTAACCCCTTTGTACCTCGCCTTCGGACTTTCTACTGCCCAGTCACCGGCACCACATTTTGAGCTCCTACCTGACCCTTTGACCCCTGATACTTATAATGGAAGTCCATCAAAGTCAACAGGCTGAATGCCTACAAATGTGACAGTAGGTGGAGCAGGCAAATCAGGAGTGGATTGTAAAATTTGGCCTGGGACACAAGGCTCCCACAGGCAAAGACGGTGGACTCACCAGAAAAGTACTGCCAGGGGTTATCCCATAGCTGAACTGGTGCAGACATGAGTTTTTCCACATGCCCTTGAGAGTGATACATGACAGTAATAGAGCTGGCAAGGAGAAGACTCTAATATGGGGATGTCAAATGCCTAGCCCCCCATATGTTTCTGAACTACAACTCCCATGCTTCCATTGCCATCTATTACATTCAAAAAATTCTGGAAATTGTAAGCAACAAACATTATGGGGGCTGGAGTTTGACAGCACTGTCTAATGCTTAACACTGACATTGAGTTTTGACATTTGTAGCTCTCTTACCTGCTCAGCTGAAACAGAGGCCTAAATCTATAATGTGTTCCATTAATTGCACCTGTTAGTGATAGTCACGGAGGACCTTTAAACACTTTTTTTTAGGTCTACGTTGTCCTACTTGATTGCTGACACTCAGAACGAATTTATAATCCAGGGAAGTACATTACATTCCCTGCTGAGCATAAAAGAAAATCGAAATCATTCCATAAAGAAATCCATGTGTTGTATATTACTGTATTATTACAATTTATTTGTGTCCCATACGGCAGATAGACATTCCGCAACATCAGCAAGTGCTGTGTATCAAATGCAATTAATTTAATTGCTCTGAACAGGAGCTGATTTTTCTATCATTTTCATTATGCATGGCCCTGTCTCTTCTCCTGGCAAGAACTAATCCCAGCAGCTAATTACAATCTTTAGAAGTGATTAATAAGTCCATCATATCCAAAGCTGCAAGCCAAGTTTGCCATTATAGTAATTAAGGCAATCACCTGTAGCTTGCAATGTTAGAGAAAAAAAAATAGCATTATTATAAACCCTGAGCTTTGTCACATAAAAATAAAAAGTAATTTTGAGATTAGTTTATATTATTAATACCATTCATTAGCTCTCTAGGTATCATATACAGTGTATTCTGAAAGTATTCAAACGCCTTAATTTGTTTCACATTTTTTATGTTGCAGCTTTATGCCAAAATTGTCTAAATTTGTTATTTTTTGCATTACTCTAAACTCAGGATCCATAATAAGCAAAAACAGTAGTATATATGGCAAAACCAAATAATCAAAACTTGTATTTTTTATTTCGGCTTTTTCCTTTCTTACGTAGGAGTATTTTAAATATCATTGGCAGGAAATGTAAAAAATAAATGGAGAAATATTGATGGTTGATAAGTCTCAGTGCAAAGTAGCATATCACATTTTTTAACATTCACTGCATAATCCAAAGAGCAAAATAAAGCTAAAAAAAATCTCTGAAATCACACCTTCACCTCCTCTTGTTGATATTTAAAAAAATATATATATTATCGTTCGCCTGTCGCAGAAATATTCAGGGTTATAAATTATCAGTGATTAAAAAAGTTTTCTTATTTTCTTTACAAACTTTATAAAATTTTGAAATGGAAAAATTCTGCCTCTGTAACATGTAGTTGTAGGAACTCTCCGGACTGGAAGTGTATCTTGTTTTGATACTGAAATAGATAACATAGAAATAATATATAGTATAAAGAAAAAGAATAACACATTCCAATGCGCAAACTGGTACCTGTCAGACAATTCCAATACTAAAAGGAGAGATTTCTCTCTATGTGGCGTTGCTTACAATACAAAAGCAACGCCACATAGAGGCAAAAAAGCTTGCGCAGCGCATTAATTTTTGCTTGCAGCATTAAACGTTAACGCGCGATAATTAACCCTGGTATTACAATCCGCACGCATTTTTTCCTCCGTCAAAAAATAACGCTCGTTAAAACGAAGCGCAAAAACACACTCGCATTAACGCTTCGCACAGAAATCGGTGGGCAGACTGTTTTTTCACGTGATTCAGCCAATCTGAATTAAGAACCACAATTGTCTCCCTTTAAGTTTTTGCACCTGTCAAAATCAATCTGAGTATATATGCTGCAGCAATAATAAAAGCACACACAACTTCTCCATTTTATTGTTTGGGTATGGGTAGAATGTGTAACTATACTTTGCAGTATTTTTTTTGTTCGGGCTGGTGTATTTGGGTTCGGCCAGGACATTCAGATTTGCAGTTACCACCAGCTTTTCAAAGACGTTAAAATTATGCGCACAAATGTTTTCCGTTAAAATTTGCGCTAAGATTGTAATACCATGCGCGCACCAGCGCACAAACGCATTTGCGCTCACAATGTTAAGTATGGAATGCGCGCACTAACTTGCATGCGTGCACTAACTTGCGCTCGCGTAGGGTCACTCGCGTTAGACATTAACGCGCATTTTGTGCGCGAACGTCGTAATACGATGTTCAGCGCAAAGGGTTTTGCCCCTCGCCCGAATGTGTTTTTGCGCACGCGCAAAATTGTGCGCGAAGAGTGTAATAGTACCCTAATTGCATAGACAGTTTGTACAATGTATCACACTACTGTATATAGTATAGAACTATGTATCACACTACTGTATATAGTATAGGACAATGTTTATAACATTGCACTGGAATATGTATGTATAGACCTATAGAATTGTAAGCAACACCACATAGAGAGAAATCTCTCCTTTTAGTATTGGAATTAGAAACATAGAAACATAGAAAAATGTCGGCAGATAAGAACCTTTCGGCCCATCTAGTCTGCCCAATTACATGGATACTTAACCTGGATTTATCTTTTGTTTAGGATAGCCTTGTGCCTATCCCATGCTTGCTTAAATTCAATTACTGTTTTGGTCTGACAGGTACCAGTTTGCACATTGGAGTGTGTTTTTTTTTCTTTATAATGTAGGTTTGACTCTGTCAACACACTCACTACAAAGCAGCATTCATAAGGTACCCACACCACCTTATCCAGCGCTCCATATATAGGTATTGTGCACTAGTTTTTTCGAGAAATAATACATACACTATAAAGTTCCACAGCAGATAATGTGAAAGTCCTACCTTCATTGTTTGTAACTACTAGGTTCCAATCTGATCATCAGCATGGGTGACCCTGCAATCATGAGGTGTCAGATTCTGCTCTTGCCATCATAGGCGTCTCTAGGGGGGAAGGGGGCCTAGGGGCCCCCCTAGGTTATTCCTTGCCCCCCATGTGCCCCCCACCAGGATTCAGCATCCGGCTTCCTCAACATCTTGGGACCGATGTATCCCCCGCATCACACGTCGATCAAGGTGTCAATCAGGGTTATTCAAAGAGATTCGAAAAGTCACCGCACGTTCGGTGACTTTTCGTTCTCTTCAATTCGGTTTGTTTTGCCGATCCCATTTCGGTGACCCTGCGGTGTATTCAGCAAGCACCACAGGGCCCCTGAATTGCAGGGAAAAGTCACCGCAAACCTGACGAAAACTAACCGCAAAACCCACCGAATGCACGCCGAAAACAAGCAAAAACATCTGGATTAACCTTCGAAAAACCCGAGCAGGAGCCGATCACACACAGCAAAGCAGCCGAACAGGAGCCGAATCACACCCAGCCGAAGCAGCTGAGACTCAGAGGAGGCAGTGAATAAATTAGGCAAAACCGCTTGTATGAATCTGTGAAAATGAAACGCTGTTTGCACAGAAACTACTGAGCGAAAATGTCTGAAATTTACACAGGAGGTCCAGGGAATGATAATAAAGAGGGCTGTTACAGAAAAAATAAGTAAACTTAAAAAAAAAAAGGACTTTTAAAAAAAAATAAAAATCAGAAAAATGCTTAAAATATCCTAAAAAATCTATAAATAAAGAGACTTTTTGCTGCAGAAATTTATAATGAATGGTTTATTAGATATTGAATTAAAACGGGAATATTTTTAACATTGAAGTCTATGGGATTCTCCTGAATAAATTTGCCGAATTAAACCACCGAATGGCAGGGCATTAGGGGAACCTTTCACTGCTGGTTTGTGTTCTCTGAATAGCTGAAGCAGTGCTTTTTTATGGGGTTTTCACTGCCCTCGAACAGGCACCGAACAGGCACCGTATGTGCAGGCAATTCGCCAGGATTTGGCGAATTGCCTGCTCTCTGGATAGCCGAATGGCCAGGAAAGGCAACCGAATGCTGATTTTCAGCGTTCAGTTACCTTTCTCAAGCAATTCGGATCTCTTTGGATAACCCTGATTGGAAAGAGCAGAGTCTGGCCTTTCCAATGATACCCAACATGACCATATTCTGGGTAAAGACAAAATCATAAATCAAAAATAAAAACGTAACATTTTTTCCACAGGGTGGAAATGGATCAGCACTGAGAGGGTTAATGGTCAGACTATATATTAGTTTGTGTATTATTTCTTGTTTTTGCCTTGGTTTAGTTGTACAGTATATTAAGGGTTAATGGGCAGGCTTCATTCTTTGCAGTATACATTTTATTTTTTCATTTATTAATGGCATTTTAGGAGTTAATGGGTAGGCTACATGTCTCAGAGTGTATACATTTCATGTTTTCACTTGATTGCTGGCATTTTACGGGTTAATGGGTAGGCTACATGCCTCACAGTGTATATATTTCACATTTTCACTTGATATCTGCCATTTTAGGAATTAATGGATAGGCTACATGCCCCACAGTCTATTTATTTAATGTTTTCTCTTGATTTTTGGCATTTTAGGGGTTAATGGGCAGGCTACATGCCTCACGGTGTATATATTTTATGTTTTTATTGATAACTGGCATTTTATTGGTTCATGAGTTGGCTACATGCCCCACAGTCTATTCATTTAATTTTTTCTCTTGATGAATGGCATTTTAGTGGATAATGGGTAGGCTACATGCCTCAGTCTATTCATTTCATGTTTCCCCTTAATGGCATTTTAGGGGTTAATGGGTAGGCTACATGCCACACTGTTTATTATTTTTATTATACAGTATTTCCCTGGACTTATTGCATTTTAGGGGTTATTATGGACTAAGAAACTACCTACCTTTAGAAACTAAAGGGTCTATAAATATTTAGAAACATAGAAACATAAAAAAATGTCGGCAGATAAGAACCTTTCGGCCCATCTAGTCTGCCCAATTACATGGATACTTTACCTGGATTTATCTTTTGTTTAGGATAGCCTTATGTCTATCCCATGCCTGCTTAAATTCAATTACTGTTTTGGCCTCTACCACTTCAACTGGAAGACTGTTCCATGTATCCACCACCCTCTCAGTAAAATAATGCTTTCTGATGTTACTTTTAAACCTTTGCCCCTCTAATCTAAGACTATGTCCTCTTGTTTTGCTACTTTGTTTCCTTTTAAATATACTCCCTTCCTCTACCTTGTGGATTCCCTTTACGTATTTAAATGTTTCTATCATATCTCCTTTGTCTCGTCTTTTTTCCAAGCTGTACATGTTAAGATCATTAAGCCTTTCCTGGTAACTTTTCTCCTTCAAGCCGTACACCATTTTAGTAGCCCTTCTCTGAACTCTCTCTAAGATGTCTATATCCTTCTGGAGATACGGTCTGGAGATACGTCTCACCAGTGCTCTGTACAGTGGCATGAGCAGCACTTCCCTTTTCCTACTGCTAATACCTCTCCCTACACAACCAAGCATTCTGCTAGCATTTCCTGCTGCTCTATTACATTGACTACTTACCTTTAGATCCTCTGAAATAATAACCCCTAAATCCCTTTCCTCAGATGTTGAGGTTAGGACTGTATCAAATATTCTATATTCAGCCCTTGGGTTTTTACGCCCCAGGTGCATTATCTTGCACTTATCCACGTTAAAACTCAATTGCCACAGCTCCGACCATTTTTTTAGTTTACCGAAATCATTTGTCATTTGGCTGATCCCTCCAGGAACGTCAACCCTGTTGCAAATCTTTGTGTCATCAGCAAAAAGACATACTTTTCCATTAATACCTTCTGCAATATCACTAATAAAAATATTAAATAGAATGGGTCCAAGTACTGACCCCTGAGGTACCCCACTGGTAACAAGACCTTGCGCCAAATAAACTCCATTTACCACAACCCTCTGTTGCCTGTCACTCAGCCACTGCCTAATCCATTCAACAATATTGGAATCCAAGCTCAAAGATTGCAATTTATTGATAAGCCTTCTATGCGGAACAGTATCAAAAGCCTTCCTGAAATCTAAATAAGCAATGTCTACTGCACCACCTGTGTCTATTATTTTTGTTACCCAATCAAAAAAATCAATAAGATTAGTTTGGCATGATCTCCCTGAGGTAAACCCATGTTGTTTCTGATCCTGTAATCTATGTGTTTTTAGATGGTCAACAATCCTTTCCTTTAACATGGTTTCCATTAATTTCCCCACTACTGACATAAGACTAACTGGCCTATAGTTCCCAGATTCCTCCCTACTACCCTTCTTGTGAATGGGCACAACATTTGCTAATTTCCAGTCTTCTGGGACGACTCCCGTTAACAGATTTATTTAACCAATCCTTGCTAACGGTTTTGCTATTACATCACTGAGCTCTTTTAATAATTTAGGGTGGATCCCATCAGGCCCCATTGACTTATTTGTCTTTACTTTAGACAGCTGCTGTAGAACCTCCTCCTCTGTAAACTGATATGTAATTGTCTCGTTAGTGTTTCCTCCTAACTGAGGTCCCTTTCCTATTTAGATCCTTTAGCTTTTTGTCACAATTCGGGGAATCAATTTCACCAAAAATATGCTGAATTCTCTATTTAGCAAATGGTCACTGTAATTTGCGAAAATTGGAGTCGCTGAAGCAGTTATCGAATGTCGGCAAAAAACACTGAACTGCGGCGAAGAAAATATTGAATTTCTCTACCAGGTTAGTAAAACAAAAAGGTATCATTGCACCACATTACTCTGGGATTATGGAATTTTATTCATATCCTTATTTCAGTTTTTTCAGTGGTATGATTTAGTGGTGAAAATTATTAGTGCCCCCCAGTTTTCACTGTGGTATCCAATGTGCCCCCCTATATATTGTTCCTAGAGTCGCCAACTGCTTGCCATTCAACAGGGTTACAATCACTCAACATATTGTCTGAGGAAGACAAGCACTGGGACATGATTCCATAGTCTAAAACAACAAAAAAAGAAACCGTGCACCTGGCAGTGGAACAAACTGGCCCTTGAAGACATGAAGGGCCCATACTCCATTCCTGGTGTAAATTTAACCAGAGTCGTAAACTTACTAGGGCCATTACTCAATTGAACCACAATCAATTAACACCAGGCTCAGAATGACATGGTTCTTCTCTGAATAACATCAGGCGGAGATGGAAAACGAGCTGAATAGCGCATAGGGGCACATTAAATTCTCCCATACAAAGTATAGGAGACGTTAGTCTACAATAAGAAGCTGCTAGCTGAGCTTCTCGGATGTAACAGGACATTTTAAGATTGAGCATGACACTTGAGCCGTAAAGCCGGAGATACACTGATTGGGATGAGACGCGTTGCGCAGCATTTGCTTCTCGCACGTCACATCGTGTCCAAAGCTGGCTATTTTCAAATCTGGGTGCTCAGCCATGAGGCCCAACTCCAGCTGACCACGTAGAGTAAATGGGGCCGTATACACTGAGTGCGTCTTGACGTGCAGGGCCATTTACACGCGCTGTGTGTCGCTTTGCGTTCAGTGTATCTCCGCCTTTATGCCGTATGGATTGAGTGCTATGCTTACTGTCCTGGTTGTGTTTCGGCTCGTAGAAGACAATGTTTTAGTTGCCTCTGCAACCTTGTTCAAGTCTGGGCCAGGGTAAGATCCTTTAGGTTATAATGTATGAACATAATTACTTTCTGGATCCCTCTTTTGTCACTTTTGTTAGCATATTTACTGTGGTTTTAACTGTTCACCTTGGTCTTCTGTTATTTGACATTTAAACCATTTTGACTAAGCAATTAAGTTTAATTTTAGATGGCGTCTTTTCACTCCTGTCTTTGTAGAGGACATATTAGATTGGGATCTGCTGCTCCTATTGTGCTGTATATTTAAATTAATTGATTTTAGTCCCATTGAGGGGTGTGGCAAATAAAATAGTGGTCTGTACAGTACTGTGCTAGGTTTTGAAGCCCAGAACAATTTTTGGCCCTGGGCATTAAAAAATATTTCCCTTGTAGTGCGACAGTGGGACAAAGCTGTGTAATTCTATAAACAGTGTCACACTATGGAATGGTGAGAGAAAAACTCATTATACTAGTATTAATCTCAAACAGTTTGCTTCGAGCGATACAGACCCCTAAGTGAGATGTAATAACAAACAACTGGTAAAATGGGAATCCCTAGGAAATGTACACAATGGTGGTATGGAAGTTAATTTAAGGATCACAAACAGATGTCAGATGAACAATAAATAGATTACAGATGACAGAAGAACAACTCATACATTGGACAATCTAATTCTTTGGTATGACATTGTCGTTAGACACCACATGGCAATTACAAACTGGATATACTTGTATCATTGATTCACAAATAACAGGATGTCACATTGTGGTGATTGATGTTGCTGACATCTCCTAACAACAGAGGAATACGATGATGGATCCTCCCTCTGTCATTCATAGTAAGAGATACTGTATCATACTTAGACTACTGAACTGTGCCAAGTGGGTCAACCTAACCCATTACATTGTTACTCAAATTATCATATATTTTGTAGGGTCACTGTATTGTGGTGAAGATAGAGTCACAGAAGCCCCACGAAAAAGTTAGAGAACATCACTGAAGAGCAGAAAACTGGCCTTGACAAAATCCACCGAACTTGGGAAATAAAACCAAAACCCTCCTATTCTCCTAATGTGTGTTTAAACCAATAAAAATGTATTAAAATGTGTTTAAATAATAAAAAGGTCCATTACAGAATAAAAGAACTGCTTTTAAAAAGATGGGAAACAAAAATTTCATCAAAAAATGCAAAAAGGTGTTCAAATAAATAAATAAGACTTTTTGCTGAAAATGAAAAAAAATAAAAGTTTTTTAAGAAGAAAATAAAAATGATATGTTTTTACATTGAATCCTATGTTTATACCAGTTGAATTGAATCACCGAAAATCTGGGCATTTTTCCGACACTACGGTGCAGTTTGATCTTCTTTGACTAGATTAAGCATTACTTCTCTTTGGAACAATTTCACTTCTGCCGAAGATCGCCAAACTGTGGCACACTGCCACACTGCTGTCAATTCTCCAGTATTTGGAAAATTGACAGTTTAGTCAATAGACAAACTGCCCCGAAATTGCACCATTGTGAAATTCCCCATTCAGTGCAATTTGGTGGCAAGTTCCGTGCTTAATGAGTAACCCTTCATGTGTTAGATGGAATGCGAAAACTAACATTTCTTGTACTTGGGTCGCATTTATTTATTTGTGTCTTTATTACAAAGTTCCATATTGTAATTTATGTATATGTCTATGCAGTGTATTCAGAAAGTGTTCAGACCCATTCATTTTTTTCACATTTTTGTATGTTGCAGCCTTGTCATGAAATTGTTTAAGGTGAAAAATTTGGCGTGTTGGCGCTAAGAGTCTTATTTTATAGTTTATAATTTAGCAAGCGCCCTGCCAAGAACAATATCCTTCCAACTGATGGTCTGAATGTGAAGGACTAATTCACTTCGAAAGGGCAGATATTGTTGTGAAGTGGTGTCGATCCGTGGGCTATTTGTACCTAACTCCTTCCAGGACCGGTGACGTTGGAGGAACAATTGAAGGGGTAGGACCCCCCAATGATTTAAAGCGGTCCAAAGCACATATACGGAGCCACTCTTTCTTGGGAGGCTCACCAGTATGTAAGTAAGACTCCTATTCTAACATACACGGCACGATTATCTTGCAATACTGTACTATATCAGATTTTATACCTAGGGCCATCGACATAGGAGACGTATATCCCCACAAGCGACGTGATCGTATTGGTGGGAGGGGCCCCCCTGAGAGGCCTAAATGCGCCAACAACGAGCAGACACGCTCCCTGTTTGTGAGTGGATTCTCTGCTTCATTATTATATTATCTGTCACAACCCTAAGATATTGCACAATTGGGTCGTTCTTTTATGTATTTCAGACACCTATGATAAAAGCGGATTTTGGATTCCACTAGAACCACTGCATTTTTTCTGAAGAAAACACGTGACTGTAAATTGTATACTATTTGTTGCGCTCCCACAATACAGAATTGTATACTTGTGCTTCATGAAATTGTTTAAGCTGTTTTTTCTCTACATTGATCTATACTCAGTAACCCAGAACGACAAATCAAAAGCCAGATTTTTGACAATATTGCAAATTAAAAATGAAAACATTGACGGGCATCCTCCTGACTGCAGTTTCGATCACTGAGAAGACAACAGTTATGCCAATATACTGGAAATTAAATAAAGTCATTGTGGTATCGCCAGGTAAACCAAATTATTTCTGGTCAAACAACACAACACTCAAATCCACTGCAGTTGGCATGTACAGTAAGTAGAATAGGGACCACCGGTATGAAAACCTTAATTTATTGGGGTGTGCACCCCTGAAACATTTATTTTAGCCAAAGACACCAAAACAAAGCAAAAAAATACTAATTTCTGGTTAGCATTATGTTAGTTTATCATGAGCTACAGCAGGGCTCAAAATTTTCACTCGCCTATTCGCATTTGGCATGTGGAAATTAAGTGAGGGCGAGTGTAAATGCACATGCAGGCAGCACAAATATTTATTTCGTGCTGCACATTCTGGCAGTGCCACCGTGCAGCCCCCCTTCCCCAGGCTGCACAGTGGCAGGGATCAGCTGCCTAACCTGACCCAGCTTGTCTCTGTCACTGGCAGGGAGGTGGAGAGGAGCTTCCCTGCCTCCTCGCTCTGCTCACACTGGGGTCTGATGACTGGGTATACATGTATCTGGGGTCTGATGTCTGGGTATTAATGTTATTTTTGCAACTGTATTCTAAATAAAACCTTTAGCAGTGTAATTTCATAAGATAATTTAAGGGTGTGCGTGTTTAGGGGCAGAGTTAAGGGCTGGGTAGGGGTTAGGTGGAAAAACTGGTGGCGAGTAACTCTTATGGCCTGGTTAGTAGCTTAGGATTTGAAATTTTGAGCCCTGAGCTAGTCACTTTTCATGTTCCTTATGCTGAACCAGGTGAAGAATATCCAATGGTTGAAGGAAGGGATTGGCAAGACCAATATAACCATCATTAACCCTTTCGCTGTGGATGATGTGTGGGGCACGTCCTGATTGACTCCTGCTATATGCGGAGGACGTGCCCCACACGTCATCCGCCAGCGGGAGCCCCGGAGGAGATACGTACCTCTCTGTCCAGGGTCCCGCGGCGTTCTGGCTTCAGAGAAGCCAGGTGCCGAAGATAGGCCGGCCCACCGACATAAATGACGTCATCGAGCTTGCGCAATGACGTCATTTCCAGGCGACCCCCGGCAAAGTTGGGAGATCGCCTGAAAGGGAGGGGGGATCCTTTTGGATCCCTCTCCCTCCCGATCGGGAGAGTTTTCAGCCAAAAACTAGGCACCACTTTGAAGGGCAGTGTCTGCCCTTTAAAGCGGTGCCTGGTTTTTAACCCTATAATTGCCAGATCGCGATCGGTGCCGCTCGGCAGCCGATTGTAATCTGGCTCTGGTGGGGGCCGCCACCTTGGATGGCGGCTCCACCTCCAGGTTCCCCCTCGGCTCCTGACTGTCGTGCATAGCACGATGACGTCAGATAGCCGGGGAACCCCTAGCTGCCCGGGGATTTCCCAAAGAAATCCCCTGGTGGAGATATGGGGTTCATTTGAACCCCGATATCTCCAGAATCGCAGCTAGGGAGTCATGCATGGTGTCATTCGAAAGGCCTGAGCATGGCCTTTCGAATGATACCAAACATGACCATGTTCAAAGTGAAGAGAAACTAAACAAAATTTAAATAAATAAAAAATAAAAAAAATAAAAACATGTTTTTTGTGTGTGTGGTTTTTATTAATGCAGCAATATTGTTCACATTTCAATTATAAAGTGAACAATGATGCTGCACTAATGATTTTTTCTATGGGGTGCGTTTGCAAAAAATCACAAGTCCCCACTTCTTTTTCTTTCTTTTTTTATTATTCAAAATGTTTTTATTTTGAGCAGTCAGCAGTGTTACAACAAATGCAAGAAAAGTACACTACAAAAAGACATTGCAGGGTAGCAGTCGCGTAGGACCAAGGATCTATAAGGTACATCAAAAGAGTGAGCAGGAAGAGGTATATGAAAGGAAGAAAAAAGGAGGGGGGAGGTTCCACACATAACAGGAATGATCGCACAAGGTTGAGATACTTCATCAGAGAAACATCAAGTGATAGAAAGTCATCTAGGTACTGCAAGTTGTCTACATTAATAACATCCCCAAGCAGGGGGTTTCTTCAAAGTATAATAACTACGGCAAATAAAGTCTCAAAAATACGTTTCAAAGACACATAGATCCATGGTGTGGCAAGGGGTATCAAAAATAGAAAGGTGGGGGGTGGGGGAGACATACCAAAAAGTGCTCCAAGACCCCAAAAAAACCCATAATTAAATAAATAATAAAAAAAAATTATGGCAAAGGCCTAGTATGTGACTTACCTGGCGCGCTCCTGTAGGTCCGAGGTACCACAGGAGGCCATGGAAATGTGCAGGTCACAAGCCCGGGGCAGTCGAGGGCCATATATGGCAGGCAGAGCCATGGTGGCCGCCACATTGGCACACCCCGAGCTTGCCCCAAATGCCAAAAGAAGAAAAAAAAAGGGGGGAGAAGAGGGTCTGCAGCACGAAGTGGTGTGAATAAAAATAAAAATATGGGAAAAGGAGAAAAAACGGGGAGGGGGAGATAGGGGTCATCAACATAACATAGGTGGGGAAGGGGGGTGTCATCATCTCCAGGTGAAGGGGTGCAGGCCATCAGCATGGGGAGGGAACTCAGCCGGTGTTCAAAATGACTCTCAGCTCCTTGAAAGGGAGGCTCAGCGGATCAGGCAACACATCACCCCGAGAGACCTCCACAGAGAAGGTCAGAGCCCCCAGCACCGCAGATAAAAGGTACAGAGCAGGCGTCAGGTCGTTCACAAAGGTCACTGTAGCGGGAGAAATCTTTTCACGGGGCCCGACAAAATGTAGTGACACAGCAGGGGAGCAAGCAGAAAGGATACCAGGCCTCCCGATGACCACTGGCCTCCAGCACTCATCAGACAGCTTCAGCGGATCAAGAAGGGACAGAGTGCCAGGGCGCTCCGTTGGACCAGAGATGTGGTCGAATCGTACATCGACCGCCTCCATATGCAAGAGACCTGGGGTGCAGAGCTGCAAGTCCAAAGTGCTCCCTCGTGTAGAGGTAGGAGATCCTCCCGAGTCATCGGAATGTCGCCTGCACACATCCAGAGGTGCGTCAGCAGGCCCTCCCGTCGCCAACTCCGGTCCTCCAGCATCTTCCAGATCTGGGATCACACACCTCCGTCCAACTTCCCCTCTGGTATGGGACCACCATTCCCGGAACTCCTCGAGGAGCTCTGCCAGCATACTCTTCGTAAGCGGCAGGGAGTCGGACAGCTGCAGGGGAGGTGCAGAGATCTCCCCATCCGGTCCCCCCGTGCAGGCAGCCAGTCCAGCCCAAAGATGGGGGCCCTCTATCTCCATGGCCAGATCCAGACCGCAGCTCTGGGGGGGGGTGTATCACCGCAGGAGGACGAAGGAGAAGCAGAACACGAATCTGTCGGGGGATAGAGAGCAGACCCCAAGATGGCCGCCGGTAAGGCCCTGTCGGGGAACCGAAGTGCCTCAGCTCCTACTTCCAACCCCAGAAAGTCATCCAAAAGGATCGGAGGATTCAGCAAAGACCTCCAGGGGCCGAGGTGAGAGTAAAAAGTCGATCCAAAGTGGTCGACAACCACTGAAGTAGTCAAATCGGGACAGAGCCCAGTCTCTCTGCTGCCTCTCACCTCGGCTGCTAGCCACGCCTCACGAGTCCCCATTTCTAATTTTTGTATAAGTGCACCCCATAGAAAATATAACCACAAATGCTCATGTGAAAAAAAACACTTTATGCACTGTAAATGATTGAAAATTCAAATTTTATTGCATTTTTGTTATAATATACAGGCAGGACATGACGTATACATATAAAAATTATATATTATGAATCTGCCGGAAAGAACGATATATAATATGTTTGGGTCATGTAATAAAACGTGGCTTCTAAATGCGTTTAAACATGGTGAGCAAAAGCGGTAAAAATGAGCTCAGCACACAGCGGTGAAATGGCTCAGCAGTGAAGGGGTTAAGTGAGGCCAGGCTTGTCAGCCTTTCTGCTTGTGACCGCCTTTCATAGAGTCAAATACATTACAGAACCAGATTTAGAAAGCGAGGGAAGACAAGTATCTGTTAAAAAAATCAAATATTTACTCTTAGCACTTGTAAGGATATAGAGTCACCCAGCACGCAGACAAAACCCAGCAAGGCAAGGAAAACCCTAATCTGAGAAGTTGGTCCTTGATAATGGCGAGGTACTAATCTAAAGAAGGTATACAAACAATACATAGAAGTACAGATCAGGGACAGGAAAGATATTGTAGTAATAACAAGGTAGAGGTCGGTACACGAGATAAACATATGCCAAGGGATAAACACAGAAACCACAGTCAAATATACCAGCCAGAAGTCAAACCAGATAATCAAATGCAGAAGCTAGAAGACACACGCTGAGGGGTAGAATAAACCACGTCAGGGCTGAGAGCACAGTCGGTGACTAATATTTAAAGGCCTAGGTCTCTGCTCAGGTGCAGCATTCAAAGTGGCCTGATTCATAGACTGGCGCCCTCTCTGTTGGGGAGACCGCACTGCAGGGGCACCAGCAGGCATGACAGCACTAGGTTTAGGACAGCGTTTCTCAAACCTGTCCTCGGGACCTCCAACAAGGTCAGGTTTGCCAGATAGCTGAAGAACAGCCCAGGTGATATGATTTGCTGTTCAGTGATTGTAGGATTCAGTCTGCATTTCCCCAAGGTGATCTGCAAAATCTGGCCTGGTTGGGGGTCCTGAGGAGAGTTTAGAGAAACACTGATGTAAGACACCATCAGCACAGCACGAAATGGAAGCCATTATATAACTGACATGTTTGAGCTCAGTGAAATGGACTATGCACAAGGAAAGAAAACAAATGCTGGCATCTGGTGGACATCAGGTAACAAGACGTAAGAACATACATGTGTCGGAGTTCCAATATACTGTTAGGTATATGTATGGTAGAACATTAGATACAAATCACAGAATGAATGATTTTCATTCTTATTATCAACATTTTATTAGAGCTCATTTTAAAGTATCAGTTTTGCAACAACTACTCTAACGATCTCGTTCACATCTGTTCCTTACAGCCACTATGAGGATTGTATCCCTCTGTCTTTTACAAAAATGAAATTTACAATTATTGATATTTGTGAGTCTATCACAGAACTCCAAACTGGAAATAGTGTAGTAATCTAATTTTAGCCTGTGCTTAATTTAGGGTGTGTATGAATTGTTCTTATTTTAACTGATTTAGAAAACAGCAACATGACATAAATACAGTAACGATAGCAAGTATCGAGAAGGCGCCAAAATTTCCGTCGCTCTGTCCATGGGTGGCATGAAGCAAAACAAACAAATATACATAGAAGTTAGACACAATGAGAACAATAGGAAAAGAGGACCCTGCTCAAGAGCTTACAATCTAAGAAGAGAGGGGTGACACACTAAGGTGAGGGTAAATAGCTGGGTATGTGAAGTAGTGGAATGCATAGGGGCTATGTGGAAGAAGGATCAGAAAAGGTATACTACAGATTATGGAGTAAGCTGACAGACTTTTTTAGAATTAATTTTTTTAGAGACTTCTTGAAGGACTGGAGAGACTGGAAGAGTTGAATTTTGTGAGGGAGGGAGTTCCATTAAAAGGGGACAGCTTGGGAGAAGTCATGAAGCCGTAAGTTGGGGGTGCGGGTTTGAGGAGATGATAATATCATGACATTTCCTACCAGTTCTAGGAGGAGTGCAATCACCCAGACTAAAGTATCCCTCAGTGCTCTTCAGCTATATGATTTCATTACTCAACCAGATGTGATCCCTAATATCCTACGTATACGGTAATCAATGTAAAGTGTGAAGTATAATTCTGGATTCCTAGCATCTCCAGGAAAAACCAAATATTTTACCAAAAAAAAATATTTAGGGCTCTATTCCATAGTGAATGCTAACTGTAGGGTTCGGATGAGAAAGTGTTAATGCCAGGATAAGTGACTAACTTTATATTAAATCCCTAAAGCCAAACCCGTGAAAAATCAGTTACCGTATCAGTGATTGCAGCTTGCGCTAGCTTACTATACTTTGCGCACTCTATACTTAACATGGGGAGCGCAATCAGTAATCAGCGTTAGGATAAGTTATTACAATGTCCTAGTGCTAATTACTGCACCGAAGCACTAACCAAAAATTTAGCGTCACCTAAAACCTTGTGCTAACTGATTCTGCTTTTGTAGAATCATTTAACACCTCATAAACTCCCCCAATAAATCAGACACTCACCTCTCATCCCACAGCGAGAACGGTGGCTCGAACTGCCTCTTCTCCTGGCAACGAACAGAGTGAGACTGGGGACTAATAGTTTTTAGTCTTCCTCCTCGATCCAAGGCAGTGTTTGGTCTTGCGAGAGCGAGCTTGTGCAGGGCTTCTAGCCTGGCAGCGCAAGCCTCCATGGAGTCCTATGCACTCCATAGAGGTGATACTCACAGCGGAGCGGAAGCGCTACCATGAGCATTACTGAGGGTAGCGGTTCGTTCCAGGGCAATGTGCCGTGGTAGCGCCAGTCTGCAGTATTAGATAGGGATACTGCTAGACTCCTCTGTTCATCAGCAGCATTAACAAGTTAAGGTGGTACAATGCTTTTTACCTAGTATATATATTTTCTAACCGAGTAAATACTACCTTAGGCGCTGTCTCTTATCACCCCCCCCCCCCCCATAACTTATAGGTACACTGGGAAATTGGGGGAAAAAAGTGTGACTCACTTTATTGCTATTTGCTTTATTGCGACAGTCTGGAAACAAACCCTCAATGTCTCTGAGGTATTCGTGTATAGAACCTTTACCCTCTGCTAAATATCAGATCCTATTGCCCCCTGCCGGACACCTGTGTATACATCCAGGATTCTCCACCTTCTTCCCACTCATAATAACATCTGGTTGCCCACTTATTGATGGTACTTGCCCTTGTCCACGCGTAAGAGTGAGACTGGATAAAAAATAAAAAAAGTTCTATATTTACAGCAATTTTTGTTGGGAAAACAAAAGCAATTTTCACTAGGAAACATTTAAAGAATATCTGAGAAATTCTCACAAGTAGAAAAATGTCCCTTCTAATATTAATAGTCATAATTTACGTTTATGATTTGACCTTTTCAGCTTACCTATGTGCTTATGGAACTAACTACAACGTTTAACCCCTTCAGTACCAAGTGATTTTCCAAAAAACATTGTCAGAAACCAGTATTTTTTGTAAAATAATTTTTAATTAATTATAAAGTAAGAAATATTTGAGTTTATACCCATTGCATTTCATACTGTAAATAACCTATTTTTGGCCAGTGGATGGCGCCATCTACTGTCAAATTGAGTTAGAGGTTTTTGCGGCTGGTCTACCTTTTTCTCCCTGCATCGGCTGCTGAAAGCCCGATATTTAAGAGCTTTCAGCAACTGATTTTACATTGGCAGCAAACAAATTTAATTAGTTTTTGGGCTGCAGATCAGCATATCTCGATATCGGGGCACCAGATGGTGCCTTTGAAGCCTGTGATATCTCAATATCATTAGTGAAGGGGTTAAGGTCTCTGTTTACTTATTTGTACTGCTTGAATATTATATTGTAAACATGTTTAGTATGAGATGATAGAAGTACCGGCTGGGTGGAGTAGAGGTAACATCACTGCTCTGCGTGGAGAGAGCCCGTGGAGACATGGGTTTGATCCTGACAAGAGCACCTCTCCAGTAAGTGTCCTTGGGCAAGACACCTAACTTGCCACCCAGGACATACTTGAAAACGAGAGAAATCTCAATGCATCTTGCCACCCAGGACATACTTGAAAACGAGAGAAATCTCAATGTATCTGGTAAAATCCTTTCTCATAAAAAAATTATCCCCCTCCTATTTTCGTCCTTTTTTCCTTTCTGTGTCCCTAATTAATTGACTGCATTTGTTGCAAATATTTATTTTTGCAAACAGAAAGAAAACAATTAAACGTTTAATAAATATTAATTTGAAAAGAAAAATGTCCCTCATATCCATTTCTAACATACTGTATATCAATTCAACAGCCTTTAACGATAACAAACCCAATAAATAACCTTTGAATAAAAGAAAGAAACATCATGTAACTACCCAAACGGTCATAGTCATTCTCCAGTAAGTGTCCTTGGGCAAGACACCTAACGGTACATACTCGCCACCCAGGACATACTTGAAAATGAGAGAAATCTCAATGTATCCTTCCTGGTAAAATCTTTTCTCAAAACAAGTATATTAGCTAGAATCTTCATGATAACCACACTCACTAGAGAGGATTAGAAGAAGACCTTTCTTACAATAGAATTTAAACAAAAAAATGCATTACACCGGGGTAAAATTCATGCATTATTCCTTGGCGATAGTGATATATTATATAAGGTTTCGTCATTCACTCGCTCATACTGTTATTCTCATTTGCATGGAAAGCATAACCATAATGCATACACGCTTAAAGATAATCAAATAGCATTTCCTCTGGACACGATACACTTAACCAGAATTCATATTTCTAGGACACGTAAAAGAAAAAAAAAAAAAAGGCAGTGAAAGACTCTTTGAGTTGCCACAGTAACGCACATAATAGCATAAATATAGTGACATAGCTGTAAAAATTTAAAGTGAAAATAACACGGTGTGTCAACATCCTGAAATCAATTTGTGTGAATGTCACATATAATTTATAGTGGATTACACTGGATGGAAAAACAAGTGGCCAAAGAGAGTCTCATAGTGCCGTGGTAGATAAATAAAATGAATAAATATATTCCTTGCCTGCTGGTTCACAGTTGCTGATGTGAAGCGGAGCTAACAAAAAAGCAGAACGATAGAAAATGAGTTTGGTGCCAAGAAGCAGAATAGGAAGATAGCCAGTGCAGTGGAGAAGAAGATAAAGCAACTGAAGGGGTTATTCAATAAGCAATGAACTTACCACCAAATTGCACCGAACAGTGAATTCCCCATACAGTGCAAATTCGTGGCAGTTCATCTATTCATAAAGCTCAATTCTCCAAATACAGACGAATAGACAGTGTGTATCCTTCTTGTAAAACCAGAGAAATCTCAATGTATCCTTCCCGGGAAACCAGAGAAATCTCAATGTATCCTTCCCGGGAAACCAGAGAAATCTCAATGTATCCTTCTTGTAAAACAGGAGAAATCTCAATGGCAGAATTATCGTATCGACAGAAATATCAGATCCGAAAAAAACATTAGTTTATGTCAAAACGAATAGACACTTTGAAACGAGGAGAACAGACGTTCCGAAAAACAAGAAAATTTCTGAAATCACGGAAAAAAGTCGATACGAAAAACGAACCGTACCCAAACAGAAATCGGCTGGAACGAGCCGAAACTAAAATTTACAAAATCCGAACGAACCGAACAGAAAAAAAATATAAAAAAAAAACGTTAATGCGCGTGCAATGTTGCACGTCTTTTTTACACGCAATATTTTTTGACGGATGAAAAATGCGCTCGGAGCGTAATACCTGCATTAATTTACACGCATTAACGTTTAACGCTGTGTGCAAAAAAAATGCGCTGCGCGTACGAATTTGCGCGGAGAATGTAATAGAGCCAAGTGTTTTTTATTCTGTTACAGACCTTTTTATTAATTTTTTTATAGAACCTTTTTTATTATTTAGACACACTTTAATGCATATTTATTGGTTTAAACATCTATTAGAAGAATAGCAGAGGTCTGTTTTTTTTTCTGCAGTAAGGCTAGGGTCAAACGAGCGCTTTTCTATGGACTGTGCGCCCGTGCAGTACGGACGCAATTTTTGACGGAAGACGCAGTAGTGGCCACAAAATCCGTTTTTGTGACTGACGTTATTTTTGACGGATGTAGGAGGGAAAATAAATTAAAATGAAAAACATTTTGTCCATCAAAAGTGCTGGACGTATAAATGCAGTCCGTCTGACCACATTCCATCACTCACACACAAAGCTATGCGGACGTTGCGGATGTGGTGCACTCCGCACGTGCGTCCTTCCGGTTCGACGTTCTTGCTAACCTGCGTCCGTTTGCTGCGTCCCTAGTGCGTCCGCACTTCCGTGCGGACATACTTCATGTGTGGGCCTTCATTGGTCAAGATTATCTGCTACCACAGATGTACTAAGGTGCGGCTACATGGACGTTAACACTGCGTTCTTCTGACCCCAGCCTTAGGCGGCGTTCGGCGGTTTGTTCGGTGGTCTTTGGCGGCTCCAGGTTCAGTGCACTCAGAGAAATGGATTCGCCAAAGCACACCGAAGTGTGCCACACCAAAAAGCACCGAAATTTCGTTGCTTTCTGAATAACCCCTAAAAGGATGCTGAATACATGGGAGTAGCAGCAGGCTGTAGGTAGGGTTGCCGGATCACGCAGGATTTCTTGTACACATAATTTGTTTACAGTGATGGGCAGTTTTGAATATTTTCTATATTTTGTGGTTTCAGATAATCAGTACAGATGAGTGGCTTGTAACAGATGGTGTGGAGTGACATTGCCTTTTCTGTATCTGTCGCTGATGGAACATATGAACAACGGATTGACCAATAGAAGCTTCTATAATGTGTACAGCTGCATATCAGTTTTTGGAAAGGCTATACCCACTGAATCGCTGCTTTACCATATAGGACATTCTAGTTGCAATTAGAAATAGAATAATTTTAAATTGTAGGTATAAATAGACCTTATTTACAAAAGAGACACACACATACTGTACATACACACACCTCATCGTCCACAAAAGTCAAGCTTGACAATGACATACATGGGTCACATCCATTTTGCTGCATTTAAAGGAACACTACCACGAACATACAGTAAACTGTAACTAGATTACTTGTGCATTAGAAATAAAACACATAGTGGCGCGGGCCAGCTAGTGGGCAGGCAGGATGAGGCCCATTGAGGTCAACAGGGCGTACTAGTACGCCCCGCGGCTTCAAGGCCCATCTGCCACAGGGACGGCCTAGAATGCCCTGTGGTGGGAAAGGGATAAGATTTATTGTATCAACTGTCTGTGAATTGCATGTCACCTACAGTATTTTTCTATGAGCTCTTCTGTAAGTAGACTTATTATTATTGGGCAAGCAGCGTTGAAGAGCATATCTAATTATCTTTATTTTTCCAGCGAGCCACAACCAAGAGGCAAGAGGGAAATACATTTGTAGGAAGATACATTGTAACAAGCAGTGCCTGAAAACTGCCATCCTGCAGAAAAGAAATTAAACAGAAAACCCAGATCACTTGCCTTGATTAGGCAACTGGTTTCCCTCCTAGAGAATATTAGTTATACATGATGCAGGGCCACACTTTCCATGTGCTTTGCCGTCTGCATGGAAAAGTAAAATGTGTTAAGGGCTGATGTGGTAACTAGGGATGAGCCGAACACCCCCGTGTTCGGTTCGCATTCGAACAATTTCAAAAGTTTGAGTTCGAACACGAACCGAACTCAATACAAGTCAATGGGACTCAAAAGTTAGATTTTTAGAGTGCCCTCCAAGAGGGCATATATGCTACAGTAGATATTTGCCATAAAAGGTGTATGGGGGTCCGGGTAGTGCCCTGGGGGACAGGAAACAAGGACAAAAAGTAAAAAAAAAACATTTTTAAAGGAACAGTGAGTTTTCCATGAAATAAGGGTTAAAAATAAAAACGAAAAATTCCTTCAAATATCGTGCCTAGGAGGTCCCCATAACCTGCCCGTGAAGACACGGATTACAATTCACAGAAATTTTATGGAAGTATGTGACACCCCCTGATAGCTGACTGTCAGTGACTGAGAAGACACACTTTCCACCACCAATTGCCAGATATCTGCAACAAGTGAGCCCCCCAAATTGCTGCTGTCACTGACTGAGAAGACACACTTTCCACCAATTTCCAGATATCTGCAACAAGTGAGACCCCCCCAATAACTGTCACTGGCAGTGAGAACACACACTAACACAACAATCTCCTCTCAAAAAACACGTGCTGAAGGTTGTGTGAAACCTAATACAGTGTGCTGCGAGACTTAGCTCTGTAAGCCCATGATTGGGCAAAATTTGCCCAATCAGGACTCTGAGCCGTGATTGGCATAGTCTTGCACCTGTCTTGCACATAAACTGTGGTCAGGTGCAAGGCTGTAGCCAATTACAAGCTTCAGGCCAGTGGAAAAAGTGCATTGTGGTCCATTGTGGTGCATTGTGGGCGAACATGTGGCGAACACGTGGAAATGTTCGTAGTTCGCGAACATCCGAACTGGCGATGTTCGAATCGAACTTCGAACACATCGAACCGAACAGCTCATCCCTAGTGGTAACCTTATCTTTCTATCTGTAATTTCAAGATGATTCAATACAGTTTATAACTGAAAAAAGTGTGTAACTCCCTTTCAAAGATTCCCTTTCTTTCACGTGTCCACAACGTGCCGCAGGGTGAAACCACTGTGAGTAGGGAGCCGTACTACATGACAGCCTTCCACTCAGCCAGTATGCTGCATTAACTGTCATTCATCTCGTTACTTTTCCCTATTATATAAAAACTAGAATTAAAATTGAACATATTAACCCCTTAAGGATGAGCGGGTGTAACTCGTCAGGTGGGGGGTTAACGCCTGTGAGGCATACAGGTACGCCTCGCCGTCAGGTACCGCAAGCCGCTGATTTTGGTCCACCCCGCAGCCGATGTGCCATTGTCTGCAGGGGGACGGGCTGAGTTCAGGCCATCTCTCTGCAGTCAACGGCGCACACTGAGTGCGGGGAGAGGAAGAGGTGGCCCATTGAAGTCAGCGGGGTGTACATATACGCCCTGCGGCTTCAAAGCCCTCCCATCACTAGGACGGCATAGCACGTCCCGTGGTATTAAAGGGTCAAATTACTTCATATATATATATTTATTATTTTCATTGCAAAATAAATGTTTACATGTCACGTGCCTTCCTGTTTCTTATGTTGGAAAACTGGCTTGCCGCCATCCACGTCTTCCGCAATCACAGGTTTCACCATGCAAGGTCCATTACCCAACTTACATCAGCAGTAGAGTTTATGTTCACGACAGCTTGTGACCAAACAAGAGACAAACAGAGCTAAATAACCCGTAGCAAATTACCCAACAAATACTATACTAAAATAGACATTTGATAAACAATTTTCTAAACGTTTAGGATAAAAATGTAGAGAAATAAGTGCTGTGATTTTGTTAGCTAAATTGACTCGCAATAAAAAGGTCGTAAACACTACCCACACCTACCTCAAAGAGCCAGGCCTTATGGGGAATGTCTGTTAATAAGAAACTGAAATAAATAAGAAATTAAAGAAATATCCTTGAAATGTTCAAGTAATCCCTATAATGACATTCATTACCTTTTCAGTTGAATACCCTGCACTTTCTGCTTGTTTCCCTCCAGCGTCTCTCTATAGGATCTCAATAACCCTCCCATTTCCCACTCAACGCTGAACAAGCAGAAATTCCCACCCCCTGCTGTGAACCAGGAATATAAATATCACTTCTACGGTCTGCATGCTCATGAATAAATAGGATTAACTCTCTGTAAACAGAGAATACGCAAACGGCTTCTATTGCTAAAACGATTTCCTTACTGTTGTGACCAACTTCCCTTATTCCCTACATCCCATCTAGTATTCGTCCTGTAGAAGTGTAGGGTCTATTAAAAAAAATAGCATGCAATTTCGTTGCTTTGCATTTCAGCCCATTTCGGCGCATTTCAGCAATTTCATTTTGACGAAAATATGGTGAATTCACTATTTAGTGAATGGTCGCCGTATTTCCCCGAAATTGGAGTTGCTGAAGCAGTTATCAGATGTCGGCGAAAACCACCAAATTGTCGTTGCCAAATTCCACCGAACTGCAAAAAAAGAAAAAGAAGTCTCCTAGTATCCTAATAGAGTATAAATCAGTAAAAATGTAATAAAACTGTGTCCAAATAATAAGAAAGTCCTTTAAAAAATAATAGAAAGGTCTGTTACAAAATAAATAAGGGTTTTAAAATAATAAGAAAAACAAAAATGTGGTTTACAAAATACAAAAAAGTGGTCTAAATATTAAAAAGTTTCAAGGCTTTAAATTGAAAATGAAAAGAATAAACAGTTTTTAATAAAATAAAAAGTAAAAAGATTTCGGGCCAAATTACATTCTTCGCGCAAACATTAACGCGTGCGCAAAAACGCATTAACGTGAGGGGTAAAATCCTTCGCGCAGCACGTCGTATTACAATGTCTGCCCAAAAAAAAGCACGTTAACGTCTAACGTGGGTGGACTTGTGCGAACCCTTTGCGAGCGTAATGTACTTTGCGCGTCCTATACTTAACATTGTGAGCGCACATGTGTTTGTGCGCTGGTGCGCGCAAGGTATTATGATCTTAGCGCAAAATTTAACGCACAGCGTTTGCGCGCATAATTTTAACGTCTTTGAAAAGTTGGTGTTAATGGCAAATTTGAACGTCCTGGCCGAAACCAAATACACCAGCCCCAAAAAAAAAAAATACAGCAACGTATAGTTACACATTCTACACATACACAAACAATAAAATGGAGAAGTTGTGCGTGTTTTTATTATTGCTGCAGCATATATACTCAGATTGATTTTGACAGGTGCAAGAACTTAACGGGAGACAATTGTGGTTCTTAATTCAGATTGGCTGAATCGCGTGAAAAAACAGTCCGCCCACCGATTTCTGCGCGCGGCGTTAATGCGGCGTGTTTTTGCACGTCTTTTTTACGTGCGGTATTTTTTGACGGATAAAAAAATGCACACGGATTGTAATACCAGCGTTAATTTACGCGTGTTAACATTTAAGGCTAGGGTCAGACGAACGCATTTTTATGTTGTCTGTGAAAAAGTGCGTTTGAACGAATGGACGCATTTTTTCACAGAATACGCGATAGCAGTCATACGATGCGCATTTTCGTCCGTGATTTTGTACGGATCATCAATAAAACCCTTTTTGCGTCTGGACGTTATGTGGCCGGACATTAGCAGCGTCTGACGTCTCCTAATCACACACACACGCCTCTAGCGGACGCAGCGCACTCTGTACGTCAGTACCTGCGGTTTCACGTTCTCGAAAAAATGCGTTCATTTTCCACTTGCGTTGCGCAGCCGGACTTTTGTGCGACCGTACTTCGTATATTGGCCGTCATTGCCTGTCATTTGCTGCTAGTGCGGCCGTGATTAAGTGCGCCAGAACGCGCGTTCGCACTGCCTCAGTCTGACCCTAGCCTAAAGCTGTGCGCAAAAAAATAGCGCTGCGCGAGCATTTTTGCGCAAAGAATGTAATAGTACCCATCATGTTTATACATTGAATCCTATGGGATTCGTGTTTAACCCTTTCGAACGGAAATGCGAAAGTCAGGGCATTTCGCCAGAATTTCGGTGCAATTCTGTGTCCTATGAAGAAGAAGGAACGATTGTCTTCAATGGGGCAATTTTGGTGCTGCCGAATGCCTCCGAATTGGTCCAGTCCGGTGTAATTTGGGGCCAGTTTGGAGGTTAGTGAATAACCTCTTTTGTATCCTCAATGCTTTTGATTGGTTGGTGAGCAACAGGTGTCCAGGAAGTAAGGGCCTCAAGGAAATGGCTTCAATAACTGCAAATAGAAGAACTACAACAAATATATGTAATTGTTAAGTTTGACGTGTTCTCTGTCGTTAAATTATAGTAAGGAAAGTCAAACAGAGTGGCTAACACAGGGGAACTCACCAAATGCCGGGTCAGCGCCGGGTGCTCCACCGTCTAGGATCCGCAGTCTACCAATAGTATACAGTATATTAAAAATCAGCGGGCCACACCAGGAGCTTGACCATATAAATATATTTATTGTGGAGCGGCCACAGGGGTACTGGATTCAAGCGACGTTTCGGCAAAGTGTCTTAGTCATACCTGAGGCACTTCGCCGAAACGTCGCTTGAAACCAGTACCCTTGTGCCTGCTCCAGAATAAATACTTTTATATGGTCAAGCTCCTGATGTGGCCCGCTGACTTTATGTTAAATTATAGTAGGTACTAGTTACCCCGGAAGTTGATTAATCATATACTGGTCGATACTTGAAGGACATGCTTGAAAGCGAGAGAAATCTCAGTATATCCTTCCTGGTAAAATGCTTAATAAATAAATAAATATAATGTTCTTTACCGTGACTGCCCCTTTAACTAAAATAAAAAAAATGTTTCCTCGAATTTAGCACTCCTGATGGCTGGCATTTAAAAGCTTATACGTGGTTGCTGCTGTATGGCATGACCGGGATTAAATGTTTCACGCAGATATAAATCATATTAAAGGAGGCAGCCAGGGAGCCACTGCGCACGGATTAGGCTTCAAAGTATTAAACAAAGGAAGCAGTATGTTTAATACTTAGCTACTTACGAGATGTTGGGATAAAACTGGACAACGCAGAGATTAGTAGTTTTGCTAGTCCTAAAATAAATAATTGCAAACACACAGAGATTGAAATTCCAGTTCAGAGCTTTATTTGATCTGAAGAGGCAGACCATGTTTGGAGCGGCGGCACCTCAATATCCTTCCCATCTAAGACTTAGTATACGGTAAATTCCTAATGTGGATAAAGTGCTGGGCTGAAAATATGATTACATGAGTAATCTTTATATAAAAGTACAGATCTTTAGCACGATTGTGGGATTGGCTACGCAATGTTGTTTCCTGGGAAGCAGGTGTTTCTTCCCCTGACGTTTTTCGTGGAGTTCAGACTTGTCTACACTACACGGCGTGAATGGAAATAGGCCCCTGGCATATGGAGTACTTTGTGGGGTTGACATATTGTTGATTATTTCACACAGAAAGTCAGCTAATGAAACAATTATCTGTTATGTTTATGCTTGTTCGCAATTCTTCATTCAACGTCTGGAAAACGGCTACTCTAGAACTTGCACTAGGAAGCTCGGTTCTCGGGGCAGTCTTTAAAGGGACACTCTAAGGTCAGAATGGATGCAGTGGGGAAAAGAGATGTCAGACTTCCCTTTTTCTGCCCTTAAATAACTGACAACGTCTGCCAAATTATTATAATTTTTTATCTTTTCTAGGTGATTTTACTCGCCTTTCGTCCCTTATGTGCAATATGTGCTCCTATGCAACTTGAAAAGTGTAGGAACCGTAAATTGTGCATCACAACTGGACTTGCGCACCTTACGTATGCAAGTTCCGTAGCACCTGTATAAAATGATGGATCAGAGCTGTGTGCATGTGCAAATCCAATTCATATGTTGCCTCTCTGAGATTGCTACAGCAATTCGTCTCAGAGAGGGGAACATCAGCACACGCTCTGCATGCTGACGTCACTAGTGACCAATCTGGTGACCGGCAGCCGGAAATTAAAACATTCTGGCAGCTGTTGACGCTGGGTGAGGTGGAGGTAACTTCTCCACATCAGTGATTTCACCAGATCGGGGAGCTGGGTGGGAGGGCACTCTTCACATCCTGACCACTTCAAAAATATATAGTGGTCAGGATGAGTAGAGCGTCCCTTTAAGCTCTCCTGACCCTCCTGCTGTTTTAACCCCAAATCATGTTAAAACCTACCTTCTTTCCAGCTCAGAGCTGGCTTAAAATCCTCCAGAACTAACATGCGACTTTTTTCATGTCATAAGGCCTAGGGTGGGCTGGAGTACCCAGTCAATCCAGGGGCTGGGTGGGAGGGAGGTGGGACTCAAATGAATTCCTTATTGTCACATTCATGGTATTGGGGTACCAACGGGCAGAACCGAAATGCAGGAGACACAGGGCAAATAAGCAGGTTGCTGAGGCAAATCAGTTGGATAGATTTACAAACAGGTAATACATGGCAGGTAGGTGCACAGATACTAGAAGATAAGGACAAACAGGAATGATGGGAACTCAAGGTGACAACACAGGAACAGGGATGACAGGTAACATTAACAAGACATCAAGAATAATTTGCAGCAAACAGGCAGGAAACAAGAGTTGCAACATGTACATGTTGCACCATGAAATTATGTGACGTCAAGGCAAAGTCTACAGGGGGCGACTCCCTTAAGTAGAGGCTCAAAAATCAAAACTGGATAGGGAGCATCTGAGACTTCCGTCAGGCAGGCAGGGCAGAAAATAAAGACTGGACACAAAGACAGATACAGGAAAGATACTGCCAGGGCTCATGGTATTGCAGAGCAAAGTATGTGACACTGGTGGATCATGCATGTATAGGGTTTCCAAATCTACAATAGGTTCCTGGGAATGTATTGTTACTTAATGCGGGGTGGGGGATCGGGGCAGATACTGCCCTACAACATGTACAATTCATATGTTTCAAACTCTTTTAGGATAAAATTTTCACACCCATTCATTGACATGGGGAACAAAACGGTATGAACCCGTCTGCATTTGATTTTGTGATTGATGTCTTTATTCATGCTAAACATTGCGCTACGACAAAATATGCAATCATAAATATAAACATGCTATAATATATATATATATATATATATATATATATATATATATATACACACCATATAACACATAAAATGTAAATGTGTTATATCCACTTGAATTTTTGTCTTGCTGTTCTCCCTCAGCATGAAGAAAGAAGGTGATTGATGAATAGAGCAGCTCATTTCCTTTACAAAACAGATCTTCAGGAGTAATTTCAATGACTGATGTACATTTTTTAATTAAACAAACACAAATTGTTTATGCTCTAGTGCTTTTCTTTGCTAAATGTTTCAATAACTTCTTTAGCAAAAAGAGCTCTTCAACACTATCAGGGTTATTCAGAGAGCGTGAAAAGCAGGAGAATGACTGGAGAATGAAAAATTCTAGGTCAAAATAGCCAAACCAGAAAAATTCTCCCTTTCATCTCACTTTCCAGATCGGCTATTTTGACCTAGAATTTTTCATTCTCCAGTCATTCTCCTGCTTTTCACGCTCTCTGAATAACCCTGTATGTGCTCTGTGCACTGAATGCTGAGTTGCAGCCAAAAAGTGCATCTCGGTGGTAATCATGGAGTTGCGCTTGTTAGCAATGGCTGGGCTAATGTCATAAAGAAATGTTAATTTTTATTCTTGTAAGCATACAGTTAACTTACTCTTGTCTGTACTTAGTGAATGGAGCCCTATATCGTGAGAAATTGCAAAAGAAACACATTTCTGCACTTTTGCTAAACTGATGAAGAGATCGCTAAGCTTTCTTAAATATTCAAATCACATATTTACAGACACTTAGGGTCCTATCACCCGGTGTGAGCTAAAACGCCATCGCTTAAGAAAAAAATTAGCGCAAGTCCTTAAAACTTAGCACCTGATGACCTACTAACAGATCTCCTTGTCCGAGGGAGTCTGTGTACAAGGTCGTTTAACGCGCGCTAGGGAAACGCTAAGACCCAGGCTGAGACCCAGCGCTAATGCGGTTGTGTACACTACAGGATAGAATTTTTTTCCAGTGCAGAGTGCCGGCCATACCTATCCCCTGCCCTCACAAGCTTCCAGTGAAGAGCCCTCACACCCCTGCATTATTAAAATCCTCCAAGGTGGCTGTATAATCCATGTTTATATGCACACATATATTAATTAAGGCTGATGGGCATTGCATGATAAATGCCACCCAACAGCATGTAGAATCATTAAACTGCATTTAAAAGATCCAAAAGGAAGGCCAGGTGAGCGACAAGAATTTCCCTGCTGCAGGATATAAATAATACATGTTTCAGGCAGGGGCAGATCCAGACACAGGTTTCGGGGGGGAGCACTCTACCAGTTTTGGCTAAGAGCTGGTGTTGGGTTCGCAATGACAGGCAGAGACGTGCCTAATCACAAGCTGTGCTGGTTACACTCACTCTCCCCCAAAACTCATATGGATATATTGCCCCCAGCTCACATGTATATATAGAGCCCCAGCTCATATGGATATATAGTGCCCCAGCTCATATGGATATATAGTGTCCCCAGCTCATATGGATATATAGTGCCCCAGCTCACATGGATAAAAAGTGCCCCAGCTCACATGGATATATAGTGCCCCAGCTCATATTGATATATAGTGCCCCAGCTCACCTGGATATATAGTGCCCCAGCTCACCTGGATATATAGTGCCACAGTACACATGGATATATATTGCCCCAGCTCATATGGATATATATTGGCCCCAGCTCACATGGATATATATATTGCCCCAGCTCACATGGATATATATATTGCCCCCGCTCACTCATGGATATATATTGCCCCAGCTCATATGGATATATATATTGCCCCAGCTCACTCATGGATATATATTGCCCCAGCTCACATGGATATATAGTGCCCCAGCTCACATGAATAAAAAGTGCCCCAGCTCACATGGATATATAGTGCCCCAGCTCATATTGATATATAGTGCCCCAGCTCACCTGGATATATAGTGCCCCAGCTCACCTGGATATATAGTGCCACAGTACACATGGATATATATTGCCCCAGCTCATATGGATATATATTGGCCCCAGCTCACATGGATATATATATTGCCCCAGCTCACATGGATATATATATTGCCCCCGCTCACTCATGGATATATATTGCCCCAGCTCATATGGATATATATATTGCCCCAACTCACTCATGGATATATATTGCCCCAGCTCACATGGATATATAGTGCCCCAGCTCACATGGATATATATTGCCCCAGCTTACATGATATATATTGGCCCCAGCTCATTTGGATATATATTGCCCCAGCTCACATGGATATATATATTGCCCCAGCTCACTCATGGATATATATTGCCCCAGCTCACATGGATATATATATTGCCCCAGCTCACATGGATACATATATTGCCCCAGCTCACTCATGGATATATATTGCCCCAGCTCACATGGATATATATATTGCCCCAGCTCACTCATGGATGTATATTGCCCCAGCTCATATGGATATATTGCCCCAGCTCACATGGTCCATCGGTCTCCTCTGCCAGCCAGCCCAGGGCACGAGCGGCTGCCGGCATGAAGCTCTGACACTCGCCTGGGAACTACTCGCAAGCTGTGGTCTCATGAGATCCCAGAAGTTCACGTGAACTCCGCGATCTCGCGAGATTGCGGCTGGCTGCGCTGGTCAGGTGGATCCCAGGCGAGGGGCCGAACTTAGTGCCGCCGACCGCTCATAGGATCGGCGGGCTGGCTCAGCAATATTTTCTCGGGGGGCTATTGCCCCGTTGCCCCCTGGATCCGCCCCTAGTTTCAGGGCAAGACTTATCCACGTGCTCCTCTCTACAAGAATTAGCAATATGTGTCACTTTATACATGGTTCAAATGGTCACCCTAATAATCAACCACTTACATACTATGAATAAACCCCAGCATAAAATGTTTAAAATTAGGCAATATATTAGAATTAGGATATATGTGGATAAAGGATACATATATATCATAATAGATCTTACTGTAACAGCAGGGACATTGCTGACCAGATCCATTACTATGGTGTATAGGGCCAAGAGAACACCTGTGCTGCATTCCTTTAAATTGCCTGTTAATTTTGGGCGAGGACCTGTTTTTTGTGTGTTTTTTTAGTTAGCTCCAGGGTTGAGCAGTAGGTAAAATTTAGTGATTAGCGTCCGTCCAGACATTAGCGAAGGCACCAAGTGATCTGTTAGTTACATAACCGCTAGAGATCTCTAGTGCTCCCTATGTTAAGTATAGGACGGTACAGTACAGTAAGCGGGCGCTAAGTGAACTTTTTTCCGTTTTTAGCGAGAGGCAAACAATCTGTTGGTCAGGCGCTAGACTCAAATAACCCGGTGCTAACGCAAAAACATGCCAAAGCTAACGTTACCTCACACCAGGTGATAGTGCCCTTATTGTACCCAACCCAAGTCAGAGACACCATCAAAGAATGTCTAGCTGGGGCCTTATACTGGGCCTTGTATCTTTGGGAGCCACGTGGGGTGTTATCAGGGGTCAAGTCTAGCAGCCAGGTACACCTGGGAACGCATTTGCCCCACTATTTTTTCAGAGGGAATGAAGATCCCTTTTACCGCACACTCACACGGAGCATATATGTAGTTTATCATTCATTTACTTCTATATTATAGTCACAATAAATATATATGATAATTAGTATGCTTAACCACTTCAATGCGGAGGACGCGCTCAGCGCGTCCTCCGCATTACCGCTGCTGTGCGGAGGACGCGCTGAGCGCATCCTCCCATTGGGGTCAGCGTTCGGCCGGGTTCCGGCCGATCGCTGGCCCCCCCGGTGCGGGCTGACATCCTCGATGTCAGCCCGGCATCCGGAACCGCAGCCGCTGGAGTTAGGTGTCATCGTGGCAGCGCGATGACACCTAATTCAGGCGCCCCCCCGCATGTGCGGAGGAGGCGCCTGAAAGGGAGGGGGGGAGGTCCTTCGGACCTCTCTCCCTCCCAATCGGCGGCGTTGCGGGGGTTAACCCAGGCACCATTTGGAAGGGCACAGCCTGCCCTTCCAAATGGTGCCTGGCATTAACCCCTGGGGAGCTGGATCGCGAATCGGCGCTGAAAAGCGCCGGTTCGCGATCCTTTCCCGGAGCTGGCCGACATCTTGGATGTCGGCCAAGCCTCCGGGAACTCCCCCTGAGGACTGGCGTCATCGTGCGTAGCACGATGACGCCAGTCCTAGAGTTAACCCCTAACTGCCACCAACGGTGGAGATAGGGAGTTCATTGGAACTCCCTATCTCCCGATCCGTGGCAGCTAGGGGTTAATGTTTGGTATGGTTGGATCGGCCAGAGCATGGCCGTTCCAACGATACCAAACACGAATGTGAAAAAAGTTTTTTAAAAAAAAATAAAATTAAAAATAAAAATATATTTAAAAAAAACAAACATTTTTTTTTCTTTTTTTTGGTTTGTTAGTGTAGCAATATTGTTCCCATTTCAATTATAATGTGAACAATGATGCTGCACTAACGATTTTTGTATGCGGTGCGTTTGTTAAAAATCGCGTAATTTTCCCCAAAACAAAATGTAACGAGACCCCATCTCTAATTTTTTTAACAAGCGCACCCCATACAAAATATAACCGCAATTGCTCGCATGTTAAAATGTGAAAAAAAACACTTTACACATTGTAAATTATTGAAAATACATATTTTATTGCATTTTTTGTTATAATATACAGACATGACATAACGTATACATATAATAATGACATATTATGAATCTACCGAGTCTGATGGAAAGAACGATATATAATATGTCTGGGTAATATACTAAAATAAGCCTTCAAAACACGTTTAAACATGATGAGCAAAACCGGTAAAAATGACCTCAGCACAGAGGCGGGAAAAGCCTCAGCAGCGAAAGGGTTAATATAATAAATCCATCAAACCCAGCAAATACAAATATAGAAGATGGATCGTAGCGAATTCTTATGATGTATATATCATATACATGCAATAATGTCACATCTGCATGTGAGGTGGTGGGTTAAGAGTGAGATGATATTGCTTAACCCCTGCAATACCAAGTGACTTTCCATAAAACCACTGACAAGACCCTGTGGTTTAATGTAAAATTAATAAATATATACAGAGGTGTTCCACTGTACAGGTTCACTATAGGTAAGTCCTATTTGATAGTCAGAGTCAGATACTCCCTCTGCTGATCATAAAGTGCTATTACACTTACATTATAGCTTGGGCTCCATGTTTCTGAGAAGAAAAAAAAACAGATCTCGATGCATTTCACATAATTTCAGCACATCGGCTGTCATGTCCAATATGTTGAACTTGCAGGAGCATGGTCTGGTGACCATTTACAAAAAGAAATTGTTTGCAGTAAACAAAATTCTTCCGCATTGCTTCAGAATCATACCAAATCAGGTTTACTCAATATTGGAGCATCAGCAGGTGCTTTTCAAGATTGTGTTGACTTGATCTTGGTAGTGTGGTGAAGGGGTAAGAAATATTCATGAGTTCCCACATTTATATTTTTAGAACATAGCCTCCGGAAAAAAAAGCCCACCTTTTCCATTAGCTGGCTGACCGACTACCATGTAGCAGAATCCCCATCAAGGCACAAGATAGCAAACCAAAGGGGGATCTGGACATTAGGGGATTGAAGCCCTGCAACAATTTTAGCTTAGAGTGACCTGGCCCCACCTGTTGGCCTCCTCCACTAAAACACATGGCAGTATTTACAGAATTATCTCACAAATTGTTGTATTAACATAATTTTGGTATGAATTACATGTAGCTACAATATATTATTTTAGTTATTTCTCGGATATTAAAATGAGAAAGTGGGAGAGATAACGTTTTGATTTAAGATGACTTACTTTTATATGAAGGCCATTGTGGCTGAAGAGATATTTACATGGATGGCTACGTTCGCATGTGCTCTCATTAATCTTCTCCACATCCTTATCTTGCATATAAAATTATACTGTTGCAGATCAGCTGGAGATATCCACATGCGTATTTCAAAAGGAGCCTTTTATTACAATGATTATCTCTGAAGTCTGGGCCTGGCAGCAGTACTGGCATTATATTCTGACAAAAGCTTGATTGAAACAGACAAGCCCCTTCCAATTTAATTAAAGAAAGACAGACTTGACAGTTTCCCTATTTCATTTAAACTTTGCTAATAGCTGGGTTATGCATTTTCATGAAGGTTATATCAATAGAAATCCGTTTGCCTGGATTCACATTCACAACTTTAGAAAACACAGTTATCTGTGAAGCAACTGAATTGAAAGAAAAAAAAATCGGAAATAATATCCCATTTGATGTGAATTTGCAGACTGGGATTTTAAAGAATGTAATTTGCATTCACCTGCTGAGATTAGGCCAGAATGTGCAAATCTTGCCGCATTGTGTTTTATGACTAATATGACTATCAGGGTTATTCAAAGAGAATCGAAAAGTCACCCCACGTTCGGTGACTTTTCGTTGTCTTCAATTCGGTGCGATTCGGCGATCCCATTTCGGCGACCATGCGTTGTATTCAGCAACCACCACAGGGCCGTCGTAGTGCAGGGAAAAGCCGCCGCAAACCCAACGAACACTCACCGAAAAACCTGGTGAACGCTCACCGAAACTTTCAAAAACATCTGGATTAACCCCGCTGAACACACCGGAGAAACCCGACTAGCCGCCGATCACAGCGCAGAGCAGCCGCCGGAAAAACCCGACACGCAGACGAAGGAGGTGAAAAAAAACAAAACAGTTTGCTTGAAAGTTGGAAAATTGAAACGCTGTTTGCAAAAAAACTACTGAACGAAAATGTCTGGAATTTACCTGTAAGATCCAATGAATGATAATAAAAAGGGCTGTTACAGTAAAAAGAAAAGACGATTTAAAAATAAAAACAGGAAGAAAAATTTGCCAAAAAAATCCCAAAAATGCCTGTAAATCTATAAATAAAGAGCCTTTTTACTGCAGAATATAATAAACGGTTTATTAGATATTGGATTAAAACAGGAATATTTTTAACATTGAAGCCTATGGGAATCACCTGAATAAATCTGTCGAATGAAACCACCGAACAGCAGGGCATTTCGGCAACTTTTCCCTGCTGTTTGGTGTTCTCTGAATAGACGAAGCATTGCTTCTCTATGGGGATTTCACTGCCCTCGAACAGGCACCGCACAGGCACCGTATGTGCAGGCAATTCGCCAGCATTTGGCGAAATGCCTGCTCTCTGACTAGCCGAATGGCCAGGAAAGGTAACCGTATGCTGAATTTCAGTGTTCGGTTACCTTTCGGCCACAATTCAGATCTCTTTGAATAACCCTGTATGTATAAAACATTGACCTTGCTTGCGGAGTCGGAAATGAGAAGATGAGTAATGGCAGTTGCATTGCTCACTTAATACTGTACGTGACAAATGGACAATGCTGTCACTTTGGAACAAAATATAAACAATTACATTTTTTTTTATATGTTTGTTTGTGTGTTTTTTTTTTAACATGGTCACGTTTGGTATCATTAGAAAGACCAGACCTGTCCAATGACACCTAACATGACTTTGTGGGGTGGGTATAAAAAATGGAAATACAGGGATCCAAAGGACCCCCGCTCTCCTCACAGCGGGGAACCAGCTTGTGTTCTAGATGGACCAATGTGTAACTGTGTCATCACCTACACATTTAATCCCGGCATAGGAAATGAGAAGGTGAGTTAGGGCAGTGGCATTGTTTGCTTTAGTAAAAGGACATAATGCCACCGCCTTAGAACAAAGAAAAAAAAAGTATATTTTGCACTTAAATTGTTTTTCTTTTTTCTATTTTTATACATTATAAGGCCATGTTTGGTGTCGTTGGAAAGGCCAAACTCTGACCTTTCCAATGACACTTGATTTTACGCAGTGTAAAAATCTGAGACGCAGGGTTCCAAAGTGCCCCCTGTGACCCTCACAGCAGTGCTGCAGTTTAGGTTTTTGATGAAGCAATGCGTAATAATGCATTGTACCATCACTTTCAAACTTGCTGGAATCATGGGAAATGAGAAGGTGAGTTAGGGCAGCATCATTGTTCACATTATAATTGAAAAGTGAACAATAGTGCTGCATTAGAAAAAAGAAAAAAAAAAAAAAAAAAAAAATCGAAATTTTTATTTAACTTTTTATTATTTTTAGATATAACATGCTCTGACCTTTCCAACGATACCAAGTATGGCCCTGTAACTTAAATGATTCAGGGGATATGGGGGTCCAAACTGCATGTTGATGTCAGTGGGCGGGGGATTTCCCAGAGGAAGGGTCGACATCCAAGATGTCAGCACGTGCCGTTAGAACACCGCGGTCAGCCCCACATCAACACCGAACAGCAGGGCTGCGACGACACGCTGAGCACGTCCTCCGCACCCTGGCGGGAAAGCAAAGGATGCACTCAGAGCGCCGTCTGCAGCCAAGTCGTTAATGCATAATTAAAAAAACACTGGATCCTGACAGTGGGTATTTGGAAAATCACTTGGTAGTGAAGGGGTTAAAATCTGACCTGTTAGTGGATAATGAGGACAGGTTTGGGAAACACTAGTCTTGGGTCTCTAACAAATACAAATAAATAAGTTGCAAATTATGCTGAGACATAATGCATTGTACCATCACTTTCAAACTTGCTGGAACCATGGGAAATGAGAAGGTGAGTTAGGGCAGCATCATTGTTCACATTATAATTGAAAACTGGAACAGCCTTCCAGTTGAAGTGGTAGAGGCCAAAACAGTGATTGAGTTTAAGCGGACATGGGATAGGCATAAGGCTATCCTAAACAAAAGATAAATCCAGGTAAAGTATCCATGTAATTGGGCAGACTAGATGGGTCGAAAGGTTCTTATCTGCCGATATTTTCTATGTTTCTATAAATTTCCTAAACAATTATTATTGTGCAGCAATACTGAGGAAACCGTACACTGAATTTAGTATCAAAATGAATGTGTACAACAATAACAACTAAAAAGAAAAAATGCAATTAAAATCATTAAATTACTCTATAAACTATAGCACTTTGAACTAGTATTACTCGACACATGGCCCTGTACATCCTAACAGACAGTGTATTAGGTGGTGTCATACTGACATCTGCTGGTTTCTTTCTTTTCAAGGACCCAGGAGACTGAGAATAATATAAAAGATGTTTAGCTTTTGCTGGCCTACTTCGAAATCCACCTTATATTTGCACAAGCTTCAAGGAGAAACAAGACAACACACCAAATTCCTGAACACATTCTTATGATAAAATAAAGAACGTTAAGAGAGTGAATAGGCTTGGATTGGAAGTTTAAACAGGGACACTTAAACATTGGATTCAACTGATCACGGCAAATCAGAGTATTTTATTGAAAAAATAAAGCCAAAAAAATTATGGCAATGTTTTAATCAAATATATATTATAGTATCAATATACAGGGTAATTCAAAGAGGAGATCCGAATGGCTGGAGAAATGTAACCGAACGCTGAAAATCTGCGTTCGGTTACCTTTCTTGGCCATTCGGCTATCCAGAGAGCAGGCAATTCGCCAAATCCTGGCGAATTGTCTGCACATACGGTGCCTGTTCGGTGCCTGTTCGAAGGTAGTGAAATCCCCATAAAAAAACTCTGCTTCGGCTATTCAGAGAACACAAACCAGCAGTGAAAGGTTCCCGAAATGCCCTGCCATTCGATGATTTCATGCGGCAGATTTATTCAGGCGAATCCCATAGGCTTCAATGTTAAAAATATTCCCGTTTTAATTCAATATCTAATAAACCGTTCATTATAAAATTCTGCAGTAAAGAGTCTCTTTATTTATAGATTTTTTTTGAATATTTTAAGCATTTTTCATTTAAATTTTTATTTTTTTAACCCTTTCACTGCTGAGGCTTTTCCCGCCTCTGTGCTGAGGTCATTTTTACCGGTTTTGCTCATCATGTTTAAACGTGTTTTGAAGGCTTATTTTAGTATATGACCCAGACATATTATATATTGTTCTTTCCGTCAGACTCGGCAGATTCATAATATGTCATTATTATATGTATACGTCATGACCTGTCTGTATATTATAACAAAAAATGCAATAAAATATGAATTTTTAATAATTTACAACATGTAAAGTGTTTTTTTTATACACTTTAAGATGCGAGCAATTGCGGTTATATTTTGTATGGGGTGCGCTTGTTAAAAAAATTAGAAATGGGGTCTCGTTACATTTTTTTTTGGGGAAAATTACGCGATTTTTAACAAACGCACCGCATACAAAAATCGTTAGTGTAGCATCATTGTTCACATTATAATTGAAATGGGAACAATATTGCTGCATTAACAAACCAAAAAAAAGAAAAAAAACTTGTTTATTTTTTTTTATAATTTTTTTAAAATATTTTTTTCTTTTTATTTTCAATTTTTTTTAAAAAAAAAAACTTTTTTCACACTCGTGTTTGGTATCGTTGGAACGGCCATGCTCTGGCCGATCCAACAGTACCAAACTTTAACCCCTAGCTGCCACGGATCGGGAGATAGGGGGTTCATTGGAACCCCCTATCTCCACCATTGGTGGCAGCTAGGGGTTAACTCCAGGACTGGCGTCATCGTGCTATGCCAGTCCTCAGGGGGAGTTCCCGGAGGCTTGGCCGACATCCAAAATGTCGGTCAGCTCCGGGAAATGATCACAAGCCAGGGCTTTTCAGCGCCGATTCGTGATCCGGCTCCCCAGGGGTTAATGCCAGGTACCATTTGGAAGGGCAGGCTGTGCCCTTCCAAACGGTGCCTGGCATTAAGCTCAGGACCCCTGCCTCCCTTTCAGGCACCTCCTCCGCACACGCGGGGGGGCGCCTGAAATAGATGTCATCGCGCCACCGCAATGACATCTATTGTGCCCGCGGCGGTCCTGGATTGACGGACTGACATCCAAGATGTCAGCCCGCACTGGGGGGCACAGCGATCGGCCGGAATCCGGCCGATCGCAGGCTGCTTCGGGAGGACGCGCTCAGCGCGTCCTCCGCAGCCAACCCTTCCTGAGCGAAGTGGTTAAGTTTACTTATTTTTTCTGTAACAGCCCTTTTTATTATCATTCCTTGGATCTCATATGTAAATTTCAGACATTTTCGCTCAGTAGTTTCTTCGCAACCAGCGTTTCACTTTTCAAACATTCAAGCAAACTGTTTTGCTAATTTATTCACTTCACTCATCTGCGGTGTCGGCTTTTTCCGGCGGCTTCGCTGCGTGTGATTGGCTCCTGCTCGGGTTTTTCAGTGGTTTTCGGTGGGTTAATCCAGACGTTTTTGCGGGTTTTCGGCGTGGATTCACTGGGTTTTGCGGTTAGATTTCAGCGGGTTTGCAGCGACCTTTCCCTGCAATTCGGGGACCCTGTGGTGCTTGCTGAATACACTGCAGGGTCACCTAAATGGGATCGGCAAAACAAACCGAATTGAAGATAACGAAAAGTCATCGAACGTGCGGTGACTTTTCGATTCTCTTTGAATTACCCTGATAGTTTTGTTTGATTTTTTTTTTAATACCTTATAATTCCTTTACCACTTTTTAAATTCATTAATAGTTTTTAAACCCCACCCAAACACCGATGCAAAACTTTTCAGATCAAGGTTGTTAATGAATGTGTTCTCAAAACCAGCTCTTACACAAATATACAGGTTTATTCAATGAGAGCCGAATTGGCTCCGAAATTGCACCGAACAGTTCATTTCCCCGCTCGGTGCAATTTTGTGGCCATTCGGCTACTCAAGAAGCTGGTCGTTTGCCAAATATTGGCAAATTGCCAGCGAAATACGGTGATCTCTGACAGCAGTGAACTCCCCATAGAGAATCGGTTAATCTAGTCAGAGAACACCGAACAGCACCGAAATGTCAGTGAAATTACCTGATTTTCAGTGGTTTCATTCGGCAGGTTTAAACAGGCAAATCCCATAGGTTTTAATGCAAAAAAATATTCCCCTTTTTAATGAAATATTTATTCAACCGTTTATTCTTTTCACTTGCTGTTAAAAGTCTCTTTATTTATTATTTAGGATTTGTTAGGCATTTTTTGAAAAAATTCCAGATTTTTTAAAAATGGTATTTTTTTTCTGTAACAGACCTTATAAGTTATTTTCAGGCATTTTCGTGCTGTATTTGATCCCCTAACAATCAGCAAATTTGTTGGTTCCCAGGTGTCTTTTATGTAGGTAACGAGCTGAGATTAGGAGCAATCTCTTAAAGGGAGTGCTCCTAATCCCACCTTGCTACCTGTATAAAAGACACCTGTCCACAGAAGCATTCAATCAGATTCCAAACTCTCCACCCTGGCCAAGACCAAAGAGCTGTCCATGGATGTCAGGGACAAGATTGTACCACACAAGGCTGGAATGGGCTACAATATTATCACCAAGCAGCTTGGTGAGAATGTGACAACAGTTGGTGCGATTATTCGCAAATGGAAGAAACACAAAATAACTGTCAGTCTCCCTCAGTCTGGGGCTCCATTGAAGATCTCACCTTGTGGAGTTTCAATGATCACGAGAACGGTGTGGAATCAGCCCAGAACTACAAGGGAGGATCTTGTCAATAATCTAAAGGCAGCTGGGACCATAGTCACCAAGAAAACAATTGGTAACACACTACGCCGTGAGGACTGAAATCCTGCAGCGCCTGCAAGGTCCCCCTGCTCAAGAAAGCACATGTACAGGTCCGTCTGAAGTTTGCCAATGAACATCTGAATGATTCAGTGGTGAATTGGGTGAAAGTGCTGTGGTCAGATGAGACCAAATTCGAGCTCTTTGTGTAAGGATATAGAGTCACCCAGCACGCAGACAAAACCCAGAAAGGCAAGAAAAAACCCTAAACTGAGAAGCTGGTCCTTAGAATGGCCAGGTACTAATCTAAAATACATAGAAGTACAGATCAGGGACAGGAGAGATATCGTAGTAATAACAAGCCAGAGGTCGGTACACGAGATAAACATAAGCCAAGGGATAATCACAGAAAACACAGTCAAATATACAAGCCAGAAGTCAAACCAGAAAATCAATATGCAGAAGCTAAAGACACGCGCTGAGGGCTAGAATAAACCATGTCAGGGCTCAGAGCACAGTCAGTGACTGATATTTAAAGGCCTAGATCCCTGACCAGGTGCGGCATTCAAAGTGGCCTGATTCAGAGACTGGCGCCCTCTCTGTTTGGAAGACCGCACTGCAGGAGCACCAGCAGGCATGACAGTACCCCCCCTCCACGAGCGCCCTCCGGGCGCCGAGATCCCGGGGCAGTGGGATGAGAGCGGTGAAAGGCACGGACCAGACGGGGGGTATGGAGATCAGAAATCAGAACCCATGAGCGTTCCTCCTGGCCATACCCTCTCCAGTGCACCAAATATTGAAGACCACCACGGGAATTACAGGAATCAACAATGGACTGGACCTCAAATTCTTCTTGTCCCTGGACCAGTACAGGACGAGGTCGAGGAATGACAGTGGTGAACCGATTGCACAGAAGGGGCTTCAACAAGGAGGTGTGAAAGGTATTCGGTATACGGAGGGTACGAGGTAGGTCCAGCGCATAACTGACTTCGTTGATACGTCTTAGGACCTTGAATGGACCAATATACCGCGGAGCAAATTTCATCGATCACACAAGTAACTTATTGTTACGGGTAGACAACCAGACTCTTTGGCCTGGAACATAGGCATAGGCAGATGGGTCCTTCCTATCTGCATAGGTCTTCTGTTGGACTGCAGCGTGACAGAGGTTGGAACATACCAAAGTCCACACCTTATGAAGAGACTGAACATAGGAGTCCAAGTCAGGAAGACCAGTGTCAGAACTAGGGGATGGCAAAAAGGTAGGCTGGAAACCATGGGCAACATAAAACGGGGAGTGACCAGACGAGGCATTCACATTACTGTTCAGAGCAAATTCAACCCAAGGAAGTAAAGATACCCAATCATCCTGCCCTTGAGAAGAGAAGCTACGAATGTAGTTCTCACTAGACTGATTAGCACGTTCGGCACCTCCATTGGAATAATGATACTTTAATGCCCAACTGTGAACAGAAATTTCGCCAAAATCTAGAAATGAACTGGGGACCTCGATCAGAGACAATTTCATGAGGCAAACCATGCAATCTGAATACCTCTTTGGCAAATATGTTGGCTAGACCTTTGGATGTTGGCAATTTCTTGAGAGGAACCAGATGAACCATTTTAGTAAAGCGATCAACAATGGTCAAAATCACTGTATGCCCTTCAGAAGGTGGCAAATCTACTATGAAATCCATAGAAAAATGTGACCACGGTTTGTCAGGGATGGCTAGTGGTTGCAATAGCCCTGCAGGACATTGAGTAGAGGCTTTGGATTGTGCACATACCACACATGCCTGTACATATTCCCTCACATTCTTGGCAATGTCTGGCCACCAGTACATCGGTGTAAGGGCTGACAATGTCCTTTTTATACCAGGATGAACGGCTGGCCTGGAGGCATGATAACATGAGAGTAGTTCCTTTCTTTCTGCATCAGGAACAAACAACTTGTCAGAAGGAGTCTCAGGGGGAGCTGTACTTTGCATAGCTTGGATACAAGTAAGGAGTGTAGAAGTAAGGGTGAGATGAGTAGCTGCCACTACTCTCTCCAGAGGAACAATCAACTCAACTGGTCTATCTTGCTGTTCTGTGACCTCAAACTGCCTGGAAAGCACGTCTGCCTTAGCATTTCTGTTACTGGGCCTATAGGTGATTATGTAATTGAAGTGAGTCAAAAACATAGACCACCGGGCTTGATGGGATGACAGTCTTTTGGCATCGGCAATAAAGGTCAGGTTTTTATGGTCAGTCAGAATCATAGTGGGAGTAGGAGCTCCTTCAAGTAGGTGTCTCCACTCCTTCAAAGCAGAAATGATAGCCAGGAGTTCTCGGTTACCGATATCATAGTTCCTTTCAGCACTAAATAATTTCTTGGAAAAGAAGCCACAAGGCTTGAGTGGTTGGTCAGGGGATTCTCTTTGGGAGAGAACAGCTCCTACTCCTGTCTCAGAGGCATCAACCTCTAGGATGAAAGGCTTCCTTGGATCAAGGTGGACAAGTATAGGGGCCGTAGACAAAGCCTCTTTAAGAGTCTCAAAGGCTTTAACGGCTTCAGGGGACCAAATACGGGTATTAGCTCCCTTCTTGGTCATATTGGTAATGGGTGCCAGTATTGTGGAGAAATTGAGTATGAACCTGCGGTAATAGTTGGCGAACCCTATGAATCTCTGAATAGCTTTTAGCCCTATAGGACATTGCCAGTCAGTAACAGCAGTAAGTTTAGCCGGGTCCATGGAAAATCCTTCTTCGGAAATGACATAACCTAGAAATGCTAACTTAGGTTGGTCAAAGAGACACTTCTCCAATTTACAGTAAAGGCCATTGTTCAACAACGTCTGAAGAACCTTTTTAACCTACAAGTGGTGAGTAGCGAGATCAAGTGAGTAAATGAGTATATCATCCAAATACACGATGACACAGTCGTGTATAAAATCACACAAAACATCATTTATAAAATCTTGGAACACAGCTGGAGTGTTACATAGCCCAAAGGGTACTCGTAGTGACCAGATCTGGTATTGAAGGCGGTTTTCCATTCATCACCATCTTTAATACGCACTAAGTTATACGCACTTCTTAGATCAAGCTTTGTAAAGATCTGGGAACCTTTTAACCTGTCAAAGAGTTCAGCAATCAATGGAATGGGATAGGCATTTTTCACAGTTATTTTATTTAATCCCCTATAGTCTATGCAAGGTCTTAAGTCCCCTTCTTTCTTAGAGACAAAAAAGAACTCAGCACCAGCAGGAGATGTGGATTTCCTTATGAAGCCCTTAGCAAGGGAATCCTTTACGTACTCCTCCAATATGAGGTTCTCATGTTGAGACAGAGGATACACTCTTCCCTTGGGAGGAAAAGTGCCAGGAAGAAGATTAATAGCACAATCATAGGGTCTATGATCAGGTAAAGTCTCAGCCCCTCCTTTGTTGAAAACCTCCCTGACCTCCTCATACTGTATACGAACCAATACAGATAAAGGAGCAGCAGTGGGTACATTTATGGTGTGCACAGACTTGACAGGAATCGTGCATGAATCAAAACAAGACTTGCTCCATGACAGAACAGTGTTTCTTCTCCAGTCTATGACTGGATTGTGTTTTTGTAACCCAGGATACCCCAAAACAACAGGACATGAAGGAGATGATAGGAGTTGGCATACCACAGTCTCTTTATGGAGAACTCCTACAGACATGGAAATACAGTTGTGTTCAAAATTATTCAACCCCCAATGCTGTAAAGGGTTTTAGGGAATTTAGTGTACATTTGTAATTGTATTCAGAAAGAAATCCTACAAGGACTTTTTAAGGAACCATATGCAACTAAAATGACATCAATTGGTTTTGTAATACAGTAGTAAATGTTTCTTTTGTGAATTCTTCATTGACACAATTATTCAACCCCTTAAAGACTACCACTCTGAAGAACAGAGGTTCATTCAAGTGTTTTCAGTCAGGTATTGACAACACCTGTGGATGTCACGGAGCAGCAATAAAGCATAATAAGCACCAATTAGGCAGTTTTAAAATGACTGTGATACTCAGCTCCTTCTAGACATTTACTGGTGTGGTTACAAACATGGTGAAGTCAAGAGAATGGTCCAGGAAGACAAGAGAAGAGGTGATTACTCTTCACAGGAAGCGCAATGGCTATAGGAAGATTGCAAAGATGTTAAACATACCAAGAGAGACCATAGGAAGCATCATTCGCAAATTCAAGGCAAAGGGCACTGTTGAAACGCTACCTGGTCGTGGCAGAAAGAAGATGCTGACTTTGACTGCTGTGCGCTACCTGAAGCGTAGAGTGGAGAAAAGTCCCCGTGTGACTGCTGAGGAACTGAGAAAAGATTTGTCAGATGTGGGTACTGAAGTTTCAGCTCAGACAATACGGCGCACACTGCGTAATGAAGGCCTCCATGCCAGAACTCCCAGGCGCACCCCCTTGCTGTCTCCAAAGAATAAGAAGAGTCGACTGCAGTATGCCAAAAGTCATGTGGACAAACTCAGAAGTTTTGGGATAGTGTTCTGTGGACTGATGAAAAACAAAATTAGAACTGTTTGGGCCCATGGATCAACGCTATGTTTGGAGGAGGAAGAACAAGGCCTATGAAGAAAAGAATACCTTGCCTACTGTGAAGCATGGCGGGGGGTCAATCATGCTTTGGGGCTGTTTTGCTTCTGCAGGTACAGGGAACCTTCAGGGTGTGCAAGGTACCATGAATTCTCTTCAGTACCAGGAGATATTGGATGACAATGTGATGCAGTCCGTCACAAACCTGAGGCTTGGGAGACGTTGGACCTTTCAACAGGACAATGATCCCAAGCATACCTCCAAGTCCACTAGAGCATGGTTGCAGATTAAAGGCTGGAACATTTTGGAGTGGCCATCGCAGTCACCTGACTTAAATCCGATTGAGAACCTCTGGTGGGACTTAAAGAAAGCAGTTGCAGTGCGCAAGCCTAAGAATGTGACTGAACTGGAGGCTTTTGCCCATGACGAATGGGCGAAGATACCCGTAGATCGCTGCAAGACACTTGTGTCAAGCTATGCTTCACGTTTAAAAGCTGTTATAACTGTAAAAGGATGTTGTACTAAGTACTAAGATTGAATGTCACTTGGGGGTTGAATAAAACTGATAATGATGTGAGCACAGAAAAGACATTTGTGGTTATTTCATTATAAATGTTATGTTATATTTGTCTGACCTACACGTGCCTCTTTGATTTAATTGTAAGCAAGATGACTGAATGATCAAAATCTATGTCAAACTGGCCAAAACACTCAATTTCAGTGGGGGTTGAATAATTTTGAACACAACTGTAGGACTGGTCTCCTTAGAAATATATGGGTTGGAAAGGGCTCTGCCATCTATGGCATGAATAGCTATAGGTGGGTTTTTTTTCCACACAGGGAATCCCTTTCTCCAATGCAAAAGTGGTGTCCATAAAATTGTCCTCTGCCCCTGAATCAAGAAGTGCATCTACCTGAATAATGGAGGAACCCACCTCAATCATAATAGTAAAGTAACAACGCTTTTATAGACAGAAGGAGTCAATGCCATAACCTCTGATACCAGTCTCCTCTCCTCTGACGGTTTAATTTCACTAGACTGCATTGGTTGAGGTACAGGGTTGTCAGCAGGGTTAAACTCTGGAGACACACACGGCATTAACCTATTAGGTTGCGCTTTTGTTTTACACAGGTCCCTGATTCGGTCTTCCATCTCCATACAGAAGGGAATTAGATCCTTCAGATTCCCAGGGAGATCTCTTGCTGTTATAGCAAGGGTTAACGAGTCAGATAAACCTTCCAGAAAACAGGACACCAGAGTTTCATTATCCCAATTAACCTCAGCAGCAAGCGTCTGAAAATCAACAGCATATTCCAACACAGTTCTGTTTCCCTGACTTAACCTCATTAACCGTTTAATAGCAGAATTTTTTTTTCTGGAAGGGTTAAACACACTTTTTAAGGTGGTAACAAATTCCTCGTAGTTATTTATTATGGGATTTTTAGACTCCCATAATGCAGTAGCCCAGTCTAAGGCCTTGTCTCTGAGATGGTTAAAAAGAAAACACACTTTAGCTCTGTCAGTTGTACACATATGAGGATTTAACTCAAAACATACATCAATTTGATTCAGAAATCCTCTGCATGCAGCAGCCTCACCACTGAAAGTAACAGAGGGCAACATTTGCACTGGAACAGTGGATTTAACCATAGAAGTGTCAGAATGGGTTATAGGAGCGGGTGAGGTAGACTGCACGCAATCTGTATTCTCCAAGAACGTTTCCAGCAACATTGCAAAATGATACATCATGTCATCAGCCTCCCTTATATGCATAGGTGACTCTACAGGGGGCAAAGGGGGGGAAATTGCCCCCCTAGGTTATTCCTTGCCCCCCCATGTGCCCCCCCACCAAAAATCAGCATCCAGCTTACCACACTTATTCGAACAACTGTATCTCTGTCCCTGTGCATCGTATATGGACGATCTAGGTGTTATTGGAAAGGGCAGATTCTGGCCTTTCCAATGATACCCAATATCACCATATTCAATTTGAAATAAAAGTCCTAAAACCTTAAAAAATAACGGGCACTTAAACTTAAGCATTTTCACAGGGTTGAAATGTCTCAGCAGTGAAGTGGTTAATGTTCAGACTATACATTACATTGTGTATTACGTTAATTTTTGCCTTGGTTTAGTTGTATATTAAGGGTTAATGGGTAGTGTGGAGAAGCAGGTACTGCGGACACAGCAACGTGGGTTTTCTAAGCGTTTTTTTATTTGCAGCAGCAAAGGGGTTTTCCACAAACAGAGAAAATAAACAACAAAAAAAATCCTACTCCCTTTTGGGAGGCTACCTGACAATAGACGAACCTGTCTACTCCTGGGCCCACTAAACGGGTTCCCCCAGTAAAACAAAACACACTTTCCAATATAACAGATTCCTTACTTTTTCCACCACAGTCTCCAACTCCTTCCTCCTTCTGTCTCCAAACCCCTCAATGAACTGGAAGGAACTGAGACTTCTTATAGGGAAGGGTGGGGCAGCTGTGGTAAATGAGCAATCATTCAGTTAACCCTGAACTGGGAAGGTGGCTACTTCCAGCCGTCTACTCAGGTACCGGCCCTCACATAGCCTGCCCCGAGTGAACCCGTCACACATCCCCCTCCCCAGCGCAACACCAGGGTGAGAAGCGACCATAGCGGAGAGCCCATGGGCCCGAGACAGCGCATCGGCGTTGCCGTGGAGAAGGCCCGCCCTGTGCTGCACTACAAACTTAAAGGGCTGTAAGGAGAGGAACCACCGAAGGATCCGGGAATTGCGGTCCCGGTTACTGTGCATCCACCTCAGAGGGGTGTGGTCGGTGACCAGGGTAAACTGCCTGCCCAGTAAATAGTACCGTAGCATCTCTGTGGCCCATTTAATCGCCAGACTTTCCTTCTCGATCACGGCATAGCGTTGTTCCCGGGGCAGCAGTTTCCTGCTCAGGTAAAATACCGGATGCTCCTCACCATCCACATACTGCGAGAGCACAGCCCCCAAACCAACCTCTGAGGCATCCATCTGCAGGAAGAACTCAGTCCCGAAGTCCGGTGCCACGAGGATGGGCCGGTCACATAGCGCAGAGCGCAGATCGCCAAAGGCCTCCTCAGCCTTACCGTCCCATCTCACCATATCGGGGCTTTTGCCTTTAATAAGGTCGGTTAGCGGCGCCGCCCTAGTCGCAAAATGGGGTATGAATCGGCGGTAGTAGCCGACAATCCCTAGGAAGGCCCTCACCTGTTTTTTCCTAAGAGGTTGAGGCCAACTCCGTATTGCCTCCACCTTATGGACTTGGGGTTTCACCGATCCCCTCCCAACCACATAGCCCAAGTACTTAGCCTCCGCCAGCCCAATAAAACACTTGGGGGGTTGGCTGTTAGACCGGACCTTCTGAACGTGTCGAGCACAGCCTCAACCTTCGGCAGATGGGACTCCCAATCCGTGCTATGGATGACGACGTCATCCAGGTATGCCGCAGCGTACTGGACGTGAGGCCTGAGCAGCTTGTCCATGAGCCGCTGGAAGGTGGCTGGGGCTCCATGAAGGCCAAAGGCATAATTCTGTAATGAAATAACCCATCTGGGGTGGCAAAGGCAGTTTTCTCCCTGGCCCTTCCGGTTAGGGGTATCTGCCAATACCCTTACGTCAGATCAAGAGTCGAGAGGTATCTGGCTTTTGCCAATCTCTCTACCAGCTCATCCACACGGGCATGGGATAGGCATCAAACTTGCTGATTTCATTCAACTTCCTGAAGTCGTTACAAAATCTGGTAGAGCCGTCTGGCTTTGGCACCAAAACGATGGGGCTGGACCAATTACTGTGGGATGGCTCAATGACCCCAAGCTCTAGCATTTTCTTGACTTCTAGTCTGACTGCCTCTCTTTTGGCTTCCGGTATCCGGTAGGGTTTCAGCCTAATCGCTACACCGGGTTCGGTCACAATGTCGTGAAACACGTCATGTGTTCTACCCGGTATCGGTGAGAACACATCCCTATTCCTCTCGACCATTCGGTTGACTTCCTCTACCTGGCAGGGAGTCAGCTCAGGGAAAATAGCCACCCCAGGCTCTGGGGCCTGAGGACCGGACTGGGCATGGCCGGTCTGGGACACGCAGGCCTCTCTGTCTTGCCATGGCTTCAGGAGATTGACATGGTAGATCTGCTCCTTCTTCCGGCGGTCAGGCTGCCTAATCCTGTAGTTGACAGGGCCTGTCTGTTCCAGGACCTTATATGGTCCTTGCCAATGAGCCAGAAGTTTGCTTTCTGCAGTCGGAACCAGTACCATCACCCTGTCCCCTTGCGAGAACCGTCTTGCGGTGGCCTTCTGGTTATAGATACGGGATTGGGTCCTGTGCCTTTTCCATATGCTGACGTACCAGGGGGATAACCCGAGCCATTCGCTCGCGTATGCTTACAACATATTGTATCGGGTTGGTTCCGGTCACTCCCTGCTCCTCCCACGTTTCCCTGAGTATATCCAGCAGACCACGTGGGTGCCTGCCATATAGGAGTTCGAACGGAGAGAAGCGGGTCGAGCTCTGGGGAATCTCACGTATAGCAAACAACAAGTAGGGCAATAACATGTCCCAGTCCTTTCCTTCCCTGCTAACAACCTTCCTCAGCATCCCCTTTAGGGTGCGGTTGAACCGCTCGACAAGCCCATCCGTCTGCGGGTGATACACGGAGGTCTTTAGCGCCTGTATCTTTAACAAGTGACACAGCTCTTTCATCAGACGGGAAACAAATGGAGTACCCTGATCGGTCAGGATCTCTTTCGGGATGCCCACTCGTGCGAATACCTGAACCAACTCTCGGGTAATGTTCATTGCATTTGCTTTGCGCAAGGGAACGGCTTCAGGATACCGGTGGCATAGTCCAGGATCACCAATATGTAATGGTGTCCACGTGCGGATTTTTCCAACGGACCCACAATGTCCATTGCGATCCTTTCAAAGGGGACATCAATGACCGGGAGGGGTATGAGAGGGGCTCTCAAGTGTGGCTTAGGAGATGCCAACTGACATTCGGGGCATGAGGCACAGTACCGTTTCACCGCCTCATAAACCCCCGGCCAGAAGAACCTGCGCAGGACCCGCTCCTGGGTCTTCTCAACCCCTAAGTGCCCTCCTAGCACATGGGAATGAGCGAAGTCGAGTACCTTTCTGGTCTGAGAGGACGGAACCACCAACTGTTCAATTTCCTGACCTCCCTCCATAATGACCCGGTACAACAGATCACTCTTCAAAATAAAGTACGGATAACTCTTTATTGCCCCTTCCACCGGCACCCCGTTCACCTCAATCACCCTGCTTCTCGCAGTCTGCAACAAAGGATCACTAGCTTGGTCGTTCCCAAAAACAGTGTTCCCGGGAATCCCTCCCCTGAGTCATTCCCATTGGAGGTAGAGCCCCCAGAGTTAGGAGCCTCATTCACCTCCTCACTCGTATATGTTACAGGGACCCCCAATTCTGTCTCTGTCACCTGGGTGGCCACCCCCTTTCGAGATCTTTTGGCCGGGGTGTTCATCAGAGCCTCAGCCCGAGCTCTGGTAAAGTCGTGCTTGGCTTCTCGCCTCTCTCTGCGTGTTTTCCGGGGTTTAGGAGGTTTCTGACAAAAAAACGTATCGTGGAATGGGAACACCTCGGTGATGTCGTTAGTACCCTCATCAAGGTCGGCAGTGGCCGTACCAATGGATAACCCCTGGAATATGGTCTGAAAGTCCGGGAAATCCCTCCCTAAGACGAGGGAATAGGGTAACTTGGGTACCACCACAGCTGGGACAGACCGTACCCTCGCCCCCACAGAGACAGCGACTAGCGCCGTGGGATAACGAACGGTACTACCATGTACGCACAACACTCCCACAGTCTTATCTTTCTGTAAGTTGGCCCGGCCCACCAGTTTGCCTGACACCAAGGTTATGGCACTACCGGAGTCCGCAAGTGCCACTGCCTGTAGTCCGTTCAGCAGGACGGGCACTCGAAAAGTCTGAGTCCCTTCCACCAGGCCAGTCAGACATATCAGTCCGCAGAAATTCCGGGGGTCCTCACCCAGCCCACACTGCATGGGCTCGGACGTGTTAGGACACCTGGCTCTAATATGTCCCAGTTCGCCACACTCAAAGCACTGTATCGAGTTCCTTTGGGGCTCATTCCCTCTTCGAAAAGTGTCGCTGTGGTCTGAGTAACGCACTGGTCCCCCAGGTGCTGGCAGGATTGCCGACCCGTTTGACCTAGTTGTGGAGCCGAAGACTTTTTGAGGCTGCTCCTTTCTATGGGTGGGGATGCTCCCCACAACGACTTTTGGAGACCTCCTGGGCGAGTCCTCGAAGTTTTTTGCAGCCAGGTAGCGCTCTACTTGGGCCACCATGTCATCATAGGTACCCGGGTTCCCTTGTCCCACCCATTCACGGAGGCTGCGTGGGAGTCCGCGTAGGAACTTATCCAACACCAGGGTTTCCACTATCTGTGTGGGGCTTTGGTGCTCAGGTTGGAGCCACTTCCGAGCCAAATGCATTAGGTCGAACATCTGCGTCCGGGGTGGTGTCTTCTCCTCATACGTCCAGTTAGAGAAGCGCCGCGCTCTCACAGCTTTTGTTACCCCGAACCGGGCCAGGATTTCGGCCTTTAAAAGTTTATAGTCCGTAGCCTGGACTTCCTCCAGGTCATAGTAGGCCTTTTGGGCCTCTCCAATCAGGAAGGGTGCGATAATCCCCGCCCACTTGTCTGCAGGCCAGGCCTCCCGGGTAGCAGTGCGCTCAAAGGCACGGAGGTATGCTTCCACGTTATCCTCAGGTAACATCTTCTGAAGGTAGCAACTAGCTCGAATCCTGGTCTCCTGGCTAGGGGGTGCTTGCGTCGCCAAACTTCGTACAGTTGCTTTAAGCAGCTCGTGGTCAGCTTTCTGGGCCTCCATCACGGCCCCAATCTGTGCCTGTATTAGGCGGTTGCTCTCCTGCTGCGTTGCCGTGGCACTTACCAGTGCTTTTAATAAGTCCTCCATTGTAACTGTGGGTTCTGTACCCTTGTTGCTACTGCCAGCGCACAGCAGGTACAAAATCCCACCGCTGCCACCACTTGTGGAGAAGCAGGTACTGCGGACACAGCAACGTGGGTTTTCTAAGCGTTTTTTTATTTGCAGCAGCAAAGGGGTTTTCCACAAACAGAGAAAATAAACAAAAAAAAAAATCCTACTCCCTTTTGGGAGGCTACCTGACAATAGACGAACCTGTCTACTCCTGGGCCCACTAAACGGGTTCCTCCAGTAAAACAAAACACACTTTCCAATATAACAGATTCCTTACTTTTTCCACCACAGTCTCCAACTCCTTCCTCCTTCTGTCTCCAAACCCCTCAATGAACTGGAAGGAACTGAGACTTCTTATAGGGAAGGGTGGGGCAGCTGTGGTAAATGAGCAATCATTCAGTTAACCCTGAACTGGGAAGGTGGCTACTTCCAGCCGTCTACTCAGGTACCGGCCCTCACATAGCCTGCCCGGAGTGAACCCGTCACAGTAGGCTTCATCCCTCACGGTATACATTTTATTTTTACCTTGCTTAATGGCATTGTAGGGGTTAATCGGTAGCTACATGCCTCACAGTGTATTCATTTCATGTTTTACCTTGATTAATGGCAATTTAGGGGTTAAGGGGTAGGCTAAATGTCACATTGTTTGTTATTTTTATTGTAGTTCCCTGGGTTTATGGCATTTTAGGGGTTATTATGGAAGTTACAATCTAAAGGGTCTAATCATCTTTAGATCCTTTGCTTTTCGTCACATTTCGGGGAATTCATTTTGCCAAAAATATAGTGAATTCCTATTTAGCGAATGGTCACTGTAATTTGCTAAAAGTGGAGTCGCTGAAACAGTAGGGATGTGCGTTTCGGGTTTCGGAATTTCGGAATTTTCACGAAATTTCCCGATTCGTGCATTCGGATTCAGCCGATTTTACGAAAATTTTCAGATCCGAATTTTCCGGAAACGAAAACATTTGTTCGGAATTTTCGAATGGACTAGAAATGTGTAAAATCGAAAATCATTTTCGTTCCATTCGTAATTTCGGCTCCATTCCTGATTTCGGTTCCATTTCAGTAATTTCGGACAACATATTTTTTGGTTATATCGCTGATTCTGTAATTTTGTATCATTCCCATCTCAATGTATCCTTCTTGTAAAACATGAGAAATCTCAATGGCAGAATTATCGTATCGACAGAATTATCGTATCGACAGAAATATCGGACCCGAAAAACCATTAGTTTACGTCAAAACGAATAGACACTTTGAAACGAGGAGAACAGACGTTCCGAAAAACACGAAAATTGCCGAAATTACGAAAATAAAGTCGATACGAAAAGAAACGAAAACGAAACGAACCGAAACGGCAATCGGCCGAAACTAGTCGAAACGAAATTTTTCAAAATACGAACGAACCGGAAAAAAAATCGGTGCACAAGTCTATGAAACAGTTATCAGACATTCAGCGAAAACTGCCGAATTGCGGCAAATAAAGTATCAGGTTAGTACAATAAAAAGGCATCATTGCATCACATTACTCTGGGGTTTTGGAATCATATTTCTATATACTTATTTAGGGCACTATTACCTGGTGTGGGTTAACCCTTGCGTTCGCATGGTTTTGCGTTAGCGCCAGGTTAATTGAGTCTAGCGCCTGACCAACAGATTGTTTTCCTCCCGCTACAAATGGGAAAAATCATTTAGTGCGTCGCTATTAGCAATTTGTACCGTGAGCTTACTGTACTTTCCGCGTCCTTTTCTTAACATGGGGAGAGCTAGAGATCTCTAGTGCTTTTGCAGCTAACAGATCACTTGGTGCCAGCGCTAATTTTTTGAGGGGCGCTAACTGCAACATTTTACCTACTGCTCAACCCTGGTGCTAACTCCAAAAAACCCTACAGAAAAAACAGATCTTCGCCCAAAATTAAAAGACAATTGAAAGGAATGCAGCACAGGTGTTCTCTTGGCCCCATACACTATAGCAATGGATCTGGTTAGCATTGTCGTTGCTGTTGCAGTAGGCTCTATTATAAATGTATCCTTTATCCACATATATCCTAATTCTAATATTTTTCCTAATTTTAAACATTTTATGCTGGGGGTTATTCATAGTATGGAAGTGGTTGATTATTAGGGTGACCGTGTGGACCACGTTTAAAGGGACACGTGAATAAGTCTTGCCCGGTGCCCGGAGCACCAGCAGGCATGACACTTTGGCAACAACTCAACTCGCCGTGTTTGAGGAGGAGGAATGCTGCCTATGACCCTAGAACACCATCCCCACCGTCAAACATGGAGGTGGAAACATCCCCATCTATGTGTTGAGACAAAATCAAATGGCACGCTGACCACAGTCACTTCTCTCAAATATCTAGGTATGTGGTTAGACCCAAATCTATCCTTTGGCCCCCACATCGAAAAACTCTCATCTAAACTTTACCCCAAACTAGGTGCCCTGTACAGAAACAAATCCTGCCTGAGCCCCGCGGTAAGAAAGCTAATTGTACAACAAATGCTTATGCCGGCTATTGATTACGGAGATGTAGTGTATGCAGCTGCCCCGCAAACGCACCTTCAGAAACTTACTACATTGTATAACTCATTCTGCCGCTTTGCGCTACAATGTAACTACATGACCCACCATTGTGACATGTTAAAAGAGCTAAACTGGCTGTCGCTGGAGTCTAAACGCACTCTTCATCTTTCCAACCTGGTGTTTAAGAGCTTTTCTGGGAAGCTGCCAACCTACGTGAATATACATACACACAGAAAAAATGGCGTAGCGCCTGTACTCACCAGAGCGGCTGCAACAGCCTGGAGTAACAGCCCAGTTCATGTATAAAACATAACAAGAGAAAAAAGATGTCATCTGCACTCGTTTCTATATATTTCCATGTACAACAAAACACTATCAGGAGGTTTTAGTTTGTTTTAATGGCCATTGGAACGTAAGCTCGGTCGCCCCATCAAGGCACCTCTTTGTAGAGCGAGACCTAACCAATATACCAAAAGCTGCTCTTCTGAGCAACTGCATGCCCCTCCTGCTGCTTGTTATATTTTATACATGAACTGGGCTGTTACTCCTGGCTGTTGCAGCCGCTCTGGTGAGTATGGGCGCAACGCCATTTTTTCTGTATGTATATTATGCTGTAACACCAGTTCGTCATTTTTGCTGCTGTTCCTTTTACCATGTTTTTGTTTTCAACCCCAAATGGGAAGTGCTTGGTGCGTGTATAAATGAAACCTACCATTTTTTGCCTCTCCTTAGCTGATAAGCAGCAGGAGGGGCATGCAGTTGCTCAGAAGAGCAGCTTTTGGTACACTGGTTAGGACTCGCTCTACAAAGAGGTGCCTTGATGGGGCGAGCGAGCTTATGTTTCAATGGCCATTAAAACCTACGTGAATAGGCTGCTTCCCCTAGCAGTTCCCTCATCCTATAACCTCCGATCCAGGACCCGCACCTTACTTGCAATACCACAATACAAAAAGAAAGTGACTCGATCCTTATTTTCCTACAGAGCATCGCAGTTATGGAATAACCTCCCAGACACCATCAAATCTTCTCCCAGTCTTAAGTCACTCAAGAGTTCCCTATTAACATACCTCAATACAGAATGCACCTGTAAACATGTAACATAATGACTATTTCCTACATATTTATTTTCTGTTAATATGTATATTTGTGTTGTTTTTTAATATCTTGCATTTATTACTTTGTATTTCTGTAACGACTGTAACCTTTCAATGTTCTTGAACCCAGGACATACTTGAAACGAGAGAAATCTCAATGTATCTTTCCTGGTAAAATACTTTATAAATAAATAAATAAATAAATTATGCTTTGGGGGTGTTTTGCTGCTAAGGGGACAAGACAACTTCAATGCATCAAAGGGATGATGGCCTGGGCTATGTAAAAGCAAATCTTAGGTGAGAAGCTCCTTCCCTCAGCCTGGGCATTGAAAACGGGTCGTGGTGGGTATTCCAGCATGACAATGATTCAAAACACACGGCCAAGACAACAAAGGAGTGGCTCACGAAGAAGCACATTAAGGTCCCGGAGTGGCCTAGGCAATCCCCAGACCTTAATCCCATGGAAAATCTGCGAGGGAGCTGAAGGTTCGAGTTGCCAAATGTCAGCCTCAAAACCTTAATGACTTGGAGAGGATCTGAAAAGAGGAGTCGGACAAAATCTCTCCTGAGATGCGTGCAAACCTGGTGGCCAACTACAAGAAACATCTGACCTCTGTGATTGCCAGCAAGGGTTTTGCCACCAAATACTAAGTCATGTTTTGTGAAGAGGTCAAATACTTATTTCACTCATTAAAATGTAAATCAATTTATAATTTTTTTGAAATGCGTTTTTCTGGATTTTTTTTGTTTTTATTCTGTCTCTCACGGGTAAAATAAACCTACCATTTAAATTATAGACTGATCATTTCTTTGTCAGTGAACAAATGTACAAAATCAGCAGGGGATCAAATAATTTTTTCCCTCACTGTATGTGTGAAAGATCAAGCTGCAGATGAATTATCCACAGCTCATGCTCGCATTCAGCAGAGGTCTGAAACAGGACAGAGTTAACCGATATCAAATTGCAAGGTTTACATAACCACTAGAAAATGTTTGTTCGGTGCTAGGAAGAGCTACACATTATATGAGTGTCACTATGCTGTAAAACAGTAATCATCTATTTTTGGGGTCTTTATTTTATTGTTTTAAGTGATTTTGAAAATCTAATATCACTTAACCCCAGGTTCCAAGAATCAGTATTTATTTGGGAAAATTTGCATAAATAATGGCTCCTATACATAGCTGGAAGCATTAATTTACAGTAAAGAGATGCAATGATTGAGGAACAAGCTAAGCTTGTGGAAAGTTTGAAATAGCAACTCTAGATATTTTTCATAATGGCGCCAGCAGTTAACGACAAGAGTGGAATAGGGTCCATTGAATTTGATTAAGTTTTACACTAATTTCCAAGGAAGATCAAAGGGACATTCTGGGTTTGGGACTAGGGGTTAAATAGGAACCAATCCTGACCCTCAGCACCTTTCATGTTCCCCCCTCCTGTTTTTACCATAGATTTGAAACATACCTCAAATCCAAGACCAGTTCCCCTGCCCTGCTCTATATTTGACAACAACTACTGCTTCTTCATGCCACCTATGCCCATATAAAATACATTCAATGGTCATGGTGGTTAGAGTGTCCCTTTAAGGATAAGTGGTGCAAAATGTAACGGCCTCAAAGCCTGATTAAAGCAATCATAATTGTTTTCTTTTTTTGAAGTGTTTTCCTATTTGAAGCTGTCTTCTGATTTCTCCAATCGGGAATAGCTTTAGAAATAGAGCAATTATCTTTCTGAGCCATGTCAAGTGCATTTGAAATTGGCTTCAGGCTTTCCAATAGGTCTTTATCATTTCTCATCAGTCCTAGGATAACTATTTTTGACATTCACTGTGCTATCAATAGGGTCGTCATATTCTTCACACTCCTCAGCCTTCGCTCGTTTTAAATTAAAAAATAAACAGTTTATTGTTGCATTGACTTAGAAATCTGAGGGTAGAATATGTTTGAGAACACTATGCATAGAGGTTACTGCTAGAGTACTCAATATAATCAATAGTCTGCTTTGTGAAATGGTGGTTGCAAACCACATGCTTGTAAAATACCATAGGTGACAAAATTATATGTACTTTGTGATTAATCTGTCATTCTATTTGCATTGTTTAATTGTAAACATAGCACATATGTTGTTCGTAAACATGTGATGTCATGGCTTATTCTGTAACTCCAGCATTATTCTCATACGTAGAAGAAGAGCAAGTTCTGTCTAAGTAGATTCCACTGTAGATTCCATTGTGATGAAATCTATCATACATCACAGTGAGCCATATATTTAGAAATTACTCCTACTCACACTGTCCCACAGATGTGTTTTGTAAACGTACAGGAGCATGGTAGAAAGAGTATCTGCACAAACAACATAGTGATGGATAAGGAGCTTTCAAAATAAGTTCTGGATAAAGTTCCATAGAATAACAACTGAGGATTAAAGGGATATTATATTGAAAATATAGTATCCCTTTTTTGTCCTTAAATAATTGGGCAGAGGCTGCTATAGCCTCTTCCCAGCTATTTTTTAATTTATATTTTGGCTGATTTTACACACCTTTTTTCTTTCGGTGCGTGCAGTTCTTCTTCTTCGGGCTTTGGGACTCCCAAACCGAGAAGTCCCTGAAGCCTAAAGTGGTCAGGATGAGTAGAGTGTCCCTTTAAGTTATAAATAATATGTGAAACGTTGCATATCCTGCAGCAAAGATGCCACCTTGTGAATGCTACAGAATGTAAGGTGTTATAAAAGTAGCTGTTTAAAAACTGTTTACTAAAATTAGGAAAGTAGTCAAATTTGATGTGAAAAAAAAAGCACACTTACATGGAAACAAAAATTTACTTCCAGGCCTCAGCACATGCTTAGTACTTGTGTGACAGGATAAAATAGTTATCACTGGAGACTTCCAGTTTGTTGACCATTATAGATGGGTACACAGATTATCTTCTCCCATGTGAACATCTATGGCTGTGCCTTTTTGACTCGTGAGGCCTCTTGACCATCGCTGATACTGGAGGGGACTTTGTCCCCGTCGCAGCCTTAGTAAACAGTGGCCGTTTCTCTGACAAGCCGCGACGTTGGGACGCACGGGAGCCCAGACCGGAAACAAGGCTTTCTTACGGCCGAGAGAACATTGCTCACCTTCCATCATATCGAAGCGTTATTACCTTACACCCATTACCTTAAGTGAGGGAACTGTTGGGGGACCCATCCATATTGCTCCCCTGATGCTGGTGGGGCCTGATTTCTCGTGCTTTTGCGGAGCTGGTCTGTTGCGGATCCAGGCCTACCTGGTCGCCATATTGCGCCCTGGGGGGTGTGCTCCAGAGCAGCTTAGACCCTTCTTGGAGCCAAATATTCTCTACCTTACAGATTTTGCCTCTTCTGTCCTGGTGCGGTGAGTGCACCATTAGCCTATTTTATTTCATTTAATTTTCATTTGACTTATTTTCTATATCATTGTACTCATCTCTGAGGGTGCTAATTTTTAGGGTCTGGGGGTGTTGAACTTTCTTGTTCCCTCATTGGATTTTTATTCTGTCCCCATTTCTCTCGTATTATTATTGAATTCAATTTTTTAAAATTTTTATCATTATTTTTACACGTTTGCGGAAGACTTGTCCTAATTTTTTTTCAGGATCCTCATAAAGGATCTAACTTTTGCTAGTTGTCTTTTCGGTAGAGAACTTGTCCTAATTTTTTCCCATTTAGGATTGGTAATTAATTTTTCTTTAACAATGGATACATTTATGGCCAAATCTACTTCCAAAAAGCAGACTACCAAAACTCCAATATCCACAAAAGAACGTGCACCCGTGGGTGCCCCATAACCGACTTTGCCTACTATTTCACAGGATTCAGATAGGGGGGACACTCCTTCCCTACTACACAACCACCCTCCAAAGCGGACTTCCATGCTGAGGCCATGGCTAAGAAGGTTGCTTCCCTCCTGAAACCTATGTTTGAATCCCAGTTTCATGCATTCAAATTATCTATTGATAACACATTTCAATTACTGCAAACCCATACCACACCAACTTTCTGAGCTAGTATCACAGCAGAGGACTCACTCAACTCCATTCAATCTACAATTCAAGGACAACAAACAACAATTGACATTCTCCAAGACAAGGTGGAAGACCTGGAAAATCTGAATTCCGGAATCAGTGCGTGCTTCTGATCTACTCACTTTATTATAAGAGTGGCTTCCCTCTACTCTCTCTATTCAAATGAGCCCTTCACATGCAATGTTGACAGAGCGTGTGCACTGTCTGGGAGCCAACAAACCATCTGCTAACGCTAGGCCATGACCATTCACAGCCAGGGCCGGTGCAAGCATTTTTGTCTAGTCAGGCGAAGGTACGTTTTGGTGCCCCCCATCCGTGTCATGTCAAGCCAATCAGGATAGAGGTGCCATAATAATCTCTATATATATATACACATACATTTATACACACTAGGGATGCACCAATACCACTTTAAGACAGAGTACAAGTACCAATACTTTTTTTCAGGTACTCACCGATATCATGCCCACTCAGATACATATATACAGACCAGAACATGTCCAGATACATATACAGACCAGAACATGCCCAGATACATATACAGAGACCTCAGACCAGAATATACCCATATACATATATACAGAGACCTCAGACCAGAACATGTCCAGATACATATATACATATATTCGGCGGGGCATTCTACCAGTTTTGGCCAAGAGCTGGTGTTGGGTTCGCAGTGACGGGCGGATATATTTGCCCCCAGCTCACATGGATATATATATCGCCCCCAGCTCACATGGATATATTGCCCCCAGATCACATGGATATATATTGCCCCCAGCTCACATGGATATATATTGCCTCCAGCTCACATGGATATATTGCCCCCAGCTCACATGGATATATATGCCCCAGCTCACACATGGATATATTGCCCCCCAGCTCACATGGATATATCTGCCCCAGCTCATATGGGTATATTTGCCCCCGTTCCCACATGGATATATCTGCCCCCAATTCACACACGGATATATTGCCCCCCAGTTCACACATGGTTATATATTGCCCCCAGCTCTCACATGGATATATATATATTGCCCCCCAGCTCACACATGGATATATCTGCCCCAGCTCACATGGATATATTTGCCCCCAAGCTCATATGGATATATTTGCTGCCCCAGCTCACATGGATATATATTGCCCCAGCTCTCACATGGATATATATATTGCCCCCAGCTCACACATGGATATATTTGCCCCCAGCTCATATGGATATATTTGCCCCCAGCTCACATGGATATATATTGCCCCAGCTCACACATGGATATATTTGCCCCAGCTCACAGGGATATATATTTCCCCCAGTTCACACATGGATATATCTGCCCCAGCTCAGATGAATATATTTGCCCCCAGCTCACATGGATATATTTGCCCCCAGCTCACATGGATATATATATTGCCCCCAGCTCACATGGATATATTGCCCCCAGATCACATGGATATATATTTCCCCCAGCTCACATGGATATATATTGCCCCCAGCTCACATGGATATATTTGCCCCCAGCTCACATGGATATATATGCCCCAGCTCACACATGGATATATTGCCCCCAGCTCACATGGATATATTGCCCCCCAGCTCACATGGATATATTTCCCCCGTTCACACATGGATATATCTGTCCTCAATTCACACACGGATATATTGCCCTCTAGTTCACACATGGATATATATTGCCCCCAGCTCTCACATGGATATATATATTGCCCCCAGCTCACACATGGATATATCTGCCCCAGCTCACATGGATATATTTGCCCCATGCTCATATGGATATATTTGCTACCCCAGCTCACATGGATATATATTGCCCCCCAGCTCACACATGGATATATCTGCCCCCAGCTCACACATGGATATATTTGCCCCCAGCTCATATGGATATATTTGCTGCCCCAGCTCACATGGATATATATTGCCCCAGCTCACACATGGATATATTTGCCCCAGCTCATATGGATATATATTTCCCCCAGCTCACACATGGATATGTCTGCAACCCAGCTCACATGGATATATTTGCCCCAGCTCACATGGATATATCTGCCCCAGCTCACATGGATATATTTGCCCCAGCTCACATGGATATATTTGCCCCAGCTCATATGGGTATATTTTCCGCCCAGCTCACATGTGAATATATTTGCCCCCAGCTCACATGGAGATATTTGCCCCCAGCTCATATGGGTATATTTGCCCCCAGCTCATATGGGTATATTGCCCCCAGCTCACATGGATATATTTGCCCCCAGCTCACATGGGTATATTTGCCCCAAGCTCACATGGATATATTTGCCCCCAGCTCATATGGGTATATTTGCCCCCAGCTCATATGGGTATATTTGCCCCAGCTCACATGGAGATATTTGCCCCAGCTCACATGTGGATATATTTGCCCCAGCTCACACATGGGTATATTGCCCTTCAGCTCACATGGATATATTTGCCCCAGCTCACATGGGTATATTTGCCCCCAGCTCACATAGATATATTTGCCCCCATCTCATATGGATATATTGCCCCCAGCTCACACATGGGTATATTGCCCCCAGCTCACATGGATATATTGCCCCCCAGCTCACATGGATATTTTGCCTCCCAGCTCACATGGAGAAATTTGCCCCAGCTCTCACCTGCTTCCATGCCCCCCAGGCTTTGCCAGCGTTCTTCTACGCCAGCATGATGCAGTTTGGCTGCTTGCCGGGCGGGAACCACCTGACCAGCGCAGCCGCGTTCTCGTGAGATCGCGCGCGGCGCTGGTAAGGTGGTTCGGCCCCTAGTGCTGCGCCGGGTCTCCCCGGCCGACCAAGATGGTGGCGCTCAGGGCCTGGGAATCTTTAAAATTCTGCCCCCTCAAAATGGCAGGAAGCCAGATAGTAAGGCAGCCTGTGCCGCCTTACGCTAGCGCCGGCCCTGTTCATAGCGAAATTCCTGAACTAACAAGATAAGACAAATAATTTGAGAATTACAAAAAAGTGCCACTGGTATCCTATCAGCAACTAAATTTTTGATCTTACGCAACTATTCTGTGCAAGTCATGATTAAACAGATGGCCTTTACTCCTGTATGCTCGGCACTCCATTGCAAGGGGATACAGTTTGCCCTACTCTATTCTGCTAACCTGCATCTCCAGATTGGTGATAAGTCTCTATCAACGGCATCGGCTACTGAAGCTCACCTGTTTCTGAACCACGTATTGCTGGTTTGGGAAAATTTGATAACCACCTCCAGCCCCTCCCCATGAGTCGTGAATGTTTCCACTTGTGGATTCTCTGTATTACGAACTTGCTGTATGTAGTTGTCTCCCGGTGGCCCCAGTAATACTGCCTGAACTTTTCTTTACTTCTTCACCCTAAAGGTGGACTCCCTGGGAGTTGGGATCAGGGATCCTTCCTTTCTCTCTCCACTACTCATCACACTATGCTGTTCTATAGCCTTGGTATTGGTTAACAGAAACCTTTGCCTGACAGGGAGCGTTCAGTCTTCAGCACCACTCCAACTTCTCTCTTGGAACGTTAATGGAGCAAATATCAAAAGTATACGGAAAAAGATTCATACGTTTCAAACTCATAAACAGCCTCAAATAACTTTGCTTCAAGAAACCCACTGGTCCAAATCCTCAACTTTATCTTCCAAGGCGAAGTTGAGTCAAGACAGTTTCGTAGTGAAGTATAACGCCAAAGCCTGAGGGGTTACTATTATTCTACATTCTTCCCTTTCATATATGATTGATAAATGTATTACTGATCCCAATGGTCAATACATTTTTTATTTTTGACAATGAACAATGTGAAATACTGTATTGTTAAGGCTAGGGTCAGACTAATGCATTTTTCACGTCTACCGTCAAAAAGTGCGTCCGAACTCATGGACGCACGTTTTGACGGAATAGGCGATAGCGGTCATACGGTGCGCAATTACGGCTGTGATTTTTGACGGAGCTATAGAAAACAAATGGACGTGATGTTGGCCGGACATGTGCAGCATCTGACATCTCCTAATCACGCACACGCCGCTCTGCCGACGCAGCGCACTCTGTGCATCAGTACTAGCGGTTCCACGTTATTGAAAAAATGCATTTGTTTACCGCTTGCGTTGCGTGGCCGAACTTTCGTGCGGCCGTACTTTGTATGTTGGCCGTCATTTGCTGCTACCACGGCCGTAATAAAGTGCGGCTAAACGCACGTTCACACTGCGTTCGTCTGACCCCAGCCTTATATGTATGCTCCTAATGCATCAAAGGACTCTTTTTACCAAAGGGTTTTCACTAAACTCTTGGATGTCTCTACTCCTTAGTTGTCGGTGGGTATTTCAATGTGGTCATTGATTCTGCCCTAACTAGATCTCACTCAAGTACTTCTCCATCTTCATGGGTCTTCAGGCATTTGAATTTCACCATAACATTCAACCTGCATGACCCTTGACATAGTTTACTTACATCTGAGAGGGATTATTCCTTTCAATCTCCAGTTCATCATACGTTCTCTACAATTGATATGGATTTTCTTAAATCAAATCACCTTTCTGGACTGGTGGGTGCAGATATTGATGGCATTTCCATATCTGACCATGCCCTGGTATGGCTACGGCTGTGATTTCCAAACTCTCCCCCGCACATGAAACTCCGGCATTTCCCTACATATCTTGCCACTCTTTTGTTTCGCCTCCACTTGCAGTCCTGCTGGGCCAATTATGTTGATGATAATCTTGTTCATACTGATTAGCCTAAATTATTTTGGGAAGCCTCTAAACCAGTCCTCAGAAGCCATATCATTTCGTATGTCGCCTCACGTCATAAACAATGGCATACCACTTTAACTTCACTAGAATCTGGACTCCGGTTGGCATGTGCTACATACAGTATATACAATTCCCGGTGGAAAAGCCATGCTCTGCTTGCACTGGTGTTTCAACAACTTTTTGATGAAACGTGCATAAAAATGGATTGCACCATCACCTCCTCACTTGCAACAATATTGTTTATATTTAAAAATGGACAGTGTTTCTGCTTTAGAACTGTACATAGCCATCATTGGAAAGGCCAGGCTCTGACCTTTTATAATGAAACAAAAAATGACTAGGTGGTATGAAAGGAACTGGAGAAACTGGGTTCCAAACGACTCGTGTATCTCCTGCAATGGGATTTCCTTGCTGGGCAGGGGCAATCCCTATTTCTGACATCATCACACCTTTGCACATTGAAATCAGTGGGTGGAGGTTCAGTCCTACAGCAAGAGCTGACTTTTGGAGAATGTAGCATTGTGGTCGATCACTGTGGAGTTTACAGGGCACAGTCAGTATGTTGTTTAAAATAAATATGGGAAGCAATCTCAACGATGTGCTGAGCATGTCTTCTGCAGCCAACAGGTTATGTAGAGCAGGGCTCAAAATTTCAAGTCCTGTGCTACTAGCCAGGCCTTAAATGTTACTCGCCACCACTTGACCCACCTAACCTCTACCCTGCCCTTAACTCCACCCCTAAACCTAAACACAACCTCTTAAATTATCTTATGAAATTATACTGTTAAATGTTTTATTCGGAATAAAGTTCCGAAAATGAATAACAACAACATTAATACCCAGACATCAGATCCCAGATACATGTATACCCAGCCGGAATATGCTGCGCAAGCAGCACAAAATAATTTATTGTGCTGCCTAGGTGTGCATTTCCACTCGCCCTCACTTAATTTCCGCTCGCCAAATGCAAGTAGGCGAGTGGAAATTTTGAGCCCTGATGTAGAGAATCAAACTGCTATTTGAGCAGGAAAAGCTTTTCATCTGTCTAACAGCTGCGTCAGAAGTTCACTTTAAGTGTAACACTAAAGAAGTTATTCAGCAAGTGAAGAACTTGCCACCATATTGTGACAAAATGGTGAATCTCACCATATGGTGCAATTTCATGGCAGTTAGTCTATTCACTAAACTGTCAATTTACCAAATACTGACGAATTGACAACGAAATACTGTGCAGTTCGCCACAATTCGGCAATCTTCGGCGGCAACAAAATTATCCCATATAGAAGTAATGGTTAATCTATTCAGAGAACGCCGAACTGCACCAAGGTGTCAGTGAAATGCCCTGATTTTTTGTGATTTAGTTCAACAGGTTTAACCCTTTGTTGCCAGGTGGGTTGTGCCCGGCCAGAGGGAGTTAACGCTGGCGAGAAATACTAGTACACCCCACTTGCCAGCCATTCCAGCAGGTCCCTGCTCCAGCCCGCCTAGCAGCTGACGCATGTCATTGGCTGAGTTTAGGCCATCCTGCAGCAGCCAATGGTGTGCAGTGGGCGCCGACTGCTGGGTGGAGCGAAGGAGGCCCATTGAAGTCAACAAGGCATACTAGCACGCCCTGCAGATTCAAGGCCCACCTGCCGCAAGGACAGCATAGTACGCCTGTGGCGGCGGGAAAGGGTTAAAAAGGCAAATCCCATAGAATTCAATGTAAATAAATATTATAATTTTTATTTTTTATTCAACCATTTATGCTTATCAGTTTCATCAAAAAATCTTATTTATTTATTTTTGGAACACTTTGTTGTATTTTCTAGACATAATTTTTGATTCCCAATTTTTTTTATTAACCCTTTCGCTGCTGAGGCTTTTCCCGCCCCTGTGCTGAGGTCATTTTTACCGGTTTTGCTCATCATGTTTAAACGTGTTTTGAAGGCTTATTTTAGTATATTACCCAGACATATTATATATCGTTCTTTCCGTCAGACTCGGTAGATTCATAATATGTCATTATTATATGTATACGTTATGTCATGTCTGTATATTATAACAAAAAATGCAATAAAATATGTATTTTCAATAATTTACAATGTGTAAAGTGTTTTTTTTCACATTTTAACATGCGAGCAATTGCGGTTATATTTTGTATGGGGTGCGCTTGTTAAAAAAATTAGAGATGGGGTCTCGTTACATTTTGTTTTGGGGAAAATTACACTATTTTTAACAAACGCACCGCATACAAAAATCGTTAGTGCAGCATCATTGTTCATATTATAATTGAAATGGGAACAATATTGCTGCATTAACAAAACAAAAAAAAGAAAACAAAAGTGTTTATTTTTTTTTTAATAATTTTTTTTTTTAAAAAAATGTATTTTTATTTTTCATTTTTTTTTTTACAACATTTTTCACAGTAGTGTTTGGTATCGTTGGAACGGCCATGCTCTGGCCGATCCAACCATACCAAAATTTAACCCCTAGCTGCCACGGATCGGGAGATAGGGAGTTCATTGGATGTCAGCCCGCACCGGAGGGGCCAGCGATCGGCCGGAACCCGGCCGAACGCTGACCCCAATGGGAGGACGCGCTCAGCGCGTCCTCAGCACAGCAGCGGTAATGCAGAGGACGCGCTGAGCGCGTCCTCCGCATTGAAGTGGTTAAAAGGCGTTTTTTAAAATTCTGTAACAGACCGTTTTATTACTTTTTATAGGCTCTTTTTTATTATTTCCACACATTTTCATGCATTTTTAAAGGTTTAAACACGTTTTAAAAAAATAGCAGAGTTCCGCTTTTTTTTTCTGCAGTTCGGCAACCTGTTCAGCTTTTTATGGTGGTCAGTTCAGCAGTTTGTCTGCTGTCTTCGGCAGTGGGCTTCAGGTGACTCCTTGTTCAACGTAATTCACCGCAGGGTCGGCGAACTGAAATTGCCGAAGAGCACCGAACGAAAGAGCACAGAAATTTTGCTGAAATGTCTGTGCTCTCTGAATAACCCCTTTAGTGATTTAAAACCAAAAGTCTGGATGTCATAGAATGACAAGGTCAAGGTGCACTGAAGAATCAGACTATAACATTGCTGTTCACTGAGGATCCATAACCTGATCAGAGTTTTGTGCAAGAAAAAACAAAATAGGTGCTCTTTCCCAGATAGATGCAAACAGTGACCAGAAAAAATGAAAAAAGGACCTGTAGATCTCAAGCTTGTCCCCTCCAATGGACGTTCAGAGAGTAAAATGGAAAATGTATCGAGATCTAAAACAGGACAATATAAAATAGAAGGATCATAGCGTTATATGTAAAAACAAATTTGCGTCATGACACGCCCCCTGTAGAAACGCGCTCACAGGATAAAAGAAAAATTAGCGCATATCATAAATTACTCATCCCAAAGATGTATAGGAAGGCTCAGGATCTCGTCATCCACAGAAGATTTCCACCTGGATCGCTGTCAACAGGTTCTGCAGTCACTCCAAAACAAAGGGAGTCTAATCGCCAACAGTGGTAAAAAGATAATTTATTCATAAAATTCCGACGCGTTTCGTTGGTGTTAATTCCAACTTCATCAGGGAAAAATATCATGATATTTTTCCCTGATGAAGTTGGAATTAACACCAACGAAACGCGTCGGAATTTTATGAATAAATTATCTTTTTACCACTGTTGGCGATTAGACTCCCTTTGTTTTGGAGTGACTGCAGAACCTGTTGACAGCGATCCAGGTGGAAATCTTCTGTGGATGACGAGATCCTGAGCCTTCCTATACATCTTTGGGATGAGTAATTTATGATATGCGCTAATTTTTCTTTTATCCTGTGAGTGCGTTTCTACAGGGGGCGTGTCATGACGCAAATTTGTTTTTACATATAACGCTATGATCCTTCTATTTTATATTGTCCTGTTTTAGATCTCGATACATTTTCCATTTTGTGCAAGAAAGAATGACTGTATAATGCCAAGAACTAATGCTTACAGTATGTGCAAGTCTTATGCAAAACTACCATCTGTTAAAACTGCAGTTCCCAATTGCAATCCATTTATATGATTTGTGAATTCCTCATCTCATGATTGTGTTTTCTCCATTGCCTGTCAAGCAGGAATTGTAGTCCTAAGTCTGGCCGTCCACAGGCATTGTCGGTCATCCGCCTGCGGACAACGCTGTCGGCCAATCAGGATTGTCCACTGGAAGCGGCTGTGGTCAACTCAGGTCGGCCGATGGAAAAGACCAGCCGCCAAATGGAAGAAAAAAAACCCCCACTGCAGGGAGAAGGAAAACGGTCTTTGGTGCTGAAACAGAGTGGACGGGGCGTCCAGCGCAGCCGAAGCAGGAAAAAATTAAACTCGCCAAAGGCTGCGGGGGGGGGGGGATAAACTGCGTCCCGGGTGCTGAAATACCTTTCAGAATCAGGGACAGCAACGCTGAACGCAGCCGGCCTGAAGGAAAAAAAAAAAAAAGCATAGTCTCTTTAACACTGATATCTGTCACTAATTCCTGAATAACCCTCCACATATACATATTTATATATATATTTATATAATACAAATCAAGGTATTAAACTTAGGGTATTTTGACTCTTTCCATGCAAACCATTTTACCACAAATCTATGCCAAAGTTTGAGGAAAAAAAAAGTTTTGGTGATTTTTTTTTTTAATGCAATTTAAGAATACATGTACTGTGAACTTTAACGTTTACTGCCAAAAAGCACCCCAAAATATGTTCAGCAACATCTTCTGAGTAAATTGATACCACCCATGTATAGGTATGTCGGGTCATTTGGGGGCTAATAGGCCTTATTTGGGGGGTGCGCATTTCAGTTTTCCAACTTGGAATGTTCACATTTCGTCATCATGCACCCATGTCCTATTTGGGACATTTTTGAAGCCGGCCAAAGTCTGCCCTATATAACAACTAAGAGTGGCTCCATTGAGCCTTGGCTCCAGTGACCTCCCCAAGTGGCATCCTAAGTGGACGCTTAGAGTTGATTTCCTGGAGTTTTATCCATGATCCCCTATGCCATCCACCATCACGATCCCTAATTCCTGTGTCTCCTCTCTCCACAGGTAATGTGGGAATGATATCACCCACTATCCAGACACCCACATCTCAACTGATCCCCTGCATACTTTTGCTGGTAAGACTTTATCACCCACTATCCAGACACCCACATCTCAACTGATCCCCTGCATACTTTTGCTGGTAAGACTTTATCACCCACTATCCAGACACCCACATCTCAACTGATCCCCTGCATACTTTTGCTGGTAGGACCCCCATCACCCAGTATTTGCAGGCACCCACATTGTAACGTTACCTTGGTCTCTTTTATTTTTTATTTATTTTTGTCTCCTTTCTCCACCATTTGCTTTGCTAATTAGCATGTGAATCTCCTGCCCTATTGACACAGCCCATCCAGCATCAGGTGTTTATCTTTTAACTGCCTGAATGCAATCAGTCTGCCCTATATAACAGCTAAGAGTGGCTCCAGTGAGCCTTGGCTCCAGTGACCTCCCCAAGTGGCATCCTAAGTGGACGCTTAGAGTTGATTTCCTGGAGTTCAGTGGCATCCTAAGTGGACGCTTAGAGTTGATTTCCTGGAGTTCAGTGGCATCCTAAGTGGACGCTTAGAGTTGATTTCCTGGAGTTCAGTGGCATCCTAAGTGGACGCTTAGAGTTGATTTCCTGGAGTTCAGTGGCATCCTAAGTGGACACTTAGAGTTGATTTCCTGGAGTTCAGTGGCATCCTGAGTGGACGCTTAGAGTTGATTTCCTGGAGTTCAGTGGCATCCTAAGTGGACGCTTAGAGTTGATTTCCTGGAGTTCAGTGGCATCCTAAGTGGACGCTTAGAGTTGATTTCCTGGAGTTCAGTGGCATCCTAAGTGGACGCTTAGAGTTGATTTCCTGGAGTTCAGTGGCATCCTAAGTGGACGCTTAGAGTTGATTTCCTGGAGTTGCGGGACTGGAGGAAGGAACTGCAAGGCCCACTTTTTACTCTGGGTAAACACACATCTATATCATGCTTTCTCTCACACTTCTGCTCTTTACATCTACCTTTCTCCTTAAATGGAACTCCTGCCCCTCTACCACCGACCCCTACACTATCTGCATCTCTCCCTCCCTCCTCTCGTCCCACATGATGGCCTCACATGAGCTCCTCTGTTTCCTCAGAACATGGTCTCCCTCTAACTCTCGTGCTGCCAAACACTCCCACTCCCACAAATCCCATTCCCACCTTCTCTTTCTCACCCTCCTGCTGTTACTCTATTCAGGTGACATATCCCCTAACCCTGGCCCCACAACACATCCAATACTTCCCTCTCATCCTATCTCCATCGCACATAAATCACCTCCCTGCAAGCCCAGCAACCTCATTCTGATAATCCCTCAGCGCCTGTCCTCTTTCTCCTGCGCCCTCTGGAACGCTCGCTCTGTGTGCAACAAACTCACAGCAATCCATGACCTCTTCCTTTCAAACTCCTTCAACCTTCTAGCTTTAACTGAAACCTGGCTAACTCCCTCTGACACGGCCTCCGTTGCTGCTCTCTCACATGGCGGTCTACACTTGAGCCATACCCCCAGACCGGGTGAGAGAAATGGTGGCGGGGTCGGAATCCTGCTCTCTCCCACCTGCACCTACCAGCATCTCCCTCCACCCCCATCCCTCTCCTTCTCCTCCTTCGAGACACACTGCATCTGCTTGTTCTCTCCTCTGGCCCTCAGGGTGGCAGTCATCTACCGCCCACCGGGACCAACTTCCCAGTTCTTTGACCACTTTGCTACCTGGCTTTCTCACTTCCTGTCTTCTAATCTTCCATGCCTAATTCTCGGGGACTTCAACATTCCCGTTGATGATCCTTCCGCCCCTGCTGCCTCCAAACTTCTTTCACTCATGTCCTCCCTTGGACTCACGCAATCCTCCCTTTTCCCTACCCACCGCGATGGTCACGCTATTGACCTTGTCTTTTCCAACCTCTGCTCCATTTCTGAGTTCAACTGTCGCCCTTTCCCCATCTCTGACCACCACCTTCTCTCTTTCAACCTATCTGGACTTCCTAAACACCCTGCTCCCCCACCCCGCTCACACACTCGCAGAAATCTACATGCTGTGGACCCCCATCAATTCTCCAACCTACTTCACACCACCCCACACCTCATCCTTCACCTGCCCTGATGCTGCCACTAATCACTACAACACTACGCTTATCTCTGCTCTAGACACTCTTGCTCCACTTCAACTCTGTAAGGCCCCACGCCGCCAGCTTCAGCCCTGGCACACCCTCCAGACTCGTTACCTGCAAAGATGCTCCCGCACTGCAGAGCGTGCCTGGAGGAAATCCCGCTCTGAAGCGGATTTTGTTCACTTCAAGTTTATTCTCCGGTCATACACCTCTGCCCTCCACTTGGCCAAACAATCCTTCTTCTCATCTCTTATATCTACGCTGTCCTCCAACCCTAAACGGCTCTGGTCCACCTTCACTACCCTCCTCTACCCACCTGCACCTCCCCCCACAGCTGCCTTCAGCACTCAAGACCTGGCAGACTACTTCCTCAGTAAAACTCTATCAGAAGCAACATCCCAACACAAGATAGTTATCTGCCACCTCCACTCCCACAGGTCCCCTCTGCCACCCTCTGCCGCTTCCTCCCAGCCACTGAGGAGGAAGTCAATTCCTTATTGTCCTCCTCACATCTCACCACGTGCCCGCTCGACCCCATTCCCTCACATCTAATTCCTCCCCTCTCCTCCTCCCTCACCCCTGCTCTCACACACATCTTCAACCTATCTCTCTCCACTGGCTCCTTCCATCCGCCTTCAAACACGCGCTAGTTACCCCTTTACTAAAGAAACCATCCCTCGATCCCAACTCTCCATCCAACTACCGCCCTGTATCCCTGCTTCCCTTTACCTCTAAGCTCTTAGAAAAACTAGTCTTCAACCGCCTCTCCCTCTTCCTGTCCTCCAATTCCCTACTTGACCCCCTGCAATCTGGCTTCCGTCCCCTACACTCAACTGAAACTGCCCTCACCAAAGTCACCAACGACCTCCTAACTGCTAAAAAACACGGCCACTATTCATTCTCATCCTGCTTGACCTTCGGCTGCTTTTGACACTGTTGACCACCCCCTCCTTCTACAGACCCTCAACTCTCTGGGTCTCGGTGACACTGCACTTGCTTGGGTTGACTCCTATTTATCCAACAGGTCCTTCTGTGTGTCCTTTGCTGGTAACTCCTCCTCTTCATTGCCTCTATCTGTTGGTGTACCTCAAGGCTCTGTCCTTGGTCCTCTGCTCTTTTCCATCTACACTTCTCCCTGGGCAAAATCATCAACAGCTTTGGCTTTAATTACCACCTCTACGCTGATGACACTCAGATCTACCTCTCTACCCCTGATCTCTCTCCCCCTGTCCTTTCAAAAGTCATTGACTGTTTATCTGGCATCTCCTCCTGGATGGCCTCCCACCACCTAAAGATCAACATGTCAAAGACTGAACTCCTACTTATTTCCCTCCAATGCCTCCCCACCTCCTGACTTCTCTATCACGGTGGAGGGTATCACCATCTCCCCATCAAACCAAGTGCGCTGTCTTGGAGTTACACTTGACTCTGCTCTTTCCTTCATCCCCCACATCAAGTCTCTTTCCTCCTCCTGCCGATACCAACTGCGTAATATTTCCAGAATTCGGCCATTTCTTACCGCTGTCACCACAAAACAACTCATACACACCCTGGTAATCTCCCGACTCGACTATTGCAATAATCTCTTATCTGGCCTCCCTCTGTCCCGCCTCTCCCCCTACAATCCATCCTGAACGCCTCCGCCAGGCTAATTCACCTCACCCGCCGCTCTGTCTCTGCCACTCCCCTCTGAGAGTCCCTTCACTGGCTCCCCATCCACTGCAGAATTAAGTTCAAAATCCTTATCCTTACCTACAAAACCCTCACTAACTCAGCTCCCCACTACCTGTCCTCACTAATCACCAAATACACCCCAGCCCGCTCCCTAAGGTCAAACAGTGACCTGCGCCTAGCTTCTCCCCACATCACCTCTTCCCATGATAGACTGCAGGATTTCTCACGCGCAGCCCCCACTCTCTGGAACGCTCTCCCTCGTACTGTCAGACTTTCCCCTAACTTCTCTTCCTTCAAACGCTCCCTTAAAACGTTCCTATTTAGGGAAGCCTACCACCCAACTCACTGACGCAACCATCAATCACTCTCACCTTACAGTCCTCTCCTCCTGTTTCCAACCCCAACCCTCCCATATTGTGAGTTCCTACGGGAATAGGGCCCTCATCTCCTCCTGTACTGTTTGTCAAATGTTGTTCAATGTATTGTAACCCTGTCTATACTGTGCCTATTGTACGGCGCTGCGGAATATGCTGGTGCTTTATAAATAAAGAATATTAATAATAATAAAAAGTAATTTACCCCATCAAACCATATATTTTTAGAAAGGGCACACCCTAGGGTACTTCAAAGAGTTGTATTTTAACACTTTCCATGCACTAGCTCTTTGTCAAACTTTCAGGTAGTCACTTTTTGTGTTATTTTTTCACACACATTGTACTTTAGGCATGAATTGTCAAATCCAGTTATGGGTTACTGCCAAAAAACACCCCAAAATATGTTCAGCAACATCTTCTGAGTAATTTGATACCACCCATGTATAGGTATGTTGGGTCATTTGGGGGCTAATAGGCCTTATTTGGGGGGTGCGCATTTCAGTGGTCCAACTTGAAATTTTCACATTTCGTCATCATGCACCCATGTCCTATTTGGGACATTTTTGAAGCCGGCCAAAGTAATTTACCCCCATCAAACCATATATTTTTAGAAAGGGCACACCCTAGGGTACTTCAAAGAGTTGTATTTTAACACTTTCCATGCACTAGCTCTTTGTCAAACTTTCAGGTAGTCACTTTTTGTGTTATTTTTTCACACACATTGTACTTTAGGCATGAATTGTCAAATCCAGTTATGGGTTACTGCCAAAAAACACCCCAAAATATGTTCAGCAACATCTTCTGAGTAAAGTGATACCACCCATATATATATTTGTTCTGTTGTTTTTGGGGTGCTACGCCAATCTTTTGACATGTGCTTGTCATTTTTCTAATTTGACATATCTTCTTTGCTTATCTTCTTTTTAGGGGCCTTTTTACATACCCCAATTTTATGAACGTGCATATATTTGGTAAGCTAACACCCCAAAGTATTGTAAATGGAGTGTTTTTATACCATGGATGCAACCGTTTGCTCCAAACAAATTGGATACTGTTTGGTGGTCATTTTTCATTTTCACACCCACATCAGTTTTGGACTGTGATTTAGGAGACACCGTTGTCGGTTACTGCATGAAAACTCTCCAGGTTGTTTTCTGCAAGGTCTCCTGAGTACACCCAAGCCCCCCATGCATAGGTTTGCCAGGATTTTGGGAAGGTTCAAATACAATTTTTATGACTTTGTCATTGGAGTTGAAATTGAGATTATTTCTTCAGCTAGGCCTATCTTTGGTTTTGGATCTACCGCATACCCCAGTTTGAATTATTGCCAGAAAATTGTTTATATTTGTTATGTTGACACCCCAAGGTATTGCATATGGAGTGCTTTGATGCCATGAATGCAACGGTTTTAGCCCAAAACATTTGAGAAGGTGTGTGGCGGTAATTTTTCAATTTTCAGATTTTTACGCCCACATTAGATTTGGACTGTGATTTAGGAGACACTGTTGTTGGTTACTGCATGAAAACTCTCCAGGTTGTTTTCTGCAAGGCCTCCTGAGTACACCCATGCCCCCCATGCATAGGTTTGCCAGGATTTTGGGAAGGTTCAAATACAATTTTTATGACTTTGTCATTGGAGTTGAAATTGAGATTATTTCTTCAGCTAGGCCTATCTTTGGTTTTGGGTCTACCGCATACCCCAGTTTGAATTATTGCCAGAAAATTGTTTATATTTGTTATGTTGACACCCCAAGGTATTGCATATGGAGTGCTTTGATGCCATGGATGCAACGGTTTTAGCCCAAAACATTTGAGGTGTGTGGCGGTAATTTTTCATTTTCAGATTTTTACGCCCACATTAGATTTGGACTGTGATTTAGGAGACACTGTTGTTGGTTACTGCATGAAAACTCTCCAGGTTGTTTTCTGCAAGGTCTCCTGAGTACACCCATGCCCCCCATGCATAGGTTTGCCAGGATTTTGGGAAGGTTCAAATACAATTTTTATGACTTTGTCATTGGAGTTGAAATTGAGATTATTTCTTCAGCTAGGCCTATCTTTGGTTTTGGGTCTACCGCATACCCCAGTTTGAATTATTGCCAGAAAATTGTTTATATTTGTTATGTTGACACCCCAAGGTATTGCATATGGAGTGCTTTGATGCCATGGATGCAACAGTTTTAGCCCAAAACATTTGAGAAGGTGTGTGGCGGTAATTTTTCAATTTTTACACCCACATTAGATTTGGACTGTGATTTAGGAGACACTGTTGTCGGTTACTGCATGAAAACTCTCCAGGTTGTTTTCTGCAAGGTCTCCTGAGTACACCCATGCCCCCCATGCATAGGTGTGCAAAGATTTTGGCAAAATACAGCACCAATTGTAGAACATAAAAATGTAGGAATAAAATGTAAAAGTCTGGTGCAGTAAAAGAAAAAAAAAAACTAAACTGAACTAACTAACTAGACTGTAAGAAAAAATAGAAAGGAAAAAAAAATCACAGATCACGCACAGTGTGATACATCTTGAAACAGTCCCCAAGACACAGACCGGGTTGTCCAGGGCATTCTGGGCAGTAAAAGATTGTGTCTCTCCTCTGCCCCCTCTTGAAACACCCCCTGCATCTTTTTTGGGGTTTCTGTTTGCCCTCAGTAGGGGGGATTTTAAAAATAAAATGTGTAGCCCCAACTCTGTCCCCCATCACCGCCCGGGGAGCAGGTGCATCCTGGTACAAAAACCCCGAAATGACCTGGAGCTAAAACTGTAAAAAGGACAGCGTCACTCCGGGGATTGCCTTTTTGCAGAGCAAAAAGGCATTGTGGGTTGCAATTTGCATCAGGTAAATTGCAACCTTTTTGTACCAGGCCCTTGACTTCCGCATAATCTGGTAGGGCTGGAGCAGCTGATCTGCCAGATCAACCCCCACCCATATGCCGGTTATAGACTTTGATGCACACTGGCTTCCTGATGCTCTCAGCTCTGCCACGTACAGAGACCTCCACAGACCTCTCAGTGTGGATGGTGGATAGAAGGTATACATCCTTCTTGTCTCTGTACTTGACCGCCAACAGCTCCTCTTGGCGCAGAGCTGAGGTCTCCCCCTTTTTAGCCGGGTGCGGACAAGCTGTGCTGGGAAACCTACGCGGTTCTTGCGAACAGTACCGCATGCTGCTGTATCAAAACAATACAGCAGCTTGAACAAAGGGACACTCGTATAAAAATTATCAACATACAAGTGGTACCCTTTGTTCATCAGGGGAAAAAGTAGGTCCCACACAATCTTGCCACTGGTTCCCATGTGTTCTGGGCAACCTGGAGGGTCAAGGCTACTATCCTTTCCCTCGTACACCCGGAAGGCCTGAGTATACCCACTCTCGCTGTCGCAGAGCTTATACACCTTCACTCCATACCTGGAGCGTTTGGAAGGAATATACTGCTTGAATCCCAGCCTTCCCTTGTAGTTCATTAGGGATTCATCCACGCAGTTATTCCTTCCAGGTGTATAAGCCTCTGCAAACCTGGCGGCGAAGTGGATAATCAGGGGGTGGATTTTATACAGCCTGTCAAACTGGGGATGCTCTCTAGGAGGGCACAGGCTGTTGTCACTGAAGTGCATGAAACGCAAAATGTTTTCATACCTTCTACGTGATATTGATTGGGGGTAAATGGGGGTAGAGCAGATGGGGCTACTGCTCCAGTAGGAGCGAATTGAGGGCTTCTTTATGATGCCCATCAGCATAGTAAGTGCCCAGAATTTCAGAAATTCTGGCACATCTAGCGGGGTCCATTGCTGCCTTGCCAAGTAGGAGTCTGGCTTCGCAGCACAATGCTGATGGGCATACAGATTTGATTGGGCAACAATGTGGCCCAACAAATCATCCCCCATAAACACCTGCAAAAACTGTGTGGCGGTAAATCCTGCAACATCAATATTGATGCCAGGATTTGCCGTGAAAGGAGGGATATCTGGCCTCTGGCGATGAGGCACTACCCACTCCTCAGCTGGAGCTGTGCGTCTCCTGCTGGCAGGTGGTGGCCCAGGATCTGCATCAGAAACATCACTAGGAGATACATCAGCCAGCGTAGATGATGTATCTAGCGATGTCTCTGAGCAGTTAGCGGGGTCAAAATCTGGGTCGGAGTCCGACGCAGATGCCTCAGATTCTGACGCCAGGATGGCATATGCCTCCTCGGCGCTGTTCACCCTCTCAGACATTATATATAATAGATTATAAAATTTTATAATTATTATATATATATATAAGCGGATTATTGGTTCTCAAAAGAACCGTTGGGTTTCACAAGAAAATACAAATAAACACCTAAATCTCTCTAAATCCCTCTAAACCTGCCTCAATTGTTCTAAATCTCCTAAAATCTCTCTAAATCTGCCTCAATTTTTCTAATCTCACTAAATCTACCTAAAATCTCTAACCTGTCAAATCTGATCTCTCTCTCTCGCTCACCAAAACACAAGTGAGGAGAGGGAGGGAGAATCACAGAGGTCACGGCCAATATTTACAAAATATTGACCTGACCTGACAAATTAGAAATTTTATTTTTTATAACTTTTGATTGGATGTTGCTAGCCTGCCTCTCTGATGAGGCAGGCTAGGAACATCCCACACAGCCCCAAGATGACCCTGCCCTTAGAAGGGCAGCGCCATCTTGGCTGTCACTATTATTTTATTCATTTTTATTGAATTTTTCTTTTTTTAGTCTGCTGGGTGCCTTGATCCCTCGAGGCACCCAGCAGAGCACCTGATCACTCATGTGATCGTTTTTGTACTGAGTGCCACGATACCTCGTGGCACTCAGTACTTCCTGCCACTACTGGAAGTGATCGCTCAGGGGGAGCAATCACAGATGGACTGGCGGCAGGTAACCATATTGCAAGGATGCCTCAATGTCGAGGCATCCCTGCAATATACTCAGAGCAGCTGGAAGCGATACTGATCATTTCCAGCGCTCTGTAGAAGTGCGGGGCACCTTTCCGGTCAAACCGGATGTTGATCGCTCCCGGGGAGCGATCACAAGGGGCCCCGGCACTTCTGTCCGCCATTGCATGGATGCCTGGACTCCCAGGTAGCGTGCAATGGCCCTGGAGCTGCTGGAAGCGGGGCAACTTTCTGGTCAAACCGGATGTTGATCGCTCCTGGGGAGCGATCACAAGGGGCCCCGGCACTTCTAACCGCCATTGCACAGATGCCTGGACTCCCAGGCAGCCTGCAATGGCGTTTGAGCTGCTGGAAGCGATCCGATCGCTTCCAGCGCTCAAAAGACCGCAGGACGTACCATGTACGTCAGCGGGTCTAAAAGAGACCCGCGGCCGTGACGTTCATGGTACGTCCGCGGTCACTAAGGGGTTAAAATAATGGGAACCCAAAATTTTGCCTAAAAAAATAAATAAATAATAAATCCAGCAAAATACCTAAAAAAATAAATCAGTAACTAAAAAGACTTTTTAATGCGGATGAAAATAAACGGTTGACTAATTACCAACAGTGATGTGAGAGGCTGAACCCGATGGACACATGTCTTTTTTCAGCCTATGTAACTATGAATAAAAAACGAAAATATTTCTTATATTTATTTATTTATGAAGGATTTTACCAGGAAGGATACATTGGGATTTCTCTCGTTTTCAAGTATGTCCTGGGTTCAAGAACATTGAATGGTTACAGAAAGACAAAATAGTAAAATGCAAGATAGTAACACAAAACCAAATATACAGATTAATATGTAGGAAATAAAGTCATTATGTTACATGTTTACAGGTGCATTTCGTATTAAGGGACTTTAGACTGGGGGAAGATTTGATGGCGTCTGGGAGGTTATTCCAGAATTGCGGTGCTCTGTAGGAAAATGAGGATCGAGCCACTTTCTTTTTGTATTGCAAGTAAGGTGCTGGTCCTGGATCTGAGGTTATAGGATGAGGGAACTGCTGGGGCAATCAGCCTATTCAGGTAGGATGGTAGCTTCCCAGAAAAGCTCTTAAACACCAGGTTAGAAAGTTGAAGAGTGCATCTAGATTCCAGTGACAGACAGTTTAGCTCTTTTAACATGTCACAATGGTGGGTCAAGTAGTTACATTGCAGCACAAAGCGGCAGAATGAGTTATACAATGTAGTAAATTTCTGGAGGTGTGTTTGCGGGGCGGCTGCATACACTATATCTCCGTATTCAATGGCTGGCATAAGCATTTGTTGTATAATCTGCTTTCTTACCGCGGGGCTCAGGCAGGATTTGTTTCTGTACAGGGCACCTAGTTTGGGGTAGAGTTTAGATTTAGTTTTTCGATGTGGGGGCCAAAAGATAGATTTGGGTCTAACCACATACCTAGATATTTAAGAGAAGTGACTGTAGTCAGCGTGTCACTTGATCTTATCCACACGCATAGATGGGGTGTTTGCAATTTGTGTAGGTTATTGAATCCTATGGGCTATCTAACCGAATCACTTCTCTATGGGGAAAATTCCCTCCCGCAGCATGGCGATTTAACTATACAATTCATCTTTTTTTAATGTAAATTGTACCAGATCGTCCAATGTCATCAGAACAAATACCCTGAAAATTGGAATTATCACTAATCTGCTGTAGTCACAAAAAATTGTCTAAAGTTGTCAACTGGTGGTCGGATGCAGTGGAAGAGGGCTGATTCACCTGCATGTTATGTGATCGACTTCAGACGATATCGGTTGATTGCACAAATACAGTGGATGCTCAGCCTAAAGCATCTGCAGGGCTAAGCTCGCTGCTGGCCCCTGTAATATACTATCTACTGCCATAGCCTTTACCCTCCTCTCTAGAGCATCTGCGCCACAAGCTACACGGGTACACACACACAGCACACAACCAAAAGTGACAAGGATCTTGTCTCCCACCTTTATGACAACCAACCAACAGGAACACGCGACAGAAATAGCAAATTACTAGGTTTAAACATAACGCCTATTTTTATTGGCTGCTGAGTTTAGGGAGGAGGGCCAGTCAGTGAGGAACTAATGGCGAGTATCTGGCGGAGACCAAATCTAACGCGGGTGGGGGGATGTGCACCGTTTACTGTTTATTATCAATATCGCGCTAACCACGATTAGTGAGCGTTAGTTAATAGCATCTGCTTCACTCAGCGCGTATTGAAAATACATATCAAGTATGTGAAAGCGTCAAAGCATTTTTTTAAAAAATTTGTACGCCTCTGTTCCTAGATTGGTATAGTCCGCTGCCTGAGACGCCATTGTGGGGGTGAGGTGTATCTCAGCAGGGATTATGGCTGCAGCGGGTCTTGTGTGTTTATTATTGCTGATATGCTGCATTATATCTCCCTCTTTATTTAGTTTGTGCGGCTTCTAATAAAATGCATGCTCTGCCTGAAAATATAGAATAAACCAGAGTAATATGGGTAGCTGTGTGTTTTTGTGTGTAAATGTTTCTTTATACTCCCACAGGTCGGCTATGTTTACAGTGCTTTGGCACTGGGCATTTTATATGCTTTCCTGATTGTTCTCTCACCCGCTCATAATAATTATAAATAGGTCAAATAATAATAACAGCACGTTTATTCAAAATACACCATAGCCAGGGTCTTCCTGGGCACATTGCATTTGTTTATGCTGATGAGCGGTGCATGAAACAATGCCCCCTTGCAATATGTAGAACTCATGTGCTGCAGGTAAAAAAAATCAAAAGGAGTCTCGGTGATCCGCTTTCATTAAACATAACTCAGGTTTTCCTCTTGAACTCTACATACTGCTGGGCAGCCTTATTCGTGTGCTTCCCCTCTGCTATATAAGAAAGTGCGCAGGAAACCGTATAACGGCGCCATACACAGCATAGTGACAAGACCCACAGAAAGAAAGGATATGGAGGAACCCAGAGCTGACGTAACAGGATGCTGTAGTGATCCTTTGCAGTTTTTATGGAGCGATTTATGTTGTCATCACCCTAAAATTCAGAATTGCATGTAAAAAAAATTGTTGGGGGCCCCAGTCATATTCACCAAATTATTAGTAATGTAGTATCGACCAGGGAGTTGCACATATTTGACTAAAACAGAAAATATATATATATTATAAAATCTCTAGCTCGGCTCGTTTTGACTTTAAAGCTAACCGGCGTCTTCTTATTCTTTATCCCTGAATCTGGGGTTTATTATATAAAATCCCACTGGGTTTTGACATTTCCTCCCAAGCTCCCCTCCTGTGGGGTGTGGAATGGGAAATATTCAGAATCACTGCAGCAAATAATTGTGCATGCAAGGTTGACCTCTGGGAAGCTAACAAATTGAGGTGAGCCAGCCCGAGCTGTAGGACGCTGGTGACAGACAGAGCATGCTCGGAGAGCCCTCAAATCAAGGGGTAGAACCACAAATGACAGCTCAGGCTGCAGATGGTGCACTGAAAGCAGCTATTATCACATGAATGAAGCAGGCGCACCGAGATCTGTTTATAATTCTCCAGTCAAGGCGCGGGACAATAGGAGTCGGCGGCATCTATTTTTATTTAGCTGGAGGGGATATAGGTATAAAAAGCAACTCTGAATAACGATCTCTTTTTTCCAGCAACGTAAGCTTTGCACGCTTGTACTGAAGTGGTAATCTTCAAGACTTGCCAGTCTACGAACCATAAATCTGCAGATGTTCCAGGGACCCCTCATCCTTCTGGTAAGTATTAATGAGAGCATTGCTTCGATAATTTCAGCATCATACGGTTTGGTCATATTCATTAACATATACGTGTTTAGGTACGGTAGACCTATGTCTGTGTGTGTATATGTATATATATATATATATATATATATATATATATATATATAATGATGCATGTTTTAAAATGGTATTTTCGCTATACTCTTGTTTACAGCAGCCAGTGCTGTTGAGGTTTACTGCCGGCTTCGATTAAATTACAGTTTTGTCTTTTGCTGGAATAATATTAACAAGCTGTTTTCACATGTCAGATGCCAGGGGTTGGGGGAAACAAACAAATACTCAAAGCATCATCGAGTATTATTGGATGCTAGAAATACATCATTACTGCACATTCAATTTTTTCTATTTATTTTTTGCAAGTTGTAAAGTGCTCAGATTTTCAGGAGGAAACAGACCGGAAAAATGGTGATGCCTCAAAACCTGTACTTTAGTATTGAACATACTCTTACATTGTCCCCTGGTCTGAAGAGCCCAGCCCTTGAAACCATTGAAGCTTTCTAGGCTTCGATGATTGATACTGCAGGGAGAAACTATTAATGATCTAAAATTACTTAACAGCTGAACAGCGCAGAAAAAAAGACTTATTCAGTGAGATTTAAGGATATTATAGTAGTGTTCTATTGCACCCTAAATCTATTTAATCTACTACCAACTGCGTTGTGATTCTCTTTCTATAGTTGAAAAGACTTCTTAAATCAAACTCCAACCCCCTAGATGTTGCTGGACTACAACTTCCATGATGCTCTGGCCATCTCCCCCAGATGTTGCTGAACTACAACTCCTTTGATTCTGTGGCCCTCTATTACACTCAAGGATTTTTGAATTGTAAGCCCTAAAACTTTGGGGGGCTGGAATTTGACATTCCTGTATAATAATATTTTTTTAGTTTAATACCGTGCACTTTAAGCTTTTTTCCAGCCACACTCTCTGTATGCTGATATCACATTGACAAGTGGAGCAGGGAATCTCCTGTCCCCGATGTGAAAAAGGAAGATGAGGATCACAAAGTTGAAGGCTGATGTGGAAAATAGGATTAACTCATTGTAGATCATTTCTAGTTGCTTAAAGGGTCACACTAGCCACTGTGACTGCTTAAATTGATTTCATCGTTCATAGTTTCAGGAGTCTGCCCCTTCAGCGCTGTGTCATTACGTCAAAGTTGAGGCTGGGGTCAGACCAGCGCACTTTTAACGTGCGTTCTGGCGCACTTAATTACGGCCGCACTAGCAGCATATGACGGGCAATGACGGCCAATATACGAAGTACGGTCGCACGAAAGTCCGGCCGCGCAACGCAAGTGGAAAATGAAAGCATTTTTTCGAGAACGCAGAACCGCTAGTACTGACGTACAGAGTGCGCTGCGTCCGCTAGCAGTGTGTGTGTGTGATTTGGAGACGTCAGACCCTGCTCGTGTCCGGCCAACATAACGTCCAGACACCCAAAGTTTCCTGGTTTGAAGTTTCCTGGTTTGGATCCGTAAAAAATCACGCACGAAAATGCGCATCGTATGACCGTTTTCGCGAATTCCGTGAAAAAATACGTCAATGCATTCGGACGCACTTTTTTACGTTCGCGTGTAAAAATGCTTTCGTTTGACCCTAGCCTTACCTCCGCATCAAAGGCTGCTTGGACAGTGTTCCAGGGATTGGGGTGGAGTAGAGTCAAAGGTATGTAATTTAACCTCTTCACTACCATTTAATGAGTTAACTCAATCTTCTAAAGCAGTGGTTCTCAATCCTGTCATCAAGTACCCCTAACAGGCCAGTTTTGCCAGATTTCTGAAGCACAGCACAAGTGATTTGATTTGCTGCTCAGTGACTGAAGAATGTCATTTACATTTCTCCAAAGTAATCCTAAAAATCTGGCCTGTTAGGGGGTACTTGTGGACAGGGATGAGAACCACTGTTCTAAAGCTCCAGCAGGTGACCAAGCACAAGTTATCTTGACTTGGACATATTCTGAAGTAATGCAAACAAATATTCTTTATTGCAATGTGTTAAATGTCTTTTATAGGCTTCTTTTACCAGACTGGAATTATTAAGGCATACATTAAACACTAAAAAAATGCCCCTCTTAAGCAGCTTCTGCGTAGCAAAAATCACCTTGGCCTGCTGCTTCATTCATCTCACATGAAAAATGGAGTACATCAGTGTTTCCCAAACCTGTCCTCGGGAGCACAAACAGGCCAGGTTTTAAATTACCTTGGGGAAATTTAGATTGAATACCACAATCACTGAACAACAATGATATCATCGGTGTTGTACTTAAGATAACTTGCAAACCTGGGGCCCCGATTCCGACCAGCGTGCAAACAGCGTGACTGTAAGGGAGAAAATCTTTGCGAGTAAATTTCACTATTGTCTTGCTGTTTGCGATGCTTTTCCGACCTGGACGTGCTATGTGCGTCTGGACAGGAATAACTCTGAAACTTGGACTGATACTTGTAGCGGCGCAAAGCAGTACTGTGAGTATCAGGTCCTGGAGTCCATAGACTCCATGTAGACCTGCTCGTCCCTGCGCAAGCTCAAATGTGCAGGGGTTGCAGAAGGAGACGCAGAGTATACAAAGTATAGGAGACGTGAATTTACAGTAAGCAAGTGGAGCAACAGAGGGGCAGGCAGGGTAAACTCATCGGTTGGAATAGCTCTGGATAATTTTACGCTAGCATTTAGGGGGATTTCTACTCCCCGCTCCAGGCGTTAACTTATCGTCCTGGGTGGAATTGGCCCATGGCCTGTTAGGGCTCCCCGAGCACAGGGTTAGGAAACACTAGAGTAGATGGTTAGTGCTGAACTACATATTCCATGAACCTTTTAAAGACATGTGTTTAGCCTTCATAGAACAGAATGAGTACCGCCTTAGTGAGCCACTTTTAATATTTTTCATCAGCTGTTATGATGTCTAGAGATTCACAGCAACAGCAGGATCTTGAAAACTGAGCATATTTTTATTTACACCTGTTGTGTCTCTAGAACTTAATGTATAGCTAAAGAAACAATTCCAGTACGTAAAAATCTATCACAAAACTGATTGTCAGGGATCCGAACCGGCGGGTGAGGATAGGAGCACAGAATGCAGTGACACACGGGGAGGCAAGGATACGGTGGATAAATGTGGGGGGTTATTACTAAGGAACACACACACACAGGTAAACACAGTAGTGAGGGGCGAAGCCGGAATAGGGCTGACTAGGGTAACAGCTGAGTAACAGACAGCACAGCACAGAAATACAGGGGAAACTTACATAAGACACCAGACAGGCAATACAGGAAAAGGCTGACTGGGATCTAGTGACACTCTGGACTGGAGACCAGGGTGGCAGGGGCACACTGGAGACACGGTAGGGGTAAACCGAGGGAAGCACAGCAGAGCACGGTGGGTTGCAAGGTTCATAAGGTGAGGCAATCAAGAGGATAGTCCATGAAGCCAAGAGTCATGGGCACGCAGAGAATAACAAAGTCAGTAAGGAAGGCCAAATCTTTGGTACACAGATCTAGAATGGGATCCAGGGAGCAAGCTTCTTGCAGGACAGTCAGATACACTGAATGATGAAATATCAATGCAGAAGCAAGGGCGTGACCTACCTTTTAAGGAGAGCTAATTGCAGGTAAGGGCCGACACCTGTAGAGAAGTCCAGCAGTCCAGAAAGTCCATGAATCCACCCGGCAGCACCTTTCATGTCGTCTCAGCACCGGATTTTCCTTTCTTGTGCCAGCGAGGGCCAGGACACCAATCAAGGGACTGTGCATTTAACATTTTACTTCAGTCAGAAAAGTTATTAGAGTGCAATCTGTATCATTTAAGAGTAGGGATGCACCGATACCATTTTTTTAAGATCGAGTACAAGTACCGATACTCTTTAAAAGTACTCGCCGAATACCGATACTTTTATTTAATGTCATGTGACACTTAAATAAATAATTTAGGATTTTGCTGAAAGCCTGTCCTGTTTAAGTTAATATTGCAATGTATGACCAGACATCCCATTTACCCACTGTCTGCACACACCCTTACTACACACAGACACCAGATATGTGGTGTCCTGGGCAAAATCATCAACAGCTTTGGCTTTAATTACCACCTCTACGCTGATGACCCTCAGATCTACCTCTCTACCCCTGATCTCTCTCCCCCTGTCCTTTCAAAAGTCAGTGACTGTTTATCTGGCATCTCCTCCTGGATGGTCTCCCACCACCTAAAGATCAACATGTCAAAGACTGAGCTCCTACTTATTCCTCCCTCCAATGCCTCCCCACCTCCTGACTTCTCTATCACGGTGGAGGGTATCACCATCTCCCCATCAAACCAAGTTCGCTGTCTTGGAGTTACACTTGACTCTGCTCTTTCCTTCATCCCCCACATCAAGTCTCTTTCCTCCTCCTGCCGATACCAACTGTGTAATATTTCCAGAATTCGGCCATTTCTTACCGGTGTCACCACAAAACAACTCATACACGCCCTGGTAATCTCCCGACTCGACTATTGCAATAATCTTTTATCTGGCCTCCCTCTGTCCCGCCTCTCCCCCCTACAATCCATCCTGAACGCCTCCGCCAGGCTAATTCACCTCACCCACCGCTCTGTCTCTGCCGCTCCCCTCTGCGAGTCCCTTCACTGGCTCCCCATCCACTGCAGAATTAAGTTCAAAATCCTTATCCTTACCTACAAAACCCTCACTAACTCAGCTCCCCACTACCTGTCCTCACTAATCACCAAATACACCCCAGCCCGCTCCCTAAGGTCAAACCGTGACCTGCGCCTAGATTCTCCCCGCATCACCTCTTCCCATGATAGACTGCAGGATTTCTCACGCGCAGCCCCCACTCCCTGGAACGCTCTCCCTCGTACTGTCAGACTTTCCCCTAACTTCTCTTCCTTCAAACGCTCCCTTAAAACGTTCCTATTTAGGGAAGCCTACCACCCAACTCACTGACGCAACCATCAATCACTCTCACCTTACAGTCCTCTCCTCCTGTTTCCAACCCCAACCCTCCCAGATTGTGAGTTCCTACGGGAATAGGACCCTCTTCTCCTCCTGTACTGTTTGTCAAATGTTGTTCAATGTATTGTAACCCTGTCTATACTGTGCTTATTGTACAGCGCTGCGGAATATGCCGGCGCTCTATAAATAAAGAATAATAATAATATACATTCATATATATACACACACACACTGGTCTCGTGTCTTTTGGGTATACATGAATCTGATGCCTGTGGTGTATATTATTGATATATAATATACCCCACAGGCATCCGATTCATGTATACCCAACAGACACCAGTCCACAATGTGTGTATATACACATGCCCTCAAGAGTGTGTGTATGTATACACACACACACTTACTTCAGACCTCCGTGTGTGTGTATGTGTAATATATATATACACATAACACACACACTGGCCCATTCAGACCTCAGTGTGTGTGTGTGTGTATGTGTAATATATACAGTCATGGCCGAAATTGTTGGCACCCCAGAAATTTTTCCAGAAAATCAAGTATTTCTCACAGAAAAGTATTGCAGTAACACATGTTTTGCTATACACATGTTTATTCCCTTTGTGTGTATTGGAACAAAACAAAAAAAGGGAGGAAAAAAAGCAAATTGGACATAATGTCACACAAAACTCCAAAAATGGGCTGGACAAAATTCTTGGCACCCTTAACTTAATATTTGGTTGCACACCCTTTGGAAAAAATAAATGAAATCAGTCGCTCCCTATAACCATCAATAAGCTTCTTACATCTCTCACCCGGAATTTTGGACCACTCTTCCTTTGCAAATTGCTCCAGGTCTCTCTTATTGGAAGGGCACCTTTTCCCAACAGCAATTTTAAGATCTCTCCACAGGTGTTCCATGGGATTTAGATCTGGACTCATTGCTGGCCACTTCAGAACTCTCCAGCGCTTTGTTGTCATCCATTTCTGGGTGCTTTTTGACGTATGTTGTTTGGGGTCATTGTCCTGCTGGAAGACCCAAGATCTCGGACGCAAACCCAGCTTTCTGACACTGGGCTCTACAGTGCGACCCAAAATCCTTTGGTAATCCTCAGATTTCATGATGCCTTGCACACATTTAAGGCACCCAGTGCCAGAGGCAGCAAAACAACCCCAAAACATTATTGAACCTCCACCATATTTCACTGTAGGTACTGTGTTCTTTTCTTTGTAGGCCTCATTCCATTTTCGGTAAACAGTACAATGATGTGCTTTACCAAAAAGCTCTATCTTGGTCTCATCTGTCCACAAGACGTTTTCCCAGAAGGATTATGGCTTACTCAAGTACATTTTGGCAAACTGTAGTCTTGCTTTTTTATGTCTCTGTGCCAGCAGTGGGGTCCTCCTGGGTCTCCTGCCATATTGTTTCATTTCATTTAAATGTCGACGGATAGTTCGCGCTGACACTGATGCTCCCTGAGCCTGCAGGACAGCTTGAATTTCTTTGGAACTTGTTTGGGGCTGCTTATCCACCATCCAGACTATCCTGTGTTGCAACCTTTCATCAATTTTTCTCTTCCGTCCACGCCCAGAGAGATTAGTTACAGTGCCATGGGTTGCAAACGTCTTGATAATGTTGCGCACTGTGGACAAAGACAAATCTAGATCTCTGGAGATGGACTTGTAACCTTGAAATTGTTGATATTTTTCCACAATTTTGGTTCTCAAGTCCTCAGACAGTTCTCTTCTCCTCTTTCTGTTGTCCATGCTTAGTGTGGCACACACACACACAGACACACAATGCTAAGTGAACTTCTCACCTTTTAATCTGTTTTCAGGTGTGAATTTTATATTGCCCACACCTGTTACTTGCCCCAGGTGAGTTTACAGGAGCATCACATGCTTGAAACAATCTCTTTTATCCACAATTTTGAAAGGGTGCCAAGAATTTTGTCCAGCCCATTCTTGGAGTTTTGTGTGACATTATGTCCAATTTGCTTTTTTCCCTCCCTTTTTTTTGTTTTGTTCCAATACACGCAAAGGGAATAAACATGTGTATAGCAAAACATGTGTTACTGCAATACTTTTCTGTGAGAAATACTTGATTTTCTGGAAACATTTTTGGGGTGCCAACAATTTCGGCCATGACTGTATACACATACACACACTGGCCCATTTCAGACCTCAGTGTGTGTGTATGTGTAATATATATACACATATACACACACACATTGGCCCTTTGCAGCCCTCAGTGTGTGTGTGCGTGCGTAAGTGTAATATATATATACACAAACACTCGCACATTTTTGACCCCAGACCAGACATGGGGCGGCTGTCCGAATGCTCTAACGACAAAGTATTTGCGCGTCCGCTCGTTGGAAAGCCCCCAGCCGCAATCTCGCGGGAGTTTGCGAGATCACGGCTGGGGGCTTCCCAATGAGCAGATGTGCGAAAACTCTGCCGGCGATTTTTTGTCTACAAGGGTTTAATGCTCTTTATTCAGCAGACATCAGGATACTGCAGACTCGACTCTATGGTCATTATTTTCCTTGTTTACAGTAGGGGTTGGGGACTGCTACTTTTTTCAGTGCTGAGAATGACAGCAGAGGGGGACATCCAAAGGTGCCGCAATCTCCACCGCTGGGAGATTCATTGATCATTGATCATGTCCCAGCCTTACGACGAGGAGGGGACAGGATCAGATTGTTAAAACAAAAAGAGAAACGCTGGATACATGTTCTGGATACTTTGTGGCCGAAGGGCCTTAATAGGGAATTTGACTTGCATCTTTGCTATTAGTATCTTGTTGGTGGGGTGTAGTTAGTTATACTCCTTTATTATTGAATATGAGAATTTATATTTTCTTGTCCCCATGTATTTCTTCATTAGGTCACATTGATATCGTGCTTGCTCCTTTATGGTAGAGTAAGAATTCTTTTTTATGTATGGTTTATTGTTTTATTTTTATTTCTATTTTGTTTTATGTGTATTACAAATGTGAAAAGGAAAAAATTCCGTTTTGTATTTATTTGTGTTGGACAATGGCACACACCCCCTCATTATGAGGGCTTCAATGTGATTGGATTAGAGTGGTTTAAATTGAAGTTGCCATGTCCATTTCAAATTGTATGATTAAGGCCGTCTGTGGCCGAAACGTCACTGTTCCGTGGTGGTGAGATGCTACCCTGCTGAATAAATTCATGAATTGCAGCTGCCTGAGTCCAGGATCTTTTGTGTTTGGTGCAGTTTGTGAAGGGAGTTTCGGCGCTCCCATTCCTGGAGGCTCGGCGCCTGTCTTGTGGGCTCCCAGCGGTGGAGATTGCGGCACCTTTGGATGACCTCATCGATTGCCGACAGCCGTATCCACGTGGTTTGAGCCCCGCAACCCGGAAGTAAGAGTCTAAGGATACTCGCGGGTAAGCTCTAGAAATTTTTACTATGGGAGAAGAATCCTCCACCTCGGAAGGGGTTTTTTCCTACACAGCCGAGGATGCAGCACGAATTATGGGCACTTCTACTTTGGAGGAGTGTTTCCTTTGCTGTCCTGGAGAAGTGTCTGTAAAAGCTCAATTGGAAAAGACCAAGGGTAGATTGGTGAGCTGCAAGTTACACTGCATTACGCTCACGGAATACTTTAAAGTAAAAAGAATTCCACGTGGTTTACGTATTCATTTGAGACCCACCTTATTTGCAGATGATACTACATATTGCCAGAAATTTGAACTTATATTAAACAAATGCTCATTTGACTTAATATTGCTTACCATTGAACAACTTCAGAAAGAACTTAAAGTATTAGAAACGGAGATTATTGCATTAGAGGTTCAATTAAAAGAAATTGTTTCGGGGGAACCTCTGGAACATTATCAATTGGAATTGAATAAAAAAATGGATCATATGCGTCTAGAGATAGAGGATAGGAAAAGGCTTAAATTTGCCAGAGACCTGGAGGATTATTCCAGGGGCCGAGTCTATAAATGGACATTTAGAGAACCCCCCTCTTTACCCCGGATAAAGGCAAAACAACAGAGGGTACGACAGACCTTCCGGTCCAATAAGAGGGAAAAGGGAGACATTTCCACCAATGTCTCTACAGATACGGAATTAGATACATCGGATGATCAAATGTTCCCACATATAGCCCCGAATACTTTTTTGGCCACAGGTCGTCCAGGAGTAGACGGAGGAGGAGGAAGCGACACTGGCGGAGACGTGAGACAGAACCCAACACGGGTGAAAAAGATGTACCATCCACGAATGTACAACCCGACACGCGGTCGCTGGTGATTAACATCTCCGAACACAGTCTAACAACAATTGAAGAACAGGTGTTGCAAAAGGGACTCTCATTTTGTCCGCAGACGAAGGTCGATTCATTCTCGTTACGTGTTGATATAGAGAAATTTCTCCGTAGTATTAAACTTAAGGTTTTCTTTCATGAGAAAGATGATACACGGACATTGGAGGGGGTGGATACTCTCTTTAATGCTAAGCAGTATGATTTATGGAATAAGGGTGGGTTTACACCACCATCTACACCCCCTATAGAGACATTCACACAGTTCATTTACCAGGACATTGATGTGGCCTTGGAGAGATCCGGGGGGACATCCTCTTCTAATAACATGTCATATAAGGAACGTAGAGCACTACAGGGCCTACATGAAAATAAAGCCATTATTCTGAAGTCAGCTGATAAAGGCGGTGCAATTGTAATTATGAATAAAAGTGATTATATAAAAGAAGTAGAGAGGCAATTGCAGGATAAGGATACTTATGTGGTTAGTGATTTTGACACTGTCTTTAGAAGGGATAGAAATATTGAAGACCTACTGAAGGAAGCTTTTGATGCTAATGTCATAGATGTGGATCTTCAGAAATATCTTAAAAAAGAACATGCGATATTACCTGTTTTTTATGTGTTACCTAAGGTACATAAGAGCCTGGTGAATCCTCCAGGGAGACCGATAGTGGCGAGCACGGATTCCGCGCTGCAGCCTATTTCGGTCTTCCTGGATAGGATTCTCCAGCCTCTGGTTATCAATACTAGATCTTTTATATGGGACAGCAAGGATGTCTTGAATCGATTGCCAGGTTTGTCGTTGGACAGCCCTGTGATTTTGTTCACTTGGGATGTGACTAGCTTGTACACATCTATCCCCAACGAGGAAGGACTGAGAGCAATACAAGAAATATTAGAGGAAAATGTCTTTTCTGAGGACCAGATAGCTTTTTTGTTGAAACTCGTACAATTTGTTTTACATAACAATTTCTTCCTCTTTGGGGACACAGTGTATAGACAGTGTAGGGGGACCACGATGGGATCTAATATGGCACCAGCCTATGCGAATATTTACATGGATGCCTTTGAAAAACATTTTGTCTACAATCACCGTTTATTTATCCAGTTTGCCCATGTGTGGTGGCGCTATATAGATGATGTGTTTGGGATATGGACGGGTAGTCTGGAGGATCTTGAGACTTTCTTTAAAGAGATTAATATGGTTAATGAGAGTATTAAGTTTACTATGAAATTTAGTCGAGAGTCGATTGACTTTTTAGACCTTACACTTAAAGTAGAGGGGTCACATTTATCTAGTGACTTATTTACTAAATCTACAGATAGGAATAGCCTACTACACTTCGAAAGTTTTCATCCAGGTAATACACTGAGATCTCTACCACGTAGCCAACTAATGAGGGTCATTAGGAATGTATCAGATCCTGAGGTCCGTAGAGATAGATTACAGGACATGGTGTCTAAATTTAGGGAACGGGGTTACCCTAGATCTCTTCTTCGACAAGAATTACAGAAAGTAGAATCGCTAGATAGGCAGATTATGATATCGGCAAGGACACCCAAACATCGCCAAAACACACGTATTCCGTTCATCAGTAAATTTAGTCAGATAAGTGGACAGGTGAATAACATCATTAGAAAGCATTGGGGCATACTGCGTAGAGCTTATGGAGAGGTTCCATTTTTTCAGAGCCCCCCTATTTTTGCGTATAAACGGAACAGGAATTTGAAGGACCACTTGATTAAAGCAGACATAGGCCCTATTAGGGAGAAACAACAAAGATTCCTCGGCCCCCAAAGAAGGGGCACTTTTCCATGCCTTAATTGTTCTTGTAGTGCGGTCATCAAGGGGGAATTTGTAGTACATCCACATACGGGTGACAAGATGGGGATACGGGAATATTACACATGCGATTCTTCCTATGTAATTTATGTACTTAAATGCCCTTGTGGCTTATTATATGTGGGTGAAACCACAATGAAAATGAAAGAACGTTTCACGAAACATAAGTCAACTATTAGGACGGGTCGTAGGGATTTACCGGTCCCCGAACATTTCCTTGCTTGCACACATAATATAGCCCAATTAAGATTTCAGATCATTGATCATGTCCCAGCCTTACGACGAGGAGGGGACAGGATCAGATTGTTAAAACAAAAAGAGAAACGCTGGATACATGTTCTGGATACTTTGTGGCCGAAGGGCCTTAATAGGGAATTTGACTTGCATCTTTGCTATTAGTATCTTGTTGGTGGGGTGTAGTTAGTTATACTCCTTTATTATTGAATATGAGAATTTATATTTTCTTGTCCCCATGTATTTCTTCATTAGGTCACATTGATATCGTGCTTGCTCCTTTATGGTAGAGTAAGAATTCTTTTTTATGTATGGTTTATTGTTTTATTTTTATTTCTATTTTGTTTTATGTGTATTACAAATGTGAAAAGGAAAAAATTCCGTTTTGTATTTATTTGTGTTGGACAATGGCACACACCCCCTCATTATGAGGGCTTCAATGTGATTGGATTAGAGTGGTTTAAATTGAAGTTGCCATGTCCATTTCAAATTGTATGATTAAGGCCGTCTGTGGCCGAAACGTCACTGTTCCGTGGTGGTGAGATGCTACCCTGCTGAATAAATTCATGAATTGCAGCTGCCTGAGTCCAGGATCTTTTGTGTTTGGAGCAGAGGGGGACAGAGACAGAAGGTGATGGAAAGGAAGCTTGCAGGATATTAAACCGAGAAAGGCATAAATGTCATTATTTGACAGAGAATCACTAACATTTGTTCGTAAATAGAATATATTTAAGATACAACTAAAGAATATGGGGCTGAAACAACTAATCGATTAATCAAAAGCGAAAATAGTTGTCAACTATTCTCATTATTGATTAATCGTCTGTCAATCGATTTGTGTACAGCACACACTGGTTAGAGTCAGACTGTTAAATGTTATTACCTCAGATTCTGCTTCATCCTGTGCCACCACCTCAACCTCCCTGCCACCCCCTCTTTGGTCTGGAGCTGTCATTCTCTCTTTTTGATCTAGTCCCTTCCCACAAACTCCCTCCCACACTCAGGTCCGGTCTTTTGCCCAAACCTTCTCCCTCATCCTTGGGTCAAGTCCCTTACCCAAACAGTGAGTTACAGGAATCCAGTTGTGATATAATAAGCGCACGGAGGAACACCTTAACCATATCTTGTGTCAGAGAGGGGCAGATATGATCAATGTTTTTAAGGTAGAAACAACATGATTTTTATTACTGTGTGGATGTGGGGAGTGAACGTAAGCTCAGAGTCAAATGTGACATCAAGGCAACGAGCTGGAGGTTTCAAGTTAATGAGCATCCCATTAACATGCAGAGAGATTAATTGGGCAGGTTTCTTTTATTGGAAGAAGGTAAGATGAGAATATCTGTTGTGGCAAGATTTAGTTTTCAGGAATTGGGTAGTCCGCCATTAGAGACAATGGAAAGACATTTAGTGACAAGATACAGGGGAGCAGGAGACAGATGAGGAGAGTAAAGGGGTTGTTGGCGTATCAGTGATACTGAAATCCAAGGCAGTCGATAAGTTTTCCTAGAGGTGCAGTATAGACAGAAAAGCGAAGAAGGCAGAGTGCTGATACTTGGGTCGTTGCCAACAGACAGGCCGCTCGGAGGATGTACTGCAAGAAAATGAGACACTGAATGATCGTTGCAACAAATAGGAGGTAGAACCAGCAAAACAGCAGTACCATGAAGACCTATGTCACCAAAAGTTTGCAGGAGGAGCCAATGTCAAAGGTGGCAGAGAGGTCAAGAAAAGTTAGAAGAGAGTAGCAGCCTTTACACCACCATGACCACTTAAGCTAATTTAAGTGGCTGTGGTGGCTGTAGTCTGTCCTGTCCCCCTCCCCGGCCATCTGGGAGTTCTACTGGATGCAAAAAACATTTCTCACACTGTAGTTTGAGGAAGGGTTGGCTATTATTGAGCCACCCAGTTTATATTGCTTCTAAATACTTTGAATTAAGAAGCATTTGATGACTGTGTTTACGCTAGACGAGCACCCGCTGATCGTCATTGACCGAGCACCCGACTGCTTCCTGAAGCTGGGTGCTTGTGTCGAAAACGCTGGGAGGTGAAGCGCTTTCCAGCTTAGTAAGGAAAAGCCCTGTTCTACTTGGTGTCCTTTACTGCCTGTCCTTATGATTTCTCTTAGGTCCAGGCTGCCTTCCAACATACATCACACTTTTGTTCCTGGACAGACGGGAGACCTATAGTAATGTGGTTGGATGCCAAGACATTCCTAGATGATGTGTTGCCTACCAGTTTGCCCCCCGCACCCACCCTTTCCTTGGAGGTTTGAGTTAAGGGGGCATCCCAGAATAAGCTGTTTTTTCCTTGTACACTGTTGTAGTCTGCTTACCTGACTTTAATCCACTATACAGTCAGGTCCAGAAATATTGGGACATTGACACAATTCTAACATCTTTGGCTCTATACACCACCACAATGGAGTTGGAATGAAACAAACACAGAAAGCCATAGGGTAAGGGCAGGATGAGATGGTGAATAAAGGAGACGGGCAACTGAAATCGCCAGGGGGCTAATATCTAAAATAGCGCAAAATGAAATGGATGTAGAGAAATTATCAGTGAATTTGCTGGAAGGTACAGACTCCGCTAGACCCTGAAGTCACAGCAGCCGTCTGCTGTGCAGGAGAGTAATAATTACATATTGATTGGTTTTAAACAGCTTTATATTATTTATGTGAAGCAGAGATTAAAATTATTATGTGCGCTTATTTCTCTGAACGCTGGTGCTGAATGCAAAGCTTTGTCTCATGCTCGTAAAAAAACAACATCTATAAAGGAACAATAAAATCTATGCTTTGTGCTTTCATATCATAAGGAAACACATTAAATACTGTTTAAACTGGTGGACAAAAACCCTTTCATATTGTGCTTGCGCCAATCCTTTTCTCAGTTTAGCTGAGACTTATCTCATCTATCATTTACAATACTCTAGCGCTGGTGGATGATGCAATTTGTAACACGACTCCAGGCGTGCTCTATATTTTAATATGTAACAACAACAAGAAGATCATTAATATATAATGGCAGAACATGTATAGAAGGAAGGGAGTCAACGTTTGGAACTCCCAAGGGAGAGCATATAGGATGAACACAGCTACTCATAGGCAGTGTACTGAATTTAGATTTAAAGGGATTTGTGCGTGCAATACCTGTAAGTCATATATGTGTGTGCGTATAAAATGTGGGTATTGTGTTAAAATATCTTTCATATGTATTTATAATTCTTCTTTTCTCTGGGTTATGGCTCACTGTGAAAATACAGATACATGCATACATTCTTCAGCATGTTACTTATATATAGATGTAAAAAAACAGGCGTTTACACTTACAGAAAAGGTCATAGAAAAATATATACCATTTATTCTCAAGTCATTGTTTTAGGATTCCGACAGCTGATACAATAAAGGGTCTATTGTGTTTCAGCGATTCCATTTTGCCGGAAATACGGGGAATTCACTATTTAGCAAATGACCATCGTATTTTGCCAAAACTGGCGATGCCGAAGCAGTAATCGGACGTTCTCAAACTGCCGAACTGTGCCATTAGCCACCGAACTGCACCAAATTGGCACTGGCGAATTCCACCGAACTGAAAAAAATAAAACCAACAGAACGCTCCTATTCTCCTGATATGTGTTTAAACCAATAAAAATTTATGAAAATGTGACTAAATAATAAAAAGGTCAGTTGCAGAATTTTTAAAAAATGGCTTTTTTTTTTTTTAATAACGCAATTTTATTGCTTTTATCAATAATACAAGAAACTGCTACAAGGCACCAAGTGAAGCACAGAAAACAAGCCAGTACTTCGGGAAGTAATACAAAATATCAATAAACAAACATACTAAATCAGCATTCTAACCACGAAGCAAAACAGTGCCTTAAAAAGAAATAAATAACAATTGCAGAAGTAAAAAAAAAAAAAAAAAACCACAAGGGGAGGGGGGAAAAATCAAGGTCTCCTGGTCAAATAAATAATGCATAACTCATGGAACCGGTTGTGTCGCAAGCCACGGTTCCCATATCTTAGTACACTGCGGAACGGTATCGTGTAGTTGCGCTGTCAAGTGTTCCATTTTATAGACATACCACACTTTCGACACCACCTCCGCTACGGAGGGAAGGGTCACTTTCCATGAACGCGCTATGCAGATGCGTGAAGCCGTGCAAACTCGATGGACCAATTTAAGGGAGTGACGAGACAGCCCGTAGCGATGGGACGGGCTATTGAGTAAAGCCAGCAATGGCTCAGGGAGTAACATAAAAACTGAGGACCACAAAACAGTAACATGCCCACATTCCCACCACATATGGTAAAACGTTCCGCGATGGCCACAACCTCTAGTACAGAGGCCAGACAAACCCGGGCAGATTCTTTGTAGTCTAGCAGGGTCCAGGTACCATCTGGAAAGAAGTTTGTAGCAGTTCTCTTTCACCAAGGTAGAGGTAGTTATCCCCATAGAGGACTCCATCAGCGCCTCCCACTGCTCCCGAGGAATAGGGTGACCAACATCCCTCTCCCACAGCTATTGATGTGAGCATGGTCTATCAAGTGATGGGGAAAGGAGCAGTGCATAAAGTAGAGAGATCGCCCCAGCCGTACTCGAGCTCCTCATCGCCAGGCTTTCAAACGGTGTGATGGTAGGGATACCTGAAGTAAAACAATTGTGGATAAAGTGCCGTAATTGAATGTAATGTTGAAATTCCCTCAACGGAATATCATGAGATTCTCTATAATACTCCCAAGAGGGGAATTTCCCTTGAAAGAGCACTGAGCCCAGGGTCGTGAATCCCTTATTTTGCCACCACTGAAACGCTCGTCCCTCTCTCCCAGACCATGGCGGAAAAAGTGGGTTATCCCTCAAAGGGATCATCCCAGAGCCCGGTGTAGTAAGAGACGCCCGAAATTTGACCTTGGACCACAAATTAAGTGAGTGAATACGCAGTGTGCGCCGTATTGTCTGAGCTGAAACTTCAGTACCCACATCTGACAAATCTTTTCTCAGTTCCTCAGCAGTCACACGGGGACTTTTCTCCACTCTACGCTTCAGGTAGCGCACAGCAGTCGAAGTCAGCATCTTCTTTCTGCAACGACCAGGTAGCGTTTCAACAGTGCCCTTTGCCTTGAATTTGCGAATGATGCTTCCTATGGTCTCTCTTGGTATGTTCAACATCTTTGCAATCTTCTTAAAGCCATTGCCCTTCCTGTGAAGAGTAATCACCTCTTCTCTTGTCTTCCTGGACCATTCTCTTGACTTCACCATGTTTGTAACCACACCAGTAAATGTCTAGAAGGAGCTGCGTATCACAGTCATTTTAAAGCTGCCTAATTGGTTCTTATTATGCTTTATTGCTGCTCCGTGACATCCACAGGTGTTTTCAATACCTATTGAAAACACTTGAATGAACCTCTGTTCTTCAGAGTGGTAATCTTTAAGGGGTTGAATAATTGTGTCAATGAAGAATTCACAAAAGAAACATTTACTACTGTATTACAAAACCAATTGATGTCATTTTAGTTGCATATGGTTCTTTAAAAAGTCCTTGTAGGATTTAATTCTAAATACAATTACAAATGTACACTAAATTCCCTAAAACCCTTTACAGCATTGGGGGTTGAATAATTTTGAACACAACTGTATGTGCGTCCCATCCAAGAGATCGAGTAGGAGGACCACTGATGGAGTAAAGATTTGATATGTTTAATCATGTCGGGATAATTGGCTGCATACAATTGGTTAGGGTGGGAAGTAAGGTAGACGCCCAAATACTGAATGTGGTGAGAACACCACCTAAAGGCAAATGTGTCTTTAAGAAGTTGTGTCATATCTTGAGATAGTGAAACGTTAAGTGCTTCCGATTTTGAAATATTTATTTTATAACCAGAGAGAGCACCAAAATAAGAAAGACAACTATATAAATTTGGTAGCGAAATTTGAGGTTGGGTTATTGTGAGAAGAATGTCATCTGCAAAGAGGCCCAATTTATATGATGCGTCGCTCACCACGATTCCTGTAATGTCCGGGTGCTGACCTATTTGCTCGGCCAGGGGTTCCAGGCAGAGGGCAAACAAGAGTGGGGACAGAGGACAGCCTTGCCGCGTACCATTAAGAATAGGAAATGGTTTTGACTTCCCTCCCATGGTTGTAACTGAAGCCATAGGAGACGCGTATAGTGCCTGAATACTTCGTAGCTCCGAGGCTGAAGTGATGTAAAACTTCCCATAGATAGGTCCAGTCTACACTGTCAAAAGCCTTCTCGGCGTCAAGAGAAAGCAAAAGGGCAGATTGTTGAGTAGTATGTGTTTCTGAGATTAAGTCAACCGTACGGCGAATGTTATCTGGAGCACCTCGGGAAGAGATAAAACCTACTTGATCCAGGTGCACTAAAAATGGTAGGTGGCGACTCAAGCGAAGCGCAAGTAGATTCGCATAACGTTTTATGTCTACGTTAAGTAGGGATATTGGGCGGTAACTAGCGCATGCAGAAGGGTCCTTCCCCTCCTTCGGGACTACAACAATGGAGGCCGCTAACAGTTCTTGAGGTGGAGCTTTGCCTTTCAGAAATCCATTATACATGTTAACTAATAAAGGGGCCAACTGAACTCTAAATTTTTTATAATAAAGGGGGCTAAACCCATCAGGGCCTGAGTTTAAGATGGTTTAAGATCCTTTAAGAGCGGGAGAACTTCCTCTGTAGTAACCGGGGAGGCTAATTTGCTGGCCTGTTGTGGAGTTAAAGAGCGGAGGGGGAGTTGGTGTAGGTAAGATCTAATCTTATCTAGGCGCTGCGTGTCTGAAGCCGCCGTGGTCCCATCATAGAGAGTGGCATAATATTGCGCAAAAGCGTCTGGTTTTAAAAAAATTGAGAAACACAAATTTCGTCCAAAAAATACAAAAAGGTGATTCTTCTGCTATGGGTCAGATATTTGCACCCGAAACAAGCCTGTCTTTTAGTTATGTAGCATTATTGGCTTGTAGTGAAGAAAGTTTTTATGGTTGCAGACAACGATAATGCTTATTCCAATATCAAAACCTTTCTTTTGAGTTTCAAAGTAATGCTATTTTAGTTCATAGTTTTTTTTTTTTCTATTTCCATCAGCTGACAAACCATTTCCTCACAGATACTACATAAACCAGGGGGTCAGCAGCATTGGCCCTCCAGATGTCTGGAAACTACATCTCCCATGACTCTAAGGTACTCCTTAGATTGGCTGGGATGGGAAATGTAGTTCCAAAACATCTGGTTGGCCAAGGTTGCTGACCCATGACGTAAATACCCTGCATGTATCGTCCGTCTGCTGCAAGAAACATTCCAGATGTTAAAGTCTGTTGAAAGGCTGACAGACTATGCTTATCGAAATGGAAACATCCATTGCAACTTTTAACTTGATTTCTCTTCAAACTGATGCATTGGTGGCTGAATCTATCACGATATGTTAAGTATATCGAGTCATTCAACGATTCATTCTCAAATTAAACGTTACCAGTTTAATTAGGTCTACATTATTCCATTTTAACCTTCACCTTATTTTGCTGAAAATAAATGTTTGGGGTGCAAACAGTGGCGACTCTAGGAACAATATTTAGGGGGGGCACAGAAGATACCGCAGTCAAAACTGGGGGGGCACTAATAATTTTACCACTAAATCACACCACTGAATAAAACTAAGGGCCCTATCACCTGGTGTGAGCTAAAACACCATCACTAAAGGAAAAATTTAGCGCGAGTCGCTAAAACTTACAGGGTTATTCAGAGAGAGGTGAAAAGCAGAAGAATGACTGGAGAATGGAAAATTCTTGGTCAAAATAGCCAAACCAGAAAAATTCTCCCATTCATCTCACTTTCCAAATCGGCTATTTTGACCTAGAATTTTCCATTCTCCAGTCATTCTCCTGCTTTTCACTGCTTTCTGAATAACCCTGTTAGTGCCTGACGATCTACTAACAGATCACCTTGTCTGCGGTAGTCCATGAACAAGGTCGTTTGGCGCACGCCAGGGAAACTCTAAGATCCGGGTTGAGACCCAGCGCTAATGCGGTTGTGTACAGGATAGAACTGTTTTTCTTTTCCATACCTATCCCCCGCCCTCACAAGCTTGAATATGAACACATCCAGTGAATATCCTCACACCCGTGCATTATTGAAATCCTCCACGGTGGCCGTATCATCCATGTTTATATGCACACATATATTAAGGCTGATGGACATTGCATGATAAATGTCACCCAACAGCATGTAGAATCATTACAATGCATTTAATAGATCCAAAAGGAAGGCCAGGTGAGCGACAACAATTTCCCTGCTACAGCATATAAATAATACATGTTTCAGGGCAAAACTTATCCATGTGTCCCTTTAAACATGGTCCACACAGTCACCCTAATAATCAACTGCTTACATACTATGAATAAGGCTAAGGTCAGATGAAAGCATTTTTAACGTGCGTTTAGCCGCACGAAATCACGGCCGTGCTAGCAGCAAATGACGTCCAATGCCGGGGAACATACGACGAACGGCCGCACGAAAGTTCGTCCGCGCAACGCAAGTGGCAAACGAACGCATTTTTTCGAGAACGTCAAACCGCTACTACTAACGTACAGAGTGCGCTGCGGCCGCATAGCGGCGTGTTTGCGTGATTGGGAGACGTAAGACGCTGCACACGTCCGGCCAACATAACGTCCAGACGCAAAAAGGGTTGTATTGATGATCCGTACAAAATCACGGACGAAAATGCGCATCGTATGACCGCTATCGCGTATTCCGTGAAAAAATACGTCCATTCGTTCGAACGCACTTTTTCACAGACAACGTGAAAAATGCGTTCGTCTGACCCTAGCCTAACCCCCAGCATAAAATGTTTAAAATTAGGCAATATATTAGAATTAGGATATATGTGGATAAAGGATACAGTTATAATAGAGCCGACTGCAACAGCAGCTAGATTGCTGGCCAGATCCATTACTATGGTGTATGGGGCCAAGAGAACACCTGTGCTGCATTCCTTTCAATTGCCTATTAATTTTGGACGAGGATCTGGTTTTTCTGTTTTGGAGTTAGCACCATGGTTGAGCAGTAGGTAAAATGTTGCAAATAGTGCACCTCGAAAAATTTAGTGCTGGCACCAAGTGATCTGTTATCTGCAAAAGCGCTAGAGATCTCTAGTGCTCCCCATGTTAAGTAAAGGACGTGGAAAGTACATTAAGCTCGCGGTACAAATCGCTAATAGCAACGCGCTAAGTGATTTTTCCCATTTGTAGCGGGAGGCAAATGATCTGTTGGTCAGGCGCTAGACTCCATTAACCTGGCGCTAACGCAAAATCACGCCGACGCAAGGGTTAGCTCACACCAGGTAATAGTGCCATAAATAAGTATATATAAATAAGATTCCAAAACCCCAGAGTAATGTGACGCAATGAGTAATGTGACGCAATGAGTAATGTGACGCGGTGAGTAATGTGATGCAATGATGCCTTTTTATTGTACTAACCTGATACTTAAATTCAATATTTTATTTGCCGCATTTCGGCAGTTTTCGCTGAATGTCTGATTGCTGCGTCAGCGACTCCACTTTTAGCAAATTACAGTGACCATTCGCTAAATAGGGAATTCACCTTATTTTCGGCAAAATAAATTCCCCGAAATGTGACGAAAAGCAGAGGATCTAAAGATCATTAGGCCCTTTAGATTCTAACTTCCATAATAACCCCTAAAATGCCATAAACCCAGGGAAATACAATAAAAATAATAAACAATGTGGCATTTAGCCTACCCATCAATCCGTAAAATGCCATTCATCAAGGGAAAACCTGAAATGAATACACTGAGGCATGTAGCCTACCCATCAACCCATAAAATGCCATTAATCAAGGAAAAAACAAATGTATACTGTAAGGGATGAAGCCTACCCATTAACCCTTAATATACAATGAAAACCAAGGCAAAAACTAACGTAATACACAATGTAGTGTATAGTCTGAACATTAACCATTTCACGGCTGAGCCATTTCAACCCTGTGAAAATGTTTAAGTACACGTTTTTATTCAATGTTTTATGACTTTTACTTCACACCGAATATGGTCATGTTGAATGGTCATGGTCATGTTGAATCTGCCCTTTCGAATGCCACCTAGTTCATCCATATACGATGCATAGCGACGGAGATACGTTGGTCCGAAGAAGTGTGGGAAGCTGGATGCTGATTTTTGGTGGGGGGGCACATGGGGGGGCAAGGCATAACCTAGGGGGGGCAATTGCCCCCCCTTGCCCCCCTGTAGAGTCGCCTATGGGTGCAAAGTATCCTTAGATGGAGACTGTCTCTTCCTAATTCTCCTCTTGCAAAAATGTTTAAAACTAAAGGGACACTCTACACACCGGACTTCTTTAGCGTTTTACAATGGTCAGGGTGTTTGGAGTGCCTCCCCCTCATATCCAAACCCTGCCCGGTTCGGCCAGAAACTCTTTATGGAGTGGATGAGTTTCCTCCACCCTGGTGCGAGTCACCATTCATCTGGGATTTTGAATTTCCTGGCTGCTTGTCTCCAGATTGTTCACTGATGTCAGTATGCTCTACTACATGCTGACACTATCCTCTCTCAAACCACAATAGCAAGCGTTCTGAGGCAAGACAGCTGATGGTTTCGTTCTGCATGTTCGCAAGCAGTTCCAACCCATCATTCTGCACAGGCGCTATGGAATTTACGTGCAAAAGTACCCAAGTTCCGAGCGATGTGCAATTTGTGTAGGTTCACTCAGGGCTTTTTTTCAGGGGGTACTCAGTGCCGGCACCTCACCACCTGCCAGAACTAACAGGAGAGAGCATGATGCTCCTCCCTCCTCCTGAAGTGGCAGGCAGAGAATCGGAAGCGCTCGGCAGCTCATGTTGCTCCTGAACACTTCCGCTTGTCAGAAGTGTATGTAGGGACTGATAACCTCCCTCACCCAGTAAGTGACAAGGGAGGGCTGCTCGCCCTCTCTCTGCAGCCACTGAAACTTTGAACAGCATGGGGAGGGGGGGTGCAGCATTGTTTACACACATCTGCCAGAGCTGCGGATTGTCAGGCAAGCGGTGTGATCAGAGGAGCTGGCACTGTAAGGCGGTAGTGAGTTTCATTGCTGTGGAGCTCATACACACTGCGCATAACTGAGTTTTATTGCTGCGGAGTTCATACATACTCAGCAAAACTATGAGTGTCATTGCTGTGGTGCTCACAAATGCTAGGGGATTATCCACTCCGTGCCATCATTGCAAAAAAAAAAAAAAAAAACAGCTAACTACCCTGCAATACAGATTTTTCTTGCAACAGAGGTACATAGTGGATAACCCCATAGGGTTACAACAATAGTTGTAGTTCATTTAAAGGAACACTCACAGTATTAAAAAATATGGTTCCCTTTTATAGTGTCTTCCTTTGAATGAACTACAACTATTGTTTATGAGGACATGAAAATAGTCATAATAATCATCTTTTCTCGGGCGTGAGAGTACCCCCACCTATTTTTCCAGAAAAAAAGCACTGGGTACACTAACTACATAGAAAAGCTGCAGGGACTTCCACATTTCAGAAGCCCTGAGCTGAAGGGGAGGAGCAGCACACGCCAAGGTAGAAACATTGGGTATTTAGTGCTGAAATAAAAACAAAAACAGAAAAAAAATCGGGCAAATGCTGGAAGTGGCATTTGCCCAATTATATAAGGGCATGATGGGGGGGGGGTTAATTTGAGTTTACCTTTAAAGGTGGATATGCAGGACATTTATTTTCAGGTGGGTAATGTATTGGTTTTCCTTGTGATCCAGAATGCTTAGTGGAATTTAAATAATCCCCACAAATGTATGTATTGTCGAACTGTAAAGGGTATTTACTTCTGCGGACACTGTATGTACCTTTTTTGCCTCATTCAGATTTCTGTACACAGAGCGCATGATGATAACAGAATATTCTATTTTTTATTACACTTTATGATAAGTTGTACTTTTTTTTCTTTCTTTCTAGTGTTGGGAATGCATGATTGTTCTGACTATAGTAGGCCAAAAAATGAAAATATCTGCTAGTAGTGTGAGAGTCCATGACTGACTGTAAAATCGAGAGGAAGTGGATAGCTGGTATGAGGAGGCTGAAGAAGTGTGTGCAAAAGGATGTTACAGTGATTCCCTCCCCTGGACGTCAAGTACCCATAACAGGGCAGGTTTTAAGAATTACCTTGGGGAATTGCAGGATGAATCCTGCAATCACTGAGCTGCAAATCATATCACCTGTGCTTTGCTTCAGACATCTGGCAAACCTGGCTGATTAGGCGTACTTGAGGGCCAGGGCTGGGAGCCTCTGATCTTGTGTAATAATTTAGGAATGATACATACAGTAATTTGCATTGAAATGTATTCTTAACCATTTCATTGAGCACATGGATTTAGGTTAACATGCCACTTTCCACTTGGCATGCTCGCTCTAAATAATAGTATTTGATTTAAAAATTCCTGTCATTGAATTGGAAGATTTTGAACCAGTGATTTTTTTTTTTCCTTTGCTTATCTGCTTCAAGCATTTTGAAATCCATTATGATCACAAGTAAACATTTCCAGCAGTGATGTAGAATTTAATCTATTAAGCTTTTTAGTGATTTCCAGACTAATATAGTTATCATCACATTTTTTTCTTAAATTATGAACATGTATGTTTCATCTAACAAGTTGTATGGTTTGTTTTTTTTCTTCTTAGATGTCATCTTCTGCTACATCAGGCTGCATTAATGATGACACTTATCTTCTCTGGGTTCCTTTGTGGTTGTCTTGATTCGACAGAGCTTCAGAATGAACATATCCGCCATCTTCAATGCGCTTCTCGTATCAATCTTGGCAGCGGTGCTGTGGAAGTATGTGAAGCTATGGGAGCAATTCACTGTTATTGAGGAAGATTTGGATTTGACTCGTCAGACCCAAGAGCTATCTCAGGTTCGCATCGACTATCAGGCAGCATTGTATGCTCTGGTGGAGGATGGCACGAGGATGGTGTGTACCGGCAGGATGCATACAGATCGAGTGTGTCACTTTGAGTCACTCTGCTATTCAACGGAGGCTGAAGAATTTGTCTTCTTTCATAGCAACGCTTCAATTATGTTGCCTAACTTGGGATCCAGACGCTTCCAACCTGCGCTGCTGGACTTGTCTTCAGTGGATGACCACAATACTCAATATTTCAACTTTGTAGAACTTCCAGCTGCCGCTTTAAAGTTTATGCCTAAGCCTGTTTTTGTGCCAGATGTTGCTCTTATAATGAACAGATTCAATCCTGACAATTTAATGCATGTTTTACACGATGATCTTCTCCCCATTTTCTACACAATGCAACAGTTTCCTGACTTGGATATGGATTCTCGACTTTTCTTCATGGAAGGCTGGAATGAAGGTCAACATTTTGAACTCTATAAACTTTTGAGTAATAAGCAGCCGCTCTTGAAGGATCAGTTAAAAAATCTGGGAAGGCTACTCTGTTTCACCAGATCCTATGTGGGCTTAACGAAACTCACAACGTGGTATCAATATGGTTTTGTTCAACCACAGGGTCCAAAAGCCAACATATTGGTTTCTGGGAATGAAATCAGGCACTTTGCCAAGTTCTTGATGGATAAGCTCAACATCACTGCAGAGCAAGGCTCATCGGAGGACTACATAGTATTGTTCAGTCGATCGCTCAACCGACTGATTGTAAATGAGGTGGAATTACTCCTCGCACTTGCTCAGGAATTCCAGATGAAGACCATTACAGTGTCTCTTGAAGACCATTCATTTTCAGATATTGTCCGCCTAATCAGCAATGCTTCCATGCTTGTGAGTATGCATGGTGCCCAGCTGACCACATCCCTTTTTCTGCCAAAAGGTGCCGTGGTGGTGGAGCTTTTTCCCTATGCCGTAAACCCCGAACATTACACTCCGTACAAAACCCTGGCATTGCTCCCAGGTATGGAACTTCAATATGTTGCATGGCAAAACACAGAGGAACTAGACACAATCACATATCCCAATAGGCCATGGGAGCAAGGTGGGATTGTACACCTGGATACAGCCAACCAAGAGCGTATCATGAAAAGTAAAGAAGTGCCCCGTCACCTCTGTTGTCGTAACCCTGAGTGGCTCTTCCGTATATATCAGGACACAAGAGTGAATGTCTCCTCACTGGTGCAAACCATAAGAAGTGCTGTGAAAACAAAAATTGGTTCTAGGAAGCAAAGATGGATAAATGGGTTGTATCCAGGAAAAGTCAGAGAAGCAAAATGCCAAGCTTCCACCCAGGGAGTAACTCTAGCCAAGTTGTCCGTATCCTGGCAGATACCCTGGAATCTTAAGTACTTGAAAGTCAGAGATGTAAAATATGAAGTGTGGATACAGGAGCAAGGTGAAAACTCATACATGCCTTACATCTTATCTCACCAGAACCACACGTTCTCAGAGAACATTAAACAATCCACCACGTACCTCGTGTGGATCCGCTGCATCTTTAATAAGAATCTCCTTGGACCCTTTGCAGATGTCCTAATGTGCAGCACATAGCATCAGTAGGCATGAACATGTGGATTAGAGTCAACCCCCTGTAATTTATACTTGATTGACTAATTTTAGAGCTCCGCTTGGGGGGGAGTTTAGGTTTTGTATGGTTTTCAGTGTTTTTACCTTTGTACAATGCATTCTTTACTATGGTGTAGTTCATTGGCGTGACTGAAGTTTTACATTTTTTTTTATATAGTTTAGCAACCCATTAGTAAATGTGACGTTTATATAAAATGCACAGAAATCACTGTAGTACGTGTGGGTGCGTATATGCATTTTACTGTAATTTATTATGATGTTTAAAGCTATAGACCGCCATGTATAACCTGATTGATTGTCTAAGCCAGTGGTTCCCAACTGTGGTCCTCAAGTACCCCCAACGGCCAGGTTTTCCAGATATCTGAAGCACAGCACAGCTGATATGATTTGCTGCTCAGTGATTGAAGGATTCAGTCTGCATTTCCCCAAGGTAATCTGCAAAACCTGGCCTGTTAGGGGTACTTGAGGACCACGGTTGGTCTAAGCGATCCAAACCATCAGGTTCCATTTAGGTAAAACATTTTCATATTGCTGCTCAACACTTTTATCTGTAATGGAATCTTTGATCTGGTTTGCTCAAGGTCTTGTATGATACTTTGTAGAAGTTGCACAACAGATTTTGTTGCACTACTAAGCACAGGCTACACAAACCCTAAAATGTAGATTATGAGCACTAAAACTATATTATGTAACCACAAGAGAAGGCTATACGCCATTTAGTACGGAGACAGTACAGCCATAACTCGCCTATCATGGAACCATATCAACTGTATATATCACTAAGGCAATTTAAAATGTACATTCTCTTGTGGGCAGTCTGTAGGCAAAGCATGCAGGTAGTCTGGCTGTGCCAGTTAAAAGTCTTTGGGCTATATTACGAAGCTGGTGCTAACTTAACCAGAGCTGTTGTAAACTTATAACCTCCATAGACTATAATGGCTCTGGTAAGTTTACAACAGCTCTGGTTAAGTTAACACCAAGTTTGTAATACTGCCCAATTTGTCATTATAGGGTGGAAATCTACATAGACCTTTAGATTATTGCAGGATCTTTCCTCAGAAAATAAGATGTTTTTTTATTTGGCAAAGATTATAATTTGGTAACAGTGTTGTACTTGTTCTTGCTTAATAAGCAAACCGACCCATAGTGAGGGATGAGTGACGCTGCAGGATGAAGATAACCCCAATTTGGGCCTCAAAACACACATGGCTTTTATTTATTTACACCTTTCTGGGTGCACATAATTTTCTGAGTGCGTCTAAACCAGGAATCGCAAAATTTGCCCCACCAGAGGTTTATTACCTACAATTCCCTTAATTCGTTGAAAAAAAATATATACAGGGTTATCCAAAGAGATTCGAAAAGTCACCGCACGTTCGGTGACTTTTCGTTCTCTTCAATTCGGTTCCTTTTGCCGATTGCATTTCGGTGACCCTGCGGTGTATTCAGCAAACAGCACAGGGTCCCCGAATTGCAGGGAAAAGCTGCCGTAAACCCACCGAAAACTAACCGAATGCACGCTGAAAACAAGCAAAAACATCTGGATTAACCTTTGAAAAAGACGAACAGGAGCCGAACAGGAGCCGAACAGGAGCCGAACATGAGCCGAATCACACAGAGCCGAAGCAGCTGTGACGTAGAGGAGGCAGTGAATAAATTAGAAAAACCATTTGTATGAATCTGGGAAAAAGAAACGCTGTTTGCAAAGAAGCTACTGAGCGAAAATGTCTGAAATTTTCACAGGAGGTCCAGGGAATGATAATAAAGAGGGCTGTTACAAAAAAAATAAGTAAACTGAAAAAAAATCAAAAAAAAAATCGGACTTTTAATAAAAAAAAAAAAAATCAGAAAAATGCTTAAAGTATCCTAAAAAATCTATAAATAAAGAGACTTTTTGCTGCAGAATTTTATAATGAACGGTTTATTAGATATTGAATTAAAACGGGAATATTTTTTAACATTGAAGCCTATGGGATTCTCCTGAATAAATTTGCCGAATGAAACCACCGAATGGCAGGGCATTAGGGGAACCTTTCACTGCTGGTTTGTGTTCTCTGAATAGCCGAAGCAGTGCTTCTCTATGGAGATTTCACTGCCCTCGAACAGGGACCGAACAGGCACCGTATGTGCAGGCAATTCGCCAGTATTTGTCGAATTGCCTGCTCTCTGGATAGCCGAATGGCCAGGAAAGGTAACCGAACGCTGATTTTCAGCGTTCGGTTACCTTTCTCAAGCAATTCGGATCTCTTTGGATAACCCTGATAGTCATGGGAGTTGTAGTTCCGAAACATCTGGGGGACCAGAGCTCGCGATGCCTGGTCTAACCGGGCCAACACAGACAAACTTCTCCTACAGGATGTGTTTTAGTTGCACTGCATTGTCATCGTATAGGCCATTGTAATTCAAACATGAAGCAGTGAATTGACCGTTTTGAATTCTTATGGATTGTATTACTGCATGGAGTTTTACAGATAGATGCAAATAATATTTATTAAGCGCAAAAACATTCCACAGCGCTGTACAAAGATACAGTGGCTAAAGACAAGACAATTCTACAATACACCAAAAAAGGCAAGTCAATATTTCAACAGATACAGGAGAAATTCAGGCACTTATTCCCATGGGAATTTACAATCTAGATAAATACTGTGTTTATACTTTGTCCTGACTATTGATCACAGGAATGAGAAACATTCAATGCAGGAATCTACAGACCAAGGCACTGTAGCTATTTAATAAAAAGGAAAAATGGCTATACTCCGTGGCGCTAGATATACACTTTTAAGGATTCGCTATATTCCCACACTGTGGTGCTCCCGTCACCAGAACAAATTGCAAAATGTGAAGTAAAGAAATGGGGACAGCGCTTCAACTTAAAAGGATGCAGTGTATAAGTGATACTGTAGCTATTTAAACTATGTATTTGAAGGCTTAGAGAGTAATGAATTGCTGTGTCACTTAATGTCCTTGATGTTGATCCATCTTGGGTTTTCTTCCATACATCCACTGCCAACAGAGCAGAGATTTCTTGCAAACCTGACATAATATTGAGGCATTCTGTTTTTTTTCCCAGCTTCAGTTGGCAAGACACAAACACAAAAAGAGATCCTAGAAAGACTTTCTTAATTAATTAAAACTGATTTAAAACCTTACGGAGTGGCTCTTTCATGAAGGCTGCAGCGACAAAATGTAAAAGAATAAAATATCTGTAAATTCTTGTCAATAACTAGCAGTATAGCTAACAAAATATACCGCGCCTATATATGCACGGGCTGGGATATACATGCAACATCCCTACACCACATGTATCGGTATCGCACAGTTATCACAGAACCAAAGGCAATCACTTGCCCTAAGTTAAAACGGGAATGCTAAGGTGAAAAATTTGTGGTCGCAAATCTCCCCTTAGTGTCCCCATTTTACAGTGGGTTATGGGGCAGGTGCTAAATCCAGCAGCCTGCCCCGTAGAGGCCGCTAGTCTCCAGAATGCTCGGGGCAGCTCTAACACACCATCGCAAGCATCCCCTCCATGGAGTACATAGGACTCCATGGAGGCTTGTGCTGCCGGGTCACGTGACCTGCAGGATCTCACCTCTCGTGAGGTCCTCGGAGGGAGACTGGGGACTTTTCTTCCCCAGTCTCACTCTGCTCCCAGCAGCAAGAAGCGGCGGATCGGGCTACCGTTCTTGCCGTGGGATGAGAGGTGAGTATTTGATTAATACTGACCCTTGAATACAAAATTATGATGCAAAAGGGAAAAAAAAATTTTTTTATATTGTTATTCATAAAATGCACAAATATATCTGTGTGGTTCATGTTTAACATTGAATATATCTGTCACTTAAGTTACAGGTGAAATTCATGAATTCAATAAATATATACGTATATATATGAAGAGAAAGTTACAATCTGCAAATACACTGAGATTGCACTAGCAAGGAACATAACATGGTGTGCTATACATATACTTTATAGGCTGAGCGGGAGGGATGGTAGACATGGGAGATGAGAGCCCCATCGTGACAGCCACAGGGCCTGTGTCAAGGAGCATCATTGTTATCATTGGCCTTGTCCACTATCAGAAAAGAAAGGAAATGCAGGCATGACCCTTATTTGTGATGCAGGGCATCTAAAAGAATTCATGATGCAGAGGAACTAAATGGAACATCCTGTAGATAAATTAAAGAGACCCCCTAGTCACCATAACCACGTACAAGGTGTGTCTAAAAACTTCAGTGAATGGTATCAGAAAAGAAACAAAACAGGAAACAAACAAATTACATTTATTGGCCTTCAAAATAATCACCATCCTTCACAACACACTTTTGGCAACATTCATAAAGCTAATGGAAACTGTCAGCAAAGGCCTCTTTAGGAATTCGATTGCAAAACTGCTGTCACACGTTCTTGGATTGCCGCCACGTCGGCAAAACATGCGCCTTTCATGACGCATATACTGGTGCAAACATTTACTTACATTTCGGAAATGAAGATGTCCCGCTAGGAGATACGTTGCTTTGTGCTAAACATCCTTCTCAAATCCTTGACATACAGTATGTTCAGATCTTTGTACACTGGAACTGCAGAGTTTCAGGTTTTTGTAATTCAATAAATATAAATCTGCGTCTGATGTGCAATCTGTGTGTGTGTGGGCCATGTATACCAGCTGTCATCTGTACTTTAATTTCAGAGGGCGGAGAGAATAAGTAGTTTATCATAGATGATGCTTTAATGAATGCTTCCTCATGCTGGGGAGGATCAAATTAATGGGAAATTAATGGGTGAAACGCTGGAAAGAGAAGGTGAGGAGTTAATATCAGGTCACACAGTGAAGTTAAATAACGGATAAAATTAGCTTATTTACATATCAGGTTAATTTAGACCAGTGTCACTAAACTGGGAAAATAACAGACATTTTCCTCCACAATTCTTATTCTTTATTTACAACGAAAATAAACTTTTAAACACGATCTTTGAAAAGCAGCAACACTAAAAGTATAGCCTTCTAATACAGGTTCAAAAATGTAAGATTAACCCCTTCTATGCTTAGCCATTTCACCCTTGTGTACTGTGCTAATTTTTTTTATTATTTTTTTGCTCATCTGTTTAAACATAATTCCCATTATATTGTTTTTTTTATTGCTATTTGGCTGTATATGTGGCACAGCATGGGAGGTCCTGGATTCAAGCAAATAGAGCCTATATACCATAGCCCCAGAGTGGAGCTACTAGACCCAAGAACATATCACTACCTGTCATTACCGGGGCCGTCTTTAAAACGAGACAAAAGGGGCAATTGCTCCTGGCCCAGCATTGTTGTGGGGCCCAAAGCAGCTGCCACTTGAGCCCTCAAAGACCAGTGCTATGTGTCCAGGAAAACATGGAAGATCTGGCAATGCTAACTAGGAGCTCTACTCTTGAACTTTAAACCGAGTGCTCCAGAGTGCCGGCGTGGCGCCCCAGGGTAAAAGGTGTTTGTTCAGGTTGACACTCTCTCTTCCTGGTTCTAAGTGCATCAGGCCGCACAGCATTATTATTATTATCATTTATTAGGTGCCAACACATTCCGTAATGCTGTACAAGGTGCAATGGGTAAAGACGGGGACAATTCTACAATACATACAGGAGACAGGCCAGTATTCCTACCAGCAGATACAGGAGGACATGAGGGCCCTATTCCCATGGGAATTTACAATCTAGATGGGTGAGGGGTTTAGAAACAGGAGGGGGGGCATGCCGCTGATGTCACCACAACAACCTGTATGTCGCGGTCATGGGATAGGCACCATGCTCACAGCAGAGCTGAGGGAGGGTCAAGAACTCTGACCCGCCAGGAACTGGGAGTGGTGATCAGCACCAGGGGTGCAGCAGCGGCAAGCCTGTAGACACACACCGGATGGCCCAACCCCACCTGCGCATCCTGGGCGCAGGTAAGAAGGGTGCCCAAGTGCTGTACAAAGGAGGGTGGCTGACTGCAGACTGGCAGAACATGTAAAAAATGCCTGGGGGGCAGCGCTCAACGCCCTACGGTTTTGCTGTCATGTCCAGAGAGCCATGACCTTGTGCCTTTTTTTTTAAATTCTTTATTTTAAAGTTTAAACAGTCAACGGAGAAAGCAGGGCCAATAAGAGTCAGCAATGCAAACACGCGGAGGGAAAAACAATAAAAGCAAAGATACATAAAACAAGACTGCTAATTTGTGTATATCATAAAATGATTATCAGGAAGCATCTCTGGCATCTGAAAAAATTGTCCCCAGCCGGGGAGCAGCAAAAAATGAGTCAGCTGACTCTGCCGCAAAGAGCAGATAGTCTACGGCAATAAACATAAGATAGGGAGTCATTGAAAAAAGTGGGGTGTCTGCATATAAACATATATGAGGGTGTCCTCAGCCAGTGTCCCGGTATGGCAGCAGACTCATAGCAGGCAGGGCGACGCCGAGTAGGCCAGGCCAGTCGGTGAGAAACAGGGCCGATAGGGCAGACAAACCCCCATCTGCATCACAACGCCAGTCACCAGCATAACGGAGTAAGGCTGCAGGAGGCTGTGCAGCGAGGGACAACAGGAGGGGTCCAAGCGGCTTCTTCTCAGGTACGAGAGAGCATCCCGCCACCGCCGGACACCATTCGGAACCAGCCAGGGCCGCCAGCACCACCTCCCTTATGGGCGACTGCCGGCATGTGGGCTTTCCTGGGTCACATCGTGGGGGCAGCTCTGCTTGTGGCGAAATGGCCAGTGACATCACATCATCCAGCTCCCCATCCCACAGAACTCCGGCACCTGCCTTCTCCAGTACACACATCAGCTTCAGGCCTTTTGTCCACAGGAACAATGCCGTACGAGGCCTCGACTTCTCAGCCAGAATGTAGCACGGCCATGACCCGGCGCATATTGCCACATGTCATTGGGTGCCTGTCATCCTCCGGCAGCTGCTGCAAGACGTCCCAAACGGCCGGGAGACAGGGGCCCTCCGTCTCCCCGGTCCTCATCGTGGCACTCAACGGGTTTAGGCCATTCGTCGCAAGCACGCCAGGAGACGACAGACAGCAGGATGTAGGCTGCAAAATGCCCGCCGGCAACACACTCCAGCCGAAGAAGATGGCCAGCGGATGAGTCTCTCTCGACCAGAGGGGGGATTGGCTCCGGTAGGCACACTCCCGGTGGCCAGCCGCTCAGGAGCCTCAAGGGGTCTCAGCGGGAAAAATAATCCGTAGAAAGCCCAGGGAGAAGGGATCACCACGGAGCTCAAGCAGGATGCAACTTCTCCCCCAGCAGCCGGCCATGCCCCCCGACCTTGTGCCTTTTTAACCCCTCTCATCATGACCTCTGCCCAACAGGAATAGCAACCTAGCTGTAGCCACCACCCCTCCCCCAATGGGCTTGTCCAGACACACCCTTTGTCCTCCCTCTGAGTGAGCGCATGCTCTCAGGGCGCGTGCCAGATTTCCCTGGCGCTGTGCTCTGATGCAGGGTGTATTCACTTAGCGGCACGCTGGACGCTGATTCTGGATCTGGGGGTTGGTGGGCCTGTTCTGGGCGGAGGGGGCGGCAATGAAATGTTTGCCTAGGATCCAACCAATATTAAGGACGGCCCTGGTCTCTACCTGTTGGTGGCCTGAGCAGCACGCTAACATAAGTGTGTGCAAGGGGCATGCATAGGCTCGCCTTAAAACGTAGGTGATTTGTTCATTCCAGCCCCCAATAGAGTTCCGTAACTACCCTTTTTGGATGCTCCTTACCGGTTTCAATGCAACAGCTAAGAGCATTGACTGTAGGGGAGGTTCATTGCAAATTATATGCCAAAATCACAGAATTTATATTCATCCTGGTCAGTTATTTCGGAGGGTCAGTAATTTCTACAAAATATTTGGGAATTGTTCTAATCTGTGTGTTCTCACTCTCAGCAACTATTTTGTGGGGTCAGTAATTTCTCCAAAATATCTGGGAATTGTGGTAATCTGTTTCTAGTACCTATCAAGGGAATAAGCTACATCTCAAATGGAGAAGTGGTTCACCTTTTGGAACAACTGCATGTAAACTGCTAAGGTATAATAAAACCAAAATATGAACTTCAAAAACATTAAATAATAAACATGCACACATGATTCAATTCAAATTAGAGGTTAATTTAATTTTTCATTTGCATGGAGTGATTCTCTATGCTGAAAGATCACTCGTAACCTGCAAGCAGGTGGTAAGTTTTTTTTAAAGTTGTTTCTTTAGAAACAAGTGTCACCACATTCCCACTTATGCTAAGATATCTATTCCTCCCACACTATGTAACAATATGGCAAATTGCAATTTGCAGTTGATCATTTCTCATTCCATGCTTTCAATCTTTTTCATTGAAAAACTTAAACCTGAGTAAATTCCGTAATGATAAAAATCCTAGGAGAAAAGGTACGGAATGCTCATAATGCTTACATACCAAGGGCTGTGCAATATGGCTCCAAGGGTTGGTGTACACAGTTATTCTGTTGATTTTGCATCGCATTGATTCAGGGTCAAAGGGATTGTCCTTTTAAAGGTTGATAGGATACAGAACTTGGGGAACGATTTAGCCTTCCCACTGGGAAGCTCTATTATTGACTCACCACGTCTCACAACCAGTAAAATATGAAGAAGCAGCCTTTAAACCGGTAATCTTCTGGTACTGGACCCTCAATTTTGAGATTCAAACCGAATGTGGACCCCCCCTTTGTCAGCAGTGCCAGGAGACAACAGGGACTTATGTCCACATCTCGTGCATTTTCTCACTGATTGCTCCCTTTTGGAGAGTGATTGGTGAGGTGGTTTTTGAGTTATCAGATTTGTCTTTGGATTTATGCCGACAAACTTTATTGCTATTGCACATTCTGTTGTCAGATTAAAAACGGAATAAATTGATGGTCCTTCCATTATTACTGGCGGCAAGATGCTTCATTCCAGGTCACTGGAAAACTACTCGTATGCCAATTTCAGTTTTATTTTCTCCCAATGTCCCCCACCATGTCAGTTCCAACAAGGCACTGAGTCACACCATACATTGGGCCCTATTTCATTCCTCGCGCATCGGTTTTGCGCGCACGCAAATGCGCATTTGCGCGAGGACAAAACCATTTGCGCAGAACGTCGTATTTCAACATTTGCGCAAACGATGCACGTGTAGCGCTGGTTTTAAATCCCCTGCCGTGTAGTACTTATTTTTGGCCACCGGAGGGAGACAAGCGCGATGTGAGACACTGAACATTGGGACTACATTTCCCGGCATGCTTTGCGGGCGGGGACAGGAAGTGGGTGGGGGAGAGATGCTGACATCCGGAGCCTCGTGGAAAGAGCTGTCAGAGCGCGCCTAGGAGTGAGAGAAGCAAGACGCAGTGTAGCTGAACTGGACAGTGACCAGGCCGGAGTGCAGGTGGGGCCTGACAGAGCTGGAGACCGGGTTTTCTGCCTTTATCTATGAAGACCCAGTGATCCACCACAGTAACCTGAGCTGATACCGAGTGAGCTGGAGGACCCCGAGTTAGGAGAACCGCAGATCGATCCAAGAGGGAGTGCAGGCGGTGAGCTGGACTACTGAGGCAGATACAGACAAGCCAGACAGCGGAGCCGGTGACACAGAGAACCCCAGTCAAAATCGAGCGGAGAGACGTCCTGGGTTGAGCGGAGCACAGAGTATCTGGCGGATGGGTGAGAGGCCTTCCAGGCCGTTGTGAAAATCTAAAGCACGCTGCAGTTTGTTTCAAAACCCACAGGGCCCCAACTTGACTAGTCGAAGATACCTCATAAATAATTCACTGGCCAGTTGAATATTGTACCCGGGTACCAATACACTCACACACATACACTCTTTGGGACATAACCTGTACGGGACTCACTCCCCAACCACAAAGGGGGTTAAAGATATATTTTTCTCTTTTCCGCTGCGCGTTTCTCGCATTACGAAGCCTTGTATTTCTTTTCCGCTGCGCGTTTCCCGCATTACGAAGTACTGTAAATATATATATATATACCGTGTTACTCATTATATTCCAGTTTATCCAGTAAACTATATAATTTATAAAATCCACGACGGTGCTGGAGTATATTTATTCCCTAGTGCGGGGAGACTGACCCGAGGTTCAATTTCAGCGGCTCCTCCGGGAGTGAGCGCTACACGTGGGGGCTCGTCCGGGATCCAGTCTCTGGAAAAACGCATTTAAAGGGTTAAATATGGATCCAGACACTGCTGCCAAGTGGTGTGAGGAGCACAGTAGTCAGTTAGAATTGTGTATAGTCATGGATATTCCTGCAGACACTTGGGCCGAAGATCAGATTCGCCAGGCCGTGGCTGCGCTGACACCAGATCATCGGGGGTTAATCCTGGACATTAAAGAGAACCCAGATACCTCTCACACGTATGTTCTTTTTGAGTGGAGAAAGGGTGTTCCAGTGTGTTTTCAGGGCGCGAGCGTGAAGCTGACCGATGAGGTGGAAGTCCAACTGATTCAGCCAAGTGCGCCACGTGGCGAATCCGCGAGTGTTCCCGCGCCCAGTCCGTTGGCCATGATCGGGCCTGAATTTATAGTGGCTATTGGAGATTTGCTGGCTAAATGTCAGAGAACAAGCCCTCCGCACACTAACTTTGGTTATCGACGGTTGAGAAATTTTACAGGAAACGTACCAACTCCGGCGGGAGAAGAAACCTTCGAAGAATGGGTGGAACAGGTGATGCAGGCTCTAGATGAGTGGGACGTCCCTGAAGCACAGAAAAAGCAAAGGATCACTGAGAGCTTAAAGGGACCTGCGTCAGAGGCTATAAGAAACCTAAAATTGAGTAAAAGAGACTGCACTGCCTTAGATTATTTAAATGTTCTGGAGGAAGTTTTTGGGCGAACGGAAAAGGCTGCAGAGCTCGTATATCAGTATGAACACACCTACCAGCGGAAAGGTGAGAGAATGACCGAATATATGAGGCGCCTAGATAAGATTCTGCACCAGATACTTCTCAAGAAAGGGGCCTAACCGGCTGAAGTAGATAAGATCCGAATAAAACAGATCCTGAGAGGCGCTCAACCTCTAGATCCAGTGATGCTGCAGCTGAGAAGCAGGGAAGGTAATCAAGAACTGAAGTACCTGGAACTGATCCGAGCTGTCAGAGAGGAGGAGGCTTTACTGGAAGAAAAATCCTTCAGGAGAGGAGAAAGAGCTTACGCACAACCTGTGAGGCATAACGAATATTTGCAGCCTGAAAGTGACTCGTTGGATGCCTATGAATCCGACATGGACGAACAAGAGCATCTGATCGCTTTTAAATCCACAGAGAAGGCTGTCAAAGAATTAAACCTCTCTGCACATGGTGAGTTGTACAAAACTGTTAAGAATGTACAAGAAGCTCAAGCTGAATTGCAACAGGCGCACACGGAACTGTGCCGAGTATTGTTGAAAGTGACAGAGACACAGACAGAGATGCAGAAGTTCCTTACAGACATGCAGACAACCGGAGTTGCTGTGGTGTCTAGCCAGGGTCCTTCAACCGAAACACAGCAGGCGACTGCGTCTCCGCTTTCAAAGAAGAGATGTTTCAGTTGTGGAGAAATGGGCCACTTCCGCGCACAATGCAAAAGCCAAAAGCCTGAAGGAAATACAGTTGAGGAGTTCTTGAAAGCTTTGGAAGGACTGTTATCTACCTCACCGGCGGGAAACGCCAGAGGGCACAAGTGAAGGAGCAACCTAGGTGCCCGAAGGTTGAAACACGCTCCAAAAATCAAGCCAGGACTAAGAGGGCGAGAGGGCCCAGAGTCTGGCCAACTGCCGAGCCTGCCAGGACTGAAAGAGTCACTCCCTTAGCATCCGGACCTACGTCATGGGGAAGCAATGCACACCCAAAACCTACACGGGCCAAGAAGAAGGCCAGGGTACAACAAACTGGGTCTAAGTGTCCTGGTGCCACCACCAAGTTTCCTGACCAGCTGATAGGTCCTTCCCCTATTGTGCCAATCCAAGTGGAGGGAGTCTACACTAAAGCCCTGTTGGATTCAGGGGCGCAAGTGACATTGATCTACCGAGACTTCTATGAGAAACACTTGAAGCACATCCCTCTACAGAAATTGAAGGATCTGGAAATCTGGGGTATCGGAACTGAGAAACTCCCCTATGACGGGTATCTACAGGTGAAGTTGGAGATTGGATCCGAAGTCATCGGACAGTCCGGAGGTTGTGATGCATTGGCCATTGTGTGTCCTCGGCCTTGGGGGTAAAGAAGGAGTTCCATGATAGTGGGGACGAATACTGATTTGGTGCGATGTCTCCTGACACCTATCGTATTGGAAGAAGGTTCTACTGAAGGAGTACACCCAATGTTAAATCCAGTCTATCAGAGAATGGTCGAAGAACAGAACGCACCTGCCGACGTGGGGCGCCTATGGAGATTAGAAGGAACAGAAAAGGTTCTGCAATCGGGAGAAGTAGCGAGCTTCCGGGCCTCAGTCAAGTTGAACGGATCGCAACCAGGGCCCTATGTGGTACTGGAAACCGATTTTAATCATGGGAGTGAAGCCGGAGTAGAAGAAATCCCTGAAATAATCTCCACTAAAGCTTTGAAAAGAACACGAGGAAGAGTCTCAGTCAGCGTGTGCAATGTGTCTGATTCTCCAGTAGTCCTTAAGGCACGAATGCCTATCGGGCAAGTAGCGTCCGCTACGCTCCTCTCTCCTACCGATTTAGGAGGGGGAGTGGATAAAGAGATTCCAGATGAAAGTTTCTACCCCAAGGACTCTCCCATTTCACCTGAGTGGAAGAAACGTCTTCAGTCCCAAGTTATAAAGTGGAGAGACTTGTTCTCGAAAGATGAGTTCGACGTGGGCCTAGCTAAAAGTACTGAGCATCGCATTCGATTACAAGAGGACAAGCCGTTTCGTGAAAGGTCAAGACGAGTTCCGCTGGGAGACTTGGATGATCTACGAGAACAGCTGAATGAACTACAAAGAACCAAGGTGATCCAAGAGTCCAGGAGTCCATATGCATCTCCAATAGTAATGGTCCTGAAGAAGAATGGTTCTGTTCGCCTATGCATAGACTATCGCACGCTGAATCGGAGAACCATCCCAGATCAATATGCTACTCCTCGGATAGAAGATGCCTTACAGTGTTTGTCGGGAGCAAAATGGTTTAGTGTACTAGACCTGCGAAGCGGGTATCACCAGATACCAATGCATCCTGAAGACAAAGAGAAGACTGCATTCATCTGCCCATTGGGGTTCTTCGAATTTAACAGAATGCCTCAAGGCCTTACTGGGGCTCCAGCCACGTTCCAACGGTTAATGGAGAAGACAGTCGGGGACATGAATCTGATCGAAGTATTGGTGTACCTGGATGACATAATTGTGTTCGGGAAGACTCTGGAAGAACATGAACAATGTTTGGAGAAGGTCTTGAAGAGGCTCCATGAAGAGGGATTGAAACTATCTCTGGAGAAATGTCAATTCTGTTTACCATCTGTTACGTATCTGGGACATGTGGTCTCAGCATAAGGCGTTTCGACAGATCCTCGGAAGTTGGAGGCCGTAGCTTCTTGGCCTAGACCCCGAAGCGTTACTGAACTTAGATCTTTCTTGGGGTTCTGCTCTTATTATCGAAGATTTGTAGGAGGATTCGCAAAAATAGCTCAACCACTGAACAAGCTCCTACAAAAGGAAAGCACCGAAGAAGGCTGCAAGGTCTCTGACTGAAATCCGTCAGCTCCAGGACCAAGGAAAGCTCGAGAGTCTATCCAGGGAGAATGGACTAGTCAATGTGAGGGTGCTTTTACGAAGCTGAAAGAGAGCTTAACTCGAGCTCCTGTCTTGGCCTATGCGGATCCTCACAAGCCGTACGAGTTACATGTGGATGCCAGCAGAGAAGGTCTAGGAGGAGTCCTGTATCAAGAGTATGGTGGATTACTGAGGCCTGTAGCGTATGTGAGCCGGAGCCTTACGCCCTTCAGAAAAGAACTATCCTACCCACAAGTTGGAGTTCCTAGCCTTAAAGTGGGCAGTGGTAGACAAGCTAAAGGACTATCTGTATGGGGCCGAGTTTGTGATAAAGACGGATAACAATCCTCTTACCTACGTCCTTACTACTGCGAAGCTGGACGCAACGGGACATCGGTGGTTGGCCGCTCTGTCAGGGTTTCGGTTCAGTCTGAAATATCGCCCTGGGGTGAATAATCGAGATGCTGATGCTTTGTTGAGAAGACCCTACGCTACAGAATGGACTCAGTTAACTCCAGACGGGGTGCAAGCTTTATGTCAAGGAGCAGAGCGCCGGGTCAAGGGAGGGATTGAAGCGGAGGCCATAGGAGTCATGGCTGCGGCTATTCCGGAGTTCTACTGCAACCCTACGCAGTTGAGGGATGAAAGTCTGCCTACCTTTTCAAAACAGGATCTGAAAGCTGATCAGGCTAGAGACCCCTTAATTGCGTTAACCATAAAGGCCCTAACTGCGAACCAGCGGGAAATTCTGCTGACCAATTCCCCAGATGGAGCCAGATTGGTCTACAAAGAGTGGGAACGGTTGAAGATGTTGGATGGGGTGGTCTACCGAAGGGGCCCCTCTACCAATGCTGAAGAGACCCAACAGTTGTTCCTTCCCACTAAACATAGGGAGAGTGTACTGCGATCGCTACATGATGAGCATGGACATTTGGGCGCAGAAAGGACTTTTAAGCTGGTGCGAGACAGGTTCTATTGGCCTTGCATGAGAGCTGAAGTGGAAAGTTACTGCCATTCATGTCTGAGGTGCATTCAAAGGAAGACCCTACCGACCCGAACCGCTCCAATGAGCCATCTGCAAAGTCAAGGACCCATGGATTTGGTGTGCATTGACTTCCTGTGCTTAGAGCCGGATGCTAGTGGGCAGGGAAATATTCTAATAGTAACTGATCATTTCACACGTTACGCCCAAGCCTTTTCTACAAGAGACCAACGCGCTCCAACGATGGCGAAAGTTCTGATGGAAAAGTTCTTTGTTCACTACGGCCTACCAAGGAGAATACACTCTGATCAGGGTAGAGACTTTGAAAGCCGGCTTGTTGGGCAATTACTGGAACTGCTGGGAATCCAAAAGACCCAAACTACACCATATCACCCTCAAGGTGATGCTCAACCCGAAAGGTTCAATCGCACGCTGATAAATATGCTGGGAACACTGTCAAACATGGAGAAGCAGAGCTGGAGTCGTCACATAGCTACGCTGGTTCATGCGTATAACAGTACGGAGAGTGACGCTACTGGATACTCACCGTACCGTCTTATGTTCGGAAGAGAAGCTCGACTGCCGGTTGATTTGGCGTTTGGGTTATCTCTGGACCAGACGTCGGTAGCTTCCCATAGAAATTACGTGGATAGACTTCAAAAGAATCTGGCCTCTGCGTTTGAACAGGCCCGTTTGACTTCAGGAAACAGGGAACAAAGGAATAAACGGAACTATGACTTGAAAGTTCAGATACAGGATCTACAACCCAGTGATAGGGTTTTGTTGAAGAACTTGGGTGCTGCTGCGAGGCACAAGTTAGCGGATATATGGAGTTCTCAGGTCTACATTGTCTGCAAGCAACTGCCGGGTCTGCCGGTGTATCAAATCCGGCCGGATGGAAAGGCTGGGGCTCTTAAGAACTGGCACCAGAATCATTTATTACCTTTGAGAGAGGCTGTGAGGATACCAGTTGGGGACGAACTTTCTCTGCCAAATCCGCCTGCTCCACGTTTGCCTCCTGTTACTCGGTCCCAGCAGACCCGGGCTGTCGAAGAGAGCGAAAGGGACAGTGAGGAAGAGAGTTTTTGTCTGGACTGGCTGCGCTCACCGGAGCCTGAAGAGGTTATCTCAGTTCCTGAAAGGTGGGAAAGTAATTTGAGGCCTGAGGCTCCTGAATTTCAGTTAGAAGTCCCCGAGACTATTGAATTCCCTGTAGCTCCTGAAGTCGAATCTTATGACTACAGTTCTATGCCTTCACTGGAAGGATCATACTCCGAAGAGATGTCTGCTCCAGTGGTAGAAAGAAGAACTGAACCCGCGCCTATAGTACTTCCACCTGAAGAGGAACTGATTGAACCAAAACGCTCTGTTCGACCGCCCCAGCGACTCACCTACGACTGACCAGGACATAGCACTGAAGAAGCTGTCACCACAGTGCGAAGGTTGCCCGAAGTGTCTACTATGTTAGCTGAGGTAGTCCAAAGCATGAGTCAACTTGAGGAAGTGTATCTAACCCACTGTATGCTTGCTGCTGAGCCTGTATATGTTGCCTAATAGATGTGGAAAATGTAATGCAACTGTTGTACCTCCTTGGAGAGACCCAAGAGTTCTAGGAGGGGGAGAGTGTAGCGCTGGTTTTAAATCCCCTGCCGTGTAGTACTTATTTTTGGCCACCGGAGGGAGACAAGCGCGATGTGAGACACTGAACATTGGGACTACATTTCCCGGCATGCTTTGTGGGCGGGGACAGGAAATGGGTGGGGGAGAGACGCTGACATCCGGAGCCTCGTGGAAAGAGCTGTCAGAGCGCACCTAGGAGTGAGAGAAGCAAGACGCAGTGTAGCTGAACTGGACAGTGACCAGGCCGGAGCGCAGGTGGGGCCTGACAGAGCTGGAGACCGGGTTTTCCGCCTTTATCTATGAAGACCCAGTGATCCACCACAGTAACCTGAGCTGATACCGAGTGAGCTGGAGGACCCCGAGTTAGGAGAACCGCAGATCGATCCAAGAGGGAGTGCAGGCGGTGAGCTGGACTACTGAGGCAGATACAGACAAGCCAGACAGCGGAGCCGGTGACACAGAGAACCCCAGTCAAAATCAAGAGGAGAGACGTCCTGGGTCGAGCGGAGCACAGAGTATCTGGCGGATGGGTGAGAGGCCTTCCAGGCCGTTGTGAAAATCTAAAGCACGCTGCAGTTTGTTTCAAAACCCACAGGGCCCCAACTTGACTAGTCGAAGATACCTCATAAATAATTCACTGGCCAGTTGAATATTGTACCCGGGTACTAATACACTCACACACATACACTCTTTGGGACATAACCTGTACGGGACTCACTCCCCAACCACAAAGGGGGTTAAAGATATATTTTTCTCTTTTCCGCTGCGCGTTTCTCGCATTACGAAGCCTTGTATTTCTTTTCCGCTGCGCGTTTCCCGCATTACGAAGTACTGTAAATATATATATATATACCGTGTTACTCATTATATGCCAGTTTATCCAGTAAACTATATAATTTATAAAATCCACGACGGTGCTGGAGTATATTTATTCCCTAGTGCGGGGAGACTGACCCGAGGTTCAATTTCAGCGGCTCCTCCGGGAGTGAGCGCTACACACGTTATTGTTTGAAGCGGATGGACTTGCGTGAGCGTGATGAACTGTGCGCGTCCTATACTTAACATTGTGAGCGCAAATGCGTTAAGCGGATGGTATTTCAATAGATGCGCACCTTCCTACGAACGACGTTTGCGCGCATAATTTTAACGTCTTTGAAAACCTGGTGTTAACTGCAAAGCTGAACGTTCTGGTTCTGAATCAAAATACACCAGCACGGAAAAAAAAATACAGCACAGTATAGTTACACAGTCTACACATACTCAAACAAAAAAATTGTGAATTCGTGCATATTTTTTTTATTGCTGCAGCATGTATACTCAGATTTACTTGGCGCAGAAACGTACAGGCACAAAAACGTTAGTGAGTCAATTAAGGTGAATCGATGTCAATTAAGGTTCTTAATTCTTTATTGGCTGAATCCCGTGAAAAAAACAGTCCGCGCACTGATTTACATGCGCAAGGTTACTGCGTGGGTATTACACTTCGTTTTGCGCCGTTTTTTTACTAACATTATTTTTTGACGGATGAGAAAATACATTCAGATCCGAATATCACGTTGATTTTCGCGCGATAATGCTGGACAATGCGCGCAAAAAAAAATTGCGCTGCGCGAGCGCATTTGTGCTGAGAATGCAGTATGGCCCATTATATTTTCCGATAATATATCCCTCTAGTTTGGGGTCCGATCCTATAATGATTGGGACATAAACCCATTCATGTGGGTTATGTTCCTCCTACAATCTCTTTTTTTTTAACCATATGAACTACACCAGGTGCTTCTTTGATGCACGTTTTATTGTCATGCTTGCATTTTTTTTCTTGTCTCTTTTCGTCCCTTTTTTTTTCTTTTCTGTATCCCATTACTATTCCTAATAAAAATTAGATAAAATATAATTATATATTTTAAATTATAGTTGTCTTCCCACCCCCTGCCACCCCACACACAAAGATATATAGTAATTGGCCTAAAAAATATGTCTAATTTACATCTTTCTCCGGCAACTAAACAAAGGATTTTTGACCAAATGAAGCTTCAGCTTTTTTTCCTTGATGGCCACTTCTTTCCCATGAGCAAGAGGTGTGTGCATCAAGAAATGTGTCTGCCTAGTGGTGTATGCATGAAGTAATGCTCTCTCATATCGCCCTGCAGACACCAAACAATGTAAACAGAAAAACATCCACTCTCTATGGAGGCTGTGTTATTTATCTTTATATCTATATCTATCCATACCTCCCAACTATCCTGTCTTTAGCCTCTGGCCTACCTAATGAAGCATCTGTCCTGCACAGAGCCTTTGTTCCCTGTGAGGCTAGGGTCAGACGAGCGCATTCTGTGCGGACTGTGCGTCCATGCACAACAGACGTATTTTCTGAATGACGACAAGGTAGTGGCCACACAGTCCATTTTTGTGACTGACTTTTTTTTGACTGATGTAGATGGGAAATAAAATTTATATGAAAAAACATTTTGTCCGTCAAAAATGCTGGACGTCAAAAATGCAGTCCGTCTGACTAAGTTCCATCACTCACACACAAAGGTATGCGGACGTTACGGATGTGGCACACTCCGCACGACCGTTCTAGCAGTTTTACGTTCTTGCCTAACTTGCGTCCGTTTGCCGCGTCCGTTGTGCGTCCGCACTTCTGTGCGGACGTACTATGTGTGTGGGTCTCTATTGATCATAATTGTATGCTACCACGGACATTAAAATGTGCGGCAACACGAACGTGAACACTGCGCTCGTCTGACCCGAGCCTCAAGCAGTGTTTCATCTGATACACCACGTCCCCATTAGTCCCATATAGTGATGCTTGTAAAATCTCCAGCACTCCTGCTAAAATATTATGATCAGAGACACTCTATATATAAATTTCTTGGCCTTCTGATCACATCATAACCTATACCTACTCCACAAACCCCAGCCTGTGAAAGTATCATATATGTACTGTCTGTGTTATCCTGCTTGGTTTGCATAAGGAGACAGTGATTTATCAATGATGTGCAGCCTATCTACCTTTCTTGTAAGGAAAATATACTGATTGATCTTGTTAATTTGCATAACTTATTATATATGTGAAACAGTGATGTCGCAGGAAGTGACATCATAGCAAGTGACCACTTTCATTTACAGTGTCTTTGTCTATCCTTCTCTCTGGCCTCTGTCAGTTTCTCTGTCTCTGCACCTGTCCTGATCAGATGTGATTTCAGTAGAAAAAAGTGTTCTTCTTTGGCCATTGATAGATTATTCGGCAATCAACCATCCGTCGATCATCTGACGGTCACCTAGGAACTTCGACCCAACATCGATACATCTATGCTGCAGTTGCCACAATAGGCAATCGACCCTATAACAGGGGAACCTCGACCATTTCTTTGAGCAATACATCTATGCTTTTGCCTGATTCCTTATCTGGGCTCTGTGACTTCTGGCTTTGCCCCCCCCCCTGCTTGTCTCTTGTGCCGATATCGGGCGCAGAGAATGACATACACAGACACAAATTTCATCTCTATGCGCGCAGCATTAAAGCATGTGCATATCGTTTTATTAGACTCTGACAGGGAGAGAGAGGGAGGGGTCATTATGTAAGAGGACCCCAGGAATGTCATGCTTCAATCGGTAACCTAATCACAAGTTACTTTGTTCTGTATAGCGTAACCGAACATGTCTGGAACATTTTCTAATGGAACATTCTGATGCAATCCTATTAAAAACACTTTATTTGTAAGGCAAAGAATTTAACTCATAGCTACGTCTCCTTACAGCCATTTCAATTGTTGTGAGGTATGATGTATAAAATCTTGCACCTTTACTGAAAGGTCTTGTCTTATCATCTCTCAATGAAACTGGAACACACACAGCCACATGTTAATCATGTTGACAGCATCAATTGTGATGATATTTATAAAGTGGCACCTAAAGTAATGAAAGGTAATTTAGGATTTTAAAGTAATGATATTCAGTGTAATATTCTGCACTTGGGAGCTGTTTTGCTAAGTGACCTTCGCAAGAAAAGTAATGTGGAAAAGAAGTGCAGAGCTGCAAATGATTATTACTTTAACGGTGGAATACATTATTCTGTATTGCCAAGAATGAAGATACGGAAGTCTGTACTGTATATATACCATGAAAGTAATATTTATTTCACTCTTTGTGCATATTATTTTATGTATTTGTAATCTGATTATAAAGTATGTAAAAACGGATATTATTATCGTCAATCATATGATGGATATAAACTGGTATTAACTGAGAAGTGTTTGACTATGATAGCAAAGGAAGACAATTATTTTCCATGTTGCCTTAGACCTCATTGATGATGTCACATTCCAGCAAGCCACGCCTCCTCATTGTTATGTGTTATCTAGTTACAGTGTGATCCATATAGAAGTGAGCAAAAAGGTTTGTGAAGGTCCTGGGAACGCACAACAGCACTAGTGGCCTGTCCTATTGTAAGGGACTCAGGTCAGGAGATGGCCGCCATCTTGAGCCAGGCGGCCATCTTGCTCAGAACATTGGTTCACTTGAATCTAAATAGTAGATATTAGCTGAAATTAGGATGTAGCGTACATAGAATCTTAGGAATGTGTTAAACTAACAGCAAAGCAATTAAAACTAACGAGAATCCAGGCCGTAGCTGGCACACAAGTGACAGGATGAAGAATAGATACATCAAGGTCAGAGAAGCAAGCTGTTGAACAAAGGGGAGTGTGAAACCAGACGAGGCCTTATCTAGAATATACAATAAACAAGCTTTAGGGAGGTGGGCATAGGCAGGAACCAGAGAAAGTGGTAAATCCTCTATTGTCAGAATAGCAGGAAGTTTGCCAATTTATGACCAATGTGTGGAATGTCTTTGTATTCGATTATGGGAGGTACGGACCCACGTGGGGTGGGTTCATTGGGATGTACCTAATTATGTATTCGGGGTATAAGACCCCTTGTCGGAGTGAGATCGGGGCTCACTCTTTGCGATTCAATCCTGTGTGAGCATTCTGTGACGTCACAATAAAGTTTGTCTTTCCTGAAGAGACTCGTGTCCAGTCAATCCTTGTCCGTGCCGGCCCGACCTCGTCCCGAGTGAACCAGGTGGATTCCAGTAACACTATGGTGCGTCCCCACTCAAGTCTCACAAGGTTTTAGCTCGATTGTGCTATTACAGGGATGACTATTCCATATGCAAATCAGACTACTATCACCCAGAAAGGGCGGCCAGTACTGAATGCCAAGGACGTCATCGCTGCATCAATCGACAGGGGTTCCTGCACCTCTTGTGTAGAGATGACTTCCCTGGCATTTCAGTGCTGGGTGCCCTTTCTGGGTGACAGCAGTCTGTTTTGCATAATAAATTGCACCATTGAGCTAAAACCTTGTGAGACCTGAGCAAGAAGCCACCGTAGAGCAGGCCACTAGTGCTGCTACTCTTTCTGAGGATCCTCACAAACCTCGTTTTTGATTCAGATAGATAGAACCCTAAGTTTTCATTATAGATCATAAATGAATGGAAGGAAATTACCAAGAGTATCAGGAAAGGTTGCTCCTCGTATGTTTAACACATCCCTTCACAGTATGTGGTGGAAGCTGCTGCTTGGTGACAGCACAGCCATGACAACCGGACCGACATGGGAATAGAACTCCCACGGAACATAATTGCTTACTCTTTGGAAGAGCACAGGGTCACCTCCAGCAAGATGGCACACCCTGCTGCACATCATGTGGATCACTGGCGACATGACAATCCAGAGTATTTTCAAGGGTCGTGTTTTTTCCAAGAATCTGTGGCCACCCCCAGGCTCCCAATCTTACCAGCCAGGAGTTCTGTTTCTGTGGCTATCTGAAGGAACAAGTGTACCGTAACAAGTCCCAAACAAGTGACGCCTCAGTGGATAACATTAGGCATGAGAGCCAAAACATTGATAATACAGTATTGAGATGCGTTAGTAACAACTCGCATTGCCATATTGACATGTGCCTAAAAGAAAGAAGGTGTCCACGTCCAGCACTTGCTGTGATGAGATGTGCTCAGCATAAGAGGAGGTACGTTTCCTGAAACTCTCAATAATTTCCTTTCATTCGTTTAACATCTATAACAAAAACTTTGGGATTGGGTTTATGTGAATCATGCTGTATTATCTAAATGGCAAAGACATCGCATATACAAAATAAAAAGACAATAGAGAATTGCTATACAGCCACATTACGTGACAATTTATGGGAGGATGAGAATGCTTATGTTCGCAGAATACATGTGTTTCTGGATGTTAACTGGTAATGATTTGTTTGGCATATGGTTACACAGCAAATGTCATGGCTGAATTCATTTAACAGGAAGGGTTTGATTCAAGTCAAGCTTTTTTTCTAGTTTGAAAGTCTAATTTACAACATGCTCAATGAAGGCACAAAACATTGTATCAGGTACACAAAGAGACTCCCATACACTGCACAAAAACTATGGACACCAACGGTCCCAACCCATAAGTTACCATATCAGATGACACAATTCTCCAAATCAAATTTATTGTGATATCCCACTCCAGTTTTCCGATTGAGAAACCAATGTGGAGGTGGACATGACCTCAACGGGTAGAATGCTTATAGTAGGTGTCAGCAACCTTGGCCTTCCAGATATTTTGGAACTACATCTCCCAGGATGGTCAGCCACTTATTGCATTGGTAGAGCATCATGGGTAATGTAGTTCCAAAACATCTGGAGGGTGCATGGCTGCCGACCCCTGTCTCATAGCATACATTATGTGATACAATAATAAGTTACATGGTGCATTAGGGGATGTGTTCATAAAATGCAGAATACTGTATTTGCTAATAGTAAATGATACTGATGCTGACGGAGAAATAGGGAGAGCTCTGATCATTGATTCTCTTTGAGAAGTCTATCATTGGGTGACTGTGCATCCAGCTACATCTTGTAATGGGGGCTCAAAGAGACATTCTACACACATGACCATTTAATGAATTTTAAATAGTCATTGGTGGCTAAGTGTATCCCCTTTTCACCCACAATGGATATCCCAGAGGGCAGGATTCTGCTTAGAATTCTGGGTTAGGGCGGGAATGAACAGCTCTGACCAGCCAATGGCTCACAATGGTCTCACATTAAAAACTACTGGATTGGCTGGACACTCAAACAAGCCCAGAGCTGGATTTAAATGGACACACCACTTACATAATCTGTAACTAGATTACTTGTGCATTACATAAAAATCCCTTATAAAACACACGCTGCTGTTTTTTTCTTTGACGTAATTACATGTAAAAATAACATTTATAATATATTAATTATTAATATAATAATATTTATAATATAATAACAGAAAAATAAAGTTAGGTTATTTATCTCCTGTTTCCATTATGTAGATTTTTTCCATGATGCAAAATTTGCTTTACTGCTGTGGTTTGTCTTCTACAGTATTTAACAGTCCGTGTAAAGGAGGAGTGAATGTTTAGATAAGGCAGCAGGGGTCTATTGTTCTCCAAGCTACCAGAGATAAGAGATAACAGCTGAATGAGATAAAACTGGGAGTTTAAAAGACTTCTAATCTACCCCCTGATCAGGCCCCGACTGGGACAAAAAATAGGCCCAGGCATTCTGGATTTAGCGGCCCACTTTTTTTCTCTACATAGCGCACATTACTGTGAGTTTTATTGCTGTGGAGCTCTGTGATACCCTCATACACACTGCACATTACTGTGGAGTTCTCTGATACCTTCTTGTACACCGCACAATAATGTGGAGCTCCGTGACACCCTCATGCACACCGCACATTACTTTGGAGATCTGTGATACCCTCTTACACAGCACATTACTATGAGTTTTATTACTGTGGAGCTCTGTGATACCCTCATACACACCGCACATTACTGTGGAGCTCTGTGATACCCTCATACACAGCACAATACTGTGGAGCTCTGTGGTACCACATACACAGCATATTACTGTGGAGCTCTGTGATACCCTCATGCAAATCACACATTACTGTGGAGCTCTGTGAAACCCTCATGCACACCGCACATTACTGTGGAGCTCTGTGAAACCCTCATGCACACCGCACATTACTGTGGAGCTGTGGCCCTGCGGACTTCAGGATGGAGGCTGGCCCATTACTGTCCACTTCACCTTCCTGGGGTTCTCAGTATGGGGTTCTCCTATGCCCTGGCGGCAGACATCACGCAGGCACACTCTGTGACCTAATCAGCGGGAGCCGGCCGAACTGATAGGGTCACAGTATGCCCGAATGCCAGTCCAGGCCTGGTAATCTGACTGTTAATGAATGAAATAAAAACCGTACTCTCTTAATGGCCATTAATAGAAACCAAAGCCTCTAACTGTGTTTTGTTTCACACGGTTTAATGGGAATAAGCGCAGATAACACATTTTTTCTTATGTTTTATACATGTTGCTGGGCTGGATACATTTGGTGGTTGCAGCCGCCCCATCGGGGAATAGGCGCGACCCCACCCCTCCTGTACTATGTATATTTTATTGTACCTCCAGCCAGGTCATCATTGCAGCATGTTCCGCTCCGTGTCTTTGTTTTTTGATCACAAGGTGGATTTGTTTCTGGGAGGGCATTAAATAAAAACCCACCAGTCTACCTCATGACTGAAAAGTAGCGTGAGCAGTGATGGCTCGCTACACAGCAGCCTGTGGCTTAATTTTTGGATAGGACTCACCCTCACTAGAGGTGCCTTGACGTTTGGCGGGTGAGCTTACTCTCTTAATGGCCATTAATAGAAACCAAAGCCTCTAATTGTGTTTTGTTTCATATGGTATAATGGGAATAAGCACAGATTTTTTTCTTGTTATGTTTTATATATGTTGCTGGGCTGGATACATTTGGTGGTTGCAGCCGCCCCATCGGGGAATAGGTGCGACCCGCTCCTCCTGTACTATGAGATAAAAACCCTGCATGCATGGGAATCCAAGCACCTGAAGCTGCTTTATGGCACTGATGCTGCAGGCACAGGAAACAACCTCCATCATTATTAAAATGTCGCACATGGTGCTCTCTGCTTATGTACATCTTTTTTCCCCCTCCCCCATTTCTTCTGCTTGTGTTGATAGTACTAGTAACCCCAAGGTCATTCTCAGTCGGCCTAGGCTGCCTCGCCGGGCAGCTGGTTATGTCGACTGGCCGAGAGGCTAGCGGCCTCCTGGGCAAACGCCAGTATGCCCAATGCCCAATGGCCTGTCCAGGCCTGCCCCTGGTGATGTCCTTTGCAAAAATCAAACACAAGACAATGTTGTGAGTTGGCTGCCTGACCCATAGACTCTGTTCTATGCTCAGTGCCACACAGTGAGGCGCAAGTAATGTAAAGAAACGGGGGGGGGGCACTTTCCAACACAAAAGATCACAAAAATGGATGCGCCCAGTGACACATATAGAGTAAAATATTTTCTTAACTAAAGATATAAGAGAAAACCCTAACCCTAACCCCTCAATTCCTCAATTCACCCTTGCTTTAAACATACAGTATCTGTTTAAAGGTAAGTTTTTTTTAACCCTTTCTGTTCTATTTATAAAAGAACAATGTGTTGGAGGGTAGCAGGGGTTTGTAATTAACCCCATATGTTTATGCTGGGGTTTTTATTAGAGGTCCCCATTAAATTGTCACAATGCTTGTGGAATGCTCTGTGCGTATGAAGCTAGTCGACTGATATTAATAGATTCTTACCATTAACTAAAACTATTTTCAAACTGTATCGAAGGAAGAAAATCATTATAAATTTGAGAATACGATCAGACACCTGGGACTCAAACAGCTCATAAACAATATGGTTTTTATACAAACATAGATCATTCTCCAATTAATTCAGCCAGAATATTAAACTTTTATATTATCCTTGTAGGCAATGCTCTAATTAGCATCATAAAGTCCCTTTGTTCATTATCCTTCTACTTGACAGATGCCTGTACACCCAGCATCTATTTACCCAGCATTTTGAACCAGATGTCAGGGAATGTGCTCCAGGGATCTTTTCTTTTGATGTTTTTTTTGGAACATCCAACCTCAAAGCACATTAACAGCTAAAACAGGTTTTCATCAACCACACTGACTTTATTAACGAGGGAGATAATAAACAGGCTTTTGATTGTTGTCAGTGGCGACTCTAGGGACAATATATAAGGGGGGCACATAAGATACCACAGTCAAAACTGGGGGGGGGCACTAATCATTTTCGCCACTAAAACATACCACTGATTAAACCTAAATAAAGGCTAAATTACAATCTTCACGCAAACGTCAACGCTCACTTGCATGAGCATTAATGTTAGCTGCGGCGTTTACTGCATAATACAATCCAAACGCAAACGGGTTTAGTAACCGTTTGCGTTTGGTACTTTGCACTTTTCAGCGCGAGGTTACTGTACTTTGTGCTCCCTATGCTTAACATGGGGAGCGCAAAGTGTTAATCAGCGTTAGTATTACAATCAACTAGCGCTGATTAACGTCTGGCTCTGGTTAGCGAAAAGTTAACCACAGCCTGGACTTGGTGTTAACGGATTCCGCTTCTGCAGAATCCGTTAACACCAGCCAAAAAACAAAAAAAACGAATCCTATACTCACCTCCTGTCCCGCGGCGAGGAACGCGGATCCGACGGCCTCCTCTGTCCGGCGGGAGCAGGGAAAGACTGGGGGAAAAAGTCCCCCCCAGTCTCTCCCTGCATATCACTACGCGAGGCGAAATCTGTCTGGTCATGTGATTGGCAGGGGGAAACTCAATGGAGTCCTATGGACTCCATCGAGTGGATGCTTGCGGCTGCGATCAGCGCTGTCGCAAGCATGCCGAATTTTACCGCGCGGTAACAATGCAGGCAGCATTTTTTCGCCTGCGTTGTAATCCAGCTTTAAAACGCGGGAGCAAAGGTGAAAACTGCGGGCGCAGTTTTTCCTCCCTTGCGCCTGCGTTTTAACGCTAGGTTTGTAATTTAGCCCTAAGTATATATAAATAAGATTCCATAATCTGAGAGTAATGTGATGCAGTGATACATTTTTGTTTTACTAAACCTGGTGCCAGGGCCGGATTAACATAGGGGCAGATGGAGCAGCAGCTCCAGGCCCATGCCCCAGAATAGGCCCAGAGGAAAAAATAACAATGTCTGCATTGATGGACATTTGGACCTCATTATCTCCAACACCATAGTAGTTACAGGGTCATGTTAGCTATCACTGGAAAGGCCAGAGCATGGCCTTTCCAATGATACCAAACATGACCAGGTGTTATGTAAAAATAAAAATAAAATAATAAATCTTTATTTTTTCTTTCTAACACAGCAATATTTTTCACTTTTCAATTATAAAGTAAACAATGATGCTGCACTAACTCCCCATCTCAAGTGTGGAGGTGATGGCACGATCCGTTATTACGAATTGTTACACCAAAAACCTAAACCCCCGCACTGCAGCAAAGTGCACTGGGAGGGACTTTGGAACCCTGCGTCACTAATCTTTACACCTCACAAGATCAAGGGAGGTGTCATTGGACAGGACAGTGTCTGGCCTTTGCATTAATACCAAACATGACCACGTAAAATCTAAAAGAAAGGAAAACCAAAAAAACTTTTTTTATCTACTTCTTTTTAGTTACAAAGTGATGGCTTTGTCCATTTGTCACGTATAAAAATGAGCAATACCATTGCCATTACTCACCTTCTCAATTCCCACGCTGGGAGCAAGATCAGTGTTTTATACATAGCCACATTATTCATAAAACCCCTTCCTCCAAAACACAAGGGAAATATTTAATTTTTTTTTTTAAAATAGTATATATTTTTAGAAAATGCAGTAACAGGATCCCATTTCAATTTTTTTAAACAAGAATGACCTATAGAATATATAACCACAAAGGTTTGGATGATAAAATGTGAAAAAATTATTTTACACGTTGTACAGTAAATGATTGAAATCTGAATGTAAATTTCCTCACACAGTATCTGCCTGGTTAGATATATCCGTATCTGCAATATTAAATAGCCTAAAATATGCTTTCATTTCACTAAATTCCAAAAAAAGCCACCAAAATCATCAGCTCCAGGCCCATAGAGATCTTAATCCGGCCCTGCCTGGTGCAGAAATTCAATAATTTATTTGCCGCAATTCGGCAATTTTTTTCCGACGTCCGATAACTGCTACAGCAACAAAGGATCTAAATATGAATAGATCCTTTAGTTTCTAACTTCCCATATGGAAGAAATTTATATTTGAAATATATTTTAAAAATACATTCTTAATATATTCTTCCCAAATATATTTGACATATATTTATAATACTACAATTTTGGCCATATTCAATATATTTCAAAAATATATTGCAATATAATTATGACTTTATTATTGGATATGTTCAGAATGCATGCTAAAATATATTTCAAAGTGTATTTTGGAATGCATTGTGAAATATGCTGTAAATATATTCTGAAATATATGTTGAATGTACTTCAAAATGCAAAATCATGTGGTAGATAAATAAAAGAAAATGGTTGAGATTTGCTTTGCCACATTTGTACTGGAGGAATGTGCTGAACAGGATTTGACTTGCTTCTTCATGGTCAAAGAGCAGAGATGTACCTTTGGGTGTCTTGCCCCAGGACACTTACTGGAGAGGTGCTCTGACCAGGATCTCCACAGTTATAGAGAAGTGATTTTACCTCTACTCCATCCAGCTGGTATAAATGTCTTCTGTTACTGGCATATAGGTTTGTTAAAACTGGCTCATATTTCAACTCCAAATAATAATGATAAAAAAGTTAGACTTGTTTGGGCAGAGTGCAAAATACTTTTCCTGTCAACTTACATTACCAAACTAGAAATTGTAAATTGTCAATGGGCCAATAATTAGAGTGGTGGACATTTCTATATGTCAGTAATGTGGCACAATTATGCTGGCTGGATGGAGTAGAGGTAACTAGGGATGAGCTGTTCGGTTCGATCAGTTCGGAGTTCGATTCGAGCATCGGCAGTTCTAAAGTTTGCGAACTTCGAACTTTTTGGAGTGTTCGGATCGAGTTCGAAAAATATTTTTTTTGAAAAGTATAAAAAATGCTTAAAAAATACTAAAAAATCTAGAAATAAAGAGACTCTTTACTGCAGAATATTATAAGCAACGGTTTATTAGATATTGAATTAAAAAATAATGTCTACGTGCAAAGATTCTCACCTCTAAATGACCTGTGCTCTCAAACGGCGTAAACAACAGGTGTTTAATTAGTGTCTGGAAATAACATGTGCTTCTAATTAGTCTGGTCTCATGAATTTGATACATTGTATGCAGGCTGAGAGTGCTAGGTGTCGTGTGTGGGTCTATGATGGCGATGTTTCCATACATCCTACAAATCCGCCACTTCAGGTTATGGGGACTTCCTAGGCACGATATTTGAAGGACTTTTTCGTTTTTATTTTTAACCCTTATTTTATGGAAAACTCACTGTTCCTTTAACCCTTTCACTGCTGAGGCATTTCACCGCTGTGTGCTGAGCTAATTTTTACCGCTTTTGCTCATCATGTTTAAACGCGATTAGAAGCCACATTTTATTATACGACCCAGACATATTATATATCGTTCTTTCCGGCAGACTCGGCAGATTCATAATATATCATTTTTATATGTGTACGTCATGTTCTGCCTGTATATTATAACAAAAAATTCAATAAAACTTGAATTTTTAATCATCTGCAGCATGTAAAGTGTTTTCTTTTCACCTTTTATCACATGAACATTTACGGTTATATTTTCTATGGGGTGCGCTTGTACAAAAATTAGAAGTGGGGACTTATTAAATTTTTTGGGGGGAATTATGTTATTTTTAGCAAACGTACACCATAGAAAAAAATCATTAGTGCAGCATCATTGTTCACATTATAATTGAAATGTGAACAATATTGCTGCATTAATAAAAATAACACAAAAAAATATATATTATGTTTTTTTTATTTATTTTTATTTTTATTGTTTTACTTTATACCTGGTCATGTTGGGTATCATTGCCATGCTCAGGCCTTTCAATTGACACCCTCCATGACCCCCTAGCTACCACGGTTCTGGAGATATCCGGGTTCAAATGAACCCCCTATCTCCACCAGGGGATTCCGGGCAGCTAGGGGTTTCCCGGCTATCTGACATCATCACGCTATGCTTAAGTTTTCGTTTTTATTTCTAACCCTTATTTCATGGAAAACTCACTGTCCCTTTAAAAACGTTTTTGTTTTTTTACTTTTTGTCCTTGTTTCCTGTCCCCCAGGGCACTACCCGGGCCCCCATACACCTTTTATGGCAAATATCTAGCATATATGCCCTCTTGGAGGGCACTCTAAAAACCGAACTTTGAGTCCCATTGACTTGTATTGAGTTCGTGTTCGAGATGGAATTCGAACTTTTGAAAAGTTCGAGTTCGAATGCGAACCGAACTCGGGGGTGTTCGGCTCATCCCTAGAGGTAACATCACTTCTTAATAACCGTGGAGTCCCAGGTTTGACTCCCAACCAGAGCACCTCTCCAGTAAGTGTCCTTGGGCAAGACACCTAACAGTACGTCTCTGCTCTTTGACCATGGAGAAGCAAACAAATCCTGTTCAGCACATTCCTCCAGTACAGCTGTGGAGAAGCAAATCTCAACTTCACGCAAATGCGAGTTCAGTCCAGCCACCAGAATATAATAGTAGTGTAATTTCTTTTTATTTATCTGCCACATATTTTACATTTTTGAAGTACATTTCACATATATTCGAGAATATATTTACAGCATATTTAGAAACATAGAAACATAGAAACATAGAAAAATGTCGGCAGATAAGAACCTTTCGGCCCATCTAGTCTGCCCAATTACATGGATACTTTACTTGGATTTATCTTTTGTTTAGGATAGCCTTATGCCTATCCCATGCCTGCTTAAATTCAATTACTGTTTTGGCCTCTACCACTTCAACTGGAAGACTGTTCCATGTATCCACCACCCTCTCAGTAAAATAATGCTTCCTGATGTTACTTTTAAACCTTTGCCCCTCTAATCTAAGACTATGTCCTCTTGTTTTGCTACTTTGTTTCCTTTTAAATATACTCCCTTCCTCTACCTTGTGGATTCCCTTTACGTATTTAAAGGTTTCTATCATATCTCCTCTGTCTCACAATGCATTCCAAAATACACTTTGAAATATATTTCAGCGTGCATTCTAAACATATATTCAATAATTTATTCACAAATATATTGAAATATATTTATGAAATATACTGAATATAGCCAAAATTTTAGTATTTCAAATATATTTGTCAATATATTTATTTATTTATTTATAAAGGATTTTACCAGGAAGGATACATTAAGATTTCTCTCGTTTTCAAGTACGTCCTGGGTTCAAGAACATTAAGGCTGGGGTCAGACCAGCGCACTTTTAACGTGTGTTCTGGCGCACATAATTACGGCCGCAATAGCAGCAGATGACTGGCAATGACGGCCAATATACGATGTACGGCCGCACAAATGTCCGGCCATGCAACGCAAGTGGAATTTGAATGCATTTTTTTGAGAATGCTGAACCGCTAGTACTGACGTACTGAGTGCGCAGCTGCGGCATAGCGGCGTGTGTGCGTGATTAGGAGATGTCAGACGCTGCTAATGTCCAGCCTACATAACGTCCAGACGCAAAAAGAGTTTTATTGACGATCCGTACAAAATCACGCCCGAAAATGCACATCATCTGACCGTTTTTGCGCATTCTGTGAAAAAATACGTCAATGCGTTCGGACGCACTTTTTCACGTTCGCGGGGAAAAATGCTTTCGTCTGACCCTAGCCTAAAATGTTACAGTTGTTACAGAACTACAAAGTAATACAATGCAAGATATTAAAAAAACAAATATACACAGAAATATACAGATTGACAGAAAATAAATATGTAGGAAATAGTCATTATGTTACATGTTTACAGGTGCATTCTGTATTGAGGTACACTATATTGCCAAAAGTATTCGCTCACCTGCCTTGATTCGCATATGAACTTAAGTGACATCCCATTCCTAATCCATAGGGTTCAATATGACGTCTGTCCACCCTTTGCAGCTACAACAGCTTCAGCTCTTCTGGGAAGGCTGTCCACAAGGTTTAGGAGTGTGTTAATGGGAATTTTTGTCCATTCTTCCAGAAGCGCATTTGTGAGGTCACACACTGATGTTGGACGAGAAGGCCTGGCTCTCAGTCTCTGCTCTAATTCATCCCAAAGGTGATCTATCGGGTTAAGGTCAAGTTCATCCACACCAGACTCTGTCATCCATGTCTTTATGGACCTTGCTTTGTGCACTGGTGCACAGACATATTGGAAGAGGAAGGGGCCAGCTCCAAACTGTTCCCACAAAGTTGGGAGTATGGAATTGTCCAAAATGTTTTGGTATGCCGAAGCATTCAGAGTTCCTTTCACTGGAACTAAGGGGCCAAGCCCAGCTCCTGAAAAACAACCCCACACCATAATCCCCACTCCACCAAACTTTACACTTGGCACAATGCAGTCAGACAAGTACCGTTCTTCTGGCAACCGCCAAACCCAGACTCGTCCATCAGATTGCCAGATGGAGAAGCGCGATTCGTCAAACAGAGAACGCATCTCCACTGCTCTAGAGTCCAGTGGTGCCGTGCTTTACACCACTGCATCCGATGCTTTGCATTGCACTTGGTGATGTATGGCTTGGATGCAGCTGCTCGGCCATGGAAACCCATTTCACGAAGCTCTCTGCGCACTGCTCTTGAGCTAATCTGAAGGCCACATGAAGTTTGGAGGTCTGTAGCGATTGACTCTGCAGAAAGTTGGCGACCTCTTCGCACTATGCACCTCAGCGTCTGCTGACCCCGCTCTGTCAGTTTACGTGGCCTACCACTTCGTGGCTGAGTTGCTGTCGTTCCCAAACACTTCCACGTTCTTATAATACAGCTGACAGTTGACTGGGGAATATTTAGGAGTGAAGAAATTTCACGATTGGATTTGTTGCACAGATGTCATCCTATCACAGTTCCACGCTGGAATTCACTGAGCTCCTGAGAGCGACCCATTCTTTCACATGCTTGATTTTATACTCCTGTGGCCATGGAAGTGATTGGAACACCTGATTCTGATTATTTGTATGGGTGAGCGAATACTTTTGGCAATATAGTGTATGTTAATAGGGAGCTCTTGAGTGACTTTAGACTGGGGGAAGATTTGATGGTGTCTGGGAGGTTGTTCCATAACTGCGGTGCTCTGTAGGAAAATGAGGACCGAGCCACTGTTTTTTTGTATTGTGGTATTGCAAGTAAGGTGCTGGTCCTGGATTGGAGGTTATAGGATGAGGGAACTGCTGGAGGAAGCAGTCTATTCAGGTAGGGTGGCAGCTTCCCAGAAAAGCTCTTAAACACCAGGTTGAAGAGGTGAAGGGTGCGTTTAGTCTCCAGCGACGGCCAGTTTAGCTCTTTTAACATGTCACAATGGTGGGTCATGTTGTTACATTGTAGCGCAAAGCGGCAGCATGAGTTATACAATGTGGTAAATTTCTAAAGGTGTGTTTGCGGGGCCGCTGCATACACTACATCTTCGTAATCAATAGCCGGCATAAGCATTTGTTGTACAATTTGCTTTCTTACCGTGGTCTCATCTTTCTTGGTCTCATCTGTCCATTGGATCTTGTTCCAGAACTGTGAAGGCTTTGTTAGGTGTTGTTTGGCAAACTCTAATCTGGCCTTCCTGTTTTTGAGGCTCACCAATGGTTTACATCTTGTGGTGAACCCTCTGTATTCACTCTGGTGAAGTCTTCTCTTGATTGTTGACCTTGACACACATACACCTACCTCCTGGAGAGTGTCCTTGATCTGGCCAACTGTTGTGAAGGGTGTTTTCTTCACCAGGGAAAGAATTCTTCGGTCATCCACCACAGTTGTTTTCCGTGGTCTCCCGGGTCTTTTGGTGTTGCTGAACTCACCGGTGCGTTCCTTCTTTTTAAGAATGTTCCAAACAGTTGTTTTGGCCACACCTAATGTTCTTGCTATCTGACTCTGATGGGTTTGTTTTGTTTCTTCAGCCTAATGATGGCTTGCTTCACTGATAGTGACAGCTCTTTGGATCTCATCTTGCGAGTTGACAGCAACAGATTCCAAATGCAAATAGCACACTTGAAATGAACTCTGGGCCTTTTATCTGCACATTGTAATTGGGGTAATGAGTGAATATCACACACCTGACCATGGAACAGCTGAGAAGCCAATTGTCCCATTACCTTTGGTTCCTTAACAAGTGGGAGGCACATCTGCAAACTGCTGTAAGTCCTACACCGTTCACCTGAGTTGGATGTACATACCCTCAAATTAAAGCTGACAGTCTGCAGTTAAAGAACATTGTGTTTGTTTCATTCCAACTCCATTGTGGTGGTGTATAGAGCCAAATATGTTAGAATAGTGTCGATGTCCCAATATTTTTGGACCTGACTGTAGATGGGGATTTTGCAATTTATGTAGTTTAGGTGCTGTTCCAAAGAGCATCGTTACCGTTTTGTCAGTATTTAAAAAAAGTTTGTTGTGTTTGATCCACTTTTCTACCTCTGTAAATTGTTCTTGCAGCACAGCCTCCAGCTGTGGGAGATTGCGACCGATCAGATACATATGATTGAAACCTGGTTAGCGTGCGATCACCAATACCAGAGTTTTTAAGTTTTTCTAACAAGATGCCATGGTCTACTGTGTCAAAGGCTCTGGCAAAATCAAGGAAGATGGCTCCAGATAGGTTTCCTTGTTCCATGCCAGCTTGGATATCATTGCAGACTTTTAAAAGGGCGGTTGTAGTTGAGTGATTTGGACGAAAGCCGGATTGATCTGGGGTTAAGTAGTTCCAATATTGATAATAATCACGTAATTGTGTGTAGACGCATGTTTCCAAAAATGTTTACATTACAGGGAGCAACGATATCGGACAGTAGTTGGATACCAAAGTACTGTCACCACGTTTATGGATAGGTACCATATTTGGGAAGAATGTATTTTATAAATATATTTCTTTTCCATATGGGCCATAATAATAACCCCTAAAATGCCATAAACCCAGGGAAATACAATAAAATAATAAACAGTGTGGCATGTAGCCTACCCATTAACCCCTAAAATGCCATTAAGGGAGAACATAAAAAGAATGGACCGAGGTATATAGCCTACTCATTAACCCCTAAGATTCCATTAATCAAATTAAGGGAGAACATGAAATGAATAGACTGAGGCATGTAGCCTTCCCATTAGCTCCTAAAATGCCAGTTATCAAGAGAAAACATGAAATATATACACTGCAAGGCATGTAGCCTACCCATTAACCCCTAAAATGCCAGTAATCAAGTGAAAACATGAAATGTATACTACGAGGAATGAAGCCTGCCCATTAACCCTTAATATACAACTAAACCAAGGCAAAAACGAAAGTAATACACAATGTAATATATAGTCTGACCATTAACCCTCTCACTGCTGATCCATTTCCAACCTGTTAAAAATTTTTTTACGTTTTTATTTTATTATTTATAATTTTGTCTTTACACTGAATATGGTCATGTTGAGTATCATTGGAAAGGTCAGACTCTGCTCTTTCCAATGACACCTCACTCAGACCACGTGCGATGCAAGGGTCCAGAGAAACATTGGTCCGAAGATGTGGGGGAAGCTGGATGCTGAATTCTGGTGGGGTAGCACATGGGGGGGCAAGGTATAACCTGGGGGGGGGCAATTGCCCCCTGGCCCCCCTAGAGACGCCTATGATTGTTGTGATTCACAAACAAATTGTAACGTTTTTATTTTCTTAGAATTTTAAGTGCAGTGTATATTTTAGGACAACCAGTGAACATTTTTTATCCTGGCAAATCGCATGGGGCCCTATCCCAAGGTTGGTGTTAACTTAACCAGAGCAGTTGTAAACTTACCTGAGCCATTATAGGGCTCTATTCCCTTGTGAATGCTAACTGTAACTTTCAGGTGAGTAAGTGTTAACGGCAGGATAAGTGACTTTAACACGTGCCCCCCCCCATATTACCTTCCTAATGTTGCACCCCAGAGAAATCAGTCAAGCTGATCCACAGCAGCTTTCTTTCTCACAACCCTCAGCCAGAACTTGAGGGAGTGCTGTATATTTCTAAGTATCTCTCCCCAAACACCAGACACAGCTTAATGCAGGGGAGTAGTAATGTGTTTTATTGGAAATGGGGTGCAGTTATCTGGGAAACAGGGATGGGGAGGTAACATGACATAATTAGTGCCGGCTGGGTGGAATAGAGGTAATATCACTGCTCTATAACTGTGGAGACACAGATTCGATCCCGTCAAGAGCACCTCTTCAGTAAGTGTCCTTGGGCAGACACCTAATGGTACATATTCACCACCCAGGACATACTTGAAAACGAGAGAGAAATCTCAATGTATCCTTCCTGGTAAAATACTTTATAAATAAAATAAAATAAATAATAAACTGAATACATTGTCTACATGAGGGGGATTTGAGTTCCTGCAGAAAACGCAGAAACCTAATCACTTACACTAGATGAAATAGCAAACAGACAACATCAGATTAATCGAGGGTCAAACAGATCACAAAAAAAGTGATATCCCAAACATCTACGTATGTGAGTTCTTCCAAATACTAAGGAGAATTTCGAGATATAATTTTTTCATTTATATATGTTGTGAATAACTCCAGTGAATCCTGAGGCTGTGTGTAAATTCTGGTTGTTCCAGCACTGGAACGGCAAGGTCAGGAGCAAGAGAAAGATAAAGACTGGGGCAGGATATTATACGAGTATTCATACATAGATGTGCCCAGCACTATTTGTTTTCTTTGAATTATTTCAGGAGGTCCAGAGGTTGAAACATGTTAGGCTGGGGTCAGACGAACGCAGTGTTAACGTCCGTGTTGCCGCACATAAGTACGTCCGTGATAGCATACAATTGTGTTAAATGGAGCCCCACACACGAAGTACATCAGCACAGAAGTGCGGGGGCTGACGGACGCTGCAAACGGACGCAGGTTAGGCAAGAACGTAATACTGCTAGAACGGACGTGCGGAGTGCGCCACGTCCACAACGTCCGTGTAGCTTTGTGTGTGAGTGATGGAGCATGGTCAGACGGACTGCATTTATACGTCCAGCATTTTTGACGGACAGAATGTTTTTTCATTGTAATTTATTTTTCCCTCCTACATCCGTCAAAAAATAACTTCAGTGAAAAAACGGACTGTGTGACCACTACTGCGTCATCCGTACTGACGATGTCCGTACTGCACGGACGTACAGTCCGTAGAAATCACGCTCGTCTGACCCTAGCCTTAGTTGCAACTAGTTTGGTTTTGTTGGTACGTTCCTGATTTTAGGACCCTCTCCTGGGGTTTCTTCTACCATGTGAATACTACTGTCATTTATACAACCTGCTCCATGCAAACGATTTTGAACTTATTACAATCATTGAGGTGGTTTTGAAAATTGCATTCAAGAATATAGTTCATACCATATAGAATGGCCTTCATTATATTTAAAAAAATTGGCAAATGTAACACCGTAGAATGGTTTACACTGAGTTATTTCCACAGTCCCAATGGCAATGGGTTGAGGATTTTCTTACCTCAATGCATACGAATTCAATCAACAGAATAACCCAGAGATATATATTTATTTTGACATTTTATAAGTATTCTAACAGTGAGCTCTGTATATAGCTTTTTACATATTGGTTATGAAATTCACATGTAAACGAAGACTGGTCCACACTAGTAGACTGTTCTCTTTTCACATATTCTTTTCCTTGGCACTGCGCATACTTTCAGCAATATTTAAAGGACAGCACTGACCTGTTCGAAACAAACACTTAGGGCATTATCACGTTGCCCTCGCTAAAATCGGGCATTTAATAAATAATAATACACCCCCCTTTTCTTATTGCTGTGTCTTTTGCACTTTTTCGGGATATAATGATTGTTTTATTGGTGTTAAACCTGTTGGTCTATCAGGGTTATTCAGAGAGAGGTGAAAAGCAGGAGAATGACTGGAGAATGGAAAATTCTAGGTCAAAATAGCCAAACCAGAAAAATTCTCCCATTTATCTCACTTTCCAAATTGACTATTTTGACCTAGAATTTTCCATTCTCCAGTTATTCTCCTGCTTTTCACCTCTCTCTCTGAATAACCCTGTTGGTGCTTTGTACACCAGCTTGAGAAAGGCTGTTTAAGATGAAACGTTGCTGTTGTATCTGTGAATGAACACTTCCTTGTTGCAGGAGTGCCGGGTCCCTGTTTCATTTTTTCCTTTCCTCAGAGTTGCCAAACCTGGACCCTAGAGCACCTGTTACCTGACTTAATGCGTCAAGCAAAATTATACTGTGCTGTACGGTCATCCCCTTTGTTTCTACATCGCTGTTCATTATAGGATCCACCTCCATTATAACCCTCAGAGGTTGGTTTTAACAATACGGCTGAAAGTACATAAAAAGTCATTGGTGCAAAATGTTTGCTAGGAAAGAAAAATAAAAAATAAAAAAAATCTACAAAATTGTTGAGGTGTCAAGGGTTAATTCAAATCTTCCAATGCCTCACTTTTCATAGACGTTCCTTTCTGACTTCCCAGCTTTCCTTATAATGAAGTGAAACAGCAATGTTTTGGCCTTCCATGTGACCTTTGTCAAGCTTTGTTAAAAGGCCCCTTTGATGGCTGAATTGTTGCTGTTCATTTCTTCCAGATAATAAGGATCTTGAAAAAGTCAATAGGGACGAAATGCGTCGGATTTAACCCTTTATGGTTTTATTGTTTTAATTCCCATTAAATTTATTATATACTCAAGTCTGCCTGCATGGTGCTTTATCCATTATAGAAAGGACTGTAGCCTGTAGCCCAGCTGTATGGAAAACCAAGGAACACGAGGAGGCTGAGTTTATTGGGATGGGCTTTTAATCTACAGTTGTGTTCAAAATTATTCAACCCCCACTGAAATTGAGTGTTTTGGCCAGTTTGACATTGATTTTGATCATTCAGTTATCTTGCTTACAATTAAATCAAAGAGGCACGTGTAGGTCAGACAAATATAACATAACATTTATAATGAAATAACCACAAATGTCTTTTCTGTGCTCACATCATTATCAGTTTTATTCAACCCCCAAGTGACATTCAATCTTAGTACTTAGTACAACATCCTTTTACAGTTATAACAGCTTTTAAACGTGAAGCATAGCTTGACACAAGTGTCTCGCAGCGATCTACGGGTATCTTCGCCCATTCGTCATGGGCAAAAGCCTCCAGTTCAGTCACATTCTTAGGCTTGCGCACTGCAACTGCTTTCTTTAAGTCCCACCAGAGGTTCTCAATCGGATTTAAGTCAGGTGACTGCGATGGCCACTCCAAAATATTCCAGCCTTTAATCTGCAACCATGCTCTAGTGGACTTGGAGGTATGCTTGGGATCATTGTCCTGTTGAAAGGTCCAACGTCTCCCAAGCCTCAGGGTTGTGACGGACTGCATCACATTGTCATCCAATATCTTCCGGTACTGAAGAGAATTCATGGTACCTTGCACACGCTGAAGCTTCCCTGTACCTGCAGAAGCAAAACAACCCCAAAGCATGATTGACCCCCCGCCATGCTTCACAGTAGGCAAGGTGTTCTTTTCTTCATAGGCCTTGTTCTTCCTCCTCCAAACATAGCGTTGATCCATGGGCCCAAACAGTTCTAATTTTGTTTCATCAGTCCACAGAACACTATCCCAAAACTTATGTGGTTTGTCCACATGACTTTTGGCATACTGCAGTCGACTCTTCTTATTCTTTGGAGACAGCAAGGGGGTGCGCCTGGGAGTTCTGGCATGGAGGCCTTCATTACGCAGTGTGCGCCGTATTGTCTGAGCTGAAACTTCAGTACCCACATCTGACAAATCTTTTCTCAGTTCCTCAGCAGTCACACGGGGACTTTTCTCCACTCTACGCTTCAGGTAGCGCACAGCAGTCAAAGTCAGCATCTTCTTTCTGCCACGACCAGGTAGCGTTTCAACAGTGCCCTTTGCCTTGAATTTGCGAATGATGCTTCCTATGGTCTCTCTTGGTATGTTTAACATCTTTGCAATGTTCTTATAGCCATTGCGCTTCCTGTGAAGAGTAATCACCTCTTCTCGTGTCTTCCTGGACCATTCTCTTGACTTCACCATGTTTGTAACCACACCAGTAAATGTCTAGAAGGAGCTGAGTATCACAGTCATTTTAAAGCTGCCTAATTGGTGCTTATTATGCTTTATTGCTGCTCCGTGACATCCACAGGTGTTTTCAATACCTGATTGAAAACACTTGAATGAACCTCTGTTCTTCAGAGTGGTAGTCTTTAAGGGGTTGAATAATTGTGTCAATGAAGAATTCACAAAAGAAACATTTACTACTGTATTACAAAACCAATTGATGTCATTTTAGTTGCATATGGTTCTTTAAAAAGTCCTTGTAGGATTTCATTCTGAATACAATTACAAATGTACACTAAATTCCCTAAAACCCTTTACAGCATTGGGGGTTGAATAATTTTGAACACAACTGTATATTTATCCTGTGAGTGAATACAGTAGCAGGGGTTATTGTTGCCTATATCCATACTATGCTATACCATCATTGCTATTTTTTATTATAGTGCTCCCCTATTCTTATTTAAGCATTAAATATTGGACATTTCGATATACAAAATATTAGTAGGAGGAATGATGCCAGGTTATTTTAACCTGTATGGGTATTGTTACAAGAGTGGAAAATTTGGCAATCTTCCTGCATGCTGGGTCACAGTACAACAAATCAAAACAGCGTCTGCATGCCAATAGTAATACCTTTCTAAGAAAAAAACATCAGGGATTAATTAAGGCTTCCTTTAAAAAAATAAACACTAAAATAACATTTAAACAAAGCCCATTGTGCAAACCAAGGCCACCAAGTTGTCAAAAGGCAGCTGTTTGTCTTTTTGTATATGGAGTTATTATTTTAACACATTTTTGTACATATTTCGGATGTAGAAAATGTCTTTTTTTTATTGTTTTTCTGGTTGGAGACAAATATTCAATAGCTATTTTATTACCCCTTTTTATATAATGTTTTTAATATTATAGTCTGTTCCAAAGGCAGAGTAATGATGCTGAACAACTGCAAAACTATGAGTAATGGAAAATAATTGAAAGTGACATGGTGATAATTACTAATGACTAACTCATGTCTGTCCCTGGCACATTATGAATTAGTCAGGCATAAAGCGATCTGGCTCAGAAACACAGTTAAAATTAATGATGGCGTTAGAATGCTTAGTATTAAGAATATTTTTTTGTCATTTTGTTTCAAAAGAAATGTATATAAATATTCCAATTTATAATTTATATTTAAATCTGAGATGGTTTGATGGAACTTTGTTAATTTATTGGATGGGGCCAATACTCAAAGGTAGAGGAGAGCATTTGCAGAATCATGTAGCACCCCCTAAACCCCCCAATAAATCCGATACTCACCTCTCATCCCGCGGCGAGAACAGTTGCTCGATCTGCCACTTCTTGTCGCCAGGAGCTGTCACGGAGTGGTACCGGCTGGGCACCTGGGTGTTTGGGATATGGTGAGCCCAGGGTGCAGTGGTCTGCAGACTCAGAAGGTAAGGGTGGAGGAAGGTAAGTGGATGGAGACTGACCAGGTTTGAATACTGCAGATGGAGAGAAGGAGGTTGCTGGAGCTTGAACCAGGAGGTATGGTGAGAATCCGTTGGACAGGAACAGGTAGAGGGTTTTGTTAAACTGATGATGCAGATCAACACAGGATACTTCTTTAATTTATCAGGAGTGAACTATAATGATCAGGCTCAGGAGATCTGAAAGCGTAGCCCTATATTCATGTGTGGTGTGACATGGTTGAAGTTTAACTGTTTATGTGCCTGAACCAGTGCTGGTTGCAGAGGAGCAGTACCTGAAGAGTACCACCAGGGGGTTCCAGGATGGCTGTAGCCATGGGACATGACAGGAGCAGAGTGAGACAAATAGTTCCCAGTCTCCCTCCGTGATCACTCCAGGCTTGCGGCCCTGAAGCGCAACCATCCATGGAGTCCTATATAAGAATAGCTTGTTCTTCATCTGCTAGGGGTACATTAATGTCTCCCACGTAAAATATATGAGACATTATTGTACAGTAAGAGCCATGATGTCTGAAAGCAGAGCTTGCATCTCGGATGGAATAAGACACTAAAGAAACTAAGCAGGGCTGTAATGCTGTACAGCTTGAGTGCTCTGCTTAGGCTCAGGTCAGACGAGCGCAGTGATCACGTCCATGTTGCGGCGCATTTTAACGTCCGTAGTAGCATACAATTATGATCAATAGAGACCCACACACGAAGTACGTCCGCACAGAAGTGCAGACGCACACCGGACGCGTCAAACGGACGCAAGTTAGGCATGAAGGTAAATCCGCTAGAATGGACGTGCGGAGTGCGCTGCATCCACAACGTCCAAATAGCTTTGTGTGTGAGTGATGGAACGAGGTCAGACGGACTGCATTTTTGACGTCCAGCATTTTGACGGACAAAATGGTTTTTCATATTAATTTTATTTCCCTTCTGCATCAGTCAAAAAAACCGTCAGTCACAAAAACGGACTGTGTGGCCACTACCTTGTCGCCAGTCAGAAAGTACGTCTGTTGTGCACGACGCACAGTCTGCTGAGAAAGAATGCGCTCGTCTGACCCTAGCCTAAATGTCAATTGTCAACATTTGAATAGGACCCCACATTTTCTATATTAATAAATTTGATAATTATAACCTCTACATTCAAAGATCTGCTTGATTTGTGTTTACATGTGCCTTCACATTTATCCACTGATATGAAAACAGTCAATAAAAAATCATCAGATCATTTGTATTAAAATATCGCACAATTACCAAACCTGAGTCACCTGTATCTTCAAATACATAATTAGCTGTTTTTGTTACATTTGTATCTATAGAACTGTCAGCCGTATACAGGAATATACATTTAAAATGAGTATATATGTAATTATGAAAAAAGGTGTCATCTGCGCTCGTTTCTATGTGTTCCATGTACAACAAAACTGAGGTTTTTGTTTGTTTCAATGGCCATTCCAACGTAAGCTCACTCGCCACTTCACGGCACCGCTTTACAGAGTGAGTACCTAACAAATGTAACCAAAAGGCTGCTCTACTGAGCAGCTCCAAGCCCCTCCTGCTGCTTTTCAGCCAAGGAGAGGCAAAGATATGGTGGGTTTTATTTATACACGCACCAAACACTTCCCATTTGGGATTAAAAACAAAAACATGGAAAGAGGAACAGCTGCAGAACGACGGACTGGTGTTACAAGCATGATATACATAAATACAGAAAAAATGGCGTCGCGCCCATACTCACCGGAGCGGCAGCAACTGCCAGGAGTAACAGCCCAGTTAATGTATAAAACATAACAAGGAAAAAGGTGTCATCTGCGCTAGTTTCTATGTGTTCCATGTACAACAAAACTGAGGTTTTTGTTTGTTTCAATGGCCATTGCAACGTAAGCTCACTCGCCACTTCACGGCACCTCTTTACAGAGTTATATGTATTATATTATATGTATTATATTATATGTAATTATGACTCCAATAACTTGGGTTTGATCACCTATATGTGAGAACACTATTGAACTGTCATCACAGTCAATTACAAAAACAAGTTGCTGGGTCATGATGAAGAGGCAGGAGAATAAAATAGAATATAAATATAGGTTTGATCCAGTGAATCAGTTATCTGGAATGGTTGAATTTGACATCAGTTTGTCTTTCTTGGGAACCAGATTTATATGTATAGTGAAAGCTCATGAAATGGCCACCGTCACTTTCGTGTGGATCATGGCAGATATTGTTTCAAGGTTGGAGTGTGATGTTCGTAATGTCAAAATGATAATACGTTTAGAAACAGATTAAGGCACACAAAAATATCAAGTGGAATCTAGCAGGCACTTCAAATAGTTAAAAATATACATATAGATTTCACTACATCATATGTAATGCGCATATGGACTTTCCACGATAAAAGAGGGATGAGCGGTAGAGGACAGGACTCCGTATTCGTGACAGACACATTCATGCAAATAACGGACAAGACAATGTAATGAGGAACAGAACAAACAGATATAAAGCCTGCTTCATTATTCAATGAGATCATTGTTAAGGAATGTATAAAGCAAATAAAAAAGTCAATACAAACAACAAGAACATGATATTTTCCTGGGAGCTGTTTATTATGATGATTTAAGCATTTACAGTCAAGGCCTAAAATCAATAGATTCTGAAAATATAAAAATAAAACCATTTGCAAGTATATCCAAGGTTATCTCTGTTTGCTTTCACCAGCAGGTATAGCGTTTGGGAAAAAAATACACTTATCACTGTCATTCTTTACCTGAAAGATTAAGGTAGCGTCACGTATATCAGTGGTAAATTAATTTATGATGAAATAGTGATCTACAAATTTTTTTAATAGCTTGACTATATTTTGCTTTCCCAAACTACATTTAGGTATGACCTCCATAGTGTAAACTGCGTATGAATGTTATATGGCATAAATCCAAACTACAAACATTGGGCATTAATCCACCAGTTTAAATTATAGAGATCAGCGAAAAAACGCTGATCTATGTAAAGGGGGAAAATGCGTCCTGTCTCATGGGCAAAAAGTAGTTTTGCCCATGACAGCAGCACTTTACCGAGTAAGCCGTTAAGTGTAAAGGCCTTATTCATTAACGGAACACTCTACTGAAAAGTAGAGTGTCCATTTTTTTGCCCTTAACCCCTTCACTACCAAGTGATTTTTCAAAAAAAAACATTGTCAGGAACCAGTGTTTTTTTTTGAAAAATCATTTTTAATTAATTATACAGTAAGATATATTAGGACATAGTCCCAGTGTATTTCTTACTGTAATAACATATTTGGCCAGTAGATGGTGCCCTCTACTGCCTAATTGAGATACAGTTGCAGCTCGTGTTCCCTGCAGCGGCTGCAGAATGTCTGATGTCAGGACATTCAGTTAGATGATTTTACAGTTTTAGCTCTTTGGGCATTATGTCCACAGGGCTAAAACTTTGGGGGCACCTTCTGCAGCCCAAAAGCAAACGGAATTAATTTGCAGCAAACAAATTTCATTTATATTTGGGCTGCAGATCACGATATCTCAATATATCAAGCACCGGATGGTGCATTTGAAGCCCATGATATCTCGATCTCAGTAGTAAAGAGATTAAATAATTGGGCAGAGACTGCTGACAGCCTCTACCCAATTATTATTTTTTTAATAAAAATTTATTTTGCCCAATTTTACTCATCTTTTGTCACTCACCGCGTGCAGTTCCTCCTCTTCAGCTCAGGGATTCCAGAACCCAAAGTCCCGGAGGCTTCTTTGCGTAATTTGCATTTTCTGTGCTACTCGCATAGCATGGGAAATGCAAATAGCACATTGCAACGGGACTTGTGAACTCTATGTACTTTACATACGCAGCTCTGATTCATTGCATCCTCTCTTGAGACTGATCGCTAGCGCAATTGGTCTCAAAGATAGTGACACTACACGCTCTCTACATGCAGACGTCACTAGTAACCATGTAGTAACCGGCAGCCAGGAAATTAACATTTTCTGGCTGCTGGTGACGCTGGGTGGGGTGGAGGAAACTCCAGCAATTCTCACATTCTGGCCATTTTGAAAATATAAGGGGCCCTATTACATTCTTTAGCAAAATCGCAAGTGCAACGCGTGAATTTTTGCACGGAGAGTTAAACGTTAACGCGCGTAAATAAATGCTGGTATTACAATCCTCGCACATTTTGCATCTGTCAAAAAATAACGCGCGTAAAACAGACGTGCACAAACGCGTGCGCAGCAACATTGCACGTAGAAATCAGTGTGCGGACCGTTTTATTTACGAGATTCAGCCAATCAGAATTAAGAACCACAATTGTCTCACGTTAAGTTTTTGCGCCTGTCAAAGTCAATCTGCGCATATACTGTATGCTGCATCAATAAAAAAAGCACGCACAACTTCTCAAATTTATTGGTTTGGTAGAATGTGTAACTATACTTTGCTGTATTTTTTTATTTTTTTTGGGCTGGTGTATTTGGTTTCGGCCAGGTTGATAGAAATTGCCATTAACACCAGCTTTTAGGAGTTGCTAAAATTATGCGCGCAAAGGCTGTGCGTTACAAACTGCACATAGATTGTAATACCATCCGCGTACCAGCGCACAAACGCATTTGTGTACAGTAAGCTCGTGCAGCGTTTGTGCAGGTTCTCCCGCGGTAGAGATATACGCACGTTTGTTGCGCTGACATTGTAATACGACGTTCAGCACAAAGGGTTTTGCCCCTTGTGTTAATGCTTTTTTGCGCATGCGCTGATGTTTGCGCGAAGATTGTAATAGGGCCCAAAGCGATCAGGATGTGTAGCGTGTTCCTTTAATATGAACAACTCCCATCTTATTCCAGTCGAGTCACAAATCCTTGTTGCAGCAGGGCTGTTATAGCTGCCTGCTGTTGTATATTAATGATTCTTAAACTTTGTACAGCAAGCTGAGCAAGCAGAGACAAAAATGACTGATACTAAATATGGATTACATTTTATGCCCTGTAGCGTGTCACCAAGACATGTTTACAGCTTATTAAAGGTCTGTGTGCTGATGGATGTTTTGTCATTTATTTACATAAATTATCAGATTATTATTATTATTATTCTTTATTTATAAAGCGCCAGCATATTCCGCAGCGCTGTACAATAAGCACAGTATAGACAGGGTTACAATACATTGAACAACATTTGACAAACAGTACAGGAGGAGATGAGGGCCCTATTCCCGTAGGAACTCACAATCTGGGAGGGTTGGGGTTGGAAACAGGAGGAGAGGACTGTAAGGTGAGAGTGATTGATGGTTGCGTCAGTGAGTTGGGTGGTAGGCTTCCCTAAATAGGAATGTTTTCAGGGAGCGTTTGAAGGAAGAGAAGTTAGGGGAAAGTCTGATGTAAATGAGTTGGGTGGTAGGCTTCCCTAAATAGGAATGTTTTCAGGGAGCGTTTGAAGGAAGAGAAGTTAGGGGAAAGTCAGATGTAAATGAATGTTCTTGACATGGGATGGCACGCCACAAATAACTTTCGGTTCCTGGGTTGATCGGTTCCTGGGTTTTCAGATGATTGAATACTTTTATTTCCATGTGTTTTAATGTGAAGAGGTAAGGGTTAAATTGTGGCCTTCAATGTACTTCAAAAGGACGTCTGCTCTTTGGGTTATGGTCTCGGCTAATTTGTTTACCCCTTGGAGACCTCCTTGGCTTTCCCAGAACACACCGTCCATCTGCAATGACTTTACCAGCCTGCTCTTCAAACATCCTGACTTTAGCAGTTGGACGACAGATGCAGGAAACCTAGAGAGCACAAAAAAAGTTATTTTTGTGAACACATCTTTTTTTTATCCACACGCAATGGCCGACCCCTAATCAAACATCCACCTATTTTTCCGATTTGACAATTGAAACTCTAGCTTGTATCACCACTAAGCATAAAAAGTATTTTTGCTAAAGATATTTCCTAAGCAGATTTAATTTAGAATATATACATACAGGACTGGATGTGACTATGTGAAATATAACACTCACATACTTTCATTCCGTATTGTCCAGGCTACATTCTTGACACACCTAAGGCAAATTATTTCCAGGAGAGTTAAATGATCCATTGACTGCAAAAGCAGTATCTTTATAAAACCTATGCCATTAATAAGCATAGGGAACAGTTGCACCCTTTTTTATCTCATACAATATCCACCTGTTTTAGCCCCTTAAAGTGTATGTGTACTGCCCGGGTTTGGGTCGAAATCCCTACAACCAGGTTCCCTAATGCCAAAATTCGATGGCCAACTTCCCTACACAGACAACTCCCTGACTGCCAACTTCCCTACACGGCCAACTTCCCTACACAGACAATTCCCTGACGTGCAACTTCCAGACATCCAAAATCCCAGTGGCTAACACTAACCCAACTCCCTAACCCCCTAAACCTAGCCCTAACCCCTAAACCTAACCCTAACCCCCCAAACCTAGCCCTAACCCCCTAAACCTAACCCCCCTCAACCTAGCCCTAACCCTAACCACCTAAACCTAGCCCTAACCCTAACCCCTAAACCTAGCCCTAACCCCCCTAGCCCTAACCCCTAAACCTAGCCCTAACCCTAACCTCCCTAAACCTAACCCTAACCCCCTAATCCTAGCCCTAACCCTAACCCCTAAACCTAGCCCTAACCCTCACCCCCTAAACCTAACCCTAACCCTCACCCCTCTAAACCTAGCGCTAACCCCCCTAAACCTAACCCTAACCCCCCTAAACCTAGTCCTAACCCTAACCCCCCTAAATCTAGCCCTAACCCTAATCTCCTAAACCTAGCCCTAACCCCCCTAAACCGAGCCATAACTCTAACCCCCCTAAACCTAGCCCTAACCCCCCTAAACCTAGGGTTAGGGTGTTAGTTTTAGGGTTAGCCGCTGGGATTATGAATGTCTGGAAATAGGCCGTGTAGGAAAGTTGGGATGTCCGGCACTTGTTCTGTCTGGAAGTTGGCCGTCGGGATGTTGGCATTAGGGAACCTGGCTGTAGGGATTTTGTCCGGCACCCGTACTGCCCAGGTGGACTTTGGCTTTGAGATCCCATCAGAAGATGGCTATCATATCAGTCTTAAAAATCTATGTGACATCTCATCCCGTGATGAGATATTGCAGTTTCTACTCACCTCAATCCAGCGTTGGGCACCGCCATGTTTCACCCCCTAATTGGGAGCCGCCGCACAGTGATGCGCAATTGGCCCACAGTGGTGATGTCAGCAGGCGGATTGCTGCCAGTCCATCAGGCGCACAGACTGAGCAGAGGACTGTCCTGTATCTTTGGTCCACTCTCTGCTGTTATAGTTTCCTTTTCTGGGATGAATACTTGCTAGAAACCAGAACATCAATCGCACGTTTCTTATATTCAACAAAGAAAAATAGCAAATAGCCTTACCCATCTATGCCTTGCAGCAGTCTAAAATTCAGATTGTCTTCAGCGTGATCAGGCCGTCCGGCATTGTCAATATAAACTAACTGTGATGGATTACTCTGACGCACCTATTCAAAGATGGGGAAACAAGTTAAAATAAAATTTCAAATTTATGAAAAATATTGGAAAGCATACATAATTTTTCATCATTAAAATTTATAAATCGAGATTCCTTTTGAACCGCCCGAGAAGTCTACTGGCGTGTGTCCTGGCTGATGGTCTTGGGCCCTGAAAAGTGCAGAGGCGGCGGCCATTTTTACTCCTCGTGCGGCTGCCCTCTTGGAGATTCTTCCCTTCCTTTGGATATGGGTAAGACGACTAAGCGGGCTGGGGTGGCAGATGTTCCCCGTTTACATGATATCTGCGTCTCCATGAGCGGCATGAGACCTGCTGGTACTGCGCCTCACTCCCCGTTGGCAACCAGGATCTCCATTGACCAGGAGCCGGCTGCGAGTCTCCCACCCACCAGACCTGCCTCGTTACCAGACAAGGATGACCTACCGGCAACCAGGAGAGATATTCGCGCTCTCCTGGAGGACGCGCGCTCTTCCTGGAACCAAGAACTGGCTGCTGTGCGCTCAGACCTATCTGTTCTCCAAACAGGAGTGGAGAACCTGGGCACTACTACTCGCGACTTGGGGGACGCGCAGGCCGCAACCTCCTCTTGCATTACAGCGTTACAGGTCCAGGTCGCCAACCTTCAATCATCGGTCCTGGGTTTGGAGTCCCGGCATCGCCGCAAGAACCTCAAGTTTCGGGGTATTCCGGATTCCCTTCCTGCTCATGAACTTCTGGCGTTCATAAATCGGTTTGTGGTGGCTGCCCTGTCTCTGCCCGGTGGAGTCCTGACCCCTATTATTTCAGCAACCCGGGTTAGGAAGCCTGCTGTGGCACCTGAAACGGCCTCTCGAGACGTGATTGTGGTGACCAGAGATGTCCACGTTCGTGATCATTTACTGGAGGTGTCGTTACGAACCCCTTCGACCCGGTTCGAAGATGTCAACGTGGTGGTTTATCGGGATCTCCCGTTCCTGGCACTGGCAGCTCGTCGCAATTTTCGACCTACCACCGCGGTGCTCAGAGCCCACGACGTCCGCTACCGCTGGGGAGTGTCTGGGTCCTTATTTATTCAGCATGGCCGCTCTGTTCTCCCGGCAACGACCCTGGAGGAAGCTCAGACGCATCTGCTAACCCTTGGTCTGCCATTGGCCATGGATGGGGACTCTTTGGCTATGTCGTCGACACCGAGACCTCAGGACCCGGACTAATTTATAGTCTTGTTCGCTGTCATGTTTATTTGTTTTTGCTCTTGCCTCCCTCGGTACTTGCTCAATGGCCTTTTTTGATGCACTGGAGTGTTACAGGGCTCTTATTTGAGAGACATCCACCTTTTATTTTTCTTGTTTTTTGCAGTTTTGTTACATTACCGGCTCTTTCGAACGTAGCAGACCGGTTGGTCAGGAGAGCTTTTTACTGGTGGAAGGAAAAATTTTTTTCTCCCCTCCTCCCCTTTCCCCACTGTCCCCCCCTTTCCCGGGAGCAGGGGCCTGTGGTGGGCAAGCCTTGAGGTGACCACCTAGGCTCTCGTCACCTTTTTAGGCCCTACCACGGCTCTTACCTGTGGCTCCCTCCTCGGCCCCCCTGAACCCCTTGAGGGAACGGGGGTGAGCCGTTGAGCCCCATGCGTCTTTGGACAAGGTGCTCCTTTTTGATTCTGTGTCACCCCCCAATTTTTTTTTAATTTTTTTTTCTCTTCCTTCCTCCTCCCTCTGAAAGCGCTCGAAGTCGCCTCACGAAACAGCATTTTTGTTCTGTCTTAATAGGTTTTTCTGCTTACGGTGTCGTATGGCCTCTTTTATATCTCAATGCCACCTTACTCGATTAGTTGTTATTTTTCTTCACCTTATTATCTTGCGACCCCCCCTTATATACTCTTGTGTTTATTGTCTTACTGCCTTAATTGAAATAAAAATTTGAATGAAAAAATAAATAAATTTATAAATCGAATTGAAATGCATTATTTTTTCATCATTTATTTCTCATGTTTCTACCTTTCAGTTATTCAGGAAATCCCATTCTAGTTATCAATAATCCGCAAGATACAGTTTACCCTTTACCCAACAAAGTGCTTGATTTGACCGAGCCCAACCCAAAATATTTACTATTTTCAGACATAAATGGGACATTTTTCTTTTCGGCATATTTAAATAGGGGCATATCGACATTTCAATTCCAACTGAAATATTGGCTCTATTATCGGCACTTGCACCTATACTCAATAATGGAAATATTGACTTTAGTGATTCAATTCTGTTTTTTTTCAGTAGGCCAAAATAGGAAAAAAAATCAAATACTAAATGGTGTTGGTAAATTGCTCTTCGGGCAGAGAAATGTACAATTTAACTTTGGATTTTAATATATGAATGCTCGGTAGAAATGATCACTATAATGCTGACTAGGGAAGGTGCAAAGTATGTCAATTATGACACCATATCCTACCCAATATCTTAGTAATAATTAATGCATCATTATCATAAATTAAGTGAAAAAAACAAACGCAATATACCAAAATATAAAAAAATATACACACAGGGCTATATTACAATCTTCGCAAAAAAAACTTCCGCAAAGCGTGAATTTTTGCGCCAAGCGATAAACGTTTGCGCACGCAAATCACAGCTGGAATTACAATCCTTGCGCGTCTTTTCATCCGGTGATCAATAATGTGCGCAAACAGGACGCACCCAAATGCACGCGCTGTACCGTCACGCACAAAAATCAGTGTGCGCACTGTTTTTTTCTCGCGATTCAGTCAATCAGAATTAAGAACCACAATTATCTCATTTTATGCGCCTGTTACAGTCAATTATTGCTGCAGCAATAATACATGCACACACAACTTAACCATTTTATTGGTTTGGTATGAGTAGAATGTGTAACTATACTTTGCTGCATTTTTTTTATGGGCTGGTGTATTTGGGTTCGGCCAGGTTGTTCAAATTTGCCATTAACACCAGCTTTTAAGAGTTGCTAAAATTATGCGCGCAACGGCTATGTGGTAATTACCGCAAAATTGGAATACCATCCTGGTACCAGCGCACATTCGGATTTGCGCTCACAATGTTAAGTATAGTACGCGCGAAGTACAGTAAGCTTGCGCAGGGTTCGGGCAGGTTCACCAGCGGTAGACGATTCAACGCGGTTGTTGCGCTGACTATGTAATACGGGATTCGGCGCAAATAGTTTTACCCCTCGCAATGATGTTTTTTTTGCGCCGGCGCAAATGTTTGCACAAAGATTGTAATTTAGCCCACAATGTATTGCATTCTCTTTTCACATCCCGGTATCAGTCACAAATCGATTATCTCTATAAGCCAACGACAAACCAAAGAAAAGATAGACTAGTTCCTTTTAAACCTAAAGGTCTGAATAAACTCTATTTTCGATCCAGATATGCTTGGTAAACGTCAATAATTTTAAAGCATTATCTCCTTTTATCTTTCAAAGTGGAAAGGAATTGGTTTCATAAATACGACTGTAGGAATTTATCGTCCTCCATCGTGACAAAACAGAGAGTGGGAAGTAGAGATATTTTTATGGGTTTGCAACGTAAGAGAGGGAAAGTGAGCCGAAGGGTGAAAGTTACAATGAAGTAGGAGAAAAAATGCTCAGAAATTCAGATAGATCTCGTTACTGTGTATATGCATATATCATTTAACTACTGACCCAATGTGTACTTTATACAAAATTTAATTCCCAGATGTTCATGTTCAAAAATAAATGAGCAAACCAGTGACGGAAAAAATTACTTGGAACTGAGTGTGCTAGTTTATAGATTAAAATAAATGTTTTAATTAGCAACACACTCCAGACACCTCTGACTTTTTTTGTTAACCAATACTTTACTAGTTATTATTATTATTATTAATATTATTATCATCATCACACCATTTCTATACAAAACAGGTTATTGACCTCCTCAAGAGTCTTCCTTCCCTTGTACTCTACCTAGACTTATTTTATACTGTTTCAAAACATTGGAACTGACAAGGTTGCCTACTACCACATCTGTTTTGTGTATTAAACCATGTCTGAGAAATACCCGGTGAAATGGAAAGTACATGTTGCACAATTTTTAGCAAATCTGTGATTAAGGGCAACCTACCAAAATGTGCACCAAGACCAGCTCTTTTTGGTTCTGGCATTTGTCATTTAGAAGCTCTTCCACACAAGGTTCGGTAGGATCAGGGTTAAACCCACAGCAGTAACGATCAAGTCGATCTTGGACCTACATTATGAGTATGTAAAAAAAACAATCCCATATTATTATATCATTAATAATATCCAGATGGTATAAAAACAAGTCGTTTTTATTGTAATACAGCTTAATTTAAGCTATTGAATTGGTTTTGGATATAGGTTTAATACTTTTTTATTTTATTGATACGCTACTCTCAAGGTAACTTTTTGAAAATTATAAATCTTCCTTTGGCAGCTGAGTCGAGGATGCTGGTGGGTTCCCCCATCAAAACCCCTAGGGAAAAAAAAATATTATATCATGTAAGAATTAAGCTGTTACTTTTTTAAGTTATTAATTCCATAAAGTACAGATGCACCGATACAAATTTTTTTTAGACCACGTATGAGTATGATACGTTTTTTTAGGTACTTGACTATACCGATACTTTAATGTCATGTGACAATTTTCCAATAAACAATTTAAAACTTTGCTGAAAACCTGTCCAATTTATGGAACTATTGAAAGGTATCGCCAGACACCTCATTTATTCTTGAATCCTTCCTAAGTGATCTCAAACAGCTCCCCTGGTACAGGCTAAACCTAATCCCAGACCTAGACTGTGCAGTTGAATACTTTCAGTCTGAGCTCCTGCAAGTCTGGAATTCCCATGCCCCGCTGCGTAAAGTGCGAGTAAAAGGGACTCATCTCCCCTGGGTTACAGCTGATCTTACACTAATGTACCAGCTTAGAGATTCACGGTGGTCAAATTTCAAGAGTACTGGTTCCATGAACGATCACTACGAATACCGAAAATGCCGGAATGAATGCACAAAACAAACAAAAATGGCCAAAGCCCATTACTTCAATGAAAATCTAAACAATAACATATCAAACCCTAGAAACTTTTGGAGAACCATAAGTAACATACAAGCACCCCCAGTCCACTCCCAGCCAGCTGCTGTCAAAGTAAACAACCAAACCCTGGAACACACCCCTAGATGTAGCAAATGCCTTTAATGATTATTTTGTTGGATGTGCCACCACTTTGATTGCCAAGCTAGGAAATGACATGCAATCAGAGAGGCCTCATGCAGGTCAGGCCCCCCCAACTGTGCAAAGTCCCTGTATCAGACAGGAATTCAGTTTTAGACCAGTGCCTGTCAGTGTCGTTACTAAACTTCTCCGTAAGCAAAAAATGAAATACCAGTCTGGACCTGATCAAATACCAGCAATGCTGCTGAAAATCAGTGCTCCTGCAATTGCAAATCCTGTTGCAACCCTAATAAATGAGTCACTGGCGACTGGATACATACCCAAGCTCTGGAAGACTGCGAGAGTGGTACCTATCCATAAAAGTGGTGACAGTACTTTGGTATCCAACTACCGTCCGATATCGTTGCTCCCTGTAATGTCAAAAGTCTTGGAAAAATGTGTCTACACACAATTACGTGATTATTATCAATATTGGAACTACTTAATCCCGGATCAATCAGGCTTTCGTCCAAATCACTCAACTATAACCGCCCTTTTAAAAGTCTGCAATGATATCCAGGCTGGGATGGAACAAGGAAACCTAACTGGAGCCATCTTCCTTGATTTTGCCAAGGCCTTTGACACGGGAGACCATGGCATCTTGTTAGAAAAACTTAAAAACTCTGGCATTGGTGATCGCACGCTAACCTGGTTTCAATCATATGTATCCGACCGATCACAATATGTGTCAATTTCTGGCAGCTCCTCCCTCCTGCTCCCAGTCACTTGCGGTGTACCCCAAGGCTCAATACTAGGCCCTCTGCTGTTCACAATATTCATAAATGATCTGCCCAACGTCTGCAAAGCCTCAACTGTACATATGTACGCAGACGACACTGTGATCTATACCAGCAAACCAAATCTCCCGCAGCTGGAGGCCGTGCTGCAAGAACAATTCACAGAGGTAGAAAAGTGGATCAAAAACAACAAACTTTTTTTAAATACTGACAAAACTGTAACGATGCTCTTTGGAACCGCACCTAAACTACACAAATTGCAAAATCCCCATCTATGTGTTGGGACAAAATCAAATGGCACACTGACCACAGTCACTTCTCTCAAATATCTAGGTATGTGGTTGGACCCTAATCTATCCTTTGGCCCCCACATCGAAAAACTCTCATCTAAACTTTACCCCAAACTAGGTGCCCTGTACAGAAACAAATCCTGCCTAAGTCCTGCGGTAAGAAAGCAGATTGTACAGCAAATGCTTATGCCGGCTATTGATTACGGAGATGTAGTGTATGCAGCCGCCCCGCAAACACACCTTCATAAACTTACTACATTGTATAACTCATTGTGCCGCTTTGCGTTACAATGTAACTACATGACCCACCATTGTGACATGTTAAAAGAGCTAAACTGGCCATCACTGGAATCCAGACGCACCCTTCACCTTTCCAGCCTGGTGTTTAAGAGCATCTCTGGGAAGCTGCCACCCTACCTGAATAGACTGCTTCCCCCAGCAGCTCCCTCATCCTATAACCTCCGATCCAGGACCAGCACCTTACTTGCTATACCACAATACAAAAAGACAGTGGCTCGGTCCTCATTTTCCTACAGAGCACCACAATTATGGAATAACCTCCCAGACACCATCAAATCTTCCCCCAGTCTTAAGTCACTCAAAAGCTCCTTACTAACATACCTCAATACAGAATGCACCTGTAAACATGTAACCTAATGACTATATTTCCTACATATTTTTCTGTTAATCTGTATATTTGTGTTGTTTTTTTTAATATCTTGCATTGTATTACTTTGTATTTCTGTAACTGTAACACTTCAATGTTCTTGAACCCAGGACATACTTGAAAACGAGAGAAATCTCAATGTATCCTTCCTGGTAAAATCCTTTATAAATAAATAAATAAATAAATAAATTTAACCACTGCACACACACATACACATATTAGACCTCAGATACACACATATACACACCAGACCTCAGATACACAGCCACCCACCAGACCACAGATACGTACACACACACCAGACCTCAGACACGCTGGGGCCAGCTGGCAGAATGCTCTAACAGCACTCTGCCAGGCACCCAGGCTGGCAGCATTCCAGCGAGCCTCCGCCGGCATGTGTAAGTTATAACTGTGAGTACAAATGTCCGGTTTCAGCACCGATACAGATACTAGTTGCATCCCTACCAGAAAGGAATAAAAACTAACATTTATTGTACAGAAAAACCACCAGGCTAAATGTACCCAGATTGAGTATCCCTTTTCAGAAATGCTTGGGACCAGCTGTGTTTTATATTCTAGATTGTTTTTCCTGGACTTCGGAATATTTGTATATAATAATATGATATTTTGGGAATGAGACCCAAGTCTGAACACAAAATTAGTTTATGTTTCATACAGACCTTATACACATAGCCTGTTCATTTTGTACAATATTTTAAATCATTTTCCCCTGGACACACAACATCAGGTGTGGAATTTTACTCTCTTAGTGTCATGCCGGTGCTCGACATAATTTCTGAGCATTTCAGAATTTTGGATAAGGGAAAATTAGCCTGTACCTCCCAGTATTCCTGATCATTTTCAATCAAAGAGAGAAACACTGAGGACAAACAGGTAATAGCCACAACAAACACTAAATTACACTCACATACATTTAAAAAATTGAAGTTTAATAGAATGTCTCTTGATTAGAAATTATAGATAATTTTATTATGGAACCAAATGCAAAATAATTTCAAACTTGTACAACTGTCCGGGGACACTGTGGTGAGCAGCACTTGAGTTTCTGTTATCTGAAAATGCATTTTGTAGTACTCTGATCTCTCTGTCTCTAACGTGCCAGTGTTTAATATTCAGGGAAGAAGAACGCATATGAAAACATATGCATGATTTATGCTAAAATCAAAAACTATATATGCAAAAGCGCACAACAATTTCAACTACCGGTACTCCGTTTCACTCCCTCCGTCTCTGCACTATAGTACCAAATTTTGGATTTCCATATAAAATACTTTCAGCCCTAATAGAGTTTTATTTAAATATTTTATAAACAGTTTAAAATGCAGATAGTATATAACTTATTTACAATCCAATATGGTTGTTTTTTACTTCATTATTTGTGAAAACATGTAACAACATTTCCCAAATATACAGAATGGAGAAACACAAAACTCGCATTAAGGTGTAAGATATGGGATATAAAAAAAAAGAGAACTGATTTCATGTTACCCCAGATTATACATTTTCATTTGCAAGCAAACTGAACTAGTGCTTTAAAAAGGTGAAAAATGAATTTCTAATGGGGATTTGTTTCAAGTCCCGAATCCAATAAACGAACGCCATCAGTCCACATGTAACAAAACCACAGATCACCATGCTGAGTGTATTTATATTAGATGTTTTCAAGTAAATTGAACATTTCCTGAGTTTTATGGGTTATTGTATTAGCTCCTAATTGTAGTATACATAGAGTCAATCTACTAGCAACTGTATCATGATTCTCTTCACAGATATGAAAAGGCTTGCCAAATAATGAGAATAGTGGAATAATTTTTTGTGATTTATATAAGAGCTTTCTGTATTTCTGTGTCTTCAATATCTAGTTTGAGATCACTCCTCTCTCGCTGCACGGGCAAGCGAAAACCCTCACCCCCTACTGCAAAAAAAAGGAAGATACATAGGAGGAAGTGGGCTCTGCAGTGTCCTGAAGGTCTATGAATTAATAGGCCTAACTACTTGGACCTTGTTCTAACCAAGGCATTCAGTTCCATCCAGCTTAACAGCTCATGCTGCTATTCCGACCAATCCCAGTTTACCGGCTGCTACAGTAGGTTAACATTTCCTATACTTTATATTGGAACCATTAAATAGAGGCCAGCTGTAGAATAACAAGCTATTTAAAATGAATACCAGCTCTGAGACGCTGGTGTTAAGTGATTTAGCATTTTCAGAAGCACTTAAAACTTAAACAAAAATTCTAAAATAAACACACACCTCTAGTACCATGATACAGATGGTGGTGCAATCCGCCATTTCCTCTGGCCATAAGCATGGCAATGCCAGGAACAATTCATTCCCATTGTTCTCCTATGGACCCAGGAGATTGTGTAATCAGTGTTGCTCTTGTCTCCATGGAGTCCCTTTGAGTCCAGAAGCTGATACAAGCTAAAGCATGGTGTGTGCCGCTGCCAGTATCATGTAGCGCAAGGGTCAGCAACCTTGGCCTTTCAGGGGCTCTATTCCATGACTGGCGATAACTTAACCAGAGCTGTTGTAAATTTGCCACAGCTATTATAGTATATGGAGGGTGTTAAGTTTAAAACAGCTCTGGTTAAGTTTACAACAACCTTGGAATAGGGCCGCAGATGATTTAGAACTGTTAGATTTTAATTTTCTGTATGAATATATAAATATCCTGTGTTGAAAAGCCTGTTCTGATCGAAAGGGGGGTCATAGCCCATTTTAAGTGTCAATTCTGCATGTAGATAGTTTTTCTTACATAGGATGTGGAATTGAGCCACATTTCCTGTTAAGTCTTTGTTACATGAAGTGTAGAAATGTATCTGCTCTGATTGGCTGTTATATCACATTCCTATGTGGGGTGGATAGGAACCTCTTGTCTACAACAAACGTTTTCATTGGTCATAAGTTCTTTGAAATTTAATAAATACAACTGGCTAACAAAGGAAGGTCAGATTCTCTTAAAACTAACACAGACGTGTTTGATAATGCTGATATCTCTGCTGATCAGCGTAGCGCAGCATCTTACTTTATTTTGATATATGAGGAAGAAATGACAGACTATTTGGGAATCCAATTTCAGTAAGGCTTTTGATACTGTTCCGCATAGAAGGCTTATCAATAAATTGCAATCTTTGAGCTTGGATTCCAATATTGTTGAATGGATTAGACAGTGGCTGAGTGACAGGCAACAGAGGGTTGTGGTAAATGGAGTTTATTCGGCGCAAGGTCTTGTTACCAGTGGGGTACCTCAGGGGTCAGTACTTGGACCCATTCTATTTAATATTTTTATTAGTGATATTGCAGACGGTATTAATGGAAAAGTATGTCTTTTTGCTGATGACACAAAGATTTGCAACAGGGTTGACGTTCCTGGAGGGATCAGCCAAATGACAAATGATTTAGGTAAACTAAAAAAATGGTCGGAGTTGTGGCAATTGAGTTTTAATGTGGATAAGTGCAAGGTAATGCACCTGGGACGTAAAAACCCAAGGGCTGAATATAGAATATTTGATACAGTCCTAACCTCAACATCTGAGGAAAGGGATTTAGGGGTTATTATTTCAGAGGATCTAAGGGTAAGTAGTCAATGTAATAGAGCAGCAGGAAATGCTAGCAGAATGCTTGGTTGTGTAGGGAGAGGTATTAGCAGTAGGAAAAGGGAAGTGCTCATGCCACTGTACAGAGCACTGGTGAGACCTCACTTGGAGTACTGTGTGCAGTACTGGAGACCGTATCTCCAGAAGGATATAGACATCTTAGAGAGAGTTCAGAGAAGGGCTACTAAAATGGTGTACGGCTTGAAGGAGAAAAGTTACCAGGAAAGGCTTAATGATCTTAACATGTATAGCTTGGAAAAAAGACTATGGGAGATATGATAGAAACATTTAAATACGTAAAGGGAATCCACAAGGTAGAGGAAGGGAGTATATTTAAAAGGAAACAAAGTAGCAAAACAAGAGGACATAGTCTTAGATTAGAGGGGCAAAGATTTAAAAGTAACATCAGGAAGCATTATTTTACTGAGAGGGTGGTGGATACATGGAACAGCCTTCCAGTTGAAGTGGTAGAGGCCAAAACAGTAATTGAATTTAAGCAAGCATGGGATAGGCATAAGGCTATCCTAAACAAAAGATAAATCCAGGTAAAGTATCCATGTAATTGGGCAGACTAGATGGGCCGAAAGGTTCTTATCTGCCGACATTTTTCTATGTTTCTATTATAATAGGAAAATTGTTTTTGTTTTATGGTTATAATTTAACAAGAACTACACTTTCCATGAGGCTCAGCCAACCTAATGAGTGGCTGAGCATCATGTGAGATCTAGTTACAAAACAACTGAAGGGCCATGGTTGCTGACTCCTGATGTAAAAGCTCCCTGCTAGTATGACTTGAGCCACTGATACAGCACCTCAGACTCATAATTTAGAGCTGGTAACAGGGATCTGCTACAGGATTATCGGATTGCGTCGAAATTTCACCTTACTGGCTCCTTCTTACCCACAACATTGGAATAGTAGCCTTTGCGCGAAAAAAGTAAACCATTTAATGGTAACAAAGAAAAGCATACAAATAAGTGTGACTTGCATTGTCCATTGGCATCTCATTTCACGCTGCAGAGTATCACTGTCAGCTCTCAATGCTAAGTGCCTATTATGTGCTAAGTCTTGTCCTTGGAACTGAATGGCATCAAATATCATTCAATGAAAGGTTTTCTTTTACTTGGTAAATGGATACTTAAGTTAATTTATAACAGGGAATGGATCATGGAGGAAAAACACTTGCTGGTTATGGATACCAATAGAATAGTCTACTTGATACTGTCTACATGCCAGCACTAAATAATTTGGAAATGTCCTTACTTTTTATTTGAAGAATTTAATCTGGGAAAAGTGGATGAAAACGAAGTGTCAATGAAAATGTCAGCAGTTGTTCTTTGGTATTATATTTGGTATGTAGTTATACAGCTACCTCCAAATTCTGAATAAGTGTCAAACTGGTGTCGATGTGAATTGGCTGAAAAAAGGTCAAAATAGTAATTGAAGATGATTAATTCCCATGGGGTTCACATGGCATTTACTAAATTAGCAAATAATTTACAGCTGGCTGTAAATTGTTAAAATGAATTGGTGTCAACAAGACCTCTTTTCTCAGGAGACATGTGGTGGCCACCGACAATTTGGTGATGTTGTGAAGGTTAATTAACCAGCAGATGGACAGGCATGATTGTCAGGCTTTGCTTTTCCCATTACTTGGATTGGGTTGCATCATCCAACTGGGGGTCCTGAGCATCCTGTTTGCCTAAACGGATCTCCAATAATGCGCTCATTGGTTACTCCCATTCTATTTCCCAATGTGTGAGTGAGGAATGACTAATCGGCATAGTTTCAAAAATAAATTGACCCTCTTCCCCAAAAGATAGATAGCAGCAAAATATGGTTTAAAGATGAATTCCATGCATCTTTTATCCAAGTGAGTAAAGTCAAACCCAAGAACAGTCTACAGTGTATCAGTGAATGCCCAAACCTGGCAGGAACAAAACATCCCCAAACCATGTAAATACTATTAAATGCCATTGCCAATACATTGCCACCAGTCCACACTATTAGAAAACAAAGGCGTTGTCTTCCATAATGGTAGCTATGGCATTTTGAAGGTCACGCACAGAGCCGGTGCTGCCGCTAGGCGGCCGCCTAGAGCGCAGTGCCCGCCTAGAGCGCGCCGCCGAGAGGAGGGGGGCCCAGCGCCACCCACCAGATCCCGGCAATCAGCGCCAGAATCTGGGAGCCGCACGCTGGCAGTCCCTCTCCCTACACGAGCGGCCGCTGGATTGCAGCTTGGCCGCTCGCGTGGCATCGGAACCACGTGACCAGCACACGTGATACTCTTGTGAGACCTCTGCACTGGTCAGGTGGTTGATTTCCAGCGAGCGGCCAAGCTGCATGTCAGCGGCTGCTCACCTCGGAGAAGACGCCGGAGGAGGTAAGCTGGGGGCACTATATACCCATGTGTGAGCTGGGGGGCACAGGGCACTATATACCCATGTGTGAGCTGGGGGCACAGGGCACTATATGCCCATGTGTGAGCTGGGGGGCACAGGGCACTATATACCGATGTGTGAGCTGGGGGCACTATATACCCATGTGTGAGCTGGGGGCACTATATACCCTTGTGTGAGCTGGGGGGCACAGGGCACTATATACCCATGTGTGAGCTGGGGGACACAGGGCACTATATACCCATGTGTGAGCTGGTGGGCACTATATACCCATATGTGAGCTGGGGGGCACTATATACCCATGTGTGAGCTGGGGGGCAATATATACCCATGTGTGAGGGGGGAAATATATACCCATGTGTGCTGGAGCAATATATACCCATGTGTGCTCAGGGCAATATATGTCCATGTGTGCTGGCGGCAATATATACCCATGTGTGCTGGGGCAATATATACCCATGTGCGCTGGGGCAATATATATCCATGTGTGCTGGGGCAATATATACCCATGTGAGCTGGGGGCAATATATACCCATGTGTGCCGGGGCAATATATACCCATATGTGCTGGGGGCAGTAATGTGCGGTGTTTATGAGGGTATCACAGAGCTCCACAGTAATGTGCAGTGGTTTTTTTTGGGGGAGCTCAAGTAGCTGTTCTTGCCTAGGGCGCAAAATAGTCTAGCACCGGCCCTGGTTACACAAAGCATGAAATGCAAATTGTTACTGGGCATTTGCAAGCTAACCTGGTCAGAACATTGAAACTGAGTCTTAAGTGTTACAGTCCAAAAAACAGCTGCTCTGACCATGTGCGTGGCTGTGATAATGGGCCTGGCAGAGGATGGCGTTCTTCTCTGCAATGCTTTACTTGCAGCTGTAACCCTTGGAAGAAGAAGAGTGAATGCGCTCAGACAAATATGTCACACTTTCCTGAAAACTAACCAAGACTTGTCAGAACATCCAATAATACACAAAGAAAAGGACCAATATTCTGAGCATGTGAAGAATGAGATCATAAGCGAGAAGAGCACCTGCTATTCCGAAAATTCAGTTCTGTGCCTGCCAAATATAAAGGAAGATGCTTGTAGAAAAAGCAACACATATAAGATGTTTGTATGGAATTACAATGTGTATAGACTGATATATGCTCCTTAGTTAAGCAAAATAATAAAAAGAATATTGATAGACGTTTGAGGGATACTAACCAATTTATTTTAAATGACCATAGTGACCTGTGAGTCTCCCCTGTCTCTGTCCTCTCGGGTGTCCCAATGTGCTGAGAGAGCCTTCTAAGCTGAGGGCTTCCCTCCGCCCAAAAGGCTCTTAATCAGTTTGTTCTAGTACAGCCTTCCAGGGTTATGATGTGTAATGTACATCTTTTCTCTCCATGTATTTCAAGCATGAGATTCTTACAGGGTTATTCAAAGAAAGGCGAAACTCTGGAGAACTTTTGGAGAAGTGTAAATACTAGGTCAAAATAGCCGAATTGGAAAGTGAGATAAATGGGAGAATTTTTCTGGTTTGGCTATTTTGACCTAGAATTTTCACTTCTCAAAAGGTTCTCCAGAGTTTCACCTTTCTCTGAATAACCCTTAATGTCTGCATGGTAGTCTGGGCTGAAATGATGGAGACAACTGCACTTTGGGTATAAACTACAACACATATTAAATATTTTAACCCCTAAAATTAGATTTTTGCAAGGAAACAGCCAGTTGTTGTTAAAATGTCTGTACAGTCTCTGACCCAACCACCTCAATAGGCAGAGAATTCCACAGCTTTATTGTTCTCATTGTATGAAAAAAAATGTTCCTGTGCTTTAGGCTGAATTTCCTTTCTAAATGGTTACCTCGTTTCCTGTGTATAGTTCTATTAATGAATAGGTTTCCAGACAATGGTTTATAATGGCCTCATATGTATTTATATAAAGTTATCAGATCCCCTCTAAGGCGCCGTTTTTCTAAACTAAACAGGTTTAAGCTTGTTAGCCTTTCCTCATAACTTAAATCGTCCATTCCCCTTATTAATTTAGTTGCCTGTCTCTGCACTTTTTCTAGCGCATGTTATCTTTTTTAAAACAGGTGCCCAAAATTGCAAGGCATATTCAAAGTACGGTCTTACTAATGATTTATAAAGAGGCAAAATTATGTTTTCATTCCAAGAGTGAATTCCCCTTTTAATGCCAATACATTGCTGGCCTTGGCGACTGCTGTTTGACATTGGACAGTGTTGCTGAGTTTGGAGTCTATGATTATTCCCAAATCCTTCTCGTGCTTTGATTTCCCTAAATCAGTACCAATTAAGGTATAAATTGATTGTGTGTTCTTCAATCCAAAGTGCATAACCTTCCATTTATCTACATTAAATTTTATCTGCCATTTAAGTGCCCAGTCCCCCAATCTATCTAAATCCCTCTGCAGCGAAGTAACATCCTGCTCACGTTGTATTGCTTTTCCTAGTTTTGTGTCATCTGCAAACACTGACACATGACTTTTGATGCCTATTTCAAGGTCATTTATAAATAGATTTAATAGAAGTGGTCCTATAACAGACCCCTGAGGGATACCACTTACCGGTGATGTCCACCTTGAAAATTTGCCATTTATGACCACTCTCTGTACTCTATCTTTTATCCAGTGTTCTATCCAAGAACAAGAATTTTCATCAAGACCATTTTTTCTTAATTTGAATATTAGCAACCTCTTGTGTGGAACGGTGACGAAAGCTTTGAGAAAATTCAAGTAAATCATATCTACTGCGACCCCCTGATCTGTACTTTTAATTACTTCTTCATAGAATGCAATTAGATTATTCTGACATGATCTGTGTTTCATAAATCCATGCTGATTCCTGCTAATTAGATTATTATTTTTTAAAAAGAATTCGCTAGTATTTGGTAATTGACAGCTCTGCCAATTAGATTATACAGCTCAATGAATTCCTGAATATTATCCCTTAGTAACACCTCAAATACTTTCCCAGGCACATATGTTAAGCTCACAGGTCTGTAATTCCCAGGCAGACTTTTTCAACCTTTATTGAATATACAGACCACATCAGTTTTTCTCTAATCCTCTGGTTCGACTCCTAAAAGAAAAGAAACCTGATTTATTAAAAACAGAGGTTTATATACTTCTACACTGAGCTCCTCTCACGTACCTCCGGCGCCCAGCAGCCTCCTCCAGGCTGCTCGCTTGCCGAGCGCCGGATAAAAGGCATGCCGGTGCCGATCACGTGACACCTGGAGGGGCGGGGCACATTAGCAAAGCACGCAATCTGGTATATAAGGCCTTCATTAAGCTCAGATCAGCGCACTGTCATGTTCTCACACTCCCACAGTGATCCCAAGAGTTTCTGATTTAATTTATTGATTGTGTATGACCTTTGGCTTTGGAAAACAATTACTCTTGTGTATAGACCTCTGGCTTTGGAAAACGATTACTCTTGTGTATAGACCTCTGGCTTTGGAAAATGTTTACTCTTGTGTATAGACCTCTGGCTTTGGAAAACGTTTACTCTTGTGTATAGACCTCTGGCTTTGGAAAACATTTACTCTTGTGCCTCTGGATTCTGGAAATAGACTACTCTTGTGTTTTTGACCCCTCGCTTTTGGCAATCGACAACTCTTCTGCTTAGACCTCTGGTTCTGGCGATCTACTACTCCAGTGTTTTGTCATCTGGCTCCGCTTATTGTATACAGATATCTGGCATCTGGTTGCTAATATATATATATACGCCCTTGTCTCAGTCTCTGTTCTCTAACTTAGTCACTATAACCGACCACTACAGGGATCGGAATATTAGGGCAACCCTGCGTACAGGGATCATATACTTCTAGCCTTAGGGAATCTTTGACAGCTCCCTCAGTATTCGCAGGTGAATTCCATTCGGCCGTGGGGCTTTGTACACTTTGTTAATTTGAAGCAGCACTGTTTCTTGAGTCAGCCAATCACATTTTATTAGTAAGTTTCAATGATTTGCATGTCTCTTGTCATACGTTCCTCTTTGATATATACTGAAGAATAATAAACATTCAACATTTCTAGCTTTTCTTTCTCAGTTACTACTAACAGCCCTATCTCCGATTTTAGTGAACCTACACTTTCACTCTTAGATTTTTAAAATTTATGTGCTTAAATAATCTTTTGGGGTTGGTCTTGCTCTCTTTGGCTATCACCATGCTTTATTTGCTACCTTTTATATGCTTTATAGGACACCTCAGATTTATCCAATTTAAAAACATTTTTCTTTGCCTTTTTTTATTTTTCATTTCCTTGGTTATCTTCCTACAGCGCCACATTGGTTTCAGTCTGTTTCTTATATAGTCATTACCCGTGGAATATATTGGGATGCTTACTTCTCTAGTGTTAGTTTGAAGATATTCCACTTATCCTGTGTGTTTTACCCATGAAAGTGTTTTTGCCAATCAATGAGATTGAGAGCTTCCCTTATTTTAATGTTGGCCTTTTTAAAATTATATGTTTTAGCATGCTCCCTATGTATTTGCTTTTTTGAGTTTATTTCAAAACACACCATGTTGTGGTCAGTTTTCCAACTGCTCCCTTACTTGTAAATTTTACAAAAGATCTGCATTGTTTGTTATAACCAGATCCAGACAGGAATCCTTTTTTAGTTGGTGCTTCCACTAGCTGTGACATGAAGGTCATTTAATAGGTTCACAAACCAGATTTCCCTCTCTGAATTACTAGTCCCACTATCCCAAATAATATCTGGCTAATTAAAATCTCCAATAATTAAAGAATTACCCAGATGTATAGCCTTCCTGATTTGTTCTAACAGTTGTTCTTACTCTTCAGTATCCACATTAGGTGGATTATAGCATATTCCAACCAATAGTTGACTTCTCAGCTTATGCCTCGAGTGTATATTTACACATAAAGATTCCACATTTCTCTCCTCACATACCAGTTGTAATATTCAGCTTTAAATCATGGTTGATGTGTAAACATATTCCTCCCCCTTGTGTGACCATTTAGGCTGGGGTCAGACGAGCGTAGTGTTCACGTCCATGATTGCGCCTAAAAGTACGTCCGTGATAGCATGACAGAAAGCCCATTGGAGCCTGACACATGAAGTATATCCGCACTGAACTGCGGACACACAACGGCCGCGGCCCACGGACGCAAGGCAGGCAAGAACGTACAACTCCTAGAACGGCCGCACAAAGTGCGCTGCGTCCGCATCGCTTTGTGTGTGAGTGATGGAACGTGGTCAGATGGACTGCATTTATACGTCCAGCATTTTTCACGGACAAAATGGTTTTGCTTTTTAATTTATTTTCTCTCCTACATCCGTCAAAATATACATCAGTAAATAAACGGACTGTGTGGCCACTACTGTGTCTTCCGTACTGACGTACATCCGTGTGCAAGGACGTACAGTCCGTAGAAATCACGCTCGTCTGACCCTAGCCTTAAATTTACGGCCCAGTCAGGTGTTTCATCTCATCACGTTTCCGTTATACCTATTATGTCATATTGCTTAGTAAATATTATTGCCTCTAATTCTCTCATCTTGTTATTGAGACTTTTTGCAATAGCAAGCATATATTTAATATTGTTACGGCCGACACCGGATGTAACTTTATATTGCACGTCTCCTCTGTTTTGACATTACCCATCCCCTTAATCTGAGCTGAATCCCTTTCAGCTTTTTTCTGGGCTTTTACACATTCCTGAAACTAACATCTTTCAGGTGTTCGACCCTGTTTCACACGTAATTAAACGTATATAATTACATTTGGTGTAAAGCTGTGCGTTGTTAAAGGTTTGATTTGAAAATAAGAGCCGCAGCTGTGTTTTTAATTACTGTCTGTGGAACATATAGACAGAAACAAATGAGGGAGAGACCAGAGTTTGTTTAATGAAACTTTGCATGTTTCGTTTTTTTCATTATTTGGTAGGTTAGATAGTAGATTTTACGTTTTATGGGTTGGCTGCACTAAAAGGGGGGGAGCACGGTCTGCTGTGAGATTTTTGATAATTGTTAGTAAATGATAGCCAGGTTATTAGAGATCATGTGTTAGATGGGGATTGAAACATATGCACTGGCAGACCGCACACACAGATGAAAACATTCATTACAGTTTATTTTCTTGGATATTAAATCACCTTTGTGTTCCAGAGCTGAAGAATTGATATCTACACGGCCCTTTAATGTGCACCTTCTCATATAGGCTGGGCCGGATTTATAACTAGGCGGAGTAGGCATGTGCCTTTAGGCGCCTGCCACAAGGAGGCTCCTTGCTCGGTGTAAAAAAAATAAATTATTTTTTTATAATTTACAATCATTTAGACCACTGTATCTCTGGAGCCCTAAGGGCTAGAGGGACATATTAGGTATCATTGGAAAGGCTGATTATGGTCTTTCCAATGATACCAAACATAACCAGGTTAGTTAGATTTATGTAAAATTAAATTATTTTTTTTCTCTTTTTTTTCTAAGGCAGCACTATTATTCAGTTTACAATTATAAAGTGAGCAGTGACGCTGCGCTAACTCACCTTCTCATTTCCCACACTGCCAGCAAGTGTGGAGCTGATGATGATGCAACGCATTGTTTCATCGACAACCTAGACCTAGACTTTGGAACCTGCCTCTCTGAATTGTACACTGCACAAGGTTAAGTGAGGTGTCATTGGAAAGGTCAGAGCCTGGTCTTTACAATGATACCAAACATGACCATGTAATGTGTAAAAATAAAAATAAAAATTAAAAGGTAAATACTATTTTTTTTCTCTGTTCTACAGCAGAGGCAATGTATGCTTTTACATAGAAGACAAACAATAACGCTGCACTAACTCTAGTAAGGCAACAGATTCTGTCCTTTTTTTTACTTGAGCATATGGATAAAATGTTATTCAGTATTTAATTTTTTTTTTTTTTTGTTTGCCCAAAAGTCATTTTGCCATTTTTTTTAGGGGGGGGGGTGCACTCCACATTTCTGTGCCAACAGGCTCCTGAGATGCAAATCTGGCCCTGCATATAGGTTTACTAGACTTGACTTAAGTGAGACAAAAATCACTTTTTGTTGATTAATAAGCTGGGATAGTCGCAATATATAATAAATGCACAATTTACAGTGCTAGAGACATTGGCAGGCAGATGCCGCCATCTGCTGGCAAAAAGGAGCTATTGTAGTTGGAACTTTGTGCTGCAGCAAGTGAATATGTCTGTGTGACACACAGATTTTCTCTTCTAAAAACTGTTGTAGCACCTCGGGCATCACGCCTGAGGTGCTAAAACTTTGGCGGCAACTTCTGGAGCCCAATTACAAATTAAATTAATTTGCCACAAATTAATTTTATTTTGATGATACCGCATAGCACTTTACTTGTTAGCACGATCTTGGACTGTTGTCTGGTACTGCTGGCCTGGTATACACAGTCACGATAGTGAAGGAGTTAAGACTTACTTTAAACAACAGCTGGAATGTTCCTTTTAAAGAGTTTTTTGAGAAAAGCACCCAGGATCTGTAGATCAGAATGTTGTAATTTATATAATTCAATAATTATGGCTTTAACTCCTTCACCGCAAGGATTTGTTACATGATTTGACCCTAATACTAATTGCCTGCTTCATAGTTGACATCGGCTCTGATCTCTGCAATAGCACCTGTAGCGCTGTGTTTAAATCCTTACTGTGGCAGTACCTATTTTTGGCCACCGGAGGGAGACAAGCGCGATAAGAGACACTGAACATTGGGACTACATTTCCCGGCATGCTTTGCGAACAGACACAGGAAGTGGGTGGGACACAGACGCTGTACATCCTGAGCCTCGTGGAGATAGCTGGCAGAGCGCGCCAGGGAGTGAAAGAGACAGGACACAGTGCTGCAGAGCGGAACAGTGACTAGGCCGGAGCGCAGGTGCGGCCTATCAGGATTCCAAGTGGGGTTATCCAGCCTTGTAAGAAGGAGACCCAGTGATCTACAGACATCACCCAAGCTGCTATCAAGGAAGCCAGAGGACCCCCGAGTGAGGAGTACCGCAGGTCCATCGGATGGGAGAGCAGGCGGTAACTGGACAAGTCACGGTCGGAGCAGAGAGAGCCAGACAACGGATCCAGTAGCCAGTATCCCAGCGCGGCATCGAGCGGAGAGACGTCCTGGGTCAGCGGAGCCTTGGTCTTCGAGCGGATGGGTGAGAGGCCTCCAAGGCCAGTTTATAAAGCAAGAAAGCACGCTGCTGTTTGTTTCTAAAACCCACAGGGCCCCAACTTGACTAGTCGAACACATCGTTTAAGAGATTCACTGGCCAGTTGAATAGTACCCGGGTACCATAACACACACATACACTCACAGTCCGGGACTTAACCTGTGCGGGACTCACTCCCTAACATCCCAAAAAGGGGTAAAGATTCGCATATTATTTTGTTTTCTGCTGCGCGTTTCTCGAATTACGAAATATTGTATTCTCTTTCCGCTACGCGTTTCTCGAAATTACGAAGCATTGTATTTTTCTGTTCGGCTGCGCATTTTCCCGAAATACGAAGCCTCGTATTTCTTTTTCCGCTGCGCGTTTACCGCGATACGAAATACTGTAAATATATCTACGAACACCGTGTCTCATTATATGCCTTTTACTTTAGTAAACTATATAATTTATAAAATCAACAATGGTGCTGGAGTATATTTATTCCCTAGTGCGGGGAGACTGACCCGTGGTTCATTTTCAGCGGCTCCTCCGGGAGTGAGCGCTACACACCTTTCACCTAGATATACGTTTGTGCATTGTACGTCAATAAACATCCAAATATGAAAGTTTCTGTTCATGCGACTGCACAAACCTAAACAGAAAAAAAAATAGCTCTTTTTGCTCATCCCTTCTAGGAAACCAGATGGCTACCATAATTCCCCATCAGTTCATCTGTAAGGGAGGAGGGAGAACTTTAAGAATGAATCTTTGACTTATACATGGCAGCAACGTGTAATCCAGGAAATAAATGTGGCTTGGTTGGACAAGTCCAGACAAAAGATACTTGCTTCTCTGAAAAACCTTTCTGTTTAAGTAGCAGTTCATGTGCAAATATCGTCTGCTGGTTTAGGATGACTGCCATGTTTCGGGGCATGGAGCACACAAACTTTGTGTTCAGGAAGATGCTCGCTCCCTCCTGATCAGACTGATTGGCAAATAAACTTTAAGCTACTTCCATATCATTCTAAAACACATGGCAGGACCACCGATAACATATATATATGTACAAGTCTGTAAGATTAAAGTATCTTACATTTTTAATTTAACAAAATAAGTTATATCTGGATGCTTGTTGATTATTACACAGGATTCAAATTGTTTCACATGCTAAAGGGGTTATTCAAAGAAAAGCCGAATTGGCTACCGAATTGCACGGAACAGTGAATTTCCCCATACGGTGCAATTTCATGGTTATTCGGCTATTCAAAAAGCTGGCAATTTGCCAAATATTGGCAAATCGCCAGTGAAATATGGTGCAATTTTTCAGGCATTTTTCTTGATTTTTTTGGCATAATTTTTGATTTCGATTTTTTTTAATGGCTTTTTTTAAAAATTCTGTAACAGACCATTTTAATGTTATTCATAGGACCTTATACATTATTTCAATGCATTTTCATGCATTATTTTTGTATAAAACGCCTTTTAAAAATTGTGTCTTTTTTTTATACCCCTGTTCGGCATCTGGTCGGCTTCTTTCAGCGTCATTCGGCAGCTGATCGGAGGCGGCCTGTTTGGCAGATCATCAGCTACGTTCGGCGGTTTGCAGCTGCATTTGGCGGTTTATCGGATGCGTTCGGCAGTTTATTGGATGCGTTTGGCGGGTTTACCGATGCTCTTCGGGGACCCTGTGGTGAATGCTGAATTCACCACAAGGACGGTGACCTCACCGGAGTGCGCCGGATGAAATAGCACTGAAATTTTGGTGCTCTTTGTATAACCCCTTAGGACTATGTAGAAATGACTAGTAGCAATATGGCATATTATTGATGTTTAATATATTTATTTTTTTTTAAAAAACTGCATATACTTGCAAATACTGATAATAACAAGGAAAACTGATAACAAAAAAGATAGGCAGCCTCATATTCAGATAGAACGCAATACAGATAGACCAATACATTCTGTAAACAGAGGGGTACAGATAAAGAATGCTAGACAGATAGATTGATACATTCTGTATACTCAGAGGTATACATATAGAAAATTAATTCCGAGAGATCGATACATTTAGATAGACAGACTGACAGATTTATGGGTGGATAGGTACGCAGATTAACAGACAGATGGATAGATTGACAGACTATGGATACTGAATGACCATCAGGGCAACATAGAAGTAGTACAAGGAGTAATATTAGGATTAGTTTAAGACCCCGTTCACACCTGGGCGTTTTACAGCGCGTTCCTGTGCGCTGTAAAACGCCTAAACATGGAAATCCCATGATTTCCTAAGGGGCCCGTTCACACCTGGGTGTTTTACAGCACGTAGGAACGCTCTGTAAAACGTCCTATGCCCAAAGAAGTACGGGAGCTTCTTTGGGGCGTATTGCAGCACATTCGCAGCCATAGACGGCAGCGTGAATGCGCTGCAATGTGCGTTCGCACGTTTTTCACATTTGCGCGTCAAACAGCGCTCGTATTACGTGCGTCAAAAAACGCTAAGGTGTAAACCCAGCCTTAGATGTAGTATTTGATATACAGCTAGGTTTAATTTTACTGTTATATTATGTATTTTAACAGCTATATTTTTTTGGTTTAGGAGATTTTCTCTATGTATCCTTCCTGGTAAAATACTTTGCAAATAAATAAATAAATATTTTTTTAGATTTAGGGTTTCATGTAGGTTTTGGTGTATAATATGTTTTAGGTATATTAATAGGGTTAAGTGTACAATAAGGGTTATGGTATATAACTAGGGCTAGCCGGCCATATATATTAGGATTATATTTGGGGTACATTTGGTTTTAGGATTGATTGCAATTTTAAAGATTAAATTTAGTTTGAGGGTTTACATTAAATTTAGGGATTAGTTTAGTTTTGGGGTTTGGTAAAGAATTCGGGTGAGAACATGGGTGTTAAAACTGTAAGGAATAAAAACAAACATTTAATTCATACTTAATATTTCTATGTGTACTTAAAAGTACTATATGTCTGCTAAAATGGTATATAATATACACTTAAGAAGAGATCAGTTGATTAAGGTGAAACCAAGAGTAAAAAGTGCTCCAAACCGCCATAAATGCATGTAAAATAGGGTAAAAACCCTATGTCATTAAGGGGTTAACATGTTGGACAGGTTTATTTAAACTACAAAACTCAGATGATTATACCTTTAAAAGGCACTGTATGGGGTCACTTTACAAAGGCTTTTATCCTTCACCCCCACATAGATCTGTATTTCCTATGTGCATTATATGACAGGAAGCATTTGGTAGCCATTAACATTTATTCACAAGACACATGTGAAGGTAAATCCTCTGCTCTTAAGTTTGAAAGGGAATATTTCTGAAGTTATGCCTTCTTGAATTGCATGAAGTCTTCTTTCAGATGCTCTGGTTTCCCTGACCTTACAAAGCCTGCACATGTCAAGCATAAAAAAATTACATTTTTACGCACTGTATGTGTTTCTACAAACATTTATAACCCTTTTAATACAGATCACACAAGGCCATGCTTCAGTGTCTCTATACAACAGAATGAGAGCTTACACGGTGTTGCCATATAATTCTTTAAATGCACTATTCAATATCTATAACCTTTTTAAATAAAGGTCATTATCATAAATAATAAAATGAGTAAATACTGTACAAGAGATTGGAAGCGTCTGAATCTCTGCAAACCCAGGCCTGGCGAATAAAAAAAAGTATGCATTCTATAAGCATTGGTGGATTGTACGCCATCTGTATCGCGTTGTCCTTGGTGCAAGTGACAAAGGACGCTTTTGAAGCATATTATACTGTGACATTATGCTGTATTGCTGATGATGGAGTAGAATCTGTTGCCTAAACATGAAGAGAAAAATACAGCAGAATGTTAGGGTGATGTCAAGGTACCAGGTGGGCACCAGGATGTAGGATTATGAGTCTAATATGCGACGTTGGAATACAAAATTGAAGGGTGGAGGAGGACCAACGGAGCTGGAGGGCTGTGGAGCAGGTCACTGAAGGCAGACTGGAATACTGGTATGGATAATGAGGGATGAAGAAGTAAACTGTCCATATCAGGAATGGTGGAAAAACAAGGGTGGTTGGAGATGACGTGGATCTTGGAGAGGTACATGGATCTTGGAGCAGGAATATCAGGACTTGTGAACTTGAGCATCTCGTCTGGAGATGTGCAGCACAGGAAGGAGGCTACCAGGGTTAGACATGGCGCTAGACATGGGTCGTGACAGGTTAGCCCGAACCTTAAATATAATCCTTAAAGGACGTACAAACCATGGACGAATTTACGGCAATATCCACTCACACTCTGCCTTCATACTATAAAACGTGGGCACCCTGGATAGAATACAGGGGTCCCTTACCGGTGGCCTGAACCCCTTTTGTCTCGAGAGGCATAGCGTCAGTCTCCCACCGCCGCTTTTCGTGATGTTGATATGATGTTTTTGGTCTTACACCTATGCATTGCTGGAATTACTTGTTGTTCTCTCATTGCAGCATCCCTCTTCTTTTCTCTGCTCCTCTTTTCCCCCCTGCACTGTCCTTTTGGGGCCCGGGGACGCCCCTTCTTCTCTCACCCTTTACCCCCTCCTCTCCTGTACCCTTTATCTTGATTGAATATATATAAAAATAGGAAGGCGACGTGCTCATGTGTATGATGCTCTGTGTTTATGCTATCGTATATTGTACTGCACTATTGCTTTACAATAAAAATTATATTTAAAAAAAATATATATATATAATCCTAACTCTAAAAGAAATCCTAACTCTCAAGCAGGCACCAACAGCAACCTAAGCCTAACCCAAAAATGGTTTAATTGGGGAGCCAACAAAAATTTTCACTCGGGTCTGAATTTTTTTCAAAACACAAATAGTATACTAAACCTAATTTCTAACCCTAACCCCAGAAATAGCATCCAAAACCAGCTCAAAACGGGAAAATTTGAAAATTTTCGAATCCATACATTTTTTTCTGGTTGCTATCTAAAACGACCCTTAGAAAACGATGCCTGGATGTGTCAGAATTGGACCAGAAGTAATTTGTCAGACGAGTCTGAATCTGGCAACATTTTTCTGGTGTCTTTTTTTTCCTCTGACATTTTTTCTGGTGACATTTTCGAAGGATACTGTACTGGAGATGGACAGACAAACTCAAGGCAGCATGGATAAATTGAAGCTATTACCTGAGAACTGTGCTGCTCGTCTTACCTGTGCTGCCTGCTATTTGTACCAAGTCTACAGCTTATAGTGTCTACTACCAGTCATTTCCAACTGTTGCCTTAAAAACCATGAAAAGAGATGTTTTTCTTCACTAAGTCCTACAACATTTGGCCTTCAATGAGGACCATATCGCTAACGTTAATAAAAGAACAGTCACTACTGGCAATGTCACCATTTAATTCCTGATTAATATTTAGCTGAGCACAGTATTAAATTATTATCACATGCAAATTTCAAACTCCCATGTTGCCCTGCATCTGTAAACAAATACGCACATCCTGAAATTCACAGGGAAATTGTGTCCACTAGTAGTGCATATTACACACCTCCCAGTATCGGTGGACAAAATTAACCTCGTTGAAAGCGTTCCCTGGTCCCTTCCAATTACTGAACCTCCAACACTATGGTTTGCATCGGTAACATGTCAGCTACCTGGGCTTTTTCACTTGTCTTTTTGGAAATACCACTTTTGATGCCCATGGTGTTCTATAGAAGAACTTCATTCAATACGTGTATATGTAGGGCCTTAAATAAAATTTACCATACCTGAAGCAGAAAATCAAATAGAGCCAGGTTTGCCCATTCTGTATGCTTGATGCCCAGGCATGGTGGTGTGGTAATGTGTGTGCCATTGTCTTCCATGCCACACCTGTGTTTTAACATGGTCTGATAGTCCAACCACCCGACGGCATGGGAGTTCTGATCATTGTTAGCGTCATTTAAATGCTTAATGTCAGGCGCCCACCATATAATTGGCCTTGGCACACCGCTGGTGTATTTGTAAGGCAATAAATCACTGGTGAATTTCCGAGCTACTGCTGGGAGACTCCTATTCAAACCAAGGATCCGGTCAAGGTGAAATGCAAGGACTTCGTATAAGTCAGTGGGTCGTTTTATCAATCCACAGGCTCCCTGTGAGCAGTGAATCTTTGTGTGGCAGTCGTTACTCAGCGAGTTGTCACAAAGTACAACTTTAAGAACTTGTCCATGTGCTGGGATTCGAGTCTTGGCTACAATCTTAGCCTTTGACAAAAATCTCATCTTCTGCAGATCATCTGAAGAAAACCAAGTGGGTTCATGATTGATAGACCCTTCTGTCCTTTCTCCTTGGGATTCCAAGTGATCAGATGTCAAGCACTCTAAACCTAAATGTGATTTATTCCCTTTAGCTTTAATTCCTTGAATTAACAAGGTTTGGTTTTGTGAGCGCTCCTTGGCAATGTTCCCATGGATGAGATGCTCTTTCCCATCATCTCTTGGCGAGACAGAAAGTCTTTCTGATAAGACCGCATGTTGTTCTGGTTCCCAGTGGAGGAATCCCTGCTGGAGAGCAGGTTTGTGCTTGGGTACAAATTGCATTTTGGTATTTGCTTTGCTTAAGGATGTCTTCACCAGCACCTCAGGTTTAAGGAAAAAGGATTTTCTTCTTACCGTGCTTGTAGGATCATTGCCTGCAAGAACATTTACACGGGTGTCTGTGTGGACACTTCTCAATTTGTTTATTTGGCTTACTACTATAAGGTTGTTTGGTTTTACGTATGTGTTTTTTTGTACATTGTGTAAATGTTTTTTAATTAGTGCTCTCTTCTCTTTGGTTTTATTTTGATGATCTTTCCATACATATCTCTGGCTAAGCTGACCTAAATTACATTTCCCCTTGCAATTATGGCTGGCATTAATGAACGGCTGTGTTCCCCGACTGGAAATTTGTGGGCTCGGATCCCAGCTCCTGTGGTCGGTGTTTTGGTGCAGACTATGGAAGGAGTCCCTGGTGTTAGTCCACAGCCTTTTGTGACGGGAAGCCTTCCTGTGTTGTATGAGATGGAGAAAATCAGTCTTTCCATTGCTCTCTGCAGGAATAGAAGGAAAGCTGCTAATTAATGCCACCGACAGGACACACAGGATGCAAAACCCAAGTGCAGGACTTCTCTTCAAGCGCATCCTCAGCCATAATCTCAGAGCCTATAAAAGGAAACAGAGGAAAAAGTATTATAAGGTGCCACATTTCAAATAAACTACTTATTGACATGGACAGGATTGAAAGGATAATGTTTTTTAAAAGATTTCTAACATATTATGCAAAACAGTATTAACCATTGAAATTCAAAATGTAGGAATACGCCAACAAATATTAATAAACGTAATAAAGTTAGTTTGGGAACCTGAGATGTCTTCATTCCAGCACCAGTGTCGCCCGTTGCGGTGTTACTCTAACATTTTCTGCTTCCAAAGCATCCAGCCAATCCAATCCAATGCCTCTTAGTGCAGCATTGGCTGGCTGGGAATGGAAAGAGTTTTGCCAACTTAAACCCCGGAATGCTGTCCAGCATTAACACATAATGCTGATGGTGGAGGGTCCCTTGAAAAGGTATACTGTAGTCACTGTGACCACTAAATGTCATTTGAATGGTTACAGTGACCTGAGTGCCCTCTTCCCATCTGGGGGGGAGGGGTCTCGGAGGGCTAATTTGTCCATCCTAGTGAAAGGCATTAGCCCTGCCCAGATGCCGAGATCATCATTTAACCCCTTAAGTGTCCTTTTAAATAAAATAAAAAAAACTTTGTTTGGGATGAGGAGGTTTAGTTAAAACTGCTTTCTTGGCTGGTACACCACTCCGGAGAAGCTTGCCAAGATGAAGGTGACCACCACGGATGTATGTTGGAGGCTGTGTGGCCACAAAGGCACCTTTTTGCACATGTGGTGGGATTGTCCTCGTTTGGTGGGCCTGTGGAAGAAAATACATTCTCTGGCACAGGCTGTGTTTGGAACGGGACATCCCCTTTACACCGGCAATTTTTCTTTTGGCAAGTCCGTTGGAGAACCTGACGTTGAGACAAAATAAATTGTTATCTAAGCTGGCCTTGGCCGGGCGCCGTGCCATTGCGGCTGTGTGGAGGGCCACGGAGACCCCCTGCTTTGGCAGGGTGTGGTCTAACATTAGGGATGCCATGTTAATGGATGAGCTAACTGCTAAGGTGTGCCACACCGTAGAGGCATTTTATAAGGTGTGGGAACCATGGATGGAATATGATGCGTAGAACGGTTGCCGGGCTTGATTCAGATATGTGTCGGGCTCTGAAGTTTATCTCTAGAAGTGATACATCTGTAGGACAGACTTTTAGGGATGAGCTATTCGGTTCGATCAGTTCGGAGTTCGATTCGAACTTTGGCCGTTCGCAAATTCGCGAACTTCGAACTTTTTGGCGTGTTCGGTTCGAATTTTTTTTTGGAAAAAAGTATAAAAAATGCTTAAAAAATACTAAAAAATCTAGAAATAAAGAGACTCTTTACTGCAGAATATTATAAGCAACGGTTTATTAGATATTGAATTAAAAACTAATGTCTAGGTGCAAAGATTCTCACCTCTAAATGACCTGTGTTCTCAAACGGCGTAAACAACAGGTGTTAATTAGTGTTGTGCTTTTAATTAGTCTGGTCTAATGAATTTGATACATTGTTAGAGACTGAGGGTGTGGTGTCTCCTGATCTGAACATGTATCAAACAACACCTGTGCTTCTGAGAAGTGTTCATTTCTCTACTAAATCTTCCTCTGATATGCTGTTTAACCCCTAGCTCATTTTTACCGCTTTCGCTCATCATGTTTAAACGCGATTTGAAGCCACATTTTATTAAATGACCCAGACATATTATATATCGTTCTTTCCGTCAGACTTCGCAGATTCATAATATATCATTTTTATATGTATATGTCATGTCCTGCCTGTATATTATGACAAAAAATGCAATAAAAATTTAATTTTTAATCATCTGCAGTGTGTAAAGTGCTTTTTCACATTTTAGCACATGAGCATTTGCGGTTATGTTTTCTATGGGGTGCGCTTGTACAAAAATTAGAAATGGGGACTTGTTACATTTTGTGGGGGGAATTACGTGATTTATAGCAAACGCACCCCACAGAAAAAAATCATTAGTGCAGCATCATTGTTTACATTATAATTGAAATGTGAACAATATTGCTGCATTAATAAAAATAACACACAAAAAAAATACATGTTTTTATTTATATATATATATTTTTTTACTTTATACCTGGTCATGTTGGGTATCATGGGTATCATCAGGCCTTTCGATTGACACCCTCCATGACCCCCTAGCTGCCACGGTTCTGGAGATATCGGGATTCAAATGAACCCTCTATCTCCACCAGGGGATTCCGTGCAGCTAGGGGTTCCCCGGCTATCTGACGTCATCACGCTATGTGTGAGGACGTCAGGCAGTGAGGGGGGACCCGGGGGTGGAGCCGCCATCCAAGATGGCGGCCCCCACCGGAGCTAGGCCGCACTTCGGCGCCGCAAGGCATCTCTATACACAACCCCATCAGCATCTCTATACACAAACAGCATCTCTATACACAACCCTATCAGCATCTCTATACACAACCCCATCAGCATCTCTAAACACAGCCTCACAGCATCTCTATACACAACCCCATCAGCATCTCTATATACAAACAGCATCTCTATACACAACCCCATCAGCATCTCTATACACAACCTCACAGCATCTCTATACACAACCCCATCAGCATCTCTATACACAAACAGCATCTCTATACACAACCCCATCAGCATCTCTATACACAAACAGCATCTCTATACACAACCCCATCAGCATCTCTATACACAACCCCATCAGCATCTCTAAACACAGCCTCACAGCATCTCTATACACAACCTCACAGCATCTCTATACACAGCATCTCTATACACAACCCCATCAGCATCTCTATACACAAACAGCATCTCTATAAACAACCCCATCAGCATCTCTAAACACAGCCTCACAGCATCTCTATACACAACCCCATCAGCATCTCTATACACAAACAGCATCTCTATACACAACCCCATCAGCATCTCTATACACAAACAGCATCTCTATACACAACCCCATCAGCATCTCTATACACGGCATCTCACGGCGTCTGAGGACGTTGAAGTCAGAACAACGCGGGACCCTGGACAGAGAGGTGAGTATCTCTGCCGGGGGTCCCGCAAAGCTGATGATGTGTGGGACACGTCCTCCTCAGCATACAGCGGGAGTAACGGAGGACGTGTCCCACACGTCGTCAGCAGTGAAAGGGTTAAAAACGTCTTTTTTTAAAACTTTTTGTCCTGGTTTCCTGTCCCCCAGGGCACTACCCGGACCCGGACGTTGTTTTTAAAGGTTTCTATACATCCTACAAATCCATGACTTCACGAGCAGGTTATGGGGACCTCCTAGGCACGATATTTGAAGGAATTTTTTGTTTTTATTTTTAACCCTTATTTCATGGAAAACTCACTGTCCCTTTAAAAAACGTTCTTTTTTAAACTTTTTGTCCTTGTTTCCTGTCCCCCAGGGCACTACCCGGACCCCCATACACCTTTTATGGCAAATATCTAGCATATATGCCCTCTTGGAGGGCACTCTAAAAATCTAATTTTGAGTCCCATTGACTTGCATTGAGTTCAAGTTCGAATTCGAACTTTTGAAAAGTTCAAGTTCGAATGCGAACCGAACTCGGGGGTGTTCGGCTCATCCCTACAGACTTTCTCTTTTCCTTTCCCCCTTTACGGTCTACTTTTCTATCTTTCTCTCTTTTTTTCTTTTTTTTCTCTTCTCTCTTCTTTCCTCTTTGTCTTGTGCGCGTCTTCCCCAGTTTGTCTGGTTTGTGGTTACTGCACTAGGTTTTGCCAATAATGCATAAAGTATGTGTATGCTGCCTACTGTATACTGGAAACTCCTGGCGTTAATATTCAATAAAAATTATGTTTTCAAAAAAAACAAACTGCTTTCTTGGCACTGGCTTTAAAAATCAACATAGAGTTTGCTTGGAAAAGCCTTTTAAGAACTGGATTAAAAGGGATAAAAAGCTCTTAGATCAGGAGTAGCGCTATACTTGGATTGTTATAGTATATGTCAACATTCACTAACCTTGGACTCATTTGTAATAATATTTGCTCATTTTGGGCTTAGTGGCATTGCGTATTCAGATTGATTCCGTTTGGGTGTTTTGGCACACGTCTCACTTATTTAGTCTATCAGATTTTTATTATCATTTTTATAGCACAATGTGCTAATTCGGTGATGACTAGAGTAAAATTTCCTTTTGATATTCGACTCTGGAATTGACAGGGTTATGCCTTTACCTTGTGGCTGGATCCCAAGCTATTTTCATTTATAACAAATGTAACAAGTCTGCATTCCTTTCCCAGTGAAAGGGCCCCAATCACGTATGTGTCAGCACACCGGTGGAAGACGTCCAACTAGGCATACATCTTCTTGAGGAACTTGGTTTTACTAAAGATTACTATGGGTTTTATTAAACCCATCAAAATATGGATATTATTTTACAAGTATATATCAGGAACTGCTTATTTTAGGGCTTATTTAAGGCAGATCATTCAGAAAACACTGGGAATCAATGTCATTAAGTCCTAATGCTGATGTGTTGGACTACACCTGCACACAAAGGAAAATATCCTCAACATGTATACAAAGATCACAGCAAACCTAAATTAAGTTAAATATGTTTTTATGTTCATATAATACCAGAAAGAGTGAGTAAAGTTTCCAGAGATTAATTATTTCCACCCAGCAGAGTCACTACTGTTCCATCTGAGTTTAAGGAATCCGTCTAACTTAAAGGGACACTCTTTGCACTTCTTCAAGAGCTCAGGATGCGTGGAGTGCCCCGCCTCCAGCCCTGTATGGCCAATAGCACTATGGGAAGCGGAGGAGTTTCCTCCATCGACGCAGGTGGCATTTGGCTGATGTGATGTTGAATATCCTGCAAGATGGCAAGTAATGACATGTGTGCACACAGCAGCAGTCCATCATTCTGCGCAGGTGCTCTGGTACTTGGTGTAAATGTAAAAGTATACAAATTCCGCAAGATTCGCAATTTGTGTAGCCTACATATGAAAGTTATATACACTACCCAAATTACACAAGAAAATGCAGGGACTTCTGCATTTCAGAAGACTTGAGCTGAAGAGGAAGATTTGCAAGGCACCTAGGGAAAAAAGCTTAGTAGTTACAACGTAACTAAACAAAAATTTAAAAATAATAATAATTTGCAGACGCTGCCAGCAACACATGCCCAATTATTTAAGAAGAGAAAAGGGGGGCGTGGTAAAATATTTTTATAGACTGTTTCTTTACAGGCTTATTCTAGTCATATTTAACTCTATTCTCAATGTATTCTATCTACCACAGGTTGTATCATGGTTCCCTTTAAATATTTGAAAAGGTATGCCAAATATCAACTTTTTTACATTTTTAGCTGAAAAATAGAGAAGGTTGTTGACTCTCGAACAACTGTCAATGTTGCGAAACACCCACGATTTAGCAAAATAGCCTTTCCATGTGCTTGAACCAGGAGAGAAGCGGTTTGAGATATCTCATCAAGGAAGGAGTTCATTGTGATCAATTGGATTTTCATCGCTTGCTAGGATAAGTTAAGCTATGTTCACTGCAACTAATTGAGTCTATCGCTTGGCCAACAGATCATTTACTTCTCGCTAGAAATGGGAAAAATCACTTAGAGTGTCGTTATTAGTGATTCATGGTGCGAGCTTACTATACTTTCCGCGTCCTATACTTAACATGGAGAGTGCTACAGATCACTTGGTGCCTGCGCTAATTTCTGGTGCGACGCTAAGTGCAAAATTTTACCTACTGCTCAACCCTGGTGCTAACTCAAAAACCCCCACAAAAAACAAGTCCTCGTTCAAAATTAACAGGCAATTAACAGGCATTTGAAAGGAATGCAGCACAGGTGTTTTCTTGGCCCTATACACCATAATAATGGATCTGGTCAGAAATGTCGCTGTTGTTGCAGTAGGATCTATTATGATATATATGTATTCTTTATCCACATATATCCCAATTCTAATATATTGGCCCCTTTTAAACATTTTATGCTGGGGGATATTCATAGTATGTAAGCAGCTGATTATTAGGGTGACCATTTGGACCATGTTTAAAGGGGCACATCGTTAAGTCTTGCCCTGAAACATGTATTGTTTATATGCTGCAGCAGGGAAGTTATTATGGCTCACCTGGCCTTCCTTTTGGATCTATTAAATGCATTGTAATGATTCTACATGCTGTTGGGTGGCATTTATCATGCAATGCCCATCAGCCTTAATTAATATGTGTGTGCATATAAACATGGATAATATGGCCACCTTGGAGGATTTTAATAATGCAGGGTGTGAGGGCTCTTCACTGGATGTGTTCATATTTATACAAGCTTGTGAGGGCAGGGGATAGGTATGGCCCGGCACTCTGAACTAGAAACAGTTCCATCCTGTACACAACCGCATTAGCGCTGTGTCTCAGTCCGGGTCTTATCGTTTCCCTAGCGCGCGCTAAATGACCTTCTACACAGACTACCACGGACAAGGTGATCTGTTAGTGAATCGTCAGGTGCTAAGTTTTGGCGACTTGCGTTACATTTTTTCTATAGCGATGACGTTTTAGCTCACACCAGATAATAGGGCCCTTAGAAAATATATAGATCTGTCCTCATTGAGCACACAAACCAATCTCAAAACGGAGACTAAAATATTAGGGTTGGAAGAAATAATCTCAAATTTGTATTAATCAGATAAAATCTGTCATTTCGACTATATTTTGTATGGTACAACGCAACACACAACTCGCTACTTAGTGGATAACACTCATTCTGTAATTTTAATGTAGTATTTCAAGCCCAAGACAATTATTTGAGACATAACAAAAATACCTGAATTAATACTGGAACGCATAACAATATTCTATTCCTTTTTAAGAGATCTATGTGTTCTAACTTGTATCACAAAAAAAAGAATTTATCATTTTTGGCATTCCATTTCTTATATGGTTTCCCTCTAAGCGTAACTGATAGTTCTGCTTTTTTATTAACACTTTGCTTATCGAGATGTAACAGCATTATAAAACAGGTAACAGTTTCTTTAAAATGAAACAAATATATAAGCAAGCAAAAGTTTGGGTTCACTCGGAAATTTCCTTTCTTTCCATGAAAACATACAAGAAACGAGTTTGAATAGGAATATAGTCATTTACAAGGTTATATAAAGAATGAATTTTAAGTGGAATAACTTTGCTTTTGTCATAAGGATTCACCATGCGTAGCAATTATATTACAAGTGTACAGGGTAATCCAGATGTGGACCCCTTGCCCAACGTGCCGGGTATCAGCTTCACCCTCCTGATGAGACCTAACAAGACTGAAACGATCGTCGGGGGTTGCAGTTCCTCTCATGCAGAAAGGACTTCCTAGGGCATTTCATTTCTGGCCATCCTTTCTGGGTGATAGCTGTCTGAATTGCATATGGTATAAACGCCTCTGTAATGGCATCATCGAGCTAAAACCATGAGACCTAAGCAGGGCTTTTTTTCAGGGGGTACTCAGGGGTACTCAGTACCGGCACCTCACCACTCAGTACCGGCACCTCCCCACCAGCCAGAACTTACAGGAGAGAGCATGATGCTCCTCCCTCCTCCTTCAGTGGCAGGCAGAGAATCGGAAGCGCTCAGCAGCTGATGTTGCTCCTGAATGCTTCCAATTGTCAGAAGTGTATGTAGGGACTGATAACCCCCTCCCCCAGTAAGTGACAAGGGAGGGCTGCTCCCCCCTCTCTGCAGCCGCTGAAACTTTGAACAGCATGGGGAGGGGGTGCAGCATGTTTACACACATCTGCCAGAGCTGCGGATTGTCAGGCAAGCTGCGTGATCAGAGGAGCTGGCACTGTAAGGCGGTAGTGAGTTTTATTGCTATGGAGCACATACACACTGCACATAACTGTGAGTTTCATTGTTGTGGAACTCATACACACTGCACATTACTGTGAGTTTTATTGCTGTGGAGCTCATACACACTGCGCATTACTGTGAGTTTCATTGCTGTGGAGCTCATACACACTGCACATTACTGTGAGTTTTATTGCTGTGGAGCTCATACACACTGCGCATAACTGTGAATTTCATTGCTGTGGAGCTCATACACACTGTGCATTACTGTGAGTTTTATTGCTGTGGAGGTCATACATACTCAGCAAAACTGAGTTTCATTGCTGTGGTGCTCACAAATGCTAGGGGATTATGCCATCGTTGCAAAAAACAAAACAAAACCCAGCTAACTGCCCTACAATACAGATTTTTCTTGCAACAGAGGCACTTAGTGGATAACCCCCATAGGATTACAACAATAGTTGTAGTTCATTTAAAGGAACACAGTATTAAAAAATATGGTTCCCTTTTATAGTGTCTACCTTTAAGTGAGCTACAACTATTGTTTATGAGGACATGAAAATAGTCATAATAATCAGTTTTTCCCCAGGCGTGAGAGTACCCCCACCTATTTTTCCAGAAAAAAAGCACTGGACCTGAGCAAGGACTCTTTTTTTCTGCTCAATTACAGCCTTGCAGACATTTCTAGCTGTCAGTTTGTTGAGACAATCTGAAGATCTTTCACCCCATGCTTCCTGATGCTCCTCCCACAATTTGGATTGGCTTGATCGTTACTTCTTACGTCCCACAGCGGATCAAAAAAGATAGGATGACTCGATTATAATGTCTGAATACTAGCTGACTAGTTCTTCTCTGAAAGGTTCTTGCATAGTTTGGAGCTATGCTTTTCGTCACTGTCTTCTTCTTGTAAATGGAAATTGGCTCCCATTAAGCGACATCCATAAGGTATGGCATAGCAGTGCAAAATAGAGTGATACCTTCTTCAAGGTCCCTTTTAGGACGGGTCAGACAAGCATCTTTGGTGTCACGTGTAGACTGTAATTTATGCAGCAGGTGGGGTTGTGAGCCCAAGATGCAGTGATAGGCAGGTTGCGGGGTAACAAGAGAGTTTATTTAGAATAAACACGGGAACATAAGAAAAATGAACTAAACAAGAGATCTGAACTAGACAATGGAAGAGATGTGACGGGGAGGCTTTGTGCACGGACGCTTGTAGCACATGCAATTTGTGCAGTAGGCACATCAGTAGGGGCGCACCTAGTGCGCTCGTTTTACACCAGCCTTACCCTACATAATCCAAGTAACTCAAACTCACATTATTTGCCCATAACACTTTTTTCCAATCCTCCTCTGTCCATTGTCTGTGTTCTTCTTTTATTGGCAATTCTGACATGTGGCTTTTTCTTTGCAACTCTGACATTGGAACACAATGGAACAATGCATCATTAGAACACAGGACAGATGGTCGCTGATTTCGGGCTTCTGTATTATTCTAATTTTTAATCAATATAATATTATTTAACAAACAAAAACCAGACCTTTTTTTTTCTAGAAAACAAGTAAGTTTGTAAGTGAACCTAAACAATGCAAACTAGTGTACATACTGTATATTCAATATCTTATGTGGCATTGTGTGTAAACAAACAAAATGTCTGGGTATTTTGAAAGACAGAACGTAATTGACCCTGGAAAGAAAATTAGAATCTGTTTCTGTTGGTGGTCTATTTTTTTTTTTTATTGCTCTGAAATAACGTGGTCCATGTTTGCTGTGAGTTTGGTCATATCTATTATTTATTTAAAGGGGTTATTCAGAGAGCACCAAAATGTCAATGACACTTCGGCCGCACTTCTGTGAGTTACATTCGCCGACCCTATGGTGAATTCAGCATTCACCACAGGATCCCCGCAGTGCGGCGAATCGACCCGCTGAACACATCCTCAAACCACCAAACTGAAAGCATAAACTGCCGCAAAACCGCCGTATTGATCAGAAAAACTGCTGCAAAACCATCAAATCAATACAAAAAACTGCCGAACGCAGCCGCAAACAAGCCGAAAAAATATGACGATCTGCCGCATCGATCTTCAAGCAACCGACGCCCCCGCCAAACAGACCGCCAACAAGCCACCAACAGGGGTAAAAAAAACAAAACACAACTTTTAAAACTAGTGCATGAAAATACCTGGAAATAATATGAGGTCCAATGAATAATAATATATAGGTCTGTTACAGAATATAAAAAAAAAAAGCATAAAGTTTTTTTGTTTTTTTTAAGAATTAAAAATTTAGCTGATAAAATCCCCAAAAATACCTAAAAAAAATCAAAAATAGAGACATTTTGCTGCAAATTAAAAAAATAAACGGTCGAATATATATATAAAAGCTATTTTTTTTCCATTGAAACCTATGGTATTTGCCTGCTTAAAGCTGTTTAATGAAACCACTGAAAATCAGGGCATTTCGACAACTTTTCACAGCTGTTCAGTGTTCTCTGAATAGATTAATCATTATTCGCTAGGCGGAGTTCACTGCCGCTGAAGATCACCATATTTCGCTGGTAATTCTGGCCATGAAAATGTACCATATGGAGAAATTCACCGTTCGGTGTAATTCTGTGCTCTTTGAATAACCCCTTAAATATTTTTACAATGACTCCATGTTGTATTCATACATTCCAAGTGAGTGACCTTACAACATTTCAGTTATGGTGAGATTGCAAAGTAGCCAAAATAATTTAGCGAGAGTTCTATTGTAGACTTTTACACTACATGGCTCTTAACTGAATGACATGTGTTTTGCGGCTGTAGTAATGCTGCTGGATTTATTTTTGATCAAAAACTATCAGAAAACATTGATAACTCCACTAACATTGACTATACAACTCATCTAATTGGATGGAAGACATTTCTCGTTTAACTCATTTAGCTGGCCTTCCTATTCATAGAAAATATTCTCCTGGTTCCTGTAATTGTATTTACCAACTCCAGGTTTCTCAGAATGGCTTTGTTACTCTATCCTGTAAATACATCTAGAGGACCCTATGATCACTGTTTTGGCTTCTGTCTGTAGCCTAAAGCAGAGTGCTGCCTAAGGCTGGGGTCAGACGAACGCAGTGCGAACGTGTGTTGAGCTGCACTTTATTACGGCCAATATACGAAGTACGGCCGCACGAAAGTTCGGCCGTGCAACACAAGCGGCAAACGAACGCATTTTTTCGAGAATGTGGAACCGCTAGTAGTGACGCACAGAGTGCGCTGCGTCGGGATAGCGGCGTGTGTGCGTGATTAGGAGACGTCAGACGCTGCACATGTCCGGCCAACATCACGTCCATTTGTTTTTTGTAGCTCCATCAAAAAATACGGCCGAAATTGCGCATCGTATGACCGTTTTCGCATCTTCTGTGAAGAAATGCGTTCGGACGCATCGACGCACTTTTTGACGGTAGATGTGAAAAATGCGTTCGTCTGACCCTAGCCTTAAATGAGTTACTTTGCATTGATTTTACACTAAAACAATTATGGAGAACCCTCAACATATGTGTCACTCTCTGCACTCTGAAGAAGCCCTACTGTACCCAGGGACGAACTTGTTTTCACACCATCACTTCCTCTTTTTTGTTTGTGTCTTTTTTGTCCTTTTGGGATGTCTAAGCTGTGGATAGATGCCATGACCTTTTCAGGTTCCATTGAGCACCATAAGGAGGTTGAATGGGAGAAAATGTTCCTGTTCAGCAAACAAAGTGGTGGGAACCAAACTCTGGTTTCATAGAATTGACAACACAGTAAAAGTCGAAACTTGAGTAAAAACCTCATGTGACATACAATGTGTGCTGAGAAGAGAGTCTTTAATCCCGATGGTCAAACTAAATGCGACATCCTCTTCAAATTATCTGCCACTAGTGCTGGCGCCAGCCCATTTGAAACTCTTCACTTGTGTAGAACAGTAGAAGCACGCATCAAAAGAGAAACACCACGTAGACAGAGGAAGGGTGGATGGTCACATTAAATAGCAAGTACCGATTTCGAAAGAAGGTACGACGACATCATGTAATAGTAGGATGAAAAGGAGGCATAGGGAACCAATACCAGGCTTATAATCAGACCCAGGGGGTCCCATAGGTTGGAACCTATATATGGGATAAGAGAGGTCCAAATTAAGTTGGCCATGCAAACAATAACAAATTCCTGACAGTATTGGTATTCTAGGCAGTGAAGAAAGGTTGTTTGAGTACCTTTCCCCTCTTTCCTCTAACTGTTTAGAAGATACATGGCTTCCACTGATGTATAGATAAACTTTTTGCCATGCACTACATACTGTAGATACGGAAGGCTTAAGATTTCCATCCATTCCAAGCTGTCAAAATATATTTTTGTGTTGTGTATTTCTATATGTGTCGAAGTCTGAGTCAAAATCTTGCCGCTCTTATTTCCCTATACATATATGGATATTAATACTTCAACTATTGTTAATTATCATATTAGCACTTCCTTAATATACTTGTAAAATAAACCTGTCCTCAATTTATATATCTCATGTTATATAGATATATAGGAAAGGATTATTTCATGAAAATACTTATACTCTTTAAGTGCAAACATAGTAACATAATATTTTAAACTATTAGTAAAGCATGAGTGACTCTGTATATACCACTAACACACTTTAAAAAGCTTGAGGTTGAAAGCATGAGGTTGAAAGCTATATGGAGGACCCTCTAATTCAAAAATGCCAGTTCTGAACCATAAGCGGCTCCCTATTACTGGCACTATTACTGAATTTCTAATAGACATGACCTGCTAACAGCTACCAGCAGTGCTGCCGCTGGTTGCATCTCCAGGAGTCCATAGAACTCCCCAGAAACCAGAGTGAGACTGTCGATGCAATCTCACGGAGTCAGAGGAAGAACACTGGAAACTATTTGTTCCCATTGTCTTGCTGCTTGCATTGACAGGAAGTGGTAAATCATACTATCTTCTGCATTGTGGGACCAAAAATGAGCATAGATTATTTTAATGTTCTTTTTTAATTCAGTGAATTTTCAAATGAAAAATCAATCAACACCAGGTTCTGAGAACCAGTATTTGTAGTTTCTTTTTAAATACCTATGTTCCGGCATATAGTGATGCAGAAGGCCGCAGAGAGCACCCATGTCTCTCTGCCTCAATGTGTGATGCCTGCAACTGATGGTCGGGGGAGTGGAGAGCAGTGAGGGGGAAGCTGGCCCAGCTCATCAGAATGTGCAGACAGTACAGGGAGGCAAGCCGGGCGGGCCATTCGATTTTGCTACCACCAATCGGCGATAACATGCGGCCGAGACCTCCAGATCAGCTGGACAGATGCTGGATGTCATAACGTCAGCCTCACTATTTGTGGGGGTATCACTATATGCCAGAACACCAGCTCAAGACAAGAATAAAGAGTAACCTTTGAATCGTTCATTATTCTCCAGCTGCCCATAAATTAGTGTTTCCTATACCCATATTGGCTTGGTCAGAATAGTGCCCAGAGGCTCTAATCAGGGCAAAACTGATATCCTTTTTTTTTCTGTTCTTCAGGGAGAGACAAAAGTTCACTTAACCCATTCAATTAAATATGTATTTTACTGAAACTAGCAGGATGTGCCATTAGTTTTTCTTTTTTAACCCCTCAAAATTTAGTAGATGTCCATGTGCAAATATGTCAGTTTACTTGGGGGTAAGCTCACACCTCATTCTTCCCCGTAGTAATTCCTGGAGAAACATTTTACTTGGCAGGACTTCTTGTTTGCCCAAGCTGAGCTGAACGTTCGCCTCCAATGCTGCTAGCCACAATGTTGAGGCTTTAGCAACAAACGTGTGTTTTTTATTATTGTAATGTACTTCGGTTTTTGTTTATTCTCAATAGAGTTATGGGTTCTACTTCTCTAATAAATCTGGAGGCTGCCAATATCTTAAGGGCAAAAAGAAACATGTGAGAACGTGAATAGTTTGTAAGTACTGATAAAACATGACCAAATGCTAATAAGACAGGATGTGTTACATTAACGCCTCATCGCTTTCTTCATGTGATGAAGGATCATTATGATTGGAGATTGAGTCAAGCCTTCTATCAGCAGCAACTCATAGGTGGAAGAGCAGTGAAAGACTCAATCAGCGCATAATGACATCATTGTGTGATGCCGTAAAGACATTAGAGTTCTGTAATTCTGAGTAAACACAACAATCGACTTGGTTTTTCCAGGATGGGGGAGCTGTCACTCATAACTGATCATTCCGTAGTGAAGTGGAATCAGGCTGGAAGATGGTTGCCATTATGAGCCAGGCGACCATCTTGTTCAGAATATTGGTTCACTTGAAACTTACTAGGTAGATTTAGAATGAAGCTTACATAGAATCTTAGGAATTTGTTGTACTAACAGAGAAGCAATTAAAATAAGGGAAGATCCGGCCTGCTCTTTGGCAAAGAGAGGCAGGATGACGAATGGATACATGAAGGTCACAAAAGCCTACAGAGAGACAAAGAGAGCGTAGAAACCAGACCATGTCTTATCTGAAATAAACAAGCACAGCCAAAAGGGAGGTGGGCACAGCCCGGATTGAGTGCAGCAGCAAATCACAAACTGTCAGACTAACATGAAGTTTGCCAATTTACAGTCAATGTATGGAATGCCTTTGTACTAACCATGGGAGGTATTAGCCCACGTGGGGTGGAATAAAGTGTCACCGGGAGGTGGGCTAATTGGGATGTACCTAATTATGTATTCGGGGTATAAAACCCCTCGCCGGGGTGAGAACGGGGCTCACTCTTTGCGATTTAATCCTGTGTGAGCATTGTGTGACGTCACTAATAAAGTTTGCCTTTCCTGAAGAGACTCGTGTTCAGACAATCCTTGTTCGTGTCCGGTCCGGCTCCGTCCCGAGTGAACCTAGCAGATTCCGGTTACAGTAGGTCACATAACCCTCCCAAAAAAAAAGAAGAGGCCCTATGAATAAATGATCAGCCACTTATTGTCTATTAGTGACATGGCTAAGAGGCACCAGATTCAAAATGTGCTTTAGAGTTTTTGCTTAGCAATGAGAACAAACAATTAGATTGTCAACGTCAAGACATCTCTTTTCAGTGCTGTGACAGAGCCAATATCAGCCTGATTCTCCTACTGGTTTTCTCTCCATCACAGGATGTTTACAGAGAAGGGGAGCAGGAAAGGCGTTTAAGTTGCCTAATTCTGTACACTTGTATAACCAAACAGTACAAACACAAGGCAGTTACTGAGGACCTCAACTCTAATTTACAGGGATGTGAGTGTCTGTGAAAGCTGGAGCCATTCATTTTTCATAGAAAAAGTGTCAGACTGCTGGATAAGTAGGGTCTGATCACAACCTGAAAGTTAAAGGCAAGAAGCAAATGGTAATCGTTTGCCTCTGCCGTTTTTCATTTGTGGCTCACCTTTAACGTCCATATTACAAACCGAGCCACTTTGCCAGAAGCTTGAGTCGTAATACTGACAAGACGCAGCAATATAACACCATTGGCGCTCATTGGCACTAGTGTTATCTCCTCCAGGTTTCCATTGGACTCCAAGGAGACAGACGTGATGTCACAGAAGCTCCGCGAGTGCCCTCACAAATGAGATCAGGTGCAGGGCGGTGGTGGTTGCGGCCAAGTTATGATCTGTCCTGTGGATGTTTTTGGGAAACAACTGTGGACCTGGACCAGTTTTCAGGAAAGAACAATGGGACATTTCTGGCCCCATGAATAAATTCACAGAAAATCTCCAGATCCTGCAGCAGCCAAGCATTTTCAAAGCTATAGGTCTTAGATCTTGCTGGATTCATGCATTTTGGTGGGGAATTAATCCAAATCTTACTATCAGGGTTATTCAGAGAGAGGTGAAAACCAGGAGAATGACTGGAGAAGTGAAAATTCTAGGTCAAAATAGCCAAACCAGAAAAATTCTCCCATTTATTTCACTTTCCAAATCGGCTATTTTGACCTAGAATTTTCACTTCTCTAATCATTCTCCTGTTTTTCACCTCGCTCTGAATAACCCTGTATGTGTCATAAAAACACAGCTGTGCATTAATTTCAATAAAAGACATGGATCAAGGTTTTACTCACACCCCAGGGATGACGTATTGCCATCCAGCCCTCCTTCATTAGTGCATATGGCCATAAAGATACTTTGATAGGCATATGTTGTTTCACAGGGCATTTGTATTTAATATGCATATTCCAGGGATCTCAAACTATGGCTCCCCAGATGTTGGTGGCCTACAATTCCCAGATTTCCTTGAAAACAATATATAATCATAAAGATAAAATCATGGGAGTTGTAGTTCAAAATGACAAAGGGGGATTGGAGATCCCTGGTAATCAGTACATTTCGACATAACGCCACCACAATTTTTGTTTTCTTTTGTTTTTTTCTTTGTTGTTTGGTTGTGTTTTTTCCTAGACCTGTGACATCAAAATGATACTTTTGCAATTGTCCATTTATTACTCTAGGACATGAAAGTTTATACAAATCTTGCTGGACTTATGTCTTACGTATGTGGATTTAGTTTGTTTTTCTATTTTTCTTTAGTTTATACAAAGTCTTGCTGCTCCTTTAATAACATGCAGGTATCCGGTTACTTTAAAGCCGCTACATTTGCATTTAATAAACTTCCACAGCCAGCTGCTGATGTGGCTGAGCAGCGAAGCAGAACTCCAGTATAAGCTCATACCTGGCAAAGAATCCCAGAGGATCATGAACATTATTTTCCACAGAATGTGTCCTGAGAATTAGGAGAGTTATTTCAAGAGACGTGTGTCTCGACAATGTGGTACCGGCTGGTGTACAAATATATATTACAAAGTTATAACGGTCTAGCGTAAGAAGAACAGAATTATTAGAAATTCAACTTTAGTCTTCAAACTTAAGAATAGGACGCAATTACCAACAGCACAGCCCAAAGATGCCCTGGAAACCTTACAAATTTATCTTTACTCCTTCACTTACTGGTTGTTAGAAATGATCATCATCATGCTAATTGTATGAGTGTATAATCCATGGGTACCATCCTGCGTGAGGTGTGCCAGGAGAAGTTAAACTGTTTTTGGCTAAATGCTCATGACTCAAATTCCAACCCATTTCACAGGAAATCAGTTCCAAGTATTTATAAAACGCCATCAAATTCCATAGCGATGTACAATGTGTAGGATAAAACAAACAAGTTAGTCTCACTGAGAATGATGGGGAAAGGGGACTCGCCTCTAGAGCTTACAATAGGAGCGGGGTGACACACAGAGAGGAGGGTAAACTGCAGAGTATGAGAAGCAACGGGATGCATGGGGACTGCAGGAGAAGGATCAGAAAAGGTGCAACGGGGGGATTATCATTACCTATAAGTATATGTGCTAGCAATTTATTTCTAAGACATACTGTAACAGATCTCAGTACACTGATAGGGTCACATGTGTCAATGCCGCTTCCTTGCTGGAACCCCGTGTTCCCCTCATGACTCTCGTGCCTTTCCCCAGTCCTTAGCTGCAGTTTAAAGACGGGTACACGTAGAGAACCTTGCTATCATCCTCCAAAAATAAGAAGAGGCTGTAGATCTAGAGGTTTTTGTTGGAACAGCTTCCACTGTATATAGCTGCTAACCACACTATCAGGGTTATTCAAAGAGATTCGAAAAGTCACCGCACGTTCGGTGACTTTTCATTCTCTTCAATTTGGTTCCTTTTGCCGTTCCCATTTCGGTGACCCTGCGGTGTATTCAGCAAACACCACAGGGTCCCCGAATTGCAGAAAAAGGCTACCGCAAACCCGACGAAAACGAACCGCAAAACCCAGCGAATGCACTCCGAAAACCCACAAAAACATCTGGATTAACCTGCCGAAAACCACGGAAAAACCCGAGCAGGAGCCGATCACCCGCAGCGAAGCCGCCGTAAAAAGCCGAGACCGCAGAGTGAAGTGAATAAATTAGAAAAACAGTTTGCATGAATGTGTGAAAAGTGAAACACTGTTTGCAAAGAGACTACTGAGCGAAAATGTCTGAAATTTGCATATGAGGTCCAGGGAATGATAATAAAGAGGGCTGTTACAGAAAAAATAAGTAAACTTAAAAAATATATATATATTCATAAAAATGCTTAAAATATCCTAAAAAATCTATAAATAAAGAGACACTTTACTGCAGAATTTTATAATGAACGGTTTATTAGATATTGAATTAAAACGGGAATATTTTTAACATTGAAGCCTATGGGATTCTCCTGAATAAATTTGCCGCATTAAACCACCGAATGGCAGGGCATTAGGGGAACCTTTCACTGCTGGTTTGTGTTCTCTGAATAGCCGAAGCAGTGCTTTTTCATGGGGATTTCACTGCTCTCGAACAGGCACCGAACAAGCACCGTATTTTCAGGCAATTCGCCAGGATTTGGCGAATTGCCTGCTCTCTGGATAGCCGAATGGCCAAGAAAGGTAACCGAACGCTGATTTTCAGCGTTCGGTTACCTTTCTCAAGCAATTCGGATCTCTTTGAATTACCCTGTATGAGTCGTGACTGCATGTAGGGTCAGAATGGAACTCTTTTAATTGGAGACAGGCACACATATATTTATCTGATCAAACATGGTCATTTACATACACAAAAACTGACCCTAGAAACTGTTGGGAGACATAATTAACTAGGACAAATTATGGATTAAACATTGCGTAACATTCCTAGACAGACAGGACAATGGCAATCGTGATGATAAACAAGATTACAGTCTAAAAACAGCAGATAGCAAGATACGCATGGACCATAATGAGACAGATAGACAATGACATTCTTACATAACACAGATTACACAAACACCCTGCACCCCCAAGTGATTTACGTCACACCTACATAAGAGTATTTGGAATAATTCTCTTTCAGAGTTTTGCCATGACTCAATTCCGATGCGGTCGTAGTAACTGACAGCTGTGAAGTGGACACATTGTCCTACAGGATCTTTTATGATCAGTGTAATATCAGGGCCATCACAGTGAATGTGACTCTGTCCGCTACAGGTTACTCATGGATAACGGGTCATTTTAGTGAAAAAGTATAATGCCCTTTTTCAATAATTATTCCCATTTAGGCCCGTGTCAGACGAACGCTATGATTTAGTAATATGCAAGGCATGGCTCTGAAATGGCCCAACCGAAATGGGCCAAGCGTCAGACGAACGCAGTGATCACGTCCGTGTTGCTGCACAGTTTCCCATCCGTCGTAGCATAGAATCATAAGCAAGAGACCCACACACTAAGTGCATCCGCACCAAACTGCGCACGCACAACACATGTGGCAAACGGACGCAAGTTAGGCAAGAATGTAAAACACGAACTCGCGGAGTGCGCCACATCCACCACATCTGCGTAGCGTTCTGTGTGCGTGATGAGGAGACGTCAGACGCAGCGCATTTGCGACGTCCAGCACCTTGACGCACAAAATGCCTTTTCATATCCTTTTTCATATCCTTTTTCATATTAATTTTGTTTCCCTTTTCATATTTCATGTTTCCCTTCCATATTTCCCTTTTTTTCTACGTCCGTCATAAAAACCAGACAGTGTGGTGTCTACAGTATCTTCTGTCAGAACGTCCGTCCGTTATGCACGCACGCAGAGTGTTCTCAGACTGCGTTCGTTGACATTAGCCTTACTCCTTAGCAGCCGGCAAAAGCGATTAAAACCAAATTAGCGGACATAGCAAAATCAGTGTATGAGGTGACCTCATTCCATTGCCCGGCCGCATACTGCAGACTCGCGTATTGATTGGCTGTGTGTCAGTCAGAAGCAAGTTTAAAGGTATTCTTTGTTGGAGCATTCTGGATAAAAAGGCATACCCTATCAATTTTATATTCCATTAGCAAACCCCCCTAGCTTATTCTATATTTTTCAGATTTAAAAGTTAAAATAATATGGAGCACAGACTTTCTCTAAATTCCATGTCTTGCCGTTTTATTTTCAGATATTTTCCCATCACAAAAATAGAAAAATACACACAAAAAAGCAGCTTTTGAAGCACGAAAGATTTTTTGTTTTATGAAGACTGAAGGATCCTAACCGGTTCAACATTTGCTAGAGGAAAAAGACAGTGTCAGATTTCCACAAAGGCATTCAGGAGCTGAGCCGTCAAAATCGTGAAGACTGCAAGATCAGCTCTTCAAATTACTCCAGGTTTTTTTTTTCTTCTTTTCAGTTGGTGACCTGGAAAATACTTTCCTGGAATTCCAGTCATCTAGAAAGGACAATAAACAATTCAGAATATTCTCTGACACTGGTTTGTGATGGGAAATTCTTCAAGCAATAAAGGTAAAGATGTTCAGAGTTGGCATAATGGCTACGCCATATCTAAAATCCCATCACGCTCAGCCGCTGTAATGTGCAACAGAAACAATATTACAAATCAAAGCTTTATAATGAAGGCCTGAAGCACCTAAGGCGTAGGGCCCTTAAGCTGCCTCTGATGCCAGGACGCAGGGAGGATTTTTCTAGAAGTGTTACAGCGCGTGTGGAGTTTTGAGCGGGAGATGTGTGCGAGGAGTCACCAGGAGGGTACTTAAGGCGCGTGTGGAGAGGCTCTGCGCACCTTTTTCTCCTGAGGTAGAGCTGTGAAAAATCCCCACCCTTTTTTATTTAGTTACGGGTTGGGTTGGTTTTTTAGTTAGAGTATTAGTTTTGTTGGGCTCCTTTTGTCACGGCGGGGGCTTGTAGGCAGTGCTGGGATGGGGTTCCTTTTATTTAGGCTAATTTTGGTCAGATGATAGGGAGTCGGGAGGTTTTTGCGGTTGGTTGGTTTGGAGGTGTGTGGTGGTTGTGTGGAGTCCTCTTTCAGCACTGGGTTATTGTATTATTTTGTTAAGAAAATTTTTATGTCGTGGTGGTGGGTATATTGTGTGGAGTTTTTAGCTGTGGTCTGTACATATAATAAATATATATATTATTCCACAGTTATGTGTCGTGTATTTATTGTCTCCCTGCGTACGACTCGGTCATCAGTAGGCGACTTATGGGATTAATGGTACCAGCAGTTAAGAGTTAAATTCCCTTGGCGCTGTAGACACTGTTGAAAGAGATGTTGTTGTAGCATTCAGTTGTAACCAATATGTATTCTACAGTATGTACTGCTAAGAACATCATGATTCTTTTTTAAGAGATACTCTATTAAAAATCGTGTTTCTTCTTTTTGCCTTTAAATAGCTGAGCAGAAGCGGCGGAGCTGACAGCATCTGCCCAATTATTTTTTATTTTAGGTGACTTTATTCACCTTTTTCCCTCGTCACACACTGCTCCTTCTCTTCAGCTCAGGGCTTTACTAGGAACCGCAAATTGCGCACCGCTATGAACTTGCAGAAGGAGTTACTGCAGTTCTGAGATCTGTGCAGGATCAGGTGGGGAGATATCTTGAAGACACATTTCCAGCTCTCTTTATAAAGTGTTAGCATCTTAGGCCGGGGTCAGACAAGCGTTTTGCCAAGTGGAAGGAATGTCCGTGAGAGTGGACGTTCCTTCCACTGACGCCCGTCTGGCCACCTCGCAGAGCGCAGTTAGTGCGCTCAGCGCGGCAAGGCTTGATCCTCCTATGGAGGATCGTGCTTTGCAGCCCCGTCGAACACGCGTCGTAACGCTTCGAAGGGGAGGTTTTCAGAACGGACACTGCACACCTGCTGTAGCGCATGCAATTCGTATGCACGCTACAGCGTGTGGCCGACCCCGTCAAAGCGTCACAGCGCTGTAGAGGACACCAGGAGGCTTAGTAAGAAAACACAGGCATCGGCTGCACATTGCTAGGCCTGTCAAAGCTTTGTATATAAGTTTGTGCAGAATAAATTCAGGGGCCAAAGGTAAATTTCTATGAGCCACTGGCTACCCAGCATCCAGATTTACTAGGCACCTTCTTACATAGCTTATCCTATGTAAAGATGCTAGGAAATTGAATGTGGGCCACTTCTGTCTATCTAAGAGTACTCTAGTTGTGAATGTAGGGGTAACATCATTCAGTATTGCTGCCAGCTGTAAGGATGTACACAATATTAACAGGTCTATTCACTAAAGGTGAAACTCAGGAGAACTGGCTGGAGATGAGAACAATCAAGTCCAAATAGACGATTTGAAAAGTGAGATAAATGATATTTTGACCTAGATTTTTCACTTCTCCAGTCATTCTCCTGGTTTTCACCTCTCTCTGAATAACCTTGCTAGAATTTTCACTTCTGCCAATTTTCCTGAGTTTCACCTTTAGTAAATAGACCTGAAAGTCTGCCATTGTCTACTACTGGGGTCTGTCAGGATGCTGTCTGAAAGGTATAAAGGGGATAATGAGTCTGTACAGCTCTCATTTGTCAGTGTGTATCAATGAAGTCTGCCAGACCATAAAGGAGTACAGTCACTTACAACGTGCAGCTGCTGTTTGTCAAGGTGAAAAGGTGTACAATTTGTCAGGGTGTAAAATTAAATGGGTCTCCAGGGTACAGGGATGAGGAGCATCACATGTTAACAATTTCTGACACAAACACTGACAGGGTGCACCATCTAGGATTGCTAGGTCCACCATGGTATCCTGGACACATGATATATACACGCTGAAGGAATCAAAGAGTAGTCCCAGATCTCCCGCTTTTATTAGGAAACTGATTTGCCTTTGAAAGCATATGAAATACATGTTACAGGGCTGTGATCTCCCCTTGCATGAAAAAGTAATATGTGTCCAGGAAAACATGGTAGATCTGACAACCCTATTACCATTTGCTAATGTGTAAAATTCTCAGAGCTCTTTAGCGTGTGCTCTACCAGCTCAGTTGAAATTTAAGCGTGTGCTCTACCAGCTCAGTATTCATTCTGCAACTCTACCGTCAATAAACATTCAAAAGGTGGTAACAGCAAGAAAAGATTTGTATTTTACACAAAAAAATTAGATATGGTTAGGGTTAGTATTTGTTCTTATTTTAGGGTTAAGGTTAGCGCTAGTTATAGGGTTATGGTTTAATTTAAAGGTAAGGTTCCTTTTAGTGTAATGGCTAAACCTAACAGATTCTGCACCATTTTAATTTCATTTTAAGGCTAATGTCAGATGAACACAGTCAGAGCGCACTCTGCGTGCGTGCATAATGGTGGGACGTACTGAGGGAAGATACTGTAGACACCTCACGATCCGTTTTTGTTGACGGACGTAGAAAAAAAAGGGAATTATGGGAAACAAAATTAATATGAAAAATTATAAAAATTTGAAAAGGATATGAAAAGCCATTTTGTGCGTGAAGGTGCTGGACGTCGCAAATGCGCTGCGTGTGACATCTCCTCACACAGAACGCTATGCAGACGTGGTGCACTCTGCGCATCCGTCTAGCGGTTCTACGTTCTTGCCTAACTTGTGCCCGTTTGCCACGTGCATTGTGCGTGCGCAGTTCGGTGCGCATATACTTTGTGTGTGGGTCTCTATTGATCATGATTCTATGCTACGACGGACGTTAAACTCTGCGGCAACACGGACGTGATCAGTGTGTTCGTCTGAAGCCAGCCTCAGGCAACAGATTCTGCTCCTTCTTTTGACTCAATGTTTTGATTCCTGGGAAGTAGCTTGGGCCATTTCGGAGCCATGCCTTGCATATTACTAAATCATAGCACTGAAACAGTGTAACTTCCTTATAACAAAAGGATAATTTAGAAGATATGATCTGTGTAGCCTGTGCGTCTTGGCTGGCTGCACTAGTGTCACCAGTCTGCATGATTGCACCATGATACTAAGTCTGTCTGCAATGAATACCCAAATCACCAGTCCATATGATTACACATTGTTATAACTAGTCCGCATGGTTACACATAGATATTACCAGTCCACATAGTTACACTGGTATCACCAGTCCATGTGATGATACACTAATATCACCAGTCCATATGGTTATAACATTGGTAGGTCCAGTCCATATGGTTACATATTGGTATCACCAGTCCATGTGACAACACACTGACATCACTAGTCCATGTGACGACACACTGACATCACCAGTCCATGTGATGACACACTAACATCACCAGTCCATATGGTTACCCATGGGTAGGAGCAATCCATATGGTTACATGTTGGTATCATCAGTCCATGTGATTACACACTGATATCACCAGTCTATATGGTTACACATTGGTAAGACCAGTCCAAATGATTACATACTGGCATCACCAGTCTGGTAGCACTTGTTGTCCTCCATCTGAGCCTGTGATGAAGTGCTGTCTGTCCGGATGTGCTGTTGCAATGCATTTGACTTAGAGATCTTTCCAGCCTGTATATGTCTGGTGTCTCCCATGTATATATCTCTCACAGCTGGTGATGTGCTTTTACAGTCTCCAGGGTTTATGCATCAGTGCGGTATTTCACCCTACAAAATAATGGACTTATAAAGAGTGCAAACATACATCCCTACACCATGCATCTGTTTGCACTATACCCTACATAATACCCTGGGCAGCTCAGAATGACACGTGACAGCGCAGCCTGCTTAAACACAGGACATGACAAACATAAGAGGAGGACATGGAGCACATAACAACCTCTGGTTTCCAAATATTCACAATGTACTAATAAAGTGTGTTTAGTTTGCAAATTAATGCTTAATACAATAGCCCAGGCAGCCAACAGAGAGTGATGGGAGTCTGCTTACAGGGATAATAGGCTTGTTTATATGCAGGAGTTTGTTACAGTGTTTTATAGCCTTGTTACATTGCAGCCACCGACCACAACGAGTTCCATGTTTAGGTTTATTTTATTTATATCATTATTATCATCATTTATGTGGCGCCAACAGTTCCTGCAGCGCTTTACGGGACGCTTCTGTACTGCGCTCCTGCCCCTACAAGACTTTTCCTTGAAATTCAAAGCCAAGACGTGAAAAAAGTTAAAATTTATATAAATGCTAGAATTTGCTTAAGAACTTTGCCTTCGTGTTGGCAGGAGAGCTCACACTCAGTGGCAATACATGGACACTACCAGCCTGAATCAATAAAGCATTGTCTTAAGAGCTTGCACTCCAATTCATCTGCATTAACAAGAGTCACATTTTCGCTTTAGATGTTTACGATAAGACTTGCATATGCAATATAGTGATCAGATCATACAAATATTTTATTTATTTATTTAATTTACAAATCGACAAAACTAGATACACATTTAAAAACAACATGTATTTATAAACTTGTTTCTGCAAACACAAAGCAGAACACTGGGGCAGTTAGATGGGAATTGCAGCCAGTACCCTAAGAGTTACATGACATATGGGTGACAAATGCTGCAAGTTAATGTCTAGCAGGACCAGCAGCTCCACTTAGCCCCATCCACTCACATTCATCCTGCAACACAGCAAGCAGCAGAAGAACAAAACCATACCATGTCTCAAAGTGCCTGGGTCAAGCAGCCATCCATGGACACATGGGGATCAGACTTCACCAGGAAACTCTGGACCTCCTTCCCTTGGGGTCCTACAAGTGTTACATGAGCTGGAGGACCATCTTCACATCTTCTGCTCAGGTCCTGCAGCAGACAGACTGCTTTGCTTTGTTCTCTATCCAGATGCTTTCAATTTGTCCTATTATCTGGACGGTCTCTTTCTTTGCTTATTTTTACATCATTATATGGTGCATTCCCAGTTCTCCTCCCCTTCACCTTCTGGATACTGTGTCTGGAGACCCAGCAGCTGTCAGCCAAGGTGTTATGTTTAATAGATCCCCTTTATGAGGTGAATGTGCAGTATGATCCAACTGAACACAGGCAACAAAAAGTGTACCTCTCCAGCAAGATCCACGATGCACTAAAACCATACTAAAATCAGCCCAATCCAGCCCCCAAAGCAGGAGAGGGGAGAGGGTGGGATTAAGGTGAGGCAGAGGAGGGGGCTGGGTGAGATTTCAAACTGGGGTCTGGCACAGGGAAAGAGGACAGATTCTTTCATTTGATTCATGGACTTGTTCCCAGCTAAGAATGACTTTATTTGTTTATTTTAAACCAGAGCATTTAAAAAAAAAATAAGTATAATAAAAAATTGTTATTACATACACATTATATATTAACCTCTAAATAACAAAGTGCTTTACCCTAGACATCTCAGCCCAATTACCCCATTACCCTTCAACACGCCTCGGCATTATGCCTCTCCAAAAAGCTTTCCATGCCCCCTAAGGCTGGGGTCAGACTAACGCATTTTTAACGTGCGTTTAGGCGCACTTAGGCTAGGGTCAGACTAATGCATTTTTCGCGTTGTCCGTGAAAAAGTGCGTTCGAACGAATGGACGTATTTTTTCACGGAATACGCAATAGCGGTCATACGATGCGCATTTTCGTCCGTGATTTTGTACGGATCATCAATAAAACACTTTTTGTGTCTGGACGTTATGTTGGCCGGACATTAGCAGCGTCTGACGTCTCCTAATCGCGCACACACGCCGCTAGTGGACGCAGCACACTCTGTACGTCCGAACTAGCGGTATCACGTTCTCGAAAAAATGCGTTCGTTTGCCACTTGCGTTGCGTAGCCGCACTTTTGTGCGGCCGTTCTTCGTATGCTGCCCGGCATTGGACGTCATTTGCTGCTAGCACGGCCGTGATTTAGTGCTGCTAAACGCACGTTAATACTGCGTTAGTCTGACCCTAGCCTTAATCACGGCCGCAGTAGCAGCAAATGACGGGCAATGACGGCCAAAATACGAAGTACGGCCGCACGAAAGTCCAGCCGCGCAACGCAAGTGGAAAATGAACGCATTTTTTGAGAACGCAGAACCGCTAGTACTGACGTACAGAGTGCGCTGCGGCGGCATAGTGGCGTGTGTGCGTGATTAGGAGATGTCAGACGCTGCTAATGTCCAGCCTACATAACGCCCAGACGCAAAAAGTGTTTTATTGACGATCCGTAAAAAATTCACGCACGAAAATGCGCATCGTCTGACCGTTCTCGCGCATTCCGTGAAAAAATACATCAATGCGTTCGGACGCACTTTTTGACTGTCGCTGCGAATAATGCGTTCGTTTGACCCTAGCCTTAACTTTAAGTACCCCTTTAGCGCTGACCATCAAAAAGACACCTAATCCTAAATCCCACTTAACCCAAAATAAATGAAGCCTAAATTTCCATCAATCTTAAATCTCTTCTAATCATACACAACCTACCACTAACTCCAGGTCCAGAACCTAACCCTTCTGACCTCCTGTCCTTATCCCATGTCCTCCATACCTAAATTACCCCCAACCCTAATATCGCCATAATCCTAAATGTTCCTTAAATTTATTTATTTATTTATTTATAAAGGATTTTACCAGGAAGGATACATTGAAATTTCTCTCGTTTTCAAGTATGTCCTGGGTTCAAGAACATTGAAATTTTACGGTTGTTACAGAAATACAAAGTAATAAATGCAAGATATTAAAAACAAAACACAAATATACAGATTAACACGGAAAATAAATATGTAAGTAATATAGTTACTATTAGGGTAATTCAAAGAGATCTGAATTGCTGGAGAAAGGTAACCGAATGCTGATTTTCAGCGTTCGGTTACCTTTCTTGGCCATTCGGCTATCCAGAGAGCAGGCAATTCGCCAAATCCTGGCGAATTGTCTGCACATACGGTACCTGTTCGAGGGCAGTGAAAACCCCATGAAAAAGCACTGCTTTGGCTATTCAGAGAACACAAACCAGCAGTGAAAGGTTCCCGAAATGCCCTGTCATTCGGTGGTTTCATGCGGCAGATTTATTCAGGCGAATCCCATAGGCTTCAATGTTAAAAATATTCCCGTTTTAATTCAATATCTAATAAACCGTTCATTATAAAATTCTGCAGTAAAGAGTCTCTTTATTTATAGATTTTTTAGGATATTTTAAGCATTTTTCTGGATTTTTTTTAAGTTCACTTATTTGTTCTGTAACAGCCCTTTTTATTATCATTCATTGGACCTCATATGTAAATTTCGCTGCGTGTGATCGGCTCCTGCTCGGGTTTTTCGGTGGGTACTTAATCCAGATGTTTTTGCGGGTTTTTGGCCTGCATTCGCTGGGTTTTGCGGTTAGTTTTCGTCGCGTTTGCGGCAGTCTTTCCCTGCAATTTGGGGACCCTTGGTGCTTGCTGAATACACCGCAGGGTCACCGAAATGGGATCGGCAAAAGAAACCGAATTGAAGAGAACGAAAAGTCACCGAACGTGCAGTGACTTTTCGATTCTCTTTGAATTACCCTGTATGTTACATGTTTACAGGTGCATTCTGTATTGAGGTATGTTAATAGGGAGCTCTTGAGTGACTTAAGAGTTAAGACTGGGGGAAGATTTGATGGCGTCTGGGAGGTTATTCCATAACTGCGGTGCTCTGTAGGAAAATGAGGATCGAGACACTTTCTTTTTGTATTGTGGCATTGCAAGTAAGGTGGTGGTCCTGGACCGGAGGTTATAGGATGAGGGGGAAGCAGCCTATTCAGGTCTGGTGGCAGAAATCTAGCTGGCAAACTCTATGACCTCACCTGTAGCGCCACTTTACACCATCTATGTTTGCAATAGACCCTCCACGTTTACGTTTATGTCTCCCTAATGTGGAAGAAACAAACCTGATTGGACGTCCCCTTCCTCCTAGACTTCCTAGCGGTAAGTTCTGCCTGTCCTAAAGTGTCCTTGGAAACAAGTCTCCTCATTAACCTAAACACCCTATTGATCCAGACCTAAACCTCCCTAACATAACTATAGTAACATCACTTTAAAGTGGACTCTATATATGGTGCTGTAAGATACATTACAGCATTTCAATCGTACAGAGAAAGACACCTTGGTTTCAAGTTCCCATGGGAATAGGGCCTCCGTTTCCTCCTGTACTGGTTTGTCAAATGTTGTTCACTGTATTGTAACCCTGTCTATACTGTGCCCACTGTACAGCGCTGCGGAATGTGCTGGCGCTTTACAAATAAAGAATAATAATAAGCAATGTTGCTGTAGACGTGGCAGGAGACGAGCCTATTCAGAGACGTTTGACATGTTGTATGATGACCATAAACCTAAAAATATGTTTTAGAATATGACCGGAAATTCTTACTGTACAACAAGCAATTTCTAATAACATTTATTATATTCTAGTGACTTGTTATGAGTTTAATTGCTTTGCAGCTATGTTTTAGACTCATAAACACTAGCTACATTCAGGGATCTCAAACTCTGGCCCCCCCAGATGTTTCTGAACTACACCTCCCATGATTCCCTGGTCATTTAGTGCATTCAAAGAATTCTGGGAATTGCAGGTGTAGCGCTCACTCCCGGAGGAGCCGCTGAATTTGAACCTCGGGTCAGTCTCCCCGCACTAGGGAATAAATATACTCCAGCACCGTCGTGGATTTTATAAATTATATAGTTTACTGAATAAACTGGCATATAATGAGTAACACGGTATACGTATATATATTTACAGCACTTCGTAATGCGAGAAACGCGCAGCGGAAAAGAAATACAATACTTCGTAATGCGAGAAACGCGCAGCGGAAAAGGAAAAAAGTATTTTTATCCCCTTAGTGGTTGGAGTGTGAGTCTCGTACAGGTTATGTCCCAAGGAATGTATGTGTATGCCTGTATTGGTACCCGGGTACAATATTCATCTGGCCAGTGAATAAAACAAACAAATCTTCGACTAGTCAAGTTGGGGCCCTGTGGAATTAAACAATGCTGCAGCGTGCATTTCTTTATTTTACTACTGCGGCCTGGGAGGCCTCTCACCCATCCGCCAGATACTCTGTGTTCCCCTCGACCCAGGATGTCTCTCCGCTCGATTTTGACTGGGGTTCTCTGTGTCACCGGATCCGCTGTCTTGCTTGTCTGTATCTGCCACAAGATGTCCAGCTCACCGCCTGCACTCCCTGTTAGATCGATCTGCGGTTCTCCTAACTCGGGGTCCAGCCGGAACCAGCTTCTTGTCCTCAGACCTCACAGCTTGGTATAGACAGATCTCTGCAGGGTCACTGTCCCGATCCCCCAGCACCAGCGAGGTAGCCCCTGCGCTCTGGCCTGGTCACGATCCTTAACAGCTCTGCCTGCTTCCTTCTCCTTTCAGCTCCCAGCTCACTCTGAGCATGCTTTCCAGGAGGCTGCTGATGCCTTTCCTTTCCTACACACCCACTTCCTGTCCTCACGCAAAGCATCATGGAAAATGTAGTTCAGTGCCTTCTGTGTTTGTCCAGCATAATCTTACCATGGTCTCTGTCTCCCTCCGGTGGCCATTGCAAGTAAATGCAGCAGAACAGTCTTTTTAAACACAGCGCTACACAGGCAAAAAAACATCTGGGTGGCTAGAGTTTGAGACCACTGATTCATGGCGGATTGGAGATGGAGCCTCTAAAAGAGGGACATTAACCCTTTCGCTGCTGAGGCTTTTCACACCTCTGTGCTGAGGTCATTTTTACCGCTTTCGCTCATCATGTTTAACCGCGTTTTGTAGCCATATTTTGATATATGACCCAGACATATAATATATCGTTCTTTCCGGCAGACTCGGCAGATTCATAATATGTCATTATTATATGTATACGTTATGTCGTGTCTGTATATTATAACAAAAAAATGCAATAAAATTTGAATTTTCAATAATTTATTATGTGTAAAGTGTTTTTTTTCACATTTTAACATGCGATCCTTTGCGGTTATATTTTGTATGGGGTGTGCTTGTTAAAAAAAATTAGAAATGGGGTCTCGTTACATTTTTTTTGGGGAAAATTTAGCTTTTTTTAACAAACGCACCGCATACAAAAATCGTTAGTGCAGCATTATTGTGCACATTATAATTGAAATGGGAACAATATTGGTGCATTAACAAAACAAAAAAAAACTTGTTTATTTTTTTTTAGAATTTTTTTTAAAATATTTTTATTTTTTTATTTTTTATTTTTCTTTAAAAACATTTTTCATTTTCATGTTTGGTATCGTTGGAACGGCCATGCTCTGGCCGATCCAACAATATCAAACATTAACCCCTAGCTGCCACGGATCAGGAGATAGGGGGTTCATTAGAACCCCCTATCTCCACCAATGGTGGCAGCTAGGGGTTAACTCCAGGACTGGCGTCATCATGCTATGCACGATGACGCCAGTCCTCAGGGGGAGTTCCTGGAGGCTTGGCCGACATCCAAGATGTTGGCCAGCTCCAGGAGAGGATCACGATCCGGCGCTTTTCAGCGCCGATTCGTGATCCGGCTCCCCAGGGGTTAATCACAGCCACTGTTTGGAAGGGCAGGCTGTGCCCTTCCAAACGGTGCCTGTATTAACCCCCTGCTCCCCGGCTTTCAGGCGCCTCCTCCGCACATGCCGCCGCGATGACATCTAATTGCTCCGCCGGGGTCCCGAGTGCTGGGCTGACATCCAAGATGTCAGCCCGCACCGGGGGGCGCAGCAATCCGCCGGAATCCGGCGGATTGCTGCCTCCTGTGCATGGACGCGCTCAGCGCGTCCATAGCACAGGAGAACCACTTGGCTGGACGTGCTGAGCGCGTCCATAGCAGCCAAGTGGTTAAAGGGCTTATTGAAAAAGACCCGAATTGGCCACCGAATTGCACGAACGGTGAATTTCCCCGTACGGTGCAATTTCGGGGCAATTCGGCTATTTGGCTATTCAAAAAGCTGGCAATTCGCCATATATTAGCAAACAGGACTTGTCTTGTTGGACTTGTTGTCCAAACGATTGTGCCACTTTTGTGTGACCTATACAATGTAAACGGGGCACAAACAAATAGTATTCATAGCAAAAAAAGATCAGCAACGCAAGTTACCGCTTGAGTTGGAATATCATTTGGAGCCGTAACTATTGATGAGGACTTATTAAGTCCTCATCAATTGTAATTATTAACCCCTTCACTACCGAGATCGAGATATCTCGGCTTCAAAGGCATCACCTGGTTCCCCGATATCGAGATATCCAGATCTGCTGATCTGCAGCCCTAAAGCAAATTAAATTTGTTTTCATTTGCTTTCGGGCTTCAGAAGGTGTCCCCAAAGTTTCAGCCCTGTGGGCATAATGCCCAAAGAGCTAAAACTGTAAATTCAGCTGATGAATTCTCTGAAATGTCGGGGTTTCAGCAGCATTCAGCAGCTGATGCGGAGGGGGGGGGGCATAGACCTACAGCTGAAACCTCTGTAACTCAATTTGGCAGTAGATGGTGCTATTTACTGGCCAAATAGGTTATTTACAATAATAACTATGTATTACAGTATTAATTATAAATGATTTTGCAAAGAAACCCTCAACCCCCCTTGTACCCCCCCCCCCACCAGGGATCAGCATCCAGCTTTCCCCACTTCATTCAGACCGCTGTATCTCTGCCCTGTCACGGTTCCCGGATCCCACCACGCAGCCCTTAAAGCCCAACACTCCACAGAGCCAAAAAGCTACCAACAGAGTAGCCGTAGAACAATCCCTAACTGCCTGGTCCTTAAAAATTGGCCAGGTATAAGTATACTAGCTAGACAGAAAGGGTTAAGCAAAGACAATGTCGTAATACAAAACCAGGTCAGCAACATGGGGGTAGTCAGACGAGCCAGAGTCAGGAATACAGAGAATAGAATAGTCAAATGGAATAGCCGGGTCGATATTAGTGCAGTAGCGTAGTACAAGGAAAATAGTCTAGGGCAACGGAAGGCAGAATGGTCAAAAAACAAGCAGAGGTCAATAACAGGTTAAATCACGAGAGAATTCAGGTACAGGGAGCTCAGGTATGGATAACCATGATCTGGCGCTGCTTAGAAGGAACTGTGGGTTTTTAAAGACCTTCACCAGACCGCTCCCCCCTCTCAAGCCGCACCTCATGCAGCCACCTCCCTGCCTGTCTCTAGTTAAACCGGGTGTTGGTCAGCGAGCAGCATCAGAAATGCTGCCTTCAAGCACACTGGAGAGGCTGGAAGCCCCCAACGTTACATGCCCCTGTTCTTTGTACATGGTCAATTGAGGTTTCATTGGAAAGGGCAGAGTCTGACCTTTCCAATGATGTACAAAATATTCAGTGTGAAAGGAAAATCATAAATAATAAAATAATAACGTCATTTTTTCTTTATTTCACAGGGTTGAAATGGCTCAGCAGTGCATGGGGTTAACGGTCAGACTATAGAGGTTATTCAGAAAGATCCGAAGTTGACCCGAAAATGAATTTGCCCGTACAGTGCATTTTCATGGCGATTCACAAAGCAGGCAGTTTGCCAAATTTTGGCGAATTGTCAGTTCGACAGCAGTGAAATCCCCATAGAGAAGCAATGGTTAATCTATTCAGAGAACACCGAACAGCTGAGAAAAGTTGTTGAAATGCCCTGCTGTTAAGTAGTTTCATTCGGCAGGTTTATTCTGGCAAATCCCATAGGTTTCAATGTTAATAATATTCACGTTTTTATACAATATCTACTAAACCGTTTATTCTTTTAATCTGCAGAAAAAGTCTCTTTATATATTTTAGGATTTTTTAGGCATTTTTCAGGATTTTGTTCGTCAAAATTTTTTAGCAGATTTTTTTTAAATAGCAGTATGCTTTTTTTCTGTAACAGACCTTTTTATTATTATTCATTGGACCTTATATGTTAATTCCAGACATTTTCGTCCAGTAGTTTCTTTTGCAAACAGCGTTTCAAATTTGACACTGTCAGGCTAGGGTCAGACGAACGCATTTTTCACGTTGTCCGTGAAAAAGTGCGTTCGAACGAATGGATGTATTTTTTCACGGAATACGCGATAGCAGTCATACGATGCGCATTTTCGTCCGTGATTTTGTACGGATCATCAATAAAACCCTTTTGCGTCTGGACGTTATGTTGGCCGGACGTGTGCAGCGTCTGACGTCTCCCAATCATGCAAACACGCGCTATGCGGCCGCAGCGCACTCTGTACGTCAGTAGTAGCGGTTTGACGTTCTCGAAAAAATGCATTCGTTGGCCACTTGCGTTGCACGGACGAACTTTCGTGCGGCCGTTCGTCGTATGTTCCCCGGCATTGGACGTCATTTGCTGCTAGCACGGCCATGATTTCGTGCGGCTAAACGCACGTGAAAAATGCGTTCGTCTGACCCTAGCCTAAATTGGTTTTTTGTTTGTTTTTTTACCCATCCGGCAGCTTTCGGCTTTTTTCTGCGGCTGTTCGACGGCTCGGCGGCTGTGTTTGGCGGCTGTCTGGCCGGTGGGTTTGCGGCAGCATTCGGTGGCCGATTCGCCGCATTTCGGGGACGCTGCGGTGAATGCTGAATTCACCACGGTCAGCAAATCGGAGTCGCCAAAGTGTGGCGAATCAGAGAGCACTGAAATGCCGGTGACATTTCAGTGCTCTCTGAATGACCCTGTTTACCTGTTTATATCACATTGTGTAAAACTTTTGTTTATCCCTTTCTTGAGTTGTATATTAGGGGTTAATAGGCAGGCTTCATCCCTGACAGTATACTTTTCCCCCTTGAGTAATGTCATTTTAGGGATTAATGGGTAGGCTACATGCCTCACAGTGTATACATTTCATGTTTTCCCTTGATTACTGGCATTTTAGGGGTTAATGGGTAGGCTACATGCAGCTCACACCTGGATATATTGCCCCAGACTAGCTCACACATGGATATATTGCTCCAGACCAGCTCACACATGGATATATTGCCCCAGCAGCTCACACATGGATATATTGCCCCAGACCATCTCACACATGGATATATTGCCCCAGACCAGCTCACACATGGTTATATTTGCCCCCCAGCTCATATGGATATATTTGCCCCAGCTCATATGGGTATATTTTCCCCCCAGCTCATATGGGTATATTTGCCCCCCAGCTCTCACCTCCGGTTCCTGTCTGCTCTCACCTCCTCTGCACGCCGCTGTCACTTATCTATCAAGCTGTACGCTTTCTCTGGGCGCAGCGTGATCATGGAAGACAGCTTGCGGTGCCTGTCCATGCTGAGGGGGCGGGGTTATCCCCGCTTCCCTCTCTCTCTATTGGACAGCCACCGCGAGCTGTCTTCCATGATCACGCTGCGCCCAGAGCAAGCGCGCAGCGTGATAGATAAGTGACAGCGGCCAGCGGAGGTCTCGGCTGCGCCCTAGACAGGCGCTGCGCTCTAGGCGGGCGCCTAGCTCGCCTAGCGGCAGCGCCGGCCCTGGCTACATGCCTTGCACTGTTTTCATTTCATGTTTTCCCTTGATTACTGGCATTTTAGGGGTCAATGAGTAGGCTACATGCCTCAGTGTTTTCATTTCATGTTTTCCCTTGATTGATGGCATTTAAGGGGTTAATGGGTAGACTACATGCCAAACTGTTTATTATTTTTATTGTATTTCCATGGTTTTGTGGCATTTTAGGGGTTAATATGGAAGTTAGACTCTAAAGGGTCTATTCACATTTAGATCCTTTGCTTTTCACCTCATTTCGGGGAATCCATTTAGCCCAAAAATATGGTGGATTCCTGATTTAGCGAATGGTCACCGTAATTTGCGAAAAATTGGATTCGCTGAAGCAGCTATTGAACGTCAGCGAAAACCACCGAACTGCGGCAAATAAAATATTGAATTTAACTATCAGGAACTAGCCACAACAAAAAGCTATCAAATTACTCTCGTATTTTGAAATCTTATTTAATTACACTTTAGGCCACATTACATACTTGGTGCTAACGTTAGCGCTTACCTGAGTGACCGTTAACGTTAGCCCAAGTAGTTACCATAAATTACAATCCAAACGCTAACGGGTTAAGTAGCCTGTTTGCGTTTGGAACCTTGCACTTTTCAGCACGAGGTTATTGTACTTTGCACTCCCTATACTTAACATGGGGAGCGCAAAGTGTTAATCAGCGTTAGGATTACAAATTCCTAACGCTGATTAACATCCGTCCGCGGTTAACAAAAAGTTGACCAGAGCCAGGACTTGGTGCTAACGGACACCAGCCAAAAAACAAAAAAATCATATACTCACCTCCTGTCCCGCGGCGAGTACTGCGACTCTAACCGCCTCAGTCCGGCGGGAGCAGGGAAAGACTGGGGGAAAAAGTCCCCCCTGTCTCTCCCTGCGTATCACTACGCTGACCGGCCGGATCTCGCGAGGTGAGATCCGTCAGGTCATGTGACCGCCGGCGTCTGCTTCAATGGAGTCCTATGGACTCCATTGAGAGGATGCTCGCGGCGGCGCTCAGCACCACCGTGCGCATCCCGGGGCTTTGCACGCGGTAACAATGCAGGCAGCTTTTTTAGCGCCTGCATTGTAATCTAGCCATAAAACGGGTGCGCTAGGGGGAAAACTGCAAGCGCATTTTTTCCTCCCTAGCGCTCCCGTTTTACTGCTAGGAATGTAATTTGGCCCTTAGTTTTTTTCAGTAGTATGATTTAGTGGCTAAAATTATTAGTGCCCCCCAGTTTTGACTGTGGTATCTTGTGTCCCCCATATACAGTATATTGTTCCTAGAGTCGCCACTGCACATACCCCCAGTTGGTCCTGCTCAGTGATGCAGTAGCTCCATTTGGCCAGCAAATGGTGAAATCTGGCTGCCCAATAGGTTATTATTGTAAGGAATACTTTGGTAATACGTCCAAATATTTCTTACTGTATGATTCATTTAACAATGATTTTCCACAAAAAATACTGGTTCCTGACAGTGGTTTACTGTAAAATCCATTGGTAGTAAAGTGGTTAATTACAAATTACATTTACTGTCATGATTACATTGCAACAAGTTGTTGGAAAGAAGTTTTAATTCTGACAAGATATCTGAATTTATATGAAAAAAGATGTAATACGGAGAATATTGAAAGACACTCTTTCAGAATGACTTCTTGGTGAGTCATCTCTCAGTATTGCAGAATCACTTCTGCTGTGCATTTAATTAGGTTTTTGTTCCTTCGTAGATTTGTTTTACTTTTTCAATGGGGGGGGGGGGTTCCTCTGCAGTTTTTCATTTATCTAACTCTTTGAAGATGAAGACAGTTTAAAAATTCAGTTATGAGTGTCATTATCCCAATTATCTACACATCACCAACATATTCCACAGAGATGTACAATTCAAAACCAAATTGTAAAATTTGCATATGTATATCCTAACCAATCATATGCCAGTGTTCAAATTGTCTGGTGACTGTTGCACTGTCTGAGTCAGTTGGTAGTTTGCCTCTCTGCGAGCAACAGTCATTCAGCAGCTCTACTGTATTATAATAAAACCAGCACCACCGTAATTCGGCATCTGAGAGCCATTTGCACAAACACTTCAGCAGCACAAAAAACAAACATTACACAAACATGATTTCATGTTTGATAAGCAGAGAACACTAGGAAATGGGAGCTTGCACAATTAAACTTGCATTCAAAGAGTTATGATTTATGTTACTGCACTAATGCACATAAAAGTAAATATACGGAGACCTCAACTCACAGCGCTATATTAAAAGGTTACCGCAAAAACGGGGACACTAAGGTGGAAAGCCTGCGCCTGCAGCACCCTACATGTACTAACACACACTACTAGCTCTTTAAGACGCTTCTACGATTTCTGTCATTTCAGTTTCTTTGCAACAATTAATTGCTTAGCTAACAAAATCACAGAGAACTTGGACCCAAGGCCAGTTAGCCGAGATGTATTAGACTAGGGCTTTGTTCGCACAGCTACAACTTTCTTATCAGCTGTGGGTAGATACTCCTAGCCGGAACTTCTTCAAGTCTGTTCAAAAACTCCCTTTTTCACTCATCCGTAGGGATGAGCCGAACACTCCCCAAGTTCGGTTCGAACCCGAACCCGAACTTTCCAAATGTTCGGATCCGGACCCGAACCCAAACTCGAACCCCATACAAGTCAATGGGGCTGAAAATTCGGTTTTTAGAGTGCCCTCCAAGAGGGCATATATGCTAGATATTTGCCATAAAAAAGTGTATGGGGGTCTGGGTAGTGCCCTGGGGGACAGGAAACAAGGACAAAAAGTAAAAAAAAAAAGTTTTTAAAGGGACAGTGAGTTTTCCATGAAATAGGGGTTAAAAATAAAAACGAAAAATTCCTTCAAATATCGGGCCTAGGAGGTCCCCATAACCTGCCCGTGAAGTGGCGGATTTCTAGGATGTATAGAAATATGTAAAAACCAAAAAATGACATTTCAAATGAGGGTAAATGCTTTTCCTTTAATCTATCCATAAACAACTGCTTGGAGCGGCAGTCTGTATGAAAAGAGGAGACATTTTCGGACACGCAGAAAAAGTTTACTGATTTTTTGGCGGTGAAAAGCAGGAGAATGACTGGAGAATGGAAAATTCTAGACCAAATAGCCGATTTGGAAAGTGAGAAAAATGGGAGAATTTTTCTAGTTTGGCTATTTTGACCTAGAATTTTCTCTTCAGTCATTCTCCTGAGTTTCACCTTTCTCTAAATAACCCTGTCAGGGTTATTCAGAGAGCGGTGTAGAGCAGGAGAATGACTGGAGAATGGAAAATTCTAGGTCAAAATAGCCAAACCAGAAAAATTCTCCCATTTAGGCTAGGGTTAGACTAGCGAATTTTTAACATGCGTTTAGGCGCACTTAATCACGGCCGCACTAGCAGCAAATGACAGGCAATGACAGCCAATATACGAAGTACGGTCGCACGAAAGTCCGGCTGCGCAACGCAAGTGGAAAATGAATGCATTTTTTCGAGAACGCAGAACCGCTAGTACGGACGTACAGAGTGCGCTGCGTCCACTAGCGGCGTGTGTGCGTGATTTGGAGACGTCAGACCCTGCTCATGTCCGGCCAACATAACGTCCAGACACCCAAAGTTTCCTGGTTTGGATCCGTAAAAAATCACACACAAAAATGCGCATCGTATGACCGTTTTCGCGCATTCCGTGAAAAAATAAGGCAATGCGTTCGGACGCACTTTTTGACGGTCGCTGTGAAAAATGCGTTAGTCTGACCCTAGCCTTATCTCACTTTCCAAATCGGCTATTTGGTCCAGATTGTTCTCTTTTCCTGCCATTCTCCTGGTTTTCACCTTTCTCTGAACAACCCTGAGAGAGAGGTGAAAGCCAGGAGAACTGGCAGGAGAAGAGAACAATCTAGACCAAATAGCCAATTTGGAAAGTGAGTTAAATGGGCGAATTTTTCTGGTTTGGCTATTTTGACCTAGAATTTTCACTTCTCCAGTTATTCTCCTGCTTGGTATTAGCAGTAGGAAAAGGGAAGTGCTCATGCCACTGTACAGAGCACTGGTGAGACCTCACTTGGAGTACTGTGTGCAGTACTGGAGACCGTATCTCCAGAAGGATATAGACATCTTAGAGAGAGTTCAGAGAAGGGCTACTAAAATGGTGTACGGCTTGAAGGAGAAAAGTTACCAGGAAAGGCTTAATGATCTTAACATGTACAGCTTGGAAAAAAGACGAGACAGAGGAGATATGATAGAAACATTTAAATACGTAAAGGGAATCCACAAGGTAGAGGAAGGGAGTATATTTAAAAGGAAACAAAATAGCAAAACAAGAGGACATAGTCTTAGATTAGAGGGGCAAAGGTTTAAAAGTAACATCAGGAAGCATTATTTTACTGAGAGGGTGGTGGATACATGGAACAGCCTTCCAGTTGAAGTGGTAGAGGCCAAAACAGTAATTGAATTTAAGCAAGCATGGGATAGGCATAAGGCTATCCTAAACAAAAGATAAATCCAGGTTAAGTATCCATGTAATTGGGCAGACTAGATGGGCCGAAAGGTTCTTATCTGCCGACATTTTTCTATGTTTCTATGTTTCTATGTTTTCACCGCTCTCTGAATAACCCTGTGAATGTTTAATCCCGAGGTGAAAAATAACATTGCTTAAGGTTGGGGTCAGACGAGCGCAGTTATCTCGTCCGTGTTGCCGCACATTTGTACGTCCGTGGCAGCATAGCATTCTGACCAATGGAGCCCCACACACGAAGTACGTCCGCACGGAAGTGCGGATGCATGGCGAACGCAGCAAACGGACGCAGGTTAGGCAAGAACGTAATACTGCTAGAACGGACATGCGGAGTGCGCCACGTCCGCAACGTCGGTGTAGCTTTGTATGTGAGTGATGAAACGAGGTCAGATGGACTGCATTTATACGTCCAGCATTATTGAAGGACAGAATGTTTTTTCATTTTAATTTATTTTCCCTGCTACATCAGTCAAAAAATACATCAGTGAAAAAAACGGACTGTTTGGCCACTACCTTGTTGTCAGTCAGTAAGTACGTCCGTACTGCACGGACGCACAGTCCGTACAAAATGCGCTCATCTGACCCTAGCCTTAGATGTTATTTTGAATTTTTTTCAAACACCAGTTAACCACTTGGCTGCTATGGACGCGCTCAGCGCGTCCAGCCAAGTGGTTCTCCTGTGCTATGGATGCACTGAGCGTGTCCATGCACAGGAGGCAGCAATCCGCCGTATTCCGGCAGATTGCTGCGCCCCCCGGTGCAGGCTGACATCTTGGATGTCAGCCCAGCACTCCGGGACCCCGGCAGAGCAATTAGATGTCATTGCGGCGGCGCGATGACATCTAATTCAGGCTCCCCCCCGCATGTGCGGAGGAAGCGCCTGAAAGGGAGGGGGAGAGGTCCTTCGGACCTCTCTCCCTCCCGATCGCCGGGGGACAGAGGGTTAATCCAGGCACCGTTTGGAAGGGCACAGCCTGCCCTTCCAAACGGTGGCTGTGATTAACCCCTGGGGAGCCGGATCACGAATCGGCGAGCGCCGGATTATGATCCTCTCCTGGAGCTGGCCGACATCTTGGATGTCGGCCAAGCCTCCAGGAACTCCCCCTGAGGACTGGCGTCATCGTGCATAGCACGATGACGCCAGTCCTGGAGTTAACCCCCTATCTATAGGAACCCCCTCTATAGGAACCCCCTATCTCCCGATCCGTGGCAGCTAAAAAAAAAAACACTTTACACATAATAAATTATTGAAAATTCAAATTTTATTGCATTTTTGTTATAATATACAGACATGACATAACGTATACATATAATAATGACATATTATGAATCTGCCAAGTCTGCCGGAAAGAACGATATATACTATGTCTGGGTCATATATCAAAATATGGCTACAAAACGCGGTTAAACATGATGAGCGAAAGCGGTAAAAAGGACCTCAGCACAGAGGTGTGAAAAGCCTCATCAGCGAAAGGGTTAAATGCAGCATATTAGGATGTTTTAGGGAAATTAATTCTCAAATCTCAATCAGAAGAAGACACCACCCCACCCTCAGTATCAAATTGATTACCAGACTAAAAACACCTGGTGTTATGCCCGTTTGTGAACAGAGGTCATTTAGAGTTGATAATCTTTCCACGTACACATTAGTTTTTAATTCAATATCTAATAAACCGTTGCTTATAATATTCTGCAGTAAAGAGTCTCTTTATTTCTAGATTTTTTATTATTTTTTAAGCATTTTCTATACTTTTTTCAAAATTTCTTTTTTTTTCGAACTCGAACCGAACACGCCCAAAAAGTTCGAAATTCGCGAACTTTCGAACTGCCAAAGTTCGGGTCGAACTCCGAACCGTCCGAACCCGAACAGCTCATCCCTACTCATCCATAATCAATTGTTTATTATATTATGCTTGTGTGAACCGAAAATATGCCAATGAGCGGGGCAAGGCGGGAGGGGGGATATTGAAGGGGGCTGAACATTTAATGTTTAAACTTGTTTGTACAACCGAAAAGCCTCACTCAGGATTTTGGACTTGGATCTACCTGAGCCCTGTTAACCGAATAAACGCCTTCCGGAAACAAGACTTGCGTTTGTGTAAGTTTCTGACTGATTGCCTCGATTGTCCTGGGTAAATCCGGTACAATTCAGCCACGAATATCACCTCCTGGAGTCCATAGGACTCTAGTGAGGGATGTGCTGCCAGGCCTTTAGCCCTGCGCGATCTTGGTCTCTCGAGATCGTGCAGGGCCGCAGAGTGATTCGTGGAGAAAACTGGGAGACAGGGAGTCTCACTCTGCTCCTGGTTGCCGGAAGCAGCGGATTGGTCCACCGTTCGTGCCGCGGATTGAGAGACGAGTATCTGATTTTTGGCTCGTATTACAGGTGTGCTGACTGCTTTCGCAGACCAGTATCAGTTAGCACCAGCTTCAAGCTGTGGTTAACTTTTCAGTTAACTGTAGCGGGACGTATTTAACGCTATGACTTTGTAATCCTAACCAGTGGCGTCACTAGGGTTGGTGTCACCCGGTGCAGCAACTTATGGTGTCACCCCCCCGAGTTTTACAGGTTTTTTTTAACTACTTTTACTCATAAATCAGTACTCCCATATAACACTGAATGCTCATAATACACAGTGCACATTACTGTGAGGTTTATTGCTGTGGAGCTCTGTGATATGCTCATACACAAATTTTGGCAAACTGACAGCAAGTACGGTGCCTGTTCGAAGGCAGTGAAAGTCCCTATAGAGAAGTAATGGTTAATCTGTTCAGAGACACCGAACAGCAAAGAAATGTCCTGATGTCCAGTGTTTTCATTTGGCAGGTTTATTCAGGCGAACGAACACCATAGGTTTCAATGTTAAAAATATTCCTGTTTTTATCCAATATCTAATAAACCGTTTATTCCTTTTATCCTTGCAGGGTTATTCAAAGAGCTCCGAATTGCTGGAGAAAGGTAACCGAACGCTGAAATTCAGCGTACGGTTACCTTTGCTGGCCATTCGGCTATCCAGAGAGCAGGCAATTCGCCAAATCCTGGCAAATTGCCTGCACATACGGTGCCTGTTTGGTGCTTGTTCAAGAGCAGTGAAATCCCCATAGAGAAGCAATGCTTCTTCTATTCAGAGAACAAGAACCAGCAGTGAAAAGTTGCCGAATTGCCCTGCCATTCGGTGGCTTCGTGCGGCAGATTTATTCAGGCGAATCCCATAGCTTCAATGTTAAAAATATTCCTGTTTTAATGCAATATCTAATAAACCGTTCATTATAATATTCTGCAGTAAAAAGTCTCTTTATTGTTAGATTTTTTTTAGGACCTTTTAGGCATTTTTTGGGATATTTTTGCAAACATTTTGTTCTGTTTTTTTTAAATCGTTTTTTATTTTTTCTGTAACAGCCCTTTTTATTATCATTCCTTGGACCTCATATGTAAATTTCAGACATTTTTGCTCATTAGTTTGTTTGCAAACAGTGTTTCACTTTTTAAACATTCCTTTGTCTGCAGTGTCGGGTTTTTCCAGCGGCTGCTCTGCGCTGTAATCGGCGGGTGCTCGGGTTTCTCCGGCGTCTTCGGTGGGTTAATCCAGATGTTTTTGCGGGTTTCGTTGTGCATTCGCCCTGGTTTTGGGGTGAGTGTTTGGCAGGTTTGCGGCGACTTTTCCCTGCATTACGGCGGCCCTGTGGTGCTTGCTAAATACACTGCAGGATCGCCGAAATGGGATCGCCAAATCGCACCGAATTGAAGAGAACGAAAAGTCACCAAACGTGCGGTGACTTTTCGATTCTCTTTGAATAACCCTGTTAGTAAAAAATCTCTTTATTTATTGATTTTATTTTTTTAGTATCTTTTAGGCATTTTTTAAAAAAAATCTATTTTTTTGTTCTAATAGCAATTGTTCTTTTTTTTTCTGTTACAGACCTTTTTATTATCATTCATAGGAACTTACAGTGTATATGTTAACTCCAGACATTTTCGTTCAGTAGTTCTTTTTAAAACAGCAGGCGACGGGAGGCTGATTCCCTGCACTTCAGAGACCCTATGGTGAATTCACCAGGGAAATTTGATTCCCCAAAGTGCGGGGAACAACAGAACACTGAAATGTCTGCGTCATTTCGGTGCTCTGTGAATATCCTCTTTGTGGTGTTTTTTTTGCCACCCCCTGGAAAGTGCCAGCCTAGGCCTTGCCTACCCAGGACATACTTGAAAATGAGAGAATTCTCAATGTATCCTTCCTGGTAAAATATTTAAAGTGTTACATTTTTGAAATTTTTTTTTAGGGTGTCACCGTAGGGGGTGGTGTCACCCAATGCGGGTCACAGCCCCCGCCCCCCTAGCGACGCCCCTGATCCTAACGCTAATTACTCTTTGCGCTCCCCATGTTAAGTATAAGGAGCGCAAAGTACAGTAAGCTCACGGAAGCGATTGCAATCCCCGATGCGCCAACGTTTTTTTTTGACCCGTTAGCATTTGGATTGTAATATGAGGGGTCATGCGCCAGATCAACTTAAGCTAGTGTTAGCGCTCACATATCTGAGCGCTAACCCTAGCGCTAAATTTGTAATAGTGCCCACAGTATCTGCTGCTTGTTTTCCTCTTGTGTCATATGCATTATATATACAGTATAAGTGTTGTAAGAGTAAAATACAGCTGGTAAGGGAAGACATTTCCTCACTCCCACTGAATGTTCAAATATACTATTTAATATGATGTCAGTTTAGGACAAATTCAGTGAGTAGGAACAGTGGGTGTTGTTCAGATTACATATGCCAAGTCTTCCATCCACATTAGTATAGCTAATGGAGTTGCATGTGACTTTTTTTATTTTAACCCCTTAAAGAGAGTAGTCTCTAAAGAAAAAGATGTTGGTAGAAATCTCTTGGTTTGACAAAGTCTTTTCTATTTTTCTATGTGATATGTTATTGACATAAATGCCCCCTATAGGTTGTAATGCCCAATACAAGTGTGGAAATAGCCTAGTTTCTTCCCCGCCGCAGGTGACATTCCTAAAATGTGTCTCTCTTTGGCCATTTAAAATTTAGGCAGATATGGCAAGGTATCAACACTGACCAAACAGCAGCAGTGATTACCCAAGCCATTTTTTTGTATGTTAATAGTAACATGTGCTTCTTGCTCTGGCATAATTATGCTGTTCTGTCATTAAGAGAGGATGATTTGATTGACAAATGGGTGAAGTTTTTTTTCTAATTTGCTAAGATTTCTCCTAATTTTTTCTAATTACTGCACTATTTACATCTTGTAAATTGACCTCTCTGACAGGCGCCGAACGAGAGAACACCGAACGCCATTCATAAACCCACCGAATCGATAAACTGCTTAACACATCCTCAAATTACTGAACGCATAAACCGTCGGAAAACTGCCGAAAGCATCCGATAAACCGCCGAAAAAAACAACGAATGCATCCCATAAGCCGCCGATTGCATCCGACGATCCCCTGAACAGACTGCCGAACAGACCACCGAACATCTACGAAAAAAGTCGACCAACCGTTGAACAGGGTAAAAAAAACAAAATAAAAAAAAAAATTACTTTTAAAAGGCGTTTTAAAAAAATAAAAAAATGCATGAAAATGCATGGAAATAATATAAAAGGTCCTATGAATAACAATAAAAAGGTCTGCTACAGAATTTAGAAAAACGCCATTTAAAAAAATTGGAATCAAAAATTTAATCGAAACATATCCTAAAAAATGCTAAACAAAAATTAATAAAAAGTATTTTTGCTACAAATGAAAACAATAAATGTAATCGCTCTGTCCTATTATGCGGACCCACGAAGGCCCGTTCCTTTACTTTGATAGTTGACGGAATTTAGGTTGTTTGTGTCCCCTAGGAGAGCCTTATCTAGGTGCATCTAGTACCCTATGTGGCATTTATCACGCTGACTGGAGCCACACAGACTTTTTATCCTTTCCTTGTTTCGTCATTCTGTTGTTCTGTTTTTTTTAGTTTCCAATAAAAGTTAAATTTTACTTACAAGCTCGTATCTCAGTCAATCAATATCCTTTGTTCTACACTGAGGTGACTGTAAGGAGGTCCCCATTATGATCCATTCTCATCCTGTCTGATTAAAAAGTGCTCTTTTCTGACTTCTAAGATTTTGGCCAGTTTTTCTGTTATTCTGAGAGATGTTTTAGATTGTTATAACTGTGTATTTGACAAATAATATATATATAAATATCTATATATTTATTTTTGCTCGTTTGTTTTTGGGTTTTCAATTTACATGTTGACTTGAGTCGTGTATGATTGTTACAATAAGCTTTACTTTCCTCCCCTTTTCATTCTCAAATCAGCTATTCCTATCAAAACAGATGGACTGTTCCTTTAAGCAATCTATGTTTCTACACAACTTTGTTTACTAATATGCTTTCGATCTTAATTTTACAGGCATAAAATGTTACAAATGAGAATGTGCTCCTAGATCTTCCGGACTACAATTGTCTTTTTTCCCCATCGGTAAGTGATTGTTAACTCCTGTCTTGCATTGACTACTCTGCAGCAATACTGTTTACATTGTGGACATTTAATTATTCATATACAAAATATACGTATATATCTAATGTGTAAAATTAAAAAAGGGACTGCACAACATGACTTGCTCAGTTTCACAAATTTTTTATTTTTCCATGCTTCTAACCACAATTTTGCTGAATGTTTATTCTTTATAAATAGATAAGAAGCATCTCTCTGGCAGCAGATGTTGGCAACTGTCTCGGTTTTGGGTTCTTTCAAATAAGCGCTGGAGGAAATAGATCACTTGCAAAAGAAGGCTTATAAAAGAACGTAAGGTTTGCGTTATCGCAGAATTATACTGCCAGTATAAATCACTCAATGGAATCACAAGGGTGTATTTATTATGGTACATGGGATCTACAGTATCAGTCAGATTTTCAGACACACAGTGGCTATTCTGTCAAGGTCCACATTTTATTAGGACTAATGGGGGAAGCTACATGGTAAGGTACTTCATCAGAAATACGTCTGTAATCCATAATTCTGGCAATACAAATTTTTATCTTCTTATTCCATTTTATCCTACCTCTGAATGCTCATAACAATGTCTTCACTCCCTGATCCAATAACATTATGCCAGCAATAAAGGGTTTATTCAATTATAACCACCATTATTAAGATAGAACGGTGGTTTCTCTTTGTACTTCACTGTAAGGAATAAAATAATATTGTATTCCACCATAGTTCCTGCCTTAGTTTTTTAGCGCTCAGCATAAGTGTCAATGGGCTAACCATCGGTCCATCAGTGTTTCCGCTATAGTTGCTGCCCTACATAGATTGCATAAATGTCACCCTTTCTAGGGTTGTTTTCCTTGTATTTATGGCCACTTTAAAAAAAAAAAAAATCCCTGAACTTTATTCATGGGTATTTCAAACACCAGTGAATTAATAGAAAAGAAAATATAGCTACAGTTTATGCTATTATTTATTTTTTAACATAAGAACAATAGCAGTACCATTGCGAAGAGCTGTTTGAGGCTACACATTTTTTTAAGATAACTCCATAACTCATCTCTTCTGTCGATCATCATGGGAAGCATGTTGTGTGGGTATCAGGCATCTTATTAAGGAGGAATCTTGTGTGATCCTTTTGCCTGTACCACAGGGATCTTCACGTTTTTTTGTTCGGTTGCCACAGCAGATCAGAGATCAGTCAAGAGGAGAGCCACATTACTGAAAGAACTGTGGCCGATCAATTTGCGCCCCCCCCCCGGAACACTGTATATTTTAAGCCTATAATACAGAACAACTGTAACATTTCTATATCTTTTTAAATGGATCTAAGTAGAGAAAATCCTAGCTTTAATTAATGCGGAGATGAGCGGGAAAAATGCATTAATTACCTTAACTGTAATTTTGTCTAAGATTTTGACTTCCCAGATCTCACATTTTTTCCCTCAGTTTCTGACTGTCTCGACTTCATTCTTTGCAAACTCTGCTCTCTGTCTTTTTTCTTTCATACTTTCTTTCCTCTGCTTTCTGTGCCTCTTTCTTTCCTCTGCCTTTTTCTTTCCTCTGTGCCTCTTATTACTTTCCTCTGCGCCTTTCTTTCCTCTGCAGCTTTCTTTACACTGTGCCTCTTATTACTTTCCTTTGTGCCTCTTCCTTTCCTCTGCCTCTTTCTTTCTTTCCTCTGTGCCTCTTTTTTTCCTCTGTCTCTTTCTTTCTTTCCTCCTTTCCTTTGTACATCTTTCTTTCCTCTGCCTCTTTCTTTCTTTTCTCAGTGCCTCTTTCTTTCCTGTGCCTATTTCTTTCTTTCCTCTGTGCCTCTTTCTTTCCTCTGCCTTTCTTTCTTTCCTCTGTGCCTCTTTCTTTCCTCTGTCTCTTTCCTCTGTGCCTCTTTCTTTCTTTCCTTTGTGCATCTTACTTTCCTCTGCCTATTTATTTCTTTCCTCTGTGCCTCTTTCTTTCCTCTGCCTTTCTTTCTTTCCTCTGTGCCTTTTTCTTTCCTCTGCCGCTTTCTTATCTTTGTGCCTCTTTCTTTCCTCTGCCTATTTCTTTCCTTCCTCTGTGCCTCTTATTACTTTCCTCTGCACCTCTTCCTTTCATCTGCCTGCCTCTTTCTTTCCTCTGCCTCTTCCTTTCTTTTGTACATCTTTCTTTCCTTCTTCTGTGCCTCTTTCTTTCTTCTGCACCATCAGGTGCTGCCCGTACATCACCAGAAGGCGCCCACCTTCTGTGCCGCTAGCAGGGGTCCGCAAGCTGACACTGTCCACTACTAGATCCGTGAGCCGCCACTGCCGACTGCGTGCAAGCTGCGCAATGAGTAACAGTTTTGTACCATGACTGCTTAGGCCCGTGACCTTCCCCAACTTTTGCCTCTTTCCTGTTTCTCTTATTACTTTCCTTTGCGCCTCTTCCTTTCCTCTGCCTCTTGCTTTCTTTCCTCTGTGCCTCTTTCTTTCCTCTGTGCCTCTTATTACTTTCCTCTGTACCTCTTCCTTTCATCTGCCTGCCTCTTTCTTTCCTCTGCCTCTTCTCTTCTTTTGTGCCTCTTTCTTTCCTTCTGTGCCTCTTTTTTTCTTCTACACCATCAGGTGGCATCCGTGCGTCACCAGAAGGCGCCCACTTTCTGCACCGCTAGCAGGGGACCGCAAGCCAACTTTGTCCACTACGCGATCCGTGAGCCGCTACTGCCGACTGCGCGAGCCGCGCAATGAGTAAGTGCTGTATCATGACTGCTTAGGCCCGTGACCTCCCCCAACCTATGCCCCTTATTAACAAATAACACATGGAGACATGAATTCTTTGGAAAATGCATAGACTACAGCTTTATGAAAACAAACCATATAAGGCTAGGGTCAGAGTGGGGCAGTCGGAACGCGCGTGCAGGCGCACTAAATCACGGCGGCAGTAGCAGCACATAACGGCCAATGACGGCCAATATATGCAGTACGTGCGTACGAAAGTGCGCCGACACCACGCAACCAGCAAATGAACGCATTTTTATCAGAACGTGAAACCGCTGCTACTGACGTACAAAGTGCGCTGCGGCCGCATAGCAGCGTGTGTGCGTGATTAGGAGACGTCAGACGCTGCTAGTGTGCGGCCAACATAACGTTCAAACAGCCGGATTTCCCTAGACTTCTTTTCACCCCATCGTCATGAAATACGTCCAGAATTGCGCATCGTCTGACCACTTAAGCGTATTCCGTGAAAAAATGCGTGCGCACGCATCGACGTACATTTTGACGGTGGCTGCAGAAAATGCGCTCATCTGTCCCTAGCCTTATTTGTGGTGTTCCTTGCAACTACTGGACCCTATCACTACCCTGTGATAGGTAGTTATCCCACACTTTACTAAGAGCTCGTCACTCCGCTTCACCAAAATATTTCTGTGTTGTGGTAGACAAAAGTGAGCTGCTCACTTAACCTCCCTGGCGGTATTCAAGTGTGGCTCGGGATTAATTTTCAATGCTAAAAGCGGTTATTCCGAGCTACACTCTGGCTGGATACATACCTTTACCTGCGCTCCCTCGCTGACCTTCGCGATCGCATTCTCCTCCGTGCGGTCTTGGCGTCCTGCTTCCTGCTTGTCTTCTCGCGAGAAGGGAACAAGGAAGCAAGACGTCACGATCGTCCGGAGTGTGACTGCAGGGGACAGTGAGGGAATGCAGGGACAGTTATGCATCCAGCCCGAGTGTGGCTCGGTGTTACCGCTTTCAGCATTGAAATGAACCCTGAGCCACACTCAATATACCTCTAGGGGGATTAAAAAATTGTAATGATTCTGACATATAAAATATGTCAGAATCGTTACGCCAGGGAGGTTAAAATTTTTCCAGCATCTGTCACTCACTCATAGGTGAGGGCGGAGCTTAGTGTGAAGACAGGTCATCACTCATCCTCAAGTTAAGCTCCACCCCTGTCGACTGAGACAGTGAGCTACATAGTACTGTCACTCACTGTGAAGGAGGGACAGGAGTCAATAGCGAAGGCGGAGTTTAGCATGAAGAAGCATGTTTTCATGTTACGCTCTTCCTTCACCATTGAATGAGTGACAGGGTTGGAGTTGGAAAGGACTGGAGAGGGGAGCCGTTAGGAAGGGATTCGGGACTGGGAGTAACAGGACCAGAGGCGTAGCAATCTTACATTAATTAATTAATTAAACTTACAACCAGAGGGACGAGGGTTGCATAAAATTTTGTTCTGCCCCGGGAGACCGCAACATTCGGTTACGCCACTGTTGGTGATATCAGCATGGTTTGCGCACATAGCTCCAATCCATTGTTCTGCGCAGGCACTAAAGAATTGAGACAGAAAGCAATGTGCAATGTGCAAGCAGTGCATGCCGAGGGAGAAAAGTTCATTATTATTAGCGTAAATAAAAAATAATAATTGGGCACATGCTGTCAACAGAATCTGTCCAATTACTTAAATGCAAAAAAGGGGAGGGGTGATTTTTAGTTACTGTCCCCTTAATAATTCAGGACATTATAGATGAAGCAGATAAACCGCATAGAGATCAGTATGCTGTATTAGGCTGTGCTTTCTGGTTCCTCCAGAGCATTCAGAATACACTGTGATACAAGATGTGAATTTTCTCCAGCATAACAAGGAGCACCACTAACACCATAACATCACTTCATCGTAATGTTCACATACCACCCACGTCACAGGCGTACAACCGCTTTTGTTAGTATTATGGTAAAATGCCCAGAAAAGGATCGTTAACTGGATATAATTTTCTCTTTAGGCATGCATCTACTTATTCTGGCCAAATAAAAATATTTAGCACATTTTATAACTTGCAGCTTTGCTGCCTTTAGTTTACATATTGAGACTACAGAATAACAGTTCTGATCCTCCACTTGTTTCTGAAGCACATAATTCTTAGCCAGCAAGAGAACAGAAGGCTGAGTCTGGATTCAGTTAACCCCTTAACGACCAAGACAATTGTCCAAATTGGGGGGTAGGATGGAGTTTGTACTATGTGTTTGCTCCTCTGAATAAAAATGTAATCCAAAATTGCATTCAATAAGCTACAATGAAATGGTGTAGAATAAAACATGAATTTAATCTTATATATTCTTATGTTGTATGTAAATTTACATGTAATTTTTCAGGTCACATCATTGCACTATGTAATGTATAGATGTTGTAGCGCTGTGTTTAATTCCTTATTGTGGCAGTACCTATTTTTGGCCACCGGAGGGAGACAAGCGCAATGTGAGACACTGAATATTACATTGGGACTACATTTCCCGGCATGCTTTGGGAGCGGACACAGGAAGTGGGTGGGACACAGACCCTTACATCCTGAGCCTCGTGGAGAGAGCGGGCAGAGCGCGCCAGGGAGTGAGAGAGACAAGACACAGTGCTGCAGAAAGTAACCGTGTCCAGGCCGGAGCGCAGGTGCGGCCTAACGGAGTTACAGATCGGGTTACTCGGCCTTACCAAAGGGAGACCCAGTGATCCACAAGATTACCCAAGCTGCTATTGAGGAAGCCAGAGGACCCCGAGTAAGGAGTACTGCAGGTCGATCGGACTGGGAGAGCAGGCGGTAAGCTGGACAAGTCGCGGCAGGAGCAGAAAGCCAGACAGCGGATCCAGAAGCCAAGAGAGCCCAGTCAATATCGAGCGGAGAGACGTCCTGGGTCCAGCGGAGCCTCAAGTATCTGGCGGATGGGTGAGAGGCCTTCTAGGCCGTTATAAAACCAAGAAAGCACGCTGCTGTTTGTTTCCAAAACCCACAGGGCCCCAACTTGACTAATCGAAGATACCTCTTGAGAAATTCACTGGCCAGTTGAATAGTGTACCCGGGTACCATAACACACACACACACTTACATTCCGGGACACAACCTGTGCGGGACTCACTCCCCAATCAAAAAGGGGTTAAAAATAATTTTCCATTTATTTTCCGCTGCGCGTTTCTCGAATTACGAAACATCGTATTTATTTTCCGCTGCGCGTTTCTCGAATTACGAAACCTTGTATTTCTTTTCCGCTGCGCGTTTCCTCAAATACGAAGCATCGTATTTCTTTTCCGCTGCGCGTTTCCCACATTACGAAGTACTGTAAATATATCTACGAACACCGTGTTATTCATTATATGCCATTTATTATAGTAAACTATATAATTTATAAACACAGAATAGACAAGTATCTGGCGCCCCCTAATGGATATAGTTAAACAATGCTGTTTGTACACAAACTATTCTTAAGTCCAAAGGACATAGAGCATTAAATTGCAGTTTAAAAAGTCAGCAGCAGATGGTTCACACACTGATAGTTCACCTCCAACCACCAGAAAGAGTCAATAATGGAAAAATGTGGTGACAGTCCGCGCTTCCCTCTTTTTTTCCTTTCCTTTTCTCCCCCTGAAATCTTGGTCGAGGATCTTCTTTAAGCAGTTAATTGCTTTCTTTTATGCAGTCCTCAATTCTCAAGATATATGGGGATAGAAATGAGAAACATAGTGTGATCCATAAAAACACATCCAAGTCCCCAAAATACAATAGTTCAACTCACATTTGGAGGTGTCATAAATCAGACACTAGATGTATCTCACAACCGATATTTTTTAGGAGATATCGGGCTCCCCTTTTCCTCCTCTGTCCGATGATGTTGCTCCAAATGAAAAAATAAGGTTGCAGGATATCGATGAACAAAATTAAAATTTATTAAAATTTAAAAATTCCATAAAACAATAAATAGACAAACACCAATACGCGTTTCGCGATGCACTCGCTTCATCAGTTGGCATGTAAATCAATTCCTTCACAATCTCCTGCAACCTCCTTATATACCCTTTAAAATGTGTTGTGATTGAGTGGGAAACGCCCGTTCTCCCTTCCCTCAAAATTACAATTACTCATTCTGCACCTGCGTGTTACTCATTACAATTACAATTACTCATTCTGCACCTGCGTGGGGCATTCCAAATATCAGATCAACCCAAAAGATGGTGGTGATACATCTCGTAGTGCCCTCTTGCATGTTCCTTTTAAGATCTCTAGTGTTTAAACTCCTAAAGTTTCTGCTCCACCTTCTTTCTACCCACAAGGCTTATTATTATCTACCTTCATGTTCATCCCTAAATAGGTTATTCTGCAATTCTAGATACACATGTATTGCCACACCATTGGAAATCCAATAATGTGCTCTATATCAATATTTTACCGTGATGGAAAAAATCTCACACAGGGGGGAGTGTGAAACTTTTTCCATCCTCTGAAAACCTCTGCGTGAGATGCTGATTTTTAAAGTGCTAAATTTATAGTGCCTTCTGCAAAATTTAATATGCTAATCTTAATTAAATGTATATGAATACTATTATCAGAACTGAAAATTTGATTCCTTATATGCGTAAAGAATTTATAATGTCATTCAATAAAGTGCTCTCTTTAAAGTGCTACTCTTACAATGTTGTATACCGAATTAAAACTAACCCATATATTTCTATACCCCTATACAGAGTGCTAATGTGTAAACCGAAATAAAGTGCTTGTGCCTACCTAACAGTATGCCTATAGGGTGATGGTTAATTGATACATTAGTGTCAAACACATTATAACCTCCATATTCAATACATGTTTGGTTACAGTGTATCCTAGTTCATACAAACATCTTCAGTACACCCTTCTAAATGGATATTTTATAAATACACAATTCTAATTAATATAATACAAACCTCATTTTGTAAAACCTTTATGCAATGATTTGTGTACTTCCTAATATGTAGTTTTGACCTATTCTAAAAAGTGGCAGACCTCAAAATCCTGATTCAAACCCCTAGGTACTAGTGTTTTTAAATTATATATCCATCTCATCTCTGTCCTATTAATTTTATTGATGAAATCCCCTCCTCTCCATTCCTTTTCTACTTGCTGGATCGCCAGAAATTTTGTCCCATTAGGATCTTTATTATGTTTATCTTTATAATGTTGAGGTACAGTATGTGAATCTACGCCTTTTCTTATTATTCAAATGTTCGCGAATGCGAACATTCAAGCTTCTTGTTGTGCGACCAACATACATCTTCCCACACGGACAAATTAAAATATAAATAAATTTTTTTGAAAAACAGGTGAGTGTGTCGTATATCTTGTATCCTTCGCCAGACATACTATTGAAATCTTTTATATGTCTTTTTTGGTTCCCTGTTGTTCTACATGCAAGACAATTCCCACATCCATAAAAACCATTCTCTAAACCGAAATGGTTTTTTTGTTTCCTGCTTCTCAAATGGCTGCTTACTACACGATTTTTGATGTTTTCAACCCCTCTAAAGATAATGGTAGGAGAATTCCCCAATATCTGGCGAAGGTCCTCATCCTTGCGAAGGATGGGCCAATACTTTCTAAGGATTCTTTTAACCTCCTTATGTTCACTGCTGTATTGACAAATAAAAGGAACCTTATTACTCAATCCTCCCTTCGATGTTTTTTTCTTGTTGAGAATTTGTTTCTGATTTATTTGTGACACCTTTTTTCTCACTTCTTCCAGAACCTGACCATCATAGCCTTTTTCTTCAAATTGTATTTTCATCGTTTCAGATTGGGTGTGAAATTCCGCGTCCTCAGTACAATTTCTTTTTAACCTAAGGAATTGTCCCTTCGGTACACCTTCCAACCATTGCCAAAAGTGGCAACTTGTCTTCTCTATGTAGCTATTTACGTCTACATTTTTAAAATGGGTTCTAGTTTTAATCCGAAGGTCTTCAATATAGATCTCTAAATCTAGAAAGCTAATATCTGATTGACTAAAATGGCTATCAAGTCTGATTCCCCAATCATTTTGGTTTAAAAACTCCAAAAAACAAACGAGGTCTTCTTCCGATCCTTTCCAGATAAATATGATATCATCAATGTAGCGTTTGTAAATTAAAATGTTCTTATCCCACTCATGCTGATCTTTAATCCAAGTTTTTTCCCATAAGGCCATAAACAAATTGGCGTAACTGGGTGCTATTTTGCTCCCCATAGCGGTTCCCATTAGTTGTAAAAAATATTGGTCATCATACCAGAAAAAATTGTTCTCCAAAATGAGGGTAATTCCTTCCACAATATAATCTATTTGATCTTTCTTAATCTCCCCGTCTTCCAGGAGCATTGTTCTTGTTGCTTCACAACCCCTATTATGCGGAATGTTTGTGTACAGGGATCGTACATCACATGTAACGAGAAAGAATTTTTCTTCCCATACCACAGATTCCAGGCTTCTAATAATATCACCAGTATCTTTAAGATAGGAGAGGATCCGACTTCCGGGAGGCGGGCCGACTGAATGGCCGCTTTTAACATGAGCTCTGCCTAACGCTCCCCCAATCCTGCTGGTTTCGGGCTTTTCAGAGTCCACAGGGACATATTGACGGGGCAGAGGCTCTCCCTACCGTTAGCTGCTCCCTTTCTTGAACATTTTCGGCAGGTTCCGGAAACGCAGCACTCCCTTCCCCGGAGTCACCAGGCCGGTCCCGGCCGCCATTTTGGGCCCATCGGTGGCCTACAGGAGCCTCAACCCTCCCCTGTTTCCTGCACCACTGCAGGACGGACCCAGACGCGCTGACTGTTCCGAGGGCGGCCGGCTCTGGAGGTGAGCCCCCCCCCGTACCGACCATCCAGGCAGTGACCGGCTTGAGCGGTGACGGCGGCCATCTTGCGGAGGCCGCGTGGCGGCGCTCCGTTCTGCCCGCGAGTGTTCCCAGAGGATCCCGTTCGCGGGGGTGAGGCGACGCCACAGCGCTCTACCGGCTACCCGGAGGCTGTCTGCGCTGCTCCGCCGCTGTACCTCTTGAAATTGGTCCCCGAGGGGTGGCGGCCCTCTAGCGGATATAGTCCTGTGGGGGTCACTGCCCACCATCACTATCCCCTTTGATACTGCCGCGGGATTGACGCCCAAACAGTGAGAGGTCGGGTGCTTGTCCCCCAATTTTTTCGCCCTGGGGTTCCCCTGGGGCACCATAACCACTAATTTTTCGAAGTCCTAGGGAGCCCCCTAGGGCTCAACTCTCAAATTTTTCAGTTTCCTTTCACTCAGAGATATCCTGCTTGGACTGAAATTTTCGTGCCAGGTGTCCTGGGGTGACTTGCTCGACCTTCACTGCCCTGCCTCATTGGGCTTCAGGCTCTGCACGGAGGACATCAAAGGAGTAAGGAGGAAAAAAAATAAATAAATGAAGAACTATAACAAATAACACAAACTAACAAATTTTTGAGTCCCCTTTGGTTAGGGGGCGCCCTATCCTATACCTATACTGTTTGAGCTGTTGAGGCCCCCAGCCAATTTACTTTGCCACATCTACCTTTGTACAACATCTCCCCAGATTGGGGACGTCCGTACCCCTGTTCGTCATCGTGGTCTGGCTGCGGATTGACCCTACCACTGTTCCTGATTCTAACCTCAGAGTTCAGCCTTGAACGCTCCACTTCTTCTTCACCATGGAGAAATTTGTATCTTCTAGCAAAACCAACAAGAAAACCTCAGATAAATCATCATCGAAAGGGATCTCGAAGCTATCTCAAAGATTGACTCTGCCACTCTCACCGTCTACTACTCCTTTCGACACCCAACTGGATCTATCACAGGCAGCGCAACCAGCCTCTCCTCCTTCTGACGACAGTCGACAAGACCTTCGAGTCTGCATGGCAGACATCTCAGCGGTGTTGTCCCCCTTGCTGGATGAAAAACTCGGACGCCTCTCCTCGACAATCGAATCCGTCTTATCACAGTTGACATCGCAAGCACAAAGACTCACCGAAGTCGAAGAACGTGTCTCGACCCTTGAGGATGATGTCAGTCCACTGAAGGCACAGGTGGACGCACAACAATCTGTAATTCAATCGCTGACTGAAAAATTGGACGACCTAGAGAACCGGAGCCGTCGCAACAATTTACGTGTGGTCGGCCTACCAGAGACGGTGAGGGGACGAGCCCTGCAAGACTGGGCATCCACCTGGTTACCTACTCAATTGGGCTTGGACGCCCCTGATCTTCCCTTGGCTGTGGAGCGTGTACACAGAGTGGGCCCTGATCTAAATCCGCAGGCGGGTCGCCCTCGCGTTGTCATCATGAGGCTTCTCAATTTTGTCGACAAATCTAAGCTACTACAAGCCTTTCACAAGGCCAACGCTTTGGATTACAATGGAGCCCCTCTGAGACTTTTTCAGGACTTTTCGGCTTCTGTGTCCCTGAAGCGAAGGGCGTTTTCACCTTTGTGCTCGGAATTAGTGGCCAAGGACATTCGTTTCTCGTTGCTCTATCCGGCCCGCCTAAGAGTGAATTTTAATGGTGCAACCCACTATTTTGATTCCCCGGCCGAGGCTAGTGCGGCTCTCCTTCCGGGACACCTCCAGGGAGGGTCGACTTCGCCCCTTCCTCCACGTACACCATCTACGAGAATGCGCACAGGGAAGTCATGAGGTGGTCGTTAATGGACTATATTCTACCTTCGCTTCTTCACACTATGCTGCAATTCTTGTTTGTTGTGCTGCAATTAATGCTCGCCTTTCTCCTTAGGTTGTGCTTATGGAGGTTGGATGATGGTTGGTTCGTAGCCACGTCTGATCTTTGGGTCCTGTTGATCCTTTTGTTTTTGTCCATGTTACGATGCAGGTTTAGTTCTGAACCCTCGTTACAGGTTCTGGTTCCGTATAAGAGTAAAAACGTATTGACGCTCAGAATTAGGATGTTTAGTATATTGTGCGTTCCCCTCACTGGGCTCCAGGGCTGTAGCTGGGACGTCCCTGGTCCCCCCTTTAGGTGTGGCTTTGCCACATTCCCTACGATAGGCACTCTAGGGTGCCCTATCAGTCCGCAACCCTCCCATGACATCTCTTGAACCACCCACCCTTAAAACCTCCCTCAGACTCCTCTCCTGGAATGTGGAAGGTTTAAATTCTCCAGTCAAAAGGAAAAAGATACTTGCACACTTAGCCACATTAAAACCCGACGTGGTCTTTTTACAAGAGACCCACTGGTCTTCCCCTGATAACCACCTCCGATCGCCTTGGATTGGGTATCAAACTTCCGCCCCTTTTACGAACAAAAAGAGAGGCACTGCTATCCTTCTAAATAAATCCCTGCCGTTTACAGTCCTTGATGAAGCTAATGACCCTCAGGGTCGTTTTACCATTGTAATGATGTCGGTTCTAGGAGAGACCTATTTACTAGTGAATGTCTATGCTCCCCATCCTCCCCACTTGCAATTTTTTTCCGATCTTTACACAACTCTCCTTCAATACACTTTTACACATTGTATTATAGGCGGAGATTTCAATGCGGTTTTGGACCCTGTCCTAGACCGCTCCCGTGTAGGTACGAGCTCGGCGTCCTTAAGGGCTTCAGTTGGCCCCCTGTTCTTAAAAGACCATCTAGCTTTGTTCGACGCTTGGCGTTATATCAACCCGGAAGGTAGAGACTATTCATTCTACTCACATCCCCACGATTCCTTTTCCCGTATAGACATGTTTCTACTTTCCTCATCTTGCTACCACTCCGTAGTTGACGCAACGATAGGAATGATACACATTTCTGACCATGCGCCTGTCACGTTAGATTTACAGTTAAAAATGCCACTCCCACGCTCCCGAAATTGGCGCTTTCCCACGTCCCTCCTCCACTCCAGTGATTTTAAAGCACATCTAGAACTTAGTTGGAATAACTACCTGGACGATAATTTGGAACATGTCGATGATGTTAATTTGTTTTGGGAGGCGGCTAAACCGGTCATGAGGGGTTGCATAATTGAATATATGTCCCGTAAACGGAAAGATGTCAACAAAAGACTGTTAGAAGCGCACTCCTCCCTAGTTAATTCTTATCGAACTCATGTCGCACATCCTACCTCTATCACCTCAGAACGGTATAAGGCGGATAAGCAAAGCTATGCTAGACTAGCCGACGAAAAGGCCCAATATTCCTGGTTACACCAGAAAAATCGTTTCTTCCGTTGGGGCAACAAACCAGGAAAGCTCCTGGCTAATCTACTGAAATTGCAACGCCCGGCAGCCCCGGCGATAACTAGAATCAGGGCACCCTCGGGTGAAATAGTAACTGACCCATCAGACATCAATAAGCTTTTCCGTGACTATTTTGAAACGTTTTATAAAGCTGAACTTGATGAGTGGAAAGTCCAGGCTAAATTTTTTGTAACTGCCGGTATGCCGGAACTAGATCCTGAGCTGAGAGAAAATCTGAACGCCCCGATTAGCGCCAGTGACATTACTACAGCAATTTCTCACCTCCGATCCCATAAAACTCCCGGCCCAGATGGCCTCTCTGCAGAATATTATAAATTACTTGAGGGCCACCTAGTCCCCCACCTCATGTCCTTGTTTAATAATATACTTCAAGGAAAAGCCCCGCCACCTTCCTTCAATGTGTCCCGGATGATAATGATCCCTAAACCTGATAAGGATCCTTTACTAATAACGTCCTACCGCCCAATTTCCCTATTAAATACCGATCTGAAACTACTATCGGCCATAATGGCTAGGCGACTGCAGACCCCGCTAACCCAGTTTATCTCTCCCGCTCAAACAGGGTTCTTGACAGGCCGTCATTCCACGCAAAATGTGAGGAAAGCCCTAGCCGCGATCTGGTCGTCAAATAGCCGCACTCACTCGTCGGATTTACTCCTTAGCTGCGATGCCGATAAGGCTTTTGATCGCATATCATGGTCCTATCTCCGGCGTTTCCTGAAATATCACTCCTTTGGTGTCCCAATACTTAATTTGTTTAATGCTCTATATGATAATCCTTCTGCTATGATCACGACTAACGGCCTTAATTCCTCCCCTTTCATATTGGAACGAGGTACTCGGCAGGGTTGCCCACTTTCCCCCCTATTATTTAACTTAGCTTTAGAACCTTTAATACGGATTTTTCAAACATGCCCGGATCTTAGCGGGATACGTAGGTACGTAGGTTCCAGGAGGTTCGTGTAGTAGCTTTCGCAGATGATTTGCTCCTCTTCCTATCCCATCCCGACAGGGCACTCCCAACCCTTATGACATACTTGGAAGAATTTCACCTAGCATCGGGATTTAAGATTAACTATAATAAAACGTTAGCGATACCGTTGGGTGCGAACTGCGAGAACTTGATAAGGCAGCACAGTCCCTTTACCTGGTGCCAAACTGGGAGGTTTAAATATTTAGGGGTGTTAATACCGACAAATATAGCACGATTGTACGAGGTTAACGTACCCCCGCTCCTGTCACAACTTAAAAATCAGTTAGCCTCCTGGGCAAAACTTCCGCTGTCTTACTTAGGGAGATGCAATCTTATTAAAATGGTCGCATTCCCGCGGCTCCTATACCCGATACAAATGCTTCCTCTACTTCTCAAACGTAAGGATATAGCACACATCCATGCTTTGTTTACTAGATTCATTTGGAACGGGAGAACACCACGCATAGCACTACGCAAACTTCAGCTTCCCTATACTATGGGAGGATTGAATTTACCGGATATATATTCCTATAATATTGCAGCATTATACCGTATAGTGGCAGATTGGATCTCGGACTCATCAAGGTACACGGATTGTGCCTTGGACCGAGCCATGTCTTTCCCATTGTCCCCATTGGCTGTCCTTCACACCCCCCTGTCTAGGATTCCTCCTACCCAGAGAGTTAATCCCTTGCTCTTTACAGGACGGGAGGCGTGGTACCGAGCACGTAAAATGAGGGGCTTGTCCTGGACATCCTCGATTTTCCAACCATTGCTACGCAACCCGGCTTTCCAATCGGGCTCGGCGGCCTCTGCATTTAAGGTTTTGGCGACCAAAGGTCTAACGCAAATAGGTCATCTGGTGTCGGGACCAGCTAACTCCCTTATCTCCTATAGAGATCTGTGTGTTCTAGTGGCCCCTACCCCCCTCCACTCAGTATATTATATGCAGCTATCAGCATTTGTATCAACACAGTTAAATACCCTAAACCCACAGGACTTTTCCAATCCCCTTGATACTCAGGCGTCTCTGGGCCCATCTACAGCAGCGTTGCGCGCTCTGCTTCGACCTCAATTCGACTGGTCGGTAGCGACCACGGGCTTAGCAGCATGGTGTGTACAGCTCCCCAAACACACCCTTTACCTTAATCTCGGCCACTAATCGTTTACGGAAACAAATCCCCTCGGCTCAATATGATGAAATGTTTATGAAATTATTACACGGTGCCTATATAGCACCGGACAGATTGGTCCATCTAACACCCCTCAGCTCTGGCCACTGCCTCAAATGTATGCATGCTAACGCGGACCTTTTTCACTGCTTATGGTCCTGCCCGTTAGTATCTACCTTTTGGAACTCCATACGGAGCTTCGGGGTCCGGATCTTACATCTAAAAGTCCCTACTACCCCAGACTGGGCATTGTTTGGTCTCCTCTCCGACTGCGAAAGCAGAGGACTAGACAGGAATCAGAGGGCCCTACTAGGAGTACTATCTGCAGTAGCTAAAAAGGCCATTTTGGGGAATTGGATTGTCTCCTCCCCCCCCACGTTTTCTATGTTTTATTCCCGCTTTCATGCCATTTTCCAATGTGATTGGGTGGAGACGGCTCTGCATAAAGATGATAAAGCTCAACAGTTTTTTGAAAAATGGGAGTATTTTATGTTATGCCAGCCGGAAACTGTCATTGAAAAACTAAAAAGGGACTTTGGATATACTAATTGGTATCTGACTAGATCTCTATCGTCACCACCCCTACGACCGAACGCTACGACTCTAGTAGAGCTTTCAAAATTTTTTGTGTAATACCATCGGCTTAGGGTGTAAATTCATCGTGATGCCTATTGTTGACCGTGGGTTGGGAGGGATGTCTTACGGAGTGGGAATGTGAATGTACGCAATGTATTTTGTACTGAGTTTGTCAATTCAAAAATAAAGTTTAAAAAAAAAAAAAAAAAAGATAGGAGGGGATCCTTTTAACAATTGGTTGGAGAGGTGGTCCAAATATTCAGCTATCTTACTCAAAAGGAATTGATCCCCGATACAATTGGTCTTCCTGGGGGCCTCTCCATATTCTTATGGATCTTAGGTAAGTGATAAAAAACAGGTATCCTTGGATGTTTCACTGTGAGATAGTCCGTCTCCTTATCATTTAGGAATTCCCTTTCCTCCCCTTTTCGAATAAAATCATCAAATTTCTTTTTTATTCCTTCTAGGGGATTGTGCGGTATCCTTTGATAGACCCCTATATCGTTAAGGATTCTGGATGATTCTTCATGGTAATCCTCCCTATTCTGAATGACAATACCCCCCCTTTGTCAGCCGGTTTTATTACTATTGTTTTGTCATTCTCGCTTGGAAACACACAGAGCTGAAGAAGAGGTCACATTTCTATCCCAGACACCTCATCAGTAAAGAGATAACAACCTTTGAAACAATGGTGCTGGACGAGATGGAAAAAATCCAACCAAAGAAGTCACATAATTTAACCAAAGAAGAAAAAGAGGCCTTGAAAGAACTGGCGGATGACAAAACAATAGTAATAAAACCGGCTGACAAAGGGGGGGTATTGTCATTCAGAATAGGGAGGATTACCATGAAGAATCATCCAGAATCCTTAACGATATGGGTATATCAAAGGATACCGCACAATCCCCTAGAAGGAATAAAAAAGAAATTTGATGATTTTATTCGAAAAGGGGAGGAAAGGGAATTCCTAAATGATAAGGAGACGGACTATCTCACAGTGAAACATCCAAGGATACCTGTTTTTTATCACTTACCTAAGATCCATAAGAATATGGAGAGGCCCCCAGGAAGACCAATTGTATCGGGATCAATTCCGTTTCGAGTAAGATAGCTGAATATTTGGACCACCTCCTCCAACCAATTGTTAAAAGGATCCCCTCCTATCTTAAAGATACTGGTGATATTATTAGAAGCCTGGAATCTGTGGTATGGAAGAAAAATTCTTTCTCGTTACATGTGATGTACGATCCCTGTACACAAACATTCCGCATAATAGGGGTTGTGAAGCAACAAGAACAATGCTCCTGGAAGACGGGGAGATTAAGAAAGATCAAATAGATTATATTGTGGAAGGAATTACCCTCATTTTGGAGAACAATTTTTTCTGGTATGATGACCAATATTTTTTACAACTAATGGGAACCGTTATGGGGAGCAAAATAGCACCCAGTTACGCCAATTTGTTTATGGCCTTATGGGAAAAAACTTGGATTAAAGATCAGCATGAGTGGGATAAGAACATTTTAATTTACAAACGCTACATTGATGATATCATATTTATCTGGAAAGGATCGGAAGAAGACCTCGTTTGTTTTTTGGAGTTTTTAAACCAAAATGATTGGGGAATCAGACTTGATAGCCATTTTAGTCAATCAGATATTAGCTTTCTAGATTTAGAGATCTATATTGAAGACCTTCGGATTAAAACTAGAACCCATTTTAAAAATGTAGACGTAAATAGCTACATAGAGAAGACAAGTTGCCACTTTTGGCAATGGTTGGAAGGTGTACCGAAGGGACAATTCCTTAGGTTAAAAAGAAATTGTACTGAGGACGCGGAATTTCACACCCAATCTGAAACGATGAAAATACAATTTGAAGAAAAAGGCTATGATGGTCAGGTTCTGGAAGAAGTGAGAAAAAAGGTGTCACAAATAAATCAGAAACAAATTCTCAACAAGAAAAAAACATCGAAGGGAGGATTGAGTAATAAGGTTCCTTTTATTTGTCAATACAGCAGTGAACATAAGGAGGTTAAAAGAATCCTTAGAAAGTATTGGCCCATCCTTCGCAAGGATGAGGACCTTCGCCAGATATTGGGGAATTCTCCTACCATTATCTTTAGAGGGGTTGAAAACATCAAAAATCGTGTAGTAAGCAGCCATTTGAGAAGCAGGAAACAAAAAAACCATTTCGGTTTAGAGAATGGTTTTTATGGATGTGGGAATTGTCTTGCATGTAGAACAACAGGGAACCAAAAAAGACATATAAAAGAGTTCAATAGTATGTCTGGCGAAGGATACAAGATATACGACACACTCACCTGTTTTTCAAAAAATTTTATTTATATTTTAATTTGTCCGTGTGGGAAGATGTATGTTGGTCGCACAACAAGAAGCTTGCATGTTCGCATTCGCGAACATTTGAATAATATTAGAAAAGGCGTAGATTCACATACTGTACCTCAACATTATAAAGATAAACATAATAAAGATCCTAATGGGACAAAATTTCTGGCGATCCAGCAAGTAGAAAAGGAATGGAGAGGAGGGGATTTCATCAATAAAATTAATAGGACAGAGATGAGATGGATATATAATTTAAAAACACTAGTACCTAGGGGTTTGAATCAGGATTTTGAGGTCTGCCACTTTTTAGAATAGGTCAAAACTACATATTAGGAAGTACACAAATCATTGCATAAAGGTTTTACAAAATGAGGTTTGTATTATATTAATTAGAATTGTGTATTTATAAAATATCCATTTAGAAGGGTGTACTGAAGATGTTTGTATGAACTAGGATACACTGTAACCAAACATGTATTGAATATGGAGGTTATAATGTGTTTGACACTAATGTATCAATTAACCATCACCCTATAGGCATACTGTTAGGTAGGCACAAGCACTTTATTTCGGTTTACACATTAGCACTCTGTATAGGGGTATAGAAACATATGGGTTAGTTTTAATTCGGTATACAACATTGTAAGAGTAGCACTTTAAAGAGAGCACTTTATTGAATGACATTATAAATTCTTTACGCATATAAGGAATCAAATTTTCAGTTCTGATAATAGTATTCATATACATTTAATTAAGATTAGCATATTAAATTTTGCAGAAGGCACTATAAATTTAGCACTTTAAAAATCAGCATCTCACGCAGAGGTTTTCAGAGGATGGAAAAAGTTCACACTCCCCCCTTGTGTGAGATTTTTTCCATCACGGTAAAATATTGATATAGAGCACATTATTGGATTTCCAATGGTGTGGCAATACATGTGTATCTAGAATTGCAGAATAACCTATTTAGGGATGAACATGAAGGTAGATAATAATAAGCCTTGTGGGTAGAAAGAAGGTGGAGCAGAAACTTTAGGAGTTTAAACACTAGAGATCTTAAAAGGAACATGCAAGAGGGCACTACGAGATGTATCACCACCATCTTTTGGGTTGATCTGATATTTGGAATGCCCCACGCAGGTGCAGAATGAGTAATTGTAATTGTAATTGTAATGAGTAACACGCAGGTGCAGAATGAGTAATTGTAATTTTGAGGGAAGGGAGAACGGGCGTTTCCCACTCAATCACAACACATTTTAAAGGGTATATAAGGAGGTTGCAGGAGATTGTGAAGGAATTGATTTACATGCCAACTGATGAAGCGAGTGCATCGCGAAACGCGTATTGGTGTTTGTCTATTTATTGTTTTATGGAATAAATTTTAAATTTTAATAAATTTTAATTTTGTTCATCGATATCCTGCAACCTTATTTTTTCATTTGGAGCAACATCATCGGACAGAGGAGGAAAAGGGGAGCCCGATATCTCCTAAAAAATATCGGTTGTGAGATACATCTAGTGTCTGATTTATGACACCTCCAAATGTGAGTTGAACTATTGTATTTTGGGGACTTGGATGTGTTTTTATGGATCACACTATGTTTCTCATTTCTATCCCCATATATCTTGAGAATTGAGGACTGCATAAAAGAAAGCAATTAACTGCTTAAAGAAGATCCTCGACCAAGATTTCAGGGGGAGAAAAGGAAAGGAAAAAAAGAGGGAAGCGCGGACTGTCACCACATTTTTCCATTATATAATTTATAAAATCCACAACGGTGCTGGAGTATATTTATTCCCTAGTGCGGGGAGACTGACCCGAGGTTCAATTTCAGCGGCTCCTCCGGGAGTGAGCGCTACAATGTCATGGTGAAAATGCTTCCAGCACTAGTTAAAGAGACATTCTTGAGGTTTTAGAAAATTGCCTAAATCAATTCAACATGATAAAACAAGCATTTCCTGTTATATCCTCCATGTAGTTTCACCCTCCAGGCTAGGGTCAGACGAGCGTGATTTCTACGGACTGTATGTCCGTGCACACGGACGTACGCCAGTATGGAAGACGCAGTAGTGGCCACAGAGTCCGTTTATTCACTGACGTATATTTTGACGGATGTAGGAGAGAAAATAAAATAAAAAGCAAAACCATTTTGTCCGTGAAAAATGCTGGACGTATAAATGCAGTCCGTCTGACCACGTTCCATCACTCACACACAAAGCTATGCAGACGTTGCGGACGCAGCGCACTTTGTGCGGCCGTTCTAGGGGTTGTACGTTCTTGCCTGCCTTGCGTCCGTGGGCCGCGGCCGTTGTGCATCCGCAGTTAAGTGCAGACGTACTTCATGTAACGGGCTCCGATGGGCTTTCTGTCATGCTATCACGGACGTACTTTTAGGCGCAATCACGGACGTGAACACTATGCTTGTCTGACACCAGCCTCAGCAAGGCATTTATAAAAAGAGACTACAGACTTCACTCTCCTGGCTGAAAGGGACACTACACATTCAATCTTATCTAAGTGGTCAAAACGTGTAACCTCCCTGCTCCCTCTCCCCTTCTTTGGGGGGCCACAGGGGGCTGATTCAGCCATTCAAATGCAGAGGTTAGACCTGCTAAAACTCAGCACAGGGAGCTCTCAGATGGAGAACTTCGGTTACCAGCCCCATCCAATGGTGTCAAAGCCTTCCTGCACTGGGAGTCACTGGATTGGCTGGAGCACCCAAACCCCCCTGCAATCATCAGACATGCTGAGCTGGATGCACGTCCAGAGGAGTAGTAAGATCAGGAGGTGCCTGGGGGCAAGTCCTCCCCTAGGGCCCCCCATATTTTAGATGAAATCATGCATAATAACACATTATGCCATCACTTTCAGATTTGCTCACAGTGTGAGAAATGGGATGTGAATTAGTGCAGTGACATTGTTTGCATTATAAGTGAATATTGCCATGGCCTTAAACCAGAAGGGAAAAAGGACGTTTTTCCCCCACTTTTTTATTTTTACACATTATATGGTCATGTTTGGCATCATCGGAAAGGCCAGACTCTACCCTTTCCAGTGACACTTCACCTGACTTTGTGGTGAGTACAAAATGTTGATGCAGGGGTCCAAAGGACCCCCTGTGCTATTTGTAGTAGATTACGTTTTTAATGAAACAATGTGTAATAATGCATTGCTCCATCACCTCCACACTTGCTGCTGCTGTGGGAAATGAGAAGGTGAGGTAGAGCAGCAATGTTTAACACTTTATTATTGAAAAGTGAACAATACTGGCACTTTGGAGAAAAAAAAAGGAAATATTTTTATTTATTTGTTTTTGCACATTACCTGGTTGATCATTGACATCAAATAGTACTTCCTACGTTAAATGCTTTTGCCGCTTTTGCTGAAAAAAGCAGAAACAAAAGAAATAATCTTATCTGTTCATGTTTGATATCATTGGAAAGGCTACTTACACATTTCAAGAGATACGAGGGTCCAAAAGACCCCAGCATATCTTGTATTGGGATTCCCCTGTCTGGTAGGGGAATTCCCTATTTATGACATCATCACTCTCATGCGCACTTACGCTCGCAGCCGGAGGGCAGCCCCACAGCGAGGACTGACATGCAAGATGTAAGTCCGCTGTGGTTGAAGTCCCAGATCGCGCTGAAATGGGGCAATGCGTTGGTCTGCCCCTGCTTGCGGCACCCTGCCACGAAAGGCACCTGGAGGCAATTGCCCCCTTCACTATGCCACTGTGTGTGTCACATCCTTCAGAGATCGTGGGAGACCAGCTCTGGATTCAAATACACTATATTTAAAAAGGTATTGGGATACACCTCTTATTTATTGAATTCAGGTGTTTCAAACAGACCCATTGCCACAGGTGTATAAAATTGGGCACCTTGCCGTGTAGCCTCTATTTACAAACATTTGCGTAAAAAATTGTTGGTTTGAAAAGCTCGGCGAATTCACACGTGGTACTGTAATCGGATGCCAACGTTGCAATAATCAGGTCATCAAAATTCATAACTGCTTGTAATTCCATGGTTGTCTGTACGTGGTATCATTAGGCATTGAAAGTGTTTACGAGCAGCAGCAACTCAGGCACGAAGCAGAAGACAACATAAAGTTACAGAACGGGGTCACCGTGTGCTGAGGCGCATGGTGCGTAAAAGCCAATGCTCTGCTGATTCCATAGCTGAAGAGTTCCAAACTCCCACTTCCATCAAAGTGCCACTGTGCTGCCTTAGGGCAGATAGATTCAAGGTTTACATAGAAATGTATATGTTGTGTTAGAGCGCCATCTAGTGGCAGTTTATTTTTATAGCATCCTGGTATTCAGCCAGCCCTAACAGGATCTTGTGGGCTGGCTTGTCACATGCTTCCCTCTAGCAAGGGATTGTGGGAAGAAGAACCTCATTTCCTTACCACAGGAGCTGAAAGACACATCTGGCAACCATCTCTCCTCTATGAGAAGCATAGTTGGTAAGGACTTCAGCTTAACGTCCCCCTAGCCATCCCACAGTCCTTGCCAGCTTTAGACATGCCATATCTACTGTATATTTGTTTCCCCCTACATTGCATCCACCTGCTTTTTATAGGGTTGCAGCATGGCCTAGTGTTTTAAATTGACACACCCTTTTGTGTAATGTTATGTGTTACTGCTATACAAATCTGTGTATACGCTGTATTTTTACACTGTACTGTTCTGCTTTTCCACAGTTTTACCGCTCAACATCACACACTTACGCATCACGCATGTGCATGTAGTTGTGTTCCTACAACGAGTTAATAAACATAAAGACTGCAAACCAGCCTCATTTATTCGGCTCGTAGGAAAGGTTTAGCTGCCTGTTAAGCTCTGCATAGACTCTGGGAGTACGCATAGTGGGGACAGGACAGCCACTGTCATGAGCAAAATGACTTTTGTCAATTTGACAGGGCATCCCTCATTTTATATAGATCAGCATTTTTATGCTGACCTATTAATACAAAAAAACAGAGATATTCCCTCTGTACAGGGCTGGATTTGCATCTCAGGAGCCTGTAGGCAAAGAAATCTGGAGCCCCCCCTAAAAAAGTGGCAAAACTATTTTTTTTAAAAAATAGGTTTTATACTTTTTTTAATTTTCGTTTTTGGAGAAACAAAAAAATAACTAACATTTTAAAACACTGGAAAAGCAGTTTCTTGCTGCTCTCACACCAAAGAAGGGACAGATTCTGTTGCCTAAAAATGAAGCAAAAATGGGGCTAGGGTTCTCCCTAACACTAAGGCTGGGTTCACACCACAGCGTAGCGCAGCGTCGCGCAATGCGCGTGTTTTTTTTACGCGCGTTCGCGCATACAAAAAAACGCGCGAACGTGCATTGCAGCGCGTTCGCGGCTATGATATGGCCGCGAACGTGTGGCTATATGCAGAAAAGAAGCTCCCGGACTTCTTTTTGCGTCGGCCGTTTCTCAGCGCGTTCCTGCGCGCTGAGAAACGGCCAGGTGGGATATGCCCACATAGGGAATCATGGGATTTCACTGTTTGAGTGTTTTACAGCGCGCAGGAGCGCGCTGTAAAACGCTTAGGTGTGAACCCAGCCTAAGGCTGGGGTCAGACCAGCGCACTTTTAACGTGCGTTCTGGCGCACATAATTACGGCCGCACTAGCAGCAGATGACGGGCAATGACGGTCAATATACGATGTATGGCCGCACAAAAGTCCGGCCGTGCAACGCAAGTGGAATTTGAACGCATTTTTCTGAGAACGCTGAACCACTAGTACTGACGTACTGAGTGCGCAGCTGCGGCATAGCGGCGTGTTTGCGTGATTAGGAGATGTCAGACACTGCTAATGTCCAGCCTACATAACGTCCAGACGCAAAAAGAGTTTTATTGACGATCCGTACAAAATCACGCCCGAAAATGCGCGTCGTCTGACCGTTTTTGCGCATTCCGTGAAAAAATACGTCAATGCGTTTCGGACGCACTTTTTCACGTTCGCGGGGAAAAATGCTTTCGTCTGACCCTAGCCTAAAACAAGCACAAATACTGACCTAACCCTGCTTTCTAACCCTAGTTATGGAAAATGATCCTCTATTTCGGCCCAGAGCAACCAAAATTCTAGGCATCAAAATTTGGTCTCATTCAAGGGTCTTTTTCAAGACTTTACATTTTTGCCACTTTATTGTTTTGATGCTACTTTATTTTTGTAAATTTTTCAATATTCTTCAAAATTTTAAAATTGCTGTTGCTGTGGAAAATGAGAAAGTGGGTTAATGCAGCATCACTATTTACTTTTTAAATGAAAAGTGAACAATAGTGGTTCGTTAGATACTATATATATAATGAATAGATAAAAAAATTTTACAGAGCAAGGCGCCCCGCTGTGGTGGACGCCTGTAGACACATACCTACTCTTCCTAAATATACTGTAAATCCGACCATGCCTCTGTACACTGCACTCCCTCCCCCCGGCAACATAGCGCCAGTGCAGAGGAGAGGGAGAAACTTTAAAACAAAATATCTCTGTTTTTTACATTATATAAGTCAGCGGAAAAATAAAACAAATTATATAAAAAGGAGAGATGCCCTGTCGAATGGGCAAAAGTAATTGAATATCTTTAATATCAGTACAAAACCTGTGTAGTGAGAGTTTCGTGGAATAGTTTCTATGGCTGAGCAGCTTCATGCAAACCTCACATCATCAAATACAATGACAAGCGTTGGATGGAGTGGTGTAGTGCACAATGCCACTGGACTCAGGAGCAGTGGAAACACATTCTGTGGAGTGATGAATCATGCTTCTCTTTTTGACAGTCTGATGGGTGACCGGCTTTAGCGGATGCCAGGAGAAGGTTACCTTTCTGACTGCATTGTGCACCTATAAAGTTTGGCGGAGGAGGGATAATGGTATGGGGCTGTTTTTCAGAGGTTTGGCTACGGCCAATTACTTCCATAATGTTTCGGCATTCAAACACATTTTGGACAATGCTATGCTTCCAACTTTATGGGAACGGTTTGGGGAAGGCCCTATTCTATTCGAGCATGACTGTGCCTAGTGCACAAATCAAGGTCCATAAAGACATGTGTAGCGCTCACTCCCGGAGGAGCTGCTGAATTTGAACCTCGGGTCAGTCTCCCCGCACTAGGGAATAAATATACTCCAGCACCGCCGTGGATTTTATAAATTATATAGTTTACTGAATAAACTGGCATATAATGAGTAACACGTTATACGTATATATATTTACAGTACTTCGTAATGCGAGAAACGCGCAGCGTAAAAAAAGAAATACAGCACTTCGTAATGCGAGAAACGCGCAGCGGAAAAGGAAAAAAGTACTTTTAACCCCTTAGTGGTTGGAGTGTGAGTCCCGTACAGGTTATGTCCCAAGGGATGTATGTGTATGCGTGTATTGGTACCCGGGTAAAATATTCAACTGGCCAGTGAATTATTTAAGAGGTATCTTCGACTAGTCACGTTGGGGCCCTGTAGGTTTCGAACAGACTGCAGCGTGCTTTAGTGTTTTACAGTGGCCTGGAAGGCCTCTCACCCATCCGACAGATACTCTGCGTTCCGCTCGACCCAGGATGTCTCTCCGCTCGATTTTGACTGGGATTTTCTGTGTCACCGGATCTGCTGTCTTGCTTTTCGGTATCGGCCACAAGATATCCAGCTCACCACCTGCACTCCCTGTTAGATCGTCTGCGGTTCTCCTAACTCGGGGTCCTTCAGCTTACTATGTATCAGCGTGAGATTACTAGCGGTGGATCACTGGGTCTTCGACTAATAATAAGGAAAATCCCGATCTCCAGCTCTGCTAGGCCGCACCTGCGCTCTGGCCTGGTTGTAATCACTCTCTGCTCTCTTGCGTCTTGCTCCTCTCACTCCTCTGTGCACTCTGCCGGCTCACTCCACGAGGCTGCGGATGTCAGTGTCTCTCTCCCACCCACTTCCTGTTCCCACCCGCAAAGCATGCTGGAAAATGTAGTCCCAATGTCCAGTGTCTTACATTGCGCTTGTCTCCCTCCGGTGGCCAAAAACAAGTACTACAACGACAGGGAATTAAAACCAGTGCTACACTCTCCCCCTCCTAGAACTCTTGGGTCTCTCCAAGGAGGTACAACAATTGCATTACATTTCAGCATATATTAGGCAACATATACAGGCTCAGCAGCAAGCATACAGTGGGTTAGATACACTTCCTCAAGTTGACTCATGCTCTGGACTATCTCAGCTAACATAGCAGACACTTCGGGCAACCTTCGCACTGTGGTGACGGCCTCTTCAGTACTATGTCCTGGTGAGTCGTAGGTGAGTCTCTGGGGCGGTCGAACAGAGCGTTTTGGTTCTGGCTCAATCAGTTCCTCTTCAGATGGAAGTACTATAGGCGCGGGTTCAGTTCTTCTTTCTACCACTGGAGCAGACATCTCTTCGGAGTATGATCCTTCCAGTGAAGGCATAGAACTGTAGTCATAAGATTCGGCTTCAGAAAATACAGGGATTTCAATAGTCTCGGGGACTTCTAACTGAAATTCAGGAGCCTCAGGCCTCAAATTACTTTCCCACCGTTCAGGAACCGAGATAACCTCTTCAGGCTCCGGTGAGCGCATCCAGTCCAGACAAAAACTTTCTTCCTCACTGTCCCTTTCGCTCTCTTCGATAGCCCGGGTCTGCTGAGACCGAGTAACGGGAGTCAAACGTGGAGCAAGCGGATTCGGCAGAGAAAGTTCGTCCCCAACTGGTATCCTCACAGCCTCTCTCAAAGGTAATAAATGATTCCGGTGCCAGTTCTTAAGAGGCCCAGCCTTTCCATCCGGACGGATTTGATACACCGGCAGACCCGGCAGTTGCTTGCAGACAATGTAGACCTGAGAACTCCATCTATCCGCTAACTTGTGCTGTGCAGCAGCACCCAAGTTCTTCAACAAAACCCTATCACCGGGTTGTAGATCCTGTATCCGAACTTTCAAGTCATAGTTCCGTTTATTCCTTTGTTCCCTGTTTCCTGAGGTCAAACGGGCCTGTTCAAACGCAGAGGCCAGATTCTTTCGAAGTCTATCCACATAATTTCTATGAGAAGCTACCGACGTCTGGTCCAGAGGTAGCCCAAACGCCAAATCAACCGGCAGTCGAGCTTCTCTTCCGAACATAAGACGGTACGGTGAGTATCCAGAGGCGTCACTCTCCGTACTGTTATATGCATGTACTAGCGTAGCTATGTGAGGACTCCAGCTCTGCTTCTCTGTGTTTGACAGCGTCCCCAGCATATTTAGCAGCGTGCGATTGAACCTTTCGGGCTGAGCATCACCTTGAGGGTGATATGGTGTAGTTCGGGTCTTTTGGATTCCTAGCAGTTCCAGTAATTGCCCAACAAGCCGGCTTTCAAAGTCTCTACCCTGATCAGAGTGTATTCTCCTTGGTAGGCCGTAGTGAACAAAGAACTTTTCCATCAGAACCTTCGCCACTGTTGGAGCGCGTTGGTCTTTTGTAGAAAAGGCTTGGGCGTAACGTGTGAAGTGATCATTAGAATATTTCCCTGCCCACTAGCATCCGGCTCTAAGCACAGGAAATCAATGCACACCAAATCCATGGGTCCTTGACTTTGCAGATGGCTCATTGGAGCGGTTCGGGTCGGTAGGGTCTTCCATTGAATACACCTCAGACATGAATGGCAGTAACTTTCCACTTCAGCTCTCATGCAAGGCCAATAGAATCTGTCTCGCACCAGCTTAAAAGTCCTTTCTGCGCCCAAATGTCCATGCTCATCATGTAGCGATCACAGTACACTCTCCCTATGTTTAGTGGGAAGGAATAACTGTTGGGTCTCTTCAGCATTGGTTGAGGGGCCCCTTCGGTAGACCACCCCATCCAACATCTTCAACCGTTCCCACTCCTTGTAGACCAATCTGGCTCCATCTGGGGAATTGGTCCTCAGAATTTCCCGTTGGTTCGTAGTTAGGGCCTTTACGGTTAATGCAATTAAGGGGTCTCTAGCCTGATCAGCTTTCAGGTCCTGTTTTGAAAAGGTAGGCAGACTTTCATCCCTCAACTGCGTAGGGTTGCAGTAGAACTCCGGAACAGCCGCAGCCATGACTCCTATGGCCTCTGCTTCAATCCCCCCCTTGACCCGGCGCTCTGATCCTTGACACAAAGCTTGTACCCCGTCTGGAGTTAACTGAGTCCATTCTGTAGTGTAGGGTCTTCTCGCCAAAGCATCAGCATCTTGATTATTCGCCCCAGGGCGATACTTCAGGCTGAACCGAAACCCTGACAGAGCGGCCAACCACCGATGTCCCGTTGCGTCCAGTTTTGCAGTAGTAAGGACGTAGGTAAGAGGATTGTTATCTGTCTTTATCACAAACTCGGCTCCATACAGAGTCCTTTAGCTTGTCTACCACCGCCCACTTTAAGGCTAGGAACTCCAACTTGTGGGTAGGATAGTTCTTTTCTGAAGGCGTAAGGCTCCGGCTCACATACGCTACAGGCCTCAGCAATCCACCATACTCTTGATACAGGACTCCTCCTAGACCTTCTCTGCTGGCATCCACATGTAGCTCGTACGGCTTGTGAGGGTCCGCATAGGCCAAGACAGGAGCTCGAGTTAAACTCTCTTTCAGCTTCGTAAAAGCACCTTCGCATTGACTGGTCCATTCTCCCTGGATGGACTCTCGAGCTTTCCTTGGCCCTGGAGCTGACGGATTTCGGTCAGAGACCTTGTGGCCTTCTTCTGTGCTTTCCTTCTGTAGGAGCTTGTTCAGTGGTTCAGCTATTTTTGCGAATCCTCCTACAAATCTTCGATAATAAGAGCAGAACCCCAAGAAAGATCTAAGTTCAGTAACGTTTCGGGGTCTAGGCCAAGAAGCTACGCCTCCAACTTCTGAGGATCTGTCGAAACGCCTTCCGCTGAGACCACATGTCCCAGGTACGTAACAGACGGTAAACAGAATTGACATTTCTCCAGAGACAGTTTCAATCCCTCTTCATGGAGCCTCTTCAAGACCTTCTCCAAACGTTGTTCATGTTCTTCCAGAGTCTTCCTGAACACAATTATATCATCCAGGTGCACTAATACTTCGATCAGGTTCATGTCCCCGACTGTCTTCTCCATTAACCGTTGGAACGTGGCTGGAGCCCCGTGAGGCCTTGAGGCATTCTGTTGAATTCGAAGAACCCCAATGGGCAGATGAACGCAGTCTTCTCTTTGTCTTCAGGATGCATTGGTATCTGGTGATACCCACTTCGCAGGTCTAGTACACTAAACCATTTTGCTCCAGACAAACACTGTAAGTCATCTTCTATCCGAGGAGTAGCATATTGATCTGGGATGGTTCTCCGATTCAGCGTGCGATAGTCTATGCATAGACGGACAGAACCATTCTTCTTCTGGACCATGACTATTGGAGATGCATATGGGCTCCTGGACTCTTGGATCACCTTGGTTCTTTGCAGTTCATTCAGCTGTTCTCGTAGATCATCCAAGTCTCCCAGCGGAACTCGTCTTGACCTTTCACGAAATGGCTTGTCCTCTTGTAATCGAATGCGGTGCTCAGTACTTTTAGCTAGGCCCACGTCAAACTCATCTTTCGAGAACAAGTCTCTCCACTTTAGAACTTGTGACTGAAGACGTTTCTTCCATTCAGGTGAAATGGGAGCGTCCTTGGGGTAGAACCTTTCATCTGGAATCTCTTTATCCACTCCCCCTCCTAAATCGGTAGGAGAGAGGGGCGTAGCGGACGCTACTTGCCCGATAGGCATTCGTGTTTTAAGGACTACTGGAGAATCAGACACATTGCACACGCTGACTGAGACTCTTCCTCGTGTTCTTTTCAAAGCTTTAGTGGAGATTATTTCAGGGATTACTTCTACTCCGGCTTCACTCCCATGATTAAAATCGGTTTCCAGTACCACATAGGGGCCTGGTTGTGATCCGTTTAACTTGACTGAAGCCCGGAAACTCGCTACCTCTCCTGATTGCAGAACCTTTTCTGTTCCTTCTAATCTGCATAGGCGCCCCACTTCGGCAGGTGCCTTCTGTTCTTCGACCATACTCTGATAGACTGGACGTAACATTGGGTGTACTCCTTTAGTAGAACCTTCTTCCAGTTCGATAGGTGTCAGGAGACGTCGCACCAAATCAGTATTCGTCCCCACTATCATGGAACTCCTGTTTGCCCCTGAAGGCCGAGGACACACAATGGCCAATGCATCACAACCTCCAGACTGTCCAATGACTTCGGATCTGATCTCCAACTTCACCTGTAGATACCCGTCATAAGGGAGTTTCTCAGTTCCGATACCCCAGATTTCCAGATCCTTCAATTTCTGTAGAGGGATGTGCTTCAAGTGTTTCTCATAGGAGTCTCGGTAGATCAATGTCACTTGAGCCCCTGAATCCAACAGAGCTTTAGTGTAGACTCCCTCCACTTGGTTCGGCACAATAGGGGAAGGACCTATCAGCTGGTCAGGAAACTTGGTGGTGGCAACAGGACATTTAGACCCAGTTTGTTGTACCCTGGCCTTCTTCTTGGCCCGTGTAGGTTTCGGGTGTGCATTGCTTCCCCATGACGTAGGTCCGGATGCTAAGGGAGTGACTCTTTCAGTCCTGGCAGGCTCGGCAGTTGGCCAGACTTTGGGCCCTCTCGCCCTCTTAGTCCTGGCTTGATTTTTGGAGCGTGTTTCAACCTTCGGGCACCTAGGTTGCTCCTTCACTTGTGCCCTCTGGCGTTTCCCGCCGGTGAGGTGGATAACAGCCCTTCCAAGGCTTTCAAGAACTCCTCTACTCTATTTCCTTCAGGCTTTTGGCTTTTGCATTGTGCGCGGAAATGGCCCATTTCTCCACAACTGAAACATCTCCTCTTTGAAGACGTAGACGCATTCACCCACTGCGATTCGGTTGAAGGATCCTGGCTAGACGCCCCAGCAACTCCGGTTGTCTGCATGTCTGTAAGGAACTTCTGCATCTCTGTCTGTGTCTCTGTCACCTTCAACAATACTCGGCACAGTTCCGCGTGCGCCTGTTGCAATTCAGCTTGAGCTTCTTGTACCTTCTTAACAGTTTTGTGCAACTCACCATGTGCAGAGAGGTTTAATTCTTTGCCAGCCTTCTCTGTGGATTTAAAAGCGATCAGATGCTCTTGTTCGTCCACGTCGGATCCATAGGTATCCAACGAGTCACTTTCAGGCTGCAAACATTCGTTATGCCTCACAGGTTGCGCGTAAGCTCTTTCTCCTCTCCTGAAGGATTTTTCTTCCAGTAGAGCCTCCTCCTCTCTGACAGCTCGGATCAGTTCCAGGTACTTCAGTTCTCGATTACCTTCCCTGCTTCTCAGCTGCAGCATCACTGGATCTAGAGGTTGAGCGCCCCTCAGGATCTGTTTTATTCGGATCTTATCTACTTCGGCCGGTTCGGCCCCTTTCTTGAGGAGTATCTGGTGCAGAATCTTATCTAGGCGCCTCATATATTCGGTCATTCTCTCACCTTTCCGCTGGTAGGTGTGTTCATACTGATACACGAGCTCTGCAGCCTTTTCCGTTCGCCCAAAAACTTCCTCCAGAACATTTAGATAATCTAAAGCAGTGCAGTCTTTCTTACTCAATTTTAGGTTTCTTACAGCCTCTGACGCAGGTACTTTTAAGCTCTCAGTAATCCTTTGCTTTTTCTGTGCTTCAGGGACGTCCCACTCATCCAGAGCCTGCATCCCCTGTTCCACCCATTCTTCAAAGGTTTCTTCTCCCGCCGGAGTTGGTACGTTTCCTGTAAAATTTCTCAACCGTCGATAACCAAAGCCAAAGTAAGTGTGCGGAGGGCTTGTTCTTTGATATTTAGCCAGCAAATCTCCAATAGCCACTATAAATTCAGGCCCGATCATGGCCAACGGACTGGACGCGGCGAACACTCGTGGATTCGCCACGTGGCGCACTTGGCTGAATCAGTTGGACTTCCACCTCATCGGTCAGCTTCACGCTCGCGCCCTGAAAACACACTGGAACACCCTTTCTCCACTCAAAAAGAATATACGTGTGAGAGGTATCTGGGTTCTCTTTAATGTCAAGGATTAACCCCCGATGATCTGTTGTCAGCACGGCCACGGCCTGGCGAATCTGATCTTCGGCCCAAGTGTCTGCAGGAATATCCACGACTATACACAATTCTAACTGACTACTGTGCACCTCACACCATTTGGCAGCAGTGTCTGGATCCATATTTAACCCTTTAAATGTGTTTTTTCCAGAGACTGGATCCCGGAAACGAGCCCCCACGTGTAGCGCTCACTCCCGGAGGAGCCGCTGAATTTGAACCTCGGGTCAGTCTCCCCGCACTAGGGAATAAATATACTCCAGCACCGCCGTTGATTTTATAAATTATATAGTTTACTGAATAAACTGGCATATAATGAGTAACACGTTATACGTATATATATTTACAGTACTTCGTAATGCGAGAAACGCGCAGCGGAAAAAAAGAAATACAGCACTTCGTAATGCGAGAAACGAGCAGCGGAAAAGGAAAAAAGTACTTTTAACCCCTTAGTGGTTGGAGTGTGAGTCCCATACAGGTTATGTCCCAAGGAATGTATGTGTATGCGTGTATTGGTACCCGGGTACAATATTCAACTGGCCAGTGAATTATTTAAGAGGTATCTTCAACTAGTCACGTTGGGGCCCTGTAGGTTTTGAACAGACTGCAGTGTGCTTTGGTGTTTTACAGTGGCCTGGAAGGCCTCTCACCCATCCGACAGATACTCTGCGTTCGGCTCGACCCAGGACGTCTCTCCGCTTTGACTGGGATTTTCTGTGTCACCGGATCCGCTGTCTTGCTTTTCGGTATCGGCCACAAGATATCCAGCTCACTGCCTGCACTCCCTGTTAGATCGTCTGCGGTTCTCCTAACTCGGGGTCCTTCAGCTTAGTATGTATCAGTGTGAGATTACTAGCGGTGGATCACTGGGTCTTCGATTAATAATAAGGAAAATCCCGATCTCCAGCTCATCGTGGGGAAGGAGGAGAGGACATCCGCAGCCTCGTGGGAGGAGAGCCAGTGTGAGCCGAGGGGTGAACAGAGTGAGACGCATGTGAGACTGTGAGCGATTGTAACCAGGCTGGAGAGCAGGCGCTGCCTTGCCGACGCTGGGGATCGATACAGTGACTTGCAGTAATCCACCGCTGAGGTTTTACACAGACACAGAGTTCCAGATTGGACCCCGAGTTAGGAGACCGCGATGATCCACTGGGAGAGTAGGCGGTAGGCTGTAAATCTTGTTGTAAAAGACGGACAAGCAAGAGAAGCAGATCCGGTGGCACAGAGTCCCAGCATAATTCAGCGGAGAGATGTCCTTGATTGGGCAGCGGAACAGATTGTCTGGCGGATGGGTGAGAGGCCTCCTAGGCCACAGTTAAAGTTTAACGAAGCACGCTGCAGTACTGCTAAAAACTACAGGGCCCCAACGTGACTAGTCGAAGATTTATTAAATCCATTCACTGGCCAGTCGAAAATAGTACCCGGGTACCTGAGCTCACACACACACTTTTTGGGACATAACCTGCACGGGACTTACACTCCAGAAACGAAGGGATTAAACTTTTCTTTTACCGCTGCGTGTTTCCTGCATTACGAAGTCCTGTTTTCCATATACAGTGCTTACATTATATATGCCGCTTTGAGACCAGTAAAGTATATAATTTATAAAATCCACAGCAGTGCTGGTGTATATTTATTCCCTAGTGCGGAGAGACTAACCCGAGGTTTAATTCAGCGGCTCTTCCGGGAGTGAGCGCTACATGTGTATGTATGTATATGTTTGGAGGGGGGCCTGGTGTGTGTGTCAGTATGTGTGGGAGGGTCATGGTTTGTGTATACAGAAATGGCCTAGAAAATGCAACACTCAGATCAGACACTTACACCTTTATTCTTCTATTAGTCTTGCATCATGTTTCGCAGCCTTCGTATTACTAGGCTTTAATTTATGACTGTCCCCTTCATGACATTGTCAAAAGGGCAGAATATGGATGCCATTAAAATGCCGGGTCGATCACTGACTCACAGCAGTGTATTGTGTGGGATGTATTTGAAGGACATCACCAGGAGTAGATTAGAAGTCTTTTAAGATCCCTCTTTTATCTCATTCAGCTGCCATATCTTATCTCAGGTAGCAGAGACAGGACAACAGCCCCCCCCCCTCAGACTTATCTACACATTCCCTCATCCACCTCCCTAACTGTTAAATACTGTATAGGATAAATTACATAAATTCAGCAAAAATGGCGTCGCGCCCATACTCACCGGAGCGGCAGCAACTGCCAGGAGTAACAGCCCAGTTAATGTATAAAACATAACAAGGAAAAAAGGTGTCATCTGCGCTCGTTTCTATGTGTTCCATGTACAACAAAACTGAGGTTTTTGTTTGTTTCAATGGCCATTGCAACGTAAGCTCACTCGCCACCTCTTTACAGAGTGAGTACCTAACAATTGTAACCAAAAGGCCGCTCTACTGAGCAGCTCCAAGCCCCTCCTGCTGCTTTTCAGCCAAGGAGAGGCAAAGATATGGTGGGTTTTATTTATACACCTTTTTTCCTTGTTATGTTTTATACATTAACTGGGCTGTTACTCCTGGCAGTTGCTGCCGCTCCGGTGAGTATGGGCGCGACGCCATTTTTTCTGTATTTATGTATATCATGCTTGTAACACCAGTCCGTCGTTCTGCAGCTGTTCCTCTTTCCATGTTTTTGTTTTTAATCCCAAATGGGAAGTGTTTGGTGCGTGTATAAATAAAACCCACCATATCTTTGCCTCTCCTTGGCTGAAAAGAAGCAGGAGGGGCTTTGAGCTGCTCAGTAGAGCGGCCTTTTGGTTACAATTGTTAGGTACTCACTCTGTAAAGAGGTGCCGTGAAGTGGCGAGTGAGCTTACGTTGCAATGGCCATTGAAACAAAAACCTCAGTTTTGTTGTACATGGAACACATAGAAACGAGCGCAGATGACACCTTTTGTAAGGCACCAGCGTGACAGGCAAGGTTCCGAACCCAGGATGCAGTGACACACGGAGACCAGGTTAGGGAAAACAGGGGGTTTATTTGTAGGATTCAGATAAATAATAAGTCCAGGTTATGCAGGATGAAGGGCAGAACTTAAGGAGAGGGACCAATGGAATATGCAATCTTTGGTGGACACAAAGGGATGCAGGAGACACAATACAAGGAGACAGAGGGTAGACACACGTAGGAGACTTACTGGGGATACGAGACAGGACAGGAAAAGGGCTGAATGGTTTCTTGATAGCTGAGGAATCAGGAGACAGTTGATCAGCGGGAAACCAGGATGCAGGGGTCTAGGATGAAGTCTCTGGATGGCTCGGGAGACTTGATGCAGAGAGTAAGCAAAGGATAGCGTCTGGATCTGTGTACTTCGCTTGCTGGCTCAGGAACCATAATGCTGAAGCATTGCCTTCTGGGTGCTCCACCCTTAAATAGGGAAATAGGCTACGCCGTCTTGTAGAAGTGCTGCCCTGCAGTCAGGACAACGCAGCTCCAGGTTTGCATTTCTTCCGTTTACGGCGGGCTTTACGTGGGGTGCTGGGGGGCTCCAGACAGGGGTCCTGACACCTTTTTTCCTTGTTATAGGATAAATTACAGCCACAAAAATAAAACTCACCAAGAGATTTTGGTAAATGTCGCATTATGGGAAAAACCCACAAAATGGAAACAAAATGGAAAAAAAAAAAAATAGATTTTTCATTTTACATGAAATTACATTAAACAAAGGAAAAAACCAGCAGCATGTGTTTTATAAGGTAGGTTTGTAATGCACAAGTAATCTAGCTACAGCTGTTGTAAGTGGTAGTGCCCCTTTAACCTCTCGGTTTCTTACCCCCTCCTGTTTCACCCTATATTATCACTTTAAACCCTTCACTAACATGTGATTTTCCAAAAAAACATTGTCAGAAACCAGTGATTGTAAAATCATTTTAAATTAATTATACATTAATAAATAGGTTATTTACAGTAATAGCTATGTGGCCAGTAGATGGCACCATCTACTGCCAAATTTAGTTACCGAGGTTTGAGTTGCAGGTCTATGGGTTTTATTCTCCCCTGCATCGGCTGCTGACAGCTTTTGAAAGCCTGATATTTCAGAACTTTTGAGCAGCTGATTTACAGTTTTAGCTCTCTGGGCATTATGCCCGCAGGGCTAAAACTTTGGGGGAACATTCTGCAACCCAAAAGCAAACCAAATTAATTTGCAGCAAACAAATTTAATTTGCTTTGGGCTGCACATCAGCATATCAAGATGGTGCCTATGAAGCCCGAGATATCTCAATATTGGTAGTGAAGGGGTTAAACATGTGTCGTACTTAGCAGCTACATCCCTGTGATTCATTTAGAAGGATTCTACTTCGGTAAAAGCGCATGCGTTAAGGTCTGGAGGTCGTTGCCCTAATTTAACACATAGTGATTAGATACATTAGGCTTCTCATCTGATTGGTAAAACTTTTTAAACTGAAGGTCAAAGGCCCGTGTCAGACGAGCGCACTGATCACGTCCGTGTTGCCGCACATTTGTACGTCCGTTATAGCATATAATTATGACCAATGGAGCCCCACACACAAAGTACGTCCGCACCGAACTGCGGACACATAACAGATGCGGCAAATGGACGCAGGTTATGCAAGAACGTAAATCCACTAGAACGGACGCACAGAGTGCGCTGCGTCCGCAACATCCGAATAGCTTTGTGTATGAGTGATGAACGAGGTCAGATGGACTGCATTTATGCATCCAGCATTTTTGACAGACAAAATGGTTTTCATACAGTATTTAATTTATTTTCCCTGCTACATCAGTCAAAAAGAACGTCCGTTAAAAAAACGAACTGTGTGGCCACTACTGCGTCTTCCGTCAGAAAGTGCGTCCGTACTGCACAGGCGCACAGTCCGTACAAAATGCGCTCGTCTGACACCAGCCTAAGCAAACCAGTTTAGACAAGATGAAACAAAGATGTGTTGAAGTCTTCTTTGAGTCATGTAAAGACTTAATTAATTTGCTGGCCATTTGAACGAGACACTTCCGATTGGCCGTCACCAAATTATTACATGAATTCTATGCTAATAATAAAATAGGAGAGATACTCAACTTTCATATTCCTTGCTGTTGCTGTGGATCCCAAGGCTTCATGGTACTGGTCAATAGGGATGAGCTGTTCGGGTTCGGACGGTTCGGCGTTCAACCCGAACTTTGGCAGTTCGAAAGTTCGCGAACTTCGAACTTTTTGGGTGTGTTCGGTTTGAGTTCGAAAAAATTTTTTTTTTGAAAAAAGTATAGAAAATGCTTAAGAAAAATACAAAAAAAATCTAGAAATAAAGAGACTCTTTACTGCAGAATATTATAAGCAACGGTTTATTAGATATTGAATTAAAAACTAATGTGTACGTGGAAAGATTATCAACCCTAAATGACCTCTGTTCACAAACGGGCATAACACCAGGTGGTTTTAGTCTGGTAATCAATTTGATACATTGTACACTATACTGAGGGGGTGGGGTGGTGTCTTCTTCTAATTGAGATTTTAGAATTAATTTCCCTCCTAAAACATCCTAATATGCTGCATTTAACCCTTTTGCTGCTGAGGCTTTTCACAACTCTGTGCTGAGGTCATTTTTACTGCTTTCGCTCATCATGTTTAACCGCGTTTTGTAGCCATATTTTGATATATGACCCAGACATATTATATATCGTTCTTTCCGGCAGACTTGGCAGATTCATAATATGTCATTATTATCTGTATACGTTATGTCATGTCTGTATCTTATAACAAAAAATGCAATAAAACTTGAATTTTCAATAATTTATTATGTGTAAAGTGTTTTTTTTCACATTTTAACATGCGATCGTTTGCGGTTATATTTTGTATGGGGTGCGCTTGTTAAAAAAATTTGAACTGGGGTCTCGTTACATTTTTTTTTGGGGAAAATTTCGCTTTTTTTAACAAACGAACCGCATACAAAAATCGTTATGCAGCATTATTGTTCACATTATAATTGAAATGGGAACAATATTGCTGCATTAACAAAACAAAAACCCAAAAAACTTGTTTATTTTTTTTTTAGAATTTTTTTAAATTTTTTTCTTTTTTTATTTTTATTTTAAAAAACATTTTTCATGCTCATGTTTAGTATCATTGGAAAGGCCATGCTCTGGCCGATCCCACGATATCAAACATTAACCCCTAGCTGCCACGGACCGGGAGATAGGGGGTTCATTGGAACCCCCTATCTCCACCATTGGTGGCAGCTAGGGGTTAACTCCAGGACTGGCGTCATCGTGCTATGCACGATGACGCCAGTCCTCAGGGGGAGTTCCTGAAGTTCCAGGGGGAGCTCCAGGAGAGGATCACGATCCGGCGCTTTTCAGCGCCGATTCGTGATCCGGCTCCCCAGGGGTTAATCACAGCCACCATTTGGAAGGGCAGGCTGTGCCCTTCCAAACGGTGCCTGGATTAACCCTCTGCCCCCCGGCCATCGGGAGGGCGAGAGGTCCGAAGGACCTCCCCCCTCCCTTTCAGGCTCTTCCTCTGCACATGCGGGGGGGAGGCGCCTGAATTAGATGTCATTGCGCCGCCGCGATGACTTCTAATTGCTCCGCCGGGGCCCCGGAGTGCTGGGCTGACATCCAAGATGTCAGCCCGCACCGGGGGGGGTGCAGCAATCCTCCAGAATCCGGCGGATTGCTGCCTCCTGTGCATGGACGCGCTCAGCGCGTCCATAGCACAGGAGAACCACTTGGCTGGACGCGCTGAGCGCATCCATAGCAGCCAAGTGGTTAACTGGTGTTTGAAAAAAATTCAAAATAACATCTAAAGCAATGTTATTTTTCACTTTGGGATTAAACATTCACAGGGTTATTCAGAGAGCGGTGAAAAGCAGGAGAATAACTGGAGAAGTGAAAATTCTAGGTCAAAATAGCCAAACCAGAAAAATTCTCCCATTTAACTCACTTTCCAAATTGGCTATTTGGTCTAGATTGCTCTCTTCTCCTGCCAGTTCTCCTGGCTTTCACCTCTCTCTCAGGGTTGTTCAGAGAAAGGTGAAAACCAGGAGAATGGCAGGAAAAGAGAACAATTTGGACCAAATAGCCGATTTGGAAAGTGAGATAAGGCTAGAGTCAGACTAACGCATTTTTCACAGTGACCGAAAGTGCGTCCGAATGCATTGCCGTATTTTTTCACGGAATGCGCGAAAACGATCATATTATGCGCATTTTTGTGCGTGATTTTTTACGGATCCAAACCAGGAAACTTTGGGTGTCTGGACGTTATGTTGGCCGGACATGAGCAGGGTCTGACGTCTCCAAATCAAGCACACATGCCGCTAGTAGACGCTGCTAGTGGACGCACTCTGTACGTCCGTACTAGCGGTTCTGCGTTCTCGTACAAATGCATTCATTTTCCACTTGCGTTGCGCAGCCGGACTTTCGTGCGACCGTACTTCGTATATTGGCCGTCATTGCCCGTAATTTGCTGCTAGTGCGGCCGTGATTAAGTGCGCCTAAACGCACGTTAAAAATTCGCTAGTCTGACCCTAGCCTAAATGGGAGAATTTTTCTGGTTTGGCTATCTTGACCTAGAATTTTCCATTCTCCAGTCATTCTCCTGCTCTTCACCGCTCTCTGAATAACGACAGGGTTATTCAGAGAAAGGTGAAACTCAGGAGAATGACTGAAGAGAAAATTCTAGGTCAAAATAGCCGAACCAGAAAAATTCTCCCATTTTTCTCACTTTCCAAATCGGCTATTTGGTCTAGAATTTTCCATTCTCCAGTCATTCTCCTGCTTTTCACCGCCAAAAAATCAGTAAACTTTTTCTGCGTGTCCGAAAATGTCTCCTCTTTTCATACAGACTGCCGTCCCAAGCAGTTGTTTATGGATAGATTAAAGGAAAAGCATTTACCGTCATTTGAAATGTCATTTTTTGGTTTTTACATATTTCTATACATCCTAGAAATCCGCCACTTCACGGGCAGGTTATGGGGACCTCCTAGGCACGATATTTGAAGGAATTTTTAGTTTTTATTTTTAACCCTTATTTCATGGAAAACTCACTGTCCCTTTAAAAACTTTTTTTTAAAAACTTTTTGTCCTTGTTTCCTGTCCCCCAGGGCACTACCCGGACCCCCATACACCTTTTATGGCAAATATCTAGCATATATGCCCTCTTGGAGGGCACTCTAAAAACCGAATTTTCAGCCCCATTGACTTGTATTGAGTTCGGGTTCGGATCCGAACATTTGGAAAGTTCGGGTTCGGCTCCGAACCGAACTCGGGGAGTGTTCGGCTCATCCCTACTGGTCAACCAAGAGCAAGCACAGCAGGTCAGGTGTCCTTCAGAAGTTCCATTCATGGAATCAGGTGCCTGGATTTGCTGTTGGAGCTAGTAGAAACCACACAGCAGCTTAGCAACTGTCTGGCAAACTCTGTTGTATTTTTGTGTTTGGGACAGTGCAGTGCGAGAGCCCAAGACTGGACTTGTGTGATTTGGCTCAGATTAAATATAAATCGATTTTTGAAGCATCTGAAATTCTGAATCCACAGCTCGTCGCACAAATCGCACCCAAAATAAATGTATCCAATCGATCTGACTATACTCCGAATACAATCGCATAAATTTGGCATTAATTTAAATGACTGAGAAATTTGTGCTCACTGTGCAATGCAAAAATCGATAAATCAAGCAGATATAGTAACCCTAACCACAATTGTATTAAACAGAGTGACCCTAACCATAATGTAACCCTAACCTTAAACTTACCCTAACTGTAACTATACCCAGGACATACTTGAAAACGAGAGAAATCTCAATGTATGCTTCCTGGTAAAATCCTTTATAAATAAAATAAATATTACTATTGTCTGGTATGGGCGTATAGAGGGGACTATAGGGGTTAGTATAGTGGGACGTATAGTGGAAGAAAAAATTGGGGAACAGATGGGAGGGGTATGGAGGAAATATAAGGGGGAAAATACGTACAACTCTGAATTTTCCAAACCAATTCCATATTGGATTGGTCTGATATTTTTGGATCACACCGAATGGCAAATTTCAGAATCAGAGCTGAATTTTAGGATTTTAAGCCATACACATGTCTACCGAAGACTCTGATCGCACATGCTGCATGCTACTCTGGCTAAAGCATGAAGCTTGTATATGTGAAGGGGGATCTGACGTTTAATTAAAATAACGTAAACATGTCCTTTTCAGTGAAAACACTGCATGGAACATAGCAGCAGAAAATATGAATGTATCCATTCTAAGTGCTAATAAATATAGTAATTGGTGCCAAATCTATAGCCATTGCAGAGTACCACGGTCCACTCATACAGTACATAAATGATTTATATCACAACAATCACTTTAGATTAAATCAGTCATTGATGCCATTCCTATTACTCGTAGAGGATATCTCCCGGAGTACCCAAACAACCTTTGATTTAACAAAATTACAACAACCCTTCTGCTAAGTCTCTGTACTGTAAAGTGCACTACTCAAAAGCACAGAAACTGTTCTAGAACGCTGTAATCAATCTATTCAGTCAGCGAAGCCAATTTTCATGATTATACATAGTTTTCATCTCTTGTAATTGCCTTTCTGCTAATTTTTTCCTCTTTTCAAACCAAAACTGTCAAGAGTCCTAATTATTCTGGAATTTTTGCCTCTTGTACTTGGCAGTGCACACGCGGTTTTATATAAATGTGCTTATTGCTTTTTAGAATGTGAGTATATCACAATAAAGAATGGAGAAGTGCACTAATAAATCAGCGTCAAGGTTGTGAACTTGGTATCGGTGCATCCCTAGTTACAATCATATGTTTTCTGTATTCTGTACAGTGTGCAGGGCACCACCTGTCCTGTCACAGGAGTCCAGCATCCTTCCTTTCTGCCAGCTTCCCACGTACCAGAGGGCGGCTTAACATCTGGCAACATGGTTGCGGGAGCGGGGATTGTAACGGTAGGCCCCCTATAGGGTGATGGGGAGCCCCCAGGCTGTGTAGAGTGAAGCCTTTAGGGCAGGTATATGGTTTTGTTTGCAGACTTCAGCAATCCCTTGCAACACTTAAGAAACACGATGAATTCTACACACTGCAGGACAGGACCCAATACTTGAAAAATGTGAATCCTTTAGTGCTTTGACAGAACTTGATACGTGAAAGTACAATAAATGCAACACACTGCAAATCCCCACACTCCCAGCCAGGGAGTTCAGACAAAGCCCTGGGAATCATATATCATATATGGCTTTGTGGCCAAATGCCTGTAAAGTGAAAACAACTGAACTAGACACAGACAGACAAAACTAAACAGACAAGATACATACAGAAGAAGTTCCAGAAGCCAAGCCAGGTCATACACGAGATATCAGAAATGCAGATATTACTTAGGGAGCAGACTAGAGAATAACCAGAAACCAGAGCCAAGGAGTCATACACAGGTATCAGAACTTGAACTAGAATTAACACGAGGAACAGGAACTAGAGGATCTCAGACAAGCAGGGATATCCAAAGAGATCCGAATTGCTTGAAAAAGGTAACCGAACGCTGAAAATCAGCGTTCGGTTACCTTTGCTGGCCATTTGGCTATCCAGAGAGCAGGCAATTCGCCAAATCCTGGCGAATTGCCTGAACATACGGTGCCTGTTCGGTCCCTGTTCGAGGGCAGTGAAATCCCCATAAAAAAGCACTGCTTCGGCTATTCAGAGAACACAAACCAGCAGTGAAAGGTTCCCCTAATGCTCTGCCATTCGGTGGTATAATTCGGCAGGTTTATTCAGGCGAATCCCATAGGCTTCAATGTTAAAAATATTTCTGTTTTAATTCAATATCTAATAAACCGTTCATTATAAAATTCTGCAGTAAAAAGTCTCTTTATTTATAGATTTTTTAGGATACTTTAAGCATTTTTCTGTATTTTTTATTTTTTTTAAGTTTACTGATTTTTTCTGTAACAGCCCTCTTTATTATCATTCCCTGGACCTCATATGCAAATTTCAGACATTTTCGCTCAGTAGTTTCTTTGCAAACAGTGTTTCATTTTCACAGATTCACACAAACTATTTTGCTAATTTATTCACCTCCCTCGTCTGCGGTCTCAGCTGCTTCGGCTGTGTATGATCGGCTCCTGCTCGGGCTTTTTCCGTGGTTTTCGACGGGTTAATCCAGATGTTTCTGGGGGTTTTCGGCGTGCATTTGGTGGGTTTTGCGGTTAGTTTTCGTCGGGTTTGCGGCAGCTTTTCCCTGCAATTCGGGGACCCTGTGGTGCTTGCTGAATACACCGCAGGGTCACCGAAATGGGATCGGCAAAAGGAACCGAATTGAAGAGAACGAAAAGTCCCCGAACGTGCGGTGACTTTTCGAATCTCTTTGAATAACCCTGTTAGTCTATCCTGATCCAAGGATCAAATACTTGGTTGGCCCTATATATAGGGCTAAGCAGATCATGTGACTGCAGACCTTCAGCCCAGTGGGGATGGTCTGCAGAGCCTGAACAAGAAAATCAGAAAATATGAATCCCTGCTACAATCAGCAGGGGGCAGGACCTAGATGTGACAGCCATACTGACACCCACATACACCCATTTATATTATTATAATATGTTTATAAATATTTATGCTCTCACTCACTGCCTTTACCATGTGAGTTTTATTGCTGTGGATTCTGCTGTACACTCATAACTGCCTTTAACATGAGAGGTTTAGGCTGGCCGTCCACTAGCACACTGCATTGTATAGTAAAACTGCCGTGTGCGAAACCCATAGGATTCAATGTAAAAAATATTTTTGTTTTTATTCAACCATTTTTTTTTAATATGCAGCAAAAGCCTTTTTATTTATTGAATTTTTAGATTTTTTTTAGGTATTTTACTGGATTTTTTAGGTGAAATTTTGGGTTCCCATTAAAAATAAAAAAAGGCTTTTTTTTTCTCTTGCGTCTTCTTTTTTCTCCCCTGCTTTGGCTGCGCTTGACAGGGGCTGTCTTTAGAGCTGAAACTGGGGTTTCAGCACCAGAGACCGTTTTTTTCACCCCGCAGCGACGCCGCAGTGGTTTTTCAGGGTTTTTTAGTTGGCTGTCCTGTCCATCGGTCAATCTGGGTCATCCAGACGCTTCCAGTGGATGACCCTGATCGGCTGATGGTGTTGTCCGCAGTCGGGTGACCAAGTAGGTCGCCATACTACGGTGCCAATGGACGAACAGCCTTATTGTTGTGGATTCTGTGTGTGCTGATACTCACTGCCTTTAAAGTGAGAGTTATAGTGCTGTGGTGTCCTGTGATACGCTCATACATACCGTACAATCATTACTATGGCTGAAACAACTAATCGATTAATTGACAACTAATCAATAATGAAAATAGTTGTCAACTATTCTCATTATCGAATTAATCGGTTGTTGATTGTATACAGCAGACTGTTTAGAGTCAGACCGAGACATTAATAACCTCAGACTATACTTCGGAGCTGATTAGAGAAGACGTGCCACTCTTTACTCGCTATGGTTTAGCCATAGGGTTATGTTTATCATAGCCATTTTGGTTTTATTAAGTTTACAACAGTGGCAGAACCATAGCACAGACCCTGGGGTGCTGCCACTGTGTGGAGGAGCTGTACCACTGATGTTTTATCCTTACTTGGAACTGAAGTCCTGTGCCACCACCCCATGCTCCCTACCTCCGCTATTGGTCCAGTCCCTTCCCCCACACTCCTTCCACACTCAGAACGGTCTATTACCCATTCCCTCTCGCACTGGGGTATGATCCCTTGCCCAAACTCACTCATTCCCATCTCTGGTGCCTCCTCCCACTCATGAAATTATTTTAAAGGGACACTCTACACAACCTGACCACTTTAGCTTATTAAAGTGGTCAGGCTGTGTGGAGTGACCCCCCTTCTCACCCCGCTTTCGTGCTGACATCACTAACAGAGTGCTTGTGGTAGCGTACGTTTCGAGGGAAAGCAGACATGGGCTTGAGCTGTGCACGAAACATTAATCCATGACTCTGTTCAGGCGCTCGCATACCTTGTGTGCGAAAGGTATGCAAGATCCACAATTTATGTACTTACGTATGAAAGTTATGTACAGTATGCAAATTTGCATACGAAAAAAGGGGGAGAGGAAAGGGTTGAGTTTTAAATAATGTTCCTCTTAAGTAAACAACTTTTTTTCTGATGAATCGATTAATCAATTCTGAAAATAATCATTAGTTGCAGCCCTATTCATTACTGTTTTATTGCTGTGGAGCTCTGTGACATGCTCATACACTATCACGGATAGTACCGGGGTGACACCGAGGTTTGGGTGTCTTAGCCCAGTAGGCAGGAATCTAGCCAGAACAGGTTGGTAGGTGGAAGGTGAGCAGGCACAGACTGACCGGTAACAGGTGAGAGATGGAGTTGATGAACTAGGAACCAGGGGTATAGTTAGTAGTGGGTAGGAATCTGGTGGATATCAAGAAACTGGTATTGGATAGTGCAGAGCAGCAGAAAATAAGACTTCTCTCTCTGAGGGACTGAGCTACAATCATGGAGCCAGGTGAGGAAGGGGGATTGCTTTGTTCAGGCCTGGTCATGTGTGTGTCAGGTGCTTAACTGTTTGTGTGCTTGGAGGAACAGTACTGATGATGGGCAACACCTGAAGAGCTCAGGTTCAGCGCAAAGTTTGTGACATACACTGCACATTATTGTGAGTTTTTTTAAATTTCCTCACCATTTTATTTATATTTCATTCATACCAAGGGAGTTGTTATGTACACTTATGTGTTATATATAGGCCTATTTGTTCAATGTTTTCATTAAAATATATTTAAAAAATGTAATGAGTTGATGGGAAGAGATAATGAGAAGCTGGGGAGCAGATAAGGAGGAGCTGAGTAGGAGATGGGGAGAAACAGGGGTGGAGACGAGGACAACATGGGGAGGAGCTGACAGGGTGCTGGAAGGAGATATGGAGAAGCTGGGGTGGAGATAAGGAAAAGCTAGTGAGGAGACAGGGAGATGGTGGGAAGCAGGGGCGGACTGACCCATCGGGCACTGCCCGAGGGCCCGCAGGTTGAAAGGGGCCCAGTTTTGGTGCTGCACTCGCTCAGTGGGCTCCGCTGGTTGCCCCCACGCAGCTCCGCACGGACCTCGGCTCGGACGGACTACTCGTCATCATTCAGGGGGGCCCGGCGGCGCTGCAGCACGTGCCTCAGTGACTCCAACAGGAGCACGACATGCTGCGTTGACGCCACCCCCTCACGTGATGCGCATGAGGCACGCAGGCGCAGCGAGCAGTGCACAAGAGGAAGGATCAGTATGCGGTCCAGAAGACTCCAGCGTCCTCTCCCCACTGTGAAGGAGAGACAGAGGCGTTGAGGCAGTTTTAAACAGTGTTTGGGTGAGTGACCCGCCAATTTGGGGGGGGGGGCTGAGTAAATTGCTATTTCCCGAGGGGGGGTGAATGAATTGATGTTTCCCGAGGTGGGGGGTGAATAAATTGATATTCCAGGGGGGAGGGGTGAATAATTTATTCACCCCTCCCTCAGGGATATCAATTTATTCACCCCTCCCCCCCAGAATATCAATTTATTCACTCCCTTATTAAAGGCAAGGTAAACTTTGTTAAGCGACAATTATTCATAAGATCACAGGAACAAAAGAGTGATATATAATACAGTGCATGAAAAAAAGTGGCTGCACACTGATATGAGGTCAGGTGCAATATTATGGGGTTTTCAGCAAATAATCTATTTTTAAGGCAATTTTATGGGCAGTTCACATTGAGGTAAAAATAGATTATTTGCTGAAAACCCAATAATATTGCACCTGACCTCATATCAGTGTGCAGCCACTTTTTTTCATGCACTATATTATATATCACTCTTTTTATTCCTGTGATCTTATGAATAATTGTCTCTTGATAAAGTTTACCTTGCCTTTAATAAGTGGTTTTCTGATATTACTAATAAGGGTTAAACGCTCAACAAGGTTTATTGTCCCCAATATGCTTCTGTTTGCTATATTGCACTTAGTTGATTCCTCCCCCCCTGGAATATCAATTTATTCAAACCCTCTTCCCAGGATTGTCAATTTATTATAAATTGATATTCCAGGGGGGAGGGTTTGAATAAATTGATACTCCGGGGGGGAATCAATTGACATTCGGGGGGGGGGGTGTTGAATAAAATAATAGTGTTATCAGTAGGGATGAGCCGAACACCCCCGTGTTCAGTTCGCATTCGAACTCGAACAATTTCAAAAGTTCGAACGCGAACACGAACCGAACTCAATGCAAGTCAATGGGACTCAAAAGTTCGATTTTTAGAGTGCCCTGCAAGAGGGCATATATGCAAGATATTTGCCATAAAAGGTGTATGGGGATCCGGGTAGTGCCCTGGGGGACAGGAAACAAGGACAAAAAGTAAAAAAAAAACACGTTTTTAAAGGGACAGTGAGTTTTCCATGAAATAAGGGTTAAAAATAAAAACGAAAAATTCCTTCAAATATTGTTTCTAGGAGGTCCCCATAACCTGCCCGTGAAGTGGCAGATTTGTAGGATGTATAGAAACATTTAAAAACGAAAAAATGACATTTCAAATGACAGTAAACGGTTTTCCTTTAATCTATTCATAAACAACTTCTTGGGGCGGCAGCCTGTATGAAAAGAGGAGACATTTTAGGATACGCAAAACAAGTTTAGTGATTTTTTGGCTAAATTATGGTGAAACTTATGCAGGCTTTGGATGAAAGTAACAATAGGTGCTTTAAAATTGGGCCTTTAGTGTTGGCAGTAACCCCTCTGTGGTATTGTGGAAGAGTGCAGGGTTGGACCCTGTGGTCCAATATTAAAATGATATGAATCTGGTACAGGCGTCAGTGCACCCAAATATTGAGCCTTTGGTGGCCTTCACACCGTAAGTAACCCCTCTGTGGTATTGTGGAAGAGTGCAGGGTTGGACCATGCGGTCCTATATTAAAAAGATATGAATCTGGTAAATGATGCAAATAGAAAACACCGCGGTACACACAAGGAGGAGCCCCACCTTAAATCCACGATATCCACGAGGTCACTGCTATGGTAGGATGCCGCCAGTCCAGATGGGTAGCAATATAGTCTAGAGGACTGTACAAAGGGTCGAGTTTATAGATGGACTCAATATAACACCACCTTTGGAAATGCACCGGGACGATCCTCTTTTAAAAAAAGATCTCGCCCTCAGAAGAGGAATTTCAAAAATAATCAGGGCCAAGGCCAGGAGTCCACAGACACAGATCTTGATACATCAGATGACAGCTGTTTACACAGTCCACTTCTAATATCACTTCTTTTTTAGCCAGAGACCAACCAAGACAAGACGGAGGAGGAGGAGAAGGAGGCGATGTAAATTTGGGGACAAGATTGAATCCAGGACGAACGAAAAAGACTTATCACCCGAAAATGTACAACGCCACTCGACGCCGTTAGTAGTGTTGTCAAAGGGTCTTTCATTTTGTCCCACTGCTCCCATTGATTCCTTTTCCTTACGTGTAGATCTTGAAAAAAAAAATCGGAATGTGAAACTTAAGGTATTTTTTCATTGTAAGGAACCTGGTGAGGTAGCTTCCTCTGATGTCCCTTTTAGAGCTAAAGCACTCCAGCTGTGGAATACTAGTGATTTTTCGCCACCATCTACTTCACCTATTGATATATATATACAATTTGTTAAACAGGATGTAGATAGTCTTTTGGGTAATTTTAGAGATAAAAAAAATCCTAATTTCTCTAGAATTGAATGGCAGACGTTGCAATCTTTGAAAAAGAATAGTGACCTGATGTTTAAACCTGCCGATAAAGGAGGGGCCCTAGTGGTGATGAATCGCACGGACTATGTGAGGGAAGTCAATAGACAGCTTAATGACACGGACACATATGTTGTGAGTCACATTGGGGCAGTTTTTCAGTTAGAGAAATCTATTGAATCTTTGGTTTTGGAGGCGGTGAGACAGAATCTCATTGATGATGATCTATCCAAATATTTGAGAAAGGAACACGCTATGTTGCCCGTGTTTTATGTATTACATAAGATACACAAGGGTCTAGAGAACCCTCCAGGGAGACCTATTGTGATGAGCTCGGATTCCGTGCTCCAACCTATATCAATCTTCCTTGATAGGGTTCTCCATCCCCTAGTCACCCAGACCAGATCCTTCTTATGGGACAGTATGGATGTTCTTAAACGCATCACGGACCTTACCTTTAGGAGTCCAGGCATCCTGTTTACGTGGGACATTACAAGCTTATACACGTCTATCCCTAATGTAGAGGGTATGGAGGCCATTCACGGAGCCCTAGTGAAAGCCTCCTTCCCAGATGAACACCGTTCATTTTTGATGAAATTGGTTGAGTTAGTTCTTTATAACAACTTTTTTTATTTGGTGATACAGTGTATAAACAACTTAGGGGCACAACTATGGGGTCTAATATGGCGCCATCATACACAAATTTGTATATGGATGCATTCGAGCATTCATTTGTTTACCACACCATCTCTTTATTAACTGTGTCCACACGTGGTGGAGGTATATTGATGACATTTTTGGGGTCTGGACGGGCAGTGAAACTGACCTACTGATCTTCTTTAAAGATACGAACCTAGTTAATCCCCATATAAAATTTACTATGGCCTATGATCCGTTACAAATTAATTTTCTAGACCTGGCTCTTAAAATCAAAGGTGATCATCTTATCAGTGATTTATATGTTAAGCCCACTGATAGAAACAGTCTGCTCCACTTTTGCAGTTTTCACCCAGAAACCACCTTTACATCACTACCACGCAGTCAGTATACTAGAGTTATTAGGAATGTGACAGACCCTGATACACGAGAGGAAAAATTACAGCAAACGACTAAGAACTTTTTGGAGAGGGGTTATCCTGAAGACCTACTTGATAAAGAATATCTCCGATCTAAATCTTTGGATCGTTCTATTATTTCTCAACGAAATAAATATAAAAATAATAGATGTAAGGAATCCGTATCCCATTTGTATCCAAGTATAATCAAGCGAGCAGGTCTATTAATCAAATCATTAAAAGACATTGGCAGATCTTACAGAAGGCTTATGGGGATATTCCATTTTTTCAAATGATGCCCATGTTCACTTATAAAAGAAATAAAAATTTGAGGGATTCCCTGATTAAGGCATTGGTTCCACAAAAAAGAATGTACAAAACACTTTGGCACCACAGAAAAAAGGCACTTTCCCTTGCTTGCATTGCGCCTCATGCAATGCTGTCATCAAGGGTGAATTCCTCCTGCATCCACATACGGGGCGAAAATCCCTATTCATGGATTTTTTACATGTGACTCTTCTTTTGTCATTTATGTGCTAAAATGTTAAAATGTCCTTGCGGTCTCTTGTATGTAGGAGAAACCACCAAGAGGATTAAGGATAGAATCAGCAAACACAAGTCCTCTATCAGGACAAAACGTGTAGAGATGCCGGTGGCAGAACATTTCCACACTTGCGCTCATAGCATTGCTCAGTTGCGTTTAAGTTATAGATTATGTTCCACCCCTTAGACGGGGGGGGGGGGATAGAACCCGCCTCTTGAAACGTAAAGAAAAATTATGGATACATAGATTAGATACACTTTGGCCCATGGGATTGAATAGAGAGTTTGATTTTAGTGTATGCTTTTGATCTGTGCGCCCCTCGTACCATCAGCAGTAGTAGGTCTCCCCTGCGGCTATAGGGATATCCTGGTGTGGCCTGCCCTGCATTCCATGAAATTCTTCTTTCTCCAAGAAATTTTTCTTTTTCCAGCATACTTTATATGGTATTGATTTGATGTAATTATATGCATATATGTGCTCATATTATTGAGCTGGCAATTGTTATAAAGTAGAGAATACAAAAAAATTTATTTTCTATGTTTTTTAAAAAATGTATCGTATATTTCTCATGATCTGAATATTAGCCAACTTATATGTTTTTGTACCCCTCATCATCTTGTTTTTAACTGTGTTTTCACTTTATTCACGCATAGTACTATCGTCGAATTGTTTTTTTTTGTAAATAAATGGTTTTATTTTAATTTTTCACAGTAAACAAAGATATACGAAAGTTGTACATGTATCAAAGTCATCAGCTCGCAGGCTGGGCGGTGGCATCATCATAAAGCAACATGTATCTTTTACAGTCCAGTTAGTTATCAGACTTAGAAGACTAAGTAGAAAAAACGCAGGGAATTCAGAATAGTATACGGACCGATCCAAGGCTGGTCATCAGTACCGGAAACGCCAATAACCGGATAAATACCAAATAAACCTCATTTAATGCCAATGAGGTTTATTTGGTATTTATCCGGTTATTGGCGTTTCCGGTACTGATGACCAGCCTTGGATTGGTCCGTATACTATTCTGGATACCCTTCCTGCCGAATTCCCTGCGTTTTTTCTAGTGTTTCATGTGGAGCTGTGGACCATCTCCTGGGAAGTTTATCGGCATTTTTCAAGATAAGTATCACTGTGCCTCTCCTATCACCTACTGTTTGTTTCTGCTTAGAAGACTAAGTATCAGCATCAAATCAGAATAACGTTGGGATCACGTGGAAGGGGTTAATTAAACTAAGACCAAAAAGGGGGGTATTGGGGAGGGGGGGAAATGGCCTGGGAATGTGGGCAAATCCCTACTGGGCACAGAAACCATAAAACAGTGCATTCACTATACGTCAAGGGTTGAGACTAGAGTGTTTTAAGAATGAATGTGGTCAGTTACAACGTCACATTGGCTCAATTACAGTAACAAGGCACGAAATTCTGCTCCTCCTGATTGGAGGATCCAAGTACTCCAAATCTGAGTGTATTTGGCCGTCATATCGTTCATTGAGTAGTACAGTTGTTCGACTCTATGGAGCTCTTCCATTTTAGAGAGCCAAAGATGCATGGGAGGGCTCACCCTTTGCTTCCAAAATAGGGGTATTAGACTTTTGGCAACATTCAGAATGCGGATACACACCGATTTTTTGTAACCTGAAGTAGCGTAGTGTACATGATGTAATATCATGGTGGCTGGTCGGAAGTCGGGGGGGTTCTATGAAAAGTTGAGTGATTTTATGTATCTTTTCCCAATATAGGCGAATTACTAGGCAAGACCACCATACGTGAAGTGCCGATCCCGGGCTTTCACCACAACGCCAGCACTCATCCGACATATCAGGAAACACGTGACTAAGCTGTTCAGGGGTCTTATACCACAGGGATAGTAATTTATATGCCGTCTGCTGTGTTTTCGATGAGACCGAGCAGTGGTGTGTAAGGTCGCAGATTTTCCCCCATTGGGAGTCTGACAGAGTAGTTTCTAACATCATCTCCCAACTGCCCATAAACCTCGGTGGGGAGGTTCTGTTTGAGCGCTGGAGGAGTTCATATAAATAGGACACGCCATGTGGCAGTAGGTCAGCTGTCAAGCACTGTTTTTCAAATTCTGTTAGAGGGCGGGTCAGTTTTGTTCGTTGGGGTATGGATCTGATAAAGCTAGCAATCTGTTGATATCGGAAGTATCGTAGGAAAGTCACTGCCCTATCGCCCAGTATGTCAGTAAGTGAGGCAAGTTGTTGGTCTCGAAATACATCACGAATGCGCGGTGTTTGTGTTTGCAGCAAGTCTGCGAATATTGATGGGGTGTAGGATGTGGGCGTGGAGGCTTGGCACAACAAAGGCGTGAGCGGCGACGGGTCGGATGACAGGTCTAAAAGACGCATTACTCGAAGCCATATACGTAGTGTAGCTGAGGTGTAATGTACATCACGTACCCGGCGTAGCCCTTGCAGTTTAGGCAGCCAAGGGAGGACAGTGAGGGGTATCCCGGCGTCGTCTTGTTCAACCACCCCCCACGCTTTGAGTTTGTGGGGTTTTGCCCATTCCAGAATGCGCTGAAGGTGGCAAGCCGTATGGTACATCGCAAAGTCTGGGATGGCAAGCCCCCCCATGCTTTAGGTAGGGTAAGGATGGAAAATTTTAGCCTCGGTCGGGATCCCCTCCATACATAATTCGAGATCTGCGTCTGTAGATCCCGAAAAAAGGTTCGCGGGAGGTCAATGGGAATCGTCTGAAAGAGGTATAAAATACGAGGGAGTACATTCATTTTGATTGCCTGGATGCGACCCAGCCAGGAAATGTGTGGATAGTTCCAGGCCTTCAGATCCGTGGAGAGTCGCGAGCATGGGCGCAAAGTTGTCTCTGAACATTAAAGTATGGTCAGAGGTCAACCAGATTCCCAGGTACTTAATTCTATCCTCGGCCCATTGGATCGAGAAGTTTGGCCGTATGGATTGAGCCTTCGACCGCGGCATGGACACATTTAACAGGAAGGACTTGGCAAAATTAATTTACAAGTTGGAGAGGTTACCGTATACTTCAAAAGCTTTCAGTAAGTTGGGCAAAGTCGTTTCTGGGTGAGTCACGAAAAAAGGACATCATCCGCGAAAGCAGCTACCCTGTGCTCCGTCCGGCCAGTCCGGATCCCTCTGATGTCCGGGCTAGCCCTGACAGAGGACAGGAAGGGCTCCAATGCCAATACAAACAACAATGGGGAGAGCGGGCATCCCTGCCTAGTACCATTCCTTATCTTAAAGGGTTCCCGTATAGATCCCATTCACGCAAACCCGTGCAGTTGGATCCGAATATAGAGCCCGGATCCAGGTGCATAGATTAGGACCTAGTCCAACCTGTGAAAGAGTTGCAAACAAGAATTCCCAGTTTACTCTGTCGAAGGCCTTCTCCGCGTCCGTAGAGAGGAGGAGAAGGCCTTCTCGTTGCCTCGCCGCCCCATTCATGATCGTCAGTGCCCGTATGGTGTTGTCTCGCGCCTCCTGCCCTGCCACAAATCCCACCTGGTCTTGGTGTATCAAATTCTGTTAGAGGGCGTAAGTACGTAAGGTGTAAGTCGTGTGGCCAGGATCTTCGCATACAGTTTGAGATCGCAATTTAATAGGGAGATGGGGCGGTAGCTGTCGCACCGCTCAGTTTAAGAATTAAAGATATGTTGGCCGCCTGAGTTTGGGACGGAATGGTGTGGCCTTCCAGAATGGCATTAAAAGCCACCAGGAATCTGGGGTAGAGAATTTTCGCAAATCGTTTATAATATTGCAGGGGAAGGCCATCTGGGCCTGGGCACTTGCCCGTTTTAGAAGATTTTACCGCGTCACTCAATTCTTCTATAGTTAAGGGTGTGTCTAACAGTAGGGCAGTGTCAGGTGTCAGGCATCGTGTGACGTGTTGGGAGAGATAGGCATGAATCTTTTGCGAATGAAGTGTGCGTCCTGCGTCCATCGCCGGAGTGGGCAGGTCATATAGAGTCGCGAAGTAGGAACGGATCGTAGGGAGAATGCGGTGTGGTAGATGTTGTGTTTTGCCATGTGTGTCCCTGATTTTGGCAATGTAAGTGGTCGAATGGCGGGCACGTAGCATACGAGCCAGCAGTCTCCCACTCTTGTCTCCATGAGCAAAGAAAAATGTCTTGGAACGTAAACAGTGTTGGTGATACGTGGAATTAAGAAGAGTGGCCAGTTCCCGGCGTAGGGTTGTCAAGTCGGTTAACTGGGCAGGGTCAAGGGATTCCTTATGCAAGGTCTCCAGGTTGTGAATGCGAGCTAAGAGATCAATTGTAGTTGCCTCCCTGTGTTTGTTTTGGTCTGACGCCTTACGGATATAAAACCCACGTATGAAACATTTATGTGCTTCCCAGATGGACAGTGGAGACACATCTGGCATGTCATTGTCCTGAAAATATAGGGCTAGGGTCTGCTCACAGTCGTTTGAAGTCGGGGGATCAGTCAGGAGGAATTCATTAAATCGCCAGGCTGGGACGGCAGGGCGATGCAGAGGGGAAAGAAGACGCATTGTGACCGGGGCATGGTCAGACCATGTCAAAGATCCAATCCGGACCGATTGTAAATCAGGTAAATAATAGTGCGGTATTAAGAAATAATCCAGTCTGAAATAGATCTGCGCAGGGTGTGAGAAATAGGTGTAGTCTTTGTCCTCCGTGTGCATTGCCCTCCAACAGTCCACTAATCTGTGCGTATGCAATAATTTGGAGATAGAGCGAGTGACATGTGGGGGGACAGCTGAGCGTCCCGAGGACGTGTCAAGGCAGGGATCCAGTGGTACATTCAAGTCGCCCCCTAAAACTAGACAGCCCTCAGAGAACTCAGTGATGAGAGGAAGCAATTTGTTCATGAATCTATGTTGTCCCTTGTTGGGTGCGTAGATGTTTGCAAAAGTGTTTTTGCGTCCCGCTATTTCTCCCTTTACCATTACATAACGGCCATCTTTATCGGATAGAGTTGCTTGTTGGACAAAGGGGACAGATTTGTGAAATAAAATCGCCACGCCCTTAGATTTGGCCACCGCATTGTTACTAAAAAAGCCTATTGGGAACCAGGAGTTTGTGAGTCTCGGGGCCGCCCCTTCTCTAAAGTGTGATTCTTGGATAAACACCACTGAGGCACGTGCTTTCTGGAAATCACGTAGAGCCCCCGAACGTTTCTCAGGTATGTTTAGGCCACTGGCATTAATGGACATTAACGTGAGAGGTTCCTGACGCACGGCCATTATTTAAGGATAACGATGGAGCTCCCTAGGCCAACCCCCACTCCCACAGGAAGGGGTAAGGAAGGGAACCGGGGATCTAAGGGAATGGGTAGTAGGTGGTAACTATATACACTCGGAGAGGCGGGGTTGACGGGGGCAGGAAGAATCCAACAGACCAACCAGTGGTCCGAGTATCCTGTCCACTTCGCGTGTCAACCAACCTCAGTGGGGGAACGTGACCTAGCGTTCGCGGGAACTAAACTCTATTTATGCATCGGGGCCTCCGCAGACCCCCCAAGTAACACTGAATATCAATACAATAATACATTGAACGTTGTATGAGAAAAATAGAAAAGAAAAAGAATATTTCAAACCAGCAGGACCCAGCTCGTCCGAGAGTCCAAGGGAAGGCGCAACGAGCGGTCCTCAAGCTTGGGCCCCATCTTCGGGGGGGGGGAGAGAAAAAGTCCTTGTTCGAGACAGTTCGGATAAAATCCTAATCCAGATTCCACTCCCCCCCTACAAAGAAAAGAAAAGAAAAGAGAAAAATAATAATAAATATAGCAAAATCAAACCTTTACACAATTGAGTACTGGCGACAGGTGTCGCGGAATTATATCAGGGAGAAGGTCAAGAAGACTGAGATCGCAGGCCTTGGGGTAGGTGTCTTTCCGGACCAAATCTGGGCGTTGGCCGGAGTGTGTAATAAAAAGGCGCGATAAGAGAAAAAATAAAAAGAAGTCAAAAAGCCTTGCGCGTTGGAAATTCAGTTTTGGGAACGCAGGTCATGGGTTGCTGTCAGCCTGTGTGTACTTTCAGCTTGAGCACGGAGTCTCACATCTGTGGCCCCGGTCCCCGGGCAGTTCATGGTCAAGGTGAGCACGATGAGAAGATGGCCGTGGTTGCGGCCTTCCGAGACCACCATTATACAGTGCCAGAGGGTCAGGCCACGTCAGTGAAATTGGTGGAAGTTGTAGCAGACGAGCCAGTTCTGGAAGATCTTCAGCCTCCTGTACCAAAAATTGGCCCGCAGGAGTCCCGTCGGCATTTGCCATCGATAACGTATTTGTTGCGTGAGCAGGACACTAGTTAGTGGCTTGAATGCCCGCCTGTATGCCAGAGTAGCCGGAGCAAGGTCTGGGAAGAGCTGCAGGTTCACACCCTCAAATGAGAATTCCGTAGTGACTCTAGCCTGGCGCAGAATTTCTGCCTTCAGGTCAAAGCGAGACAAACAGCATATAACGTCCCGTGGGGGGCTACCGGGCGGTCCCTTTGGTCTTAAGGCCCTGTGAGCCCAAACAAAGTCAATCTCGGATTGAGGCGGCCTGTCAAGGAGGGCATTGAAGATATGCAGCAGCACTTGTTTCAGGGCAGAGGGTGAGTCCTCGGTTTCTGTCAGACCTCTGAGCCGGAGGTTTTGGCGCCTGCCCCTATTGTCTAGATCTGTGAGGTGGAGAGCCATGCTTTGCATCTGTGAAGTGTGGACTTGTACAGCACGTGCAGTAGAACCAGCTTGCAAACGGAGAGTGTCACATTCCCCCTCCAAGTGAGTAACCTTTCCATTAAACTGTGAATCTCTGTGCGAATATGGTGCAGTTCTGACATAATGGTGGTGCTCAAATTTTCATTAGCAATTCGCAGGTCAGATTTAGTTGGGAGGTTGTTCAGGATGGATTGCCAGTCAATCGTGGAAAGATGCCCGTTATTCCAAGGTCCCTGGGTGTTGACAGACAAAAAAGAAGGGGTAGGCCGCAGAGAAGCCGGGGGCTCGAGTTGGGAGCTCTGCCCAGCTTGTGCATGCGCTGCGGGGTAGGCCTCCGGCCTTATCTGGGAAGGCGGATTTTGAGAAATTATTTGGGCCTGCATTGTGTCTGGGGTAGCGCTCATCCAGTCCCCCTGTGAATTGAGATCCATAGCAGCCAGGGACGTTGTGGGTTCGGGCGCCAGGGTAGGCCGCGGTGAAGCCGGGGCCTCCGGTAATTCGTGCTGCCCAAATCGAGCGTGCGCTTCCGGCCCATCGGCGCGGTCTGATTGCAGGGTGAAAAATTGCCGCAGGGGAGTCGCTGGAGCGCCGCGATTTTTCTCCCCTTGCCTCTGGACACCCGTTGCCTTACTTAAATTTGCCCATTTTGGGGTCTGCTGGATGCCGAAAACGTTCTGATGGGGGAATCTGCGGAGGAGCTCGTGCTTCACACAGCCTTCTCCACCGGCAGTCAGGCCACGCCCCCCGAATTGTTTTTATATATTTCTGATAGTGATACTGCAGTTTATATATTTTTTCTATGTATACTCGGGTTGTTTCTCTCATGGTCTGATTAAGTATCTGATTAATTGGTTAATTGAACACAGGAGACAACAGAAGGTATTTAAGAAGAGGTCTGACTTCAGTGTGCATGTATGATTAAGACCTTAGGGTCGAAACGTCACACCACTTTTTTTTGATGGGGCTTGCTGTTCCCGAATAAAACACTTTATTTTCACTTGAGATCCTGCTTTTTCATCTTTATTGCTATGAATCTGGTAAAGGCGTCAGTGCAGCCAAATATTGTGCCTTTGGTGGCAGCAAGTGCCTTCACACTGCAAGTAACCCTTTTGTGGTATTGTGGAAGAGTGCAGTGAGAACACAAAGATTATAACAATTCCCAGATATTTTGTAGAAATGACTGACCCCCAAAATTGCTGGTGACAGTGAGAACACAAAGATTAGAACAATTCCCAGATATTTTGTAGAAATGAGACCCCCACAATTGCTGGTGACAGTGAGAACACAAAGATTAGAAAAATTCCCAGATATTTTGTAGAAATGAGACCTCCCCAATAACTGTCACTGGCAGTGAGAACAAACACTAACACAACAATCTCCTCTCAAAAAACACGTGCTGAAGCGCTGTGTGAAGCCTTATATAGTGTGCTGCGGGACAAAATTTGCCCAATCAGGACTCTGAGCCGTGATTGGCATAGTTTTGCACCTGTCTTGCACCTGACCTGTGGTCAGGTGCAAGGCTGTAGCCAATTACAAACTTCAGGCCAGTGGAAAAGTGCATTGTGGTCCATTGTGGGCGAACATGCGGAAATGTTCGTAGTTTGCGAACATGCGATGTTCGAATCGAACTCCGAACCGAACAGCTCATCCCTAGTTATCAGTACATTACTGATTACTGTGGGTTGTATTGCAGTGGAGCTCTGTGATACAGTAATGTGCAGTGTGTATGAGGGTATCACAGAGCTCCACAGCAATAAAACTCACTGTAATATACAGTGTGCATGAGCGTATCACAGAGCTCCACAGCAATAAAACTCACAGGAATGTACGGTGTGTATGAGCGTATCACAGAGCTCCACAGCAATAAAACGCACAGTAATGGAGGGTGTGTATAAGCATGAGTTTTATTGCTATGGAGCTCTGATACACTCATACACACTGCACATTACTGTGAGTTTTATTGCTGTGGATTCTGTGTCTGCTCATACGCACCAGCCATTAATGTGAGTTATATTGCTGTGGATCCTGTGCATGCTCATAGGCACTGCCTATTACTGTGAGAGTTTTTTGCTGTGGATACTGTGAATGCTTATATGCACTGCCCATTACCTTGAGAGTTCTATTGCTGTGGAGCTCTGTAATGTGCAGTGTGTACAAGTGTGTCAGTAATGTCCTGTATCTTTTAAACCTGAAAGGTTGATCAGAAGTTTCCCACATGTGCCACAGAGACCTTCTGTGTTGCGGCCGTAGCTGCCATGAGTGCGTGATGGCTACCGCAGCATAGCAGTGGCAGTTTCTAAGTCTGGAGGGGGCACAATGGATTCTCCAATTTGCTGGGGGCCTGAGTGCATTTTATTAACTAGTTAAAATTATTATTTTGAAAATTGTGTAAATAAATAAGTTCTGTAACACAACAATGTGCATGTAGGTTGTGCGTTGTATGGGTGGGGTTTGTATGGGTGTGGCCTTCCGTGGACGTGGCATAAGGGGCCCCATGAATTCCTATTGCCCGGGGGCCCCATTGGTCGTCAGTCCGCCCCTGGTGGAAAGCAAATAGGGAGATACAGGGGAGAAGATAAGAAGTGGTCGGTAGATAAGGAGAAACTGGGGGAGTATGTAGAGAAGAGGAAAAGCTGGGTAGAAAGTGCAAAACCAGGGTAAATAAGGCAGAGAAAAAGGAGAGATGGTTGTGGGACAGAGAGAGGTGAGAGAAACATATAAAAAAAAGTTAATTATATTAATTAGAAAGATTTTTTAATATGAGGGGTACAATTTATGGAAATGGGCCACAGGGGGTACTCGGATGAAAAAAGGTTGGGAACCACTGATGAATTCTTGTTTTATTTTATTTGTGTCAGACTATTTAGATCCTCTAGGGGGTGCTCCTGTACCACATACTGCTGCAGCTGAAGTTACAACTGTTGATACCATGTTTTAACGAAACATATCATGGAGAAAAGTAGACACATCATCAAATATCTCAGAGCAGTGCAAGCACTTAGCAAGTGGACATATTTACCACTAATGGCTAGTGTCTTCCCACGCAAACACCACGAACACCTTTTGGCTCGATTACACTCAAGATAGTAAAGTGGAGCAGCTGAAATTTTGGTGCTTTCTGAATAACCCCTTCTATGTGAGTGAGCAATCATGTGATTACATGATTGAGCTGCTATGTGAGTAAGCCACTATATGAGTGTAGCGCTCACTCCCGGAGGAGCCGCTGAAAATTGAACCACGGGTCAGTCTCCCCGCACTAGGGAATAAATATACTCCAACACCGTTGAATATTCGAAAAAGGGACACGTAGCGAAACCCAAAAATACAAACTCTTCGTATTACGATAAACGCGCAGCGGAAAAGAGAAAAATATATTCGGAACGTATCTTTAACCCTGTTCTGATTCGTAACAAATGAGTCCCGCACAGGTTAAGTCCGGAATGTAAAGGGTGTGTACGTGTGTGTATATGGTACCCGGGTACTATTCAACTGGCCAGTGAATTACTTATAACGATGTCTTCGACTAGTCAAGTTGGGGCCCTGTAGGTTTTGGAAACAAACAGCAGCGTGCTTTCTTGATTTTATAAACCGGCCTTGGAGGCCTCTCACCCATCCGCTCGATCACCAAGGCTCCGCTGACCCAGGACGTCTCTCCGCTTAATGCCTGGCTGTGATACTGGCTACTGGATCCGTTGTCTGGCTTTTCTTGCTCCCACCCGGACTTGTCCAGCTACCGCCTGCTCTCCCATCCAATGGACTTGCGGTACTCCTCACTCGGGTCCTCTGCTTGCCTTGATCGCAGCGTGGGTATAGACAGGTCTCTGCAGGGTCACTGTCCCGATCCCCCAGCACCAGCGAGGTAGCCCCTGCGCTCTGGCCTGGTCACGATCCTCCACAGCTCGGCCTGTTTCCTTCTCCTTTCAGCTCCCAGCTCACTCTGAGCATGCTTTCCACGAGGCTGGTGATGCCTTTCCTTTCCTACACACCCACTTCCTGTCCTTACGCAAAGCATCATGGAAAAGGTAGTTTAGTGCCTTGTGTTTGTCCAGCATAACTTTCCATGGTCTCTGTCTCCACCTGGTGGCCATTGCAAGTAAATGCAGCAGAACAGTCTTTTTAAACACATCGCTACATGAGTAAGTCAGTAGGTGATTGAGCCGCTATGTGAGGGAGCTGCCATATGAGTGTTAGAAAAAATATTGTCTTTTCTTCTTTTGTACGTGACTTTGCCTGAAGCAGTGTGGTAGCTGTTTACACACAGTATGTATGTATATTACTTTTTCACCAAAAAATAACACACACGCTTCTTTTGTTATAAAAATAAGGTATATTTCTTGATACAAAGTGTGACAGAACACACAGTCACTGTGCGATTTGGAGGGGGCTGTCCGCTAGCCTCCTGCCCAGAGACTATGGCCCGTGAAAGAGACTATTGGGGGAACTGGTGGACCTTTTAAATATATTTGGTTTTCACTATTTTATATATCTGCCAGTTAACTAAATATTTCTGATGTATGTGTGTTATTCCCTGTATAGTGTAGATCTCTGTATTAGTACCTGCTATTGTGTAAATTCTCTCTGTAAGAAATTCCTTTTGTTTACCCGGCTTTCTCCTTCCCCCATTCTCCATTGTTTGAAGGTCCTGTGTAGTTATCTGATCTGTGATGTTGTCTGATTGTATGCAAATGTGCTGGTCCTTGACTCTATCTGTCCTCTCTGTGAATAAACAATCAGTTCTATTCTGACCAAGCTTGAAGTCACGACTTATGATTTGGGGTACCAGGAATCTTCTGCCCGCTGTGACAAGGAAAGGCTCCAGGTCTACAGCTACAGCTTATTTCTGGGGTGCTAGCCAGGCTCTCTACGTGCACTGGGCCTTAAGCTGCAGCTAAGGTACTAGAGAAAGGTGTGAGAGTCACGAGGAGAAACTGGGTGTCCAGCGAGGAAGCGGCATTTGGTAGATGTGACCCTGTCTGGGCACAGAGATCTGTTACACAAAGTAACTTACAAGTGTGTACATCTGTTCAGCTTGATGCTGATAGCACAAAGAGATGGAGAGAGAAGGCATGAAGGGGGAGAGTGGTCCGTCTTGGTTGAAAAATAGAATAGAAATTAATCACACAAAGCCTCCCCCCCACCTATAGCTACAGAATGGTGTGATGAATCAGTATTCATTCAAATCGCCCAATAGTATGTAACCCCTGGAGTACAGTAATTCTACTACCCTGCAGTTTCTATGTAGTAACCAGCAGATTTGCGACCTTCTTTTTGCTCTGGAGATTCAAGACTGTGTGGCTCTATGGTTTTGTGTGTGGAGGCAGGGCTGCTAGAGAGGAAGCAAGAGAGAGGAAGCTGGAAGATGATGGTGGCTGAGATTTGTGGTATTGTGTCCAGTGCTGAAGCATCCTGCATAAAGGCTCCCAGCAGACTCTGTATCCAGATCAAAGCACAGAACTGTTCCTGGCAGTGATTGTTCTGCAGAAAGAAGGAATCCCAGTGGAGCAGCTTCTCCCCTTCCTGGACAAAATCTGATTGCAGACTGGAGTGGTAAGCTGAAACCTCTCCCCTTGGTTTTACAACAAGGCACTCTGACACTGGTTTCTAAAGCAGCAGTCTGACTTCTCTGATCCCTGGAACACCCCAGCATATTACAAACAAAGTGGACTACAATTATTCTGGGCCCCAACAATGTGCACCACCTACCTATGGTACCATTAGGGAAAAGACTAGGATGGGTCTCAGTATTGTTTGTGGGTGGGTAAACTCAGGGCTCGAGTCGAGCGGGAACGCGCAGGAACGGCGTTCCCGCACTTCTCCCACAGCGGGAACGCTGCGGGAATGCAGCGTTCCCGCTGTGGCCCGAGCCCGAACGCCGCCGCCACACATTGCCGGCGGCCGCGTGCTTCCTGTTACAACGGCCGGTGACAGGAGGTGGAGCCGCTCGCCTGGCTGTTTCATAGATCCCAGGCGAGTAGCTGCACTTCCTGTCAGGGCCGCTGAAGCAGGAAACACGCGGCCGCCGGCAATGTGCAGCAGGAGCAGGAGCAGCAAAGGAGCAGCAAAGGTGAGCTGGGCTGGGGGCAGTATCCATGAGACCTGGGGGGGGCGTATCCATGAGACCTGGGGGGGCATATCCATGAGACCTGGGGGGCAATATCCATGAGACCTGGGGCATATCCATGAGACCTGAGGGGGGCATATCCATGAGACCTGGGGGGGCAATATCCATGAGACCTGGGGCATATCCATGAGACCTGGGGGGGCATATCCATGAGACCTGGGGGGCAATATCCATGAGACCTGGGGGGGGCAATATCCATGAGACCTGGGGGGGCATATCCATTAGACCTGGGGGGGCATATCCATGAGACCTGGGGGGGCATATCCATGAGACCTGGGGGGCAATATCCATGAGACCTGGGGGGGGCAATATCCATGAGACCTGGGGGGGCATATCCATGAGACCTGGGGGGGCATATCCATGAGACCTGGGGGGGCAATATCCATGAGACCGGGGGGGGCGGCATATCCATGAGACCTGGGGCATATCCATGAGACCTGGGGGGGCAATATCCATGAGACCTGGGGGGGCAATATCCATGAGACCTGGGGGGGCATATCCATGAGACCTGGGGGGGCATATCCATGAGACCTGGGGCATATCCATGAGACCTGGGGGGGCATATCCATGAGATCAATAAATCAATGGTCAGGCCGCACCTTGAATATGCCGTGCAATTTTGGGCACCTGTCTTAAAAAAAGATATTATATCGCTAGAAAAAGTGCAGAGACGGGCAACTAAATTAATAAGGGGGATGGAAGGGTTAAGTTATGAGGAAAGACTAACAAGCTTAAACCTGTTTAGTTTAGAGAAAAGGCGCCTTAGAGGGGATCTGATAACCTTATATAAATATATACGGGGCCATTATCAACCATTGTCTGATAACCTATTCATTAACAGGACTATACATAGGACAAGGGGTCATCCATTTAGACTGGAAGAAAGAAAATTTAGCTTAAAGCATAGGAAGGGTTATTTTACGGTGAGAACAATAAAGCTGTGGAATTCTCTGCCTGTTGAGGTGGTTGGGTCAGAGTCTGTACAGACTTTTAAAAAACGACTGGATGACTTCCTGCAGACACAGAATATTAAGGGTTATAATATTTAATATGTGGGTAAAAGCTTCTTGATCCAAGGAGAAATCTGACTGCCATTCTGGGGTCAAGAAGGAATTTTTTCCCAGTATGTTGCATATTGGCAAGCATTCAGACTGGGTTTTTTGCCTTCTTTTGGATCAACAGCAGTAGGTTATGTGGGAGAGGCTGAACCCGATGGACGCATGTCTTTTTTCAGCCTATATAACTATGTAACTATGTAACTATGTAACCTGGGGGGCAATATCCATGAGACCTGGGGGGCAATATCCATGAGACCTGGGGGGGGCATATCCATGAGACCTGGGGGGGCATATCCATGAGACCTGGGGGGGCAATATCCATGAGACCGGGGGGGCGCATATCCATGAGACCTGGGGCATATCCATGAGACCTGGGGGGCAATATCCATGAGACCTGGGGGGGCAATATCCATGAGACCTGGGGGGGCATATCCATGAGACCTGGGGGGCAATATCCATGAGAACCTGGGGCATATCCATGAGACCTGAGGGGGGCATATCCATGAGACCTGGGGGGGCAATATCCATGAGACCTGGGGCATATCCATGAGACCTGGGGGGGCATATCCATGAGACCTGGGGCAAAATATCCATGAGACCTGGGGGGGCAATATCCATGAGACCTGGGGGGGGATATCCATTAGACCTGGGGGGGCATATCCATGAGACCTGGGGGGCATATCATTGAGACCTGGGGGGCAATATCCATGAGACCTGGGGGGGGCAATATCCATGAGACCTGGGGGGCATATCCATGAGAGACCTGGGGGGGCATATCCATGAGACCTGGGGGGCAATATCCATGAGACCGGGGGGGCGGCATATCTCATGAGACCTGGGGCATATCCATGAGACCTGGGGGGGCAATATCCATGAGACCTGGGGGGGGCATATCCATGAGACCTGGGGCATATCCATGAGACCTGGGGGGCATATCCATGAGATCAATAAATCAATGGTCAGGCCGCACCTTGAATATGCCGTGCAATTTTTGGGCACCTGTCTTAAAAAAAAGATATATATATCGCTAGAAAAAGTGCAGAGACGGGCAACTAAATTAATAAGGGGGATGGAAGGGTTAAGTTATGAGGAAAGACTAACAAGCTTAAACCTGTTTAGTTTAGAGAAAAGGCGCCTTAGAGGGGATCTGATAACCTTATATAAATATATACGGGGCCATTATCAACCATTGTCTGATAACCTATTCATTAACAGGACTATACATAGGACAAGGGGTCATCCATTTAGACTGGAAGAAAGAAAATTTAGCTTAAAGCATAGGAAGGGTTATTTCGGTCGGATGAACAATAAAGCTGTGAAATTCTCTGCCTGTTGAGGTGGTTGGGTCAGAGTCTGTACAGACTTTTAAAAAACGACTGGATGACTTCCTGCAGACACAGAATATTAAGGGTTATAATATTTAATATGTGGGTAAAAGCTTCTTGATCCAAGGAGAAATCTGACTGCCATTCTGGGGTCAAAGGAAAATTTTTTCCCAGTATGTTGCATATTGGCAAGCATTCAGACTGGGTTTTTTTGCCTTCTTTTGGATCAACAGCAGTAGGTTATGTGGGAGAGGCTGAACCCGATGGACGCATGTCTTTTTTCAGCCTATATAACTATGTAACTATGTAACTATGTAACCTGGGGGGCAATATCCATCTGGGGGGGCAATATCCATGAGACCTGGGGGGGGCATATCCATGAGACCTGGGGGGGCATATCCATGAGCCTGGGGGGGGCAATATCCATGAGAACCGGGGGGGGCGGCATATCCATGAGACCTGGGGCATATTCCATGAGACCTGGGGGGGCAATATCCATGAGACCTGGGGGGCAATATCCATGAGACCTGGGGGGGGCAATATCCATGAGACCTGGGGGGGCAATATCCATGAGACCTGGGGCATATCCATGAGACCTGAGGGGGGCAATATCCATAGACCTGGGGGGCAATATCCATGAGACCTGGGGCATATCCATGAGACCTGGGGGGGGCATATCCATTGAGACCTGGGGGGGGCAATATCCATGAGACCTGGGGGGCAATATCCATGAGACCTGGGGGGGCATATCCATAGACTGGGGGGGCATATCCTGAGACCTGGGGGGGCATATCCATGAGACCTGGGGGGGGCAATATCCATGAGACCTGGGGGGGCATATCCATGAGACCTGGATCCATGGAGACCTGGGGGGCATATCCATGAGACCTGGGGGCAATATCCATGAGACCGGGGGGGCGGCATATCCATGAGACCTGGGGCATATCCATGAGACCTGGGGGGGCAATATCCATGAGACCTGGGGGGGGCATATCATGAGACCTGGGGGGGCATATCCATGAGACCTGGGGGGGCAATATCATGAGACCGGGGGGGGGGCGGCATATCCATGAGACCTGGGGGCATATCCATGAGACCTGGGGGGACAATATCCATGAGACCTGGGGGGGCAATATCCATGAGACCTGGGGGGGCATATCCATGAGACCTGGGGGGGGCATATCCATGAGACCTGGGGCATATCCATGAACCTGGGGGGGCAATATCCATGAGACCTGGGGGCAATATCCATGAGACCTGGGGGCGTATCCATGAAGACCTGGGGCATATCCATGAGACCTGGGGCCAGTATCCATGAGACCTGGGGCATATCCATGAGACCTGAGGCATATATCCAGGAGACCTGGGGCATATCCATATGACCGGGGGCAGTATCCATGAGAACCTGGGGGCATTATATCCATGAGGCTGGGGCATATCCATGAGAGCTGGGGCATATCTATGAGACCAGGGGGCAATATCCATGAGACTGGGGGGGGCATATCCATGAGACCTGGGGGGGCATATCCATGAGACCTGGTGGGGGGGCAATATCCATGAGACCGGGGGGGCGGCATATCCATGAGACCTGGGCATATCCATGAGACCTGGGGGGGCAATATCCATGAGACCTGGGGGGGCAATATCCATGAGACCTGGGGGGGCATATCCATGAGACCTGGGGGGGCAAATCCATGAGACCTGGGGCATATCCATGAGACCTGAGGGGGGCATATCCATGAGACCTGGGGGGGCAATATCCATGAGACCTGGGGCATATCCATGAGACCTGGGGGGCATATCCATGAGACCTGGGGGGCAATATCCATGAGACCTGGGGGGGCAATATCCATGAGACCTGGGGGGGCATATCCATTAGACCTGGGGGGCATATCCATGAGACCTGGGGGGCATATCCATGAGACCTGGGGGGCAATATCCATGAGACCTGGGGGGGCAATATCCATGAGACCTGGGGGGGGCATATCCATGAGACCTGGGGGGCATATCCATGAGACCTGGGGGGGCAATATCCATGAGACCGGGGGGGCGGCATATCCATGAGACCTGGGGCATATCCATGAGACCTGGGGGGCAATATCCAAGACCTGGGGGGCATATCCATGAGACCTGGGGGGGCATATCCATGAGACCTGGGGGCATATCCATGAGACCTGGGGGGCATATCCATGAGATCAATAAATCAATGGTCAGGCCGCACCTTGAATATGCCGTGCAATTTTGGGCACCTGTCTTAAAAAAAGATATTATATCGCTAGAAAAAGTGCAGAGACGGGCAACTAAATTAATAAGGGGGATGGAAGGGTTAAGTTATGAGAAAGACTAACAAGCTTAAACCTGTTTAGTTTTAGAGAAAAGGCGCCTTTTCTGATAACCTTATATAAATATATACGGGGCCATTATCAACCATTGTCTGATAACCTATTCATTAACAGGACTATACATAGGACAAGGGGTCATCCATTTAGACTGGAAGAAAGAAAATTTAGCTTAAAGCATAGGAAGGGTATATTTTAACGGTGAGAACAATAAAGCTGTGGAATTCTCTGCCTGTTGAGGTGGTTGGGTCAGAGTCTGTACAGACTTTTAAAAAACGACTGGATGACTTCCTGCAGACACAGAATATTAAGGGTTATAATATTTAATATGTGGGTAAAAGCTTCTTGATCCAAGGAGAATCTGACTGCCATTCTGGGGTCAAGAAGGAATTTTTTCCCAGTATGTTGCATATGGCAAGCATTCAGACTGGGTTTTTTTGCCTTCTTTTGGATCAACAGCAGTAGGTTATGTGGGAGAGGCTGAACCCGATGGACGCATGTCTTTTTTCAGCCTATATAACTATGTAACTATGTAACCTGGGGGGGCAATATCCATGAGACCTGGGGGGGCAATATCCATGAGACCTGGGGGGGGCATATCCATGAGACCTGGGGGGGCATATCCATGAGACCTGGGGGGGCAATATCCATGAGACCGGGGGGGCGGCATATCCATGAGACCTGGGGCATATCCATGAGACCTGGGGGGACAATATCCATGAGACCTGGGGGGCTCCATAGATGGGGGGGCATATCCATGAGACCTGGGGGGGCATATCCATGAGACCTGGGGCATATCCATGAGACCTGGGGGGGCAATATCCATGAGACCTGGGGCATATCCATGAGACCTGGGGGGCGTATCCATGAGACCTGGGGCATATCCATGAGACCTGGGGCCAGTATCCATGAGACCTGGGGCATATCCATGAGACCTGAGGCATATATCCAAGAGACCTGGGGCATATCCATATGACCGGGGGCAGTATCCATGAGACCTGGGGGCATTATCCATGAGAGCTGGGGCATATCCATGAGAGCTGGGGCATATCTATGAGACCAGGGGGCAATATCCATGAGACCTGGGGCATATCCATGAGACCTGGGGGCAATATCCATGAGACCTGGGGCATATCCATGAGACCTGGGGGCAGTATCCATGAGACCTGGGGGCAGTATCCATGAGAGCTGGGGCATATCCATGAGAGCTGGGACATATCCATGAGACCAGGGGGCAATATCCATGAGACCTGGGGCATATCCATGAGACCTGGGGGCAATATCCATGAGACCTGGGGCATATCCATGAGACCTGGGGGCAGTATCCATGAGACCTGGAGGCAGTATCCATGAGACCTGGGGGCAGTATCCATGAGACCTGGGGCATATCCATGAGACCTGGGGGCAATATCCATGAGACCTGGGGCAATATCCATGAGACCTGGGGGCAGTATCCATGAGAGCTGGGGGCAGTATCCATGAAAGCTGGGGGCATTATCCATGAGAGCTGGGGTGCAAAAATCCATGAGACCTGGGGGCAATATCCATGAGACTGTGGGGCAGTATCCAGGAGACCTGGGGCATATCCATGAGAGCTGGGGGCATTATCCATGCTGGGCATATCCATGAGACCTGGGGGCATTATCCATGAGACCTGGGGGCATTATCCATGAGAGCTGGGGCAATATATACCCATATGAGCTGGGGCAATTATATCCATGTGAACTGGGGAAAATATATCCATATAACCAGTGCTGTGTATATTATTCTTGGGGTTCAGCGCTGTGTATGTTATTCTGGGGGTTCAGTGTTGTGTATATTATTCTGGGGGCTCAGTGCTGTGTATGTTATTCTGGGGGTTCAGTGTTGTGTATATTATTCTGGGGGCTCAGTGCTGGGTATATTATTCTGGGGGTTCAGCACTGTGTATATTATTCTGGGGGCTCAGCGCTGTGTATATTATTCTGGGGGTACAGTGTTGTGTATATTATTCTGGGGGTACAGTGTTGTGTATATTATTCTGGGGGTCTGTGCCTGGATATATATATATATATTATATATAAAATGCGTTAGTCCAGTTGCCACAATCACGAGTATACCTGTACGTAGTGATACCTTTCACTGATCAGTATAGTTTCCAGTTTACACTCTTGAAAGCTTGTCTTTTAAATGTAAAGTTAACCCAATAAAAATGGTATCACCGGCACGCACTGCTATACTCGTGATATATAAATATATTTTCTTCAGGTAATGGGGGTTGTGGAATTCGTGGGTGAGTTCCCTCACTTTTTTTCCCAGGACTTGACCCCTGGGTCAACTCATACTGACTCTTGCGTTATTTACTTATTCCACTGCATTATGTTTATTTACACTGTTACATTTATTTTTGCATAGAGTTTTGCTGTGCAATACAAACTTCTATAATAGACAGCTCTGTGTTGATTTATTGCTTGTTTAAATATGTTCCCAACTGGATCTCACACCCAAAGCCTGGATGTCCATTTGGGTGGAGACACTGTCGCAGTCATGTACCCCAACTCCCAGGTAGCGGAGGCTCAGGATCGGCTTGCAGAGCGCTTGAAGGTAACTGAGGTAAAAGACCACAGGGGTATTTGTGGGACTACGCAAAAACCCGTTACAAGTATTTGAACACGACTGTTCTAGCGGATTCTCTTTCCTACGTCATCACATACCCAGAGAGCTGTTTCCAAATCAGTACCATATGTTCATTCCAGAATGTATGGAAGCTAAGAACAAACAATATGAGATATTCTTCAATGAGTAAGCCGCTCCGTGAGTGCGCTGCTATACGAGTAAGCCGCTATGTTAGTGAACCAGTATATTAGCGGTTGAAAATCACTAATCTGGAATGTCCGATTCCTGTTCGTGGGAGTGATAGCCCAGTTAATAAATGTTAAAACACCAATTATTTGTGTTATCAAACTAATAGTTTATTACACTCCCTACCGCCTTCCACAGATTGCAGTCATAGGCAAATGGAGCCCATATATTAGTTTCCAGGTTTCCACACTTAGGGCTCTATTACATTCTTCAAGCAAAAACGCACGCAGAACGCGTGAATTTTTGTGCGACGCGGTAAACGTTAACGCACGGAAAACAACGCTGGTATTACAATCCCCACGCATTTTTTCATCTGTCCAAAAATAACGCGCGTAAAACGGAAGCACAAAAACGCGCGCGCAGCAACGTTGCGCGCAGAAATCAGTGTGCGGACTGTTTTTTCACGCGATTCAGCCAATCAGAATTAATTACCACAATTGTCTCACGTTAAGTTTTTGCACCTTTCAGTCAGTATATGCTGCATCAATAAATAAACACGCACAACTTCTCAAATTTATTGGTTTGGTATTTGTAGAATGTGTAACTATACTTTGCTACATATTTTTTTTGGGCTGGTGTATTTGATTTCGGCCAGGTTGATAGAATTTGCCATTAACACCAGCTTTTAGGAGTTGCTAAAATTATGCGCGCAAAGGCTGTGCGTTACAAACTGCGCATAGATTGTAATACCATCCGCGTACCAGCGCACAAACGCATTTGCGCTCACAATGTTAAGTATAGGACGTGCGAAGTGCAGTAAGCTCGCTCAGCGTTCGCGCAGGTTCACCCGCGGTAGACGTATACGCACATTTGTTGCGCTGACATTGTAATACGACGTTCTGCGCAAAGGGTTTTGCCCCTCGCGTTAATGCATTTTTGCGCCGGCGCAAACGTATGCGCGAAGATTGTAATAGGGCCCTTAGTACTTACAAATCATAATCACAATATCCATGCTCTTTATTGCAAACTACAGAAACCCTGTCCTTCCCCCCAAAGTGCAGAAAAGTGCCTGAAAGTTGGACAAGCAGAACCATTTCACCCTGCAGACCCCCTGCACACTCCTAAAGTAAGAGTGCAGCATGGCTTTGCCTCTATGTAGGTCACTCTTCTGCCCAGACTCCAGAGTTGGTCTCCAACACAAGCAGCAGCAGGTCTCTGGTACATAGAGCCCTGGGAATGTAATTGTAATTGAGTACAGCACCTGGCAGTGGCACCGGCAGTCCTTCTATTGCTGGCAGAGTGGTGGCTGCTCCACGGGTCTGTATCAGAGTATTCATTGCTCCATTACTTGAGCCTGGTAGAACACCTCCTGCAATGACACCTTGAGGAGGACATCTGCTCTGCCTTGGGGAACACCGACAACCTTTACTGTAAGACTTCATGATGGTTATAATGTATCCCTGCTCAGAGGAGCCTACAACATACTAAAGGAGAACCAGAAAAGAACAGCAACATAAAGACCTATCCCAATAAAATGCAGGGACCTGGCCCTCTAATGCTGGGTATTTTATTCGGAGAAAAGCAAAGTTTCTGTTCGCAAGCTTTATAAAGGTTATGCACACAGCTGAAATGTTATTATTCCCATAATATTATTGTCATCATTTATATAGCGCCAACAGTTTCCGCAGCGCTTTACAATAACCAAAGGGAACAAGATACAGATAAACGGACATAAGATGGAAGCAGGAAGTGTGGAGGGCCCTGCTTGTAGGAGCTTACAGTTTTGAGGGATTGGGGTTGAGAAAGAAAAGGGAAATTTTACTGGATGGCAGGATCATTGGTGCTGGTGGTTCAGGAATGGTGGGGCCATAGAAGCAGCTTCAATCATGTGTGAGTAGGTGAGCAGAGGGACGAGTTGCATCAGTGATGTGGTATGCTGATCTGAAGAGATGGGTTTTGAGGGATTTCTCAAAGGCCTGGGAAAGGCCTGGGCCTATGGGTTCGATTGATAGGGCGAGGCAAGTCATTCCACAGGACCGGAGCTGCCTTTGAGAAGTCTTGGAGGCGAGAGTTGGCAGCATGGGTGTAGACAGATGACAGGTGGAGATCGCTGACCGGAGTTATCTAGATGGGGAGTGTGTCAGGTCCGAGCCAGGATGGAGCAATGGCCGGGACCTATTAGGTCAAGTCTTATTTCACAATCGCTGGGGGTGAGCTAGACAAGCAGACTCAGGAGACTTTGAATGTAGGTAAGTAAATGTATATTCGGAACACACACAGCAACAAGTCTGGTACACAATAGCAAAGCACTGGAAGCAACAGATAAGTCTTTCTGCACACAGGTAGTATCTCTATGCACCATGGATAGTGGGCTGCGCAGTGTCCACTGCAGGCAGGATCCACCAAGTATGAAGCAGGAGCTCTTGGCAAAAGGTACCTCGATATCATTACGGTGGAATGAAGCTTGAACACTGGTAGCCACAGGTGTAGTCTCCATGCACACAGGATAGTGGGCTATGCAGTGTCCACTGCAGACAGGATCCACTGGGCTGGAACCAGGAGCTCTTCGCAAATACACCTTGATGTAATACAGGCAGATGCAAGCTGGAACACTTTGTAGCCACAGGAATATCACAATACAGAGGATGGTGAGTAATGAAGACAAAGGGAGAGGCAGCTCACAGGACCTCACACATAGCAGGAAGGGAACCAAAATGAGAGAGCGAGGAGAGACCTGGTTATATGCAAAGCACACAGGATCTGAACAGGAATTAACCCTTGAGTGGAAGCAGACAGGAAGTAAACAGTAAAGACAAAAACGAATATACTGACCAACTGACCAAACTGGAAGCGTTTTGGTCACTTACTATATATGGAATAAAAGTTAATCATTTTTATCTTACACCATCTGGAAAGAAATTTGTTGCCTGCTGGCTTGGTGCTCCCAATTGAAGGCACCCATTACTGTTATTAATGAGCTAGTATATATACAGGCTCAGAACCACGTGAGTTTATCCTGATCTGTATACAAACTTCATATGTTGTTTCTGCGGAGTCACGCTATGATCTGTCTATAATTCTTCGCATGATACCTGCTGATTGAACATCATTTTCCAAGCAGGACGGGGTCATCCCTAAAAAGGACCCAATGCTGGAATATTGAGCCTTAGACATTCAGGCTCTAACCCACATGAGTGGAATATTGGCCCTTATTTGCTGTGTACATTATATTTTCTACTGTACTGTACCATTGTTTTTTTGTATTTTATGTTTTGCATGTGCCCCCCTGTGAAGTTGTATTGCGTAGGAAGAAATCTCCCGGTAATATCAACTAATTATATATATGAGGGTGTTGGCTGTCCTTTCCTTTTAAGACCAGTGTTGCTATCTATATCGATGCACAATTGTGGTGATTAGGAAGTGAGCTGCACTACATAATTCACACACATGTTTTGGGTGGTTACACTATATGAATTAGGACTTATAAGCGCTTATTTTTCTTTGTATTAAGGAAGTAAACAGTAACCCAGACTGGCCACAAGCAGGCCCCAAGGGCTGGGGCATGACAGCGTGCTTGCGGAGTAATGAAGACATGTAGGGAGGGGTTGAGTTATTGAGCAATTTGAACGTGAGGGTCAGTATTTTAACCCCTTAAGGACCCAGGACGTACCATGTACGTCATTGCAGCGGGTCTCTTTTAGACCCGCTGACGTACATGGTACGTCCTGCGGTTTTTTGAGCGCTGGAAGCGATCGGATCGCTTCCAGCAGCTCAAACGCCATTGCAGGCTGCCTGGGAGTCCAGGCATCCGTGCAATGGCGGTGAGAAGTGCCGGGGCACCTTGTGATCGCTCCCCGGGAGCGATCAACATCCGGTTTTACCGGAGAGGTGCCCGGCACTTCTAGAGAGCGCTGGAAGCGATCGGATCACTTCCAGCTGCTCTGTGTATATTGCAGGGATGCCTCGACATCGAGGCATCCTTGCAATAAGCTTACCTTCCGCCGGTCCGCTAAGTGATCGCTCCCCCCGAGCGATCACTTCTGGTAGCGGCAGGAAGTACTGAGTGCCACGAGGTATCGTGGCACTCAGTACAAAAACGATCACATGAGTGATCAGGTGCTCTGCTGGGTGCCTCGAGGGATCAAGGCACCCAGCAGAGTAAAAAAAGTGTAAAAAAGTAAAAAAAAGTAAAATAAAAATCAATAAAAATGAATAAAATAAAATAAACTGACAGCCAAGATGGCGCTGCCCTTCTAAGGGCAGGGTCATCTTGGGGCTGAGTGGGATGTTCCTAGCCTGCCTCATCAGAGAGGCAGGCTAGCAACATCCAATCAGAAGTAAAAAAAATCAAAATAAAATTTCTAATTTGTCAGGTCAGGTCAATATTTGTAAATATTGGCCGTGACCTCTGTGATTCTCCCTCCCTCTCCTCACTTGTGTTTTGGTGAGCGAGAGAGAGAGATCAGATTTGACAGGTTAGAGATTTTAGTGAGATTAGAAAAATTGAGGCAGATTTAGAGAGATTTTAGGGAGATTTAGAAGAATTGAGGCAGGTTTAGAGTGATTTAGAGAGATTTAGGTGTTTATTTGTATTTTCTTGTGAAACCCAACGGTTCTTCTAAGAACCAACAATCCGCTTATTATATATAATAATTATAAAATTTTATAATCTATTTATATAAATGTCTGAGAGGGTGTACGCGCCGAGGAGGCATATGCCATCCTGGCGTCAGAATCTGAGGCATCTGCGTCAGACTCAGACCTGATTTCGACCCCGCTAACTGCTCAGAGACGTCGCTAGATACATTATCTACGCTGGCTGATGTATCTAGTGATGTTTCTGATGCAGATCCTGGTCACCACCTGCCAGCAGGAGACGCACAGCTCCAGCTGAGGAGTGGGTAGTGCCTCATCGCCAGAGGCCAGATATCCCTCCTTTCACGGCAAATCCTGGCATCAATATTGATGTTGCAGGATTTACCGCCACACAGTTTTTGCAGGTGTTTATGGGTTATGATTTGTTGGCCACATCGTGGCCCAATCAAATTGTAATGCCCATCAGCATTGTGCTGCGAAGCCAGACTCCTACTTGGCAAGGCAGCAATGGACCGCCCGCTAGATGTGCCAGAATTTCTGAAATTCTGGGCACTTACTATGCTGATGGGCATCATAAAGAAGCCTCAATTCACTCCTACTGGAGCAGTAGCCCCATCTGCTCTACCCCCATTTACCCCAATCAATGTCACGTAGAAGGTATGAAAACATTTTGCATTTCATGCACTTCAATGACAACAGCCTGTGCCCTCCTAGAGAGCATCCCCAGTTTGACAGGCTGTATAAAATCCGCCCCCTGATTACCCATTCGCCGCCAGGTTTGCAGAGGCTTATACACCTGGAAGGAATATCTGCGTGGATGAATCCCTAATGAAATACAAGGGAAGGCTGGGATTCAAGCAGTATATTCCTTCCAAACGCTCCAGGTATGGAGTGAAGGTGTATAAGCTCTGTGACAGCGAGAGTGGGTATACTCAGGCCTTCCGGGTGTACGAGGAAAGGATAGTAGCCTTGACCCTCCAGGTTGCCCAGAACACATGGAACCAGTGGCAAGATTGTGTGGGACCTACTTTTTCCCCTGATGAACAAAGGGTACCACTTGTATGTTGATAATTTTTATACGAGTGTCCCTTTGTTCAAGCTGCTGTATTGTTTTGATACAGCAGCATGTGGTACTGTTCGCAAGAACCGCGTAGGTTTCCAGCACAGCTTGTCCGCTCCCGGTTAAAAAGGGGGAGACCTCAGCTCTGCGCCAAGAGGAGCTGTTGGCGGTGAAGTACAGAGACAAGAAGGATGTATACCTTCTATCCACCATCCACACTGAGAGGTCTGTGGAGGTCTCTGTACGTGGCAGAGCTGAGCGCATCAGGAAGCCAGTGTGCATCAAAGCCTATAACCGGCATATGGGTGGGGTTGATCTGGCAGATCAGCTGCTCCAGCCCTACCAGATTATGCGGAAGTCAAGGGCCTGGTACAAAAAGGTTGCAATTTACCTGATGCAAATTGCAACCCACAATGCCTTTTTGCTCTGCAAAAAGGCAAACCCCGGAGTGACGCTGTCCTTTTTACAGTTTCAGCTCCAGGTCATTTCGGGGCTTTTGTACCAGGATGCACCTGCTCCCCGGGCGGTGATGGGGACAGAGTTGGGGCTACGCATTTTATTTATAAAATCCCCCCTACTGAGGGCAAACAGAAACCCCAAAAAAGGTGCAGGGTGTGTTTCAAGGGGGGCAGAGGAGAGACACAATCTTTTACTGCCCAGAATGCCCTGGACAACCCGTCTGTGTCTTGGGGACTGTTTCAAGATATATCACACTGTGCGTGATCTGTGATTTTTTTTTTCCTTTCTATTTTTTCTCACACTCCAGTTAGTTAGTTCAGTTAGTTTTTTTTCTTTTACTGCACCAGACTTTTACATTTTATTCGTACATTTTTATGTTCTACAATTGGTGCTGTATTTTGCCAAAATCTTTGCACACCTATGCATGGGGGGCATGGGTGTACTCAGGAGACCTTGCAGAAAACAACCTGGAGAGTTTTCATGCAGTAACAAACAACAGTGTCTCCTAAATCACAGTCCAAATCTAATGTGGGCGTAAAAATCTGAAAATTGAAAAATACACCACACACCTTCTCAAATGTTATGGGCTAAAACCGTTGCATCCATGGCATCAAAGCACTCCATATGCAATACCTTGGGGTGTCAACATAACAAATATAAACAATTTTCTGGCAATAATTCAAACTGGGGTATGCGGTAGACCCAAAACCAAAAATAGGCCTAGCTGAAGAAATAATCTCAATTTCAACTCCAATGACAAAGTCATAAAAATTGTATTTGAACCTTCCCAAAATCCTGGCAAACCTATGCATGGGGGGCATGGGTGTACTCAGGAGATCTTGCAGAAAACAACCTGGAGAGTTTTCATGCAGTAACAAACAACAGTGTCTCCTAAATCACAGTCCAAAACTGATGTGGGTGTGAAAATGAAAATGACCACCAAACAGTATCCAATTTGTTTGGAGCAAACGGTTGCATCCATAGCATAAAAACACTCCATTTACAATACTTTGGGGTGTTAGCTTACCAAATATATGCACGTTCATAAAACTGGGGTATGTAAAAAGGCCCCTAAAAAGAAGATAAGCAAAGAAGATGCTGTATGTCAAATTAGAAAATTGACAAGCACATGTCAAAGATTGGCGTAGCACCCAAAAACAACAGAACAAATCTATATGTGGGTGGTATCACTTTACTCAGAAGATGTTGCTGAACATATTTTGGGGTGGTTTTTGCAGTAACCCATAACTGGATTTGACAATTCATGCCTAAAGTACAATGTGTGTGAAAAAATAACCCAAAAAAGTGACTACCTGAAACTTTGACATAGAGCTAGTGCATGGAAAGTGTTAAAATACAACTCTTTGAAGCACCCTAGGGTGTGCCCTTTCTAAAAATATATGGTTTGATGGGGGTAAATTACTTTGGCCGGCTTCACAAATGTCCCAAATAGGACATGGGTGCATGATGACGAAATGTGAAAATTCCAAGTTGGAAAACTGAAATGCACACCCCCCAAATAAGGCCTATTAGCCCCCAAATGACTCGACATACCTATACATGGGTGGTATCAATTTACTCAGAAGATGTTGCTGAACATATTTTGGGGTGCTCTTTGGCAGTAAACCTTAAGGTTCACAGTACATGTATTCTTAAATTGCGTTCAAAAAAAAAAAAAAATCACCAAAAAAATTTTTTTTCTCAAACTTTGGCATAGATTTGTGGTAAAATGGTTTGCATGAAAAGAGTCAAAATACCCCAAGTTTAATACCTTGATTTGTGTACTTTAAAAAAATATGTATATGTGGAGGGTTATTCAGGAATTAGTGACAGATATCAGTGTTACAATGTCACTATCACTAGTTTTGAAAATAAACTCTTTGGAAATGGCAAAGTGCTACTTGCACTTATTGTTGCATAAAATAAGGAAAAAAGCGAGGAATATGTAAACATTGGTATTGCTAAACTCAGTACTAAATTTAGAAACTACTAAGGAATTAATTTTTTTTGACGGTTGTTGATACATAAGAAATTTTGGGGGTCAAAGTTCGAAAAAGTGGTGTTTTTTCAATTTTTTTGTCATATTTCACAATATTTTTTATAGTAAATTATATGAAATGATGAAAAAAATGGTATCTTTATAAAGTCCATTTAATGACGATAAAAACAGTGTAAAATATGTGTGGGTTACATAAACGAGTAAGAGGAAAATTTGACGTAAACACTAACAGCGCAGAAACGTAAAAACAGCAGCGGTCACTAAAGGACGGATTTGTGTAAAACCGCCCGGTCACTAAGGGGTTAAACTGTATCCTGAAACGTACAGGAAGCCAATGGAGGGACTGGCAGAGGGGGGAGGTATGCGAGGAGCGTTTGGTGAGAAAAATAAGCCTGGCCCCTGCATTACAGATTGCAAAGGGGCAATACAGGCGTTGGGGAGGCCAATAATGAGCAAGTTGCAGTAATCAAGGCATGAAATGACAAGAGCATGAACCAGCACCTTTGCGGTATCTTGTGTCAGAAAGGGGCGGACACAGGCAATGTTGAGTTGATAGTAACAGGATTTGGTTACTGTCTGGATGTGGGAAGAGAATGTTAGGTCAGAACCGAAGGTGACACCAAGGCAGCGAGCTTAAGGTGTCGGGCTAATGACCTTTACATTTACTCGTAGAGAGATAGGTGGCATTGGGTTTTTCTAGGAGGGAGGAACATGAGAATTTCTGTTTTGGCAAGATTGAGTTTAAGGAAGCAGGAAGACATCCAATTTGAGACGGCAGAGAGACAGTCAGTGACTTGATCCAGGAGAGCCAGAGAGAGATCAGGGGAGGAGAGGTATATTTGAGTGTCATCAGCGTATAGGTGGTACTGAAATCCAAAAGGAGCTGATCCGTTTGCCTAAAGAGGCAGTGTAGTGCGAAAACAGAAGAGGGCCCAGTACTGAGCCTTCGGGCACCTCAACAGGGACAGGCTGCCGGGAGGAGGTACTTCCGGCAAGTGAGACACTGAGGCCCTGTTCACACTGTGCGATTTATCACGCGGATTTTGCTGCGACGTCGCAGCAAAATCCACGCGACGTTGTACTATGTAGCTTCTCCAATGCATTTCAATGGAGCTGTTCACATCTTGCCGCGCGTCGCAGAAGCATGTCGCTGGTACATGACCTTTTTTTGCGATTTGCTATCTGCGGTTTTGCGATTTGTATTGGTGGTACTTTGCAAAAATCGAACAAAACAGCGATGTCGCGCGACATTATCGCACCATGTCGCGAATATGAAAATCGTGCGGAAAGTCGCGCGATTTTCAAATCGCACAGTGTGAACGGGGCCTGAACGAGGCCTTAACCAGTGGTTCCCAACCGCGGTCCTCAAGTTCCCCCAACAGGCCAGGTTTTCCAGATATCTAAAGCACAGCACAGGTGATATGATTTACTGTTCAGTGATTGCAGGATTCAGTCTGTATTTCCCCAAGGCAATTCTTAAAACCTGGCCTGTTAGGGATATTTGAAGACCGTGGTTGGGAACCACAGCACTAAATGATCGTTGGGACAGGTAGGAAGCGAACCATGAAAGAACAGTACCTTGCAGGCCTATAATCACTGAGTTTGAAGGAGGATTGAGTCTTCAACTGTATCAAAGTTGGCAGAGAGGTCAAGAAGGATCAGCAGAGAGTAGCACCCATTAGATTTAGCATTTGCAAGGTCATTGGTCAGTTTCGTAAGAGCCGTTTCTGTTGAGTACAGTGAGCGAAAGCCAGGTTGCAGAGGGTCAAGGAGAGAGTGGGTGTTGAGGTACGCAAGCTTTTCAAGGAGTTGAGGCAAAAGGGACCAGGGACACGGGGCGGTAGTTGGAGGGAGCAGTTGGATCCAGAGACAGCTGGAGGGAAGCATGTTTGAGGGGAGCAGGAAAGACCCCAGAAGTTAAAGGACAGATTAAAGGTGTGGGTCCAGGACAGTACAAGAGAAATGGAAAGTGTTTTGGTAATATGTGAGGGAACGGGTCGGGGGGGCCAGGTAGTGGGAGGAGGATCGCAATAACTTGTTACTTGTTGAGAGGATCGCAATAACTAGCTGTTTATGTACAGTAACCTGGCACTACATCCAGGCAAGCTCAGCTTGCGTCTCAGGTGTAATAGGGTGTGATAAAATTAAGTACAACGGTCGAGCAGTTATCATGTACGGCTCGAGTACTGTGCTTAGCATCCCGATTGTGATCCAGCCCCAGATGTTTTGGAGTTACATCTCCCGTGATGCTCAGCAACTCACTAGTTAGGCTGTGCCTCTTGGGGGATGCAGTACCAAAACATCTGGAGGGCCAACACTGTTGATCCCTGGTGTATGAAATTAGTATAATGCGCCTGTTTAGTGAGGAGGGCGATGCATAGGATTGCAACTAGGGTTGCCAGGTCTGCCATATTTTCCTGGACACATATTACCAATTCATGCAGAGGGAAAGCTCCAGGAAGGATTAGCCCTGTAACATGCATAATTCATATGCTTTTAACGATAGGCCCCCTATAGGGTGATGGGGAGCCTTTAAGCTGTGTAGTTTGAAGCCTTTAGGGCAGGTATATGGTTTGCTGCTTATAGCAGAATCCAGCACACACTTGCAGAACTCGAAAACAAGAAAGATAGTGCAGAACACAGACACACGAGGGAGCCCTGAACTGGGTATGATTTCTCATCTAAAGACAGATTTCACGATTGGGGATAGACACAGTGAATCCAGCAAGTTACAGGGCAGAACTCGGTACTTGAAAAACACAACAGTAAAGACTGCTGATCCTAACACTCCCAGCCAGGGAGGTCAGACAAGGCCCTGAGTACCACTCAACACCAAATGGCTTTGTGGCCAAATGCCTGCTGAGTGAAACAAACTTAATATAAACAGACAGAATAATTCTTTAAACAGATAAGGTACATACAGAAGAGAGGTCCATGAAGCCAAGCCAGGTCATACACGAAATATCAAAATACAGAATCAGAAATACAACTTAGGGTACAGACTAGAGCATAAACCGGGAACCAAAGCCAAGGAGTCATACACATAAAATACAGAAATCCAGGGAGCAGGCACTCAATGGAATTAGGTCTATCCTGATCCAAGGATCAAGTGTACTGCTGACCCTATATATAGGGCTGAGAAGGTCATGTGACCGCAGACTGTGCCACTGGATCCGCTTCTCCTGCTTGTCTGATCTCCGCAACGAGAACTACGAGCCTACCGCCTGCACTCCCAATGGATCATCGCGGTCTCCTTACTCGGGGTCCAAACCGGAACTATGTCTCTGTGCAAAACCTCTCAGCGATATATATATATATAGATCTCCGACAAGTCACTGTCTCTGATCAGCAGCACCCGCTAGGCCGCGCCTGCTCTCCGGCCTGGTCTCGATCCCTGGCAGTCTCACGTGCGTCTTCTACCTTTCGTCGCTCGGCTCACACTGGCTCTCCTTCGAATGAGGCTGCAGATGTGCTTCTCTCTCTCCCACCCACTTCCTGTCTCTCTCGCAAAGCACGATGGAATTTGTAGTTCCGTTTGTGTCCAGTATAGTTCATATTGCGCCTGTCTCCCTCTGGTGGCCAAACCAAGTAAATGCAGCAACATATCTTAAAACAGCGCTACATACATAATGCAGGTGACGTTCTTCATCCACGGTCCTTCAGCATGAATAAATTATATATGCCCAGGAAAACATGGCTGATCTGGCTACCCTAATTAACATATATTTAGAGTGAATATGGAGAGAGGTGAAGCATGAAGTCCACCAGCAGCTTTTTAAGACTTTTTTAAGACACGGAATGGATTTATGGAAAGTCATACAGCACTAGACTGTCTCTGATCACATGACAGTTTATTAACGTTATGAATGACAAATAAAAAGCAGTTAATACACAGTAACACAGGAAACAAAGACTGAGGCCCACCCACTAAACTCAATATCCCACAACGGATGGACATATACAAAACATCTAATTATAAAGCATTATAATACCAATACTGCATGTTCATGATAGACATTTACACCTGTCAGAGAAGTAAGGGGGCAGATCAGTCATGTTTGTCTGGACACATTACTATTTCATGCAAATGGAAGCACAGGGAAAATTTCTGCCCTGCAACATGTATAATTCATATGCTGCAGGAAAGGAGCCGAGGCAGATCACCTGGGAATCCTGTTTGGTTACTTGCTGCATATGGATTCTGCATGCTGCAGGAAGGCAGTTTTCATGCGGTACCCCTCAGCATGAGTACATTTTGTTCAGGAAAACATAGTCGATCTGGCAACACGACATCACATCCGCAGACGAGGCTGAGGTTGGTTCCTTATACAGCCAGTTACAGTTGTGTTCAAAATTATTCAACCCCCACTGAAATTGAGTGTTTTGGCCAGTTTGACATTGATTTTGATCATTCAGTCATCTTGCTTACAATTAAATCAAAGAGGCACGTGTAGGTCAGACAAATATAACATAACATTTATAATGAAATAACCACAAATGTCTTTTCTGTGCTCACATCATTATCAGTTTTATTCAACCCCCAAGTGACATTCAATCTTAGTACTTAGTACAACATCCTTTTACAGTTATAACAGCTTTTAAACGTGAAGCATAGCTTGACACAAGTGTCTTGCAGCGATCTACGGGTATCTTCACCCATTCGTCATGGGCAAAAGCCTCCAGTTCAGTCACATTCTTAGGCTTGCGCACTGCAACTGCTTTCTTTAAGTCCCACCAGAGGTTCTCAATCGGATTTAAGTCAGGTGACTGCGATGGCCACTCCAAAATGTTCCAGCCTTTAATCTGCAACCATGCTCTAGTGGACTTGGAGGTATGCTTGGGATCATTGTCCTGTTGAAAGGTCCACCGTCTCCCAAGCCTCAGGTTTGTGACGGACTGCATCACATTGTCATCCAATATCTCCTGGTACTGAAGAGAATTCATGGTACCTTGCACACGCTGAAGCTTCCCTGTACCTGCAGAAGCAAAACAGCCCCAAAGCATGATTGACCCTCCGCCATGCTTCACAGTAGGCAAGGTGTTCTTTTCTTCATAGGCCTTGTTCTTCCTCCTCCAAACATAGCGTTGATCCATGGGCCCAAACAGTTCTAATTTTGTTTCATCAGTCCACAGAACACTATCCCAAAACTTCTGTGGTTTGTCCACATGACTTTTGGCATACTGCAGTCGACTCTTCTTATTCTTTGGAGACAGCAAGGGGGTGCGCCTGGGAGTTCTGGCATGGAGGCCTTCATTACGCAGTGTGCGCCGTATTGTCTGAGCTGAAACTTCAGTACCCACATCTGACAAATCTTTTCTCAGTTCCTCAGCAGTCACACGGGGACTTTTCTCCACTCTACGCTTCAGGTAGCGCACAGTAGTCGAAGTCAGCATCTTCTTTCTGCCACGACCAGGTAGCGTTTCAACAGTGCCCTTTGCCTTGAATTTGCGAATGATGCTTCCTATGGTCTCTCTTGGTATGTTTAACTTTTTTGCAATCTTCTTATAGCCATTGCCCTTCCTGTGAAGAGTAATCACCTCTTCTCTTGTCTTCCTGGACCATTCTCTTGACTTCACCATGTTTGTAACCACACCAGTAAATGTCTAGAAGGAGCTGAGTATCACAGTCATTTTAAAGCTGCCTAATTGGTGCTTATTATGCTTTATTGCTGCTCCGTGACATCCACAGGTGTTTTCAATACCTGATTGAAAACACTTGAATGAACCTCTGTTCTTCAGAGTGGTAGTCTTTAAGGGGTTGAATAATTGTGTCAATGAAGAATTCACAAAAGAAACATTTACTACTGTATTACAAAACCAATTGATGTCATTTTAGTTGCATATGGTTCTTTAAAAAGTACTTGTAGGATTTCATTCTGAATACAATTACAAATGTACACTAAATTCCCTAAAACCCTTTACAGCATTGGGGGTTGAATAATTTTGAACACAACTGTACTTATTCATGGAAGTTGGTTTCTGATTCAGATAAATGGTTCAAAAGTAAGTGAGGTTTTTAAAGGGTTAAATGCAGTTGGGCCACCAATTTCACCATGGATTTATATAGAGTTGGATGCCCTCTATTAAAAACCGTTGTCTTTAGCCTGGCCCAGTGGATAGTTTGGCACAGAAACAGTGGCAACTGTGCAACAGGCACTGATTTTCATCATTTTGAATAAGTAACTTATGTTTTTTAAGGGTTAAATGCCTTTGGGCCACTGGTTTCAACATGGATTTATATACAGTTGGATACCCTTTATTAAAAACAGTTGTCGTTAGCCTGGCCCACCGGTCGGTTTGGCACAGAAACAGTGCCAACATAGCCAATGGCACCAATTCTCATCAATTTGAGTAACTGATGTTTTTAAAGGGTTAAATGCCATTGGGCCACGGATTTCAGCATTGATTTATATAGAGTTGGATGCCCTCTATTTAAAACAGTTGTCTTTAGCTTGGCACAATAGTCGGTTTGGTACAGAAACCGAGATCCATTTTGGCAGCAAGGTTGAGGCTCGACACTACACGTCAACCGTGAGCTGAGAAGTCATTGAGCCGCTCCCCCGCAGAGCAAATCACAACAAGCAGTTCTCATATATATGCGTCCCCTCCACCCCCACCTCTCCAAAGAGAGAAGCTCCTGCAAAAAACTGCCTTAGCACCTCCTTACAAAGAATGGGAGCAGAAACACCCCCACCCTCAGTATAGCAAAACAGAAAAGTAATCCCACATACTAGCATAAAATACACAACCACCCTCCCATCCCAGGTGTGGGGTGACTCCATGGGAGCGCTCTTATACTAAACCCCCCTCCCATCCTGTCCATATCAGTTAGGCCTGGGGTCAGGATCTATGAGAAACTGCACAAATGTCCCAGAGTATCCCGGCTGGGCACACGGCATCAGGGCCCAATAGTAGCACATACAGCTACTGGGCAGAGTGTGTATTATAGCTGCAGTTTTCCCCCCAAGAACGAGGCAAGACACGTTTTAGGTTGAATTGCAAACAGTATCTGTAACTTATGCAAAACACAGGTGATATTTGTATGGAGCTGTCCCTATTGTTCACCCTCCTGCCCACCCTCAGACATCCCGATGCCGGAGCACTACTGCCTCCAGCCATTCCCCAGTCCCTGAACACAATAGCCAGCACTGCCTGCAGCCACTGCCCAGTTTATGGAATGCTGCCACTGCCTCCAGGTCATTCCCCAGTTTATGGAATGCCGCCACTGCCTCCAGTCATTGCCCAGTTTATTGAATGCCGCCACTGCCTCCAGCCATTGCTCAGTTTATGGAATGCTGCCACTGCCTCCAGCCATTGCCCAGTTTATGGAATGTCGTCACTGCCTCTAGACATTGTCCAGTCTGGAGATGGTTCAAAGGCAAAAGTCGGGTCGCAGCTGGTGGCCAGGGCTGGCGCTGCCGCTAGGCGAGTTAGGCACCTGCCTAGAGCGCAGTCCCACCTAGGGTGCAGCCGAGACCAACAGTAGCTCACACATGGGTATGATGTGACGGGTCTCTCCGCCGGCCGCTGTCACGCCGCTCTATCACGGAAGACAGTTTGCGGTGGCTGTCCAATAGAGAGTGAGGGAAGAGGGGATAACCCTGCCCCCTCAGCATGGACAGCCACCGCGAGCTGTCTTCCATGATCAAGCTGCGCCCAGAGGCCAGAGCAAGCGCGCAGCATAATAGAGCGGCGTGACAGCGGCCGGCAGAGATACCCATCACATCATACCCAGCCATGTGTGAGCTACTGGGGGCAGTATATACCCATGTGTGAGCTACTGGGGGCAATATATACCCATGTGTGAGCTACTGGGGGCAATATATACCCATGTGTGGGCTACTGGGGCAATATATACCCATGTGTGAGCTACTGGGGGCAGTATATATCCATGTGTGAACTACTGGGGGAAGTATACACCCATGTGTGAGCTACTGGGGCAGTATATATCCATGCGTGAGCTACTGGGGGCAGTATATACCCATGCGTGAGCTGCTGGGAGCAGTATATACCCATGTGTGAGCTGCTGGGGGCAATATATACCCATGTGTGAGCTGCTGGGGGCAGAATATACCCATGTGTGAGCTGCTGGGGGCAGAATATACCCATGTGTGAGCTGCTGGGGGCAGTATATACCCATGTGTGAGATGCTGGGTGCAGTATATACCCATGTGTGAGATGCTGGGTGCAGTATATACCCATGTGTGAGCTGCTGGGGGCAGTATATGCCCATGTGTGAGCTCTGTGATACGCTCACACGTGTTTTTTTTGGGGGGGGCGCAAGTAGCTGGTCTGGCCTAGGGCGCAATATAGCCTAGCACCGGCCCTGCTGGTGGCGGCTTGATGCACGTAAGCAGAGGGGAGGAAAAACACAATTTCTGAGCGAGCAGATTACATTGAGGAACAGAAACACACATAGGGGCATGTGAAAACAGGGTGTAAAACAAGGAGGCCAATGGGGCAAAAAAGGTGCAGGGAAAACAAAGGCAGACGCTTTTAAATCTGGTGGGACCCTGCAGCCCGTACCATCACAAAAAACCAGAGCAATAGGAGGGTCAATCGACCAAGAAATTGTCTGAGTCAAAAATCATGTAGCTCACACATGGGTATATACTGCCCCAGTAGCTCACACATGGGTATATATTGCCCCAGTAGCCCACACATGGGTATATATTGCCCCCAGTAGCTCACACATGGGTATATATTGCCCCCAGTAGCTCACACATGGGTATATACTGCCCCCAGTAGCTCACACATGGGTATATACTGCCCCCAGTAGCTCACACATGGCTGGGTATGATGTGATGGGTATCTCTGGGGGAAAGGTTGAGGGGTACGGGACCAGTGAGGGCATGGGATAACGGGAAGACGAGGGCCCAGCAAATCAGGGAGCACAAAACTGGAGGAGCGGAGGGAGCTACAAGGAGCTTCAATGGTGGGGGTGACGGGTGTTAACCCGGCCCTGGTGTTGTGGCAAGGCCAGGACCTCCCTTCCGCATCCTCTGTCTGGCAGCATGAATAGATCTGCTGGAATGGGGATCCTCATTGCCTTCAACAGTCGAGTGTAATCGGCCAGTGAGCACAGGAATATGAGGGCCCCATCATGGGGAAAAATGGAAACCTCCAGGATAGCGGACATCTTTGTGCAGAAGAAGCTCTGTAAGAGGCCATTGGGCTCTTCTCTTCTAAAGCGCAGAAGAAGCCACATTGTTCAAGAGATTCTGGGTAACCCCCTCATCAAGGGGGCACCATAACAGGCTGCAAGCAGCAGGGCATCCTTGGGGGCGTAATACCAGCACTTGAGCCCCACATCCCGCGGGGGTTCGTTGGGACCCAAGCGAGGGCGCTATGCCTCCTATCTAGGCGCAACTCCACCTCCAGAGTGGCAGGAAGCAGGGAGCGGAACAACTTTGAGGCAAAGACCATAAGGTCTTGGATTGTCTCCGGGACATCCCCGATAAAATGGTTGGAGCGCCGGGACCTGCTGTCCAAGTCTTCTACTTCGCCCTGAAGCGCCGCGTATTTGTGGCAGACATCTCGTAATATAGCCTGCGCCTCGGCGTGCTCAGTCTCCACTTGATGCTCGAGTTTGGCTGTGCAGGTCCCCAATACGCCAATGTCCATCCGGAGCCTCTCCAGGCCTGCCCTAAGGTCAGTCTGAAGGTCTTTTTCATAGTGAGCAAGAGCTTTCTTGTCGCACCAAGTACAAGGCTTACCTTTCGCCGACGGAAGGCTAAAGACAACTGTTTTAATAGAGGGCATCCAACTCTATATAAATCCATGCTGAAATTGGTGGCACAATGACATTTAACCCTTTCTAAACATCAATTACTTATATGAACCCTTTATCTGAATCAGAAACCAACTTCCAGAGTAAGTACCTGGCCGAATAAGTAACTTCCAGAATAAGTAACTGGCCGAATAAGTAACTGGCCGAATAAGTAACTGGCCGAATAAGTAACTGGCCGAATAAGTAACTTGCCGAATAAGTAACTTCCCGCATAAGTAACTTCCCGAATAAGTAACTTCCAGAATAAGTAACTGGCCGAATAAGTAACTGGCCGAATAAGTAACTGGCCGAATAAGTAACTGGCCGAATAAGTAACTTGCCGAATAAGTAACTTGCCGAATAAGTAACTTCCCGCATAAGTAACTTCCCGAATAAGTAACTTCCCGAATAAGTAACTTCCAGAATAAGTAACTGGCCGAATAAGTAACTGGCCGAATAAGTAACTTCCAGAATAAGTACCTGGCCGAATAAGTAACTTTCAGAAGTAGTACCTGGCCGAATAAGTAACTGGCCGAATAAGTAACTGGCCGAATAAGTAACTGGCCGAATAAGTAACTTGCCGAATAAGTAACTTCCCGCATAAGTAACTTCCCGAATAAGTAACTTCCAGAATAAGTAACTGGCCGAATAAGTAACTGGCCGAATAAGTAACTGGCCGAATAAGTAACTGGCCGAATAAGTAACTTGCCGAATAAGTAACTTGCCGAATAAGTAACTTCCCGCATAAGTAACTTCCCGAATAAGTAACTTCCCGAATAAGTAACTTCCAGAATAAGTAACTGGCCGAATAAGTAACTGGCCGAATAAGTAACTTCCAGAATAAGTACCTGGCCGAATAAGTAACTTTCAGAAGTAGTACCTGGCCGAATAAGTAACTTCCAGAATAAGTACCTGGCCGAATAAGTAACTTCCAGAATAAGTAACTGGCCGAATAAGTAACTGGCCGAATAAGTAAATGCCGAATAAGTAACTTGCCGAATAAGTACCTGGCCGAATAAGTAACTTTCAGAAGAAGTACCTGGCCGAATAAGTAACTTCCAGAATAAGTACCTGGCCGAATAAGTAATTTCCAGAATAAGTAACTTCCAGAATAAGTACCTGGCCGAATAAGTAACTTCCAGAATAAGTACCTGGCCGAATAAGTAATTTCCAGAATAAGTAACTTCCAGAATAAGTACCTGGCCGAATAAGTAATTTCCAGAATAAGTAACTTCCAGAATAAGTACCTGGCCGAATAAGTAACTTCCAGAATAAGTACCTGGCCGAATAAGTAACTTCCAGAATAAGTAATTTCCAGAATAAGTACCTGGCCCTTCGTCACCCGCAACGTGTTTATGTTTAGGGCACTGGATTAGACACGCGCTGCTGCTGGTTAATGGTCCAAGATAAACACACATTCTCTCATGGAACGCTCAGCTCACAGACTGGGGGCGTGGTGTAGAACCGCGTGTTGCTGTGACGAAGTTTGGGGCGTGGCTTCTACTAGCTTCACGGAGAGTCCGGAAGTGCGGTTCTTCGTGTAATTTGCTTGCCGTTATCCCCAGTGCTCGGTTACCCCCACCCCATCCCCGGGTCTTCACTTTGCACCGGGCTGTCCCCGTTTTCCGGTGTGTGCGCACCGGCAGGCGGGTCCGCGGAGTGAGCTGGAGATCGGCAGATGGTGAGGCGCACCGAGGAGGCGCAATGATTGGCTGCTCCGCACTGCGCCTGGCGACCGGGGCGGGACTACAGCGGTGGTCACTGGGACTAAGTGCGGGACTGCGGCACCGAGCGGACAGCGGGCGGCACACGTGTTTCAGGTACCGACCCGGGGTGAGAGGGCATGGAGTACTGACTGACCCCAAAATACCAACCATGGGGTGAGATGGCACAGGGCACCGACTGACCCGAATACCAACCATGGGGTGAGATGGCACGGGGCAACGACTGACCCAAATACCAACCATGGGGTGAGATGGCATGGGGCAACGACTGACCCGAATACCAACCATGGGGTGAGATGGCACGGGGCAACGACTGACCCGAATACCAACCATGGGGTGAGATGGCATGGGGCCCTGTCTGACCCTAATACCAACCATGGGGTGAGATGGCACGGGGCAACGACTGACCCAAATACCAACCATGGGGTGAGATGGCATGGGGCCCTGTCTGACCCTAATACCAACCATGGGGTGAGATGGCACAGGGCAACGACTTACCCAAATACCAACCATGGGGTGAGATGGCATGGGCGCTGACTGACCCCAAAATACCAACCCCCTAAGAGGGCATATAATAGGGACTATAAATAAGCACAGGGCTGTAGTGCCAGGTTGGGAGCAGGGCATGTGGGCGCCTTGGTCTGAGCGTGGGCATTCTCTTGGTTCGAGTGCTGATTAATGGGAAGTTTCGGCCGGATTGTATACACATAATCCTGAGCTTGTCACTTTGTCTCGTTGTGTTTTGAAGTCAGAGCGCTCACAGGACGATGCCCGAGGTGGACACCGACTCGCTGGACAGTCAGCAGGTGCAGCTGTTGGCAGAGATGTGTATTCTAATCAACAAGGACGACCAGAAGATCGGCGCTGATACCAAAAAGAACTGCCATCTGAACGTCAATATCGATAAAGGTACCCAACACCGGCCGCTCGCCCTTCTCGGGTTTTATTGAGGACTGGAAGCGAGATGCTATGAGATGTCTTAGGTCTGATTTGTCTTTTTTTGTTTTTTATTCCCTGCGCCTGTCTTTAAAGGGATATTATTAAAAAACCGAGTTCCTTTTTCATGTCGTTAAATAATTGTGCAAAAGCTGCTGGCAGCCTCCGTCCATTTATTATAATTTCTTGGGGGGGGGGGGGTTTCCTCTCCCCTTTTGTCCCTCACTGGAAGGCTAGAGTCAGACGAACGCATTTTTCACGTCTACCGTCAAAAAGTTTGTTGATGCATCCGAAAGCATTTTTTCACGGAAGAAGCGATTAGCAGTCATACGATGCGCAATTTCGGACGGGATTTCATACGGATTCAAACCAGGAAACATTGGGTGTCTGGACGTTATGTTGGCCGGACATGAGCAGCGTCTGACATCATCTAATCACGCACACACGCCGCTATGCGGACGCAGCGCACTCTGTATGTCAGTACTAGCGGTTTGTTTGCCGCTTGCAGATAACAAACTTTTTTTAAATACTGACAAAACTGTCACCATGCTCTTTGGAACAGCACCTAAACTACACAAATTGCAAACACCCCATCTATGTGTCCGGACAAAATCAAATTTTTGAGCCAGAGTGCCCAAACTGGATCACTAACATCTTATGTGTTTCAAAGTGACAACCTTGCAATTAGTCAAATTAGACTCTAACTACTGTAAATACACTTTTGCAGCTCTATTACATACCTGTGCATGCGCCTACACTGCCCTATTATATACCTGCAAGCGTGCCTAGACACCCCCTATTGTATACCCGTACGTGCGCCTACACTGCCCTTATTGTATACCCGTACGTGCGCTTACACTGCCCTTATTGTATACCCGTACGTGCGCCTACACTGCCCTTATTGTATACCCGTACGTGCGCCTACACTGCCCTTATTGTATACCCGTACGTGCGCCTACACTGCCCTTATTGTATACCCGTACGTGCGCCTACACTGCCCTTATTGTATACCCGTACGTGCGCCTACACTGCCCTTATTGTATACCCGTACGTGCGCCTACACTGCCCTTATTGTATACCCGTACGTGCGCCTACACTGCCCTTATTGTATACCCGTACGTGCGCCTACACTGCCCTTATTGTATACCCGTACGTGCGCCTACACCCCCTATTGTATACCGGTACGTGCGCCTACACACCCCTTTTATTGTATACCGGTACGTGTTTGTTATTATGAACCAAATAAGTGCAGCTGGGGGAAATAAAAGGTTTAGCGCAGGAGCAATTAACCGAGCAGGCACTCACTTCTGTGCACACGTATATAGTGTCCAACCATGAGCTGACTCTCTGGTTTTCCTTCCCAGGTATGTTGCACCGGGCATTCAGTGTTTTCCTGTTTAACGCTGAAAATAAACTGTTACTGCAGCAGAGATCAGACGCAAAGATCACGTTTCCTGGTTAGTATTGTGGTTATTTTTATTACAGGTTATGTATCCTGTATCTGAACTGTTTGGACCAGATGGTTCTTGGACATCAGATTTTTAGGAGGTTTTGAAATGTTTGTGTATAATAATGAGATCATGGATAGGTCCAAAGTTTATAGAAGAAAATAAATTGTATAGTCTAGGCTCTTTGTAGGAAGAGTATAAAGGTAATTTTATACAATATTTTTTGTTTTGTCCCCCTTGGCATGAGGAATCTTCAACTTGTGGTGTCATGTTTGTACTGATATAGTCTCTTCTGGGATTTAAATACTTTAATACAAGTTCAGACCTTTTTAAAGTAGGGATGCACCGAAACGAAAACTTCCGGCTGATACCGAAAATTTGGGATCGTTTCAGCCAAAAACCGAAAATCAGCCATGAGAACCTGGTCCTGGAGGCCGGGGACTCGCCTGATCCCGAAGGCCCAGCAACCGGTGGAGTCCTATGGACTCCATCGAGTGGATGCTCGCGGCTGCGCTCAGTGCTGCCGTGAGCATCCCTGATTTTTAGCTGCTTCTATTTATTTATCACTTTGTTACCTGGTGATTTTTGCTGTTCGGTATTTTTTGTGCATGTGGTCTTTTGGCTACTTTTTTGAGCCTAGAAGTGTAGACCATTGCTTCTAAAATCAGTTTGGCTGCTCCTGAGATATAGATACACTTATTATTTGTGCTGTTAACATCTGTACATTGTGACGTTGTGATATTGTTTATTTTCTTTGCTCTGTTGTCATTGGACACCCTATTTACTAGGGATAGACCGATATAATTTTTTCAGGGCCGATACCGATTATCACCAGCTTTTCTGGCCGATATTTTGTAAATTTAAAGTTGTGAAAAAAAACAGCACAAATCTGACATATGCCATAAACTCAATTCACTTAAATCAAAAATATTTTTTTATTAAAACTTTTATTTTTACAAACCATAAGGCCGTGTCTTTTGGCTTTTACAAAGATCCTTTATATGACGTGTATGTAAGAGGTTCAGCAACCTTGGGCCACCAAGTGTTATATTACAAAGCTGGTGGTAACTTAACCAGAGCCGTTGTAAACTTGCCAGAGTTATTATAGTCTATAGCAGCGTTTCCCAAACCTGTCCTCGGGACCCTCAACCAGGCCAGATTTTGCAGATCACCTTGGGAGGGCTATATACTGTATTTACACCTTGTTTGAGAGAGACCTTTATGCTCACTCTCAATATATACATTTTCTTGATTTTTCACCTTAGGATTCAGTCTGCATTTCCCCATCACCTGTGCTGTGCTTCAGGTATCTGGCAAACCTGACCTATTAGGGGGACATGAGGACAGGTTTGGTAAACACTGGTCTATAGGGTTGTTAACTTAATCAGAGCTGTTGTAAACTTAAGTTAGCAGTGACTTTGTAATGTTGCCCCACATGGTTTGGAATTACATCTGCCATGATGCTCAGCTTCTCATTAGGTTATTGGAGTCTCATGGGAAATGCGGTTCCAAAACATCTGGAGGCCCCAGGTTGCTGACCCCTGGTGTAGGAAATATACCCTGCATCTCCTGTATAGGGAATTCCCTGCCAGATGGGATGGAAGCCCCATTTCTGTTATCACGCTCATGCGCAATACGGTCAGTGAGCAGGTGAAGTCCTGCAGTGAGGACTTACAGCCTGATGTGTGAGAAGCCCCAGATTCGCACAGTTCGGTGGGACCTCACGTGTCGCGGCTGCAGTGAGCCAACGTGTCCAAATATTGCAATATCGGCAAATAAAATGCCGCTACCGATATCAGTAATCGGCAAAAACGATATATCGGTCTATCTCTACTATTTATCCACTGCAGACGCACACTGACATACAACAGACCTCATATATAAATACATACACCAGGGCTGGATATATTTACATTAAATGTAGGGGACAGGAGGAAAACATTGAAGCCAACTAAGATGGTTTTTAGATGCCAAAGACTGCTTTTAGATTGGAAATTTAGGAGCCAGGAGTAAAATTATAGGAGCCAGTGGCTACCAGGCTCCTGGCTTTGTCAAACCCTGCTCTAACTTATCTATGGTAAACTGCAATATACCCAGCAGATCAGTTAAATGGTTTATTCACCCTTTTTCAGTAATTTATTTATTTTCTTCCTTTTGCATTAAAAGGACACTACCAACTACATAAACTGTAATTAGGTGACTTGTGCAATACAAACAAAACCACATTATGAAACACATGCTGTTTTTTGATTATTTTAAGTAATTGCATGTAAGAAAAATAAAGTAAGGTTTTGATCTCTTGTTTCCATTTTTTTGTGGATTTTCCCCATGATGTAACATTTATCAAAAGCTTTGTTTTGGCTCTTGTTTATTTAATGAGGTGGAGGAGGGAATGCATAGATAAGGCTGAAGGTGACCTATTCTGCATGCTGAGATAAGAGCTGGCAGCTGCATGAGATAAATCAGGGATCTTAAAAAAATTCTAATCTACCCCCCCCCCCCCGTGATGTCCATTGAATACATGCCAGACAATACAATGGTTTGAGTCAGTGATCGACCCATAGACTCCATTCTATGGCCAAAGCCACCCAGTTCGGAGCAAGTGATGGAAAGATACAGTGGGGGTCAATTTACAACATTAAGGTTATTGTCAGACGAGTGCACTCTGCGTAGGTGCACGACGGACGTACTGACGGAAGATACTGTAAACACCACACGGTTCGATTTTGTTGACGGACGTAGAAGAAAAAAAGGGAACTATGGGAAATACAATTAATATGAAAAATGATAATTTAAAAAGGATATGAAAAGCCATTTTGTGCATCAAGGTGCTGGATGTCACAAATGCACTGCGTCTGACATCTCATTACTCACACAGAACGTGACGTGGCGCACTCTGCGCGTCTGTCTAGCAGTTTTACGTTCTTGCCTAACTTGCGTCCGTTTGCCACGTGCGTTGTGCATGCGCAGTTCGGGGCGCACGTACTTAGTGTGTGGGTCTCTTGCTCATGATTCTATGACGGACGTTAAACTGTGCGGCAACACATATGTGCTCATTGTGTTCGTCGGACGCGGGCCTAAAAGATCACACAATGGTGCACCCAGTGCCACAAAGTAAAATATTTTCTTAACTAAACATACAAGAGAAAAACAAAGCACATGCAAGATAAAATAAACACATTAAGTTCATTTAATTTTTTGTAAAAGGCATATGTTTGCTTTTGTATGTTTTACCATCTTAAGTTGTTTTATTTAACCGCCACTAACAAAAACATAAGAAAAAATTCACGTAGGGTTGAGCTGTTTATTTTCAGTATCACATGTTGGCTTACTTGTAACAAAAAAATAACTTTTTAGGGATGTTCTTTTTTTTTTCTTCAGGTTTCTCAGATTACAGAATACTGAGACTTTTTTTATACTGTATTGTGACCGCTTTCCAATAAATAATTTAGGATTTTTGGTGAAAGCCTGTCCCAATTTGTTCATATCGAACCATTTACCCAGTGCACAGCCTGCACACACCCCAACCACAGACACCAGATAGGTAGATGGCACTTTTGACAGAATGCAATAACAGCATTCTGCCAGCATTCCCCACCGGCAGGCTGTGTGGTCCTCCGAGCAGCCGCCGGCTTGTGAAGGTTCCGACGCTCTCTCTCAACCCCTGCAAGATCACAGCTGGTGACCGCTTGGTAACGCGGCCAGCTGGAGGGGATTGCTGACTGAATGTTCTTAATGCATTCCGCTTGCAGCCCTAGCCCCTCAGATGCCAGCCCACTGCTGGCTTCCAGTTGTCCGTGCATCCCTATTTTTAGTGTTTGTATATCTGTAAAAATATTTATTTCACCTCACTAGCTGTGGTGGCTAATATTTGCACCTGCTATTGACATGCACTGCATAAATAGCATTCTGATTTTTAATTTTGTGCATGTGTGTGTTGTTGGTGTCTAGATTGCTTCACCAACACTTGCTGCAGCCACCCTCTTCATACACCAGAAGAAACGGAAGAACAGGACGCTATAGGAGTGAGACGGGCAGCGCAAAGGCGTCTGAAGGCCGAGCTAGGAATTCCAATGGAGCAGGTGATGTTTTGTGAAGCTGTTTTATGGAGCCACTTATAGAAAACGTACACAGTAGCAACCCACTTGCTTTATCTAGGCCGCTTTTTTGTTCCAGTCTATTCCATAGCCTTGTCCATAGTTTAATTCTTAAGAGAACTTTCTGCCTTGCTTGTGTGACCAGTCTTGGCTCACCTCCAGCTAGTAGAGCGCAGCTTATTATAGCTCTGGGTTGGCGATATGGAGACGGAAGTAGGCCAGCAGATCCTGTTGCTAAAGGCTATTTAGCTGGTCCTTTTTAAACTAACTAGAGCATGTAATTACTGGCCGCCCCTGACATGTACCAGACAAGACTAAACGGAATAACTCCTGTATGATATTTTCCACTCAGGGATCACATTCAGTAGCATTGCAACTCATTGGTTTTTAAATTGGAAACATTAAGACATCGTGCTTTATGTACTTGACATAAATAGCACTTTCCGATGCACTGTAAACACACGGGGACCTATAATGGCCTTGCTCATTATTAAATGGCTCTGTGGCAGGGCACTGCTCCCTTTTGAGTTAAGCCGTGTATAGAATGGCTTGGTTGTAATAAATCCAACGCCAGGGACATGCTAAGGGTTAACAGCTTGTGCAGAATTTCCCTGTTACTGACTCAACTAGAATAGGGCACAGGGCAATTGATCTTCTATAGTATGGTTAGGGTGCTCGAAAGCCCATAATTCTCCACCAGCTCGAAAAACAAGTTATCTGATTGCAAATGTGACCCACAGGAGTAGTTTCAAAATTAACTAGGGATGTGCCGATTTGAGCCACTGAGCAGAGTCCTGCGGTATTTGGGATCTGCCAGTAGCTAAGTCTGTTCAGATACTCCATGACCTGGTATCCCCATCGCTAACGGGAATCCTCGGCTGTTGGCCATCACCACTGCAACTTCCCTGCTTGATCGCGAAGCATAGAGTAGGAATGGAAGACGAAGGCCGGGTGCACACGGGACGTTTGCTTTAGCGCACCAGCCTGCCCCCCCTCAGCACTGAAAAGATTGATTGCGCATCATCGACGTGCTAGGCTGCGCGATTCTCCTGCGCTCAACAAGTGCGCATGCGCAATGCATTTGACGCCCGATGTTGCGTCAATCCTAGCGCTATAGCCTTTGTGTTCTGAAGACGGCCGTCTTCAGCACAAGTTAAGCGTGTGCGGATCCCACCTAATGATACGCAGCGACACACGTCAGTGCGCACAAAAGAAAACTCCCGTGTGCACCCGGCCTAAGCAAGTGAGCGCAGAGGCACACTGGCTCCAACAGAGAGCATATTACCCACCTGCTTCATGACTCACAAGCAGGCACGGAAGACCCTGCCAAGGCTGTGGGACTCCAGATGGGAGTCCCTCTCCTCAGCAGGTCAAAGACTCTGCATATTGCTTAGAAAAAGTGAATCCCTGAAAATTGCTGCGATTGTGACATCTAGGGAAAAAAAAACCCACTAAAATATGGGTATGTGGTGAATGAGCCCTCTGCCACTAACAACCCCCTCCCCTGGTGGGTGAGATCACTAATTAAATGGAGTGGTCCTTGTCTAGAATGTACTTAAGGCCATGTTCACACCAAATGCAGAGCAGATCTGCGCACACACACACGCTAGTCTTTTAGACGCGTTTTTGATAAGGGGTGGTGGCGGGTGGGTGGAATACTGCATTTGAGGAACTACTAGTATATTAACAACCATGCCCTTCACATTGAAGGAGAGCTGTAGTGAGTACTTATCGGTAGAGGACATATCCTCATATCCTGGGCACACATAATTGCCTGCTCTCTGGATAGCCGAATGGCTAAGAAAGGTAACCGAACGCTGATTTTCAGCCTTTGGTTACCTTTCTCAAGCAATTCGGATCTCTTTGAATAACCCTGCATGTGTGCGTGTGTTTAACAGCCAAGACAACAAAAAAATCTAAAATCCAAGCTGAACTAAAATTAAACGCCTTATTCCCTATTCCCTCTCTAATGCTAAAATTGGGACGCTACCGGGGAAAACCTGCAGATTAGATTCCGGGGCAAGCGCTACTTCAGCACCTTGCCCTGGAATGAAGCTGTACCCTAGCGTATCTACCGTGAGTAGCACCTCTGGGAGTCCATAGGATTTCAGGGCAGTCTTCCACCATACTAATGAATTTATCTGGGTCACAAAACTTGTCCACCATTGTTCCTTTTGCTCTACGGAGCACAAGGTCACTTTAAAAAGAGCTTGTTGCAGTTTTTCCACCTGCTCTGGAACTGAACGCTGCAATGTGAACTGGAGCAAAAAATAGCATTGGATGCAGTTTAATCCGGTCTGCACCTGGCTCCGCATCTCACCACTAACAACGTCCCAGTCTACATGAGACGTATCATTGAAGAATATTCAGTAAATTTGTTTGTTTTATACAGGTAACTCCAGAAGAACTTAAATACTTGACAAGAATTCACTATAAAGCTCAGTCAAATGGAATTTGGGGAGAACACGAAATAGATTATATCCTGTTTGTGAAGAAGGATGTGACTCTAAACCCAGACCCCAACGAAATTAAAAGCCACTGTTACGTGTCTCAGGAGGAGCTGAAACAGCTGCTGGAAAAGGGGAAGCAGGGTGAAGTAAAGATCACCCCATGGTTCCAGCTCATTGCAGACACCTTCCTGAATAAGTGGTGGGACAACCTGCATAATTTAAAACCTTTTGAGGATCACAAGAAAATACACAGAATGTAGAAGATGGAGGCTGAAGTGATGGTGCGATGTGGACCGGTTACTTAAACACTGCATATCTGCTCTGGGCTTAATCATTTTACAAAATAATCAGTAAATTATTAGGTGATACAGCTCTACCAATATTATGGAGAGTGAGGATATATGGGCAACCCGAGTGTTCAAACTCGTTACTTTGGATTAAGTTAGTCTTAATAAACTTCAGGAAAAAAATGTCATGAAACCCTCTTTGCCATTCCTGAAACAAGATCTTGCTTATACTAAACACCATATACACTATTCTTGATACAGAGAAATAAGACATGAAAAGCAAAATAGTAAAAAATCATTTCCACACTAGTGGAAAAATGGTATATGCATGAATTAAGATCTTTTTGATCTGGGAATGACTGTTTCGTGACATTTTCCTGGTGAAGTTTTGAATTTTTTAATATGGCAAGCTCACAAAACTCTTATGGTGGGATGTTATGCCATTAAAAGTGGGAGCCTTTTCTACTTTTTGCGAAATTTAATTCAATAGATTTTATTCTGATTTTGGTTTTAAGAGGGGGACGACACATGAAGTGCAAAGTAAGAAAATTAAAATGTATGCAACACTGAGGGGCCTGTTTTTTTTTTTTTTAAACCTTCAATAAAGCACTAATTTCTAATCCTTATACTGGGTATTGGTATTCATGGCAGAAGAGACACTCATGCTTAGACTGTACAAGTTATTTGAGGACTGATCTGCAACCTTGACCCATAGTTGATGAATATCATGGGAGTTGTAAAACACCTGGCAGACCATGGTTGCTGACCCCTGTTCTAGAGGTACTAGCATGACATCTGTTACATATAAAGCTGTGGTCCCACAAGTGCACCAAGTGCGTCCGTGTAACCACACTTCACTGCATCCGTTGCAGCTTTGACAGGCTGGAAAGGGAGGGCCACACGTTGTAGTGTGTGCACATGTTGCCACCGGATGGGATTTCAGACTCCGTCAAAGCTAGGACTGATGCCGATGTGGCTACAAAGCGCAATCCTCCATAGGACTAACTGCACCCAGCGAGGTGGCCATAAGGGCGTTAGAGTGGAAGGAACGCTTGTGTGCCCAAAGCCTCAAAAGGGATACTATGCACTGTGGTCATCGTGCCATGAGTGTCATCTCTCTACCCCCCCCCCTCCCATGTTAGAGTCATTGGTCTCACAGGTGAACATCACACACTAAACTCCTTTTACATTTTTTTTGTCACCAGTATGGATTTATTCACCCAACTGACCAGAGGCAACTGAAATTATTGGGATGAGACTAAATAGGTTATTTACAAAGCAGTGTTTACGGTTGCAGCAAGAAAAATTCAAACAATAACAAGATTCATTGAAGTGTCCGGCTTCGGTTTGAAATGAGGTTGTTGCAAGAATAGTATACTATGGCACTTTGACCAACCCAAAAACTCTGATTATAAAGTCACTGGAGGGGGAAAAAAACCTAGCTTACAAGGATCTGTTAACTCCATCGACTTCACCCCAGATCACTAAATTTTAGTAAGTCTGAAAAAATTAGAGCCGCCAAACAGAATGTCCACTGATGTTCCAGTATTTATTTAAGGATTCTCACGACTCTGCCCACCTTCGTGAACATTTAAATTGGTGCTGCCTAGCCAGAGTTGGATAAATAAATCTTATTTTGCCTTAAATACTATCAGAATGAGTCTCCAAAAAAGGCACAAACTGAGGAGCAGTTTAATTTCTAGATGACCATTTCATTAGCTGTGACACAAGTCTCCTAGAATATTTTAAACATCTGATTAATAAAATTCCTTTGTGATTAAAGTGGATTTGGCAATTACAAGGCAGAAAACACTAAAATGGGAGATGTTCCACCTCTGCACATGGCAGCGCTCTTTCTGATGAAGGTTCCTCTAGGCATATGGCCTTGCTGTCACTGCGCATCTTATCTCCTGTCTGTTTTTCCAGACTTTCTTTTTCCGGCCAGTAAATGTTTGGGCTTAAGATCAAACACGTGTCTGTCGGCCTCTCCTTTCTTGCCCATGCGATTCATCATCTTCTGAGAGTTTTTCATGATCATCTTTGCTTTCTTTGCCATCTAAGAAAACAAATGAAACATTTCACAATCTTTACAAGCCTGTACAGTTTTCTGGGGGAATTCTTCATGCAGTTTCTCAACATTCTGATAATGTCCATGGACTTGCCCATTCCCCCCCATATATATGTCCCACTACCCCCTCCCCATATGCTTTGGCAATGCTAAAATGTATTTGGTCCTGCCAATAAAGCTTATTTTGATTTGATTTGACAATACAAAAAGGTGAAAGTGTGGAACACAAACCTTCGGATCTCTGAGTCCAGACTGGTCCCGTGGGGGCCTGGAGTTGCTGCGGCTGCGAGTCACAGAGGTTGGTGGCTCGGATTCATCACGCTTACGCTTTCTTTGTAAACTTCTAGATCTTGCTTGTGCTGCATAGTGGGCCTGGAGAGCAAAAGATGGGAAATGAATACAAGTACATAGAGATTACATTTAAGCACTCCAAGGGGAATACACTAATATCTTATGTAACAAAATGTTCTAACCTCATCCTTATCGGTCATGTCGAGTCCAAGGGTACTCATCTCGTTCTCCAATGTTTTGCGCTGAACCTGTAACAAGAACATATAAAGATTGCACATCAATAGTCTGAAATGGGTTTATGAAAGATCTTCAGGGATTCAGTAGATATAACAGGCACTGATGGGATGTTTCCCACCAGGGCATTGAAATAAACAGCTGGTGGATGAGGCAGAGCAAAGTAATCGAAAGTTAATTACTTATTTTGGTATTTGTGTGTACTGGAATATTATTTCATTTTAGAAAATCTCAGATGTGACAAACATGCTTTAAACATGTGTTGACGATTTTGCATTGTGATAGAATAAAACTAGCATTTAATAACCACTTTTGAATGTTTTTAATGCAATATTAGGGTGCCCTCTGAAAAAACAAAATGGTCTTTTGAGTCTCATTCCTGCCCTATTACTAACCAAGATACAAGGAGCAGCCCCCAACCCGTCTCTGTAACAAAACATTAAACAGACTTTACTGCTGCATTAAAACAGGGAGAACGCTTGGGTCTATTAATACTGTACAGAGTTAAGAAAAATATAACCCGCTGAATCTTAAAACCCTGTATAGTACAGATTGGGCAATGTGCTCACACATTTGTAGATTCTCCTGATGTGTTTTGGAATCTGCATTGCCAATAATGTGATTAAATCACTACAAATCCTCTAACAATAATCACCCTATATGTGATGAGGATAGGATATTTAACAAAAAGGCTATTTCTGATAATGCAGACCCCGTGTGAAATTGTGCAAGATAAGGGACACACCGCCTAGAGTTTAGAACTTTGCATTCCAGAAATATTTCTGTCAAGTATCAAGGAAGACAGGAAAAATTTTAAATGAGCAACTGTACATGATTTAATTCTTTTAACCACCTTGGAATAACAATCTCTATGTGCAATGTTGATTTTACACCATATGTAAATGTTAGCTATGAATACCATGCTTCAAATAAATATTTTTTCAAACAAAACAGTTGGAGGTTAGGAAGATTTAAACAAGCATTAACACACAAAGCTCGTTAATACAGGTCACAGGATTATTCTTCATCAACTGTTTTAAAATGTGACTAGCATGTGTACAATACATTTTGTATGCACAGTGTGGATCATACCTATGGAATACAATGTGTGCAATTATGGCTTCTCAATGAGAAGTTCTCATTCATTTATGTATCCGTCATCTGAAATTTTTTTCAAGATACAATTGTCTGTTCATATGATGTGAATGTAATATGTAGCAGCCACTTCACCTAGTTAGTTTCACTAGTAAGGTGTTGTGGGGTCTTTTATATTCGCACACGTAGTGTGTGTAAACGGTACAGCATATCATAATTTATCCTCCAACACTTACCTTTTTAGCTGTTCTGGGAAGTCTCGGCCTGTGCGTATCTTTTTCCTTTGATGCCAGGATCTTCAGTTTTTTCTTCTCTCGGATCTGCTGAGCAAGCTGTCTGATCTCTACCATTTCCTCATCTTCACTTTCTACCTCACTGTCATACTCCCCAGCAGCTTCCTTCAATTCCTCTTCTTTCTCCAAGTCTTCAAGTTTCTTAATAAAAATAACAAGATAAAAATCACATATGGAAACCTCAGTTGGAGGACCTGAAGTGGAGTAAAAGCTGTTCTGGGTAGAAAATGTACAATAATATTTATAATTAATTCCTTCTCAACACAGAACAGGTGGAACCTTCAGCTCAGGGGCCCAGAGTTACACTGATTGACATGATCTGCATCTTTAAGCTTGCATTAATTATTATTAGAGTACACAGTTACAAGTATTTATAAAGCACTAACAAGTTCCGTTGCGCTGTACAATATACACTGATGTATAAAGCTAGTATATGCGCGAATATGGCTTGTAATGCCGTGCGATTCAGATGGCAATGTTGTGCTGTAAGACAAATCCAGTACTTGGGTATTTTAGCTGCAAATATTAAGGAATAATCTATTTTTTTGCAACTACTTCTTGCTTTTACTAAATAGCAGCAAGTATATATATATATATATATACACATGTTCACTTTTTTTATCTGTTTCTCAAGTATGACATGGTACAATCCACCGTATTAGACCCCCCGTAAGTAGTAGTCCAGTCCTTGTTATACATATATCCTCAGGTAACATCCCCACTTCCTCTTTCTTGCTGCTCCTCTGATAAGTATTCTTTCTCCAGCCTCCTGGTTCATTAATGAATAATCTAAACAAGTCTACATACAAACTTATGCTTGGCTTCTAAAAATGTGTAGTTTGAGATAAATATGTCACTTAAACAATAAAGTGACATTCTCCTCTCCCCCCCATCCCATCATATAGTCAAGTGGCAAATCTCAAAATAACAGTGCAGGTGATCTGTGAGGAGCAAGGGATGGTGACAAGTAGCCGTGTTCTGGCTAGTAGTACAGAATGCATATTCTTAAGCTTACAGATAAGATATGCGGAAAAACATCAAGTAAAAATCAAAAGTTAAAACGAGAGATCGAATTGAATGATGTGAAACTTACTTTCATGATCTCTGGATCAATATAATCAGCAACATTGTGGCCCTGCCAGACCTCTGGTACCTTGTCGTATTTTTCAATTGGATTCATGAGATCCCAGTATTCTTTAAAACAAAAGGACAAACCACTCGTGAGCACAGGGATATCAGCAGCATGGTGTTTCGATTTCAATTCACTGAATTCTCTGCCCAGAGCAGGCTGGCTGTTTGAGGCTGAAGTTCTAGGTAGCGGTGTCAATCACCCTACGAATGGATGAGTTGAGATCCTATAGAAATGTACTGGCAGACAAGATCTGGTCTTTACAAGTGAATCCACCTCAGCTAAAAGGTATCTCGAGAGAAATCTGGCAAAATGTCTCCAAGATTACAGTTGATCAGGTTTGTGCAGGTACTCCGCTGTGCACAATGTGGCAGGCCCTGCTCCGAAATGTACTAAGAGTTAAAGAGCCAGCGGTCAGCAACCTTGGCCCTTCAGATGTTTTCACTGTAATAATAATAAATATTTCTAATGAGACTCAGCCAACACAACAAGTGGTCCATCATGAGAGATGTAGTTCCAAAGCATCTGGAGATCCAAGGTTGCTGAGCCCAAAAGGTAGATGGACAGGATGGTCAAAGAAAGAGATTCGACAGAGAAAACAAAACAGTAAAATACCTGCTGTTCTGTCATCTAAAAGAACAATTATAAGGCATGCTAGAATTGGGAGAGGTTTCACACACTGCTATGTTGGCTGAATATTTGCATTTCTCTTCTTATTCTTCACCTCTTGGTGAATAAGCCGTTAAATCACGGGGCGAGTTTGTCTAAAGCTTGGGACATACATGGGAATACCCAAATAATCTGGTACTTACTCTGCAGATCCAAGATATAATCATCACCCAGTTCCATCTCGATATCCTTCTCCTGAGAACATATTAGGTACAATCAGCCAGAGTTACACATTTATTTTATACTCAAGCTTTTTATAAAAAGTGCACAAATCCAAGCACACAATCCGAAACCTTTCACAGCACACAACTTACCAGTCTCTTCTTAGGAGCATTTGTTTCCATGCGTTTCCTTCTCGCCAAGGCCCCTTCTGGAATGAAAGGAGGTCGTTCCTGCAACAAAATAATCACGTTAACTCACAAATCCCATTAAGTAAAATACACAAATTATATCTGGGACAGTTAGCATACAGTTACGTCTTGGCAGTGCCGAGTATGTGCTCATAATATGTTGCCTCTGGTCTAAAAAGCCAATAGCAATCATGGCAATAGTGGTGGATTGCAATCTTTACCATTGTATGCAACCAGCTTGTAGGTCCTCATGCACGTTCTCACTACTGAATTAAAATCTTAACGGACTGAAGTTTCTGAGAAAATTGGTGATGCGTTTGGTATTTCTTAAATGGAAATAGGTTCCAACTTCAAATGTAGTTAACATTACAATCATCTAAAGGGCATGAAGCTTCACTCAGGCTAGGGTCAGACTGAGGCAGTGCGAACGCGCGTGCAGGCGCACTTAATCACGGCCGTAGTAGCAGCAAATGACGGGCAATGACAGCCAATATACGAAGTACGGTCGCACAAAAGTCTGGCTGCGCAACGCAAGTGGAAAACGAACGCATTTTGTCGAGAACGTAAAACCTCTAGTACGGTCGTACAGAGTGCGCTGCGTCCGCTAGAGGCGTGTGTGCGTGATTAGGAGACGTCAGACACTGCTAATGTCCGGCCAACATAACGTCCAGATGCACAAAGTGTTTTATTGATGATCCGTACAAAATCACGGATGCAAATGCGCATCGTATGACCGCTATCGCGTACTCCGTGAAAAAATGCGTCCATTCGTTCGAACGCACTTTTTCACAGACAACGCGAAAATGCGTTCGTCTGACCCTAGCCTCAGAAGACCAATGTGCAGTTAGAATTACTCCCATGTCTGCCGACACTCACCTTTTCATCTCGTTTTGTGGGTACGGCCAGGTGCAGCCTGTTTAGCACATCGTTCACCTTATTTCCTCTCATTTTGGTTTCTACCCTGTGACTTAGAAGTCTATCGCATGCCTGAATTGCAGGAAAGAAGAAAAGGTAAGCGTTTAGAAGTGAGACACACTCGCACACGTTGTGCTTTTGGAGGAGAATGTGCAATAAAACCAACCTCTGTTTTGACTTTAATGACGCCATCCTCTGTCAGGGTGCTGGTTTCAATCACAGGCAGATCTTCATTCTCCAAGTCCTTAAATATTTTCTAAGAGAAGAGACACGTTGATTACTCAGCGGGAATGAGGAACTACAGAGCGTCCATTCTAGTGCACAGAGTTAACAAACCCCCCCACCCAATATAAAGGGACTTATGGCAAGCCGGGTCAGCATTGTATAGATAAACACCTATATAGCTAAAGACATATTTCCCATAATCTATATAAGTGTGCTTGCGAATGTATAATCACATGGTAAGGGAGCACAATAAATAACGTTAAAATAAAAAGGTTTGATTAATAAATGTGAAGACATAAGATTTATTTTACCACCCAAGAAACAAGAATATAGCTTTTAGGATTTAAAAGAATTTTCCTAATCCCTAGTCCTCATGAGGTTGAAATTATATAGCCGCTGTATATTTATTGCATTAAAGTTACCTGCGTATTGTGTATAATGTGCATTAACGCAAACAGAAAACCATTTCTGGCAATGCAATTACAGAAATTACTATAACGCATGAATTGACTAATCTAGGGGCCGTTTATAGTTCTACACAAACCTATACGGCAGAGCTCAAAATTTCCACTCGCCCTTTCACCAAAGGAGAGTGATAATTTAAGCAGGACTAGAGGAAATGTTTCGCTTTGCAACTGTGGAATTAATCATTGACCACTTGTGACCAGTAGTGGCAAGTAACCTTTCAGCCTGGCTAGTAGCTTAGGAATTAAAAATTTTAACCCTGCAATATGGAATGCTTTGTCTGGCTTTTCAAGTATATAGTTGGCCTAACAAACCCCACATCGCATGGAGGGGATCAGTAGGAGAAATGCAAGTATACTACGATTAAATCCAGGAATTCTCCTCACCCAGAACTTGCAGGGCTTAACCCTTGAATATATAAAGAACATATAGATCACAATGATCAAAAAAAAAAAAAAAAGCAGATGAAGTACCTCCAAGTTTAAAAATAAAAAAGTTTTATTAATAGATCAAAATAAAACCACACCACAAAAGTACAAAAGCCAAAAACAGGAGAAAAAAAGAAAAAAATTCAGGACCTGACCAACGAAAAAGTCTAAGAAGCACACCACACTGGACCAGTAGGGATGGGAGAAGGAGAAAACCACTTTGTGGTACTACCCTATCACCACTACAGGAGGTACCAGATGAAGAGGTGTACCTGTCCGAGATAGAAATAATAAATTTGACACGGGCTCTTCAATCCTAAGAAGTCACTATATAGGGACCGAATGCACCCCTGCCCAAAAGTCATATGGTTACACTTTACATGTGCCAATTGTCAAATATGAAGCAATAGGGCAAATGTAGTAACATCAATTGAAAACCATGGATAGGCTTAACACATATCTAACCAAATGTAGTAATTCGTTACTGAGAGTCCGCAGTTTAGACAGGTAGGAACGAACAAACCAAAAACCCCCTCACTCAATAACAAAACACTCCCATTAAAGAATCATTAGATATCAACGCATATTAGCTGTACGCCACTTGCATCAGCTACACAGATCATTTCAATAGTCCAAAGATTGTCTCAAGAATATGGAGGACGGAGGAAAGGAAAGAAAATTAGCACGTCCGACGCGCGTTTCGCGTAAGTCTGCTCATCAGGGATGCCTGATGCCTATATAGTTGGCTCCCAAGTTTTTTTTTCTTTTTGTTTTAAATCAGGGTACTAGATACAGAGTATGAGATGCAATCTAACATTTCTCTACTCTCGTAATTCAGGAGTACGTCAGGAGTACTTTGCACTGATAGGTAACTCTGAACCAGGATTAATGTTCATTGTCTCAGGGCATATTTTCTTGCCCCCCTTGTGGTTAGAATTGCTCACCTGTTGCTCTTCAGGAAGTTCTGAAATCCGCTTCACATCACATTTATTCGCAACAACTATCAGAGGCTAAAAGAACAAAAAAAACAGAAATTACATTTTTGTTCTGCTATTAAGATTAGAAAACACGATCTTTCAGAGTGTGCCTACCTTGTTTGAAAACAGAGGACGTATGTTGTTGAAAAGTTCTAGCTGTTCCTCCAGGGAGTGTCCACACTGCTCCGAGATGTCCATCACATACAGGACTGCAGATCGGAGGTGAGCAAGGGCAGTAATAGCCTGCATTTCTATAGTATTACGTTCCTCCAGAGGGTGATCCAGGATACCTGGCGTGTCAACCACCTAGAACAGAACATGCATAGTGTCAACACCAAATAATACAATAGCAGGCTCAATAAAAGTGCACCAATTACACAAGCTTTCCATTCAGGAAATCTAAAACCATAATAGAACGGGGCAGAAAAAAAAAAACCTCCATACATTCCTTGCCCTACAGTGGGTTCCCACACAAGTCAAGACATATTAGCTTGCTTCACAGAGGAGACATAGACTATGCTCATGTTAACCTGATCCCCAATGGGTAGCCCAGAGCTGTAATGCCAGAAGAGTCTCCTCTGCACAAGAGATACAGCAACATTACTTGTTTAAGCCCTAGCCAGCCTCATCAGAAAGTGTAGTGGACACCCCCTCTAGACACAGCCAAGAATTTCTCCTTCAGATTACCATTAGGGAGACCTTACGTACATGCAAACAGTCACGTACGGTGTACCCCAAGGCTCGATACTCGGCCCCCTGCTATTCACGATATTCATAAATGATCTTCCCAGCATCTGCAAAGCCTGAACTGTACACATGTACGCAGATGACACCGTAATCTATACCAGCAAACCAAATCTCCCACAGCTGGAGGCCGTGCTGCAAGAACAATTCACAGAGGTAGAAAAGTGGATAAAACACAACAAACTTTTTTAAATACTGACAAAACGGTCACCATGATCTTTGGAACAGCACCTAAACTACATAAATTGCAATCTCCCCATTTTTGTGCAGGACAAAATCAAATGGCACGCTGACCACAGCCACTGCTCTCAAATATCAAGTTATGTGGTTAGACCCAAATCTATCCTTTGGCCCCCATATCGAAAAACTCTCATCTAAACTTTACCCCAAACCAGGTGCCCTGTACAGAAACAAATCCTACCTGAGCCCAGCGGTAAGAAAGATTGTACAACAAACACTTATGTCAGCTATTGAATATGGAGATGTAGTGTATGTAGCTGCCCCGCAAACGCACCTTCAGAAACTTACTACATTGTATAACTCATTCTGCCGCTTTGTGCTACAATGTAACTACAGGACCCACCATTGTGACATGTTAAAAGAATTAAACTGGCCATCGCTGGAATCTAGACGCACCCTTCACCTTTCCAACCTGGTGTTGAAGAGCTTTTCTGGGAAGCTACCACCCTACCTGAATAGGCTGCTTCCCCCAGCAGTTCCCCCCTCCTCTAACCTCCGTTCCAGGACCTGCACCCTACTTGCAATACTACAATACAAAAAGAAAGTGTCTCGATCCTCATTTTCCTACAGAGCGCCGCAGTTATGGAATAACCTCCCAGACGCCATCAAATCTTCCCCCAGTCTTAAGTCACTCAACAGCGCGTATTAACATACCTCAATACAGAATGCACCTGTAAACATGTAACATAATGACTATTTCCTACATATTTATTTTCTGTGTTAAACTGTATATTTGTGTTTAATATCTTGCATTGTATTACTTTGAAATGTTAGTCGTTAAAGAAATACAATGTTCTTGCACCCAGGACATACTTGAAAACAAGAGAAATCTCAATGTATTCTTCCTGGTAAAATAACTTATAAATAAATAAGCAAAGAGATTTATGTGACAGAGAGGCTGGGCAACCGCCTGTGGATGCTCCACAGCATGTCCTTCAGTTAATCCTTGCCCAAGGTTCAAAGGCATGTAGGTGAGCAAGAACAATTTGCGTAAATTTGTCAAAGGATTTATTAAATTTGGCACCGATTCTCCCATTCCACAGCTATGCACTGACACTTTAGGATGATCTACACGAACAGTAAACAGTCACACGGAGGCGATACTTAGACTAAAAGGAAACCAACCTGCCACCGGAGGTATTTATAATCCATGTGCCCAACGAATAAGGATTTTGTAGTAAAAGCATACGGCTGAACCTCTACGTCTGCTCTGGTTACCTGAAAAATAATACGTTTTTTCCATTAAAACACGAACAATACAGCAATTAAAATACTTTTATATGGCCAATACCTGCCTGAAAGATATTGTTCAGCTCATCCAAGGAAAAAAAAAATCTGTATTTAACATGTGTCTAAATTTTCATAAGCATCTATACTCTGTGTGGCCAAAAAACCATATGATAGAGTACAGAAAAACAAACCATGTATTATATATAAATGACTCATTTGGAGCATCCCTCAGATTCTTTTCATTATGGAAAAAGATTCCCCTATCTTGTCTTATCTCAGTTTCTAATGCTTTTTTTTTTTCATTTAAAATCAAACTGTTCATTTGAGATTTCAATGCATTTCTTGTTAGTCTATTAACCAAGAAGGAATGAGACTAGGGGTATCAAATCGAGATAAGAAGACCAGTAAGCGTTAGCATGAAATTGTGTGCCATGTTAGACGGCACTTTCCATGTGTTTGGGTTTGTAGGCTACTTTAAGTCCCACAGCAGCTGAAAATTATTTTAGTGTATATGGCAGAAGTCGTGACTTTCAAGCTCACGATTAAGGCCCCCGGCACACGAGCGTATTTTTGCCTCATGTGCGCCCGCACTTCCCTGCGTCCGTGGGTTTTTGACGGGGAAAGCCCTCCACCGGACGTGAAAAAGGCCTCCCCGTCAAAAAGCTAAACGGACGCTGAAAGTATACAAAGCGCGATTCTCCATAGGAGGATCGGGCTTTGTACGCTGAGCGCAGAGAATGGAAGGAACGCCCACTTTCACGGACGTTCCTTCCATTCTCTCAAAACGCTCGTGTGCCGGGGGCCTAAAAGGACATTCGTGGGCTAAAAACCCCACCTGACCCCCAAACCCTTCAATTTATTTGGCTTAAAATATCTTTAAACAGCCCATATTGGCCCGCTTTGGGGTTGAAGGCATTTAAGCGCACGAAGCAGCACTTGTACCCCGACCTGTGTCAACTAACGTGTACTCAACTAATCTGACACCATGACCAGATAAATAAATGGAGAATTCACTTATTCTATGTTCTGCTGTTTGGGTGACAACAAAACAAGAAACCATAGATATTAGACATAAAATGAAAAAGAAACCTTGTTTATAAAGCTTGATTTCCCAACGTTTGGATAGCCGCAGAGGAGGAGGGTCCTAGTGTTTGGGTCAATGGTGGGCAGACGAGACAGATGTTGACGAACTGCAGAAACAAAAACACACAATTTACAAATAATTAAGATTAAAGCTTCCATCCTGTATGTGAACTGGGCAAAGGTAATGCAGACAGCATTCTAACCTGCAGTCCTTCCCTGCCCCCCGCAAGATTGTTTTTTGTACTGGTACAAATTAACCCACCTTTTTGTCAATATGAGATTTTCTCTGAGCTCTAAGTACCCAAGGTAACGGGTGCGGGGCAGGACTCATGCTTTATACCAATGTTTCTCAATCCTCTCCTCAGGACCCCCAACCAGGCCAGGTTTTAAGGATCACCTTGGGGAAAGCAGACTGAATCCTGCAATCAATGAGCAGCAAATCATATCACCTGCGCTGTGCTTCAGATACCTGGAAAACCTGACCTGTTAGTGGGTCCCGAGGAGAGGTTTGAGAAAAACTGCTATAGAAGTTTGTCTTGATGGTGGCGGGTGAGCTACTCTTGGCTAAAGTAAACAAAAAATCTGTTTTTTGTTTAACATTAGGATGTGGATTGGAAAGGGCAGATTACTTTGTGCATTTTTGCTAAGCTGATCACCCTAAGGATCTGTGTAGGAAAGTCTATAACAACATTGCGAGGCATTAGAATAGAGATCTCAAGCTCTGGCAACCCAGCTGTTGAACTTACAACTCCCATGAGTCTCTGACCATCGGTTACATTCATTGAATTCGGGGAAGGGAATTGTAGGCCATCACCATCTGGGGATGCCAGAGTTTGAGATCCCCTGTAGCAGGCTGTGGTGTCTCCACTGGTCAGCAACAATTCTGATACACAAAGAACGCAACTGTGCACTCATAGCGAGGAGGCAAACGCAGTCAATCCATATAACAACAACAAATGGTCCAGGACTTCTTTCAAGGGGTCTAGGTGAATTCATTAATAAGGTACCCACACAGCAACATTTCTTTTACATAAGTAACAAGCAGAAGCGCTGGCAACATACAGATTATAAAGGATACAGGCCAAAATAGCGCCGCTGCGCCCCCCCCAACAAAGCAGACTCCCCATTGACACGTAGCAACTCCATAACATGGGACCTACCTTGCTCCAGATACTCTAGACTCTGCTTTTGCCGTTTGATTATGGTACACATGCGTCCGAGAGCCGCGCGCTTAAGCTGCTTGCAGCGGTATAAGGAATCCCCGTACTTCATGAGCCTCACGTAATCCTTGGCCACACTGAAACAGAATAAAGGGTGTGAGAGGGATCTGCCGAGCTCAAAGGAGACATTATAAAGAGATCGTCATATAACATACTTATCGATCAGATTTTTGGCAATATTTATCTGTCCCAACGCGAGTTTGTAATGGTCTTTGTCATAGAGGACATTCATCAAGTCTGCATAAAAAGGATGTACGTCCTGCAAAAGAAAAATCAACAACGTGAAAAAGAGAAAAACAAAAACTGGGAGGAAAAAAAAAAAATATTAAATTCAGCATTTAACTTTTTAACGGTAGAAAATAAAAATGTTACACATAAAAAGTCTTCAATAACTGAATCCCTGATGTTTTACCACATTGTGGGTTTTTAGGAAATATTGCTAAATTGTAACAAATCATGTTTTGAAACTACAAAGCTCATAACAATGATTGTTTGGCCTAAAAGGAGATTATTTCATTTAAAGTCAGCAAAACAAATATCAACTGTTGACAAACAAAAGGGCTCGTTTCTCACAATTCTCTGAAATCTACTGCATTTTTGATTTCACATTCCTGATGATAGTACTTATAGAATTAAAATGAGCACATCATTAGTAAGCAGGCAGCGTGCAGTACGTACATCCAGTTTAGGGAAATCTGTGAGGATCTGAGACAGCCTGTCGTGGTAGTTTTGCTGCGTGTACTTCACTTTTCTCATATAAAAATGCCGAATGCGATGGATCTGATAATGCTTGTGAACAACTGTTGGAGTCTTTCTCTGGGTCTTCGACAATGTTAGGTCTATGAAGTCCTGCAATGAATAAAGACATAAATAGATAAAAATCACTGTTTTCAAGCTTTCATCTATAAACTTTGACCAAGGCATCTGTGTACCTCTAGGCAAGACCTGTTAATACAATACTAAAAAAGGGGCAACAAATACATATATACATACAAAAACACATTTTAATACCTTTAGTATAGCAAAACTAATACATTGGATTAGGGACACAGTGACAGATTCTATGTCGCTGACTACTGCATTAAAAAGGACACCCTAGGCATCATGACCAGTGAAATAAGCAGTCATGGTGATAGGAGGCCAGTCACCCCTTTTCCCCACTTAACTGCTGTGACAGGCTTTTAAAGCCCAGGTTCATGTTAATCTGTTAACCTCTGCTGACATCTTTTACTTCCATGGCAGCCTCCAAGATACATGTAGTAACTGAGTGCCCAGGCAGATTATGGGCTTTTGGAGAGACCAGAGGAGCATTACGAGTCAGCTGGCTAAATGCTCGTTCAACCAGTTGACTACTCCTCAAACGTGACAGCCTTCAGAAGGAAGACACATCTTCCTCGAAGCACTGGCCAATGACAGCTAGGAGTGGAGGGGTCAGACTCTAGTCATCATGGGTGTTCATATTAGCAGTCATAGTGGATGGTTTCCCTTTAAACCAGGGGTCGACAGCCTTGGTCCTCCAGGTGTTTTGGAACTACATTTTCCATGACACTCTGCCAACTTAATGAATGTCTGAGCATAATTAAAGATGTAGTACTAAGACAACTGGAGAACTAAGGTTACAGAGCCTGACTTTAAACTATTTGATCTTACCATCTCTAGAATGAAAATCTAACAACGGCAGGCAAGGTCCCTGCAGACAACGGTGAGAGAAATCTCAATGTATCCTTCCTGGTAAAATCCTTTATAAATAAACTACAGCGAATAACTGTACCACTGTTATTCTTCACTTTTATATTCATTACACAGCGTAAGCTGCGGCTATTGACAATATACCTTTGTTTCACCATTGTTGCAAACAACTGTGAACATATTTCATTGATATCAAAGTATGGATCTCCTCAGACTGCCAATACTTGGCCAACTTTGACTGATACAATCGGTGAAATCTATACAAAAAAGGGGTTACAGCACTCACAAATGGATGGCGCTGGAAACATTTAGAAGTGCGGCACCACTGAAAAACGGGTTTCATAAAATATCCAAAGAGCAACAGGAGATACTTTACAGTGAATCTCCACCCGTTACTCCTTTTAGTAAAATGCCAGGTTTGTCCACACTGTAACCCCAGCTCTTGGTGACCAACTCTGGAAACTCTTAAACCGAAGCCGAGGACCACACTAACGCAACTTTATCAGAAACTGCAGTGATACAGAAATACAATACTGTGAGAACTCCATAAATCAGGCTCAACCTCTGGCCCCGCAGCTGTTGGTGGCCTACAATACCCAGAATTCTTTGAATGGAATAGATGGGCAGAGGATAATGAGAGTTGTAGTTCAGATACATTGGGGTAGGGTTGGGATTCAGATTCCTGCCATTTATAAGGAATGCACTGTACCTGATCCACTGTATTTTAAGTTAAAGAAAAGTGTTTAACGAAGAATTTACTTCTGGTGTGTACATTTCTGCGTTAAATTAGTATATACATTTATTTACACACACACATTATATAAAACCATGGCCTGGCTGTTAAAAATGTATATTTGGCCACTAAATCAGAAATCTGGCAAACACACATCTCTGCCACTTGATGTATACACGGGTATATGTTCTGTGATACAGGTCTGATCCTGTGGCGGCTCAGGTTTTGTTTTTGTGTGTCTGGCTGGGCATCATGTTTTGGGTAGTTCACCCTACCGGGACCATTACCGGCTGATCCTAGCACGGCATCTATGTGTGTGCTATGGAGCAACAGAACTGGCGGTCCAGGCCGGTTGGGGCCACGTTTAAACCCAAAAGGAGTAATAGCTGCTCCCCACGTGTCGATAATGAGGCCCTTTAAACGCGTTACACTGAATACAGTGCACTCTGACCCCCATGTCCCTCCCTGCAAGCCCCTGCTCGATGTACCTTGGCGGCGGGGACCACCATGATCTTCTTGAAGTTGTAGAGAGCCATGTCTGCTGCCGGTGTGGCCCGACTACGAGCAGAACGCGTGAGATCCCTGGGCAGCAGGGGATGGGAAGAGGCAGGACTCAGGGCAGAAGGTGTGGAGGAGCATGGCGGCCATTGAAAGTGTGGGCAGACTGAGGGTGACCACAACGCGAATAATTGTAATATCATTATATATTATCAAACAGATAACATTTCCACCTCACACTGACCGTGTGGATCATACAATTAATTTATGTTTTGGTGACATAAAACATTTACCGAGTCTGACAAGTCTTATGACACTAACAAAGATGTCTTCCAGCGGATTTCCTGTTTGGGCATACCAATAGTAAATCCAGTTAGAGTCCATTTTGGATTCTGGCAAACTCACAGGACGCAGTTTAATTACGTCATTTTAGTATGTCTTCCTGAGGTTTGATACTTAGTGAACTTCCCTTTCCATATAGGGAGGGTGTTCAGGGCGTGGCACACGAGGGGACGATAGCGACTAGTTTGAGCCCCTCTACAATGTCCCGTTCCTTCTGAGGGACGCAAAGTAGCGTGTTCGCAGTGTACAAACTCTAGTTTACTACCCTGCGAAAGGACATTTTGCCCGCTAGTGGCGCAGTCCTGAGCCCCGTTCAATACCTCAGCAGCTGCTGAATTGCTGCAGCTGCTGAATTGCTGCAGCAATTGCTGCAGCAATTCAGTTTGCAGCAGCAGTGTCATTGAACACTTTGGATGCAAATTTCGAATCCAAAATGGCCGACGATTTCTTAATGAAAGATTCAGATTGTTTTTTTGTATGACTCGGACAACAGTTGAGGTATATATGATAAAGAAAAGCAGTCAGCACAATTCTGTTTTGTATGCACACACCACAAATGATAGTTTTTATTGAATAAACGTTAGGTTTACTTCTGAAACAAAATATAAATTGAACTGTAATATATGTCTATGTGCAGGGCTAAATAAATAAATATTTTGTGCTTTGGTGAACAAAAACCTCAAAATTAACATTGCCGTACTGAATTGTTACTTGCTTCATTGCGGCGGCCATCTTTACTATGTTACACTCAGCTACTCGCAGCATCTCCTCGGGTCGCTGCAAGTGCTAAGTTAGCAGTGCTGAGCGGCAGAACGGTGTTCAATGACAAGTTGCTAACTTAGCACTTGCAGCGGCTGAGGTATTGAACGCGCCCCAGCTTTAGGACTACTTTATAAATGTTAACACTGAAGCAGCTATTTGTACAACACCGTCACCATTTCAATTGAGTGTGTAAAATAACTGTGTCAGTGTGAACAAGCTAGTTTGCCTCCCCTCTAAAGGACCTTTTGCACCCCCTAGTAGCTAGTCAAGCTGAAGGACCTTATGCCTTCTGGTGAACCAGGGAAAGGGGAGACACGGCTCTCAAACTGTTGCCAGCAGTTCTTTACCCCCTTCCCCCCGGGGGTTTTCAATCAGTGTGTAAACTAGCCTTTTAGTTTGAATTAGAGGTGTACACGGCTCAAAAATTTGTTTCGTTTGGGCCGAAAATATTTCTGTACACAACAATTCGTTCACCTACTGCTTTGTTTCGTTATTCTAAATCAATTTGTTTCGGATTGATTAGGATGTATTTCGCTGTCCAGTAGATTCAGCACCACAGACCAATAGACCTCAACGTACGGTGCAGTTCAGCAGCAGCAGCGAAATTGTCCCATGTGTAACTGATGTAAATATGTGTGTGTCTCTTTAAGAGCACAGTATGTGTTAATTCCCCTAATATCCCCCATTTTAGAGAAACTCCTGCATTATTGTGAATGTCTCACCCAAAGAAAGCTTTTGGTTTGTTTTTGTTTTAATTTTGTGCAGCCGTTTAGGAGTTAATGTTAATATGCTAATGAGGCATTGTTACCGGAACCCACCTGGTTCACTCGGGACGAAGCCGGGCCGGCACGGTCAAGGATTGACTGCACACGAGTCTCTTCAGGAAAGACAAACTTTATTGTGATATCACAACAGATGCTCACACAGGATTGAATCGCAAAGAGTGAGCCCCGATCTCACCCCGACATCGGGTCTTATACCCGAATACATAATTAGGTACATCCCAATTAGCCCACCTCCCGGTGACACTATCCCACCCCACGTGGGTCCATACCTCCCTTAATCGAATACAAAGACATTCCATACATTGGTCATAAATTGGCAAGCTTCACGACATTCTGACACAAGAGGATTTACAATTTCTCTGGTTCCTGCTCATGCCCACCTCCCTTAGGCTTGTTTATTGTTCATCCTAGATAAGGCCTGGTCTGGTTTCACACTCCTCTTTGTTTCAGCTGCTGCTATTCTGACCTTGGTGTATCTATTCCTCATCCTGTCACTTGTGTGCCAGCTACGGCCTGGATTCTCGTTTGGTTTTAATTGCTTCGCTGTTAGTCTAACACATTCCTAGAATTCTATGTAAGCTACATCCTAGTTTCTGCTAATATCTACTATTTAGATTCAAGTGAACCAATGTTCTGAGCAAGATGGCTGCCTATCTCAAGATGGCGACCATCTACTGGCCTGAGTCCCTTTCAGCATGACCTCATCTCCTGTGAGCCTGGGGTTTTCCTTCAGATCACGAGGCAGCTGCGTGAGGTAGGAAGTGTTATGAAGAGCTCTCACAGTCTCTTCCCTTAGAGTTCTAAACCCATGCAAAAGTTCTCCCAAATCGTTTTTTGTGTTTAGATTTAACCCTTATGTATGTGTAGTTATGTTAGTTCCTCTAGGAGGTTCATGTGTGCAGAATAAAACAGCTCTATTGTTTAGAACAGGGCTTTGAGTGTAAAATATCAGCACAACAAGTGATAACCTGTGCTAATCCTATACTTGGTGTCTGTAGGTGGATGTCACAGAGGATATTCTCATTGCTGTGTTTTATATATGTTTTATTCAGGTATGATTTGTTTTATTCCCATTTTTATGTTTTATTTGTATTTCCCTGTTGAATTTATGTATTTTCTTTTTGTAATATATATATATTTATTGTATTGTAATGTGACTATATACTCAGCCCTGCAGATCATGAGGCAGCTGCGTGAGGTGGATGTCACAGAGGATATTCTCATTGCCGTGTTTTATTCAGATTAAAATCGGATGTTCCCAACGATCCAGTTGCCGGTCTCATCTTTGATGCTCAACAACACCACAAAACACAACGCAGAGTCCATACGAACGGGCAGCGAGGGTGTAGGCCGGTTACACATGTGGTGCACTAGTGATGCACCGAAATGAAAATTTTGGGCCAAAACCAAAAATACAGGCTTAGCTCAGCTGAAAACCAAAAATCTGTCATCTGAACCTGGAAGCCCAGCCAAGCCAGGGGCTCGCCTGAGCCTTGAGGTCCGCTGAGCCGGTGGCTTGGGCGGCCTCCAGGCCTAGGTGTGCCCCCGGTTCGGCCGGGCCTCCAGGTTTGGATGATTGATTTTGTGGATGAGAGCGCATTACCTTACATACTTACCTACATTCACCATTTTGTGCCGGTACCGGTTCTGAATCCACTGCTGTTGCTGCTTAATGAGGTCAAGCTGCAGGAGGACGATCTGTTTGAGGCTGGCCCATGTCCCGTGGTAGCCGCCCCGCCAGTGCCGCCCCGGCAGCTCCCCAGCTTTCTTTGTCCTCCAGCACCCTTGCTTCGCTGCTGCAGGGGTTGCTCGGTCCCGCTTGGAGTTTGCCCAGCTCTATGGGTGTAGCGGCATAGTCCGGACCACGAACCCCACACTTTCCTGAGGCCCTCCACTCGGTGAGGGCCCATCGGGTCGCGGGCAACAGGGTTCAGTCACAGTGGAGGGGTTTTGCTTTGAGGTTTGGAGGTTTACTCACACACGGAGGGGCCAGGTTCGGTCACTCTGTGGGGGAGGTGGTTCAGACAGGGTCTGCGTGAATCCCTCTCAGTCATCCCAGTTTGGGTGTGGTGGGAAGGGCCTGACCTGCAGTCACGGTGCCCCCTTTGTGAGACACCCAGTCTTTCACCTGTCTCACAGCTCCACGGGGCCCGGGCCCTCACAGGGCAGCGCCAGGGTCCTGTTAGACCCCCTATATGAATAAAAAAACAAAAAAGCACTGGATATATATATATATATATATATATATATATATATATATATATATATATATAATCTTCCCTCTGCAAGCTCCTGGAATACTCCGATATATGTGATTGGTTAGGTTAGACGTGATCCTGGGACAAAGTTAAATTGCTTAGAAGTATATAACCAAATACAAGTAAAAAGTGAAATCAATTCACGCAAATTTCAGAATAAAATCATTATCACCATTCCAGTAGTGCCTCTGGGCCTGTACTCAGATTTGTGTTCCTCTGCATCCAGCACACTGCAGAATCAGCCAGTGTAATCACCAATTGTACAACTGATAATACCGGTAAAAAAAAGTGGTATTTATTAATAAAAAGACTGCTTGCACTCGATGCATTTCGTCTAAATAGACTTCCTCAGGAGCAATAAGCAGGTAGTCAGAAAGTACATCAGTAAAAAAAAAAGAATACATAAAGACAAATTCATCCATCGCCATTATATAGTGAAGACAATCAAGGCCCAATCGCCCCGTCATCCATCCCCCCCTTAACACATATGTTTGTTATTTACACAAGCACAATGTTTCTTCCACCAAAAACATGGCGCCGTAGTTCCTTCGGACCTGCTCTCTTGGCGTCTCTATCTTCTTTCCCCATATTCTCCTTCCGTCACTCTGCGACACTCCCACTCGATCCGTCGCTCTTGATGGTGACGTACTCTCTCCGCGTTGTTCCCCACTCGGAAAACATACCATACGTTCTCTGTGCATGCAAAATAAAAAAAAAGAACATACCATTTGACTCTCACTTTTTACGACATCTAACCCCCACCCATGTGACCCATATTGACTTAATGTTCAGTTCTAGGAGACTGAACAGTATAGCTTCCAGACCGGAAGAAGAGAGATATACTCTTGAAAGCGTGTCTTTTCAATGTAATGTTAGTCCAACAAAAAAGTATCACTATGTACTGCTATTCTCGTGATTTTGGCATCTGGACTATCTAATCTCTATATACAGACATTCCATCAGGAACCACCAGGAAAATACATATTGTACCCCAGTGGGACATCACTTCAATCTAGCAGGCCACTCCATCCAAAACCTCAGAATTAAAATCCTCAAAGGCCATTTTAAAGATCACCGGGAACGTAAAACATATGAAATGAAAATGATCACATATTTCAACAGTATAAAACAAGGACTTAATGTAGATTTGGGTTTTTTAACCCACTATAATAACGTCACATAATATTCATAATTCTGGTTGGGGCTTGGTTTTCTGTTTTTTTTTCTTATTTTTCTGTGTCTTCCCCATACTCACTGTTTATGTTTTTTTTTTTGTTCATTGTGTCCTTTCACATTCCCTTTGAAGTGGACATGATTTCCTCACTGTTGTCTTATGTGTCTGAGACAATTAAATGCTCTTTTTGCTGTCCCCCCCCCCTCTGACCATGCCATTTGGCGATGTACAACATCTAACACCCCCAACTGTGCGCCCTATGAATGTCCCAATGTTTAATTCTACTATTCTGATCAGTAAGCTTCTATACCTGACGAAGGGAGGATCACTCTTGAAAGCTTGTACTTTAAATGTAACGTTAGTCCAATAAAAAAGGTATCACTACAGACTGCTATACTCGTGATAGATATATATATATATCAGAGCATGACGCCCCCCCTTTGGTGGGTGCCTGTAAGCACATGCCTACTTTGCCTAATTATAAATCTGGGCCTGAGCATGAGCTGTTAAAGTAATGGCAGGAGTTGTTATTTATAATGGCTCCAGCTGTTAGCGTAACCTCTCAGTTGGAATAGGGCTCAGGGAGGTCTGTTGCAGTAGCAATTATATGAGTGTCTTAACTTTCCTTATTTGATGCCTGGACAGAACAGCGAACATCCAGCCCAAACTGTAAGATAACTCTTCACTTGATGGTATCCAGATAACAGGCTGAAGAGGATGATGTATTGTACAGAGTGTTAGGCTAGGGTCAAACGAAAGCATTTTTACACGCGAACGTAAAAAAGTGCGTCCGAACGAATTGACGTATTTTTTCACGGAGTGCGCGAAAACGGTCATACGATGCGCATTTTTCGTGCGTGATTCTTTCAGATCGTCAATAAAACTCTTTTTGCGTCTGGACGTTATGTAGGCTGGACATTAGCAGTGTCTGACGTCTCCTAATCACGCACACATGCCGCTATGCCGCAGCTGCGCACTCAGTACGTCCGTACTAGCGGTTCGGCGTTCTCGAAAAAATGCGTTCGTTTTCCACTTGCGTTGCGCGGCCGGACTTTCGTGCGACCGTACTTCGTATATTGGCCGTCATTGCCCGTCATTTGCTGCTAGTGCGGCCGTAATTATGTGCGCCAGAACGCACGTTAAAAGTGCGCTGGTCTGACCCCAGCCTAAGACCCCAAAGATGTCCCCTACTAATCCCATGGTTGAAACAAAGGAACATATCCGCAGGGGTCTAGTTCTAAATAAATAAGTGTGAACTCTCTAAAATTTCTGCTCCTGACTTAATCATTGACATTTTACACCAACCACACAACTCTACAAGCAAATTTGATACCAGTGTTTATACATTAAGATAGGCTGGATTTTAGGGAATCCTTCTGATAATTGGAATCAATATCATATTTCTGACTTGATAAATAAACATAAGATGGGAACTTAATCAAAGCTTCTCAGTGTGTGAGTTGAAAGCGAATGCTGTTCCCTCTGAGAAAATAGTTGGCGTTTCCCAAGTGTTCCTACTCAGTTTGACCCCTGACTATACGGATATTTTAAAGCATGGAAAGTTTAATAATAGAATAATAAAAATGTCCTCAGCGGATAAGATAAACCTATACTTATGAACGTATGAATATTATTTATTATATTCGATTGGATGATCTGAAGAGAAGAAGCCCATACCAGCTGACATGTTCTGCTTGCTGTTCTCCAATGTCACCACAAGATGTCCCTCTTTCAGTTACATCATTTCTTAGTACAACTTTACTAGACCATTCTTTACTAAAGGGAAACTTTATGGATTTCGGTTTTTTTAAGCAGAAGGGATGTTCTAGCCCCCATTAGGGCGGGCTCTGGTGTTTGTGGGGACAGGTGCAAGATAAAATGCATTACCACTTCTTTTCTTTAACGGATACATTTTAGGTGCAGCTCTTTAAAACATTTTTATTTTTCCTTGAAAACAAAACATTTTAATACCAATTTCACCAAACAATCAATGATCAGCATTTATCATAATATATATATATATATATATATATATATTATAAATTTTGGAATCAAATGTAAATGTCTAAGGCTCACAGGGTGGCATGAAAATGAATGTAGCAGAGTGAGATAGAAATGAGTGGTTACATGAATGGGTGTGAGCGTGTGGTTCATTTAGTGGGTTAGGAGAGAGCTTGTGGCTGGCTAAGAGGGATGGGAGTGGACATGTGTCTCAAGAGTGGGATGAGTTTGAGTGAGCGAGGTATGTGACCTCAGAGTGAACAATTATACTTTATTTATATAGCGCCAGCATGTTCTGCAGCGCTGCACAAGTCAATTGAAAGGGGATGATACAGCGCAGCATAAGTACATTTGAGTAACATGATGATGATATGGTAGAATTGAATGACCCTGTACCAGAGGGCACCTACAATCAATTTCGGAATTGCAGATGTGGAGACAGGAGTGAATTTGTGGTTGATTGAGGTAGGAGTGAGACTGCTGGTTGTGTGAGGTAGGAGTGAGACTGCTGGTTGTGTGAGGTAGGAGTGAGACTGCTGGCTGTGTGAGGTAGGAGTGAGACTGCTGGCTGTGTGAGGTAGGAGTGAGACTGCTGGTTGTGTGAGGTAGGAGTGAGACTGCTGGCTGTGTGAGGTAGGAGTGAGACTGCTGGCTGTGTGAGGTAGGAGTGAGTGTTTGGCAAGTGTGATACTAGTAAGTATGTGAGTGTGTGCGTTTCTAACAGTACCCCTCGCCCTGACCCTTGGCATCAGCATTGAACACTCACCTTTCCTCTGGTACTGTATGTTGTAGCTGCCTTCGTCTTTTGTGCCCCAGGTCCTGGCTTGTTTCCTAGTTCTGCTCGATTGGCACCTGCCCTGATCCTAGACTGCCCTCGACTTATCCCTTTTGGATTTGCCCTTGCTGTACCGCAAACTAGTTTTTACAATAACAATTATTCAGACGTTGCCGTGTATGTGGTTTTGCTAGCAGCGTCAATTATTTTGATCAAAATTATCTGTCAGCCAATCGTGGAAAGTAAAATGACAAGGTTTCAACCATTTGGGAAACAAATATCACCCATTCTAAGTATGTGATGTATTCAAAACGCTTCAGGCTATACGTGCAGACGGTGTATAATTAGATTAACCGCATTTAGGCCTTGATTCTAATAAACATGGCTACACCACAGTAACATCGGTAATTAAATATACTCTCATGGAACGTTTTAGTCATTTTTAAATGTTATGCTTAACCCCTTCACTGCTGAGCTCATTTTACCGTTTTGTGCTCATCGTGTTTAAACACAATTTGAAGTCATGCTTTATTATACCACCCAGACAAGTGAAATATCCTTATTTTCTGCAGATTCCTAATATATCATTATTATATGTATATAGTCCTGCCAGAATGCTATAACAAAAAAATGTGAATTTCCATTCAGATTTCAATAATTGACATGTAATTTTTTTTTTTCATTTTATCATCTGGGCCAATGTGGTTATATTTTCTATGGGGTACTATTGTTAAAAAAAAAAAAAAATAGAAATGGGAACCTGTATTTTTCTGGGACAATATGCGATTTTAACCACTTGGCTGCTAAGGACGCGCTCAGCGCGTCCTGCCAAGTGTACCTCCTGTGCTATGGACGCGCTGAGTGCGTCCATGCACAGGAGGCAGCAATCGGCCAAGATTCCGGCCGATTGCTGGCCCCCCCGGTGCGGGCTGACATCTAGCATGTCAGCCCGGCACTCCGGGTCCCTGGCGGGGCCATTAGATGTCATCGCGGCGGCGTAATGACATCTAATTCAGGCCTCCCCCGCGAGTGGGGAGGAGGTGCCTGAAAGGGAGGGGGGAGGTCCTTCGAATCCTCTCTCCCTCCCGATCGCCGGGGGCCAAAAGGTTAAGGCAGGCACCGTTTGGAAGGGCACAGCCTGCCCTTCCAAACGGTGGCTGACATTAACCCCTGGGGAGCCGGATCATGATTCGGCGCCGAAAAGCGCCAGATCGTGATCCTCTCCCAGAGCTGGCCGACATCTTGGATGTCGGCCAAGCCTCCGGGAACTCCCCCTGACGACTGACGTCATCGTGCATAGCATGGAGCTAACCCCTAGCTGCCAGCAATGGTGGAGATAGGGGGTTCCAATGAACCCCCTATCTCCCGAACCGTGGCAGCTAGTGGTTAATCGGCCAGAGCATGGCCTTTCCAACGATACCAAACATGACAATGTAGAAAGTTTTTTTTTTTAAAAATATATATTTTAAAAAAATAATAAAAAAAAATAATTTTTTTTTTTGTTAATGCAGCAATATTGTTCCCATTTCAATTATAATGTGAACAATGATGCTGCACTAACAATTTTTGTTTGGGGTGCGTTTGTTAAAAATCGCGTAATTTTCCCCCAAACAAAATGTAACAAGACCCCATTTCTAATTTTTTTAATAAGCGCACCCCATATAAAATATAACTGCAATTGCTCGCATGTTAAAATGTGAAAAAAAACACTTTACATGTTGTAAATTATTGAAAATTCTAATTTTATTGCATTTTTTGTTATATTATACAGACAGGGCATGACGTATACATATAATAATGATATATTATGAATCTGCCGAGTCTGCCGGAAAGAACGATATATAATATGTCTGGGTCATATAATAAAATAAGGCTTCAAAACGTGTTTAAAGAATGATGAGCGAAACAGGTAAAAAGGAGCTCAGCACAGAGGCGTGAAATGCCTCAGCAGCAAAAGGGTTAACTAAAACTGAAAAAAACCCAACCCAAAGAGAAGGTGAGTTAGTGCAGCATCATTGTTCACATTATAATTGAAAAAGTGAACAAGTGCTGCAGTATCAATAAGAATACTTATTACATTTTTATTTCTTTAAAAATTTATTTAATTTTATTTTTACTTACAGTTGTGTTCAAAATTATTCAACCCCCACTGAAATTGAGTGTTTTGGCCAGTTTGACATTGATTTTGATCATTCAGTCATCTTGCTTACAATTAAATCAAAGAGGCACGTGTAGGTCAGACAAATATAACATAACATTTATAATGAAATAACCACAAATGTCTTTTCTGTGCTCACATCATTATCAGTTTTATTCAACCCCCAAGTGACATTCAATCTTAGTACTTAGTACAACATCCTTTTACAGTTATAACAGCTTTTAAACGTGAAGCATAGCTTGACACAAGTGTCTTGCAGCGATCTACGGGTATCTTCGCCCATTCGTCATGGGCAAAAGCCTCCAGTTCAGTCACATTCTTAGGCTTGCGCACTGCAACTGCTTTCTTTAAGTCCCACCAGAGGTTCTCAATCGGATTTAAGTCAGGTGACTGCGATGGCCACTCCAAAATGTTCCAGCCTTTAATCTGCAACCATGCTCTAGTGGACTTGGAGGTATGCTTGGGATCATTGTCCTGTTGAAAGGTCCAACGTCTCCCAAGCCTCAGGTTTGTGACAGACTGCATCACATTGTCATCCAATATCTCCTGGTACTGAAGAGAATTCATGGTACCTTGCACACACTGAAGCTTCCCTGTACCTGCAGAAGCAAAACAGCCTCAAAGCATGATTGACCCCCCGCCATGCTTCACAGTAGGCAAGGTGTTCTTTTCTTCATAGGCCTTGTTCTTCCTCCTCCAAACATAGCGTTGATGCATGGGCCCAAACCGTTCTAATTTTGTTTCATCAGTCCACAGAACACTATCCCAAAACTTCTGTGGTTTGTCCACATGACTTTTGGCATACTGCAGTCGACTCTTCTTATTCTTTGGAGACAGCAAGGGGGTGCGCCTGGGAGTTCTGGCATGGAGGCCTTCATTACGCAGTGTGCGCCGTATTGTCTGAGCTGAAACTTCAGTACCCACATCTGACAAATCTTTTCTCAGTTCCTCAGCAGTCACACAGGGACTTTTCTCCACTCTACACTTCAGGTAGCGCACAGCAGTCGAAGTCAGCATCTTCTTTCTGCCACGACCAGGTAGCGTTTCAACAGTGCCCTTTGCCTTGAATTTGCGAATGATGCTTCCTATGGTCTCTCTTGGTATGTTTAATATCTTTGCAATCTTCTTATAGCCATTGCCCTTCCTGTGAAGAGTAATCACCTCTTCTCTTGTCTTCCTGGACCATTCTCTTGAGTTCACCATGTTTGTAACCACACCAGTAAATGTCTAGAAGGAGCTGAGTATCACAGTCATTTTAAAGCTGCCTAATTGGTGCTTATTATGCTTTATTGCTGCCCCGTGACATCCACAGGTGTTTTCAATACCGGATTGAAAACACTTGAATGAACCTCTGTTCTTCAGAGTGGTAGTCTTTAAGGGGTTGAATAATTGTGTCAATGAAGAATTCACAAAAGAAACATTTACTACTGTATTACAAAACCAATTGATGTCATTTTAGTTGCATATGGTTCTTTAAAAAGTCCTTGTAGGATTTCATTCTGAATACAATTACAAATGTACACTAAATTCCCTAAAACCCTTTACAGCATTGGGGGTTGAATAATTTTGAACACAACTGTATAACCTGGTCGTGTTTGGTATCTTTGGAAAGGCCATGCTCTGGCCCTCTATAATTTACTGATAAGGAGATACGGGGGTTCAAATGACCCCCTTATCGCTAATATAGGGAATCCCCTGCCATGCTAGAGTGGAGATTCACTTTCTGACGTCATCGCTCCCATGCGAGACGTCGTCAGTGGACGAGGGGAGGCCCAGGAGGTAGGGCTTACATCCAAGATCGGCATCTAAGGGATTAAGCGGGGCATTGCTGATAAGGTCAGACTGTGACCTTTCCAGCAATGCCTCTCTTGTTACTGTACCCCTTATTGATGGGGGGCTCTGCCGGTGAGGTACCTGAAACTGACATCATCGCGCCCAGGCATTTTTGTGTTCTCTGTGTATACATAAATATACTGTACACATATATATACTGCTCAAAAAATGAAAGGAACTCTTTTTAATCAGAGTATAGCATCAAATCAATTAAACAAGTTCTGGGATATTGATCTGCTCAGTTAAGTAGCAGAGGGGGTTGTTAATCAGTTTCAGCTGCTTTCGTGTTAACGCACAGGCTCAAGAGCATGGAGGAGATTCCAGGAGACAGGCAGTTACTCTGAGAGATGGACAGGGCTGAAGAATGTCCTTAACCCATCAGGACTGGTCAGAGCCCTACAAAATGACGTTTCAGTCCACAGGGACCTTAATCATACTGGAGGGTGTTCTTGGAGCTCGTTCCTGCTTCCTTATTTGTTGGAAAGTAAGGGGGTCAGGAGGATGCTGGGGGATCTGTAAATTAAGCTGTGAATGAGTTTCTGTCTTTGTTTAACAATCTCTATTAAATGTTTTCATAACGGTGATTGGTGGACTTGGAAAAAGTGATTTTTAAATTAATGTTGTAATTATGGATAAGACAACTTTTAATTAATTTATTAATAATGATCTTATGGCCTCAATTGTAAGTAGAGTAAAAAAAATTATTACTTCGCTATTACTTTTCTGTAAGGGCCTAACTCTGGTGACGCTAGACATTTTGTAATCAGTGTTTTTGAAAAATCTCTAAAGAAATGTAGGATTCACTATTATTTAATAGTGTTTATGTTTTCCAGAAAATACTTAATTTTTTTAAAAAAAATAATACGAAATCTGTACATAATGCTTCCATTAAATTTAACCACAAATGAGTGATTTACTGCTGCTTAATGAGACCTTTTGGAATTAAGCCATACGAGATACAACATCACTCCTGGAATGTGAAGCTTTGGTGTTAATTTTCCAGCTAATAAACGGGTCTGTGTTTGTTAGTCTATCAGTGTCAAACAATAACACTTTCTAAGATGTGGTACAAAAAATATAGTTCAACAAAAGAAATTACATAGCAACAACAGCCAGAATAAAGGAGATCTACAAGCTTAACCTGAAAGGCATGCTTCAGGATAGAACACACATTCTAACATTTCAAAATATGCCAAGAGGGTACCATATCTGGACACACAAATCGTACATAAAAATAATATTTGACATCTTTGTCCCACCAGTATGAAACCTTGGGTCTCTTACTATTGACCCTCCTCTAGCCTCTTTCAGAGCAATAACTATGCCTTCCCATGCTTAACCTACCCCTACGGGCATAAATGACCCCATGGCAAAACCAATTCCTAATCTTACTTCCAAGGCATTACCTAACCACTTTGCATCTTAAACTACCCTTGCCGGGGTCCAAAATAACCTCCAGGACTTAACCTAACCTTCAAGGGCCTATTATACTCCCTTCAGGGCCTAACCCACCCCTCAGGGCTAACTCCAGTGCCACTAAAGTAACCTCTAGGACCAACACAGCATCCCCAAGATCATCCCTTTCCATTGAGGTCCAAAGCTACCTTCCCATGGTCAAATCCACCCCCAGAGCAAACACTAGTCCACAGAGCCAAAACTAACCCCCACTGCCTGACCTACTTCTCAGGGTATACATAATCACCCAGAGCAACAATAAGCCCACCCCATGGCCCAAACTACCCTCTAGGACCTAAATATACACTTTCAAGGCCAAACCTAATTGTCAGGACTGAAACTAACCCTCTCCAGGAGAAAATTTCCCACTAAAATTACTTCCCCAGGATTAAAACCGACCTCTCAGGGCAACAACTAAGCTACAGGGCCAAAACCGAGTTACATGGCCTAACCTTCCCCTTTGGAGTAAAAACTAACTGCCTGTCTTGACCCACTGGGCACATCCACACCTTAGAATAAATAAATAAAGCTGAGAACAGAGTGACACTGCACACAAGAGGGTCACTGGAGAAATCAACAATTTGAGCAGCAACACGTGCAAACATTTTGAGACTGCATGCCCCTTTCACAATATAAAATGGCCTCCACTTTTCATTGAGAAAGGGGTATGTAGCCCTGAAATGTTTCTATGCCACATATATCTATTATGTTTCAAAAGTAAATGTAAGCACTCCAAATAATGAAACAAATAAAGAAGTGCGGGTGCTCACGGACTCCATAATGGTCAGCTCAGCAGAAATATGGAGAAGGTCTAGGGGAGACCAGGCACTCCATTCAAAGTGGCAATATATTGTAACAAAGACAATAGGGGTTAATCAAAGAGCACCAAAATGTTGCCGACATTTCGGTGCTCTCTCGTTCCCTGCACTTCTGGGAATCAAATTATCCAACCCTCAGTGCAGGGTCCCCGGAATGCAGGGAACGGACCTGTAAATCCACCACAAAACCGCCGAAACAAAGCCGAAAATCCACCAGAAAACACATCCGATACGATCCGAAGTATAGAATCACTTCGACCCGCCGCAAAAAACAGATCGAAGACGTCCGGACAAAAACCAGACGATCCGCCGAACAGAGCACCGACTAGCTGCCGGAAAAAGCTGAGAAGCAGACGAACGGGATAAACAGAAAAAAAACGATTGAAGGTGTCAAAATTGAAACACTGCAACAAAAACTATTGAACGAAAATGTCTGGAATTAACATATAAGGTCCTATGAATGATAAAAAAAAGGTCTGTTACAGAAAAAAGAAAAAACGCTATTTAAAAAAAAAAAACAGATTCCATGTTAGAATCCCCATGTTAGCGCGAAATAGGGAATAGTGCCCTTACAGGGTTATTCAAAAAGAATCAAAAAGTCACGTTCGGTGACTTTTCGTTCTCTTCAATTCAGTGCGATTTGGCGATCCCATTTCGGCGACTGTGCGGTGTATTCAGCAAGCACCACAGAGCCGTCGTAGTGCAGGGAAAAGCTGCCTCGAACCCAACGAAAACTCACTGCAAAAACCAGGCGAATGCACGCTGAAACATGCAAAAACATCTGGGTTAACCCGCCAAAAACACCAGAAAAACCCGAGCAGGAGCCGATCATACGCAGCGCAGCCGCCGGAAAAAGCCGACACTGCAGACGAATGCAGTGAATAAATTAGAAAAACAATTTGCTTGAATGTTTGAAAAGTGAAACGCTGTTTGCAAAGAAACTACTAAGTGAATATGTCAGAAATTTACATATGAGGTCCAATGAATGATAATAAAAAGGACTGTTACAGAAAAAATAAGTAAAGTTAAAAAAAATCGGATTTTTTTTTTAAAAAAGTCTTGATATCCTAAAAAAATCTATAAATAAAGAGACTCTTTACTGCAGAATATTATAATCAACGGTTTATTAGATATTGAATTAAAATGGGAATATTTTTAACATTGAAGCCTATGGGATTCACCTGAATAAACCTGCCGAATTAAACCACCGAATGACAAGGAATTTAGGAAACCTTTCACTGCTGGTTTGTGTTCTCTGAATAGCCGAAGCAGTGCTTCTCTATGGGGATTTCACTGCCCTCAAACAGGCACCGTATGTGCAGGCAATTCGCCAAGATTTGGCGAATTGCCTGCTCTCTGGATAGCTGAATGGCCAAGAAAGGTAACCGAACGCTGATTTTCAGCGTTCGTTTCCCTTTCGGCAGCCATTCGGATCTCTTTGAATTACCCTGTTAGTTTTGTTAAAACTGATTTATTGCTGCAACTAAATAATTATTTAATTAATCCCTCACCTGTTGACAACAGGTAAGGAGTTAAATGGGAGGCCCTAACCACGTGGCCCATAATGACAGGGCAACATTTGTCCCCCTATTATTATTTATTAAGCGCCAACACATTCCGCAGCGCTGAACAAGGTGCAAAGGGTAAAGAGAGGACAATTCAACAATACATACAGGAGGTCAGCATTGCTGCCAGCAGATACAGTAGGACGTGAGCCGGGCCCTATTCCCGTGGGAATTTACAATTTAGATGGGTGAGGGATAGAAACCGGAGGTTGAAGCGTTGAAGGGTTAAATCAGAGAAGGTCAAACAGCCCACCTGCTTTGATTTAATCCTTCACCCACTAGGTATGGCTGGGAGTTTTGGGAGTTGCCATAACACCCAATCCCTTTGATTTTAAATTGTATGCCTGCAAATTGTAGTCGTAGGTCAACCAATGTGAATTGAAATATAAAATACAGAAATATCACAATTTATCCAAAAATTTAAGCGCATGCCCAGGAGTAATTTCGCTAGTTTCATTTTCTTTATTTTACGTGAGCTTCAAGGTATTTACAGGTATTTTCACCCCTGCCCTAAAACTCATGACCGAGTAAAACAAAGCTATGTATTGCAAAAATTACTTGTAACAGCTCTGTATTGTTTTGCCTTTAATTTTACAAGGTTCCTCTGGATTATAACTGTCATTGGTTTCCATCTTTGCCATATAACAATATATTATATATGACCGCCATAAATAATTATTTATTAAAGTGCTGGGAAGTCCACCTCAGAAGTTTTATTTCATTTTTTTTTTCTCTAAATCATAAAAGGTTTATAAAGTTTTTCAATGAAAGAACAAAAACGAAAGGTTTCAACAATATGAAGAAGTGATGAAAATGATGTGGGGGGACGGGGGACGAGTGCGGGGATAGGGACAAGACCAGAGTTCCTAAGGAGGCATCCCCCATCGCTCTGGGGACATATCTTAAAATATATTTCCCTTATCCACACAAAGATACCATGGTGACCATAATGTTAAAAACTTATCACGCGACGCCTGTCAATCAAAAAGGCAGAAATTTGCCCCATAGACCTGATATATTCAAGTCTCTCAAGCACTTGCTCAAATGTAGGAACTCCCGATTTCCATGCCCGAGCAATGCAGCATCTGGCAGCTAACATTAGGTTCTGGAGCCACTTTTTTCCCAATTTGTTGAGTTCTTTCACTTGATACCCCACGAGAGCAATGGCTGGGAACGGCTTGATAGTTATACCCATAACCTTAGAACCAAGGCGAAAAACATGCTGCCAGAGCGACACAATGTAGGGGCAAGAACAAACCACGTGGGGTCTAAGCTTGGGTGCCTGAAGAGAGTAGACGTGTTATGCTGGAGCTCTGCAATTTGGGCTCCCTATTCAGGAATTTTTTGACCTTTTATGGGCCATTTCTACACCCTCCTTGGTTCCTTTTATTGCACAGGGTCACCAGAGATCCCAGATCAGAGTTTTTCGCTGACAGAGGACCCTGTGGTTGCTCCCCGCTAGACCTGTTGTCTGGTGGCCATTTTGGGGCCTGCCTGGCTGTAGAACTCTACCACACTGGCCCTGAAGGTCAATGACTGCTATCGTTTTCCCTGAAGCAGCATCCCCATGTCGTTCACCACCTGGTGGCATACTCCCCAGGCTTGGCTGCCATAGACTGTGACGGGCTACCTGCACATGAGACGTCTTATTTCCCCCACGCAGACACCTGATCCTGACTCACTCCCGCCTACAAAACGGATGCTGGCAGAACTGCTGCAGGAGTTCCGAGAGATGTTACAGTTACAAGTATTTATAAAGTGCCAACAAATTCCTTAGCGCTGTACAATGGGAGAGACAGATTAACAAATATACATACATGTTACACACACGGAACAGAAGGAGGGAGGACCCTGCTTGAGAGCTTGTGGCACATTGCCAAGTAGGAGGCCAAATGGGAATGTGGATTGGCTACGTCTTTGGTGGGAACTGAATAGCCTGATGCAGAGGCAAAGGAAGGGCAACCATGTGGTGATCCTGGAGATGAGTACGGACAGGACACCAGTGGACCGGGAGGGTTGTTCTTTTCTCCAGCCATTCACAATGTGAGGTTTCTCCTGTGTCTGCCGGATGTCTTACCTGTAGCCCCTGCGTAAGTGGTGACCACTCTGCTTGCACCACTGCTGTGACTCTGTGAATGGCCTGCTTCATGGATGGATCTGCTTTTACACTACAATGATCCGCCTGAGTGGCGAGCTTCTTGAGCAACTGTGCCTCCCCTTTGCTGCATTGAGGGCCCTGGTTCTCCCCATGTTTCTGGACAGTGGCTGATTTTCCTTTACCACACATATATTTCCCCATTTTACTCTCCTTTACCCTATTTTTCCCCACTTGAACATATACAGAACGGAACACTATGCTTTTTTTATGTATATTTACTTGTGGGTCTGTTTTGTTTTGTTTTTCCTTTTCTACCAGCAGTGTTGTATATCTGACTGTACATAACTGAGCGGACACTTTGCTGACAGACTTTTACATCTGATGGCTGACATATGCACCCCCCCCACATTCTTCTGTTGTGAATATAGAGGTTTTTCATGTGAGGGTGGTTGGGGAGGGAGTTGGAGGTGTGTTATTTTGTTTTGGATGTTTGTCCCATTCGAGAGGGGGTGCGGAAGCAAGGGCCAATCTCAGGTGCGCCATGCTGGTGGTTACCATGGCTCTTTCTGCCCAGCTTGGCCCTGTGATGACCCGGCCATGTGGCCTCTTCCACGGCCTCCTGTTCCCCATGGAGAGATGGGAGAGAATCAGGAATGATACCCTACCGAGAGCCAGTCCCTCCCAATTTTTTCCCCCCTTTCCTCCTCCTCCTGCCCTCGATTCTCTTTCCATTGAAGTTGATGTTACTCTCTGGATTAACGCACCTTTGTTTATTTGTTTTTATTCCTTGTTATGGTTATTAAATCTCAGTTGATACTGTAGAGGTTATTCAGAGAGCACCGAAATGTCACCGAGATTTTGGTTCTCTCTTGTTCTACGTACTTCGGGCAATCAAATTCCCCGCCCTGCTGTGAATTCAGCATTCACCGCAGGCTCCCCAAAGTGCAGGGAACGGATCCGAAAATGCGCTGAAATATCTACGAAAAACTGCTGTAATTCTGTCGAAAACCCTGCCAATAAGTCGCTGATATGATCTGAAAGTTCGGATCACTTCGAAACGCTGCAGAAAACCCGCCAAGCGTACCTGACGATCTGCTGCAAACCCGCTGAACACGTCCAAAAAAAGCCAACGATTTGCCAAACACAGCGCCAACCAGCTGCCGGAAAAAGCTGGCGAACGGGGTGAATCTGTTCGGTGTTCTCTGAATAGATTAACGATTGCTTCTCTATGGGGATTTCACTGTCGTTGAACAGGCACAGTATTTTGCTGGAAATTCACCAAAATTTGGCGACCTGCCTGCTTTCTGAATAGCTGAATGGCCACAAAATTGCACAGTACAGGGAAATTCACTGTTCGGTGCCATTTCGGGGCCAGATCGTCTCTCTCTGAATAACCCCTTGTGAGTGACAAAATTTATGTTTGATGTTTTTGCAAATGTCTGTAACAAGCATTATTATTATAATTATTCTTTATTTATAAAGCGCCAGCATATTCCGCAGCGCTGTACAATAGGCACAGTATAGACAGGGTTACAATACATTGAACAACATTTGACAAACAGTACAGGAGGAGATGAGGGCCCTATTCCCGTAGGAACTCACAATTACAAGCAGTAACGATTTCCCATTTTTTTACACAGCTTATATTGGACAATTCAAAAATTAAGAATTATAAAAAGAAAAAAATACCACGGGTAGCAGCAAGCCCTGTTCCGAGCAACCCCGGAAACAGACTGAGGATGAACCAGGGAACATCCTAGCTAATCTTGTTGGGGGCAGATACCAACGCATTAAAATTTGAGGCCATTTTCTTGCAGAGTGACACATAGGCAAATCATAGGAATTTTCGGTTTCCTTATTTACTTAACTCTGTTTCTACACATACCAATCTGTTGATTTATCCGGGGAAGGTCGACGTAGTGCGGTTAATGAAGTTCTGAACACGAGTCAATTGCAGGAAAGGCATTCTTTATTATGGCACCAGACTTGAGCAGGACTGACTCCAGAATCTGAAGTGCCCGTTTTGGGCAGAAACACAATTCTTATACATTGAATATGAAAAAAGTACAACCCAGGTACACTCCCTGGGCAAATGCCCCCTCCCTCCATCTCCTAGACAAAGACCACATTGCAATTACACATATAATAAACAATTTGGACACAAAACTTGATTTAGAAGGGAGCCATGAGATCTGGTGTACCTTCTCACAGTCATGGTGGTACTCCTTTCTACATAAGGATGCAGCTGTAGAGACGGAATCCTTTGTTCACTTCTCGTCCAGGCTCAAGGTCTCAGTTACCTTGCCTGTTTAAATCAGATTTCTTGGCACCTGTATTTACACCAACTAGATTCTACAATTTAGTGGCTTCAACAGAAATCTCTGGAATGTTAGAGTCTCTGTAAACTGTCTAAAAAGATAGTTAGTATTTCTCAGAATAAAAATGATGCAAGATGGCTGCCGGTATACAAGATGGTGGCAATTTCCAGCTATTACCCTTTCAATATCACATATGAGGAAATTAACAGACATTTAAAAAAATCCAATCTCCAAAGTCTAAGTAAAAGACCTATTCAAATGTAAAAATTTGGGAGAAAACTTTAGTCAGGCCATGTTGGTATACCTTGTGTTACGGAACCTGGTACCCCAGGCGCCCCTTTCTGCTGAACCCAGGAAATATTCGTACCCACATAGCGTAGACGACACAAACTGTGAAGAGTTCTTGCAGATTCAAAATCTAAATATAGACTGATTTTTATTTTCATTTAGAATAGGAAAAACACACACACACAGGGGGAAGGTACAGAAACAATGGAAACATGCCCAGCAGTGGAACAATGGCTGGAGTCAGATAACAATCATCTGAGTGATATGTTGCTGGGTGCCAGTCCCCAAGCCTGTGCCAATTCTTTAAGAATTTTCAATTTCAATTTCAGGCACAGGTAGACGCTCTCCATTCAGCATTTCCGGTGTCCATCGGCTCCCTCTAGCCGGAAAGGGCAATCCCACCGTTGCCACCAGTGTTATGGATCCTGGTACCCCAGGTGCTCCTTTCTGATGAACCCAGGAGATATAAACTGCGAGGAGTTCTTGCAGATTCAAAATCCAGATGGAGACTGACTTTTATTTTCACTTCAGATTAGGAAAAACACACACATATTGGGAAGGTACAGAAACAATGGAAACATGCCCAGCAGTGGAACAATGGCTGGAGTCAGATAACAATCATCTGAGTGACTTGTTGCTGGGCGGAGGTGTGGGTTGATGGAAGCTTGTGAAGACAAAGTAATCCATTACTTGGGGGGGGGGGTGGAAGCAGATAAAAGGTTAGATTGCAAGCTCTTGAGTAGGGTCCTCTCCTACTGTTCTGTGAATGCAACTTGCATGCACATGTTATCCTGTCTTATCCATTGCACAGCGCTATGGAACTTGTTAGTGCTTTATAAAAAGTTGTAACTGTAACATACAGATACACTTTGACAACAGCACAGCACATCACACCACATTCTACCCTATATATATATATATAGAGAGAGACAATGACATGTAAGGAAAAATAAATGCAAATAAACATTGCAGCGGCCATTTCGCACACCTTGTCAGACCCATCACTATTTATTAGTTTTGAATTGTTATAGTGGTAAAGAAAATTCCTAATGCGACTTCATCTAGAACTATAATATTTAACTATTATAGATTCCCAGAGTGTTTGTTCTACACACTCCCACGCACGCACAAAGTACAATCTATAAAGATAAAACACATAACATCAGGAAGAGAAATATTTCATACCATACTGTTAAATTACTACTATGCACAGAGTGGAAGCTGACACAACACTATTGACAGGATAATGAGAATTCAAATCAACCTATAATTAAAGGTGTCGATTTGTGTGGATCAGTAGTTAATCTGGGCAGAAACAAAACAGAGTATGAGCAAGAGCAGGGGTGTTCAACCTTTTGAAAATCAAGGGCCACTGTGGAAAATATTGGTACCTGTCGTGGGCCAAAACAATAGACAACTCTTTACAGACAATACAATGGCAATAAAAGTGATGAAAGATTCATTTAATGAGATTAATCAGTTACCTAATTCTGCTAATTTTATTTACTAAGAAGTTCTCCAGAAGACGATCAGTAATTTTCGCCCTCCATTTTGACTTACAAGGTTTCATAATACATTTTGGGCACTACTCTCCAGTGGACACGAACGTCAACGTTCATAGTGTAAATGTTAAAAATTTGATAAATGACTTTAACCGCATGCCCCCCATATTACCTTTCTGATGCTAAACTTGTGATTGTATTAGCTTCCGCCTGTTTACTGTACTTTGCGCATCCTATACTTAACATGGGGAGCGCAATCATCAATTAGCGTTAAGATAAGTAAGGTATTACAAAGTGCTAGTGCTAATTACCGCAGGGACGCACAACCCAAAACTTTATCAAGTCCTTAAAACTGGTAATAAATGATTCCGCATTTTCAAAATCATTTAGCAACCCCTAAAAATCCCCCAATAAATCCGATACTCTCCTCTCATCCCGTGGCACGAACGGTTAAGAGATCCGCCACTTCTTGTCGCTGGGAGCAGAGTGAGACTGGGAATAGTTCCCTGTCTCCCTCTGCGATCACTCCGCGGCACTGTGTGATCTAATCAGGCACTGTAGAGGGCTGCCCACTGGGGCCTCCCAAGGACCCCCTTGAGGAGCGAGCGGCCACCGGATGACAGAGCTGCGACTGTACGGGCTGGCCGGCTGGGTGCATGTGGCAGAGAGGCGGCGCAGGGATGGAGCCACTGCACCTGCGGCAGAACCCCCCCCACAACCAGGATCCAGGAAGCCCCCCACTGACCACCAGGCTAAGGTAAGGCGACACATTTTTTTAAAAAAAATAAGATCCGAGGACATTTTTAAATGTCCCCGGGAACATAAAATAAAACTTTTTTTTTCTTTCTAATACTTACCGGATTCCTGGATCCACCAACAAGCGCAGCCTCCTGTCTCCCACGCTGTTAGAAGCTGCATACACCGGCGCGCTGTGTGCAGCTTCTGAAAAGATACGCTATTAGTGTAGAGGGAGCGATGCAAAATGCGCAGCCGGCTTCCTCGCTACACTAATAGCGTATCTTCTCAGAAGCTGCACACAGCACGCCGGTTAAAGCTAGCGTCAGACTGCAGAGGTGCTGCCTGGCAGTATGCGGAATCATATGCTGCATTATTATACTGTAAAGGTGCTGCCCGGCAGTGTGAGGATTCATATGCTGCATTATTATACTGTAGAGGTGCTGCATGGCAGTGTGAGGATTCATATGCTGTATTAATTATACTGTAGAGGTGCTGCCCGGCAGTGTGAGGATTCATATCCTGTATTAATTATACTGTAGAGGTGCTACCCGGCAGTGTGAGGATTCATATCCTGTATTAATTATACTGTAGAGGTGCTGTCCGGCAGTGTGAGGATTCATATGCTGCATTATTATACTGTAGAGGTGCTGCCCGGCAGTGTGAGGATTCATATGCTGCATTATTATACTGTAGAGGTGCTGCCTGGCAGTGTGAGGATTCATATGCTGTATTAATTATACTGTAGAGGTGCTGCCCGGCAGTGTGAGGATTCATATGCTGCATTATTATACTGTAGAGGTGCTGCCCGGCAGTGTGAGGATTCATTTGCTACATTATTATACTGTAAAGGTGCTGCATGGCAGTGTGAGGATTCATATGCTGCATTATTATACTGTAGAGGTGCTGCCCGGCAGTGTGAGGATTCATATGCTGCATTATTATACTGTAGAGGTGCTGCCTGGCAGTGTGAGGATTCATATGCTGTATTAATTATACTGTAGAGGTGCTGCCCGGCAGTGTGAGGATTCATATGCTGCATTAACTATACTGTAAAAGTGCTGCCCGGCAGTGTGAGGATTCATATGCTGTATTAATTATACTGTAGAGGTGCTGTCCGGCAGTGTGAGGATTCATATGCTGCATTATTATACTGTAGAGGTGCTGCCCGGCAGTGTGAGGATTCATATGCTGCATTATTATACTGTAGAGGTGCTGTCTGGCAGTGTGAGGATTCATATGCTGTATTAATTATACTGTAGAGGTGCTGCCCGGCAGTGTGAGGATTCATATGCTGTATTAATTATACTGTAGAGGTGCTACCCGGCAGTGTGAGGATTCATATGCTGCATTAACTATACTGTAAAAGTGCTGCCTGGCAGTGTGAGGATTCAGATGCTGCATTATTATACTGTAGAGGTGCTGCCCGGCAGTGTGAGGATTCATATGCTGTATTAATTTATACTGTAGAGGTGCTACCCGGCAGTGTGAGGATTCATATGCTGCATTAACTATACTGTAAAAGTGCTGCCCGGCAGTGTGAGGATTCATATGCTGTATTAATTATACTGTAGAGGTGCTACCCGGCAGTGTGAGGATTCATATGCTGCATTAATTATACTGTAAAGGTGCTGCATGGCAGTGTGAAGATTCATATCCTGTATTAATTATACTGTAGAGGTGCTGCCCGGCAGTGTGAGGATTCATATGCTGTATTAATTATACTGTAGAGGTGCTACCCGGCAGTGTGAGGATTCATTTGCTGCAATAATTATACTGTAAAGGTGCTGCATGGCAGTGTGAAGATTCATATCCTGTATTAATTATACTGTAGAGGTGCTGTCCGGCAGTGTGAGGATTCATATCCTGTATTAATTATACTGTAGAGGTGCTGTCCGGCAGTGTGAGGATTCATATCCTGTATTAATTATACTGTAGAGGTGCTACCCGGCAGTGTGAGGATTCATTTGCTACATTATTATACTGTAAAGGTGCTGCATGGCAGTGTGAGGATTCATATGCTGCATTAATTATACTGTAGAGGTGCTACCCGGCAGTGTGAGGATTCATATGCTGTATTAATTATACTGTAGAGGTGCTACCCGGCAGTGTGTGGAATCATATGCTGCATTAATTATACTGTAGAGGTGCTACCCGGCAGTGTGTGGAATCATATGCTGCATTAATTATACTGTAGAGGTGCTACCCGGCAGTGTGTGGAATCATATGCTGCATTAATTATACTGTAGAGGTGCTGCCGGCAGTGTGTGGATCATATGCTGCATTAATTATACTGTAGAGGTGCTACCGGCAGTGTGTGGATCATATGCTGCATTATTATACTGTAGAGGTGCTGCCCGGCAGTGTGAGGATTCATATGCTGCAATAATTATACTGTAGAGGTGCTGCCCGGCAGTGTGTGGAATCATATGCTGCATTAATTATACTGTTGAGGTGCTGCCCGGCAGTGTGAGGAATCATATGCTGCATTAATTCTTCTTCTTACATTTGGTTACTTAACCCGTTTGCGTTTGGATTGTAATATGCGGTGAACACTGCAGCAACGTTAACGCTTACGCAAGTGAGCGTTAACGTTTGCTTTAAGATTGCAATTTTTCCCATTCGTTGTTGCTCAAACATTTCCCATGGCTTCAAATCATGTTTAAACATGAGCAAAAGCGGTAAAAATGATCTCAGCGCACAGCGGTGAAATGGCTCAGCACTCACCAGTGAAATGGTTAAAAACCTTTTTTTTTATTAGTTTTTCATTGTTTCCTGTCCCCCCGGGCAGTACTCGGACCCCCATACACCTTTTATGACCAATATCTTGCATATATGCCCTCTGGAGGGGACCTTCATTTTCAACCTTTTAAGTCCCATTGACTTGTATTGCGTTCGAATCGTGATCTTGCTCGCGTTCAAACTTTTTCCGATGTTCGAGTTCGAATGCGAACCGAACACGGGGTTGTTCGGCCCATCACTAGTGTTATGTGAGTAAGTGAGGTGAAGTTCTGCCTGATGGGGGCTACACTGTACCTAACTGGGCAGAGCAAGGAAGGGAGAAAAGGAGGAGCAACTGTGGAGAAGGCAGCCAGGGAGGAGTTTTGATGTTTGCTGATCGACGGTGGAAACTCATCTGGATGTGGAAAATTAAATTGGCACCGGCTCAGCTTCTTTTAATGAGAAGTTACTATACCATACCATGCTATTACAATATACTTTATAATTGATGATGATGATGTTTGCAGGCTTCATTGATGAAGCCAGTGACCCACAAGTGAAAAAAATAAACACGTTGTGAAAATGAACAACAACAATAAGTTAACTTGTGATTAATTAAATGTCAGTGAAACCATAAAACCAAACTGAAGTGCTGAGTAAGGAGATAAAAAGAAGCCTAGAGAGTTTAGAAGGGGCCCCAGAGTAAATTATTGCCCTGGGGCCTAGCGAGGTTTAGTTATGACCCCTCGTTGTATGTGTGTAAATGCATACTGTACACGCAGTGTATGTACACAGACGCTGAGCATCGTTGGCTATGGATGCATGGTGCAACTCAATACTGGGTTGAAGCACCTTTGGCTGCAATTACAGTTTGCGTATGACGCAACAGGCTTTGCTGACCTGGATTTGGGTAGTTTCTGCAGATCCTCTCAAGCCCTCTCAGAAAGAATAGGTACTGTTGCTGGAAAGCTTTATTCTGATGTCTCCCGATATGTTTTATTGGCTTCGAGTTCAGGCTTTTCCCAGGATGCCTACAGACATTCACAGAATTGTCCCTAAACCACTCTTCTCTTGCGTTGTCTTGGCTGTGTGCATAGGGTCAATGTCCTGTTGGAAGATGAACCTTCGACCCAGTCTGTGGTCCTCCTGAGGGCTCTGGATATTGCTGTGTTCAGCTTCCCCTCAACATTGACCAGTCTCCTAGCCTCTGCTGCTAAAGAACACCCCCAAAGCATGATACTACATACCGCCATGAATCACTGTAGAGATGATATTGCGCAGATTATGAGCGGTGCCTGAATTCATCCATATTTCGCTCTTTGAATTGAGGCCAAAAAACACATTAAACAAATTTAGGGTAAGGCTGAAACCTGAACGTATGAAAAGTTCTGAGCATTTTCTGAATGCACTGTATTGATCCATATACAAGAACACAGATTTATGCACATCTTAACCAAGATGTTTGCAGCAGTTTTCTGTCAAAGAAATGTCATATATATTCATCTTGTAATCTTTAACATTGTCAGGGTTATTCAAAGAGAATCGAAAAGTCACCACACTTTCGGTGACTTTTCGTTCTCTTCAATTCGGTGCGATTTGGCGATCCCATTTCGGCGACCCTGCGGTGTATTCAGCAAGCACCACAGGGCCGTCGTAGTGCAGGGAAAAGCCGCCGCAAACCTGGCGAACACTCACCGCAAAACCCGGCGAACGCACACCGAAACCCTCAAAAACATCTGGATTCACCCCGCCGAACACGCCGGAGAAACCTGAGCAGCCGCCGATCACAGCGCAGAGCAGCCGCCGGAAAAAGCCGACACCACAGACGAATGGAGTGGAAAAAAAAAACAGTACGCTTGAATGTTTGAAACGTGAAACGCTGTTTGCAAAGAAACTACAGAAAGAAAATGTCAGAAATTTACATAGAAGATCCAATGAATGATAATAAAAAGGGCTGTTACAGAAAAAAGAAAAGACGATTTAAAAAAAACACAGAAACTTTTTTCGCAAAAAATGCCTAAAAGATTCAAAAAAATCTATACATAGAGACTTTTTACTGCAGAATATTATAATCAACGGTTTATTAGATATTGAATTAAAACGGGAATATTTTTAACATTGAAGCCTATGGGATTCGCCTGAACAAACCTGTCGAATTAAACCACCACAGCAGGGCATTTCGGCAACTTTTCCCTGCTGTTTGGTGTTCTCTGAATAGACGAAGCATTGCTTCTCTATGGGATTTCACTGCCCTCGAACAGGCACCGTATGTGCGGCAATTCGCCAGCATTTGGCAAACTGCCTGCTCTCAGAATAGCCGAATGGTCAGGAAAGGTAACCGTACGCTGAATTTCACTGTTCGGTTACCTTTCGGCCACAATTCGATTCTCTTTGAATAACCCTGTGTGAGTTTGCAGGTTCGATGTGTTGAAGTTTTCAGGCTGTGCTATTCTCATGCATTTATTATTAGGTGCTTGGGGTATATTAGCTGCTGTATAACATTTCAAAAGGTCAAAGTAGGACAACTTTGCTTTGGGAATGTGGCCAGATACATGTCCTGGAATATGGATACTTAAAGATAATTTCATATGACTTAACAAACTATTAATAGCCACATATGTAATGCAAATGGCCTATTAAACAACTGTAAAGAAATGTATTCCAGTTTAAAAGCATGTAAACGCTACCTAGGAAACAATACTTTGTGGCTTATTGCCATTGAATTTTTGTGAATTTTCTGACCTATCAAGTATGCAGAGGTCTAGAAAAGGTGTGTACAAAATACAGATATCATGGCCAGAGAGGATCTATTTGTCCCGTGGAGGGATACATGAGAGGTATGCGACTGGCAATTTTCTATCTACACAAACCATAAATTTAGAATTCTCTGCTTGTCTATGAATGAGTGGTTGAGTGTCACGATGGGGGCTCTTGCCCCCCTGGCACCCAGCAGCGTCTCCTTCGCTGGACACTTTCTGGTGGCCAGTTTTTATATTGCTGGCTCTCGTGGGCGCCAGGGAATGACGTGGCAGCTGGCATGGGGCATGGTGTTGTGACGAGGGCCAATGGGATATGCATGCCAGTTGTAAATGCCCTTGATACCAGTGCCCTGTCGTGACACCCATTAGGCCAGGGTCACACAAGCGTAGAGGGAACGTCCGTTAGAACGGATGTTCTTTCCTCTCGGACGCCAGTGTGATCACCTCGCTGAGTGTACGTTGGTGCACGCAGCCCTACAAAGCGCAAGCCTCCTATGGAGGATCACGATTGTAGACCCATTCAACGTCTGCTATAGTGGGTCAACGGGGAGGAAAACTGCACACCTGTTGTAAAGTGCGATACCAGTACGCGCGTTACACTGTGTGGCCCTTCCAGTCGAGTCGTTCTAACCCTACGATGGATGCTGGGAGGAGGGGTCACTAGGGACGCACTTAGTGCGCTTGTGTGACCCCAGCCTTACCCAAGAGCGTGTTTTGGTTACATTTCAAGGGTATGACGTTTTGGCTATTCCCTTTGACTATTCTGACCTCTGGTTTCCCTATCTGACTCTGGCATATGTTTAACCCCTCTAGTTCCTGACTCAGGTTTACATTTAACCCTTCTTGTTTCTGACCAGGCTTTTACGACTTCCCCTCTGGTTCTGGACTCTTTTCACTACTTTTTCTCTGTCTTATGCTAGTTTTACCAGCTATTCTAAATACCGGCAGGTTAGGGAGTGACACATCTGCGTGTTGGGATCAGGGAGTCTTAACATAAAGACGGCGATGACAGTAGTCCACAGCCTCATAATAACTGCAAAACTATTATAGAGGGTATTCAGTAAGCACTGTTACTATATGGAAATTACTTGAGTGAACCTTGGCGAACTATAGAGGGTCCAGGTCAAGCATCAGCAATCTTGGCCCTCTAGTTGTTTTGGAAATACATCTCTCATGACGCTAAACAAATCTAACAAATGGCAGAGCATCATGGGAGATGTAGTTCCAAAATATCTGGAGGGCTAAGGTTGCTGATCCCTGAACTACGGTGTATTCACTATTTAGGGACATTCCATTGTATTCATAATATTTAGCATTCTTTTCAAGTACTTTCTGCTGAATTAGTTTAACATAGTTCTCAGCATAGCCCTTAACAAGGTTTTCACCATAGTTTCTGTCAAACATATGTAGCATAGGCCCACCAGTACCACATACAAAAAAGAGAGGAAGACGAAGACCTAAACCCAGAAGGTCATCTCCAAAGAAGGGGGGGAGGGAATGCGGAGCAAATCCCTAACCCTTAACACTAATTATAACATATAACCTTTATTAACAGACCAATAACAACAACAAAAAAAAAGGAATCAAGGCAACACAAAGTTAAAATCCTAGAAAAAGCAACACTCCAAGAGGGTATTGACCTTTAGCGACCGCTAGGTCCAGGATGCTCGGGGCAGCACTAAAGCGCCTTCACGAGCATCCCCTCCATGAAGTCCATAAGACTCCATTGAGGCTTCTGCTGCCGAATCACATGACCGACAGGTTCTCGCCTCTCGTGAGATCCAGAAGGTCGGCGGAGTGATTGCGGAGGGAGATGGGGGACTTTTTCCCCAGTCTCACTCTGCTCCCAGCAGCCAGAAGTGGCGGATTGGGCCACACGTCTCGCTGCGGGGTCTGAGGGGAGTATTTGATTTTTTTTTTTGGGGTAGGGGTTACAGCTGCAGCTAACTGATTCCGCAGAAGCTCTAAGCCATAGCAAACTTTTTAAGTTAGTGACAGCTGTTTGTAATTAGCGTTGAGACTTTGTAACACTAAATACTCTCTGCTTACTCTTTGCGCTCCCCATGTTAAGCATAGGGAGCACAAAGTACAGTAAGCTGGTGCTAAAAAGCTCTAATAACGATTCGCTAATGGATTTTTTAACCTATTAGCGATCGGGAGGTGATCTATGCGACACGCCAACGCTCATTTATGTGATCGCTGTCGTGAAGGAGGTGATAGTGCCCCAAAATTGTGTCTTGTGGATCTCACCTACGCTTCAGATGAAGTTGTCTAGTGTTGTGTTACTGTTGTTTTCAGTGTTGTTTCTTTTTTACAATTTATATATTGAAGAGGCATAGTAAAAGAGAGATGTGCATATACTGTACATTTCAACACAGCAAGAGCAATATATGCTTCACAGGGAATGTTCCTCATACCATTTATTACACCACGTAATACAGATTAGATCACCTCAAAAATGTGTCAAGCCCTCAGGTCACCCGGAAAAGGGATATTGCTGAACAGGTAAAACCACAAAGGATGGATTCAGCACCTCGGATTCAACTTTCCAAATACCAGATTATAAACGGAAATGTGGTATAAAGGGCAGCACCAGTAGATCCTGGAAGGTGAGGGACCTATTGTCAAAGCATTTTGATACATGTAAGACCTCATTGTACATTGCATTGTCCCAGTCATAGAATATTCCTGTTAAAAAACACAAAAATCACATAACGCCAGGATCTCAGAGTTGGTATTCTTTGCTGATTTTATTGTGTCGCCATCACAATTTATAAGATGGTATATATTTTTTCTTTATTTCTTTTCTTACTTTATTACCAATACATAGTACTGAGGTGTGGGGAAGCTCCTACTGCTTTTGTTACCTTCTCTCGGACAGTGGGTAGATTATGATCAGTTTGGGAGTCTGGTTCCAGTTTTAACCTGTTGTGATGCTTCTATGGATGACTATACTTGTGTGAAACCTTTTGCAATAGGGAGGTGAATGAGAACTTCCCAGTGGGGAGGTGAATGAGAACTTCCCAATGGGGAGGAGAATGAGGACTTCCCAGTCCTCATTCTCCTCCCCATTGCCTTCTTTTCTGTATCCCAAATGATATTGGTCTTGGTTATTGATATTATGCAGTAAACCTGAGATGCAAACAAGCACAAACTTCAGTGGAAACGGCAAGTCCTAAACGCAGTGGTTGACCCCTAGCTGATTTTATTGCTGTACTATTGACTCACAAAGAACAAGCAAGCATGAAATATCCATAAAAGTCCATGTGACCGTGAATCAATCAAGAATGTTACAGGAAGCCCTGCTATTATAATTATGTTTGCAAAGCCTCATTTTATGGAGCCAGATGATCCTGTTTAAGTAGATAACATTTACTAACAATGTTACTAATAAAAATGTGCGAGGGCAGTATCCCTAATATTAGATCACTTCTTGAACAATAAAAAAGATGACTATTGATTGCATAATCTCACTAACCAGTTTAAAACATAAAAAATTCACAATACAACAGACATGTATAAAGCTTAACATGCAACTTTATAATCTAGTGTTGCTGCCGTAACTCACATTATACAAAAGGTATTTTACGTTTTGTCATGAGGAGAGTAATAAGAGTCTATTTCATAATAACATTAAGCAAGGATCTCAAATTTTGACTCCACAGATGTTGATGACCTAAGGGGTTATTCAGAGAGCACCAAAATGTCGGCAACGTCTCGTTCCCCGCACTTCGGGGGATCAAAATTCACCGCAGAGTCCCCTGAGTGCAGGGAAAACCCGCCGCAAAGCCGCTGAATAAAAAAAAAAGAAAAAGCCGCAAAACAGCGGAATTATCATATCCGATAATATGTGCAGTTTTGTGGCTTTTTTTAAAAAAAAAAAAAACATGCAGAAAATATCGGATCCGATAAATTATCCGCCTCAAACCAGCTGAACCCATCTGGAAAAAGCTGACGATCCGCCAAACACAGTGACGACCAGTGGCTGTAAAAATCCGACAAGCTGACGAACGGGGTAAAAAAATAAATAAACCGATTGAAAGTGTCAAATTTGAAACGCTGTTTGCAAAACAAAATACTGAATGGAAATGTCTGGAATTAACATATAAGGTCCTATGAATAATAATAAAAAGGTCTGTTAGAGAAAAAACGCTATTTAACCCCTTAAGGACCGCTGACGTACCATGTACTTCCTGCCCACGGGTCTCCCTTAGACGTACGGACGTACATGGTACGTCAGCGGCTCCTAACCCCCCCTCCCGCCCGATACTTACCTCCCTCGCTGGATCCTTCGCAGATCTGGCAGGGAGAAAGCCTGCCCATGTGATTTACATGGGCAGGCGAGCTTGATGACCTCACCATGTTGCGTGGTGACGTCATCAGCAGGCGCCCCCATTGAAATCAATGGAGGGGCTCCTTCGGAGCCCTCTATCTCCCCGACCATTGAAGCTAGGGGGATGCAAGTTGTGTATAATATGTGTGGGTTGAATAAACGAGTAAGAGGAAAATTTGACCTAAACATGAACAGCGCAGAAACGTAAAAACAGCAACGGTCACTAAAGGACGGATTTGTGTAAAACCACCCGGTCACTAAGGGGTTAAAAAAAGGGGGAAAAATCCTGAAAAATGCCTAAAAGATCCTAAAATATCAATAAAGAGACTTTTTATTACTGCAGATTAACCTCCCTAGTGGTATTCCCGAGTGTAAATTTCAATGCTGTAAGCAGTATCCCCGAACCAAACCCGGGCTGGATACGTACCTGTCCCTGCGTTCCCTCGCTGTCCTCCCGCAGTCACCTCCGGCCAATCACGGCGTCCTGCTTCCGGGTTCCCGTCATTAACCATGAATCTGCTCTGAGATATTTAGCCAAACTATAAAAAGCATTTCTCTTCTCACTCAAGGGCAGGAAGAGCACGGGGAAAGATGAATTGAGATATACACGGCTTCTATACATTGTGAGGTGGTTGTGAATAATTTGGGAAGAATTCATAGATGGATGGTTTCATTTGATGAATGTATCGTTGTGAAATAAGTGCTCCTCCCGTAAAGGCTTGCTTGTCTTGTTCCTGTAACTATGTCCTGCCTTTGCACAATAATAAAGTGCTAAATACCCACTGTGAAATCTAATGTGTTTTAAGACAAGTACAGTGTTGAAGGAAATAGTGACTTGCTCAAGGTGTTGCTTTCCCAACAGTTGCCAAACAGGGCGTTCTCTATGTATGAGCATACTGTATGTGTAAGAAATGAAAACCATGTGACATGGTTTACCCCCAGACTTCCTGATCACCCCTCCACCTTAGTTTTCAGGAGGACTAAGGGAATATGCAACACAAGTGCAAGTTTAATGGTGTTAAATAGCTAAAATCAGGTCTTTGTGATCCCATACACAAGTGCTAATGTAGCGATCATATGTGAGCAGCCCTGATTGGCTGTTCAGTGTTGCAGCCGGTAATCCTGGTGGGCTTGTGCGCTGGGATGACACACCCCTTTTGGCAATGGCTGTCGCCAGCAATGCAAACTGCATCACAGCCATTCCCCCTGGATGGCCACGCCATCAACCTGATCACAGACCTCCTAAAGTTGTTTAAAGGGACATTCTAGCCATCATGAGCACTTAAGTGATTTTAAATGGTCAGGGTCGGCTGGGAGTCCCCTATACCAGAGGTTCCCAACCGCGGTCCTCAAGTATCCCTAACAGGTCAGGTTTTCCAGATATCTGAAGCACAGCACAGCTGATATGATTTGCTGCTCAGTGATTGCAGGATTCAGTCTGTATTTCCTCAAGATAATCCTTAAAACCTGGTCTGTTAGGGGTACTTGAGGACCCTGGTTGGGAACCACTGCCCTATACCCTGGCTATCCCTGGAGGCAGTGACAGCCTTTGAAAACAGATGTCTCCCCACCACCCTGATAGCTCTCACTCAACTGGACAGCCTTCCCAGAAATGGGTTAATGCGAGTCAACATACTTAATCAACCCACAGAATCACCAGTGCTTCGCCATGCTGCAGATAGGAGGCATGGAAGTGAGATTATATACTCTTCTAGGCTAAAAGTGGTAGTGAAGGCTTGTGCTCTGCCTGTTCCTCCTCCTGTTTATAGTCAAGGGTTTCACTTTAACATCGTAACGCAGGGTCACAACTAGAAATCTTGGGGCCCCCTACCCAGGGCCCTATTACTTTATTCGCGCTGCGCATTTGCATGTGCACAAATGCGCATTTGCGCGACTGCAAATGATGCGCATTAACGTCCAACGCGAGTGACCCTGCGTGAACCCAGCGCGAACGCAAGTGCATGCGCGTATCCTATACTTAACATTATGAGCGCAAATGTGTTAAGCGGATAATATTACAATCGATGCGCAACTTCCGACGAACGACGTTTGCGCGCATAATTTAAACTTTTTTGAAAACCTGGTGGTAACTGCAAATCTGAACATTCTGGCCGGAACGAAATACACCAGCACGAAAAAAAAAATACAGCACAGTACAGTTACACATTCTACACATACCCAGACATTAAAATTTTATAATTTGTCAAAATATTTTTTTGCTGCAGCACAGATACGCAGATTGACTTTGACAGGCGCAACAAACGAAACCTAGAAAATGGTGGTTCTTAATTCTGATTGCCCACCGATTCCTGCACGCAATGTTCATTTGCGCACGAATTTGCGCGTCGGATTTGCGCACGGGAAAACGTGAAGGCTGAAAAAATGCGCTCAGATCGTAATACTGCATTAATTTTCACGCGATAACGCATTTTGCGGTGGGCAAAAAAAATTACGCTGTGCGAGCGCATTTGCACGAAGAATGTAATAGGGGCCCCAATGTTTGCTGAGAGCTGTCACCCAGACATAAGAAACAAACAATGTCTGTCCATGACTTATGCAGGAAAAAAGATATCCAATGATAACCCCAAATAGCCCATGGTCCCTGACCATCACGGGCAACTGCACACTTCCCTCTCCCGCAACATCAGACTCTCGTCTGTCTTTCAAGAAGTCTCTGAAAACACAGTACTTTAAAGAAGCCTATTGACTCAATCCACAATCCCCCACTGTACATTTCAGGCCCCATCTTCCCATTCAGCCCACAGGCTCCTCATTACCTCACATACCCTGCTATTCATGTTCACCTAGTGTGTCACCACTCTCCTCTTAGAAAGTAATCTCTCGAGCAGGGTCCTCTCTCCTACTGTTCTGTGTAACGTGTATGTATAGTTGTTATTCTATCTCCCATTGTACAGCGCTACGGAACTTGTAAATGTAACTGCTAGTATGGGGCTACTATAAATACAAGCCAGTGTGTTCCTGAACAAAGGTGCTCTTTGCACCATAACCTATGATTCGGGTGGCACAAGATATCTGTCCTCAAGTTGGGGAAAGTCATAAGAATCGGAGGGATATTGTTTATAGGAGAAAGAGCCTTCTCTGCACAATCTAGCGCGATTTCGTTCATAGATGACCTGATTCTGGGTCAGCGTTTCATGCCGAGCTGGAAACCCATTGAAATTCATTCTTTGAGCCAAGCAAAATAAACTCTATTTTTGAACTTGTCAGAAGAACTTGATCTTCTCAGTGGGGAAGAACTTAACTTTACATAAGTCTTAGGAATTGTTGTAACTCTTTTTCACGAAGAATTATCAACTACAGAATACATTCAGTCTACAAGATTAAAAAAAACAAAAGCGCATGAGTAGTATAAATTAACCCTCTCACTGCTGAGCCATTTCATCTCTGTGTACTGAGCTCATTTTGACCATTCTTTGCTCATTATGTTTAAATGTGTTTTGAAATCATGTTTTCTTATAAGACCTAGGTAAATTATATATCCTTATTTTTCAGCAGACTCAGTCAAACTATATCATTATTATGTGTATATGCCATGTCCCATCAGAAGGCTATAACGATTTTATTTTTAAAAAAATGTAGATTTCTATTAAGATTTCAATCATTTACAGTGTTTAAAATTACTTTTTTCACATTTTATCAACCAACCCTCTCTAGTTGAATATTCTATGGGGCACTCTTGTTGACAAACTATAGAAATGGGAACCTGTTAATGCATTTTTCTGATAAGAAAATTACCCAATTTTAACTAAAGCTGAAAAAAACGCAATTTTTCGCTTGTATTTTGGCGCATTGTGTTTTATGAATAATATGACTATGTATAAAACCAGGGCCGGCGCTAGCGTAAGGCGGCACAGGCGGCCGCCTTACTATCTGGCTTCCTGACAGTTTGTGGGGGCGGAATTCCCCGGCCCCGAGTTCCGCCATCTTGGTCGGCCGGGGAGACCCGGCACAGCGCTTGGGGCCGAACCACCTGACCAGCGCCTCGCGCAATCTAGCGAGAACGCGACTGCACTGGTCATGTGGTTCCCACCCGGCGAGCGGCAAAGCTGCATCATGTCAGCGGCCGCTCGCCACCATGAGGATCGCCGGCGGAGCCTGGGGGGCCTGGCAGCAGGTGAGAGCTGGGGGCAGATATATCCATATGTGAGCTGGGGGCAAATATCTCCATATCAGCTGGGGCAATATATACCCATATAATCTGGGGGCAAATATATCCATGAGTAGGGGGCAAATATATCCACATGTGATCTGGGGGCAAATATATCCATGAGTTGGGGGCATATATCCACATGTGATCTGGGGGCAAATATATCCAGGAGTTGGGGGCAAATATATATATCCATGAGCTGGGGGCAAATATATCCATGAGCTGGGGGCAAATATATCCATGAGTTGGGGGCAAATATATCCACATGTGATCTGGGGCAAATATACCCATATTACCTGGGGCAAATATCTCTATATGAGCTGGGGCAATATATACCCATGTGATCTGGGGGCAAATATATCCACATGTGATCTGGGGGAAAATATACCCATATGAGCTGGGGCAAATATACTTATATACACACACTAGGGTTGCTCATATATGTGTATATATCGAGATTATCATTCATGGCACCTCTATCCTGATTGGCTTGACATGACATGGATGGAGGGGCACCAAAATGCACCTTCGCCTGACTAGATAAAAATGCTTGCACCGGCCCTGTATAAAACACTGACCTTGCTTGCGGTGTGGGAAATGAGAAGGTGAGTAATGGCAGTGCTATTACTCAAGTTATACATAACAAATGGACAATGCCATTGCTTTGAAACAAACAGGGTTATTCAAAGAGAATCGAAAAGCCACCGCACGTTCGGGTGGGTGCTGTGGGGTGGCATTTTCAATGCACTGTCCTTCATCATGGATAAATTATATGAGTCTAGGAAAAAATGGCTGACCTGGCAACCCTGATCTACAGTTGTGTTCAAAATTATTCAACCCCCAATGCTGTAAAGGGTTTTAGGGAATTTAGTGTACATTTGTAATTGTATTCAGAATGAAATCCTACAAGGACTTTTTAAAGAACCATATGCAACTAAAATGACATCAACTGGTTTTGTAATACAGTCGTAAATGTTTCTTTTGTGAATTCTTCATTGACACAATTATTCAACCCCTTAAAGACTACCACTCTGAAGAACAGAGGTTCATTGAAGTGTTTTCAATCAGGTATTGAAAACACCTGTGAATGTCACGGAGCAGCAATAAAGCATAATAAGCACCAATTAGGCAGCTTTAAAATGACTGTGATACTCAGCTCCTTCTAGACATTTACTGGTGTGGTTACAAACATGGTGAAGTCAAGAGAATGGTCCAGGAAGACAAGAGAAGAGGTGATTACTCTTCACAGGAAGGGCAATGGCTATAATAAGATTGCAAAGATGTTAAACATACCAAGAGAGACCATAGGAAGCATCATTCGCAAATTCAAGGCAAAGGGCACTGTTGAAACGCTACCTGGTCGTGGCAGAAAGAAGATGCTGACTTCGACTGCTGTGCGCTACCTGAAGCGTAGAGTGGAGAAAAGTCCCCGTGTGCAGTGGCGTCACTAAGGTTGGTGTCACCCGGTGCGGTAACTTATGGTGTCACCCCCCCCAGTTTACGGATTTTTTTTTAACTACTCTTACTCCTAAATCAGTACTCCCATATAACACTGAATGCTCATACACACAGCGCACATTACTGTGAGGTTTATTGCTGTGGAGCTCTCTCATATGCTCACACAAATTTTTGCCAACTGCCAGCAAGTACGGTGCCTGTTCGAAGGCAGTGAAAGCACACATGGATATATATTGCCCCAGCAGCTCTGGATATATTGCCCCCAGCAGCTCACCCATGGGTATATATTGCCCCCAGCTCACATATGGATAGATTACCCCAGCTCATAATTATATATTGCCCCCAGCAGCTCACCCATGGATATATATTGCCCCAGCAGCTCACCCATGGATATATATTGCCCCAGCATATGGGATATATATTGCCCCAGACCAGCTCACACATGGATATATTGCCCCCAGACCAGCTCACACATGGATATGCCCCCAGCTCTCATGGATACTGCCCCAGCTCTCATGGATACTGCCCCAGCTCTCATGGATACTGCCCCAGCTCTCATGGATACTGCCCCAGCTCACATGGATACTGCCCCAGCTCACATGGATACTGCCCCAGCTCTCATGGATACTGCCCCAGCTCTCATGGATACTGCCCCAGCTCTCATGGATACTGCCCCAGCTCTCATGGATACTGCCCCAGCTCACATGGATACTGCCCCAGCTCACATGGATACTGCCCCAGCTCACATGGATACTGCCCCAGCTCTCATGGATACTGCCCCAGCTCTCATGGATACTGCCCCAGCTCTCATGGATACTGCCCCAGCTCTCATGGATATTCATGGATAAAATGCCAGTGTTTGGGTTTGGCAATGTGGTAACAACAGACTGTTTTTTGCCTGTGTTCTCAAGATTTCAAAATAATAACCCCATATATTCTAAAATTTTAGAATTTGAGAACACCGGCAAAAAACACTATTTTTTACTGTGTTAAATATTACAATTGTCAGCTCAGCTGTTTCACACAGACTCACAGTCTAGTCACACTCTGTCTCTTCCGACTCGAGTCCTCAAGAAGACAGCCAGGCAGCAGGTGAGAGACTGGGAGCAGCCGAGCAGGAGGCACCACGCACCGTACACGCCTCAGCTCCTGCGCGCTTCTAAAGAAAATGCGCCACTAGGGAGCTGTTAGGGCGGTGGGCGGGCTGCCGCCGATGAGAGGCGTCAGCGTGCAGGCGCAGCTCAGCCTCTGATTTCCCTTGGGCGGCGTCACGCATCAGAAGGGGTGGGATCTGCGCGGCCATCTTTGATGCGTCACGTGCAGCGTGGCGACGGCGTGCTAGATTGTCGGTGTGTGCAGATAGCATGATCCTCCACATCCATCCTGGATGGATGTGGAGGATCATGCTGCCGCGCTAGCCGCATTAATCTCTATCTGCGCAGCACAGACACTCGAGCTGCACGCCGTCGCCACGCTGCACGTGACGCATCAAAGATGGCTGCAGGCGGCACTGGCAGCATGATCCTCCGGCTCCAGGCTCCATCCGATCACGGTGACTGGCGAATCAAAGATGGCCGCGGGCCTCGGGCGGCAGCATGATGATCCAGGATCCTCCACATCCGATCACCTCCTCCATGAGGGGGGGGGGGCGGTAACCTGCACGTGCGGCCCCGCGGACGAAAAAAAAAAAAATCCTCCTCAAACAGCTGGTGACGGTGTCACCCCGCCACGGGTGTCACCTGGTGCGGGCCGCCCCCCCGCCCCCACCCAGCGACGCCACTGCCCGTGTGACTGCTGAGGAACTGAGAAAGATTTGTCAGATGTGGGTACTGAAGTTTCAGCTCAGACAATACGGCGCACACTGCGTAATGAAGGCCTCCATGCCAGAACTCCCAGGCGCACCCCCTTGCTGTCTCCAAAGAATAAGAAGAGTCGACTGCAGTATGCCAAAAGTCATGTGGACAAACCACAGAAGTTTTGGGATAGTGTTCTGTGGACTGATGAAACAAAATTAGAACTGTTTGGGCCCATGGATCAACGCTATGTTTGGAGGAGGAAGAACAAGGCCTATGAAGAAAAGAACACCTTGCCTGCTGTGAAGCATGGCGGGGGGGGGTCAATCATGCTTTGGGGCTGTTTTACTTCTGCAGGTACAGGGAAGCTTCAGCGTGTGCAAGGTACCATGAATTCTCTTCAGTACCAGGAGATATTGGATGACAATGTGATGCAGTCCGTCACAAACCTGAGGCTTGGGAGACGTTGGACCTTTCAACAGGACAATGATCCCAAGCATACCTCCAAGTCCACTAGAGCATGGTTGCAGATTAAAGGCTGGAACATTTTGGAGTGGCCATCGCAGTCACCTGACTTAAAGAAAGCAGTTGCAGTGCGCAAGCCTAAGAATGTGACTGAACTGGAGGCTTTTGCCCATGACGAATGGGCGAAGATACCCATAGATCGCTGCAAGACACTTGTGTCAAGCTATGCTTCACGTTTAAAAGCTGTTAGAACTGTAAAAGGATGTTGTACTAAGTACTAAGATTGAATGTCACTTGGGGGGGGTTGAATAAAACTGATAATGATGTGAGCACAGAAAAGACATTTGTGGTTATTGCATTATAAATGTTATGTTATATTTGTCTGACCTACACGTGCCTCTTTGATTTAATTGTAAGCAAGATGACTGAATGATCAAAATCAATGTCAAACTGGCCAAAACACTCAATTTCAGTGGGGGTTGAATAATTTTGAACACAACTGTATATATACAGCATAAAGCAGGGCATGACAAATTTGCTTTGAATCTAGGAGCCAGATAAAAAAGTTAGGAGCCATTTTTTTTTTATGGTAATAAGTGAGCGATAGTCTCCAGTCTCCGCGCGGCTATTACAGTTTAAAATGTTACAGTTTAAAAATTAAGGAACCTAAGAAGGTTATTGGGCAAAAGCTGAGAGGTGTAACTATGTGTAGACCTGCGCTGTGCATCTGTAAAGATACAGAGAAGGTGTGCTGTGCATTCATGTCTCTGATGCTTGGAGGGGGCAGTGAGGGAAGCTGGCCCCCTGGCAATCGGCGACAGCATGAGGCACCCCCCCCCCCCCGAGCTGCTGGGCAGACGTTGCACAGAACTGCAATAAAGATTTCTCACGCCTGTGCCAACAGTGAATGGGCTAACAAAAGCCCAGGCGACAGGATGAAATTTCTAGTCGCCATGGCGACCTGGGATTTGTCGAGCCCTGGCATAAAGTTTTGAGCATTAACCTCCCTGGCGTTACGATTCTGACATTTTATATGCCAGAATCGTTACAATTTATTTAGCCTCCTAGCGGTATCCGAGTGTGGCTCGGGGTTAAATGCATTGCTGAAAGTGGTAACCCCCGAGCCACACTTGGGCTGGATACATACCTGTCACTGAGTTCCCTCGCTGTCCCCTGCAGTCACACTCCGGACGATCATGTCATGCTTCCTGGTTCCCTTCTCGCGAGAAGGGAACCAGGACGCCGTGATCGCAGAGAAGAATGCAATAACGGAGGTCAGCGAGGGAGCGCAGGTAAAGGTATATATCCAGCGTGTGGCTCGGCGTTACACTTGGGAAAACCGCCAGGGAGGGTAAGAGAACCATGATGCAGTTGGTGGTAGAAAATTGAATGAATATTAGACATGTGCATTTCGATTCAAATCAAAGTTCGGACTAAATTTACCGATTCGTTTTTCGGAAGTGCTTCCCAAAAAAAAAATAATCGATGCTGTCTGAATCGGAATGAAAACTAATGGATTCAGACCAAAATGGAATGAAACGGAATAAAACAAATTGATTTTGTTTTTATAGATCAATTCGTTCTACCGTTTCACTTACACTTGATTTCCCTATAGACAAGTAGTGGTTAGTTAATCTATTCAGAGAACGCTGAACAGCACTGAAATATCAGTGAAATGCCCTGATTTTTGATGGTTTGTTCGACAGCTTTAAACAGGCGAATCTCATTGGTTTAAAAGTAAATAAATATTCCCAGTTTTAATTAAATATTTATTCAACCGTTTACATTTATTATTTTCATTTGCAGCAAAAGGTCTCTTTATTTATGTTTAGGCATATAAAAATACCAGTCATTGAAAATAAAAAAAAGCCGGTACTAAAATAATCCCATAGGTTTCAATGTAAAAAATATTCCCAGTTTTTATTAAATATTTATTCAACCATATTCAAGTACTAAAAAAGAAATGAAATAAATTATATATTTATATAGCGCCAGCATATTCCACAGCGCTGAACAATGGGCACAACATAGACAGTGTTATACATTGAGACTGAACAACATTTTTTTTTTCTTCAATTCTTTATTTTTTGACAAGAACAAACAAGAGCACAGCAGTAAAGAAAGAGATTGAAATATAAGTACTGGTGATAGGGTACAAAGCCCAGAGAGGCATCACATAAATCAACAAGACAATAGCTGGTCATAACAGCAAGGGAAATCCAAAGCATCACAAGATGGGGAAGTCGGCGAAGGGACGGGTGTGGGGAAGATGAAAAAAAAAGGGTGGAAAAATGCCCAAAACAAAGTGGCATTCTTGACGCTCTCAGGGACTCCAGCGGAGAACCTAAGGCCAAAGAAGAGGCCAGAGGGTCGGCAGACTCAGGGCCAAGGAGGGTGAACAGAGCCATGGTGTCCACCCTTGTGGCGCACCCAAGGCAACATTGACAAACCAGTACAGCAGGAAACAAAGGTCCTATACCCGTGGGAATTTACAATCTAGAAGGGTTGGGGTGGGAACAGGAGGAGAGGACAGCAAGGTGAGAGTGATGGACTGGTTGGGGCAGTGAGGCGTATTAGTGAGTCGGGTGGTAGGCTTCCCTAAATAGGAATGTCTTTAGGGGAAAGTCTGACAGTACGAGGGAGAGCGTTCCAGAGGATGGGGGCTGTGCGTGAGAAATCCTACAGTCTATCATGGGATGAGGTGATGCGGGGAGAAGCTAGGCGCAGGTCACTGTTTGAATTTAGGGAGCGAGCTGGGGTGTATTTTTGGTGATTAATGAGGACAGGTAGTGAGGAGCTGAGCAAGTGAGAGCTTTGTAGGTCAAGGTAAGGATTTTTGAATTTAATTCTGCAGTGGATGGGGAGCCAGTGAAGGGCTTTGCAGGGAGGAGCAGCAGAGACAGAGCTGTGGGTGAGGTGGATGAGCCTGGCAGAGGCATTTAGAATTGATTGTAGGGAGGAGAAGCGGGAGAGAAATACCAACGGATCCGAAAAACGAAGTACCAATAAAAACGAAATAACAACTCAACCCGAAATACGAATTACCAATCGTCTGAACCAACAAATCAATCCTTAAATAGGAATCACGGTAACGTAGCGAACGAACCGAAACAAAAAACGAAATGATACGACAGAACAAAACGAAAAAATAAAGGAATGAACTGATCTGAAATTAAATAAAATATTAACGAAACGATCCGAAACTAAACAATTTTTTAGCTGTGCACTTCTATTGACTATTACTGAACACTACAATAATATCCCGTAAAGGGTTCTGCAGATTAATGACAGAGGGCATAAAACTGGTCTTAAGAGAATCAAGACCAGCTGCTCACAGATCATGCAAGTTCAGACAGCTAACTTGTATGGAGTGAATGAACCACGTGTACTCGATCCATACAAATACTTGTATGACGCAGTAAGGATGCTATGATTTTCCCAAGTGATGTAAACAGGAAGTGGGTGGAGTTTGAGTAATATGGGTTTGATAGAAAATAAGGCTGCTGGGAATTAAACAATATCAAGCAACAAAGAGTGCTGATTCTGGAGTTTTTTAACATAACAGTCTATATAATGCATGGGGATCATGTTGGTTTAATTGCAACAATTTTTATTTTTAGGCAACAGATTCTGCCTCTTCTTTTGAGATGAGAGCGTCAAAAAAGGGGCAGAATCTGAAAAATGAAGCAGAAATGGAGCATAATGTTAGGGTTAAACCTAAAACAAGCACAAATAGTAACAGAACCATAATTTCTAACCTTAACACAAGCACCGATAGTAAAATAGTAATTTAACGCTGACACAAGCACAAATAGTATCACTAACCCTAGTTTTAATTTCTAATCCTAACACAAACTCAATTGATAACCTAATCCTTATTTGTAACCTTAACACAAATAGTAACCGAACACTAACCCAAATTTCTAATCTTAACCCTAGCTCCAGTAAACAATGCTCTAATTTGGCTGGGGCTGAATTGGAGTGTCTTTCATTCAGCCACATTTTACTTTCGGCAGATATGGATTGGTGGCTAAAATTTAAGTGCATACCTAGTATCATCCTGGTTAAGGCTGGTGTCAGACGAGCGTAGTGTTCACGTACGTGATGGCGTCTAAAAGTACGTCCGTGATAGCTGAAAGAAAGCCCATTGGAGCCTGACACATGAAGTACGTCCGCACAACGGCCAAGGCAAACGGACGCAAGTTAGGCAAGAACGTACAACCCCTAGAACGGCCGCACAAAGTGCGCTGCATCCGCAACGGCCGCATAGCTTTGTGTGTGAGTGATGGAACGTGGTCAGACGGACTGCATTTATACGTCCAGCATTTTTAACAGACAAAATGGTTTTGCTTTTTAATTTATTTTCCCTCCTACATCCGTCAAAATATACCTAAAAAAACAGACTGTGTGGCCACTACTGTGTCTTCCGTACTAACGTCTGTGCGTACTGCACGGACGTACAGTCCGTAGAAATCACGTTTGTCTGACCCTAGCCTTAAGGGGCACTACTGAAATAATGATTCCCCAATTTGTCACTTTAAATAATAGGGCAGAGCAGCAACTGCCCAATAATTTTTTTAATGGGCCACTACCATCAAAAAATGAAATGTCCTTATTGTTGATTTTATGTTGCTGATATCTTCCATGTACTTTCTTTTTCTCCTGTATGTTTCGTTATGAAAATATTTTACTCTATATGTGTCACTGGGTGCACCCAATGTGTGATCATTTGTGTTGTCAACTACCCGCCACAGTATCTTTACCTTACTTTGTGGTTTTCGCCACATAATGGAGTCTATTGGTCAAACAGTCAGCTTCCATCATTGTATGGTATATATTCAAGGGGGTAGATTAGAAGTCTTTTAAACTGCCAGATTTATCTAATTCTCAAACCAGCTCTGATCTCAGGTAACTGGCAGGGACATGGTGCCAGATATAAATCGCAGAATTGGTTAAAACCCACAGACCACATTCTTTACTGAAGGAAAATAATAAACAGAAATTATCAAAAACCAACCACACACAAAGTCTTAAAAGAAGGGTACATATAGGTCAGAAATGAACCTTCAAATAGTAACTCTTTACACAGAGTGGAAATTCACAGAACCACAGTACACCATTATACCAGCAGGCCAACACATAGAATCCTTCAATTAAAAATTTCCAGGGTATCTAAGCAAAAAAATAGAAGCAAAATTACATAGGGTGATACTGTCATGGGTGAGGTCTGGCATGGGTGCGCAGGAGTATGGGTGTGAGCCCAATGTGCAGCGAATATAGCAGCAGACAGGTTACAGGGCAAAAAAGGGGTTTATTAAAGAGAACAGATATAAATCAAGATAGGAGGTACTGGGAGGCAGGATAAACAGATAAAGAACAGAAGGTGAACACTGACAACAATCTCCAAGCGAAAGTACAAATGGATACAGAACAGAATAGTCAAAGTCTAGCAAGGGTCTGGTACACGAGTAAAGTCAAGCATAGGAAGTCAGGGGAAAACAGGGCAATGGAGGATACCGGAGAATGATGGTTCAAAGCAGAGGAAAATCAGGAATGTCAAATGTTCAGAGGGGATCCAGGCAAAGGTCTCAGGAGTTCAGGCGGAGATCAGGAATACAGGTCTGCTCGGGGCAAGGCTGGAAACTTCAATGAGGAAGCGTGGGATCAGGGGCGTAGCTTCCTTATAAGCAGGTCAGATCAGGCTGGATGAGGTGCAGGTGATGGGTCAGGTTCTGAATGCAAAACAAAGCAAAGTCCAGAACTGAGCATGGGGAAAAGAAAAAACAAAGTCCTGGAATCAGCATATGAGATAAAAGTCCTGGAACCTGCATATAGAATGCAGGACACAGCAAAAAGGCAACAAAAGGAGGCGTCAGAGGATCAGGGGGTCCAGACCGTGACAGCGCCCAGGTGGGTCATGACATCACCCCCCTCCTGACGGGTGCACTCCGGGCACCGAAGCTGGAACAGGGGACATGGAGTCCGGATCGTTCATGGAAGCACGTAGGGCCTGCTCAAATATGTCCAGGTCATTTTAGCGGACAGAAAAAGTTCCAAGAAGCAGTCAACTGGAGTCAGACGAGACATCAAGGTTTCTCCAGAGTTCCGGGTAGCGCCTGACCACTTCTAAGTACACCTCCCGGACCAATACGCCAGAGGGCGTCCTGGAGTAGCCCGTAGGGGCGGGTCCCGAGGTAGGGCATTTCGTGCCAGTTTTACTACTCGGATTCTGGAAGTCCTCGTAGAGAGCCGCGAGTACAGCCCTTTCAGACCCAGTATCGGGAATAGAGTCATGGGCAAAACTCGGCGGAGACACTATAGTTGCAGGGCTCGGAGGGGCAGCGCCCTTGGTGAGGCTTGGCTCGACGGCGGCAGCTACAGCTTGGGGACGACTGCTGGGCTCTGCGGCGACACCACTGCTGGGCTCTGCGGCGACACACTGCTGGGCTCTGCGGCGACACACTGCTGGCTCTGCGGCGACACCACTGCTGGGCTCTGCGGCGACACCACTGCTGGGCTCTGCGGCGACACCACTGCTGGGCTCTGCGGCGACACCACTGCTGGGCTCTGCGGCGACACCACTGCTGGGCTCTGCGGCGACACCACTGCTGGCTCTGCGGCGACACCACTGCTGGGCTCTGCGGCGACACCACTGCTGGCTCTGCGGCGACACCACTGCTGGGCTCTGCGGCGACACCACTGCTGGGCTCTGCGGCGACACCACTGCTGGGCTCTGCGGCGACACGGTTACAGGAGCCTGAGACTGCTTGGAGACAGAAGCCTGAGAATGTTCGGGGACAGGAGCCTGAGAAGGCTTAGTGACAGAAGCCTGAGACGTCTTGGATACAGAGGCCTGAGAAGGCTCAGAGACATAGGCCTGAGAAGGTTTGGGTACAGAGGCCTGAGAAGGCTCGGGGACAGGAGCCTGAGAAGGCTTAGTGACAGAAGCCTGAGACGGCTTAGTGACAGAAGCCTGAGACGGCTTAGTGACAGAAGCCTGAGACGGCTTAGTGACAGAAGCCTGAGACGGCTTAGTGACAGAAGCCTGAGACGGCTTAGTGACAGAAGCCTGAGACGGCTTAGTGACAGAAGCCTGAGACGGCTTAGTGACAGAAGCCTGAGACGGCTTAGTGACAGAAGCCTGAGACGGCTTAGTGACAGAAGCCTGAGACGGCTTAGTGACAGAAGCCTGAGACGGCTTAGTGACAGAAGCCTGAGACGGCTTAGTGACAGAAGCCTGAGACGGCTTAGTGACAGAGGCCTGAGACGGCTTAGTGACAGAGGCCTGAGACGGCTTAGTGACAGAGGCCTGAGAAGGTTTGGGTACAGAGGCCTGAGAAGGTTTGGGTACAGAGGCCTGAGAAGGTTCAGAGACAGGGACCTGAGAAGGCTCGGGGACAGTAGCCTGAGAAGGCTTAGTGACAGAAGCCTGAGACGGCTTGGATACAGAGGCCTGAGAAGGCTCAGAGACATAAGCTTGTGATGGCTCAGAGACAGAAGCCTGAGATATGAACGTGGTTCCTATATAGGTGGTTCTCATGCACCCAATGAACCGGCCAGGTAGTCCTCGGGGGTGACGTGCAGTCTCCTTAGGTAGTTCCTCATCTGAGTCTACAGAACTCCATTCATCAGAAGAGCAATACTCAGAAGCCGATGTGTAACATGAGATACGCCGACTGGAAGGCACTGGAGTGGTAAAACAGTTAGCCGTGAGATGCTGGCTTGGAGTGGTGGGTGTCATACCGGAGGGTAGGACAGACGCTATCTCCATGGGCACAATGGGGTCAGGCTCTGTTGATACGCCGGGCTCTTCCTCCATAGGTACGGCTGGATGAGGTTCTGTAGGCAGGGTGGATTGGAAATCCATAGGTTCGGCTGAGTTGTAATCTTGATACACGATCTCAGGACCCTCTCGAATAGACACCTGTTTCTTGGGTTTAGAGTCGGTGACGGACCTCTCGGGCAAGGACTTGGCAGACAGATTTTCTTGCTTGGGCTTGAAGGATGTCGTGTCTCTGACAGGAAATGTCTTCGTCGGCTTGGTGGGCAGTGCTTTAACGGATGCTGACCTTTTAGGTTTAGTGGAGGTAGACTTGGAAACAAAAGTCTCTTTAGCAGACGCTGACTCAGGTGGGGTGCTAGGTGGCTTGGGTGGGCGTAAAGGACAGGCCGATATTGTGTGCAGGCCACTCCCACAATAAAAGCACAAGTTGTTGGACCTTCTCCAGGGTTAGGGGTTCTCTGGGCCCCTTCTTTGTAACTGGAACGCGCACCTTAGTTGAGATGCCCCTTAAGCCTTTAAGCAGGTCAGTAAATAAAGTGTCCATTTGCTGCAGGATTTCTTCCATTAACCCTTCCACATACACCATAACAGCTTTACTCACTGGTTGATGGCTTCCTCATTCTGTCATGGGTGAGGTCTGGCATGGGTGCGCAGGAGTATGGGTGTGAGCCCAATGTGCAGCAAATATAGCAGCAGACAGGTTACAGGGCAAAAAAGGGGTTTATTAAAGAGAACAGATATAAATCAAGATAGGAGGTACTGGGAGGCAGGATAAACAGATAAAGAACAGAAGGTGAACACTGACAACAATCTCCAAGCGAAAGTACAAATGGATATAGAATAGAATAGTCAAAGTCTAGCAAGGGTCTGGTACACGAGTAAAGTCAAGCATAGGAAGTCAGGGGAAAACAGGGCAATGGAGGATACCGGAGAATAATGGTTCAAAGCAGAGGAAAATCAGGAATGTCAAATGTTCAGAGGGGATCCAGGCAAAGGTCTCAGGCGTTCAGGCGGAGATCAGGAATACAGGTCTGCTCAGGGCAAGGCTGGAAACTTCAATGAGGTAGCGTGGGATCAGGGGCGTAGCTTCCTTATAAGCAGGTCAGATCAGGCTGGATGAGGTGCAGGTGATGGGTCAGGTTCTGAATGCAAAACAAAGCAAAGTCCAGAACTGAGCATGGGGAAAAGAAAAAACAAAGTCCTGGAATCAGCATATGAGATAAAAGTCCTGGAACCTGCATATAGAATGCAGGACACGGCAAAAAGGCAACAAAAGGAGGCGTCAGAGGATCAGGGGGTCCAGACCGTGACAGCGCCCAGGTGGGTCATGACAGATACCCCTTGAGCCAATTGTGTATATAATACAAAAAATGGCCACTCACAAGCTGTCAGTATTATACAGGCACATCACAGGTTCTTTTGATTTCCAGAAACTTGTATTGGCCTTAAAGAGAAAATAAACACAATAGTGTAGATTGCCAACAATTTAAAAGTAGCGTTTTTTTAATTGCGCTCACATAACTAAAAACAAATAAGGCACATCAACATCAATAATTCATTAGTGTGTCAGGTCATTAATGGTACCGCTCGACGCGTTTCGTCTACCAGACTTCCTCAGGAGCATAGAGAAGTCCATCTAATCACCCCCCTTTATATACACATGAAATTAAAATAATAATATTCATATAATGAAAAACGAAAAAACCGCGAAAAAGCCGCAAAGTGAAACCAAGTCCCAAAGTTCATCCGGTCCGATGACCCGGAAGTGTTCCTCCGCCTGACCTCCGCCGGATGGACCCAAGTGTTCCACCAACACCGCAGTATCTGCCTGGTGGAGTCCCAAATCCGGAACCCTGCACCTTTGCAGCTACGTTGACGCGCTTCCTAGTGCATCAACTGAGAGGTTCTCTACACGGACGCTTGCTGTGTGCGCGCAAGCGTGTGACCGGCCCTGTCACAACATCACATGGCTGCGACAGGCGCCGGTAAGTGCGGCACACGGGCGCGCTCGTGTGCCCCCGGCCTAAAGAGTTACTATCAGGCCACTGTGGAAGTGTCCTATTTGAAGGTTCATTTCTGACCTATATGTACCCTTCTTTTAAGACTTTGTGTGTGGTTGTTTTTCGATATATTTCTGTTTATTATTTTCCTTCAGTAAAGACTGTGGTCTGTGGGTTTTACCCAATTCTGCGATTATATCTGGCACCATGTCCCTGCCAGTTAGGGGAGTGTGGGAGTAGTCTCCTTACTCTTCCTAGGTGTTGTGTGTTTTGTTTCTGAGTGGGTTAGGCCTGGTTAATTGGCAGGGCTATATATTTACACCTTGTTTGAGAGAGACCTTTATGCTCACTCTCAAAATATACAACATTTTCTTGATTCTTATCTCAGGTAGTCTGGAGAATAGCCTTAGCTAAACATTCCATCATCCACCTCATTAACTGGTAAATATTGTAGATGAAATAAACAAGAGCCACAAAGCAAAGCTTTTGGTAAATGTTACATAATGGGGAAAACCCAGAAACTGGAAGGAACCTAGAGATAAAATATCAAATTTTATTTTTCCTTTTTACCTGCAATTACTTCAGAGGAAAAAAAACAGCAGCATGTGTTTTAGAAAGTGGTTTTGTTTGTAACGCACATGTAATTTTTGTTACAGCTTATATTTGTGGTAATGTGCCTTTAATATTTAGCAAAGCTCAGGTTAAAATACTCTCCTTTTCTCCCTCAGCGCTGGGCTGCTCCTCCCCTTCAGCTCAGGGCTTCCGAAATGCATGAGTCCCTGCACCTCCGTTACACAATTTGCATTAGTACGCCTCTTGCGTTGATTGTGATGTGCAAATCGTGCATCATTCGGAACTTGCATACGTTTTGTACACAAGTTCCATAGTTCTTCTACAGAAGGATGGACTGGAGCTCTGACGGTGCAGAACCAGTGCATCGATTCAGGTTTCCCAGGATGCTCGCTACTGCGAGTAAAGAGACAGGATGATGTCGGCATTCTGACTTCATCAGTGAACGGCAGACTGGAATTCAAAATCCCAGTTCCCTGGTCACACGTGTGTGGAGGAAATTCCTCTGCTTCGCACAGCATCTTTTTCTACCAAATAAAACAGGGAAGCATTCCACGCAGCCTGACCATTTTAACATACTAACATGTTAGGATATATAGATTGTAAACTCTCGAGCAGGGTCCTTCCCTCCTACTGTTCCGTGTCTGTAACCTGTATGTATATTTGTTATACCGTCTCTCCCATTATACAACACTAAGGAATCTGTTGGCGCTTTATAAATTCTTGTAACTGCATATAGATGTCTCTTTAAAAGATGTGTCCTCTAGACCAGTGGTCCCCAACCATGGTCCTCAGGGCCCACTAACAGGCCAGGTTTGCCAGATGATATCTGAAGCACAGCACAGGTGTTATGATTTGCTGCTCAGTGATTGCAGGATTCAGTCTGCTTTTCCCCATGGTGATCTGCAAAATCTGGCCTGTTAGTGGGCCCTGAGGACCAGGGTTGGGGACCACTGCTCTAGACTGTAAGCTCCTATGAGCAGGGCCCTCTACACCTCTTTTTTCCATCATATGTCCGTTTATCTGTATCTCTCTGGTTATAGTAAAGCGCTGCGGAAACCGTTGGCGCTATATAAATTATGATAATAATGTAAACAAGGGGATGATACATTTTGAACAGACATATCTTGTACAGCGCTGTTGAATATCTCTGTGCTATATAAAGTATAATAATAATAATTTTCTTACCTACATTTTTAAAAAATCATCTTTATTTTACTTTAAATATGATGTTCCAGCAGAATAAATCCATTTATTCCTAGCAAACCCATGGAACCAGCACTGTCAGCCCTCACGGCTCTTCGGCTAGTTATATCTGCAGTGTGAGCCCACTACAAGTTGTGGAGAAGCAAAGCCAGAGTGTTCCTGTCTCCTAAAAGCGCCATGCTCATTCCACGTGGGTAAATGATACACCTGACAGCTCCCCCTCCCCTTGGAAAATGGATTGGTCCAAAATGCCGCCGCGCCCACAAAAAAGAAAGGAACCCCACAATAGCCTCACCGGAGCGTTCCAATCTACAAAATCTAAAGGAGGGGAGTCCAGGGCCACAAGAGTGGAGAATTCAAACTCCATCGTCACACCGTGTTCCAAGCCACATGTGTGACGCTAGGACTGTGAAGAACCAGAAGCCAATGGATGCAGCTCCTCCCTCTGCGTCACTTGTTGCCAGGCAGTGCTAAAAGGGAGGAGTCGCCTGCAGCGAGAGCACCTGCCAAGCGCCGCCCACCTTTACCAAGACCAGCGCCTCAGGACTTCCCCGTGACATCAGCGGCGGATCCCTGCGTCAGGAGTAGATAGGCGTGGCGGCGCAGTGCGCGCGGGACCCGCTGCGTCCCCAGGCCCCCATGACGACAGCCAATAGGCGGCGGCAGCGGAGGCGGGACTTCCGGCGGCTCGCAGGAAGTAAGACTGTCTCTTTCTCGGTTTTTACCACCACCACCACCACCTCCTCCTGCTTCTCCCCGGGGCAGCGTAATCCGTAACCCGCGGGTGTCCAGCCGCCTGCCCTCCCCCCCGTCCCCGGACACCCTCCCTCGCCGCTCGTCGGTGTCCCTCACGGCTCTTCGCTCGGTGTGTCCATCTGAACGGGCCCCCGTCATCACATCACGGATTCTAACACCCCCCTGTCTGGAGCTGAAGCACCGAGCGGGCGACAGAGTGCGCGAAGGCCTCAGTACAGGTGAGGGCACCTCAGGGGCGCTGCGGCCTGCTGGGGGTACAGTCTGGCGGAGCTGAAGCTTCCCCGTCGTATGTTACTCCGTGGCTGACCTCTGGTCCCGGTTGATCAGGCCTCCTCTCGCCTCAACCTCCCTGGCCCTAGTCGGGCCCTATGTGGTGCGCCCTCCGCTGGCGCCCGGCCTCCTAAATCCGACATATGTTCAAGTAGCAGTCCTCATTACCGGTATTGCTTATCAGCACAGGGGCATTTACCACCTGCTTCGGCCTGCCCGCCTAATCGGGCATCTCCCATGGCACAGGGACCCAGCAGTCTCTGCGCTGTCTGAGAAGGGTTTGAGCTGCAGGATCCAGGGGGACCCTGAACTCTGTTATTGGATACGAGGGGCCCACACAACGCTTCGAGAGAGCTTCTCCTGTGTGTCATGATGAAAGAGGCAGCAGCTCTGAGTGAACAGAGTGTCACGTGATTCAATATCTCATAGGCCAGGGGTCAACAACCTTGGTACATTTCCCTTGAGGCTTATGAGTATCTGAGCCTCTTGGGAGATGTAGTTTCAAAACATCTGGAAGGGTACAATGTTGCTGACACCCTGCCTTGGGCGCTTCATGGTGAGCCTGACTGTTTCTAGTATAGGTCGGACTACAACGCCTATCACTGTCAGGTGATGATCCATACTATACAACCTCTGAACTATGCTGCTGATGGATTACTACTGGACATGAAGATTCAGAGTCCAGGTAGCCACTTGCCCCGATCATTTTACCTCAGGTTCCTAGGTTGATTATTTAAGCGCTAGCACATACTGCAGTGATGTACATTGGGTGAAAATAAGACTAGTTACAATAAACACAAAAAAGCAAGTCTGTATTTCTGTTTCAGTAGGAGTTGAGGTGTTTTACAATCTGGGTTTGTAGGAAAGTGAATGGACAGGTGGTGGAATTTGGGCTGTTATCCTTTTAGGAGCCAGGGTCCAGCATATGGATCCAAAGATTACTTGCTTTGTCATTTATTTTTACAAGCCCCTCTGACACCAGTGCGTGTTTTCTACATATACAATGATTGTCCTGTTACCCAAAACTCTGAGGCAGCCCCCTTTTACAGCGGGGATGTCAAACTGTGGGCAGGGGGGTGTTGGCCAGAGTATCATGGAAGCTGCAGTTAAGTAACATATGGGGTGCAGGCGTTTGACATCCCAGCTTTAAATTATCCACGCTGCATCCCCTGGCTGTCCTGCACGCTGAAAGGATTTAAAAACCCACAGATACAAAATAGTTTTGCTGAAATGTTTTGAGCAACACCATTCTGCTGCCATGCTACTATTCCAGCTGCTTATTGGGCACCGTCATTCTTTTAGTGCACAACGTGGCAAAGCTAGGGGCAAGGTACCCACTCGCACCCTAATTCCTGATGTTTTACAGAAAAAAATTGTCAAGCTGAGTGTCTAGTGTAAGGTTTATCTCCTTTACTCCAGACCTGCCTTTGTTATAAACCTTTAACATTCACCCTCCATGCTGCAGTATAAATGGTTTGTACCAGCACGTTTGATCATTGATGCAACCTTGAAGCCGCCATACTTGCCTACAGGTTGGTCATCTTGGTAATGGCATTGACAAAGCTTTCAGAGCTGCCAATAGTTACCTGTCAGGCGCGATAAAATGATTTGACCTATAGGAGACTAGGCAATGCCTGGCGGGTGACAGGAGCACTTCTCTTGCCCTATGGCAAGGGTGATATTTTTCTTTTGGAGGCCTAGTTTTTTGTTCGTGGAATGTATAGTCTTTTACTGGAATACACATCTTGGTTTCCTCTGGCAGAGTTAAGGGAGGATTTGCTTCTGAACATCATGTACATGGTATCGCTGACAATCTTGCCTACCCAAATTCACGAAGCCTGCAGACTGTTAACAATTGTAGTATAGTAGTTTCATACCTTGATGTTGGTTGCTCCTTTTATACAGGGTAGACAATTTGTGGTCAGGCTGGTGACAAATATTTTGCTACAGTAATATAAATATAGATGAGTGGTCCAGGCTTCAGACCTAGTAGCTTTCCTTTGGGCTCCTGTGTCTCTTTTTCATTTGATGCCTACATATAACGCCTAGGTTATTCTAAAGTGTCTAGTTGACTAAGTCTTTTTTCTTTTAAACTATGTTTAGTAAATATTTTGTCAAGCTCTATATAAACAGATTTTTGATATCTTGTGGATAGCTTTACCTCTGGCCTTGCCAAATGTCAGAAAACAAACACCATTTGAAAACACAATATATTGCTCCAATGTGACATTAAATATTTTAGCTCTTCATTTAATTGACCATATGGGGAATTTTTTTTTTTTTTTGAAACACAATTTTATTGGTTTTTCAGTAATACAGCAACAAGGCGCTCCCGGAAGCCCATAGAGCGATGCATAATCTCAGGGTGGCAGTACAAGCTTAAACAAACGATATAAAGAATCAGAACCTGCTTCCTTCCCCTGAGACATAACGCTGCCGCAAAAACAAACAAATCAATTATATAAAACTTACATTATGAACAACAAAAATAATAAACAGAGACAAGGAAAAGAAAAAGGGAAAAAAAAAAAAAAAAGGGGGGTGAAAAATTCTGTTCAGTAGATCAAGGTCTCTAGGTCCAACATTTCTATACACTACGTGATGGCCTGCGTCGAAAGCCAAGGTTCCCATGTCTTTGTGCATTGTTGGAGCGTATCATGTAGTTGAGCCGTTAGACATTCCATTTTATAGATATACCACACCTTCGCAACTATCTCCGGAACATGGGGAAGATCTTGTTTCCATGAGCGAGCTATGCATTTGCGAGTGGAAGTGCAAATACGATGAGTTAGGTGGAGGGATGAGCGAGACAGACCATGGCGTCGGGACGGACTGTTAAGCAAGGCCAACACAGGGTCAGGGAAAACCGGCACACCAAGAGCTTTGGAGATCATATCGAAAACTGAGAACCACAATACTGTTACCAGCCCACACTCCCACCACATGTGATAAAACGTTCCACGTTTGCCGCAACCCCTAGAGCACAAGCCTGATAGCGCAGGATAGATTTTCTGTAAACGGACCGGGTCCAGGTACCATCTGGAGAGTAGCTTATAACAATTTTCTTTTATCGGAGTACATGTTGTTATCCCCATTGAGGACTCCTGAATTGCCTCCCATTCCTCCCTGGTGAGGTGGCGACACAGATCTATTTCCCATAGGAGCTGGTACGAGCACGGGTTTTCGAGAGATGGACGGAGGAGAAGATTATATATATGGGATATCGCTCCTGCGGTGCTAGAGCTTCTTATTAATTTTTCAAAAGAGGTCTCTACCGGGGGGCCCATAGTCAGACGGCTACATACAAAATGTCGAATTTGAGAATACCTATAAAACTCTCGTAGAGGGATATCATGTGACTCTCTAAAGTATTCCCAACGAGGGAATTTCCCCTGCAATAGTACCGCTCCTAGTGTCGTAAACCCCTTCCCACGCCACCAATTAAAAGCTCGGCCCTCCTCCCCACACCATGGGGGGAATAGCGGGTTGTCACACAGGGGTAGCAGACTAGACGTAGTCATACTGTATTTGACCTTAGACCATATGTCCAATGAATGGGTGGTGGTGGGCAAGAGACGCCCTCTTTCTGTCGAGGAGATCTGTCTCCAGGGAACTTGTGATAAGCCTGAAGGGGCAACATAATCGTTCTCTATGTCAACCCAACAGATCCTGCCTCTTCTAGCGGACCATTGGAGGAGCTGCGTCAACTGTGCCGATTTATAGTACAGGGATAGGTCAAGAACTGCAAGGCCCCCATGTAATTTAGGACGGCGTAGTATCAGTCTGGAAACTCTCGGTTTCTTCCCCTGCCATACATAGCGGTAAAAGGCTGACTGGAGGTCGGGTAGGGTCGTCAGTGGTAGGGGGACCGGTAAGGTGCAGAAAAGATACAGAAGTTTCGGGAGTGCTGTCATTTTAAGAGCATAAATACGGCCCAGCCAGGAGATGGAGTAGGAGGACCATTGCCGCAGTAGGGATTTGATGTGCTTAACCATGTCAGGGTAGTTAGAGGAGTAGAGCTGCGATACTTGAGCTGTGAGGTAAATCCCCAGGTATTTAAGACGTTGGACACCAACGGAAGGTGAATGAGTTCCGTAAGTGTGTAACAACCTCCTGAGGTAATGAAATATTTAAAGCTTCAGATTTAGTAATATTAATTTTGTAGCCAGAAAGGGCACCAAAGGAGGAAAGGCAACTGTATAGGTTCGGCAGTGAAACATGTGGTCGCGTTATCGTGAGTAAGATATCGTCTGCGAAGAGACTTAGCTTATAGTGTTTGTCGCCCGCTGCTATTCCAGAAATATCTGGGTGACCCCTTATCTGTTCCGCCAGGGGTTCAAGGCATAAGGCGAACAGAAGTGGGCATATGGGGAATATTTTAATCGTCTGTGTCGTGATTTTGGTAAAATCCAAATTCCCCCATTGCACGGTTTCCTATGCAAACCTTTTTTTTTTCTCTCTCTAGGATTCTGGGATGTTGGTCTAGAAATGTCAGATTTAAAACCTGGGATGTTTGATACAATCCTACCAAACTAGATCTACAGCATATAGGTGCTTACTATTTACGTATGTAACACATAGACCATGTAACACATAGACCATGTAAGGCTAGGGTCAGACGATCGTATTTTTCACAATGTCCGTGAAAACGTGCGTTCGAACAAATGAATGTATTTTTTCACAGAAAACACGCGATAGCGGTCATACGATGCGCTTTTTCGTCCGTGATTTCGTACAGATCATCAATAAAACCCTTTTTGCGTCTGGACGTTATGTTGGCCGGACATTAGCAGCGTCTGACGTCTCCTAATCACGCACACACGCCGCTAGCGGACGCAGCGCACTCTGTACGTCAGTACTAGCGGTATCACGTTCTCGAAAAAATGTTTGTTTGCCGCTTGCGTTGCGCACTTTCGTGCGGCTGTATTTCGTATATTGGCCGTCATTTGCTGGTACTACGGCCGTGATAAAGTGCAGCTGCACGCGCGTTCGCACTGCGTTCGTCTGACCCTAGCCTAAGACTCGAAGACATAAACTGGATATAGAAGCTAAGATGTGTTTTGTAAAAGGGGTGCGTTAGCAGATACCTGTTTAGGTTGGGGTCAGACCAGCGCATTCTGTGCGTCCGTGCAAAACGGATGTACTTTCTGACTGACGACAAGGTAGTGGCCACACAGTCCGTTTTTGTGTCTGACCTTTTTGTGACTGACTGTCGATGAAAAATTTAATATGAAAAACCATTTCGTCTGTCAAAAATGCTGGACGTCGACAATGCAGTCCGTCTGACTACGTTCCATCACTCACACAAAGCTTTGCGGACGCAGCGCACTCTGTGCGTCCGTTCTAGCGGATTTACGTTCCTGTCTGCCTTGCGTCCGTTTGCCGCATCTATTGTGCGTCTGCAGTTCAGTGCAGATGTAGTTCATGTGTGGGACTCCATTGGTCATAATTATATGCTATAACGCAAGTACAAATGTGCAGCAACACGGATGTGATCGGTGCACTTGTCTGACTCGGGCCTAAAACCCCTTTTTTTCCTCTTTTGGGGTTTCTGCATGTTTTTCATCATAGTGCATTATTCAGTAAGTGCTGGTATCGCCCCGATAACAAACATCAGCACAATAGCTGCAGGAGAAGCTTCACAGTGAAGCGTTTTTTTTTTTTTTTTGCCACTGTTTGCATTTTACCTTTTTGAGAAATAGGCTGCAGTCACATGAGCGCACTTAGTGTGCATCTGATGCACTTTATAAGGGATGGGATTGTGGTTACATTGTATCAGTTATGACTAACTTTGAGAAAAATAATTAGGCTGTACAGCATCCTTGTGGAAAAAGAAGCAAAAAATCTGTATGCAGGGGTTTGGTGTCCTTTGCAACATTAGTTGCCTGTGCGTGAAGAAGTGTGCCAGTGTTCTCTGCTGTCCATTTGAAGCTTTTCAAAGGAGTCAATAAACAGTGCAGTGCGAAAGACGTGAAAAATGCACTCCTGTTACCGCAGCCTTTAGGCTGGTGTCAGACAAGCGCACTAGGTCTGCCCGTACTGACATGCCTCTCGGCGTCTGTCGCAGCGTTGTGATGCTTAGATGGGGTCGTCACACGTTGTAGCGTGCGCACAAATTGCGCGTGCTATAAATGTCCGTGCGCAAAGCCTCCCCTTCAAAACGCTAGACGCACGTGCAGGGCTGCAAAGCGCAATCCTCCATACAGGGGGATCGTGCCTTGCAGTGTTGAGTGCACTAACTGCGCTCAGCGAGGTGGCTAGACGAGTGTAAGGAACGTCCACTCTCACGGACGTTCCTTCCGATCTCTAAGACTCTTCTGACCCCAGCCTTAAGCACTTAATGAATTAATGAAGAGTGTGCACAATGTTTGTTTCTGTATGCTCTAGTATAGGTATTGTGTGCCAAGAATGGTGATTCTTTAGCGCATACAAGTGGTTCTTCGGTTTGATGCGGGATTTTATTTTTAAATATATTTACCAGGGCACAATGGGATGTTTATTCGGTCACTTCCGAAGGGCAGGAGTTGTACAATTTGTCAAATCACAATGTTTACGCCTTTTTTTTTTTTTTTTTTTCTGTTATCAAATGATAATTCTATTTTAAACTAAGAATAATCTCTGCGTGACTTATTGATGTGCCATGAGATAAAGGTTCACAATCGTTGCTTTGGAATATGCTTGTGGACTTTGCTTTCCAGGTGTTTTTGACCTTTTTCCCATAATTGTCAAAGTGCCTGAGCGTTATGGGGGGAAATGAGATGTTGCGATTGTGAACACCTTCTCTGCTCTGGCATACCCTGCCTTACTGCAGGCAGTGAATGGGTGTCATGGTTTTGGTGACTGCTGTGGCCTTAGTGCCTGACATTGGCTTTTGCGATCTGTGATATATTCAGTGTCCTGTGTTGATGTTGGTCTATCCTGCTGCCTTGCTTGGCGTTCACCCCCACATGTCTCAGAATTAAATGTCCCATGATTCTGCCGTGTTTCATGACAGACATTCGGGTGCAAAGGTCGGTAATCATTGACGCAAGATGCAGAGAGCATCTGTATCATGTTATCAGTGTTTCAAAGCCTTAACACGACCCTGGTCCTAAGCCTGCATCGGTATGTTGTCTTTTCAGTCTTATGTCTGGTGTTCTTGGCTTTGCAACATGACGTCTGTATCTGCGTCGTCCTGTGCTGGCTGACATACTGCATTGTTCTTTTCAGACCTCGTCTTGTCTCTTTTAGGCTACATAGCACAGTCTGTCTTCTATAAACTGTAGAACAGGTCTTGTCCCACATGAGTTTACTTTTGGTGTATTCCTGGGATATGTCAATAGGATTCAGATAGCTTTGTGTATTTATGGGCAAGGTCCCAATTTATCTGGGTTGTTCCACTGCTTTCGCAGGATTATTAAATGCTTGAAAGGAATTACAGCCCCTGCCCCCTCCTTCCCCTGTGTCTCCTGTAGGAGCTGTCCTCGCTGCGTGATGCCAAGTAATCTGGGGTGCCGCCTAATAATGAGGCCTCTAACACTTGTTCCCATTGACAGTCCTTCCAGGGCTGTGGGAAGGGCAATGCATGCTTCCAGGATCTGGGCTATGCCAACAGGAAGCCAGCCTCACCCACTGTTAGCAAAGGCATTTCTCTGAAGGCCCGATCACCCCCCCCCCCCTCATCTCTGCCTCGGTGTGCCCTGTGATGAGAGATCTAGTGTTCTGTATCCTTCTGTCATGAGAGCAGAGCTCGCTGTGTCAGCTCCTGCAGGGCCTGCACTGCGACTGCAGCATCCTGCACCCCACCACTGCCACCCTGCCCTCTGTTGACCCTTGCATGCCTGGAGCTGTGCCAGAGAACTCACTGTACCTTGATGCTGTGCATTGTTTTCCATGTTGGGGGGGGGGGGGGTGGTTCACTTCCTTTTTTTTCTTTTCCCCCTCCCCCCTTTACCCACAATTGATTTGATGTCTTTATAGGCTGTCACTTGCAGGATGACCTAATCATTTCCTTAGACGCTGCAACCTGCTTACTGCATCTGTGCTGCATGTGCTGGCGACCATGCTCTATTGATAAACGCTCCATGCGACACCTTTTTTAGAATTTGTCGTGCTTAAGCCCACCCGTTCGCTCCGGTTATTATTTATGTGTGACTTTTCAACCACTGAGTGCTGGAAGAATGATGTGTGTGAGCAACAGGGCAGTGACCCAATGGTATGTAATGACACAAAGGGAAGATCAATTATTGTACAGAACTTTTGATATATTAATACTTATTTTTTTATTAGAGCCTCGTAGCTGTATTTATATTACTTGTGCACTGCAAAAAAAAACCTTTTAACCTCATTTGTGACAGAGCTGCTTTACCGTTGTCTGTCCGAAAGTACCCAGTGCTGTTTTTACCTTTGTGCGCTGTTTGTGTTTAGCTCTAATCGTACATAGTACGTCCTTGGTGCTTTTTAAGGGGAATTTTCCCCAGGACATACTATGTACGTCAGTGGTCCTTATGGTGTTAAAACACATGCTGTTTTTTTTTCCTTTCCAGGAAAAATAATGTTTAGGTTTTTATCTCGTTTCCATTTTTGCAGATTTTACCCATGATGCAGCATTTATCAAAATCTGTGCAAAAAGTTTCACTTTATGCCTGTATTATAGCTTCTACAGTATTGAAGAGGCAATGGGGTGGAGTATTGATTATGTATACTACCTGAGATAAGAGCGGACAGCTCAATGAGATGACTGGAAGTTTAAAATACTTCTTATCTACCTCCTGGTCATGTCCTTTTGAACACATCCCATAGAATACACTGCTGTAAGTCAATTTACTAGACTCCTGACCAAATCACTCCATTCTACGACCAAAGCCACACAGTGAGGAGCACGTGCTGTAAAGATACTGTGGTGGTGGGGGTGGTTTATAACACAAAAGATCTCACAATGGATGCGCCCAGTGACACCAATAGAGTAACATATTTTCATAACCCTTTGCCGCTGCGGGATGTGCTATGCTGTCCTTGCGGTGGGAGGGCGTTGAAGATGCAAGGCGTACAGGTATGTCCCGCTGTCTTCAGTGGGCCCCCTCCCCGCAGTTGGCGCGCACTGTTGGCTGCAGAGATCCTGAACTCAGGCCACCCCCTGCAGCCAATGATGTGTGTCGGCTGTGGGACGGGCTCAAATCAGCGGCTCGTAGCAGCACCTGTTGTCCTTTGGTCAGATGGCCAAGACCAACTTTTTTTCAAATATCCTGAACGATCTGGGTCGTCCACTGGTAGCAAATATGGACGATCCAGATCAACCGACAGGAAGACTGCCAAATTGGAGGGGGGGGGACAAAACGCACTGCTGAACACATGTAGGGGTCTCCGGTGCTGTCCCTGGTGCTGAAAGGCCTTATTAACCCCTTCACTGCTGAGCCATTTCACATCTTAAATAAACACCTTTTTTCTCTTATTTTTTTTCTTTACTTTACACATGGTCTTGTTTGATATCATTGGAAAGGCCATGCTCTGGCCTTTCTAATGATACCAACAAACAAGACCCTGCTAGCTGCCAACAGTCGGGAGATATCGGGGTTCAAACGAACCCCCTATCTCCACCCCATCTTTCCTTAGGAGTGAATGAGGACGTTCCCCACATGTCCTCAGCAGTGAAAGGGTTAAAGCCCTTTCAGCACCTGGGATGGCACTGGACTTCCCTGCCTATCTTTGGTGTTCGCACGTGGTTTAATTTATTTTCCTTCGAGGGGAAAATATGGCATTAAAAAAAATATCTCCCAATAGGCTTTTGCTGCACATGAAAAGAAATGATTGAAAAAAATTATAAATTTTATATTTTCAAAATCTTCACCTGTCAAACTGAATTCCTTCTCTACAGGACAATTTCCCTCACGCCGCATGTCAGTTTGACTATAGAATTTTTTTTCTTTTTCTCTCCATGTAAGGCTAATGTCAGACGGATGTTCTGACGGAAGATACTGTAGACGCAACACTGTCCCTTTTTTTTTTTTATGACGGACATAGAATAAAAGGGAAATATGGGGAAACAAAATTAATATGAAAAGGTGCTGGACGTCGCAAAGGTGCTGGACGTCGCAAATGCGCTGTGTCTGACATCTCCTCACGCACACAGAACGCTACGCGGACTTGGTGCCCTCTGCGCGTCCGTGTTAGCGGTTTTACGTTCTTGCATCTGTTTGCCTTCTGCGTGCGCAGTTTGGTGCGCACGTACTTTGTGTGTGGGTCTCTATTGCTCATGATTCTATGCTACGACGGACGTTAAACTGCGGCAACACGGATGTGATCACTGCATTCGTCTGACACAGGCCTAAATTGTGCTGACTTCGTCTGCGATCTTTCTCATTTGAATGGGATTTGTCAGTCTAGTGTCACACAAAATCATCTGAAGTCGTCCGATGGAAGTCGGCGGCTGTGGACGAGGGCTGAATTTCCTGCATGTTGTGCGATTGGTCGGATGATAGACCACATCGTATGATCACACAAATACGGAGCCAGTGGACAGCCAGCCTAAACAAAATAATTTCATCTTTTTGGAGGTAGCATCCCTTTTTTTAAACCGTATGGTTTGTTTGTTTTTGATTCTTGCCATTGTCCTGCGAGATGAGGTTCCTCAATGAGCATGGGTAAACTTTAGATGCTATGTTTTATACATTGCTAAAAATGTCCATGTTCAGGCCTTTTTTTTTTACTTTAACCCTTTCAATGCGGAGGACGTGCTCAGCGCGTCCTCCGCATTACCGCTGCTGTGCGGAGTACGCACTGAGCGCGTCCTCCCATTGGGGTCAGCGTTCGGCTGGGTTCCGGCTGATCGCTGGCCCCCCCGGTGCGGGCTGACATCCTCGATGTCAGCCGCGCATCCGGGACCGCAGCCGCCGGAATTAGGTGGCAGCGCGATGACACCTAATTCAGGCGCCCCCCCCCCGCATGTGCGGAGGAGGTGCCTGAAAGGGAGGGGGGCAGGTCCTACGGACCTCTCTCCCTCCCGATCGGTGGCTCTGCGGGGGTTAACCCAGGCATCATTTGGAAGGGCACAGCCTTCCAAATGGTGCCTGGCATTAACCCCTGGGGAGCTGGATCGCGAATCGGCGCTGAAAAGCGCCGGTTCGCGATCCTTTCCCGGAGCTGGCCGACATCTTGGATGTCGGCCAAGCCTCCGGGAACTCCCCCTGAGGACTGGCGTCATCGTGCGTAGCACGATGACGCCAGTCCTAGAGTTAACCCCTAACTGCCACCAACAGTGGAGATAGGGAGTTCATTGGAACTCCCTATCTCCCGATCCGTGGCAGTTAGGGGTTAATGTTTGGTATGGTTGGATCGGCCAGAGCATGGCCGTTCCAACAATACCAAACTTGAATGTGAAAAAAGTTTTTTAAAAAAAATAAATTAAAAATAAAAATATATTTTAATTTTTTTTGGTTTGTTAGTGTAGCAATATTGTTCCCATTGCAATTATAATGTGAACAATGATGCTGCACTAACGATTTTTGTATGCGGTGCGTTTGTTAAAAATCGCGTAATTTTCCCCCAAAAAAAATGTAACGAGACCCCATCTCATTTTTTTAACAAGCGCACCCCATACAAAATATAACCGCAATTGCTCGCATGTTAAAATGTGAAAAAAAACACTTTACACATTGTAAATTATTGAAAATACATATTTTATTGCATTTTTTGTTATAATATACAGACATGACATAACGTATACATATAATAATGACATATTATGAATCTACTGAGTCTGACGGAAAGATCGATATATAATATGTCTGGGTCATATACTAAAATAAGCCTTAAAAACACGTTTAAACATGATGAGCAAAACCGGTAAAAATGACCTCAGCACAGAGGCGGGAAAAGCCTCAGCAGCGAAAGGGTTAAGGCATACAGCTTTGCTCAGATCTTTGCATGGTGAGAGCTCTGTTTTTATTTAAATTTTGATCAACCCTGCCTATTAACTCTTTATTTGGAATAAAAAAAATATAACTTTAAAGCGATGAAGAGGTTGCTTCTCTTTTCGCTATCAAACTTCATTAAGCTTAGTAGTAACTGCCCCCCGGAAGCTCTGTGTTTGTGTTTCACGGTGCTGGCCATATTTAAATTACATCAGTTTTCAAGCCTTCAGCCCGATTTTTAACTTTAAAACGGTTACCTGATACCTTGGTTCCCCCCCCCCCCATGCAAGTAAAATTGAGGTAGACCTTTAAACTCTATCAAATTGGGGAAAACCACCCAGCCCTACTAAGGACATGTTTTGTCATCAGCCAATCAAATTCCAGGATCTTAGTAGCTCCTGTCATTTCAAGCAGGCTTTTCCAATCCAGGTAGCCATGACCTACAAAGGTTTTACCACTGTGTTCTGGATTGTTTTCCTGTTTGATTCAAAACATTGCTGTAAAAGACTCTTGTAACAGATCTCTGTACCCCGACAGGGTCACATCTGCCAATGCCGTTTCCTTGCAGGACCACCCCGTGTTCTACCCAGGCAGACTTGCGTGCCTTCCTCCAGTCCTCAGACGAAGCTTTAGGACCAGGACACATGGAGCCTGCAAGCATCCCCCAGAAATAAGGCAACGCTGTAGATCTGACGTCTTTCAGGGTTAGCATAGAACTGTTTTTTAATCAGGGACACACACCTATATTTATACCGTATTCTATACTGTATTCACACAGGGTTCATTTGCATTTACAAAATTGCCTTAGAAACCGCTGGGGGACCTAATTACACCGAAACAGACAATTGCACAAACGTTTACCTTTTTGGAAAGTGAAACATATAATTACATTAGGCACATACAGTTAAATCAAACATTACTTAAAATTTCTAAAGAGGCAGGACAATGGAAATCGGGATAACAGATTTGCCACCTATTCAAATAGAGACTGAAAAGCACATTCTTGAAATGGTAAATGTGGACTTAATCCTTTACAGATAGGGTAAACTTGTAAATTACTCCTGTCAAGAATCCTAACAGATACACAAACCTTCAGCACAGAGGGCAGTGAAAATAATCAAGCAAATCAGGCCTGCACCCCAAGTCCAAATGATGCAGGTCACAACCCTCAAACCCTGTCTGCTGGCTATAGAGCAGAGGACTTAAACTCATGGCCTTACATTCGTTGAATGTGAAAGATGGCCATAGAGTCATCTGAGTTGTTGTAGATCAGAAACCGGGTTGGGGGGGGGGGCGGCGGTATGACCGTCTGCTTGTTGGGTGTCTCCGAATGAACATCTGCTGGTAGATTCTGGATATTTAAGTTGGATATCTGGAGGGCTCATCTGTCTAGTTGAGGGCTGCGTAAAGTACACTGGTCATGGCCAATACATGTTGGGTCATGTGATGGGAAACAATAATTTGTAAATATTAAATTTATTTCTGTAGTCTACATTGTTCCATCATCACTTATGTGGCACAGCGGAATAGACGCCCTGCACTCACTACAGGTAACGGACTACTGACCTGTAAGTGCATGTTGACATTCCTTCGAGGGTCGATTGCACCCCCCTCTCTGCGAGATGATCCTACTCTCGAACTGTGCTGCCCGTGGAGGGTGTACACGGTGACACTGGAAGTCTGATATTGGGGGGGAAGGCACACTCTCACACCCATGGCCTTCTAAATTTCAATAAATGGTGGTTAGTGTCTCCTACGGTCTCCTACAGGTGCGGTGCAATTTGTCATGATCACAGAAGGCGTGTAAGATTTTTTTTTTTTTCCTCTTTCAGAAGCCGTATCCAGTTAGAGGTGGCTTTTACCTTTTAATATATTAAGCTCTTGTTTCCACCTTTTTAATGGTAAGTGTTTGGTTGCGTGTGTGTCTCAGACCTACAAATTAATCATTTTTTTTATTTTTTTTTTTCTTACGTCTCATCCTTTTAACACCACATCTCTCTAGATATATTTATACATAATTCTCACCCCCCCCCCAATCATCATTTATCAGCAGTTGAATCACGGTATTAGGCTGCGGAGACATACACACACACCATCCATGTGACCGCATCTCCCTGTGTCCGTCGCAGCTTTGACTGCTAGACGGGTAGAGCCACAGTGTTGCGTGCGCTACACCAGATGTGATTTAAGGCTGGGGCAGACGAATGCACTTTTCACGTCTGTCTGACCGCACTGTTTGCTGTCCCTTGTAGCTTTTCAAAGGAGTCCATAAAGAACAACACACAAAGCACATGCATGTTTTCACTCACAGGCAGCGCATGTTGCACGGACGCCAAAATCAGTCTCCATTTTTATACGGCCCCTTTTTAAAATGTGCAGTTGACTTCTGTTTTTACTGCTGGTTTTGAGTTTGACATAGGCTTGTAATTAGAATCAGGACTACACGTAATGGGGGTAGGAGGGCGGGCTTCTTGTAATGGGGAGCTGGATGTTTGTGTCTACTGTGAGCCTACAAAGTGACAACGGTTTTGGACTGGCTAGTAGATTAATGAGTATGTATATCATATTTGTCTATCCTAGAAGGGTGTTTAGAGAAGCTGTCCTTCACGCAGTTTCCTTCATCTTTGCATTCTTTTCGGTTTCCTTTTCCTCCCCTCTTTCAGTTATTTTCCCTCGTCGTTCCTTTTTTCATTTTAACTCCTGTGACTCCTGCATTTGTGCGATCGTCTGAAGTTATTTGACGGATTCTACAACATGCAGGTGAATCAGCCCTCTTCCACTGTATCCGATGGATGATTTAAGACAATATTTTTTTTTTGCAACTAAGCAGACTAGCAAGCTTTCCAAATTTTTCAGATTCATCAGACGATGCTGGAACGATTTGGTACAAGTTTACATGAAAAAGATGCATTGTATAGTAAAACTGCCGTGCTGCGGCAGGGAAACGTGTAAAGGATGTATAGTATAACCGCTGTTTGCAGGGTAAACATGAAAAAGATGCCTTGTATAGGAAAAACCGACGTGCTTCGGAAAGTGTTAGATGCATTGTATAGAGAAACTGACGTGTTCAAAGCCCATAGAATTAAATGGGGGAAAAAATTCATTTCTATTCTCTTTAT